>CM077015.1:77121729-79521729 GCA_039090855.1 Macrothele yani | reverse complement strand
TTCTCTTTGCGACACGCTGTAAGTTGATTTCTTCCCTAGAGACGAAAGAAAAGAAAACATAGGAGTATAAAGAATGCCTTGAAAACTGTTGCCAGGCCAGCGCTTTTCCAAACAATTAGACACACTGATAGCGTCATCGGAATCAATGGTCTTATTTGGAAAACTTTGCCACTGGAAACAATAAGGGGGACAAGATACTTTTAGCTCAAGGAGTGAGTCTGAGGAATTGAAAGAGTTTTATTTAGTCCTGGTAGGTATTAAAACTAACTTTCTAAACTGCACCTCACGGAGACGGATCGCAATTTTCCAAAATTCGCCCTGGAAAAGAATCTAAGGTGCTGCTAATCGTTTTGTTTTACTGTGACGGACAAACATTTTATATGTCGATTTAAATTACACATCTCTTTGTGTACTATATTTCACAGCGATCACAAAATAGTCCTTAATGTGAAAAAACACTTACTAAGGGATTTAAAAAAAGATCTTTCCGTCTGTTTGTTGCCATCCTCTCGCTGCGTAGCCATTGATTTGTAGATGCTCAGTCCTTGCCTTTAAGAGATGCGATGGAAAATTTAATGTTAGACACAAAATGATAAGCGCCCCAAGACTCCAAAGACTTTGTTTATATCCCCCCAACTCTTCTGGGATTACAGTTGTCACATTCGCTTGTGTAAGTATATCTTAACATTTGCTGAAGTTTCTGTTTCGGAAAAACACGGGAAAACTTTCTAATTCGAAAGGGCGAATTGCCTACATGCTTGTCAGCATGGTTTCGAGCTTTTCCTATGCCCAGTTTTCCCATTTCATATAGCGTTTTTGAATTTGTCAAACAATCATTATTTACAAAAGAAGCCAACATTCTTTTGAATAAGGAAGTTCAAAACTTACAGAAAAATAAATATAATTTCAGTCTCTATATGAACGTGCAGCTTTTCGAAAATAAACCATTCAGATGTTTTATTAATATTCACAATTCATAACCTATCATTTTTCACTCAAATATATTCAGAAGTAGTAAATTATAAGGCACACCTACTAATAACGCGGTGGGCTACCCTTCGCTTTCCGAAAAGCCTCGATTCAATCTGGCATGGATTCAACGAGCTGCTTATATCGTTCTGCAGGTACGTTCAACCAAGTAGATATGATAGTGTCCGTCAATTACCGAATGTTGGCTTGATCTCTGTTACGAACGGTTCTCTCAATCTCATCCCACAAAGATCAATTGGGTTAAGATCTGGACACTGCTCGGGACTTTTCAGCATTTTGAAGTCCCTTTCGTGCTCTTAGAACCATTGTACGACGATCCGAGCCGTGAAACATGGCGCATTATCCTTCTGGAAATAGACTTCTCCACTATGAAACATCATTCGTACGTACGGATGTGACTGGTTCGTAATGATGTTAAGACACCTTGTGGCATCCAAATGCTGTTCCAGATGTATTAAGTAACACAGTATCGGTCATGGAAACGAACCCTGGACCATTGTACCGCCTCCACCAGCTCATGCGGTTAACATTAGGCAGCTGGTATTCATCGATTTTTACGGTTGATGCCATATTCGTGCCCATCCATCAGAGTGCAATAGCTGAAAATGTGATTCATCGGAGATTCATCAGTCCATAGCACCTTTTGCAATTGTTCAAGACCCAAGATTGGTTCTTGATGCACCATTCACAACAAACAACATAATTCTGTGGAGTGATATGCGGCTTTTGAGCGACGGCAAGACCATTAAAACCCAATTCGTGGAGTTCCCTGCTAACGGTTTTTGTACAAAAAGCTTTTGCGACGTCTATACGTATATTATCTGTCATCCACCATCAATGGGTCTTTACCTGCTCCTTCAGTCTCCGATGGTCACTGTCAGTAAATTTTTTGGGGTTTGCCTGTACGTTTTGATGGTTGGGGACCACTTTCTCTCTGCGAGCGATGCACTGCCACCTACATAGTTGACTTAGGGATGCTTTACCGATTTTATATTCCTCTTATCGAAAGGTCACTAAAACGTGCCACTCTATCAGCATACCTCTGTCAAACTCAGTGCGTTCACGTCGTGACACCCTGCAGTCCAGTACATGCTCTGGGAGAGAAGTAGCTTCCTTTTATATCACTCCAGAATATCTTCTATCATATTGCGTGGATGGCTTACGTAGTGTGATTATAGAGAATAATACGGTGATTTTTGTGTAAGGAGCTTGTTATTTGTCTAGAAACACATGACATTAAAATACGAATAAAAAAACAAGACTGATATTATGCGCTGCAAATGTCCATCCTTTCAGTTTCGCATAAAACATAGAAATTAATGAGAACGCTGAATATTTTCCCTTTATCAGTAAGTTCATGCATGTCAAGTACACTCTCTGGATGAAGTTCTGAAGTTTTTGTAGAATTATACACAGATAGTTTTGTAGAATAATCCACTCAGTGATTTTTGTGAAAGCACGGATAAGATCGGCTGATTATATTCAAATTGTCAGACTTTCTTACCTCTTCACAGACTTCCCACCAGATTCTCAAGGGAATACACACACACTTCAGATGCCAAGCAAAAATCGAAGAAATAAAAAAAAAACGTGTCTACCCTTTTCAGCGCTAAACCGGATTCCTGTACTTTCAAATTTCAAGGTCAAGCTGAATTAGGCTCATATGTAATCGTGGAGATACATGTATTTCTAATCCCAGGAAACGCGTGCACAAATACATTCATAAATAAATATTTTAATATACTGAATCTTGAATTATCTGGTATAAGACAGTCCTGCGCGCGAAAAAACTAATAGAAATAAACGTCTCGGATTACTTATTACTTAGAACATGTCTCATTGAATTGTTTTACAGAGAAATAAGGACGTAAGCTGATTTTTAACAAAGTAAGACTTCTTTTTGGGGAGTTAACGACCACCGTGAAAGGTTGGACTGGGCAAGTCCTGACCTGAACCCTACAGATAATCCCTGGGACGAACTGCATCGTTGAGTACATGAAAGAAAAGATCGCACAGCAAACGGAGCTGAACTGGTCATTGCTCTGAGAGCCGAATGCATCGGCGGACATTTCAAAAAAAGAAAAATTTAGGAAAGTGTTTCACGAAGAACAGAGGCCGTCATACTGGCCAGCTAAAGGTTTCAGCTCACAATATTAAATTTTCTGCAAAAAAGATTAGTGTAGCCATTTAGGTGTCAGGGAATTAATGGAAAGACGGTGAATAACAGAGACTGATATAAATTAAAACTTCTTCTTCTCTCCTCAACCCTAAGGTTGGTGGGTAGCATTGGTCATCATCCACAAAGGAATTCTTTCCTAAGTCATAAGTTTGATGTTACGGTAGAGTCTTTCTCTTGTTATTTGACTCATAGACTGCTGGCCACCCAAAATGCAACACCAAAAAGGACACAAGATAGCAAAGCCAGATTTACTGGGCACGTAACAACAGATACAAAGATGAAACGATTGAGCTTACAGGCCCGTGCGACATGCGGAACATGCAGACATCAATAGTTCATTGGCCGCTACACGCCACGGCATCGAACGAATAAGGCTTTGGATGTGGGCTTGGGGTATGTCGGTCCAGGCTGCTTCCATACGTTGCAACAGTTCATCAGGCGTAGCCGCGGGTGTGGCTTGCCGGGCCACTCGGTTGCCGATCAGCGACCAGATGTGTTCGATGGGCGACATATCGTGAGAACAGGCGGGCCACGGCAGCAGTGACACCTAGTGGGCCGTGAAGAATTGTTGCACGATGCGTGCCACGTGCGGGCGCGCATTGTCCTGTTGAAACGTGGCCGCTGGCAGGTCCTGCAGGTAAGGGAGGACTACAGGCTCCAAAACGTCGGAGATGTAGCGGTGGCTGTTGAGTGTACCGGCAATGCGTACCAGAGGGGTGTGGGTGTCATATCCAATTGCGCCCCAAACCATAACACTAGGCGACGGATCCGTATGGCGATGCAGAATGCAGGCGTCATGGAGTCTCTCACCGAGGTGCCGCCACACGAGGATCCGACCATCGTGGCGTTGCATGCAGAAGCGGGATTCGTCGGAGAAGACAATGTCGTGCCATTCCGTGGTCCAGGTGCGGCGTTCAACGGCCCATTGCCACCACACTCGCTGGTGGTGTAACGTCAATGGTAATCGTAGCAATGGGCGCCATGCTACAAGTCCCCGGTCCTGCAAACGACGTCGAACGGTACGAGCTGACACAGGTTGTTGCGCAACACACCCTAATTTCTGCGCTAACATTTGTGATGTGGCGGTAGGTAGGAGCCGTCAATGCCCGCCGCACAACATGTTGGTCCTCTCGTTCGGTGGTGTGCCGCGGCTGCGGCAATTGCTCACATCGGTCCGTCCGTCCCTCCTGCACCCACCGAATCCATACTCGCCTCACTGTGGCTGGATGTTGTCCCACACGGGCACCGATGTCTCGGTACGATAAACCGCTGTCGCTATAAGCCACTGTTCGTCCTCTGTCGAACTCCGAAACGTGCAGGAATGACTGCCGTATTTTGCGCCGAAGCATCAGGAAGATTCCCACGCACAGGTCCGGCAGCAGAACACACTTCCACTACTTACACCCCGCCTTCTGGGCACCCTCTTTATAGTGTTTCTCGGTGGCGTGCCGGGCGCACATGATTTGCATATGCCCTGCAATGCTAATCGTTTGCATGCCTTCTCGCGGGCGACGCATGCTGCGAATTTCAGGCCAATCGGATGCTTCGTTCTTGGTGTTGCATTTTGGGTGGCCAGCAGTGTATATAAGTAGAATTCTTGGGCGACCCTCTTCCAGATTTTCCTTCCATTCTACCTTCAATCAGGTTGGCACACAGCTACAAGTGTCATGCTGTCTCTTCTTTTCAATAATATTTCTTGTTTTTCCTGAGCTTTTTTAACACTTCCACATTTGTCATTCTTTCTGTCCGAGCAACTTTCATCATACGTCTCCAGCACCACATTTGAAATGATTGTACCTTTTCCCAGTCTATTTTTTGCAATGACCAAGTTTCAGATGCATAAAGTGCTACATTACATATAGATGCTTTTAAAAAAAAATTTCTTTGTTTCCACAGAGATGGACTTAAATGCTAATAGTTTATTTCTTAAGGAAAGCATTCTTTGCTTGTGCCATCCTCGTTCTCACATTTCTTCCAGCGGATGCAAAAATGCTATTTAGGTAAATGAAGTCCTTAACTTGAGTTACTATGATTCCCTTAAATATGATATTAATCTCTGGCTTTCCGTCTCTGGTGCATTTTAGTACTTTTATTATTTTCACACTCATATTCATTTTGCATTTATCTTCAGGAATCTTGTTCAATTCTTCTAATGACTCTTGTAAGTTCCCTTCATTGTCTGCTATTACTGCAGCGTCATCAGCAAATCGTATTGTGCTGTAGATCCTGCCATTTACATTTACTCCTTCGCCATCGTTTTCAGCAAACTCTTTCATGGCTTTCTCAATATAAACATTGAAGAGGAACGGTGACCGCCCACATCTTTATCTGACTCCTTTTCTTATTTTAACTTCATTTTCCTCTTTGTGCCGTTTGATTTTTGTATAGTTGATACATCATTCTTCTGTCATTGAAGTCGGTGTTATAATTTTTAATAAAATTACATAATGAGGATATTAAAATTTGTATTTGTCAGACTCGTACAATCACAGATTTAAATGCATAACTACGCACAAAAATGTCACGCAATTTTTAAAGGATTTTATTTGCCGTTTCTGTGCTTGTGGATTTGAATAACTTAAATGGATATGGGAAGCTACGAGTTGGCACCAGTCACTGGATAACAGCAGCTGTTCCACGAAAGGGTATCAACTATGGACGTGAGTAGGAAAACAGAAATGGTGTCTTATTTGAGATTTGGGCCTAGTCCACAAGTTCTGGGAACCAGAATTTTAAAAGCACATGTGATAGCTTGTAACATCCCTAATGCCTTTAAATTTTCATTTATATTCAGAGAACACATTTCTGGTACTCTCGACCTTTTCTTGAGTCCATTATAAATGTAATACAAACTTTTTTGAAATACTTTGAGTCCATTGTAAACACAAGCCAAGCTATTCTCTAATTCTATACACACGAACATACATGCAAAGATACAAATGAAATGGTATGGAATACAACAAAGCAATTTTGTCTACACAATGTCAGAAAACAATATCTCAGACAGTTGTAGAAGGCAAATTAGGTTATCAAGACGCCTTAGGATATTCAACAAACAATTCGATATAAATCAATTTGTTTAGCAGCAAAGTTCAAATGAACATGAGTTTTGTTAGAGGACTCGGTGTGCAAAATTTGCCGTGAACTCCGATCAGTGAGGTTGAAATTTAGCCGTATATTAATTCTCGAATTTTCGAAGTACTATTAAATTACTGAGCAACACTGGTTGAATTTTGAAAAAAAATAAGCTCTTTCAATTTACTTTGAATTTAGTTGTACTCAAGACTTTTGAGTAAAACTATGTTCAAAGTGTCTTCAGAGAAACATACGACACAAGGGTCATCAAAGAAATACTGACGTCCTATATTTGGAAAGAGTAAAACAAATAAAGAATACATTTCTTGCTTCACGTAATATATAGAGTTTATGAAAGATGTAGGTGTCACAAATAAAGCAAACATGTGTGTGAAATGGGTGGAAAAGTCGCCTCAGTTGCCCTGCCATTTAAAAAGAAGCCTATTTAGGATAAAGTAATTTTAGCTTGGTGAATAAGGGCTGATGAAAACGAAAATGCTAATTTATGAAAGTTTGAACTAAGCATCAAAAGTGAAATATCAGATACACGGTGGATGTCCTTATCAAATATTTCTAACTGTCGTAAAGTATAATTTGTCACTGACAAAGATTTATTTTAACAGCATAATATTTTTCTTTGCAGATTATAAATAATGAATATTAATGGTTATATCCGCTTTGGCATATGCAGAAGACAGTATCAAAAATGTATATGAGCATTCCGAAATTCGAGATATGTATGATTGTAAATGAAAAATACGTCTTTGAGAAAAAAGTTTTGAATGCCATTACGCATTTTTATAAATATAAACACATGGATGAAAGATTAATTCTTAATAAATCTTAATAGTAATTTGTTGCCCGTGGTAATGTTTTTCTTGCTGGTAACGCACATCTAAGACGATTTCGTTTTTATTTCGTACACACTAGCTATTAAACAACTTGATGCTTGTTTTAGGTGATCCCAGAATACCACTTGGTACCTCTCAGGAAAACGTTGCCTAAATAATCCCTTATTTGCAACCAGGGATCGTCCCTCGATTGACTTCATTTTACTTTATATTCTGAATCTACAACAAACGTACAGAATTCCTTATTTCTCAGCAGTTAGTACCAATTGGTAGGAAAATGGTAAGCGCTGTGTTCCTTAAATAATGTTTTTACTCCTGTGTTTCAAATATACTGGTTCCTAAATTGTTTTGAAAAAATAGACTTTTGGCACTTTCTGCCACATACATGAGACAAATACCGTGAAATCTACTTGACAGCCAAAACTCACAGTGCACAGCACCCAAATGTAAATGACCATATGCAGATTTGAGTAGCTTTCCGCCCAGTTGATGCATTCACCGACGCAGCTGGTTTTTATACACTGCCAATAGAGGAAAATGGAGACTTCTGGGACAGGGGCAGCCCTCCATAGACTTAACATTGGCTGCCCACGCGGCTGCCCACGAGGCTGATCCCGTGGCTGATCACGAGGCTGCCCCAGCTGCTCACTTGTCAGAATTTTTGTCACGTGATCGTCCCCGTGATGTGCTGCCCCTTGCGGTGCTTCTTGGAACTTTCGATGGATCTTTGTTTTTGAGGGATGGCAACGACGGAGTGGGAAAGAAGGCGGATATAAGGGGATGTCAACTCGGTGTGCGGCCCCCTAGCGGTGCTTCTTGGAACTTTCGATGGATCTTTGATTTTGAGGGATGGCAACAACCGAGTGCAGTCCGATGGGATTTTTTTTACTTATTCCAGTAGTTTACAAGCGGGATTTTCCCCCTCTTCGATGTTATTTTTCTCCGGAGGAAATTTTTACGTAACGATGCTGGGGAATTTTCTTTCCAATGGAATAAAAATGCTCTGATTGTCTTAGCGAGGTCCTAACTAACGATGATTTGGTTTCAGAAAATTGGTCAGGTGGTCTCGTGTACTACGTATTCACTCTATTATTATTTTTTTTAATTTCTTTTACGTTAATTTCATCATGTATTTTTTATATTTTTTGTATGTTTTGAGGGAGTTTTTTCGTGTAGATGTAATGAATTTTCTGGGGAACTTTCCTTTTTCCTTTATTCAATTTTATTACAGATCATGAGACGAGGAAATGCTTTTTTAGAAACGATTTCGTTCCTGTTCGCAGTAATTATTGGACTTTGTCATTTTTTTTGTGAAATGACTTCATGCTAATTCTGAGTCTTTCGCCTTTGCAATATTATTTTCTCGTAATTTTTTCGTGTGTTCAAGAAATCTACAGGTCTTTCCCAGCTAAAATTCTGATGAAACAATATTTTCTTACTTTATTTCGCATATCATTATAGCTTCCCAATTTCGCTATTTTACTTCATCTTTTTTTTGAAATTTCGTAAAACTTTTCAGTCTGTCAGTAATTTTTTTCTTATTTGGTCAAACTTGTGACTCCTTTTATTTAGACTATTTTTTCTTTCATTTCAACAAAACGATTATTTTAGATGTAGCAAATCAACAGATTTTTGTTTCCTTATATAGCATATTTTCAAACTTGCTTAAAAATATTCCTCAAAGCTTGCATGTAGTCAAATATGCATTTTTTTATTCTTTCCTAGTTTGCTATACTTTTCGTGGACTGTCCCAATAAGAAAGCATTCATTGTCAAGACATACAATCTCAAACCTTTTTTCTTACGATAAGATTTGTATTCTTTGGGCTGAATATTTTTCTGTCTCGTCCGAAAAAACATTCATTCTAGAGGCAAAGCTAGTGATTCCGATCTTTCCATAAACATTATTTTTTTAACGTTTTACTAACTCACCAGAAAAGCATTTATTCCACACCTTCCATAGCGAAAATAAAGAAATTCTTACTTCTTTTCCATACATATCGACTCAATCTATTTCTTTTCGAAATGCTGGTCATGACATTTCAACTAAATTTTCATACATTCACCAAAAATCATATTCTTAAACGAGCTATTTTTTTTTACTTTATTTCTTGTATAACTAAATTTTTATTGCTTCCTCACCTCATCAAAGTTAATAAGAACTCCCTAATTTCATTCCTTTCCCTCATTTAGTTTGCTTTAAATTGAGATGTTTCAAAACTTCGCGTATATTTCTTTCACTAAATGTCCAGTTCTCCCGTATCTGTCTCATCATTTTTAACTTCTGTGCCTGCTGCAATTTTTCTTTAGTCGTTTAGTTTCATTGACCTTTTCTTTCGTTTTAATTAGGTTTTCATTGTCGTACTTTTATTCATTGTCTCAGCAGAAAGAACTTTCATTCTGGAGACATAGCGACTAAGTCCGTACTTCCTCTAAACATTTTTATTTCAGGTTTTATTAATTCGTGAGAAAAGCAGAAGTTTCCAAACTCTCATAGTGAAAATATCGTATTCCCCTTATTTTACTTATTATATTTTTCCTTCTATTCAGTGTTGTATGATTCTTAAAACTTTGGTTTATTTTTATGAAACTTCTTTTTTTTCTTAGTTTTTTTTTCTGATTCAACCTATCAATCTTTTCCTATTGATTTAATTGCTCTTATTTTTCCATTCGACTTTACTTTTGAACAGAAATATATCTAAAATCTTCACATGTATTTGAGTCTCGAAGGCCGATTCTTCCCTATTTCAAATAAAGTCATTGTAGGATTTTAATGTAAATGCCCCTAAATCTTTAGAACTTCCTTTTCATAGTTAGATACTAATTCCTCGAGGTTTAAATGAACATGTTTAATTAAACATGAAAGAAGAGTGTTTTTACGCTCTCTCCAGTGAAAGAAGAGTGTTTTTACGCTCTCTCTCCAGTGAAAGAAGAGTGTTTTTACGCTTTCCCCAAGAAATTAACTTTGGAATCTCCCTTTTTTCTACCGGAAAATGACTATCTTGTGCGACTGTTTTCACGCGTCTACTGCTTGCTGGAAAACCTCAAATGACATGAAATCACTTTGCTTGGTAGATTAAACCAAATTCTGGTTTTGAACTTCGAACGCAAACTCAAGCATACAAAAGCATAGTTTTCTGAGCGAACTTAAACTGTCTAAGATGACAAAAATCTAAAACTGGTGACTCAGTGGGACAGAGCGTTTGAACTTTGCCGTTCATTCAAGATTTAAGAGATCCGTAGTGAACCACTACAAGGGAAATAAGCAGACACTGATTTAGTCCACTGTTTCCAAGGAAGGTAGAAAGCTAGGGTCGTAATTCAAAAGCTCATAACTCAAGCCTCCCCAGGATTCAATTTGGGATGGACGATTAGTCAGATGTCCATGTTTAGACATTGAAAAATTACTTCAGACAAATATTTTCTTACTTAAAAGTGCTTCAAGCCAGAATTTGAATTACTTAAGATTTCCCTTAGTCAATATTTTTTCTGTCTTAAAAACTTCTAAAGGGTTGATTTTGAAAAAAAAAAAAAAAAAAAAAACGAGTTCTCCCAAAAACGTAAAATTTCCGCAGAATTGTATGAGGAACCAAAAATATTGACAATGCTTGAATGTTAAGTCTTTCAACCCATTTCTTTCTCTTCATGTTTCATTCCATAAACTTTCTTCAAATTCCTATATATTCAAGAATTTTGTTAAATGTCCAAGTTCGACTCCCCCAGAAATTTTCTGAAAATGATAGTTTCTCTTTAAAAAAAATTCCAAAATAAGAATCCCTTTAATGAAACAAGAAATTCCTATTCAAAGCATTCCATCCCTCTTTCTACTTCAAATACTCCTTTTGTAAATCTAAGGAGCTGTTTTTTTTAATATTCATATATTTTCCCCTCTAATTTTAGAAGATATTTTCCCAAAATGTATGTACATATACGATAGTAAAACATCATACAACTGCTTGATGTTCAATTCACTTCACGCTGTCTTAAGGAAATTCTTTCATTTTCTCATAACACATAGACATGTTATTTTTCTTCCCATTCACTTCAAAGACTTGAGATCAACTTAATGGAGTCCTTTGAGAAAAACTTTCACAGAAAAGCATAAATGTACTGAAAATGTCAGTTTTCTTAAAGAAATCATAAGAATAAGAATTTATTTTACTGAAACAAGTTTCCCCTGTTCAAAGCATTAAGTGGCTCTTTTCGCATCAAATTCTATATTTCCTCATGTAAACTTTATTCTTTTTCTACTTCATATCGTCTTTCGTTTCATGTTTTTCCCTATGTAACTTAAAACTTCTTTTCTTAATCTATTTTTTATAAAGTATCATTCTTTTGACTCTCTCTCTCTCTCTCTCTCTCTCTCTCTCTCTCTCTCTCTCTTTTTAAATGCATTCCTAAGTTCATATTGAGAAGGGTTTAAATTTTGATTGAAAGATGTTTGCAAAGATCGTTTTAGGAAAAGTTGAAAACAGATAAGGTTCGTTTCGGAAAAGTTGAAAACAGATAATGTTCGTTTCGGAAAACTACATTCTCTTATAGGGTTAAAAATGGAACATTTCATATTTTCTTAGGGGCGGTTTTGATGAAACACGTTTCAGTAAAAACAGTGAAATTCCCTTTGAATAACATGGGGAACTATGAAATTTAAGAAGCACGTTTTCGTTCAAGAAAAATATTTTAAAAGGTCTATTTTTGATTCAGTTGAAAACGAATCAGGTAGAAAACAGAATGCAGTAGAAACAGTAACAGCAAGTTCCTGAAAGTTGAAAATAGATGAGGTTGAAAATGGATGTACTAAAAATGTATTAGGAAAGAAATTTCTATCAAACAGACTGTTTAGTTTTCCCAGGCTAGGGGTCTTCAGTGAGAGCGCTTCATCTTTTCAACTCAAAGAATAAAGCGAGTCAGTTTGAAACATTTGAAACTCCCCGAAAATAAGCCGTGTACTCTGGTTTCGACTCAATACAGTAAAGCATTGCTCTCAGACCAGTCAGAATTTCGCCCTGATTGGTTGCCTAATGGAAAACCTCAGACTCATCTCCAATAACAATACCCAAATATTCTTAAAAAAAGTCTAGCAAAAAAGCACTAGTTTGCCATTAAATCAATTGCATTCATCCTGCTACTGTTTTAAACATTTCAAAAAAGAAATTTCTTTTACTTTTTAAAATTCTTGAAAAGCTTAATATTTTGACTCATTTCCATAAAAAAAATAACTTCACTTAAAATTTAATTAAAAAAAAATTACTCTTTAAATGTATGCCTTAAAACTAAAAAATATTTACGCCTAATATTTCAATAAATAATAAATATTCACAAACTCACCTTCTCAATTGCCAATTAAAAAAAAAACTACATTAACAATTCTCCAGTCCACTTGTATTCCCTAACATGAACTTTGATTACAGAAGAAAATACGAAAACAGTCATAAAAAGATTTCATCCTAAATGAAAGTAATGTTCTGGAATTGATTCCAGCCTGAATCCAATAGGACAGCTTTTCTCAGGTTGAACCTCCAGAACACAAGTGGAGACGAATGAAAATTCATCACAATTTTCAGATGGAATCAAAGCATTTGAACAGCTGGGGGAACCGACACACTGCTTCTTAGCGAAAGAAATAGAAACGTCTGGAAGATTCATACTGCTCCTTTCCCAATGAATAAATGTGGAAAAAATAAAATAACGTTAGCCAGCTGATGGAAACAGAATTTGAAAGACTTGATGACGCCTTACTTTATTCAAACTTACAACAGAACTAAAATTCACTCAGCGTTTCCTTTGCATACTGTGACCAATGCATGACCCTTATCACAACACGTGTTGGCGTGTCACCATGCGTCAGCGCTTCACGGTGACTATACCCTTATCTTTTCATTTCGTGACGAAACGCTTACGACTGACAAAGCGAACTTAGCTGAGGGTTTATCTTAAGGAAAATTCTTAGAGAAAAACGAAAGGAAAATTTATAATTAATTTTCATATCTTGAGAAAATAAAACTAAAATGTATTCGGTAAGAAATTCTTCAATGTTGAATTTTCCCCAAAATGAGAGAGGAATACGGAAAGCGGAAGAATTTAATCAGACACCTTAAAAAAATTCATCTCAGAATTAGAACCGCTTTTGAAAAAAAAAAACAAAAAAAAAAAACGAGTGAACTATGAAATACTTTGTTCTTCACATAAAGAAAACACAGCGTACGATTTCAATATTCTCTTTTTTCTTAAAATTTCTCCAACGTAATGACTTAGGTCAACAGAGTCCAGAAATTCTTCGTCTACTTTAGTATTTCGATTCCGAGGGAGTTCTTTCCGATACTGTTAAGCTATTTTCTCAAAATCCAGTTGTATAATAATTTTGGTCATGTTTATTTGATTGTCGTCGTAGGAGAATTCCAATCCGTTCATGTCCACCATGTCATACATTGTATCCCCGAGAGTTTCTTCAAGCAGAAAAGAGCCATCATTCCACAGAAATTCTTCCTTTGGAGTTTGTAATGTGTCCAAATTCAAATTATTTTTCCCCAATGCTTTCTTAATTAAAGCTGAAAACGAAATGGATCGAAGAAACGTCTGTTGTATGACTCTTAACATAGTAGATTTCTTATCAACCACTTTAGTCCAATGTTCTTCGCACAGAGAAATTTCAGATTTCAAAATTTCACCATCCTGACCCACTTTTTCCTGAGTGAAATCCAATACATGGTGAAAATCTCGACTTATGCATTCCTTTGAGTGGGGAATCGCTCTCATGAAAGGGGGCAACGGTTATAATCGACATTGATTAAAATTGGAGAGTGGAAACATATAAGAATTAAATGATTAATGCATAGGCAGGATTCCCGAAAACATAAAAATTATAAGTTTTATATAAAAAAATAGAGTGAATACGTAGTACACGAGACCACCTGACCAATTTTTTGAAACCAAATCATCGTGAGTTAGGACCTCGCTAAGACCATCAGAGCATTTTTATTCCATTAGAAAGAGAATTCCCCAGCATCGTTACGTAAAAATTTCCTCCGGAGAAAAATAACATCGAAGAGGGGGAAAAATCCCGCTTGTAAACTACTGGAATAAATAAAAAATATCCCAACGGACCCCACTCGGTTGTTGCCATCCCTCAAAATCAAAGATCCATCGAAAGTTCCAAGAAGCACCGTTAGGGGGCAGCATACCGAGTTGAAATCCCCCTATATCCATCCCCTTTCCCACTCGGTCGTTGCCATCCCTCAAAAACAAAGATCCATCGAAAGTTCCAAGAAGCACCGCTAGGGGGCCGCACACCGAGTTGACATCCCCTATATCCGCCCCCTTTCCCACTCGGTCGTTGCCATTCCTCAAAAACAAAGATCCATCGAAAGTTCCAAGAAGCACCGCTAGGGGGAAGCACACCGAGTTGACATCCCCTATATCCGCCCCCTTTCCCACTCGGTCGTTGCCATTCCTCAAAAACAAAGATCCATCGAAAGTTCCAAGAAGCATCACTAGGGGGCAGCACATCAAGGGGACGATCACGTGACAAAAATTTTGACAAGTGAACAGCTGGGGCAGCCTCGTGGGCAGCCAATGTTAAGTCTATGGAGGGCTGCCCCTGTCCCAGAAATCTCCATTTTCCTCTACTACTGCCGGAATGTGAAAAAAGAAGACTATTAAGTATTGTAGCTGCATCTATTAGATTTATGTCGTATCAGCAACTTGTTAAGAAAGGAAAGTGATCATACGTGTGCAGTGATTCAATGCTTATTTTACCTCTTAATGCGTATCATAGTGTACAGAACGCACGCTTTAATAAGGTGTTACACATCCTCCATTAGCAAAATATACTTCCAATCTGGCATGCAATCGGTCGTACAAATGCTGGATATCACGCTCGGGGATAGCAATCCACGCACTTTCAACTTGGACGAGTGATTCAGAAATGGTCGGTGCAAGTCCGGAGAGAGTGCTAGCCAAGTATCATTGCAGTTCAAGCACCAAGAGGATGCTAATTTGTTTTTTCTTGTACACGGGCTTTCGATTGGAACAAATCATCTGATCCCTTCGCCTCTTTCCAAGCGTCCGGTGAACATCTCATTCTATCCTGTTCCACGGGAAGTGCCTGATACAGCGCTTCCTATCCTTGTCATTCATGTTTGTAAAATCGGTGGCAAGGTCCGTCGCCTTTCTGACGCTCCACGTGGAACTCGATTTCCACATGCTACGGGACCTCGCCGTCAGTTTTTTGTCGTTTTTCCCATTGAGAACACCTTGGCGGATTGTCCTACAGACGCTACTGTAGAAATTGGTTCACGCACGTATAGTTTCAAGGTTTTCACCACTCACTATTGTACTCACTGTCTTACGCAGGATCACACTACTGCCTCCTGTGTGCGCATACGCCAAGGCCTTTCTTCCAGCTCGCCTCCTGTATGCGCATACACCGTGGTCTTTTTCCAGCTCGCCTCTCAGTACCGATCACACTGGTTCTTATACCATCCCCTCTTGTAGTGTTTTGACAGACGCGACCTCTCCTTCTCTCAGTCAGACGCAACTTCCAGGTAAGGACTATGATCAATTTCCCCTCTTCCGCACCGTACGGTAGTGCATCTTTCATCTGGGTTAGCTGAGATGTCTTCCACTACTGATGTGTTTCGGACGGAGTGTTGCGACTCAGATGTGTCGAGTGATGCTTCGGCACTCCGGCTGACTGACCCTCCTCCGGGTCTCACGCATATCGGAACTTCAGCTGCGACCATGTGTGATGTTTCCCTGTTGCCGCCCCTTCCTGATTCCTCGGCTGATGTTGCAGCGTTAACCGATGCTGATCGGAAACATACCGATTCCTGGGCGCAACTTGTGTGCTCGTCTCGTGTTTCGGGTGTTCATCCAGATCCACCAATGGATTCTTCCACCTGAACGTCGTCTTCGAAACAGACTGGTACTTCCAAAGGCTCTGTGAAACAGAAAAAGGTAAAACATCTTTTTGTTACATCTTCTGAGGCCTCATCTAGTGTTCCCGATGTTTCCAGTTCAGATGTTTCTCCGCCTGATGACTCTTCGAACAGTTTGCATCTTCGTTCTGGCCCTGTCAAACCTCTCTCAGATGATGAGGTGATACAGGCCATTGGTAAGCTTCCTCTTGTTCCTGGCTCACTGTCCAGACAACAACTTTCACGCCTCTTTCAATCTGCTCGTACGGTTGTCTGTACCGAAGAATTTCTTCGTTCACCTGATCTTGATCTATGTGCAGCAGCGGTGATGCAATTTGAAGCGTATGTGTCCTTTTTCAAATTCCTGAGTGTCACAGATCCTAGATACCAGGTCTTCATGAGACGATACACACGCAGTCTCTCCTCCTTCAAAGACCTCGCTGAGAAATAATTTTGTGATACCGTGCTTCCTCAAGCAGATGGCATTTAGCGCTTCTTTCCAACCAGACACTGTTTTGGTTGTCCCTCACGTACTGCAATATTGTTTCATGTTTTTGTTATAGAGCTTAGTGTTTTTCATTTGCTCTCATTGTATGTCTTAGAAATACTGGTGTTCTCCTTTGTCGCGGTTTTTTTTCATACTAAATTTGTTAACTTTGTTCTTATTCCCTTGTTCATAGGTTTATAATGTTGTACATGTTCTACTTTGTATTCAATAAGATGGGCATATCATTCAATGATATGCCCATCTGCTTTTCCTTCTTCGTGTACATCATCATTTTACTATATGTACAAATTTATGTATTCTTCTGTTTGATCTCCAGTTTGTGTTGTGGATAAACCAGATTTTTCCTCTTTATGTTTTTTATGTTTCACTTTTCAGTGATATCTGCTATGCATATATTCCATGATAGCAATAAACTGGGCACCTTTAGTACCCGCCGTTAACAATACCAATATCATTGCTATTTCAGGGATTTTACTCTGATCATGATGTCTTCCACTTTTGTCATTTTTCTGATCCACGAGTTCCTGTTCTTATCCCTCCTGGTTACACCAAGCATGCACCTCTCCATGCTTCTTTCAGTTGTCTGCAGTCTTTGAATGTCTCTTTTAGTTAAGATCCACGTCTTTGCAACATACGCAAGCACTCGAATGATGCATTGATCAAACACCTTTCTTTTAAGACATAATAGTATATTGCTCTTGAAAATTATACTGTTTCTTCCAAAAGCTCTCCAGGCAATATTTATACGCCGATTAATTTTTTCATCAATGTGACCCTCACTTGATATCTGCTGTCCAAGAAAAATGTAGGTATGTGGAGTTATTTTCGAGGGGTTTGGCGATAACTCACCACGCTGGTTGGTGAGTGTGGTATATATATATATATATATATATATATATATATATATATATATTGTATATATATACAATATATACAATATTGCTTGCATCACAAAGTTGCTCATAAGGAATGGCAATATTATTCTCAGAAGTAATACATGTTTCCATTAATAACATTATTGCTTAAATTAAAGCAATGAACAAAGAGTAGAAATTATTCTTTAATGTTTTATTAATTTTTCAATTGGGTATTTCAAAGAATTCCTTCGAAATTCAAAGGACCTTTGGCCGAACGTTTACCGGGCTACAAGTAAAAGGATCTTGTTCCCATGCTCTGGCTATTCAAAATACATTTTCGCGTTTTTCTGGTAAGAAAAGGAAAAACATAGACAAAAAGTTAAACAGGTTAATATCAAAAGCACTATCCCATTAGTGACACCGTCCTGTTTGTTTTAATAATTTCTTCGCTTAAAGAGAAAAATACTAAAATTGCAATGTGCGTCTGTAAAAACAAATATGCATTCATGTGATTGCAATATTATTATTTTTTATCATCAGAAATCGTGGCTCCGAAATAGCCTGCAACATCAAACTTTCACGGAAATATTTGGTATTTCGACGAATAACAGATTAATAAACAGGCATTCCCCGTTTTCTAGTTTAACTATGTGTGACATCTTCGAACACGTTTCACTTTGCTTTTCGCTTTTTAGCGAGTAGTCGAAAAATTTAGAAGTATTGGTTTTAATTTTAAAAACTAGAAGTTGTTAATTTTACAAGTAAGCCAAGAACATCTGTTCCTCTGACACACTTCTGAAATTAAAATCACTGCTGCCTGACGCTGTAAAACTCCATGAAAAGTACAGTATGGGTTTGTTTCATCCCTATGTGCTACAATTTAATCAAACTTGATAAAATTCTGGCGTTCTAACTGGAAGAATTTCATCGGTTAGTAATATTCATACGTTTTAGTTCAAAGTACTGAAATAGGAGTTTTAAACAATAAAAAGCAGTAATGGGTCTGTTTTGTCCGATAAAACTTTGAAGCCTACTTCTACATTATACTTGATCAGAGCATTTTCTTATTAGTGCAGTAAAATTTCTAATAGGCAATTTAGTCTTCGCTAACGTTTCTTTCGTTTGAAATATTACATTGCTCGTAACTTTGTAAAATGACCAATTGAAAGGTGACATTTTAAAAGGTTTTTAATCATTAGTCAGCAATATTTTTAGATCTTTAGTGAAGGGTTGAAAGTAAAAAATGTCCTGAATGACTTATCTTGTGCGTAGAGTGGAGGAAAAACAAAGAGGGTTCGGTAGTAGGGTTACCGCAGGCACAAGAAAAATTATTAGAAATGATAATTTCAGACGATGTAATGCAATTTAAAATATACAATGGTTCCTAACGCTAAAGCAACATTTAGAAACATTACCATATCTTGGATTACCATGCAAATATATGGCTCAAAATTGGCATGGCAATAATTCATAATGATTAAGATGGATGGGCAAACAGTTATTAGTATACAATTGAAAACGTATACTAATAACTGTTTGCATAATCCTAAACCAACGCTGACGACAAATCAAGCAAAATGACCTATCTTGTGGAATGGGAGATTAAGGCGAATAAAGGTGTGTAAGATTAAGGTGAATAATTCTTGCTGTTTATAGCAGAGAAATGCAGGTTCACAATAATGGTCACTGGTTGCCGATAGCACCTGCTAGCTTATGGAGAGATTGTAGTTAGGTAGGATGGTAGCAATCCCTCCTAGAGCATCCCAAGTATGCACGATTGTATTGAGATCTGCAGATCGTGCTGGTTACTCCATAGGGTGAATGGTGTTCACTTCCAAATATTTATCAACCAGTCTCACGTGTTGAGGTCGAACATAGTTGTATTTCAAAATAACATTTTCCTTTTTTTACATAGACACAATATCGCACACGGGGTCTAGATCCTAATTTTTGTACTTTTCTACCGCTGAGAAGTCATACTGCCTCCTGGAAGCACAGATGTATCTTATCGTCTACGATGTGAAAAATAGCTGTCGAAACCATGAGACTTCTTCCCCTGTAAGAATATCTTTTAATTATGTTAGAGAGATTGTGGCGTGATACATGTTTCTTCCAGATAAGTTCATGATAAGAGTCACCCCGTAAAGAAAATTGCGACTCATCAGAGAAAAAATACACTTGCATTTCCAGATAACATGATCTCTGCCCCAATTCAACCAAGCTCTCCTGTGATCTGGGATCATAAGAACACATACCACTGTATGCCTGGAAAATAGGCTATCCTCATGAAACCTGCATACGATGATTTGAGAAACAGAAGTTCCCGCTATTTTCACGTGATATAGAGGCCCTAGATCTTCCTCCTCAGGCCCTTTTGGTAATAGTCTCTATTCTTTGACAGCGTGTTCAAAGTCTGCGCATATAAGTACATAACAAAACTTATCCATCTGCCAACATCTATTTAGACTGTCTTGCATCGAGTTTCCCAACGTCTCTCCACCGCACACATGTAGCAGATTACTGTTTTGAGGCATGTTTAATATGACACACGATGTCCATATAAACGGTAGCCTAGTTGTGGCACGAATAATCTGGACTTTTGAGCTGATCTCGTGTAAAGGAAAATACACTGCCGGAAAGTGAAAACAGAACACCCAGATGGAATGCCATTAGGAACGTACGTCATATTATAATATGTTAATTGCTAAGAGAAGCAGAAACTGTGATCCAAGTTGGAATGTCATTGGATGAAATATTGACGTCACTGCGGACGACAAGGTGCAAATGTACGCAACGCGTATTTAAGGAATAGGCCGTGGAGAACGAAGTCATTCGTCTGGTGTCATATTGTTCAGTGCTCGTTGAAGGAGTTACAATGCCTGGACGACGCAGGCTCGCAACATTTGTTCAGTTAACGGAGTTCGAGCGAGGCCGCATAGTGGCTGTGGGAAGGAGGTTGGTCCTTCCGTCAAACCTCCTTCCCACACATCCACTATACGGCCTCGACGAGAGGTATCGGCAGTAATAGATGGTGGCGTCGGTAGTCAGAGGAACATTCGTACACTCGCAGACGTTGTTCCGAGCAACACAGGGTTACGGACGCTCGAGGGGTTCGGCGTATCAGGAGGGCGGCGTTGGTAGAGTGGACGGCTGTGGCGTCACAAATTCGATCCTCTGTCATAGCAAGGGTGGCTACCAGAACGACACGGAATCGTTTGTTAGAAGCAGGAATACGGGCACGCGTACCGCTGGCACGGTTACCACTGACCCTTGGTCACCGTCGAATACGTTTGCGGTTGTGCCAAGAACGATTTCATTGGACGGAAGTATGGCGGTGAGTGGTCTTCAGTGATGAAAGCTGACTCTGTTTGCGAACGTCTGACGATCGTATACGAGTCCGAAGGCCCAAAAGTGAACACTTCTGCCATCGTGCATCCGACACAAAGGCCCCACGCCGGGTATTGGTGTGTGGAGTGATTAGCGATCACGCTCGTACGAGTCTGGTGTTTGTACGGGGTACACTTAATTGCATTACGTGCGATTCCCGATGCGATATTCCAGCATGATAACACCCGCCCACACTCCACCCGGGCATGCTCTTTAGGCTGTGCATCAACTCTCTTGGCCAGCACGCTCTCTGGACTTGTCTCCATGGAACTCACGGAAGTAGATGTACCCTAGCTCCCAGATGCCACTCTCATTGATGACATCATACCATCTATCAAGACGTCTCCCGTCTCAGAACTTGGTTCGGACGGGCTACCTATCTCTCCGAATTATGTGCCTTCCCCTTCTGTGCCTTCCATTACACAGTTGCCTTATCATGATTTAGTGCTGCCTTCTCCACCTTTCAAGTTGTCTGGGAAGGCATTATTCGTGACTGCTTTTCAACGCGGTTCAAATCCATCACCTGCTGCCTCTTCAGTACCGTCATCACCTAGTTTCCCGATTGTACAGGTCGCCAACAGAACTGTTACCGCTACAATTGATGAACAGTCAAAGGTAGCCAGAGAGTTTGTCTCTTTGTTAGATCGAGGTGTACTCTTTCGTGCCCTACCCAACAGTCCTCCTTCATTATATGGAGGCTTCATCTATCCGTATTTCAGCAACTGCCATTTCTGGAATCGACATAACACCTCGAGGTAATTCTGTGCTGTTTGACCGTAAAACTGATACTGACTTCTTCTTGGACAAACATTGGTGCACACCAACTCATTCCATCTCTACTTTCGAAACAGCCTGTCACAATCACTTTCTAATTTGCCCCTCAGGCGATTCCTTATGACTTAGTTCCCTTGCTTGTCGACAAGGTCTGCAAGATTGTGGGAAACTCCGCCACCTCTCAGATGCCCGTTGAAGCACCGTTTTGCCCACGTCTCTGGTATTTGAAGACAATTGTTGGTTGTGCTACCGACCAACCAAGCTTTTCGGACTTGCCTCACAAATGCGATTGTTAACATCTGCAATCGTACATATAGCTTCCAGATCTTCATTTCTCATTAATGTACACAGTGCTTGACGCAAGAACAGACCAATACAGCGTGTCTGAAGCGCCGACGTGATTATTCTGGTGATCCCTCGTCCGCGGCAGATGACTCCTCCTTGCCGTCTGATGTTTCTGAAAGTACATCTACTCGTGTTTCTCCAGAAGTTTCTGTGCTTTCTCTGGGCCATCTGACAGACCCCAACCAGTTTCCACTGTTGTCCCAGCTAAAGTTACTGCATCCTTCTCCCCGCCTCATGGAGACTGTCTCGAACACTGACATCTCTACGACTAAACTTTCCACCTCTGACGTGCCAAGCGTTCCTCCCGTGCTTCCCATTGGGGAATCTTCAGTGCTACCTTCCGGACCGGAAATCCTAAGTGTGGCTCCATCTGTCTCCTTTCTCCAGGAACACAATACCGTCACCGTGTCTTGTCGAGCCTTGTCCATTTCAGATGAGTGCGACTCTCATGCTGATGACTCTTCGATGCAATCTGTTCTCCCACCCTCCGAATCTGAAACCGTCCTTGATCAGCAGATGGATGTGTCCCGAATCTAAGAGGTCTGTCTCCTCAAAGAAATCTCGTGAGCAGAAGAAGGTACGTCAACTATCCCGTTACCTCCTACGGATACCTCCGCTAATTTGACTCTTCCTGGTACCTCTTCAATCCCAGCCGACTAATGTGCTGTGAGGCTGCGATCTCGCTCCAGCACAGCGTCCAAGACTTCGGCCTTCACTGGTGCCGATATTGTATGAACGGTGGACTCCATTCCTCTGATTCCCGAGCCCCGAGCCGGTGTCTGGTGAACAACTTCTTCACTTTCTTTCTCCTGGCACGAATGCTCAGATTTTTTTTGAGGAAGTTTTGCCGGTGTTTTGACTTGGACATTCAAGCTGCTGGTTGTCAGTTCGAACAATATATTCGTCAATTTCAATCGCGCGGCCGTTCTGATCAACGATATTCTGCCCTCCTCCGCACCTTTCTTTCACGGTTGAGACGTCTCAAAGAAATCTTTGAGTCGTCTCTGTGTGATACTATTCCACCTGAGGTTGCAGTCTCTTAGTTCCCTGAATGCCGGGAGGTTTGCAAATCCGTTCGCCGACTCCTTGGTGTTTGCAGATCTTGCGACTATTGATTCTGACATAATTTGTCTTCAAGAAACAAACTGCTCCGCGTCCACTCCATTTCATCGATGGAAAATATGGTCTTTTTGTTTTTTTCACTGCTTCCAGCTCCCGTCCAGGGTCGGGTGTTTCCACAGGCCTCCAAACGCGCCTCCAGCCCTTGATATTCTTCCTTTTGGAGGTGGCGCAGATTGAGGGCGTTCTTTATTTTCCCTTGCAACTTAGATCGACGGGCTACCATCTCCTTAATATTCATGTGGCTCAGAAAAATTCTGAAGCGTTGTCCCTGTTTGCATACTGTCTCTACCTTTCTATCCTCTGTGCCCCAGAGATGTTGTTATCTTCGGGGGTGACTTCAACTGCATTTTGGATCCCACCCTTGTTCGCTCACATTGTGCTGAGTCGTGGTTACCTCTCGTCTGAGCCCTTTCCGATCTTGTCTCTCAATTTGGTTTTATTGATGTCTTTCGTTTTCTTTACCCGTCTTTACGCGACTTTACCTGGTGCTCCTCGAATCCAGCTTTTCTAACCGAGTCTCGCTTTGATAGGTTTTATGTCTCTACCCCTTTGTGCTCTCGCTTGAAGCAGCATTTCGTATCCTTTGTGTTTAATCCGATCATTCTCTTTGTATTTTTGTCGCTTATACTCCAGTTTTCTTTCGTCCGGTTCTTCATCTTTTGTCCTTATCTTATAATCACCTTGCAGATCCTGTCTTTTGTTCCACGGTCACACATCTGTTACAGAAAATACTCGTAGACCACTGCACTTCACCTGAATTAGCTTCTTTACGGATTTCGATATAGACTGCTTTAGTTGCCTTTTCGAAGCGCTTTTTCTTGATCTCGTTCCACTGATTCCGTTTACGTCGATCGCTTACGCAGTGATATAGCATGTCTCCCTGCCTTATCTGGCGCATACCGGGCGAGAGCAGAAGCCCTCAAATGCCATTTCCGTCGGACCGCGTCCTAGGTTCTTGTTCGTCTTCACTAGCAAGATATGTCGCCTGATGTCCAAGATGCGGCATCTGTTTTTGAGATTGAGCAGGATGTCCATTCTTCCCCGCTCTCTCACCCACCTGCTCCTTCCTGATGGCAGTGTTTCCGATGATCCAGCCATTCTCTCACCCTTTATTGTTTTTCATTTTACCCACTATTTCTCCTCCAGCTCTCCCCTCCAGATCCTGCGTCTCATCTCTTCACATGTCTCCTTCAGGTCCCATCTGACTTTCATCACTCTCTTATGGCCCCACGTTTCAGTGCTGCACTCCCTCTACCACTTTCCTCTCTCAATTCTAAATCCTCCCCGGTCTTGATGGACTTTCCATATCTTTTTATCGCACAGTTTCTTATCTTCGTTTTCCTCTCCTCTTCTGGCCTATTTAAATGCTCTCCTCCTTCAACCCTCCTTGCCTCCTTCCTTTACAGTAGCCATCGTTCGTCTTATTCTTAAGAAAAACAGCCTGCTCAGTCTTGATATTTGGAGGTGCCTTAGGGTCTTAAATTGTGAATACAAAATTTTTACGAAGGTCTCATCTCATCATTTAAACTTCATTCTCCAGGACATTATCCATACCGATCAAACATACGCGATCCCTGATCAGTCCGGTTCCACTTCACTTCATCTCCTTCGTAATCTTATTCTTCAGGCTGATTAGCCAGGTGAGCGCCTGGCGCTGTTTTCATTTGATCAGCGTCAGGCGTTTTAACGTGTCTCACATTCTTATCTTTTCCGCGTGCTTTGATTTTGGATTTCCTCACAACGTCTGTCGATTACTTCTCAATCTCGATGGTAATTCTTCTCTCCGCACCCGCACTCAGCCGTTTCTTGTCGTCGCCATCCCATTTGGAAATAGTATTCACCAGGAATGTTCGCTTTTCGGACAGTTACTTGCGTTTCTTTCGAGCCTTTTCTGTGTCGTCTTCGTTTCCACACTGTCACTCCATCTCCCACCATTCTTCGTCCAATCGATCATCACTTTTCTTCAGTTTTAATTGCATACGCGGAGGACGTTACGGTTCTCCTCCGCTTGCAGGCTGAGTTCTCTCTTCTCGAATCAGTATACCCTCTTTATATTCAACTCTCCAGCGCTGCATTAAACTGGGACAAGAGCACAGGGCTGTGGTGTGCACGTGGAGAATGCGTCCGCACCGTGCCTCGGGAGCCTCTTGGACCGGAACTGTGCAGTAGTTTCTCGGCATCATTCTAGGTCCACCATCTCTCGTGTCTTCTGATTCCTGGTCGTCTTTCTTACAGAATTTCACTCGTGCACTTCTTTGTTGGCACCGCGCGAAGTCCTTCCTGTGCAAAGTCCTTACTGGGGAAAGGCACGCGTCGTCTCCACTTTCCTTCTTCCAATGTTGCAGTATGCTTGGTCCACCCAGGCCGTGCCTGCTTCCTTCTTACGGGGAATTCAATCTTCAATCGCCCGGTTCATGTGGCATAGGCAGTGTTTGGTGTCCACACGGACTCTCACACTCCTTGTGTCATACGGTGGGGTGGCATTTCCCGACGTTTTCCTTCATTACCAATCCGCTCGTCTCCTCTCCCATTTTACGCAATTCTGCACGTCACTATCTATTGCTTTGAGTTCCTTTGACGTCATCCTTTGCCCTCGAAATCCCGCTCTCACCTTTTTCATCTTTCTCCGTATGGACCGTTTGTCTCTTATTTCTAAACGTCTTCCTCTTGTTTATTAGGAATTTCTCACTTACTGGTGGGCTTTGCCTCCCGTCCATCTTCAACCTCTCGGTCTTTCCGATTTACTAAATGAGCCCCTCTTTTATTCCTCTGTCATTATCCAGTCCGATTCCCCGTATTTCTATTTTCTCTCTTGGCTCCGAGCAGGTGTTTTAACGGTTCGCCAATTTGTCAAGTCTGATCTTTCATGGCTTTCTTTTCCTTGACCCTCGCTTCTGATTCTGGCAACTAATTCCACCTTGTCGCCCTTCAGGCCTCGCTCCGCCATAAATTCCCTGACCTTGTCCCTTCCACTGGGCTTATTTCACACGCCTCAGCTCTCCTCCCATTGCCTTTTACACACACTCTCTCATCGGCACTCCCACTATTCTTCAGGGAGTTACTTCTTGCTGGTTTTATCGGCATCTTCTGCTCTCGGTCAGAATCCACTTCCAATCTCTACACTTCCCTCGTCAATGCTTTCTGGTGTTTCGTACGCACCACACTTCACAGTTTGCTCGCCGTTAGAGAAAGACGTCCAACGGAGATTTCTACACGATCGTCTTCCGACAGTATACAATCTTTTCCACCGAAATCTTGCTGCGTCCGCAGTCTGTCCTTTCTGCTGGTGTGCTGGGGACATCTTACATGTTTACATCTATTGTGTTATCCTTGGCCCCTTGCTTTTTCTGATTGACCAGATCCTTTCGAAAAGTTTCCTTTGTGTTCGCTTTTTCATGACTTTAACTTCCTTATCCCGATTGGTCAGCTTCAGATTCACCGTCCTCTGCTCTGCTCTGCTCTTTCCTTTTTATTCTTGCAAAATTCACCATGTATCACTACGTCTTGTCCATTCGGCTATTGCCACCATTCAATCACAGTTTCTGTCTTCTTCCTGTGTCTCCCTTTCTGCCCGTTTACAGTCAGATTTCTTTCAGCGTCCCAGACCGGAACTCTGACAACAATTTCCAACCTTTTGGTCTTCACGTTGCACATAGTTTCGAGTCTTCTATTCCGTTGTGTACACTCCTCGTGTGATTAACACTCTTTTTTTCGGTTACCACGCCTGCTACTCTTCATCGCTGTCCCATGTCTTCGTCTCACGAGAACAGTTTGTTTTACTTTATTTTGTGGTGTTTCGTTTTGCTTTCCGTTGTGTATCTAGCTCGTAACCGCTGTGTCGGGCCTCGAACTTATGTCGGTTTGCCCGTTTTTCCTAAGTATTATACCATATGTTGTTTTATTTTCATTTTCCTTGTACTCCCACACGCTCTTATTTTTTCACTCTCTCCCCAGTGCGCATTTTGTCACATTATCGTCGCATTTGTGTGATCATCCATGGCAAGGAATTACTGACTTTAGATCTGCTGTTTTCGATGCAGTTCTGGGTTAGGGTCCTTTCTGCAACATTCTGTGTGATTTTATGCTGGTATGTGCCTGCATATCTGATGTCGTTGTTATGTGTCACTCTCTCGTGAAGGTTTGTTTTTAATTCATGTTGTACCGTGCCTCTTAAGTTTTTACAGCTACTTTCTCTGTCTTTTTACACGTTTGTCGATATCGTGGTGTACTTGATCCACATAGCACTTGTCTGTTTATCATCTTCTTTATATTTATGCATCTATCATTGTTCTTTTCCCTACATATGTTACTTTATCACTTGAAGTTGCTGACACTCTGTTTTTCATTTAACGTGCCCCGTGTGAGCGGGTTCATTGCTCTATCGTGTGGGCACTCCGGCATATGCTTTGTGTCTTTTATTTTTGCTGTTACTTTTTGCGTATCTCATGTTCTGCCTGTATGCAATAATGATAATAAACTGAGTACCCTTGCGAGTGCTTACAGTTTCTAAAATAAAAATATATAACTCAGTGTATACCACCACGGAAAATAAACCTCAAAGTAACCTTTGAGCAGAGCAACTCACGTACTAGATTCCTCCAATCTGTTTAGTGTGATAGTTTTCTAACAAAAAACGAATGACACAATGGAAAGAGGTAAATTGCAGAGACATATTGTTTGACTTGTTAAATCAATTCATGACATTTATCTTAATCAGAAACTGATCTAACAAATCTGATGTCCTTTCCACTTCAAACTGTTATGGACTTAACCTACCAGTATCATGTTTTTTACATCATTTGTGCCCATCTTCAAAAATGTGCCTTTAATTTAAACTGTGCTGCTGCTCTTTTACAACTGGTAGCCATACTCTGAACTGGCATGTGTTCTGTGCCTTACACTGTAGACTGCTTTAGATTTAATTAAGAGGTGTTCTGTTCTTTCCTGCACACCTTGACGTGAATCAAATCGACTAAGTGTTCTTCCCATTACACCACATTTTTCGTGATTAGTTATAATTAGAAAAACTGCCTTGGTAGCCGAATGATCTGAGGCGGTCGCTTCTGACTTTTCGGTAGAGATTGTCCCCGCCTCGAGTCCTCGATGGGACACAACTGGTGCTCTTGTCCAGTAGCTCTGTCTGTTATCTTCCCGGAACAGGTGTTTTTGAATTAGGAATGGTCGATTGCCCGTAGCCCCACGAGTTTTTCATTAAGTGTGCTTAAACCCCGAAGCAAGCAAACAGATAAGCAGAAAGCAATGGGATGTGCATTAAGGATTTGAAATTCATAAACGTAGTATGAACATTATGTTTATAAATATAATGCAAGAATTCCAAAATACTTGCTTAACATATTTTTCGGTAATATATGTTTACAGACATTTTTGAATATATTGTGATTTTTGGAATCCATATAAATTTTTGGTTATACACATAGAACGTGCTTTTACCTTCAAAAGTTTCAAATTTAACATACTGGAAAGTTCAATATGAGAATGGTTTTTGTTATTTCTGAGCCACAGAGTGGAATCGTAAGCTAATAAAACAAATAAGGATGTCCAGGTTTCTTCTCAGAAACAAAGAAGCTTTCGGTTATGACAACAGAAGTAACTCCCTCATCCCATTTTTGCTGTTCTTTGCAATTTAGGAAACAGCGCCTTCTAGCTTCTAACTGCGAAAACAAATAAATGGCTTCCAAGACATCGAGTAACTTTGAAATATAAAGAATGTCTCTCGCTATCTCTTATGATTTTACGGAAAGGATCTAATATTTCTCGATTTTCGCAACAAGCTATTTAATCAAGATAATTATTAGAATGCTTCAAATATGCTATGGAGACGGCAAACACGGAAATAAGATTTCGTCTCTCAATATGGATAGCAAACATTCCTTAATTACTCACGTAAATAAGAGATAAGGACAAATTTCCCTCGGGGTACATTGGTAATGAGAAGGACTCCAAGGTTCACTATGGACAGAGAGAGAGAGGAATTTCAGGCACTGGATTGTAAGGAATGGATCTTTTAAATTCCCTCCTTTCTGATTTCTGTGTGATCAAACCGCATCCATTAATATGATGATTTATACTTGATAAATTTTCAAGATGCACGATGAAATCTCCGATGTCTGTAAAGAAGCGTGTGTATGAAAGTAGGTCGCTGCAGATGAGAGGTTTGACGTATTTCATTTATTTGGAAATCTTAGTGGAATATGTTTTCATAAGTGTCTCTTAGGAAGTTCGACCTTACGCTGTGGATGCAATATCAAACATAAAGCGTTTTAAGTGGAGAAATGAGTTGTCACACTCTCTCAGACCTCAATGCAAGGAGAAATCTAAAGTACTAAATATTTAAAGTGATCTCAAACAGCCTCAGAGTGAATTATCTTGCGTTGAGTTTTCTTTAAGCTGCAGGCGTGTAAGATACGGACTTACTTTCTGTACTTATGATTGTCCCTGTATTCTGTCTGACAATGTTTTGATATCCAAAGTATCGATTTTGGTTTGGAAATTAAAATTAATCTATGATCCACCAATCCCGGTAAATTTCAACAAAACCAAAAATAAAAGGTTTCCAAAAACAGTTTTACGGAGTATTCTCTGGGTTAAAGTTTCTATGCCGTGTGTACATATTTCAGTTTGAATTTAGAACATGACACTGCTATGTTGAAAGTCACTGGACCAGAGATATTTCCCCTTGTAATATTTACTCGATGTAACTATTAATGTGAGATTATGTAGGCATAGATGCACTCAGGTGCTAGTTTTTGAGGTACAACTGCCCTCCTCACGTGAATGATTCACTTCAACACGTAAAACGACATGTGAGCGCATTGCGCTCTAGCAATGAGGCATACTAGCTCGTCGAATATCATTTAAAGCTCAAGTGAAGGAAAGAATGGGCAAAACGAGTGGTCTGAGATCTTTTAAATGCAGCATAATTGTGGACACCAGGCGTGCCGGTTCTAGCACCTCCCAAATGGCCGTCCTTCTGGGATGTTTACGCCCAACCTTATCAATGGTTTATCATGAGTACACGACACCCAAAAACTTCCGCAACTCGACGATCCTGTAGACGAAAACAGATGGCGAATCAGAGAGGTCAAAGGAGAATGGCGAGAATCGTGCGAGTGAACTGGCATGCTACATCTCTGGAAATAAATGCAGATTTCAACATTGGTGTGCAAAGGGTCAACTTTGAATGTACTACATATCGGATCCTGCTACGGAAGAGGCATAACAGCCGACGTAGATATCCCCAACCCCCAACGACCATTCTGATTCAACATCTGTTTTCATCCAGAGGGTCGCCTATCGCTGGATTTTTTTTTCAGTAAGTTTTGTTTCCAACTCTAAATTGTTTGTTTCCTTGTAGTGGTTTCGCGAGCATTTGCTAGTCTGCATTGGTTATTCGCGGTTGTTTACTAACACCAGAAAAGCCACTCTCCAATGTTGATGTTCTCCTGACGAAGGCAACCTGGTTTCCAGTTTGGTAATTGCCTTTTTTCTTACAAAATGATTTGTTTATATTCGAATTTTTTGAGTATTGCTTCGAATTTTCATTGTGCATTTTCCGATTTTCTTTTTTATCAGTAGTCCTTGACACTTTGCTGATCCATTAGGCATGCTGCGAAGTGCGCAACCCATCATATTATACATATATATATATATATATATATATACACTGCTGGCCACTCAAAATGCAACACCAAGAAGGAAGCATCCGATTGGCCTGAAATTCGCAACATGCGTCGCCCGCGAGAGGACATCCAAACGATTAGCACTGCAGAGTATATGCAAATCATGTGCGCCCAGCACGCCACCGAAAAGCACTATAAGAAGGGTGCACAGAAGGCGGGGTATAAGTAGTAGAAGTGTGTTGTGCTGCCGGACCTGTGCGTGGGAAGCTTCCTGATGCCTCGTCGCAGAATACAGCAGTCATTCCAGCACGATTCGGAGTTCGACAGAGGACGAATCGTGGCTTATCGCGACAGCGGTTTATCGTACCGAGACATCGGCGCCCGTGTGGGACGACATCCAGCCACAGTGAGGCGAGTATGCATTCGGTGGGTGCAAGAGGGACGGACGGACCGACATGAGCGATTGCCGCAGCCGCGTCACACCACCAAACGAGAGGACCGGCATGTTGTGCAGCGGGCATTGACGGCTCGCACCGCCACATCACAAACGTTAGCGCAAGAATTAAGGTGTGTTGCGCAACAACCTGTGTCAGCACGCACCGCCACATCCCAAACGTTAGCGCAAGAATTAAGGTGTGTTGCGCAACAAGCTGTGTCAGCACGCACCGTTCGACGTCGTCTGCAGGAGCGGGGACTTGTCGCACGGCGCCCATTTCTCCGATGACCATTGACGTTACGCCACCGGCGAGTGCCGCGGCAGTAGACCGTTGAACGCTGCACCTGGACTACGGAATGGCACGACATTGTCTTTTCCGACGAATCCCGCTTCTGCCTGAAACATCACGATGGTCGTTTCCGCGTGTGGCGTCACCGCGGCGAGAGACTGTATGACGCCTGCATTATGCATCACCATACCGGTCCGCCGCCTGGCGTTATGGCTTGTGGCGCAATTGGATATGACACCCGCACCCCTCTGGTACGCATCGTCGGTACACTCAACCGCCACCACACCATCTCCGACGTTTTGGAGTCTGTAGTCCTTCCTTACCTGCAGGACCTGCCAGCGGTCACGTTTAAACAGGACAATGCGCGCCCGCACGTGGCACGCATCGTGCAACAATTCTTTACGGCCCACCAAGTGTCACTGCAGCCGTGGCTCGCCTGTTCTCCCGATATGTCGCCCACCGAACACGTCTGGTCGCTGATCGGCAACCGAGTGGCCCGGCAAGCACCACCCGCGGCGCTACGCCTGATGAACTGTGTCAACGTGTGGAAGCAGCCTGGACCGACATACCCCGAGCCCACATCCAAAGCCTCTTTCGTTCGATGCCGCGACGTGTAGACATAATGGCTTATTGCTCTTCAATAAGATTTTCCAGGCAAGTTTTATAGGCCGATTAATTTCTTCACCAATGTGATCCTTACTTAATAACTGCTGTCCAAGATAAACGTACGTATCTGTTATCTCCAGCTTTTCTCCATCAATCGATAAATGTTCATTTCTTGCAAAAGCATTGTACATCACTTTTGTTTTCTGAAAGTTCATTTTAAATCCCACTTCTTTACTCTTGTCAGAAAGTTTCTGGATCATACTCTGCAGCTCTGATGGGGTAGTTGCAAAAATGACTACGTCATCAGTAAAACGAAGGTGAGTTAGATATTCTCCATTAACCTTTATCCCTTTGTTCTCCCAGTTCAGTGATTGAAAGGCGTTTTCCAATTTGGTATTAGAGATTGCGAGATATGGTGTCACCTTGTCTAACTCCCTTTCTAATTTTTATGTGTGCTGTATTCTCAAATAGCTGAATCTTTGCACTAGCACTTTCATAAATGTTATTAATAATATTAATGTATGCATCTTTAATACCGCAGGAATTCAAAGCCATTGTAACTGCTGATCGTTTCACCGAATCAAAGGCCTTTTCATAATCGATAAAAGCCATGCACAATGGAAGTTCATATTCCCTCGCCCTTTGAATAAGTTCTCTCAGTACGTGGATAGGATCTATAGTGCTGTAGCCACTCCTGAATCCAGCTTGTTGTCTCTGTTGAGCCATGTCCAGTGTTACCTTCAACCGGTGTAAAAGAACTTTAGTGAAGATTTTATAAACCACTGATAGGAGGCTGATAGGTCTGCAGTTCTTGAGATCCTCAATGTCACCTGTATTTATGTAGCAGGATCATTGTAGCGTTGTTCCAACCTCAGGAATCTTTACTTCATAAAAGCATCGAGGGAAAAATTGGGCGAGTACTGTTTCGATTTCTCCACTTCATTCATGTATGATGTCTACAGTAATTCCATCTTCTCCTGGGGCTTTTCCACGCTTCATGTTCTTGATTACATGTGCAATTTCTGCTGGGAGGACTAAATATATATATATACACTGAGTGGCCACTTTATTATGACCACCTGACAGTTTTAAGCAAATGAGCTATGGCTGCACGCTGTTTCCGCCAGAGGGCGAGGTTAGTATAAAAATGGAAAGCTTAGTGCTTGCGACAATAGTAGAAGTGATTTTTGGTGACGAGATGGGTAAAAAATGCGATATGACTGACCGTCAACGCGGGATGATTGTAGGAGCTCGGAGCCATGGAGCGATTATCACCGAAACCGCCGCATTCGTGAAATGTTCCAGAGCAGCTGTTGTTAAAGTGTTTAAAACTGGACTGTCAGCCAAAAAACTGAGTCTCTACGTGAAACGTGTGGTCGTCATCGACTAGTGACTGCTCGGGCGGCGGAAAGGAGAGTATCCAGACTGGCAACAGACAACAGAAGGGCAACAGTGCAGCAAATTACAGACCATCTTGAGCAAGCATCCCCACAAATGACCTCTGCACGCACTGTTCCTCGTACACTGCATCGGATGGGATATGGCACCCGAAGGCCTGTTCGAACACTTTTGCTGTCTGCAGTTAATAAGAGAAAACATCTCCAGTTCGCACAGGAGAACAAGGATTGAACAGTCGGGAATTGGAAACAAATTATGTTGTCCGATGAATCACGTTTTCAGTTGCACCATGCCGATGGCCGAGTGAGGATTTGGTGGAAACTGCACGAAAGCATGGACCCTAAATGCATTGCTACAACCCTTCAAGCTTGTGGAGGCAACGTTATGATTTGGGGAATGTTTTCCTGGCATGCTTTGGGCCCTTTAATTTGTGTTGATCAACGTCTGACTGGCACATCATATCTAAACATCGTTGTGGACCAAGTGCATCCTGTCACGTGGATGGTTTATCCCAATGGCAATGGCTACTTTCAACAAGATAATGCGTCCTGCCATAGTGCTCGTATTGTGCAGGATTGGTTTCAGGAACATGCCGGTGAGTTTACTTTGCTTAGGTGGCCCCCACAATCTCCAGATCTCAAAACCATTGAGAATTTGTGGGATGAAGGCGAACGAGCCATCAGACAGCTGCATCTACAACCTTGCAATCTCACACTCTTGGAAAGAGCTATTCATCAAGCATGGTCTCAGATTCTACAAACCACCTGTCAACATCTCGTGGAGTCCATGCCACGAAGAAACGAAGCAGTATTAAAGGCAAAAGGTGACCCAACGAAGTACTAAGGGGGTGGTCATAATGAAGTGGCCACTCAGTGTATATATATACAGTATACATATATATATATCATCATTGTAAACCATCATCAATCCACTGCTGGATGAAGGTCTTCCCATGCTTCTTCCACAACGGTCTGTCTTGCGCTTGTCTCGTCTATGTCACTCCCGCCCTCATGCTTTCGAATTTCATCCACGCTGTCCCATGTGATCTTCCTCTTAGTCTTTTCTTGTCCCTTGGAATCCAGTCTAGAATTTCGGTTGCCCATCGGTGGCTCGTTTTTCTGACAAGATGTCCAACCCATTGCCATTTCAGGAATTTTATTCTGATCATGATGTCTTCCACTCTTGTTATTTTCCTTATCCACGAGGTCCTGTTCTTATCTCTTCTGGTTACACCAATCATGCATCTCTTCAGGATTCCTTTAGTTATCTGCAGTCTTTGTAAGTCTTTTTTTAATTGTATGTCCTTTTCAATTAAGATCCACACCTATGCTCCGTGCGTAAGCACTGGAAAGATGCATTGATTAAACACTTTTAGTTTAAGACATAATGGCATATTGCTCTTAAAAATTGCCATCTTTTTCTTCCAAAAGTTCGCCACCCAAGTTTAATACGTCGAATAACTTCTTCACCAATGTAACCATTGCTTGATATCTGCTATCCAAGGTAACTGTAGGTATCGGGTATCTCCAGCTTTTCCCCATTAATCGATAAATCATTATTTCTTGTAAAAGTATTGAACATCAGTTTTGTCATTTGAAAGTTCTTTTTTGATTCGGTTACATTACTCTTGTCAGCAAGTTCTTAGATCATAATCTGCGGTTCTGAAAGGGGCAGCTGCAAAAATGACTACGTCATGCAAAACGAAGATGAGTTAAATAAGCTCCATTAATCTTTATCCCTTTGTTTTCCCAGTTCAATGATTGAAAGACATTTTGCAGTGGGGCATTAAAGAGTTTGGGAGATGTGTTGCCACCTTCTCCCACTCGCTTTCCAATTTTTATTGGTGCTGTACCCTCAAATAACCGAACCTTTGCACTTGAATTTTGACAGATGTTATTAATAATACTAATACATACATCTTCAGTACGGCAGGATTTTAAAGCCATTGTAACTGCTGATGGTTTCACGGAATCAAAAGCCTTTTCATAATCGATAAAAGCCATACATAATGGGAGTTCATATTCCCTCGGTCTTTCAATTAGATCTCTCAGCACAAGGATATGATCTATAGCGTTGCAGCCACTCGTGAATCCAGCTTGTTCTTTCGGGTGAGCCATGTCCAGTGTTACCTTCAAGCAATGTGGAAGAACCTTAGTGAAGATTTTATAAACCACTGATAAGAGGCTGATGGGCCTCTTATCAGTGGTTTATAAAATCTTCACTAAGGTCCTCAATATCACCTTTTTTATGTAGCAGAATCATCGTTGCATTGTTCCAATCCTCATGAATCTTCTCTCCATTGAAATATCTAGTGAAAATTTAGGCAAATCTAGTTTGACTTTCTCCACTTGCTTCTTGTATAATGTCCATTTTAATTTGATCTTCTACTAGAGCTTTTTTTCGTTTCATGTTGTTATTATAATTGCAGGTGTTACTTCTGCCGGGAGGACTGGAGGGACTTTGGTACTGTTAACTTTCGTAATGTCTAGACTAGATGTATTATCTGTTTCATATAGTTTTGTGTAGAAATTTCTCACTCTTGTCAAAATTTTGCCTCTATTTCTTGTTACAGTACCATCTTTTTTCTCTCAGTGCCATAATCTGTTGTCTTTCTTTACTGAGATGCCGCTTTGCTTTCTTCATGGTTTGGTTGTTTTCAATTGTTTTTCTCACTAGTTCACAGTTGAATTTCCTTAGGTCTTCAGTGACATTTTTCGTATTGTCTTGCATAGCTTTATACATATATTTCACTTTGGAAATGACGTCTTCTTTATTTGTCCTAATCTCCCTTCCCTTTTGCATCAGAATTTTCGTTTTTCTTGATATTTTGTTCATATGCAACATGTTCTTAGTACCACCTAGTTTTGTTGCTGTTTCCATGAGTCTTTGTTATTTTTTTTAACTTCGAAGTTGTCTACTTCTTCTGATGTTAGATCTTCTAGAGCAGAGAATCTGTTCCTCAGTTACAATTTGAATGGTTTTTAAGGTTGGTCATATCAAAACATTTTGTTTGTTTTGGGAGCTTGCCACGTTCGAGTTCAATGTTGAGGTGAGTCTTACATCTCACCGTTCTATGACAACTCCCTGTGTTGAACCTGATTAGTACACTGCAGTCTTCAATGACAACTTTCTTGCATCATTTCGTAAAAATACTTTACGTGATAGAATAAAACCACAATCGAATTATAAATATCATTATGGGAGCAGAGGAGCAGTATTTCCATTGTTTACCATGCAGCAATCCTTTCGAAAACGCGGAAATTATATCACCCAGGGAAATATTGGGAATGGAACCCGTATTTTGTCAGAGACTCATTTCTCATCGATATCTATGAGATAATCAAATTTGGAATCAGCACAGGAAATTATATGTGTCGTCTACCAAAATAACTCAAACAATGTTTTATATGTAACATTTTGTAGACCTTGTAGACCCGCGTAATAAAAGAGGAAACGTGTGTGCGTGTGTGTGTGGAAGGGGTGCGTCTGTGATCGTCGTTACTCATCGGAAGATCGCGGTTGACAGTTCAAAATTTGTCAGATTGTTTTTCACTGTAATCCGAGTTATAGTGCCTGGTTTTAGGTCGAAAGTTTAGAAGGGAAGCTTGACAGAAGCAGAAGTATTTACTCAGCTACCCTATTAATACGGTAACTAGAGAGACAGTTCAGAACGCGTATGTGATCTTGAAAGTGCGTGCATTCTTTGCCATTGGTACCTGTTTGAAAATGTTCCTTCGTATGTGCATTGGCAGAATGAAGAGCGTCCCGTATTTGGGCACTGTTCCTCCATCGGTGCTCGCAACTTTTTGTGGCTATGAATGTTGGTTGCTGTCACGGTGCACGCTTCTTTACTGGTTTTCGATTTAGGTAAATTATTTTAACTACGATTTATGAAAGACTGTACAGGGTGCGATCGTCAAAACTGATTTTCATCACATTCCTTTTAAAAGAGGAAATTCATGTCTGCAGCAAGAGTATGGATATTGAAGAAGCGAAAAGTATAATTTGAAAAAAAAAAAGAAAAACTATTTAGCAACTCCTGGAAAGAGCACTGAAGTAATTTATAGATATTCAGTATGAACCTCTAACTGAAATTAGTTCCACATTCATGCGTTCTTAAGAAATTATTTCTACACTGCTGACAAGATTTAAAAAGGAATATTTTTCGTAGTAGTGGGATTCCGAATTTGGTACTTACAGCACAATCATTCACTGAAGTAACAATAAAAACATGAAGCATGCCTCTGGGGTTGAGTTTAGCTAGAAATTCTTTGCTCAGCCAAAATTGATACAAAACCTGCAAAGCAGTTTCCACCTTTATTTACCAATTTTCCTTCTTCTAGTTTCCTAAAACCTGTTGTATCTGCCTATTATCTCGATCTCTTTCAGAGCAGGCGATTTGATATGCTTCAATATTTTCTTGTCAATTTTCGTTTTTTCTTAAAAAGAAGATTCTTCATTTTAATTGAGATTGTTATTCTATATCTTGAGTTTCAGGAATCAGCAAATTTTATGATATATCCTTTCCTCTAAATCGGTCATCCGAAAGAATTATTTTATTTGCATTTGCATATGTGTCGCTCGACCTGCTTACTTTGGGTCTCTGTTATTGAGACTTGCTGGGATCTTAATGATAGCAACGTCAACAATCTATGTCGTCGCTTTTCAGAGCTATAAAGTTAATGATAATTGCCAGCCATTAGCGAAACATATGCAAAATGGATTCCTATGCTTTACGCTGACAAACGTAAGAAGTAGCTTATTACGTCGTTTTCTCGAAGATATGATGACAAAACTCAGAAAGAAACTAAAGATGAATATTTGTCATGTCATTTCGAAGATACTATGAAAGTTCCAAAATATTAGTGACTCATTCATAACAAGCGTTAATAAACGAAACATAGCTATATTTTAATGCATCGATGGAAGCCACAGTTTCAGAGAATTTTGCAGGGAAGTGGACAAATATGAAAATAAAGTGGAATCTGGTAAAATCAGCACTTTATCGTACAATCATGGAATTATGTACGATGGAATCGCAATATTTGTTTTGTATGGTAACATCAATAAGTATGAACTGGCCTCGCTGCTTTTCATCGAGATTCACTAAATTATTATCAGCAAACGAAACATAGCTATATTTTAATGCATCGATGGAAGCCACAGTTTCAGAGAATTTTGCAGGGAAGTGGACAAATATGAAAATAAAGTGGAATCTGGTAAAAATCAGCACTTTATCGTACAATCATAGAATTATGTACGATGGAATCGCAATATTTGTTTTGTATGGTAACATCAATAAGTATGAACTGGCCTCGCTGCTCTTCATCGAGATTCACTAAATTATTATCAGCAAAGCTGTCAACTCCGTGAACCAGTACAGATTTAAACCCTAACCCGATGCTTTGAATGCAATTGTTTCCCTCTAACATAACTGTCAAAGCGGTTAGATGTTTGGGTGATAATTTGAATTATCTCCTTCAGTGCATGTATGGTCCTAGGGGGAATAAACAGTGTGGCAAAGAAATTTTAAGACTGGGTCTGTAAAATGAAATAGAAACAAGAAATTATAATTTGTTTTGGTTTGTTATTCAAAATAAGTCCCTCCGGTTTCAATACACTTGTTAAAGCGATTTAATAATGATTCAAATGCCTGTTCTAGTTCACTTTGCGGAATTGCCTCCAAAGCACGCGTCGAAGCTGTTTGTATGGTCGAAATATCATAAAAATAACACCCTTTTAACGTCATTTTAAGTTTTGGGAATAAAGAAAAGTCGCAGGGTGCTAAATCATGCGAATGCGGTGGATGATTCAATACACAGACGTTATTTTTCGCCAAAAATCTACGAACAAGAAGTGAGGTGTGACTGGGTCATTATCGTGCAACAAACACCAACTGTTTTCATCCCGATATTCTGGACGAATGCGACGAATTCTGCCCATCAAACGCCTCAAAACATTTAAATAAAACTCACCAGTAATTGTTTGTCCACTTGGAACAAATTCTTTGTGGATAATACCCTTCCTATCGAAGAATGTAATGAGCATTGTTTTGATTTTCGATGGAACTTTTCTTGTTTTCTTGGCTTGTGGTGAGTTTTTTGACTTCCATTCCGCACTTATTCGCTTAGTCGCTTTGCTTTAGGATCATATTAAAAACACCATGTTTCTTCACCTGTAACAATCGATGTTAAGAAGTTTGGATCATTTTCAGCGGCTGAAATGATGTCTCTGCAATGTGCACTTCTCCTTGGTTTTTGTTCGTTGGTTAACGTGTGTGGAACAAATTTAGCACAGACTTTTGTTTTGCTCAATTCTTCATTCAGGATGGTTCGAATCGTTTCTTTGTTGTTGTTTAAAGACTCTTCCATCATTCTTAGTGACGCACATCGATTGTTTGCCACAAAATCACGCACTTTTTCAATAATCTCAGGTGTCCTAGATGAACTTGGTCTCCCGGTATGCTTATCATCTTCTAGCGTATCTCTTCCGTCCAAAAAACGTTTGTGCCACAGGAAAACATTTGATCTACTGAAACAAAACTCACCGTAAACTTTTTTCATCATTTGGTACGTTTCCGAGGTGTTATATTGAAAAAAAAATAGATGGATTGATTGATGTTATTTATCAAAAGGGACTATATTTATGCTGATATTGAAATTTATATGGAAATTATAGAAAATTTAAATTTGGGAGATGGGTGGATGCATTTCGAAACAAAACTGAAATTTTGAATAATTCCATGAAACAAAATAGAAAAATAAAATAAAATGCACCACTGAATTTGGTAACTCCCAAAAGTTACTATTGTATTGTTTGCGTTGTTTGCGTTTGATGAGTAGATACACCTGAAAGTGTAAGAAAAGGTAACTATTGTTTGCATGTGTACCAAATTTGTAAACAATAAAATTTAATGGTATACAATGTACACGTGTAAATAACCTTTTGGAAGGGGCGATGATCAAATTAGCTAGTTAGGACAAAAACATTGATTTTACCACTATAGCCTCAGATTACTTTCCCACCTCAGTCATTGCTGAGGGGGATGTACTTGAACCATGTGATGAAAATTTAAACTTAAAATATCTAAAACTTCACTGCACTAAGGTTTAGGTTTTTGAAAGGCCACTTGGCCTATATTTATTGTAAAACTTAACAAGTGTGAGAGTAAATTTTGACACAATTTCAAACCCGGCCACTGGGCCTAAAAACAATAAACATCTGACAGCTTAGCAAGTATCGCACCAGTCACAGTACCAAAACAAAATATAAATACCAGAATTCCATTGAATTACACAGCACAGCACAAACACTTGCTTTAACATGGTGTGCAACTTAAGTATGTGGAAGGTAAATCTCTCTCTCTCTCTCTTGGAAAAAAATAATAATTATTATATGCATATGTTTACACCATGTTATTCTAATCGCTAAAACCAGCCCTCTCAGACCAGTCTTCTGAATTCACCTTTTAACTTTTTAACTAACATATCAACTGCCAAAATTTTACATAATGAAAAGTTACTTTATACCAGGTTCTACATCTCCGGGAAAATTTGTCTCAAAATCAACAACCTTGCCTTCAATCAACATTTGTCTTAAAATCTACATATCCTAACCATGTAGCTTTACCTGACACTGAACCAATTCTCGACACTATACAAAACCCAATACACTAAATACTCTACTCAATTCACTCACAAGTTATCATAAAAATCCAACTATTCAAAAATTCCCCACTATAAGTCCTCCAAATCTACCAGCACCCATGTAGAACTAAACTCGGGCATTAAAGCCAAACAATCATCTCACTCAACGAATTCCAATTGCCTCGAAAAACACGATTTCACTGCAGGAACAACAAAGTTTGAGTCTAAAGGCGGGAATGGGTCGTGAATCCATTCCCAGCTTATACAGTGTAGTGGTGCAAAGTGCGACCTAACCCTTTTCTGTTCCTTCACTGTGATTTGGGGACAACCCACATCACTCCCCTCATAGGTACCACCTCCTATGGACCGAACAAGCTTACTCGGGCAGAAAACAAATCCCCCAATTTGTTTCGTGCACCCTTTCAGACCCCGCGGCATTGTCTACATAGGGTAAAGTATCCCACAAGAGTTCTCTTGTCCCCAAAATATCTCTTCATCTATTTTCCAGAAAATTCAATACATCACCCTTTTTCCCAGAAAATTACTTCTTATCCTATTTTCCCCAGGAACACACTTCATATCCTTAATTTCCCAGGAACACACTCATTTCCCAGAAAATCACTTATCTTTTATTTCCCAGGAACACACTGTACATATTCATTTCCCAGAAAGCTCCATAACTCCATACTTGACACACTATACCAAACCTTACTTTATTTCCTGAAAAAATCTATAAATCACCAAACTTCCTAGATCACTCTTTTCCTGAAAAAAAATCATCACTTCTTGAAGAAACACAACAGCTATTCGGGTTCCTTTTTTATTCACACTATACATATGCTCATATCTGCCTGTATGCCCAATTCTTATATTCTTTCCCCCATAAAAACCTGTTTTTCTAATCTACGGGCTGAAACTAGAAATTAGCCCTCACTAATACAAAAATTAAATTTTAAAGAGTAATTTAGCACCTAAATTTACCAAAACACTAAACCAAAATAATTACCAGCCTACAAGAAAAATTCCCAACTACATGGCACCTACGCTAAGTTCATAAATACAAATTCTACTTCACAAATACAAAAATCACCGAGCACAAAAAGAGTTAAATTTCACCTAAGAGAAATACTGGTCTGGAGAGCTGTTCGTTCCGAAATAACTTAATATTCTTATTATATCATCTATCCCTACATGACCCTAGATTATTATCCACTTCCACTTCTTTGTTTTGTTGTGTTCTTTTTTTTTTTTTAATTTTTTTTTCTTTTAACTGCTCACAGAAAATGTCATGGAATTTATTTTCTACACTGCCTAACATTAACTCAGGTGGTTTCATTCCCTAAGCACACAAGAACACTAACATACAAAAAAAAACCTGAATGAAAACATTTACAAATTTTTTTCTTTAGTTCTACTGATCCAAGCATGGATTATAACTGACACTAGATTATAACTGCAACCACTGTCAAAATCTTACATGTTAAAATATTTTAGAGTAACCCTATCATATCTCTTTCTTTTCCCCCTTTGAAATGCCAAAACAAAGTTTATTTACCTTTTCCCCTATGCGCAGGCAGCACCGCTCACTTTGGCTCACAAGAAGAAAAAGTTTGCCTTGTTCTGCTTCTTTTTTTTTTTTTTTTAACTCCCCAAAACAAAAGGGGGTGGGGGCGAAACAACACTGTCTCTCCTCTTTCTGTAGCCAGGGTTTAAGGAGGATGGTTTTGACAGGATTCGATGACTTTTTTTCTTACTACGGACGACAGCAAACCTCGGAAATGTGTTGGCCTCTTCCTGACTAATGTCGGCCATTGATGACGCCTCGACTGGTCCCTGGCTAAGAACAGTTAGCTGAACATTCCTCTCGATGTCTCAGACGTTCCCTTGTCGACCAGAACTGCAAAGGCAATTCTCCTGTAGCCCAACACTGCAGGCTTCCACTATGGGAGGGATGAATCAATGAACATCTCTACTCCAGTCATTAAGTCCTTGCATTTTTTTCTTTACGTCAGATTCAGGCTGCAAAATCAAAAAACGTCCCCACGCCTCGAGAACAAAGTGGCCAGCCATTCTTATAGTCCTTACTGCCGGCCAGGTCCTAGAGCTCGGCTGGCGGGATTGCCCGTCAACGGTTTTTCCTTCTGCTGCCCCCTTCCCTGCCAAAAAGGCGAGGAGAGAAAATTTAGCTCTCCGCTGTTAACTGCCGACCAGCTAGCGCAGCGACCAGAAACAAAGTGTGCTCTCTCAACGGATAAAACTCTGGGGTGCTTGAAACCTCTGACCCCTCCCATTGGTCGAAACTTCAGCCTAGTAACTAATGGCTTCCCAACGGAATTTCACTCCCACGCAAGCCAGGGGTGACATTCTGACCTTCACACGTAGGGACCAAGCCCTTGACCCTGAGGTCTAAAAATAGATTCTGTTGCTGAATTCCTTACCCAAAAGACGAAAAGATGTTGCACTTTTGGGCGACTTTTCACGACGTTGGGAAACAGGAACGCAAAATGGCGAAATGAAGAATTCTTGCTTTGCAGAAAATCACTAATTTTAATTTTCTTTTTCTATCGTTCCGTGATGTTAAACTAAAATTAATTTTGATTCTCTGAGCTGCACACCTACTCGCCTTTTCCTATCGCGATAAAAGAACAGATAAATTAATTATTTCCAAAACCCCAAAGTCAGTTAAATCAAATATTATTCTATTTTCCATTATTTTTGTTTTCCTGGTTGTGATTAAGACAAGCGAATTTTGCGCACGAATTCCTTTGCCTTTCAACCAGGAATTTTCTTCTAACGTATGTCATGGGAGAAAATTTTGCATTAATTAATCCCTGATAAACCAACAGGAAGATTGATCAACTCTTTCTGAAATTTACCAGAGGTTAAAATGTTCGCCATGACAGAGGCACTTTTACCAAAAAAAGTTTCCGAGGCACTTTTACCAAAAAAAGTTTCCGAGGCACTTTTTTGCGTTAAATTTAATAACAGCCCTTTGTTCCATCTTAATAATTCAACATGAAAAAATTTTACTTCTCTAATGAACGCCCGTTTCGTTTGAGTCACTTTAACAACTGCGCAGTACTTTTGGCAGAAAGCAAGCAGATGGTCACGGTTTTTAACGCATTCGCGATTACACTGGTGGCGCCACCGTAGGCTGAAATCTAGCGCTAGTCTCAAAAATTCTTTGACGCACTGTGTATTTGCACAGGTCTATTTTCATACTGAGATCAAAGTTACCGACAGTACAGCAAAACTAACTGTTAAGATATGCAAAATCTTGTCACTACAGATTGAAGAACATATAGGCAGAAATCTCTGTTATTCAAGGAAATGATTGCGTGGAAGAAATTTAATTAGTTTTGATTTGTTCGGTCACGAACATCATCAGCATTATTTTTTTTTAAAATTTTATAAATTACTCGAGAATCCAGCAATAGAAGGAGATACTCATTTTCAGTTTAAAGCCACTGGTTCTAGGTAATGAAGATCAGCAGAGCACTAAGAACGAACACAAAGCTCATGACATTTTTGAAATTCGACCATGTCCTGCAGAACAAGGAGACAGAAGCCGATGTCTTGGACTGCTACTACACTACACCTCGCAATCACACCTATGGTTACTTAGTATAAATAATGTTACTAGTTATAAAAAAAGAGAAACCAAGAATTTGCGTTAAGGGTTTGATTTTAGGGTTTAACGATCATCGTGAGCAATTCAATGAGCTATAAGCTGTCGGCCGTTCCTAATTTAGGGCCACTGGTTCCATGGAACGTAGAAAGCCACTGCAGTAAGACAAACACAACATTCATGCCTTACCCACTGCGCCACTTCGGCGGCTATGCGTTACGGAAAGAAAATCTTAAAGCAAAAAGAAAATATAGTACTAGGACAATTAGTTTATTGCTAAGGGAGTAATTATAATTCTGGTGTTACTGAACACATATTTTTATATAATTATAATTCTGTGTAACTGAACACATATTTTCAGAAGAAGTCGTTCGATTCCCGTTACAAACCAAGTATGCTACCTGGTGTGGGCAGACACAGAGATATTTAGTGGTCACCAAATCAAATTAATGTACATTTCCTTTAGGGGCAAATGGTCCAGTTTCGAACCTGTACTGGAATCTTACCTTTCAACAGGACTAAAATTTTGTAAAAATTTTAAACATTTGAGTACTGATTTACACCATGCTGTGTCAGGCTTTCTTCCGACGTTCCCTTTGCAGTTTACAAAAAAACAAAAAAACAGCCCTATTAAGAGCTATCACACTTCTTTTTTTAAGTCTACTTCCTTATGCACGTTCTCCTCCGATAAGTCTTGCAAGCTGAATATCTTTGGGCATGTTGGTTACTCTCTTGGCGTGAATAACGCAAAGGGTGGTGTCCTCAAACAGACCAACGAGATACTCTTCACTAGCGTCTTGGAGTGCCGTCACAGCGGAACTCTGGAAACGAAGATCGGTCTTGAAGTCTTGGGCTATCTCACGCACCTAACGCTGGAAGGGTTATCTCACGCTCCTAACGCTGGAAGGGCTATCTCACGCACCTAACGCTGGAAGGGCTATCTCACGCACCTAACGCTCCTGGTGAGCAGTTCGGTTGATTTCTGATAGCGACGAATCTCTCTAAGAGCTACGGTACCTGACCTGCAACGATTAGGTTTCTTCACGCACCGGTTGCTGGAGCACTCTTCCTCGCAGCCTTAGTGGCCAGCTGCTTCCTCGGTGCTTTCCCTCCAGTTGACTTCCTGGCAGTCTGTGTTGTAAGAGCCATAATCTCAGTAGAAAATAATCTGTACAAAAGACAGAACACGTATTATAATATTGGTTCCTCAAAGAGAAATGACGCCATTCTGAACAGCCAGGAACACCTAGCCCTAAGGAGTTTAGTAGGCAAGGAAAATTCTTCATTCCGAAGCGTGCCAAGCCCAGGAATCACCGTGATGCCTTAGGTCCAACCGGTGAGAGCAGGAGAGTGGGGAAGGTATTCCGATAGGAAAGGCAGAAAGATAAAGAGAGGGCGGAAAATTAGCGTGCTAGAGATATGCCTTACTATTTAAATGTCATGAAGTTCAGGCTAAGAGTGGGGGGGATGTGTGTTCTATCTTTTGTTATAATTACTCCGTATAAGTATTCATAATTGTGCCACCAATATTTTATTCTTAGCTGCCAGTGTTGGTATTACCATGTTCGCATGCCCGGCAGCTGCTCAATAATGTGTATACTGCATGCTATATGTCTTAGAATCTTATTAAAAGATGTGTGATGGCCCTTAAAGGGGCAGGGTTTTTCCCCCCAATACTATCATTTCTACCGTGGAGATTAAACAGTACGGATAAAATAATAGTGCACACATACGGGGAAATAACAGTACACACATAACAGTACGGTTAAAATTTAACTGCATTATGCAGAAGCGTTTTGACAATTAGCATATCTCTCCCCCGTCTAAGCAATTTTATAATATAATACATATTTATAATTCGGTTCGAGATATTCTAGAATTTAGTTTCATGAAATACTATAATTTACTACTCTTATTGCTATGTGTAACTTACTGAGTAGTCCCGTATTCAGAAGCGACATCGGTTAGTATACACAGTAGTGACCAAAATTGTGGAAACCTTTTGTAAATAGTGTATTTTTGAGGTTTGATGCCTCATAACACCACTTTTTTGGAGTAATACCATTAAATTATAAATCAATGGAAAGATAACTTCATCAAGAATGTAATGAAATAACTTTTATGAAGGATTTTGTATTAGGACAGCAGTTATAAAGAAGAAAAGTGAAACACATAGAAAAAATTAGCTATACAAAAATTCCCACCATTTCAGTTAATACTTAGTTGGGTAACCTTTGGTGTTAATTACGTCCTTACAACACCTTCCCATGGAGTGAACCAGGTTTTTTTAGTTCTGCAGCTGTTATAATGTGAAACCAAGATTGAATTATTGCTTCTATTAATTGGGTTTTATTGCTGGGTTGCTTCTGACTAACAAATTTCTGTAGTCGGCTCTATAGATTTTCGATCAGGTTAGCGTCTGGGCTATTCCCAGGCCATTCAACCAGTTGAATATGATTATCTTGAAACTACGTTTTGCATACAGCAGCAACATGACATGGAGCTGAATCCTGTTGAAATATAAATGCTTCATTACCTTGGAAAAGATCACGTACGGAAGGCTTCAGTTTGCGCTCAAGTATTTCATTAATGTATTTTTGGCCATTTATATTCTCATTAATCACGCAAATTCTGCCCATACTTTTTGATGTCATGCAACCCCAGATCATAATACTAACTGGGTGTTTAACGGTACATGTAATACAATCAGGATGCAAATCTTCTCCGATTCTTCTCCTCACGTATTTTATGCCATCACTACCAAACAGGGAGAGTTTGGTCTCATCACTCCAAATAACACTGCCCTATTGTTCCGCTGTCCAGTCAACATGGTTTTTAGATCAGTTTAATCTTTTCAACCTTTCTTTGAGAGATAAAAATGTTTTTTTCTTGGAATTCTATCTTTTACACCAAATTCTTGCAGTCTGCGCCGAACAGTCCCTGCACTCAACTTCACATTGCATTACGCCATTTCATCTTGTATACACCCAGATGATTTTCTTCTGTCATCACATGCTGTTGTGCACCTTTTCCTGCCTTTACCAGTCTGGTTTTGTAGTGACTGAGTCTCCTTATACCTCTTCAAAAATTTTGAAATGCCACCTTTGGTTAAGTTTCCACCAATGTTTCTTCTAATTTCTTCATAACTAAAGCCTTGTTCACTTAATAGTACTATTTTACATCCCTTTCTGGGTGAACAGTCAATTCTTTGCGCCATTTCTTTAATTTTATTACGTTTTACAAGCTGATTAAACGAAAGAACACAAAAACCCAACCAACTTCATAGAAATCACATAATACACTGACAAATGTCCTCCTCTCAGCTGCAATACATGCCATCAATAGCTGAATCTTACTGTGACCTGATTGGCTCATTGCCAAAACAAGATGACACCTGATTAGCTTTCTAAACACTTATGCTCATGGCTTCATTTAAATGAAGGAAAGCTACTTCATATCAACCTAAGCAAGTTGTGCTTCCTTTTTCTGGTTATTTGGCTATAACTTTTCATAAAATACAGATAACTGAACAAACGTTGTTGCATTACATTCTTGATGAAGTTATCTTTCCATTGATATATAAGTTTAAACAAAGTGGTATTATGAGCCATCAAACATCAAAAATACATTCTTTTGAAAGGTTTCCACACTGTTGGCCACTACTGTATGTTGATTGTATTTAATATTGAATTTATGCTATAGAAGTGCCTAGATGTTAAGTGTAACAGAATCAGTATGCTCTCCGAACTCACTAAAACCATAGGCCTCTATAGAGGTATGTTATGTACCATTGTGTTTCACTTATTGTACATATAGTTCAAAAAAGTCTGGTCCGCTCCTTTTCGGGCTTTGCTTCCACCCTCTTTCGGACGGGGACATGTTATTCTGACCCAATTGATTTCATCACTGGAAATAATCACACATAAAAAGGGAAGGAGCAGATAACATAGTAAAACCTCAATTTAAAGAATTTCTGTTTAGCCGATTTCCCTAATTTAATGAATTTTATGAGGGAACCTTGTAACTTATGTGTTAAAACGCGTTCAAAAATATATTCATTTAGCAAACTGATTTTCTGTTTAACAAAGTCCTTCACAGAAGTTGCTTTTCATTTCATGTCTGTTTGTTGTACTCGAAATTAATAAGGATTCTGTTGTTTCTGATCATCTCACTGACGAGAATATTCTACAGAGTGTTCAGAAAAGTTTTGATACCAACTGCAGACGATATGATCAAAGGATTTCAGGCGATTCAAAATAGACTTCAATGCATTGATAACGTACCAGAAGATGTTTTCCGTTTTCTTAAATATACGATGCTTACTATGAAAAAACCATCTTGCAGGTTATCATTTCCTTGAAGGATGATCCATAAAATTCTTTAAGGTAATGTCGTTGCATTTTGTAAAAACTATAGCTTTAAGGTTTTCGAACATGACATACATTTCATAACAATCTTTATGCACTTGTATTAAATTATTCTTTGAATTCAGAATGGTTTAAATGAAATCAAATGAAAACAGTACGTAAATGAAACAGTGCAATTTTAAAATCTTCCACAAATATTAATACAACTTTAAATCTATTATTTTTAAAATCAAGGCCTTTGATGCAGACAAACGTCAATAGTATTAAAAGTTTAGCAAGTTTAAAATGGTATAATAATAATCAGTTCAATTATTATGGCCAAATTTCATTCTGTATTGATGTTAAAAAGACCTACTCCATATAGCGACTTTCTACATAACGACTATAATGGTCCTTACTATGCGACTTCGTTAAATAGTGGTTCCACTGTATTTTTGTACTTCACGTTTCCAGAATAAAGGAACGATCTTACATTCCACACTTTTGGGAAACCCTGTTTCGACGAGAAAGAGAGTCCAAATTTATTCTGGTATAGAATTTTTCAGAATCACGAAGCACTGTAACGGGAATTTCCATGATAATGATGGTATCGTATCAACAAATGAAAGAAGCGGTATTTTTTCATAACCTGTGCTATACATTATCGTCTTCTAAACAGGAAATTCAGCTCTATGAATATTAGAAAATTTTGACCCTGATTGTATCCTACAAAAAGTGTGTGGCTAATCGAGGTTTAACAATCTGTCTTCAAAATGCAGAGGTACTGCGACGATACAAATAAATAAAATCCCTGGAGGAGAGGCTGTGCACCCGAAAAAGTAGAAAATACATATAAACACGTCTTTTTCAATACAAAGGCATTTGTATCCAACCTGTCTAATAGAAACACCGACATCGTGAAAAATATGCCTTTTTTAGATCTTTCTAGAAAATTATTATTTAGAAAACGCAGAAAATATAAATATATAAAACATAATTTGCTGAAGTTGTATCTAGTAAATAAAAAATACTTAGTTCGTTTCCGTTCTGAAAATGCATGTGTACTTTTACATAACTTAGAAAAGAACTTTGAACTAGAAAAAAAAATAGATTTACGTGGAAAAACCACGATGAGGCCATATCGCATTGAACGAAAAACAGATTTTTTTATGCGGTTTATCAAAGTACAGATATTGTGATTAGAAGAAGACAAACGTGCTGAAAAAACGATTGAATATGTTCCACAACATACCGTAATCAACGTGGAATAACACTGCCAAATCTTTCTGCGGCTTTTTCGCAGAACGCAAAAACTTTTCCTTTTCCCAACTACGGAAAAGACTAAAAACGTTGAACACCAGAAAAGCACGTGATCTCTAAATTGAATTAAATAAGTTTTAGAGGATGACACATTTAACGTTATTTTCATTGCAAAGCTTAGTTATTTGGAGATTCGTCAGAGTTTGAAGTGAAATAGTAAGCCTGTTAGTAATATTGCATGAATTCGAGGAATAAAGAAATTCTACTATGCAGCATGAACGATGCCAATAATGCATTGTGGTGAAGTGTGGACATATAACCCTATTCAAATTGTCCTTGAAAATCATTAAGTTTTTTTCCGTTAATTTTAGTTATTGTGAGCCAATATCAGAAAATGGTATGTTTTGATCATGTATCGACTTTCTCTGTTAATAGGCAAACATTCATGCTTACTTATGTGTGTACATGTCATTTTCGCCTTTGCTTGCTCCTTTGTTAAAATATTTTCATCCTCGTCCTGTCGGAGTAAAAGTATGCTACGAAAACATAAGTGATCTTTAAACATGAGTGTCTTAACTTTTGGTTGTCCTCTACAATGTATTTTATGGAGTGCGGTTCCCAAGATGAACAGAAGCTGCTTTTAACATTTATCGGTAGGGGAGGATGAACACACCTCCAAGAAATTCTTGGTAGGAGAAAGGAACAGTAACGTTTAATCGCATTATCGAACACGGTGTTCTCAGAGCCTGAGATACGACGGATACCTTATTTTCTTCATCTAAGTGCATTTTTAGGAAAGAAAAGATATACCTAGCAGTATTTTTTTTGGATTTTAGATGATAAAATAGAATTACATGTGCGTGCGCCTCGTGGGGAATGACGCGCCTGGGAACTCGGAGATTCTTGAAACGTCCCTGAAAATCAAAACAGCGTATTGAACTTTATCGGAGTATGCTGGAAAATGATTTTTCTTCATTCCACTGCCATGAACAATATGCTAAAAATAATCGGGACATCTTATAACTCGAATGTACCCCGTACTACCAGATTTTCAACAAAAAGAATACTATTTAATTTTACGTTTTCCCTTGCCTCACCTTATTGCGGTTAAGTGTCATTATTTTGTTTTAGTTTTGTTGGAAGGTTTAACGACCACCGTGAGCCACTCATTGGGCTATAAGCAGTCGCCCGTCCTTAACATTCGGGTCACTGCTTCCAGGGAAGGGAGAGAGCCAGTGCCGTAAGACAAACACAACATCCATGCCTCACCCGGATCCGAACCCGGACCACTTTCGGACGAATGATCAGAGGCCATCGCTTAGACCACTGCGCCATAAGTGTCGTTATGCCTAGTTTGTATTGATTAGAGAGAATATATCCCAAATGTGTTAAATCTCAAGTTTAGGAAAATATTTTATTTTCATTGTTTGGAAGCACAACTTGGTAAAATTATGTTTAAAAACCAAAAGAAATCCCTTACTTAGTTTAATTTGCCTTTTTTTTATTATGTTTAATTTTCAGCTTCACGTACGGTTTGGCCCAGCGCTCTGCTGTACCCCCTTGACTTGTTCGTTCCTTAAACAAGTTTACAGGCAAAGTAAATAAAACAAAAACGTTGAACCGCTGCTGTCGAGGAAACGAGGTAAGAGTACACACAAAAGTTCGGATACTATTTGAGTTAATTACGTAGTTAAGATTTCTCTCGCTTCATGAGGCAAATGCATCTTGAAGGACTTGGAGAATCCCCGCATGGAATTGGCTGCCAGAAATTAAGCAGAATTTCGTGAAAAATAATGAGAACAATTTTACTTGAGAAAAGGGCCCTTGAATCGCGTTATTTCGATTCCCTGCGAAACAATGAGGTAGCACACCGCGAATAACCATAAGTACAATTCGATCAGCGAGGCATGAAGAAATCCCGCTTAATGAAGTCCTCCCTCTGAGCGCACGAAACAACGTCGTCACTGAGATTAATCCTGACGGACGGAATAACTAGTTTTAGGCAAACATCAAATTAATCAAAATTAATGCGCTATTAACACAATCCACTTAACACGAAAAATGAAGCAAGCACTGCGTAGTATTGCGAACGATTTATGTTAAGCCACGAACCCGTTCAAATGGCATCACTTTTTACTTCAACGAGATGTTTCTGTTGTTTCAAAAAGCCTGCGCTTTAAAAATAATTACAAATCAGGATACTTACTTTTGTTAATTGCCAAATATTTCGTTAAATTTCGCCGGTCTTAATCATCTCTCTTTGGAAAGCTACAACGAAGCCGTTTTTTCTTGTGAAGCAAGTAGTGAAACCGGTAGTGTCCGAAAACTTTTCGAGTGTGAGAGCGTATGTATAACGCCAAAGACAGCACAGACAAAAGGCTGTACAGAATCACTCTGTCGGGCTGTTCATGTTACATATTTTAGATGATATGAAAACACAAGTTTGTCCGTGCCCCCTCACTCGGGAGTAAGTCGCTCTCCCAACTGAGAACTGAGCTACGTGGGCAGAATGTCTCGCTGCAGATTTATCCTCTTGACACATGTTTTCACCTCTGTAGTACGTCACAATAATTCCATACTTTTGCTGGTTACGATTTGAGATTGGTGGCAGATTTAAGGTTCATGGGTGGGGCTCTATCAAGAGGAAATTTTGAGTGCGAATAAGGTACAGCTGAAATAATCTTTAAAAATGTGATACCTTTTTCATATCATTGAAAGCTCTAATATTAAATTTATAGAAACACACTGGCGTGCAAAAATTAAGGACGAGACGGTTTTCCGAATGTAAGGTCATGCAAAACTGCTCCACATCGACTCAAATCATACCATAAGATCCCCAAGATTTAAAAATATGGGACAAGTAAGCAAAGCCGTCCAAACAAGGAATCCAAAGGATACAAAGGAACTTTATTGAAAAGGTAGCTTCGAGCACTACTGGACAGAAGACAGAAACGTCCATGTGGTAGGCGGCTGCCAAGAAAAATCCAGTCTTTAGTAGGGGATATGATCACCCCTGACTGTGTTGCAGGATTTACAACGTCTGTCCATGCTGAGGACGAGGTTGTCAAGGAGCTGTTGAGGCATCGCGGCTCATTCCTCTTGTAGCGCCAATCGCAGCTGCGGAATCGTTGTTGGCGGTTCGTGACGGGCTGCCAAGTGTCTCCCGAGAAGGTCCCACACGTGTTCGATTGGATTTAGGTCCGGGGACCTTGCGGGCCAATCCATGCGCTGAATATCTTCACTTTCCAACAGCTCTGCGACAGCCACTCAACGATGAGGTGTAGCGTTGTTGTCCATGAAGAGGAAATCAGGACCCACAGCACCTCTAAACAGACGCACGTGAGCCAGGAGAACCTCGGTACAATAGCGGACACCAGTGACTGAACCTCCTTGTAAGATGTGGAGGTCAGTACGGCTACCAAGCATGATACCGCCCCAAACGAGAAATCTGCCACCTCCAAACCTGTCCCTTTCGATGATGCTGGAGGTGTGATTGCGTGTTCCCTGCTTTCTCCAGATCTGTATACGTCCAGAATCGCTCGTCAGACTAAATCGGCTCTCATCCGTAAAGAAAACTCGACCCCATTGCTGATGTGTCCAGTTCTTGTGTTCTTGGCACTACAGAAACCGCCGTCTCCGGTGAGCAGGCGTTAATGGCACACAACGTACTGGTCGTCGTGCAAATATACCACCTTTGTGCAGTCTCCTGGCCACGGTAAAACGCGATAACGGACGTCCAGTTGTCTGTTGCATGTGACTTGTGATTTCTCCCGCTGTCTGCTGTCTGTCTTTTCTCGCCTGTAAGACAATATACCGGTCGTCCGCCGCCGTGGTTGCTCGTGGACGACCACTGCTAAACTCTCGGACAGCTGCTACTGTTGTTTGAAATGCTTTCTAAGCTCGTGAAACGATGCTGTGAGCGATCCCGAACTCCTCGACCACACTAGTCACACTTTGACCTTCTTCCAACTTCACAATGACGCAACCTCGGGTAAAGTCATTAGGATGTCGTCTACTGGATTGCCTGTTGGCCATATCACACGGTGGCAGCAACTCGACGTCGTTCTAACCGATGTACACCGTGCAATAGCTTTCACCGAATTGCTGAGCGTACACCGCCCGTGTGCTTTATACCCTTCCAACACTCCCCTACGTCATGCTGCATATATGCGCATGCCCTACCGTACCGGACCCTAGTCTATGTCCTGAGTGGTCTTTCGGTCGGTTCTGCCTGCTCGTTCCGCTGTTATGCTAATTTTCCCTCTTCGTCCTTAATTTTTGCACACCAGTGTATATGCAGCTCCTCTTGAGATGGGATACAAAGTTCATTAATTAATCAAAAGTGTGTTTTATGTAAAATATATTGATTCAATTATAATTTGATACTACACAAATATTGTGTTGGACCCTGAAACCCACCTAAGAAACTAAAACTTTGAATTTTACACTGATTTCACAAAGCCTTTGATTACGCCATTGTAATTAAAAGTATAAAGAGTTATGTTAAGTCAGTGAAACAGAATTTCATTTATTATAAGTATTCTGAACTAGAGATGAGGTCGGCCTCCATTTCAGGGCCAGGGTCCAGCCCGGGCAAGGACATTTAAAGCCCGGGTCCGGTCCTGTCCCGTTTATTTCAAACACGGGCCGATACTGGCCTGGCCCGGCCCGGGTTTGAACATTTGTGCATATTTTCCCTATGTGAATCAGGAAAAAATGAAGCAAGTGTTAATCTTACGTATTCATATTTTCATCATCAGATAAGAATGTTAGGGCTTCCCGTTAATGTCGACCCTCCCAAAGAAAAAACAGAGAGAGAGAGAGAAAATAATTATTATTGTGTGCATCAAAATGTCCTTCATTTTGTATCCCAAGTGTAGCAAGTTAACTCGTTTGCCTCGTTTCACCTTCATGTTATAAGCGAATCGCCGTAAATTCCCATTTTTAGCACGTCTTTTGTAAAAAAAAGATCGTGCTTATGTTATCGGTTTGTCCGTCCGTTTTTCCGATATCTCTGCAAATATCAGTCCGATTTGAAAAATTCATTTTGCATTGGGAAGCTCGAAATATGCGAATGATGATTCTTTATTTCGTTTTGTTTTTACTATGTACAATATCGCCGCTAGAGGGCTTAAATGATATCGGTTTGTCCGTCCGTTTTTCCGATATCTCTGCAAATATCAGTCCGATTTGAAAAATTCATTTTGCATTGGGAAGCTCGAAATATGCGAATGATGATTCTTTATTTCGTTTTGTTTTTACTATGTACAATATCGCCGCTAGAGGGCTTAAATGAAGATGATGTCGAATTTAAAAATACGTTTTATTCCACATATTTGCTTCTAAACATCCGATTGATAAAATTCTTTCATCTTTCGATTCCATTTTTCGAAGAGTATTTGACATATAGTTACTTTTTTAAATTACCCATAGATTTTCCGCTAGGGGGCGTAAAACTAAATTACGTTTCCCCCGATATCTCTTTCTTCTAAAACTCCGATTTGAAAAAATGTTTTCTATAACGGATACAGTACCTGATGGAAAATCGTTTACATATAATTCCGAACCTTTGGTAATGAATACTTTGGCCACCAGGAGGCGTAAATATTAACTTTTGCTTCTGATGTATTTGCCATAAAATATGAGCTTCAAGATCTCGATTGAAAAACTTCTTTCGTGGACCCATGCCACTCACGTCAATAAACCTTTTCAGAATATATTCTTCTGAAAATATTGCATGGTTTCTCTGCCAGGGGGCGAAGATGTATTTTTGTCAATATCTCTATTTCTAGGAGTCCGATTTAAAAAATTCCTTCTTTGTTGGATAGTGTTTTCAGTGTGACATGGTTTTCATATAATTTCAAAATTTTCAAGTAATTCATAGACTTTCCGCCAAGCTGCGTAAAAGTAAATTGCGTTTACCCTTATATATTTGCTTCTAAATCTCCGATTTGAAAAATTCTTTCTGAACCAGATACAGCTCCTGATGGGATATCAATACATCAAAAGCAGAAATTAAGACTTACGCTCCCTGGTGGTTTGGCCACCAGGGAGCGTAAGTCTTAATTTCTGCTTTTGATGTATTTGCAGCAAAATATGATCTTCTAAATTCTCGATTGAAAAAAAGTCGCTTGCAAACAGATACTACTCATATTGACATACATTTTAGTAACATTTTCTTCTTAAAATAATGCATGGTTCTACGCCAGGGGCGTAGATATATATCTTATTTTTGTCAATATCTCTACTTCTAGGAGGCCGATTTGAAAACTTCCTTCTTTGTTGGATAGTGGTTTAGTCAAGTTTTGATATTAAAGCCCCCCGGGTCCTTGATACTTTGGACACAATACAATATGTTATTTTAAATAATTATCAACTAGAGATGAATGCACTCACGACCGACCGGAGTGCAACGTAAAGCAGTGTTCCGTCTGTTTCTTTTACTCAAAAGTGTAGTGGCACATGCGACAGAAACAGCGCTAGCCTATATTTATTATTAAGTTCAATATCAGCTTTAAATTTCTCTTACGTTTTTGTAGTGCATAAAAGACTCAGTTTCTGAGACAAAAGAAATCGTGTGCAATATAAAGAGGAAAGTTGTCGATTGTGTAGTTTAAATGAAGCTTTTGTATTTCTCTTCGCAAAGTCATTAATCACAGCTTCGTAATTCACAATCCTGAATTTTTCTGCCTCGTCTCCAATAAAATTTCCTTGTTTTCCACACAGTTCATTTCTTTGCGGTCGAAAATCGGTCTCTTTCTTCAGTTCACCTTAAATTCTTTGCTCGATATTTCCTGCCCTTAACAAAACAACTGAACCAATTTTTTCAGCGCTACACTTTATATTATTTTTTTTTATTGGGGTATACAGCCAGTACGGCATACTCCAATATTTTATGTATATTTTACCAACTTACTTTTTCCATTTTAATTTTATAGAGTGTGATTTGTGATAGACGCCATAAATCATAAATAACACTGGACGAACTGTAATGTATTTAAGTTCAAGGAACAATTTTTCCGCTCCTTGGAAGAGATGAGATGCTACCGATCAGTCCGCCCCTGTTTAAGATACCCTGAAAAAATCCGAGCTGTTGCTGGTTAGGCGTAGAATCCACGCAGAACGTAGCACATGCACATCTTGTGAGTTTTGTGGTTTTCTGAAACTAATAAATTCCGTGCCGGTTCGTCATAAATTCTCGAATGGCCCTGAAGCTGATATACAGCATATAGCGTAAAACCGAGTGCCGGGAAATATCATCAGCTTCCTTGGTGCTTCTGATTTATCATTTGCTTAGTCATGAACTGGAACCGATTTCTTGTCTAAAGTTTCGGCGTTACAATATACACAGTCGAGTCACATTATTGTGACTACCTCCTACTTTTGACGTCAACAGCTCGTAGCCAATGAAAGAAGGCACGTATCGTGAGCTGGCTTGGAGGGTATATAAGGTGTGCTGTAGGCATTCTGAAAACATATCAATCGTTGCTCTCATGGATAAAAAGAGCGATAGATTTTTCAAATTAGCAAAAAGGGATGATTATCGGGTTTCGAAATAAGGGTGGCAGTATTTCTGAAACAGCGCAGTTTGTGAACCGTTTGCGTGCTGCTGTGTTTAAAGTGTATTGTGATTGGAGAAATGGCACCATTGCGAATAAGCGACTTGGAAACTGAGGAGTACCACATACCATTGATGTAAGAGGTGAACGTCGGCTTCGAAGGTGTGTGAGGGCCGATCGACACGCTACATTGGAGCAACACACTGGCCGAATGAATCAGGGAGCTACCGGAAGTGTGTCTAAAACGACAGTTCGGCGAACTCCGCTGCGTATGTGGCTCCGATGCAGGCGGATGGTCACTGCACCTATGCTAACCAAGGTGCATCGGCAGAAAAGGCTTGCATTTGCACGGCAGTATCGGAATTGGATCTTCGCTGATTGGCAAAGGATTGCCTTCTCTGATAAGTCACGTTTTCTGCTTCATCGAGCGGATGGACGTTGGCGTATAAGGCGAGAAACATCAGAGAATAAACACTCTTCTACCATTTCTGGAAGAACACAGGCTGGTGAGGGCAGCGTTATGGTCTGGGGAATGCTTTCGTGGCATTCTCTGGGTCCACGCGTACCTGTGGAAGGCACTATGGACCGAATTCTGTGTGAATCCATCCTTGTTAACCACGTACACCCGTGCATGCTGATTTTCTTCTCTGGGACGGATGGGATCTTTGAGCACAACAATACGACGTGTCGCACATCTAGAAATGTCGTAGAGTGGTTGGAAGAGCCCGACGAAGACTTCAAAGTTCTTCCCTGGCCCCCTAATTCCCAAGACGTAAACCCAATTGAGCATCTGTGGAACTACCTCAATCGTGTTGTTCCAACTATGAATGCTCCACCACGTACCCTCCAGCAGCTGTCAGATGCACTGCAGTCAGCATGGCTCCACATACCTGTGGACACCTTCCAGCACCTTACTGAGTCACTCCCAGCCTGTCTAGCTGCTGCGGCGGTTACTCTGGATATTAGCTGGTGGTCACAATTATGTGACTCGAGCGTGTAAATGAGTGATTAATGGTTACAAGTATTTCTTTATAAAACCAAAAATGTGTTTTCACACTCGCTGTACCTTCTGACAGCTTATTTATTCTTTTTTTGGAAAATATATTTCGAATTTCTGTAGGTTATTTGCGAGACATAGTGACCAATTTATTTAAATCTTTCTTTCCTTGATGAAGTAAAACGTGGTGTAAAGTGAAAACCAATAGTGTTCCGGCAGTATGCTGCTGTTGGCGTACATAATGTTATTAGACGGAAGGCTATATAATATCGCTTGACGTTTATTTAAAAGAAGAAAATATCTTTTTACTCATATGGAATTAGAAATCTATCGCCGCGAAATGCAGCCATGGCTGCTATTAGGATTTTAAGATGGGAATGCACCAGATTTAATGCCCAGCCCAAAGCTAGGGAATTGTGCAACTTATAGGAAATGCAACAGGAAACGACTCAGGACTCCAGGATCATTTACTCTTTTTACAACGACTGATAATTAAACTTGTTGTTTGTTATTTAATCTTACCATATATTCCTATAGAGTTTTCTGGGGCAGCGGTTATTTTCGTTTCTTGTGCCTAGAATTTCATACACTGAGCAGTTCGCCAATTATTTTCCATTTTTCTCCGTCAAGGCTTTCCTTAAAAAATTCCTGTGTCACTCGTTGCTGACGAACTCCTCGTTATTAAGGGTGTTTATGTCCTTTTTACCTATCCTTGTGAACAGTGTCAATCCAATGGCACGTGGGCAGTGGACGGTCTAGGGCAACGAAAGAACACAAGGATCTAGCGGTAGTGAGAACCGCACGGACATAACTCCGAATTCGTCGCTCTCAACCATTGGCCATAGTGCGTCATCTACAGGTACGCAAGTGGCCGTCAGGACCTTTGCCAGACGACTTCTAGCACTGGGAATACATTCCAGGAGGCCGCTCCTCCGCCTACCACTGATCAGCACGCATCACGGGCTACGGTTGCAGTGATGGCAGGCGCGATCAACGTGGTATAGTGTCCAGTGGCGTCGCGTTGTCTTCAGTTATGAGTCAGTTGGGTTCGATGACGAGTGCATAGAGATCTGGAGACAAGCAGAGCAGTGCAAGGATGCTGCCTTTACCATGGAACGACACACGGCTCGCACACCGGGAGTGACTGTCTAGGGAGCCATTTTCTGCGATAGCCGGACACCCTTCGTAGACCTCCGTACCACCCTCACGGCTCAACGGTATGTCGACGACATTTTACGACATGTTGTAATGCCATTCCTGGAGCAGTATCACCGATCAGTTTTTCAACAGGATAATGCCAGGCCACACAGAGAACGGCTCTCCCGGGTCTGCCTACGTAGTTCCAACACCCTTCAATGGCCAGCCCGATCACCCGAACTGTCACCGAGCAAACATATTTGGGACATGATGGGACGCCACCAACTCCCATCCCGAAATGTCAGCGAACTGATCGGCAATTTGGACACCATCTGACATGCTATACCTCAGGACACTATTCGTGAACTATGTGCGTCTATGCTACGCCGGGTAACCGCTTGTATTCGAGCCACAGGTGGTGCTACAACGTACGGACTTGTTCCACTCGTGTAGCTGTTCTATCCGAATAAATAGCCTAACTGCTCTGGAAGTGCAATAATATTCTTTCCTATGAATGTATATTGTAGCAGTGGCGTATATTTGAGACTAGCTAAGCTAACTGCAAAGCCCAGAGAATGCACAAATAAAAGTGAATTAAATATGCACAAATAAAAGTCAATTATCAAAGGTATTAAAATATTTCGATGCTTTCGCTGCGAAAACAAGCGGGTTTGGATTCGCTTCTTTGACTCAGTCTGGCGAGCGAAAACCAACGGCATAACGCAAGCAGTTCTTCCAGAGTCTTCGCAGTTCTGATGCGAAAACCTTCCGTACCATCGCCTGCAAGTGTTTCCATGACAACATGAATCAGCTGGTAGAGGGGAATTGGCCATTGCTTTGGGAAACGGTTCTCTGAGAATACTATCTCAGGCACTCGCATACTCCCGCCCATAAGAGTGTTTCGCGAGAGTTCTTTCAGTTTTTGTGAAATGTCAATGAATTAAAATCTCAGAGATATTATATCTCAAATTCGAGGCTTCGTTGGATTCGAACTGTTTTGATAAATTTTGTGAAAGATTCCCTGAAAATCTACTGTTAGAACTTAATTCAAATTATGCTTCAAGTTTGGATACAGCTCGACTAAAAAATGAACTGAAGGTGTTTTATTCCCTTGATGAATACAAAACAAAATCAGTAAGAGACATTACGTGTCACATAAAGTTGAATAAATTGGACTCAGTGTTTAGTGAGGCGTACAAATTAGCAGACCTAATATTAAGCTTTCCATCAGCAACTGCAACTGCCGAAAGAAGCTTTTCTACATTAAAAGGAATCAAGATATATCTTAGAGCCACACAAGGACATGCACATTCGAAAAATTTGGCTGTTTTGTCAGTAGAGAAAAACATTCTTTTTAAATATGAAGAAGTACTCGGAAGAAATGTTTCATGGAAACGTAACACTCAAGTTCACACAAAAAGAAGGAAGAATGGAGTTCATGTACAAATAAGTGTTCAAATCCTGATCTTCATAATTATTTGGTATCATGCTAGCAAATGGCATGAACCTAAAATTTAGAAAAGAAAATTCTTCTATTACTCAACAATTAAAAATTAAACTTCGCTATTTAAAAAAAACAGTAGTGAGGGAGGGGAGAGGGACGAGTGAGATAGTCTAGGTCTCGGATCTAAGATACGCCACTGCATTGTGCATACCGAGTTTCATCTCGATTGGAGGATTTCTTCTTTGTGCTTCGGTTTTGTATTTTTTTTTGCAAAGGGGTAAATAAATATCATTATTTATTTCGGCTAAATTGTCTTTCCCAAATGTGAATATAGATTCTTTGAATTTTCAATCATTTTATTTCCCTTTCTAGCCATAGCCATCGTTCCGATGAAAGTTACAGCTTAAAGAACAAGTAATATTCAAAGAAAAACGCACCAGGCATTCTTTCGATTAACTTGTTCGTGGTTGAGATATTCTCTCTTTTTACGTTACTTAAAGCTTCAAAGCATAACATAATATTTTAAGAGAAATATTTTAAAATATTGTGTTATCTATTATTGTTTCAGCAGAAGAAGAAATTCGTGTTTTGAACGTACAAAAGGAGAAATAGGCTTAATATTAAATCTACAAAGTCTTTTAACAGTTATAGAAATCATAAAAATTAAAAATATGCTAATAGCCACGTCGAAGGGGGTTGTTAGCGACCTACTGAACAAGAGAGATTTTGATGCTTTAGGTTAAGCAATAATTCAGCAGTTTGTGGAGGACACAATAGCTCTTTTGGAAACTGCCATGAGATCCATGCTCTTAATGATGAGTTTCTCTGTTAGGTTAAAGAATATGATGCCAGAACGGTGCCGGCTGGATGAATAAATAATTAATTCACGAGTAGAAAAGTTTCGTTAAAATATGGCGTGCAGTATTACGCGGCAGAACCACATTATTATGACCACCAACTAATATCCAGAGTAACCGCCGTGTGCAGCGCGGACCGCATATAATGAATAAAGCTTCTTCTGCTACCAAGCTAAGCTAAGCTTCTACTCAGCTAATATTATGATGAATTCAATGCTTGTACTAAGCTTCTAATAGTGAATTCAAATGGTTGTTGTTACTAGTTAATTAAGATCATGAATAAAGTCTCCTGCTAGTAGTGTAGTAATAGTAATGAACAAACTTATAACTGGTAGTAATGTTGTAGTAGTAATTAAGATGAATAAAGTCTTATGCTGGTTGTTACTAATAACACTAAATGAAATAAACCTAACAGCCAGACAGAGGTCTGACAGTCCTATGAACTGAGAAAGACGTACTTACGTAAAACCTTTTATTATGAACTTCTACTGGTATCATCACACACACTTCACACACAGCTACTCAAATAACACGTAGCTCCTTGCACATGAACGAAGCTCTACTCGCATAAACAACAGCTCTCTGACACATAAACAACAGCTCTCCACATAAACAAACGCTCTCTCTATACAACAACAAACGCTCTCCCTATAAAACAACAAACGCTCTCCTCGATATCGTTGAACGCGCCTATTTATACTGGCTACCACCACGTCATGACTTACACTCATTGCCAGATCTCATTCAGCGATAGAAATAACATCTCGTTCAGTAAGAAGATAATTTACATAGAAAAATAAAATAACCAGAGATAGTAAAATCAAAAGGAAAGTGAATATAGAGTATGCGTTACATCATCTCCCCTTAATTTTTTTTTTTTTTTTTTCCGAAAAACCTATCAATTTTGGAGTGTAAGTCTTACACTTCGTTGATTGACGTTTATCGACCTCTTTTTTGTTTTGTTGTTTGGTGGCAGCAGTATTTACAATATCAAACTTGGCATGACAAAATCAAGAAATCTGTATTCGTCTGTGAAACACTTGTATTTTTGAACAAAACAAACCTGCATCGGCATACCTTCCTTTTATTCTGCCTAGCAGGAATCACTTTTTTTAATTTCAAATTACGTTCTCATTATTCGTTGAATACACACCAACTGTATCAGCAGTGAAGATTGCCTGGAGCTGCCTAACAGTAACAATTTTATTATTTTACCCCTAAGCACATAGATATATATAAAAAAATTTGGATTAGTAGATGGACATAGAAGAAATATAAAAAAAAAAACACATATATGCACAAAAAAGAATGCATAGGCCCACACGAAAAAAGAAATTCTGACACGCCAACTGGTCGTGCAGGAAAAACAACAAACGGAGAAAAGAACCTGTCCACGAGAACTTACTTATCTCGAGGACGCATAAAAAACTCTAGTACGATAACGTTTTCCAGGCCTAATCGGACTGGTAAATTCAGGTGGCTTAGAGCGTTTTAAGGATTTGAATGGATTTGGAACATCTGTATTCTGTCGGTCAAGAAATCCCGGCGGCTGACAGGAACGGTCAGGAACGGCTGAAATCCGTCGGTCAGGAACGGCTGAAGTCTGGCGGTCCGGAAATCCCTGCGGCTGATAGGAACGGTCAGGAACGGCTGAAGTCTGGCGGTCCGGAAATCCCTGCGGCTGATAGGAACGGTCAGGAACAGCTGACGTCCGTCGGCCAGGAACGGCTGAAGTCTGGCAGTCCGGAAATCTCTGCGGCTGACAGGAACGGTCAGGAACGGCTGAAGTCCAGAGATCAAGAACGGCCGAAGTCTGGCGGTCCGTAAATCCTTGTGGCTGACAGGAACGGGCTCCCACTGGCTTTTGATATGTAGTCCCTTTGTGCTGGGGCCCGTGGTGTCCTTCCAGTATTCTTTTGGACGGACGTGGCTCCAGCCACATCGTTTGCTTTCGCTTTCGCCCTCGTGGCATGAGAGTAGCAGCAGGCATCGGTCCTGTTTGCCCTGAGCGTAGGTTCCAGGGGCGAAACCCGGGCGGATGCAAGTAACTCTGCCTTCGTCGCTGTTGCGGCGAAGCAGATTGGGGGACAAGTTACGTTTTCGACCAGCTTTTGGTGGTGCTGGACGGTTTGTAACTGGTGTCCGACGTTTAGAAATAGTCACATTATTGTTCATAACTGATAAATTAGAAATATCCGAAGCCTCTGAGTCGCTGTTGTAATTGAGTGGTCGTGCAGGGCGATGTTTATTTCTGCCTATAGGAATACTCTCTGACGAGGTATTCAAGGAAGTAGGAGCTTGTGGTTTTGCAGAGTTATCAGGAAATGGTGCAGCAACAGTCTTGGCAATGGTTGGAGGGAAAGGAACGATACTAGTATTTGAAGAACTTGATTCGAGCCTTGGTCTCATGGGAGAATCAGGCTGCGTGTTTGGAAACCCGTCTTGAGGAGGGGAGGGTGAAGAAAAAATCACGGGAGATTCTTCAAAAATGTTTGTCGTTTCGTCCAAAATTTCTGGAGGTTGATCGTGAGATATAGACTCTTGAGTCTGTGGAACAGAAGGTTGAGTAGGGTTGATTATAAAACCGATATTTCGTTCATGATACTTGCGACACTGAGCAACGTGTACGTATTGAAATTGATTGTCAGGGTTTTCAAGAACAATGTTATTTTCAAACACATTTGCCACCCGATCTGGACCTTCGTAGCTGGGTGCAAATTTTTTCACTAAAGTATGAGAAACAGAAGACTGGAAGTGCGTTTCCACGAGAGTGAGATCTACAACGACAAGATCTGGTTCCCTACGCCTAGTATTATAATATCTTGCTTGAGCCGCTTGTGCTCCTAGCATTGCAGGAGTAATTTTAGTAGATTCGTGAACAGACGAGCGGAGGGCGAACGATAAAAGCTCAAGATGGTCATCCCATCGTTCGTGATGATCCATGACAAATGTAGCAATCATTTTAACTAGAGTGCGGTTTACTCGTTCCGCAGGATTACTCTGGGGATGATATGGGGAAATGAATTTATGCTTAATGTGTAGTCTCGCACACATTCTTTCAAAAATGTCAGAAATAAATTGGGGACCATTATCCGAAACTACTTTATTAGGTGCACCATATCTAGAGAATACTTCGTTAATTAATACATTACAAATAACTTCTGCCGTAGCGGCTTTAATGGGAAAAACTTCAACCCATTTGGAAAAATAATCAGTTAATACTAAAACGTAACGAGCTTTGTTTTTAACAGATAAAGGATAAGGTCCCAATAAATCTATTGAAATAATGTCAAAAACATGATAACTTGAACTAGATTTCAAGTGACCGGCCGGTCTTACATTACGGTAATTATTAATCTGACACAAGTGACATGATTGAACGTATGCGAGCACACTTTGGTACATGCCAGGGCAATAGGCAACATCCCGCAATTTACAACGGGTCTTGCGAATACCTAAATGGCCTGCAAGAGGTTTGTCATGAAATTCGTTTAAAAGGGCCATTCTGAGGGTTCGCGGAATACATGGGCGAAACTCTGCCCTAGTAGTCCTAGATTTCGTATAGTAAAGAAGACCCTCTATGACTTCAAAATGCTGTGACCTTCCAGCCAGAGAAGGATCACTTTGTAGGGGCGAACCCGCAAGCAAAAAATTACAGATATCCCCAAAATCTGGATCATTTATTAATTCTGCCATTATCTGCTCTCTATATGTTATATCAGCGATTAGAAGTAAAGGCTGACATCCAGGAGTAGTTTCTGTTGGGACCCCACTAATCGGGACGCGAGACAATGCGTCCGGTAATTGATTCTTATGACCTGGCTGATACGAAATTTTGATATTGCTCTCTTGTAACTTCAGAGCCCACTTCATAAGTCTTTGAGATAGGTGCTTAGCAGAATTCAAATACTGAAGAACAGAATGATCCGTAATTATGTTAACTGTCAATTCGTTAAGATAACATTGAAATTTATCAAGAGCATACACAACAGCAAGACATTCACGTTCCGTAGCTGAATAACTGCGTTCAGCTTTGGCTAAAGTACGGGACGCAAAAGCTATTGGATGCCCAGCTTGTGACAAAACGCAACCAAGACCAACTCCGGATGCGTCAGTATAAATATCAAATTCCTTAGTATGATCCGGGAAAGCCAACACAGGAGGCTGAGTCAACGCAGACTTCAGTGTTTCAAACGCAGCGTTAGCCTCAGGTGTCCAAACAAACTTCTTGTATTTACGTTTCAAACGCAGCGTTAGCCTCAGGTGTCCAAACAAACTTCTTGTATTTACGTTTCAAAGCATACAATGGCTCACATATTGTAGCATAAGCGGGGACGAACTGCTGATACCATCCGGTCATTCCCAGAAAGCGTGATAGTTCTTTTGCTGTTTTAGGCCGAGGAAAGTCAACAATAGGCCTAATTTTTTCATTATCCGTAAATAAGCCATGGGGAGTGATTTTCAACCCCAGATATACAATCTCGTCCCTCACTATCTGGCATTTACTAGATTTTAACGTCAAGCCAGCATTGTATATGAGTTGGAACACCTGTTTGGGCAGAGAAAGGTGCTCGTCAAAAGTCTCGGATGTAATAATAATGTCATCCAAATATACATGCCCATGGGGACCTAGAACAGGTCTGAGAACCGTATCCATAAGCGTTTGGAAAGTAGCAGGTGCAGAAGCGAATCCAAAGGGAATACGCAGGTATTCATAAGCCCCAAAAGGAGTCACAAAGCCTGTTTTATCGACGGAGTCTGGATGTACCGCCACCTGCCAATATCCACTCGCCAAATCCAAGGTTGACATCCATTTAGTTGATGACAGGTCATGCAAAATATGCGACATGACAGGTTGAGGATAATTGATCGTTTTCGTGACTTGGTTGAGCTTGCGGAAATCTGTCACGAAACGAAATTCATTGGGTTGTTTCTTTGGAACCAAAAAGGCAGGTGCAGCCCAGGCGCTTGTTGATTCCCTTATTATGCCCTGTTTAATCATCTCAGAAATTTTACGTTGCATTTCCTGTTTCTTATGGGGAGCACAAGGGTAAGGTTTCGTCGCTATCGGTTTCGAACCATCAGTGTCAATGACATGATAAACCACCTGTGTGAAACCAGGTTGAGCAGAAAATAAACCAGGGCTTTCCTGCAAAAGTAGAGAAAGCTGGTTTCGTTGCCTCTCATTCAATTGGTTACTCAATAACAAATTCGTTATATCTATAGGATCCGTAGGAATCACTTCGACAGGTCCGGAAAGGAAATCACATGTTGTACGAAATTCAAAGTTATTTGAAACGTATGAATAAAGTCCATTCCCATTAGACATTTCACAGGTAGTTCGTCTATAAGCAGGAAAGAATGCTTAAAACGAGCCTTTCCCAGCCCTAGAGATAATGTGACAGTTCCTGTGATACTGAAGATTTCGTTATTTGCACCTCGCAAATACTGCGTCGCAGGCTGAACGAGTATTGCTGGAAAATTGTCAGTGCAAAACTTCGTATTTAGGGCTGATATTTCAGAACCAGTGTCGAACTTTGTCTCGACAATAATATCTTCAATTGTCAAGAATACATCAGGCAACTGAGGAGTTTGGACAGTCACTAATACTGTTTTAGGGTCAGAATGCTTGGTATCAGGAAGCAGGACCGACCCTTGGTCTACTTCCTTTGGAAGTTTAAAGGATTCCTGGTTGGATTATCATGCGGTCTGAAACCTCGACCCTGCCGGGTATCGGGAAAATTTTCACGATGAGGAAAACTGCGTGAAACCTGCGTCGGGAACTCCGCGTGTCTGTTGACATTTTCATATCTATTACTTCTTCCCTCAGCACGGGGAGAAAAATCATCATAGCCCTGAGCATGAAAACGTTCCGAATGCTGTGGATTGGAACGGGGTCGAGCATACTGTGCATTTGTACGATATCCGGAAGATTGTTCAGAAATTCGCGGTTGGTTTGCCACTCTTCTGTGTGGTGGAACGTATGAAGCTTGGGTGTGCACTTGTGTATGCTCGCGCTGAAAGTTATTGGGCCTATTATGCCGCTGAAGATTTTCGTAATAAGCCTCGCGGGGTGCCCGAGCATGGTGAGTTGAACCATGTTTGCCATGTCGCTCTTCATACGTTCGTATGAGGCGAAGGCATTCATGAATTGTAGCAGGGTGTCGAACCTCAAGAAAATCTTGTAAAAATGGGTCGAGCTGCTGCAATAGGGTATCCAACATGTCAACATGACTGGCATGTGGATCCCACAAGTTATATAAGCGTGTTGTTTCCAACGCAAATGCAACAGGGCTATCGTTTGGTCCTTGCTGACGAGAAAAAAGTTGTTGTGCAAGGCTAGCTCGGCTGAGGCCGAAAGGAAAGACTTCCAAAAATTCTGCACGGAAATTCTCATAATGAGAATCCGGGTTCGACACTCTCCACTGCCGATACCAAGTCTTAGCGGTATCCTTCAAGGAAGTGCCTGCGATTTGTACTTTGCAGTCTTCAGGAATATTGTAGAGATCAAAATGATTTTCCAGATCTTCGAGGAACTTTAAGGATCCCTCCAAACCATTAAAAAGAATTGTTCCTGCATGCGGCACGAAATGGGCAAGCATTCTGCTTCGCTGAGAGGATCGAACTCCCTCAGGTACGACCCGCGACTCAGAGTGATAGGAAGCTGGTGCATTACGAAATTGTGAAGAATGCCTGGGTACGTGTAGATCATTCATATCAAAGTGAGCCCCACAGGCTTCTTGCAGATGGTCGAGATTAATCCCATCACCACCGAAACTTGTCTTAGGGTGAAATATTGAAGTTGTCTCAGGTAGTGAAGACATGGGTAATAATTGTCAAGACCTCGTGTTCGAGAAAAGTTCGGGCGCCAATTATAATGAATAAGGATTTTGCTACTAAGCTAATTAATTATCGTGAATATAGCTTTCACTAATACTATAATGAATTCAATGCTTGTACTAAGCTTCTAATAGTGAATTCAAATGGTTGTTGTTACTAGTTAGTTAAGATCATGAATAAAGTCTCCTGCTAGTAGTGTAGTAATAGTAATGAACAAACTTATAACTGGTAGTAATGTTGTAGTAGTAATTAAGATGAATAAAGTCTTATGCTGGTTGTTACTAATAACACTAAATGAAATAAACCTAACAGCCAGACAGAGGTCTGACAGTCCTATGAACTGAGAAAGACGTACTTACGTAAAACCTTTTATTATGAACTTCTACTGGTATCATCACACACACTTCACACACAGCTACTCAAATAACACGTAGCTCCTTGCACATGAACGAAGCTCTACTCGCATAAACAACAGCTCTCTGACACATAAACAACAGCTCTCCACATAAACAAACGCTCTCTCTATACAACAACAAACGCTCTCCCTATACAACAACAAACGCTCTCCTAGATATCGTTGAACGCGCCTATTTATACTGGCTACCACCACGTCATGACTTACACTCATTGCCAGATCTCATTCAGCGGGAGAAATAACATCTCGTTCAGTAAGAAGATAATTTACATAGAAAAATAAAATAACCAGAGATAGTAAAATCAAAAGGAAAGTGAATATAGAGTATACGTTACACGCAGCTAAACAAGCTGGGAGTGACTCAATAAGGTGCTGGAAGGTGTTCACAGGTATGTGGAGCCATGCTGACTGCAGTGCATCTGACAGCTGCTGGAGGATGCGTGGTGGAGGATCCATAGAGCGAACAACACAATCGAGATGGCCCCACAGATGTTGAATTGGGTTTAAGTCTGGTGAATTAGGTGGCCAGGGAAGTACTTTGAAGTCTTCATCGTGCTCGTCCAACCACTGTAGGACATTTCAGCTGTGTGACACGTCGTAGTGTTGTGCTAGAAGATCCCATCCGCCCCAGAGAAGACAATCAGCGTGTACGGGTGTACGTGGTCTACAAGGTTGGATTCATAAAGAATTCGGTCCATAGTGCCTTCCACGGTTACGAGTAGAACCAGAGAATGCCACGAAAGCATTCCCCAGACTATAACGGGGCCCCCGCGAGCTTGTGTTCTTCGAGAAATGGTTGAAGAGTGTTTGTTCTCTGATGTTTCTCGCCTTATACGCCAACGTCCATCCGCTCGATGAAGCAGAAAACGCGACGTATCAGAGAAGGCAATACTTTGCCAATCAGCGGAAATCTAATTCTGATACTGCCGTGCAAATGTAAACTTTTTCTGCGGATGCGCCTTCGTTAGTATACTATGCTGTGCAAATTAATTGGGACAAAGTAAAAAATCACTCTTTTTTCCAAAACTATGCCTTTATATCATTCTATGCCTTGATATACACTTAAAAATAACTGTATTAGTATGACGTATGTCCTCCTTTAGCAGAAATGACCTCTTGAATTCGTTTTGGCATTGACTCCACTAACTGAGTGCACATATTTTTGACTTCATAATCGTGGAACCACATTTTTATAGCATTCGTTATCATGCGTTCTTTGGTTGTACAGTCCATTTTACCTAAACGTCTCTTCAAAATATTCCACAAGTTTTCTATGGGATTTAAGTCTGGTGAATTTCCAGGCTAATCAAGCAAATATATTTGATTTTCCAGCATGAACTTCTTGACCAATTTCGAATTGTGACATGGGGCCAAGTCATGTTGAAATGTCCCGTCAAAAGTTTGTAAGAATGGAACAATCCTACGTTGTAATATTTCTACGTACTTGGCTGAATTCATCATACCTTGAACAGGAACTAAGCTTCCAGTGCCATTTGATGTGAAAAAACCCCAAAACATCTATCTGTTTCAGAGGGTGTTTTACAGTTTGTTTGACATGCTCAGGGCTTGAGGGTTCACAGTTGCTTCATCTAACGACATTTGCTTGGTAACCCTGCACAAATAAATGAATTTCATCACTGAAAATTACCTTTTCCAAGTCGACAGCAGTCCATGATTTATATTTTTTGGTCCATGCTAAACGTTTTGTCTTCATTTTCGCATTCGAATATTGTTTTTTCGTTGGTCTTCTTGCCTTCTGGCCAACTTCCAGGAGCCTACGACGTACAGTTGATCACTAACATCACAACCACTAGCCAATAAATCTCTTTGAAGGTCGGTGCTTGTTTTTATTGGATTCATTTTACTATTTCTGGTTAGATATTTATCGGTTCGTGGAGTTGTTTTTCCTTTTCTCCCACATTTACCTCTCCTTTTTGGAGACGATGATCCAGATGCATTGCATCGCGTAATAGGTCTTGATACCCTTGATTTGCCTACACCAACTGCAGAAGCGATATCTCTCACTGTCATAGAAGTGTGATCCTTCAGAGCAATTATTTTTGCACGCTTCCTTGGGGGAAATATCTATTTTTCAATACACGAAAGCAACACGTACTCACAGCCAGCAAAAACTAACATCCACCTGTCACACACGAAAGCTCACAGCTGAAGCTGAAGTGCCTATTTCCTGTTTAAAACTGGTCAAACCACATTCTTACTATCAAGTTCTAACAGTCACATCACCTCACAGCTGATAAAAACTGGTTTACGTGGGTTTCGACATCAACTGGCGATCACATTACAATTCTGAGAATGAAATAGCTTGTCCCAATTAATTTGCACGGTATAGTAGGTGCGGTGACCATCAGTATGCATCGAAGCCCCATACGCAGCAGGGTTCGCTGAACTGTCGTTTTAGACACACCTTCCGGTAGTTCCCTGGTTCATTCGGCTAGTGATATGCTCCACTGTAGCGTGTCGATCGGCCCTCACACACCTTCAAAGCCAACGTTCACTTCTCACATCAATAACACGCGGTGTCTCGCATTTTCCACGTCGCTTATTCGCAATGGTTCCATTTCACCAATCACGATACAATTTAACCACAGCAGCACGCAAACAGTTCACAAACTGCGCTGCTTCAGAAATACTGCCACCCTGGTTTCGAAACCCGATAATCATCCCTTCTTGCAAATTTGATGAATCGATCGCTCTTCTTATCCATGACAGCAACGAATTATATGTTTTCAGAATGCCTACAGCACACCTTATATACCCTCCAAGCCAGCTCATGACACGTGCCTTGTTTCATTGGCTAGGCGCTGTTGACGTCAAAAGTAGGATGTGTTTATTTTTTAGCATAAATGCATCGGTCAGGAAACGAAATTTCTGCGTAATCATTTTGTTTGTGTGTGCCTACATGTGACCTCCCGTGTACTCGAAACCTTTGATTCCAGAAGACCGATCAGAAAAATTTCAACATGACTACATGGATATACGTTGGTCAAATATTTTCCACATACTTTATGGCTTTTTTGTGCACATAATTTTAATTTAGTAGCTCCTTATTTGTACCTGTCTAAAGATGTCAGTATTTACGAAATGGATAGGAAATTCCCGTTTGAACAGCATGGGTGTATGTTTATATTTCTCCGAATTTTTCGAACAGACGGAGTGGTAAAGAACATAATTTTCTGTCTGATTGTCATTATTTTATGCTCTGTCTGTTAAAAGACATACATACTACAAAATAAATCTGTGTACACTAGGTCTGCCTTGATATGTAGTTTCATCCAAAAGTTTCCATATGATTCTAGACTACTGGAGAATATTTCAAACTTGAAACTTTGTATTCTAAAGTGTGCTTCTTACTTGAGCCTAAGATGAAATTTCTGGTAATAAAAATTGCTTTTTTAGATCTCCAGCTTTCAGTCTTAAGAAACGCCGGTTTACGCATTGAGTCCAAATTTATTTCTTGCGATGGGCCTCTCATGCTGCCATTACATTTCCAAACTAGAAAGAAAAGACTGAGAACACAAGAGTCAGCGATTTTTTATTTCTATCGTATGCAAGGAAAGAACGTCTTGCCCTCCGAAGAGGCTGCTGCCTTTTACAGTTCTCCGTGTTCTTACTGGAGACAGATTGCCTCATTCGACAAACTCCGTCGCTTCAAAACACACACACTTCGTGCTACGATATAATTCCCCTATTAGAAGAAGGACTCCCTTCATTCGCAGACCGTACCTTGTGTGCGTATTCCATTTTGGTACGATAGCATCATCTTTCTTGAGAACTCATTACATGACTGCTTTTCCACCTCACGGAATTACTGCTCTCATCAGAGTCAAAGGTTCACGAAGCATGTTTCACGCATTTCTCTATTCCACGAAATACGGCGATGCGATGGCCATTTTTTGAATACTTTGCTTAAGAGTTAAACATGCTTGTTAACTATTATACTGCCAAAGTGTATGGGTTTTTTAAAAACGGAAATTCTGTGTTTTAAGTTCAAAGGTCAGATGTTTTGTAATCTATTGTTACTTAGTTTGTTGTTTCGTGCGTTGTAGTAGAAGGTAGATATTCAAATTGTGTTTTAGTCTATTGAGGATTTATTAACAGCTATAAAAACACAGGACTATGAGAGAAGTCTGATCACATTAGTCCTGTGAGGTAAAAACACTGAAACATCAAAAATTTCGAACAGCAATGAAAAATACTTTTCCACTCATTATAAAGGGTTAACGAAATGTAACAGGATACACATCAGCTATTATTCTTTTTCGATATCGGGAAATAAAAGAATTATTAAAACTGTATCGCAAAATTTGGCATTTTATAATATACGTACAAGCCTATTTTACCAAACTGATAACTAAAAAACGTTCTGTAAAGTTTGGGTATTGCAAATTATAAGATCAAGGGACCACGAATTCGAAAGACCTCCGCGGTAGCCGATTTGTCTAAGGTTGTAGTCTCTGACCATTCGTCCGACATGGGCACGGATTCGAGACCCGGATGAGGCATGGGTGGGGGGTTTGTCCAACAGCGCTGGCTCTGTTCCTTCCCTGGAAGCAGAGGCCCTAAATTACAGACAGGCAAAAACAAAATGTTCAGTAATGATCTAGTGACCTTTTTCTGCCCTAAGAGCTGCTCATTGTGGTAGTTATACCGCGAAACAAATAAGGAAGGAAAAGTGTGAAAACACAACTAGAGTCCCTAAAAATGAGCTTCCAGATTCAAGTAATAATGTAAATTGCTTGGATACATGGTTTACGGGGAGTGTGTTCTGTCTTACAATTTTGATGTCAAAAATCATTTGCAATAATTTGAAAATTACGCTAATGAAGAATTTTAAGTCTGCAAATTTCTTGGTTTTCGAGGAAGGCTCTTGGTTCTAAATATTTGAGATTTTTGAAAAATATGTTTTAGGAAATAAATCCATGTAATACATTCCTGCAGTTTTCTTAGATAAGGAATGAATTTAAACTGCCAAATTTATGGGGATCTGTTTATTGTTTATTTATCTAATTAAATTTATTGGAATAACCGTTTGTTTCGCCATGAAAATGAAGCAAAACTAAAAGATTTTTCAGCATGCAGAAGTTGGTTGTATATAACCGCTTCCGAATTTTCTGTGAACATGATTTTTTTTGGAGATTTTTATTTACCTGATTAAATGATATTCAGTGAACTATACTCAGCACAATAAAACTGGAAGACCCAGAAGCTTCAAGTCTATATGTATGCTAATCAACAGAAGGTAGCGTCATATCAGTATCAGAAGAATCTGAAAGCGGTGGTGGCCGTAACAAGCAGCTGAGCTGTAGCCGAAGAGAAAACTCCCTGACCTCTTACTTAAATGCACGACAAGTTTGTGGTAGGCAAGAGCTTACGTGCTCTTGGTGACAGATTCCAACAGGCGCATCAGATTGCATAGAATGCCAGATCGTCACGCTCACCAGCCGCTATATAAAGAACTCAGCAAATCGAGAGAGGGACTGATTACTGGTTTCGAAAACACAACATAGCATTTATTGACATCCATTAGTATGGTGTCGGTCCAATTTTGGTCTTAATGCATGCACTGACCCTTCGAGACATGTTTTCGACAAGGTTTTGGAACACAGCGATAGGTATGCGCTTCCATTCAGTACATAATGCTGCCGCTAACTGTTGCTTAGTAGTAGGCGCTGAGGCGCTGGTTCTTTTTTTTTTTTTTTTTTTTTTGATTGGAGGTTTAACGACCACCGTGAGCAACTCAATGTGCTATAAGCAGTCGCCCGTCCCTAATTTAGGGTCACTGGTTCCAGGGAAGAGTGAGAGCCAGTGCCGTAAGACAAACACAACATTCATGCCTCACCGGGATTCGAACCCTGACCGCTTTCGTACGAATGATCAGAGGCTATCGCCTTAGACCACTGCGCCACCGGGGAGGCCTTTTTTTTTTTTTTTTTTTGATTGGAGGTTTAACGACCATCGTGAGGAACTCAATGGGCTATAAGCCGTCACCCGTCTCAAATTTAGGGTCACCGGTTCCAGGGAAGGGAGAGAGCCAGTGCCGTAAGACAAACACAGCATCCATGCCTCACAGGGATTCTAACCCGGATCCCTTTCGGACGAATGATCAGAGGCCATCGCTTAGACCACTGCGCCATTGGTTCCAAACTTCTTATGTGGCGCTTTAATTCATTCCATAGGTGCTCTATGGGATTAAGATCAGGGCTCTGTGATGGCCAGTCCACACACGATACGGAATTATCGTCAAACCACGCCGTAACAGTCCTTGCTTTATGGCAGCCATGTTCTTCCGCGCTCTGTATATGTGCCCTTTTGTCCAGTTTCCTGTGCCTTTCATCATTTCCTTTCGTGCGTCGAGTGTACGTGAAGTTCTCGTCGTTCGTTTGATGTGCCTCACAAGTTGGTGAGTGTTATTTTGTTTATATCATCCCCAATTTTCTTCATCACCCAGCTGGGCGTTCACGAGAACTCTGTTTGGCATTACAAATGGCGTCCTCTTTTGGATTGGACAAGGATCCTGGCCGCCTCGGTGGCGCAGTGGTCTAAGGTGTTGGCCTGTGATCATTCTTCCGAAGGGGGTCCGGGTTCGAATACCGGTGAGGCATGGATGTTGTGTTTGTCTTACGGCACTGGCTCTCTCCGTTCCCTGGAACCAGTGACCTTAAATTAGGGACGGGCGACTGCTTATAGCCCATTGAGTTGCTCTCACGGTGGTCGTTAAACCTCCAATCAAAAAAAGGATCCTGCCCATCATGCTGGGACTCCTCCTCCTGCCACGCCTTCTTTTGACGTCGCTTTTGCGTCTTCTGTTGGCGATGTAACTCTGCCTGTTTCACCTGATATGATGGATACCTCTTCTTCTCTGATGGTGCCTCTGCTGCTTTGCCTTCTCCCCGGGCTACTGATACTGCGCCCCGTGGGTCAGTGGATGAAGCTATGAACGTATCCGCTGGCACTGCCCATCTACCCTCCCTCAAGGTTCCTAATCATGCTATGGCTGCATCGTTGCGTGCTGCTCCTTCGGTGGCTTCCGCTCCTGTTACCAGTTCTACTTTTGCTGCGGTTGCGTCTTTATCTGCTGATGTGTTGTCGTCTTCCCAGGTATGCCCTCTTGACTCTTATGTTTCCTGAACTGCTAAAGAAGTCCTTCTTGACGTACCGGATGATTCCCCAGCCGGGCGTCGCCGTCACTCTACATTAGCTCTCGGAGTCCGTTTTGAGGCTTTGCCCGATACCTCCCTCAAGCGCTATAGTGTTGCATTGAAATCTATGTTGCCAGCTGGTGCAATTACTCACATGGCCCGGAAACATCGGGCCGTTTTTGTGTATTTCGCCACCTCTGCTTCTGCTTCCTTAGTGCTCTCTCGGGGCTCGCCATATCTTTCCTGTGCCTAATTCCCTTCGCCCTGTTGCGGTCTCCCTCCATCCTGTCCCTCCCGAGGTTTCCGATGAGATGCTTCTGGGCTGTTCTCAGCTCCTGCGGCCGAGTCGTTGGCCCCTTCACCACGCATTCTGCAGCACCCAAAGATCCCGCGGATCGAGCTATCGGCGACTTCCGCAGACAATTTCGAATGTTGTTCTCGTCTGATGCTCAGCTTCTTGCTCTTCCTCCCGTGCTTACGGTACGTTGTGGGATGCAACTTCGCCGCATTGATGTCCTGCCTTCCTTCCAGTGTGACGTGTGCTCTGGGTTTGGCCATTTGCGTTTTCTTTTTTTTTTTTTTTTTTTTTTTTTGATTGGAGGTTTAACGACCACCGTGAGCAACTCCAATGGGCTATAAGCAGTCGCCCGTCCCTAATTTAGGGTCACTGGTTCCAGGGAAGGGGGAGAGCCAGTGCCGTAAGACAAACACAACATCCATGCCTGACCGGGATTCGAACCCGGACCCCTCACGGACGAATGATCAGAGGCCAACGCCTTAGACCACTGCGCCACCGGGGCGGCCATTTGCGTTTTCAATGCTTGCATGCTGCGGTTTCCTCTTCTTCTAGTGTTTCTTCCTGCACGTCTGCTACTTTCTCTCCTCCTGAAAAGTCATTTAAAACCACTCGTCAACAAGCGCCTGATGTCATTCAGCTTGGTGCCTCTTCTTCTACTCATCAGGTTGCTGATACCTCTGCGCTTGTTCCTTCTGCCGTTCTGCCTTCTGCTGATCCATCTGTGGATCCTTCGTTGGTTCCTGCTTGCCCACCGTCTTCTGCTCCTCTCTCAGCTGTGTCTCCCGCTGTCCTGGATTTGTCGGGCCACCTCTCTGGACCACATTCGCTTGACCTTTCCTCCGATGCCTCCGATTCTGGCCCTTTGGATGCATCTTTCGGTACTGCTGTTGTTGCTGCGCGTCAGCGGCCATCTCGTGCCAGCTCTACGGCTGTAAAGAAGCCGCGCCTCTCTTTCACCTCCCCGCCGACAACTAGAACTCTTCGGCCTCGCGCTCGCCCTTCACAATCGGCTCCTCCGGTTGCTTCTGCTGCCTTTCCACCTGCTGGAAAGTCTTTGATGTTGTCTTCTAATGCTTTAGAATACCTTCCGGAGTCTATGGCTCTGCCTGCTGGGCCCGTTGATTTTGATACTTCGTACGAATTTCTGTATACCCAGCCGTATGCCCATTAAACGAAAGATCTCGCTCGTAGTGTTTCACCTTTTCAGTTTCCTGCTCTCGGTACTCAGATCGGTCTATTTCGTGCTGCGATTCAGAGGCTTGTCCAGAACTGCCCTGTTCTGTACCCATGGATGCCTGCTTTTCTTCGTCACTGCACACACCTCCTGAATACTATCCATGCTGTGCAAGATGCACTTGATCACCCAGCTGACTTTCTCGACTCTGATTCCTCGTCTTCGTCTGCTTCTGTGACGGATACAGACGCCCCTGCTGCAGTGTCCTAGCGTTCGAACTGTCGTTTCTCAGTTCTTCTCCCATCTGCTTTGTGGTATGTTGCCCTGAAGACTTTACCTCTTGATGCTCTGCCTCCGGACTCTTGCTATGCTTCGCATGTATCCTGTCATGTGCTCATGTACCTCCTTTGTATTTTATGTTTGCTGCCCTGTTTTATCATGCCATTCTCGTCCCCGTTGAATCCCTGTACTAGTCCATGAGACCCATTAAAGTAATGTTGAAAACCTTGCTTTATGGCTCGGTACCAACAAGGCTCGGTACCATAGTATTGCCACAGAGTTGGTAGGGCATAATTGTCCAGAATGTCGAGGTATACGTGCTGGTTAACAGGTGTGTCCACGATAACCAATGGGCCGGGACCATACCACGAAAAAAACCTGCACACGAGTACACTGCCAGCTCCAAACTTGACCATACGAACAGTACACTGTGGTAAATAGAGTTCCTCCTGCACCGGCATACCCACACACGGCTATCAGACTGATGGATCGTGTATTTGGATTCATCAGTCCATAAGACCCATTTCTATTGATTTACGGTCCACGATAAACGTTCTTTACACCATGATTTGACCAGTAGCATTCCTAGTGGAGATCAAAGGCCTATGAACAGCCTCACGACCACGTTAACTCGTGGAATGAAGTTCTGTGCTAATAGTACGTGTACATACTGATGTTCCAGTATTTTAGCTATCCTATACACTGAGGTCTTGTGCAGTACTCCGTCGATTAGCTGTAACGACTGTCCTGAGGCTTCTACGTCCCCTATCACTAATTTAGTTTGGTCTGCCTGTACATTTTGCAGCTTTAGGCACGCCATGTGTCTTCCATTTATTCAGCATTTATTCAGTACATCCAAAACAGTTGACTTGGGTATGTTTAAACGCCTCTCGGTTTCTCTTATGGATAACCCACTAATATAACACCCAACAATCTTTCCTTTCTCAAAGTCAGTTATCTTCCGCCGCGACATTTGCTCTCAACCTCAGAGTGCGATATGATCGCCGTCAGCCTCAGGCTTGTTTTTATGCCGTTTTCAGCTGTACCGCGCATATTAACAACGCAGCGGATCCCTTCATTTGCTTTTGAAGGGGTACCCGGTGACTTTTTAAAATATAGTGTATGTAGATAGCAACACCACAGCCCATTGATGTTTACAACAGTGGTTCCGAAAAGACACACGAACGTTTGGTTTGGTGCTGGAGCACTCCGAACGATCATGCCATTGACGAACGATCTACTCCAGATACTGGCTAACATCACGCGTTCACCTGTACTAGCTTTAATTAGGAGAGCGGTGTCACCTTCTAGATATGACTTCATTATACGGGAACTTCTTTCGCCGAATGGAAGAGAAGGATTGCTTGCTCGATGACCAACGCTTCGCCTGCTACTGATCGAGGTCTATTGTAACCGTCATCTGGAGTGATGTCGCTCACGGTTCAAGTGGGACATGGAATAGCATCATTCACTTCATAACGATGAGTTCCGGTTTTAACTAGGATCCGATGATCGACCGATACAGGAACAGAGAATAAGCGGGAAGCAAACATCATACAGCACGAAAGGCAAGCTTCATGTTCTGGACGGCCATCATCTACGAAAGTCGAACATCTATAGAGGCCTTCTAACTGCTCGGAGATGAAAGCCGAACATCTAGTAGGCATTCTGAATGCCCGGAGCTGTGTCGCAGACATAATGAAAACATAGCTATGCTCTACATAACAGGGGTGTCTAATGTAATGTTTCCTGCTGACGTCATCCATTTAGATACAGCGGACGTCTCTCGAAATTGTCTACGCTGTCCAGACAGTTTCTTGGATTTGCTTCCAATAAAACATTTGGAAACATAGTGGGATGTTGTCTACTACTTGCGGGAAGCATGTTGGATAGTTTAGCAAACGGCTATCAGACGAAACAAGGACTTTATTTTACGACGTGTAACAGAGTCCATCTCCAGCAAGGGGTCGGGGGTAGGAAGTGAAACGTCGCAGTGCCCAACTAATCATATGCTTGTTTCATTAAAATCGTTCATTTTGCAGTAGAAAAGTTGTCATGTGTTTCACGCTTCCTAAGTATGTTGCCCGTAAGTGTCCACTTAACGGCACGACCGAACCTGGTTGGAGAAATCTTAATCCCACACATCGTAAGAATTGTAAGAATGTTGTGTGTTTACTTGTGCAAAACATGACAAGCCGACATAAGTCGCATACTGTATATTAGACAAATTAAAAGAAATCTGCATTAAACTGCAAGGAAATCCAATTAATCCTATCATCAGAAAAAATAAAGGAAATGATCATAGGCTTTATCTTTAACGCGTTTTGAAAGTGATATTTGTTGTTGTGATCTACACCAGTTACCTATTCTAAACACGGTATGCCAGTTTCCTAGTCTACCTCTGGTAGAAGAAAAAAATGTTCAATAATGATCCAGTGACCCTTGAGTCCATTAAAAAAACTAAGGTGATAAGATTTTAGAATATCTCGGTAAACTTTCAGTACCAGGATTATCAAAAAGTTCGTCCCGTTTTGAGCTACGCATAATGTTAGACTTACCCCCTTTCGAAACGCACACCGCCGGTGACGGGGTGTCACGATGACGCGCTTTTGTAATAGATCCACATTGCGTTATCAAGTGAGCAGAGGGGAAATATCGATAAACATGCTGTTAGGATGTTCCATATCGAAAAAGAACTATTAAATGTGGCAGCAACAGCGAGAGAAATTTGGGCTGTTGAAGGGGAGGAAACAGTGGAAAGCAGCACTGAAAGAAACTGGCTCCGACCTCTTAACACTGGTGACATCAGTCTCGAAGACAAGCAAGGTGAGAACGTGCGACAAACACCAACATTGACACTCTGATCGAAGCTGTGACAGAGATCACCGGTACCTGAACACGACACCTGGCATCTGAGATGAGGTGCTTTCAATCCACAATCGTTCGTCACTTTCAGCAGCTTACTTTCGCAGCTATCGAATTCTTCCCCATGAATTGATACCTCAATATTAGAAACAACGTGTCGCTCTCTGTCACAGATTGCTATCAAACATACAAAACGATAGGTTTTGGCGTCGTATTGTCACAGGCGATGAATAGTGGACATTTCTACTTTATCCTACAATTGGACAACAGTGGCTCAGGCCATCCCAAGAAGCACAGCCAGCGGTGAAAAGAGTGCTGTTCAAGAGCAAGATCTTGATGGTTATTAGATGGAATTGTGAGAGTCCTGTGCGCTGAATCTTGTGTCAGGTAGTCAGGTTGTTGACCAAAACGTCTATGCCGAACAATTGCAGCAGGTCCATTATTCTCCGCGCCAACGCTATCCTGCTTTCATCAATAGTAAGCGGGTATTTCTGCAAGTGAATAATGCCATAAGTCATACTTCCAGGGTGGTCAAGCCAAAATTACAGGAATTGGAAGGGGAGTTGAGATTCTACCCTATTCTCCATAGATTCCGGACCGTGCCGTATCCGATTATCACCTGTTTCTCTCCATGGCCAATTTCCACAAGGACGACCTTTAGCTTCAATGGTGGATGTGGAATCTGGCATCAGAGAGTTTCTGTCCTCGAAACCAACCGAGCGGTAACACTCGGCAGGTTTTGTTGGCAAATGACTGTGGAAAATAACGGCCTGTACTTTGCAGAATGAGGTGAGCGGGTAGGGCTTTCTTGCATTATTAAACGTTTGACTCATCTCAGTACTTGCCCGTCGAATGTTCAAAATGATGTACCCAACTTCTCGAGGAATTAATATATTTTAACGTAATTGCGGAGCCTACATTTTGCTCAGATAGTTGGAATTTGAAATATGTTGTGCTAAAGTGCAATATACTGATATTCAACGTAGCTAAGAAATATCAGTTTTAACTTTCCAACAGCATACATGGGCTCGACAATGATGTGGGGTTAAAAGTAAGGAATCAGCATAGGCTTCAAATTTTCGTAACAATATATTAAGGGGACTAGGGAGGTTTGAAATATCGAAAAAATCGATTTCGGGGTTGTTTTTTTTTTTTGCATATTTCGATAGTGCAATTCTTTAAGAATATCTTCCCGTTTGAATTTTCGAAAAATTCACAAAATTGTGGTCAGGGGATCATAAAACGGGACGTGACGCGCGGCCGGGCGGACGCAGGTAGTCACGCAGCCAGTGCTACCTCCTTTACCCTAGTAGAATAGAACGGTCCTGTAGGCTTTCAACCAAAGTGCCAGAATTCAGTATTGCACTGATGCTTGTGATGTGCTAAGGTATTTTTACTACGGCAACGTCACTATACTACGACAACGCCATCAGAAGTAATGATAATGTTAAAAGCATGAAGAATGTTATATGGACGACATTCCATCATAAATGTTCTACTGATGATGGCCCTCAATATGACCACTGCCCCTCTGGACCAGATAGCTTTTGTACATGGCAAAGAGCTAAACTGGCTTGCACATTGACAGAGTATAAACACAAACCAGCACTTCATGTAGATGTACGACAAGCGATAAAGCCAGTATATGAAGCATTATCTGACGAAGAATTATTGGAACGATGCGTGGGCCACTTTACACAAAACGCCAACGCAAGTTTTCATTCGGTCGTGTGGAAAATAGCTACAAAATAATCCTTCAGCGGCATTGAAATCGTGCAGACTCCTACATATACTGCAGTTGTAATCTTCAATGATGGCTACATTCGTCTGCTGGACATAATGAATGGATTAGATTTACAAGTGGGCCCGAGTGCTTTCGAGATGTCCAGCGAGAAAGACAGTATTCGCTTAGCGGGCGCGGATAAAAAGGAGCTCGGCAGTACAAAGCAGGCTCGACAAGAAAAAAACAGACATTCTGCGGCTGCTACTGTAGCTGAACGTAGTTTGGAAACTGCATTCTATAGTGCAGGAAATTTTTAACGCGTAAGTACGACTGTTCTAACATAAATATTGTACCGAATATTTGAATGCCCCTTTCTCGAAACTACATTTTTTTGGGTGATTTTACCACAATATCTCGAAAACCGATGAAGATATCAACTTGAAATTTATACCGAAGTTGTAAAACACGATGGCGCATTAATTATACCTGACATCTGATTGCATTAAAATGTTTTCACTATTTTATAGTAAAGAATAACTCGCATTTTTCCACATTTTTCGTTATCTGGAACATTTTTTTTATTTTCTTTTTCATTTTTCAGGTATAATCATTAGAGGGAAGCCTAAGAAGAAGAAATAACCCTAGAATTTTCGGAATTCTTCATCCATTTGACTGTAATCGTGGTAAAATCGGATTTTACATAATTTGCCTCATTACGTTGGATCACCAATATTTTTCAGCTGGGAATGAATATCGCGACATTTTCTTATTTTATCATCTTATACTAAATACCCCTACACAGAGAAAACGTTATATATTTATTGGCGGCCTTGTTATAAACAATTAAACAAAAGCCACTTTTTGAAATGTCAAGCCTTCCTAGTCCCCTTAACTTCATTTACAAATTAACACATGTTGATGAGTTTTCGTTTGCTGAAGTTAAAAAATTAAATTCGCAGTGCAAATTCCCCTGAAAATTAATGTCTCATAGTTTTCCGGAATAAAATGTTTTGCATTTTCAGGCGTGTTTGTTTCATTTTTGGGATTGCTTTAAGAAAAGGTTTAATAAAAGTGTTTGCAGAAATTCTGTTTAACATCGAACTTATTCGAAATACTTAGCAACCCTAAGTGCCAATTTTAGAAAACACGAGGAAAAGAGAAGTTCAGTAAAATTGTCTACCACCCACTGTACTCTGAAAACATTTCTTAGGTAGTTTATGCGTATAGTTCGCATTTTTTCGCTTTTCTTGAGACATTTCTATATGTATGCATCATTTTTTATGTTCTATTCACTATAAATTTATTTTATATCCTTGTTCCTGGCTCCTAAGTACGGACAAGTAAAAGATGTGTGAACAACAGATATATATATATATATATATATATATATATATATATATATATATATATATATCATTGTAGTGTTTGGTCCCAAAGAGAGATAAGAAAAATCCACCCATTGAACACCTGTAACGTGATTCAAATTTCAGTATTTCGGTGTTGCGGAATACAGTACTATGTCTTCGTGATTTATGTTCTACTCGCCTTTGAAAAACTACTATCCAATGCAATAAGAAAGGTGTTTTCGTTTGTTTTTTGGTATTCTGCATGGGAAAAAAGTGGCAAACAGCGACACCACGATCGATTTTGCCATCCCCATGCGCCAAGTCGATTTGAATGGAGCTCTAACTGTCGAAGCGCAGGCGTGAACATTAAATGTCCTTTTCACATGCTGTGAGAACTCAGAAATCATCCTTAATGGCAGCATGTAAATTACTAAGATTTTTAGATTTTATTTCTCACTCTTCGGAATCCAAGGCAGTTTATTCCACCGCAATAAAACTGGGGTAAATTTAGCAATTGCATTCAGAAAAAACTCTCACACGTTGAAATTCTATTTCTACTGCTTCCAGGTGCCTGAAGGAGGAACGCGTAACTGCAAAAAGGATATCATTAAGAACATATGCATGACCAATACATATTAGAAACTGAAACTTAAGTTTTCAACTATGAAATTGTTATATTCTCATGAGAAATGAGAGGGATGGAGTATTTTCCCTTTTCTTTTTTGCATAACAGCTCTTTGCACGTTAAAAGTTAATGACTTACTTTTGTTTGTTTATTAGGTAAATGTGGAAGATTTTCTTCTTTCAGGTGTTTGCATTTAGTGAAAACACAGTATTTATCAATTCTGCAAAACTGACGAATTACTTTCTCTCTGAATGATGAAATTTATTCCAGGTCGGAGTTATAGTCCTTTGTGAAGTAGGCCTATACTGCTTTTTTACGCTTTCCAACCGTAGGTTGAAGAAGCGTATATGCTCCAGCGTTGTCGGTCTGTCTGTTCGTCCACACGATAACTCGCGTAAAAATGGTTCGATTTCGATGACATTTTATTATTTATTAGTGAACAACTTGGGGAGGAACCCTAGTAAAAATGGGCCAAATGAGGTCAAGTTTCAGGACATAGGAGCGGGATCCATTCCATCGCCCTTATGCATCCTAACTTACATAAAAATGTTTCGATTGCAACAAAACTTTATCACGTTTTTCTGGAGGTATGTTGAACTGGTCTATTGAATATCATCGAAATGGGTTCAAAGGTCAGGGCACACGAGCGAGATTTATTCCACAGTCGTGACCCTCATAACTTGACTAGAAATGCTTCTATTGCAACAAAATTTAGTATGTTGTTCCGGAGGTATACTGAACCAATTCTGTTTGATATCATCGAAATGGGGTCAAAGGTCAGGGCACAGGAGCGAGATTTATTCCACAGCTATTATCTTCATAACTTGCCTAAAAATGATTGTATAGCGACAAAACTTTCGCATGTTGTTCCGGAGGTATACTGAACCAATTCTGTTTAATATTACCGAAATGGGGCCAAAGGTCAGGGCGCTGGAGCGAAATGTATTCCCCAGACATTATCCTCATAACTTGAGTAATGATTTCTGGTATGTTGGAAAGCGTATCATAATCAATGCATTGCATGATTTTACTAACTTGTTTAAACTTCCGTTTATGTTGACTTTTCAACTACGTAAATTTTGGCGGCATTTAGTATGCTTTCCATATTGAACATTATGTCTGAATTTTCATGAGTTTTCCTTCTACTGGGGAATGACTGACAGTCGGTCAAGTCATGATGCTGATATAAATAAAGGGACAATAGATCTACGATAGGATGTTGATAAGTCTTTGGCTTTCACACCTTCGTATTTTTATCGAAAAATAAAACATAAGTCACATGAACTTATGTGTCATGAAATATTTCATGACCAATTTTGATCCAGTTGCGACATGAATAACTGTTTCATTTTCAGTTCTGGAGTATAGATGACGTCCTCTCAAGTAGAGTTCACAGCGAAGGAGAGTAAAGCAGTAATTAAATTGCTGTTCCTCAAAGGGAAGACAAAGAACGAAATCCGCAGCAAAATATCCCAGATATTATGTGATCAGTGTGCTTTCTATTTTACAGTGAAAAACTGGGTCTCCAAATATAAAACAGGATGTTTCAACACTGAGGATGAATATCGTTGAATAACGCCTGTTATGGTAGCCGTTCCACAAAATATGTATTCTGTCCACAATATCATTTTGGAAGGCTAAAGATTCTCTGAAAAAATGATATCATATATTCTGGGGATGTTTCGTAAACATGCTGAATTCATAAGTTACTAGACATGAGGAACCTCACAGCGAAATGGGTGCCGAAATGCCTGACTGCGAATCAGAAGAGTCATTGCGTTGCAGCAGCTAAGACACTATTGCAGCGTTTTCAGAATGATGCGGGCCGCCCCTGTGGCGCAGTAGTCTAAGCGCTGGCTTCTGATCATTCGTCCGAGAGGGTCCGGGTTCGACTTCAGTGGCGCATGGGTGTTGTGTTTATATTACGTCCTTGGCCCTCTCCCTTCCCTAGAAGCAGTTACCCTAAATTACGGACGGGCGACTGCTTATAGCTCATCGAGATGCTCACGGTAGACGTTAAACCTCCAAACAAACAAATCAGAAGGATGCAGAGAGTTTCTTGGCAGTGGCGTATATTCGAGGCTAGCTAAGCTAGCTGCGAAGCCCAGAGAATGCACAAATAAATCTAATTTAAATATACACAAATAAAAGTCAATTATCAACGGTATTAAAATATGTAGATGCTTTTGCTTCAAAAAAACGCGTGCGGATTCGCTTCTTTGACTCAGTCTCGCGGGCGAAAACCAACGGCATAACGCAAGCAGCTGTTCCTGAGTCTTCGCAGTTCTGATGCGAAAACCTTCCGTACCATCGCCTGCTAGCATTTCTATGACAACATGAAGCAGCTGGTAGAGGGGAATGGGTCATTGCTTTGGGAAACGGTTCGCTCAAATTAGCGAAGACTTAGACTAACTGAGGCACTCACATACTCCCGCCCATAAGAGTTTCGCGAGAGTTGTTTCAGTTTTTGTGAAGTATCAATGAATTAAAATCAGAGATATTGTATTTTAAATTCGTGACTTTGTTGGATTCGAACTGTTTTAATAAATTTTGTTAAAACTTCCCTGAACATTTACTGTCAGAACTTAAAGAACTCTATACTTCAAAATTTGATACAGCTCGACTAAAAAATGAACTGAAAGTGTTTTATTCTCTTGATGAATACAAAAACAAATCAGTAAGAGACATTACGTGTTACATAAAGTTGAATAAATTGGACATAGTGTTTAGTGAGGTGCACAAATTAGCATACCTCATATTAAGCTTTCCATCAACAATTGCAACTGCCGAAAGTAGTTTTTCTGCATTAAAAAGAATCAAGACATATCTTAGAGCTACACAAGCACACGTACATCCGAAAAACTTGACTGTTTTGTCAGTAGAGAAAAACATTCTTTTTAAATATGAAAAAGTACTCGGAAGAAACATTTTATGAAAACGTAGCACTTAAGTTCACACTAAAGGAAAGAAGAATGGAGTTCATGTACAAATAAAGTATTCAGAAGAAGAATGGAGTTCATTTACAAATAAGTGTTCAAATCCTAATCCTTATAAAAATTTGGTATCATGTTAGCAATGGCATGTACCTAAAATTTAGAAAAAAATTCTTCTATTACTTAGCAATTAAAAATTAAACTTCGCAATTTAAAAAAAAAACAGTACTGGGAGGAGGGGAGACGGGTGAGATAGCCCCGGTCTCGGACCCAAGATACGCCACTGTTTCTTGGATCTCTTGGTACCCATGAATGAAACGTGAATACATTTCTACGATCCAGAGTCCGACAAACAGTTCGAAGAATGGAGACATGGGGTTACACTGGTCGAATAAAACGTTTCGAGCACAGATGTTTGCAGCTAAGGTAACGGTGTGTGTGTTCACGAACAAGGATTAAGTAGTGCCAGTGGACATCCTGCAAAACAGGTGCCACCATCACAATAACGTAGCATGCATTACTTCTGGACAAACTGAAGCTGGAACTAAAATCAGAAACGCAGACGGAAATTGACAAAGGTATTCTGTTTCTGCAGGAAAGCCCAAGTGGCTGACATCACGCAGACACAGTTTCGGGAAATTCAGTTTTAACATCTTGCTTAGTCAGCTGATTTAGCACCGAATGATAAACATTTCTTCTCTAAATTAAAAGAACAACATCATCTGAAGGTCATAAAATTCCTCTCCATTTCGCATGCCACATTAGCTGTTGACACGTGATTTCAGGCTTTGGAAATTTTGATGCTGTACGCGGAGGAAGGCGGCGATTTTTTTAACCGTATAATGACGGCAGATGAGAATTGGAGAATTGGGTCTCTCACATTACACTTGAATCGAAACAGCAGTCCCTGCAATGGAAACACGCGGGCACCCCTACGGCCAAAAAAATTCGAACGGACGATGTCAACGAGGAAGGTCATATGCACTGCCTTTTGGCAAAAGAAATTAATTTTGTTGCTGGAATTCATGCCTAAAGGCACGACAGTAAACGCGGCTGTTTTTTGTGATACACTGAGAAAGTTGCCTCGTTCAATTCAAACAAACGGCGCGACATGCTGTGCAACGGAGTTGTTATTCTCCATGACAGCGCCAGTCTTCATACCGGGAATGTAACACAAAAACTGGTTACGAAATTTGGATAGGAGCAACTGGTCAACCTTTTCTACAGCCCAGACTTGGCGCCCAGTGACTAGCATTTGTTTCTTTTCTTGAAACGATTTCTTGCCGGCCAGAGGTTCGATGACAACGATGACCTGAAGACGAGGGTTGAGCGGTGTCTCAAAACCCAGGCGGAACACTTCTATGAGGAGGGTATCCACGAATTTGTGTCACACGGTGTGACAAAAACTTTAACATCCACGGGGACTATGTTGAAAAGCAGATTAAGGCACGTAAAATTCATTGCACATTAAAAATTAGTTTTCAGTTTTATTTTATTTTCAGACGGTACTTATTTTCTGGGTGGCCCTTGTAGTTCCGCAGAATTCTTGCAGCAAGTTATTGGAACAGCGAGCTCCCCTGTCCTTAATGATTTCTAAACTTATAACGAAGTAAATTTCTCCGTCATTATTGTCCACGCCGGGGCTGGAAACCGGGTCCCCTCATTCCGGAATAAGTCCTTCTACCAATTGAGCTACGCGGACGTTCGTTCTGATTGCTATCTGCCTTTATGTCCTGCTGGCAGGCACGTCACATCTCCCCCCCCCCGAAAGAGGGCCGGGGGCATGGCCCACGGGTCAGCCGTGACCATGAATCGTCGCAGGCAGCCATCCGCTGTAGAACGTGCACTTGAGAAATCCCAGTTAATTTTTTTTTTTATTTTTCGAAGCGCTGGAGAAGGGATTCTCTGATTTTTCCTCTCTCGCGGTGTGGAAATAACATCACACCATTGCGAGATTTTGAACGGCCGTGTCATCCGGGAAGTTCGGGCGCCATTATAACGTAGTAAATTTCTCCGTCCGTTTTGGTTCACGCCGGGGCTCGAACCCGGGTCCCCTTATTCCGGAATAAGTCACTCTACCAATTGAGCTACGCAGACGTTTGTTCTGACTGCTCTCTGTCTTTATGTCGTGTGCGTCCTGCTGGCAGGCACGTCACAAACTTTAAAAACAGTAATGTTTCTGAAGACTTAATGTACTGGGCACGTATTTTAGCAAAATACAGAATAAAAAGTTAGACTCAAACTTTCCCTATGTGATGCTGCCTTAGAAAACGGAGGGCTGCCTAACCACTCGCTCTTGACAATTCATCCGAGATGGATGCGGGTTCGAATTCCGGTGAGGCATGGATGCTATGTTTGTCTTACGCAACTGGCTCTCTGCTTTCCTTGGAACCAGTAGCCCTAAATTATGGACGGCTAACTGCTCATACCCCATCGAGTTGCTCACGGTGGTCGTTAAACCCACAAGCAAATAAACAAAAATAAATAAATCCGGAAGTACAGTGCCCTGTTTTGTTTCTTTAATTGCACTACACACTGCTTCTAGCTCGTGTTTCAAATGTAGATCAGGAAAAATTGAAAACTGTTGTTCGAGCGCACTTGTATGAAAAAAAATAAATAAAAATAAAACTAAATATTATGTTTCCAATCCGCCAAAAATAATCACTTCGTTATAACATTTGTTTAAAGCAACTCTATTTTAACTGTAACGGATAATGCAGCAACTACATAAGTCCTCTTTGATATTGGAATGCAAACTTGATACATGAAAGTCTGAAAGTTGAATACGTGCATTCATTGACATATTTGAAAACAGTTCAATAAAAAAAGATACAGGACAAACCAGAATCACCAAAGTCCATGCACAAGTTCTTCGTACTGTTCATGGGACTCATCTATCATAAATCATAAAATCATAAAATTTGAAGTGCTCATTTCGTTTCAGCATTCGTTTGACGTTTACGAACCTCATTGGTATCAGATTGTCTGCTCTTTTATATGTTAATTGTAAGTCTGTTTTTCCAGTGAAGCGAAAGCCTTGACTGACAAGGGACCGTACTACACGCGGATTTCGGTGATTTTGTTTTAATGAAAGTAGAGGCAAAATGAGGATATATGTGTCCCGGCATTTGACCTAATGCCTCTAATTTTCGGAATAAAAAATCATAACGATCCGAGGATATCATAACGAAATTCGTGACTTCCTGTAAATGATGCTTTACTGTAATGTCACGAGGTCCTACGGCAGTGCATTATAGCATACACTTCCTGTTATGGTGGCTAATGTCGAAAAGCAAGGAATGAACGGTGAACTATCAGTAGCAGCAAAGAGTGGAATGCCTCCATTTTCCCATCCTCCCTTAAAGTTCTCTCGTTCTCACTTTTCAGAATTCTGTAAGAAGTTAAAACAACATTGTGTGATATAGGTAGATATTAAATGAAACATATGTATTTCTGTGCAATATTTGCATGAGCTAGCTATGTCGTGAGCTGCAGGCCTTGTAGTGATGTGGACCTTACACTTAACATTGTATTGTGTCATTGCCAATGGCAATTCGGTGTAGTTTCACTAACAAATGATAAAGAACTTGCAGAAGTAATCGTTGAGTAATGTAGTTTAATAATAAATTGCACATATGGGGACAGAGGAATTGTTAGGAGAATCGAATTATCACATTTTAGCTTATTAAGTATAACTTCGTACTTTTATTTGAAGACCTAACATATATCTTGTCAGGTATCACTATCGGAGGTTTCGCTATCGTTTATTGGTACACAAAGTTGCGGATGACAATTATCATAAAAACAATGAAAACATAACACTTCTCTGCAACGCGAGCATTTGATAAAATAACTGTTCGAGCACTTTCATTTAGTTTGTCGAACGTCGTCCGGAAAACACATTTCGTTCACATTTCCAAAAATCGTTCTTTCATTTATTAACTTTGCAGCAAACTAAGCGTACTGCAACATATTTATGAAATTCGGCGCAGGAAGTTGATGACGTAGAAGTGAATGGATCTTCGCGACATTTTCTCGCTTGTTTAAATGCCTATTTTTTTTTAAAGTTCGACAGAGTTTTGTAATTTTTTCATAAAAGTTTTTACTTGACGGAAAAGGTACACATCACAAGGTTGACAGTATAGGGTACAATGAGAGGGAATGGTTATATCAGTAGAAGAACAAGTGCCGTCGTCCTTTGTGAAGATATTATTAAAGAGTGCTGGATCTGTTTGACCTCCCCATGAATCCAAGATCAATTGAAACTTCTCTTTTTCGCTAAATGATCAGGTAATGTTTTTCACGAAACTGCTGAAATGCTCTTTCGTTAATTTCCCTGATTTCGACGATCTCACGAATACATTTCCATATTCCGCAGTTAGTCCTTCCACAATCTTGGAAACTAGAGGTACAAATTGTCCCTGAGGCTCTTGCATACATAGAAAAACTTTTGGAAGTAATGCTCTAGAAGCGGTCAATGCATACTGCGCAGTGTAACTATGCGTTACTTTGTTAAAATCTCGCAAGAATACCTCTGTTGTTTTTTCTGCACGCACAGAAAGTTCACATCGATTCAATACTCACATCTTGTTTGATCAGTGTTGAGGAAGTCAGCCAATGGAAAGTCTTTGATCAGTGTTGAGGAAGTCAGCCAATGGAAAGTCTTTGATCAGTGTTGAGGAAGTCAGCCAATGGAAAGTCTTTGATCAGTGGTGAGGAAGTCAGCCAATGGAAAGTCTTTGATCAGTGTTGAGGAAGTCAGCCAATGGAAAGTCTTTGATCAGTCGTGAAAGACGTTTTTGGAATATCTCTGCTTCCGCGATAATAGTTGACAAATGCAATTCATTTTGTGACCGGATGCAGCGCGTCATATCGTGCTGGCAGGTGCCATGAACCAGTTTGAATTTTTCTACCACCCTTTTGATGCCGTAAAACAAAAATCGTCAGATTGATGTTGCGCTGCTGCAGCAGAAGCCACACGAAAATCAAAATCGTACAGCTGCTAAACATCATCCAAAATAGAGTTTAAAAGCTCTACATGGACAACGATGTACTGCTTTACAACGGAAGGTATGCCTGAAAAAAGGGAGCAAGAAATTGAACGGGAAGGTGGATTAAAGGAAAAATATGACATAATCAACAAATGAACCCGCGATTGATTTCGTGAAGCTCAAGAGAAAAAACAACCGGTAACTACCCAAATGATACAACAAAGGCTTCTGCTGCAGCGGTGCAAAGTCAATCGGACGATTTTCGTTTTATGGCATCACAAGGGTGGTTGAAAAATTTAAACTGGTTCATGGCACCCGCCAGCGAAAAGTGACGTGCTACGTCTGGTCACAAACTGAATTGTATTTGGTAACTACACTGGTGTGCAAAAATTAAGGACGAAGAGGATAAATTAGCATAACAGCGGAACGAGCAAGCAGAACGGACCGAAAGACCACTCAGGAGATAGACTAGGGTCCGGTACGGTAGGGCATACGCATATATTAAGCATGACGTAGGGGGGGGGGTTGTCGGAATTGTTTAAAGCACACGGGCGGTGTACGCTCAGCAATTCGGTGAAAACTATTGCAGGGTGTACATCGGTTTGAACGACGTCGAGTTGCTGCCACCGTGTGATATGGCCAACAGGCAATCCAGTAGACGACATCCTAATGACCTTACCCGAGATCGCGTCATTGGGAAGTTGGAAGAAGGTCGAAGTGTGACTAGTGTGGCCGAGGAGTTCGGGACCACTCACAGCAACGTTTCACGAGCTTGGAGAGCTATTCAAACAACAGAAACAGCTGTCAGAGAGTTTAGCAGTGGTCGTCCCTAAGCAACCACGGCGGCGGACGACCGGTATATTGTCCTACAGGCGAGAAGAGACAGACAGCAGACAGCGGGAGAAATCGCAAGGTACATGTAGCAGCCAACTGGATGTCCGTTATCGCGTTTTACCGTGGCCGGGAGGCTGCACAAAGGTGGTCTATTTGCACGACGACCAGTACGGTGTGCGCCATTAAAGCCTGCTTATCGGAAACGGCCGGTTTCTGTGGTGCCAGGATCACAAGAACTGGACACATCAGCAATGGGGTCGAGTTCTCCTTACGCATGAGAGCCGATGTAGTCTGACGAGCGATTCTGGACGTATACACATCTGGAGAGAGCAGGGAACACGCAATCACACCTCCAACATCATCGAAAGGGACCGGTGTGGAAGTGGCGGAGTTCTCGTTCGGGCCGTATCATGCTTGGTAGCCGTACTGACCTCCACATCTTACAAGGAGAATCAGTCACTGGTGTCCGCTATTCTACCGAGATTCTCCTGTCTCACGTGCGTCTGTTTAGAGGTGATGTGGGTCCTAAGTTCCTCTTCATGGACGACAACGCTACACCTCATCGTAGAGTGGCTGTCGCAAAGCTGTTGGAGAGTGAAGATATTCAACGCATTTATTGACCCGCAAGGCCCCCGGACCTAAATCCAATCGAACACGTGTCGGACCTTTTTGGGAAGCGCTTGGCAGCACATCACCAGCCGCCAGCAACGTCTCCGCAGCTGCGATTGTAGCTACAAGAGGAATGGGCCGCGATGCCACAACAGCTCCTTAACAACCTCGTCCTCAGCATGGGCAGACGTTGTAAATCCTGCAATGTAGTCAGGGGTGATCATATCCTCTAGTAAAGACTAGATTTTTCTTGGCAGCCGCCTGTCACATGGACGTTTCTGTCTTCTGTCCAGTTGTGCTCGAAGTTACCTTTTCAATAAAGTTCCTTTGTATCCTTTGGATTCCTTGTTTGGACGGCTTTGCTTACTTGTCCCATATTTTTAAATCTTGGGGATCTTATGGTATGATTTGAGTCGATGTGGAGCACTTCTGCGCGACGTTACGTTCGAAAAACTGTCTCGTCCTTAATTTTGGCACGCCAGTTTATTATCGCGGAAGCAGAGATATTCCAAAAACGTCTTTAACGACTGATCAAAGAGTTTTGATCAGCGGACGTCCTTAACACTGAGCAAACAAGATGTGAGTATAGAATCGATGTGCACAGGACACTTTCTGTTCGTGGAGAAAAAACAACAGAGGTATTCTTGGGAGATTTTAACAAAGTAACGCATAGTTACACTGCGAGGTATGCATTGACCGCTTCTAGAGCATTACTTTCAAAAGTTTTTCTATGTATGCAAGAGCCTCAGGGACAATTTGTACCTCTAGTTTCCAAGATTGTGGAAGGACTAACTGCGTAATATGGAATTGTATTCGTGACATCGTCGAAATCAGGAAAATTAACGAAAGAGCATTTCAGCAGTTTCGTGAAAAATATTATCTCACCATTTTTCGAAAAAGAGAAGTTTCAATTGATCTTGGATACATGGGGAGATCAAACAGATCCAGCACTCTTTAATAGTGTCTTCACAAAGGACGACGGTACTTGTTCTTCTACTGATGTAACCATTCCCCCTCATTGTACCCTATACTCTCAACATTGTGATGTGTACCTTTTCCGTCAAGTAAAAAATTTTATTAAAATATCATAAAACTCTCTCGAACCTTAAAAAAAAAATAGGCATTTAAACAAGCGAGAAAATGTCGTACAGATCCATTCACTTCTACGTCACCAACTTCCTGCGCCGAATTTCAAGAATATGTTGCAGTACGCTTAGTTTGCTGCAAAGTTAATAAATGAAAGAAAGATTTTTGGAAATGTGAACGAAATGTGTTTTCCGGACGACGTTCGACAAACTAAATGAAAGTGCTCGAACAGTTATTTTATCAAATGCTCGCGTTGCAGAGAAGTGTTATGTTTTCATTGTTTTTATGATAATTGTCATCCGCAACTTTGTGTACCAACAAACGATAGCGAAACCTCCGATAGTGATACCTAACAATATATTGTATGTTATTTCTTCAAATGAAAGTACGTAATTCTACTTTACAAGCTAAAATGTGATAATGCGATCCTCCTAACAATTCCTCTGTCCCCATATGTGCTATTTATTATTAAACTCTATTACTCAACGATTACTTCTACAAGTTCTTCACTATTTGTTAGTGAAACTACACCGAATTGCCATTGACAATGACACAATACAATGTTAAGTGTAAGGTCCACATCACTACAAGGCCTGCAGCTCACGACATAGCTAGCTCATGCAAATATTGCACAGAAATACGTATGTTTCATTTAATATCTACCTATCTCACACAATGTTGTAACTTCTTACAGAATTCTGAAAAGTGAGAACGAGAGAGTTTTAAGGGAGGATGGGAAAATGGAGGCATTCCATTCTTTGCTGCTACTGATAGTTCACCGTTCATTCCTTGCTTTTCGACATTAGCCACCATAACAGGAAGTGTATGCTATAATGCCCTGCCGTAGGACCTCGTGACATTACAGTAAAGCATCATTTACAGGAAATCACGAATTTCGTTATGATATCCTCGGATCAGTATGATTTTTTATTCCGAAAATTAGAGGCATTAGATCAAATGCCGGAACACATACATCCTCATTTTGCCTCTACTTTCATTAAAAAAACGATCACCGAAATCCGCGGGTGTTCAGCTGTATGGTCCCCTTTTGAGTCAGGTAACATGCTTTCCCAGATGCATCACAGTTACTCGATGCACTTTATCCGCAGCAGAGAAGCAGGATCATTCCGATTGCGGCTCAAATGTGCTGCTATTTGCCGTGCCGTGTTTTTGTGCTTGCGTTGTGTAATCCGTGCCAACGTTCACATATACCTATTTAACATTTCGTATGACCTGCACAATTTGCTGGTTTGGAGGCAACGCTAAGTCCTTTTTGACAGCTAGTCATAATCTTCGATACAGTTCCGCGTGGTACGCCAACTATTTATGCTGTTCTACAGAGGCTGAGCTGAAAGTTTTGCAATATTTGGATAACTTTATGTCTCCATATGTACCTTTATGACGAAAGCTGACTAACATTCAAAGTATACGCCATATTTCTCAGTCTTTAGCCATCTGTCTGTGAGTTCTTCGATTCAGCGGCGGTACCAGCTCTTGTCCTTCGAGGCGAAGAACTCTTTCACCCCAGCTGTCACCTCCTCTTGGTTGTTGAAGTGCCACCCGTGACGGAAGTGGGCCATGGACCGTAACAGGTACTTATCCGATGGAGCAAGGTGCGGACTATATGTTGGGTGTGGCATCGATTCAATGCCCTCAAGTTTCTGGAGTTTTGCCTGGGTCGTTCGCGCAATATGTGGCCGAGCGTTTTCCTGCTGTAAGAGAGCGCACTTTCTGTTCACCAGTGCATGGTATTTCTCCTCCAAAAAGGCATACATCCGTTCCAACTGTTCAGAGTAGAGGTTGGCGTTGATGGTCCGATCGTCCGGAACAAATTTGTAATGGATTATCCCCTCGAAATTCCACCAGACGCCGCAGAGCATCACATTGTGATCGAACCGCCCTCGTTTGGCAACAGGCTCATGAAGCTGTCCCAGGCTCAACTGCTGCCATTGTGTGTTAGGATTACAGAAATAGACCCAGTTTTCATCGCACGTAACAATTCTCTTGATGAAACGTACATCGCGTGGGTTTTCTAGGAGTTTGGAGCACACTTCCACTCTGCGGTTTGCTTCAGCTGGCGTCAGTTCGCGAGGAACAATGCGGCAGCTCCTGTAGATCTTTCTCAGGTCCTAGAGATGACGAACCACAGTGGTCTGAGATATGCCCAGGTCGTCTGATAATCTCCGAGTCCTGGTTGTCGTATTTGCCTCTACGTCCTGGCGCACGGTCTCCGAATCCACGGTTTGCGGCCTACCTTACCTCGGCTGATCGGCGTTTTTTTTTTATTTTGATTGGAGTTTTAGCGACCACTGTTAGCAACTCAGTTGGCCAGTGCCGTAAGACAAACACAACATCCATGCCTCACCGGAAGTCGAACCCGGGCCCCTTTTGGACGAATGATAAGAAGCCATCGCTTAGACCACTGCGTCACCGGGGCGGCGTCGAGGTTTCTGTCACCAGAGTGAAATTTTTTGAACCATCTGGTTGCGGTGCTATGGTCTATGGAACCTTCCTCTTTCACATGACAAATGTTTCGTGTCGCTTGAGCTGAATTATGGCCGAGTTCAAACTCGTAAAGCAAAAGTCCCTAACTAGCCGGTTGTGGCTGTTCATCTTTTAGGCGTCCCAACCACAGACAGAACGACGACATGCAGTGCTGTTTACAGCAGCGACTACCATTTTATATCCCTTTAGACTGACTGCAGTGTGCCACTTGAACTAATTTAAACACGTATCATACCAGCTGTAGCACATGCGTTTATGCAAATGTTGCAAAACATTCGACTCACCCTCTGTATTTATTGAAGCTTCAGCGAGAAGTGCACCAATCATGCCTGTTTACAGCCACTGAGATCTTACATTGTTGACAATTACTGCACGACAGTTGTTCCACCTGCGACTGTGGCACCGCTGCGTGATAGTCAAGATAGTTCTGCACCGCTTTATATATCTTACTTCGCGTCCCTCTGCTTTGCATGAGCATTTCGTATACTCTTGTGACAGTCTGTGGTTCCATAATTTTGATACACCCCTGTACCTAACATCTCATAAAGTAGATGGTGTTTGAGAACGTACTTTCGTATAGCTAGGCTGTGCCTTCTAATGCTGTAGAACATTTTATACATTCTTCTTTAAACATGCACCGTAAACATTTTTTTATGGTCTCAAGACTTTAGAAGGAACGTTTAATTAATTTCCAACGGGAACGTTGGGTTCGAATTTAAATATAACGACAATGTTGGCCTAATTTAAAAAGTTTATGCCCTCTAATTCCGTCTCTTTCATTATTAATTACTTATTCCTTCATCAAGCTCAGATTTATCGACAGTACTTCCAAGTAAACAATAAAGAAACATTTTAGAGATGTATATTTCATCTTTCATATTTTTCAAGGTCCTATTATTTTAGGAAGAAAATTCTTGTTTAAATAGTACATTACATTCGAGACTGTAGAGAGTGAAATCAAAAGAATTGCACTGTAACTTCATTTTATACCAGAAAGTTTATTTTTCTGTGTACCTATTCCCAGTTAAAGAAAATATGTTTTCCTTTCAAGATGAAATGCTCAGAAATATATGAAATTAAATGGAAGACGAAATATTACAAACATAAGACAGGCTTTGTAGAGCAAAAAATTAGGGATTTCCTAAACTATTTCCTTTCATTACTGAGATCGTTAACTCTGGATTCTTGGAATCTCACTAAAGCTGCTTTTTTCTCTGCTTTTAGCTAATGCTCTTTTTCATTTTACGCCAGAAAGACCTTTATCCCCCAGGGATTTTGTCGAATATTTCTCTGCTTTAATATTTTATTCATATTAAATCACGCCCTAAGAAAATTAAGTTATTCTCTTGGATTTAGATTGAATGATGTTTTTTTCTATTCCTCGACAATGTTCTTGTTTTATTCCCGCAAGTCTTTGTTATTTTTCATCCTTAACATTCATTGGCTGTAAAGCTTATTATTGTGTTTGCTATATAGAAGTGCGCCTCTTGATAATTTTTTTCCAATTTTCGGAATAAAGAATGTTAGTTTCTTTAGTCGTTCTCATCTTTTCATCTTTCTCCGTTGTTTCATTCTTCAGATGAAGCCACCCATTACGGCATTATGTATTATTCTTTATTCTGCAAGAGACCTGTGGCTCCCATTCATATTCTCCCAGGAATTTTTCATAACACCTTGATAGATCATCATCATCATCATCATCATTGTCAACCATTATCAATCCACTGCTGGACGAAGGTCTCCCCAAGTTTCCTCCACAACGGTCTGTCTTGTGCCAGTCTCTTCCATGTCACTCCCGCATACTTTCGAATTTCATCCACCCATCTTCCATGTGGTCTTCTTCTGGGTCTTTTCCTGTCCCTTGGAATCCAATCTAAAATTTCGGCTGTCCATCGATGGTCTGTTCTTCTGGCAGTATGTCCAGCCCATTGCCATTTCAGGGATTTAACTCTGATCATGATGTCCTCCACTCTTGTCATTTTTCGGATCCACGTGTTCCTCTTCTTATCTCTCCTGGTTACACCAAGCATGCACCTCTCCATGCTGCTTTGAGTTGTCTGCAGCCTTTGTATGTCTCTTTTAGCTAAGGTCCACGTCTCTGCACCATACGTAAGCACTGGAAGAATGCATTGATCAAACACTTTTCTTTTAAAACATAATGGCATATTGCTCTTGAAAATTATGCTGTTTCTTCCAAAAACTCTTCAGGCAAGTTTTGTACGCCAATTAATTTCTTCACCAATGTGACCCTCACTTGATATCTGCTGTCCAAGATAAACGTACGTGTCTGTTATCTCCAGCTTTTCTCCATCAATCGATAAATCTTCATTTCTTGTAAAAGCATTGTACATCACTTTTGTCTTCTGAAAGTTCATTTTTAATCCCACTTCTTTACTCTTGTCAGCAAGTTCCTGGATCATACTCTGTAGCTCTGATGGGGTAGTTGCAAAAATGACTATGTCATCAGCAAAACGAAGGTGGGTTAGATAATCTCCATTAATCTTTATCCCTTTGTTTTCCCAGTTCAGTGATTGAAAGACATTTTCCAATGTGCCATTAAAGAGCTTCGGAGATATGGTGTCACCTTGTCTCACTCCTTTTCCAATTTTTATGTGTGTGGTATTTTCAAACAGCCGAATCTTTGCACTTGCATTTTCATAGATGTTATTAATAATATTAATGTATGCATCTTCAATACCGCAGGATTTCAGAGCCATTGCAACTGCTGATGGTTTCACCGAATCAAAGGCTTTTTCATAATCGATAAAAGCCATGCACAATGGAAGCTCATATTCCCTCGCTCTTTCAATTAGTTCTCTCAGTACGTGGATATGATCTATTGTGCTGTAGCCACTCCTGAATCCTGCTTGTTCTCTCGGTTGAGCCATGTACAGTGTCACTTTCAAGCGGTGTGAAAGAACTTTAGTGAAGATTTTATAAACCACTGATAGGAGGCTGATAGGTCTGTAGTTCCTGAGATCCTCAATGTCACCTTTTTTATGTAGCAAGATCACTGTAGCGTTGTTCCAATCCTCAGGAATTTTCCCTTCATTAAGGCATCGAGTGAAAATTTGGGCGAGTACTGTTTCGATTTCTCCACTTGCTTCTTGTATGATGTCTACAGTAATTCCATCTTCTCCTGGAGCTTTTTCTCGCTTCATGTTCTTGATTGCATGTGCAACTTCTGCTGGAAGGACTGGAAGAACTCTGGTACTGGTACCTTTCATGATGTCTGGAGTACATGTATCATCCCTTTCATATAATTTGGAGTAGAAATCTTTCACTCTTGTCAAAATTTCGCCTCTATTTCTTGTTACAGAACCATCTTCTTTTCTCAGTGCCATAATCTGTTTTTTTCCCTTACTGAGATGTCCCTTTGCTATCTTTAGGCTTTGGTTGTTTTCATATGCTTTCCTTACTAGTTCACAGTTGAATTTCCTTACGTCTTCAGTGATATTTTTTCGTACTGTCTTGCATAGCTCTATATATTCCACTTTGGAAGTCACATCTTCTTTAGTTGTCCTCATCACTCTTCTTTTTTGCATCAACATTTTGGTTTTTCCTGATAATTTGTTCACATGCAATTTGTTCTTAGACCCAGCTAATTTTGTTGCTGTTTCCATAAGAGTTTTGGTTACTTTTCTGTTAACTTCAGAAATATCCACTTCCTCCGATGTTAGGCCTTCTAAAGCAGAGAATCTGTTCTTCAGTTCCAATTTGAAGGTATTATGGTGTTTTTTAAGGTTGGTTATGTCAATACATTTTGTTTGTCTTATGAGCTTGCTACGTTCGAGTTTAGTGTTGAGGTGCATCTTACATCTCACCAATCTATGGTCACTGCCTGTGTTGAACTTGTTTAGCACACTGCAGTCTTCTATGACGAATTTTTTGTTACACATAATAAAATCAATTTCACTTGTCGTCCCATTTGAATGTCTCCATGTCCATTTCCTGTGTGACTTTTTCTTGAAAAAGGAGTTCAAGATGGAAAACCCTTCTGCCTCTGCAAACTCTACGAGAGTATTTCCACACTGGTTTCTGTTGCCGTGACCGAATTTACCTACTGAAGTTTCATTCTGTTGCCGTTGCCCTATTTTTGCATTGAAATCTCCCATAATTATCTTCAAGTGCTGCTTACCTTTATTATTTAGATCACGAATTTCCTCATAAAATTCTTCAATTTTTTCTTCAGCATGACTTGTGGTGGGTGCATAAGTTTGAATGATCTGAGCCTGGTATCTTCTCGAGAGTTGGATAACGAGTCGTGCAGCTCTGTCAGAGGAACTTTCAACTTCTACAACTTTATCCTTCAGTTTCTTGTTTATTATAAATCCAACACCACTAGTTCTGCCAGTATCTGTGCCACGATAGTAGAAGAGATGTCCACTTTTTAGTTCAATGAGATCTTCTTCTTTTCTCCTTACCTCACTTAGCCCGACGATGTCCCACTTGATCCTTTGTAGTTCCTCTTCCAATTCAAGAAGCCTTGAATCAGAAGATAGGGAGCGTCCGTTATATGTAGCCAAGGTCAGCATCAGATGGCAGCCTAGTCCGGTCCTCCGGAGATTCTTAGCACCCTGTGCCTTCATGTCGCACTGGCCGCTGCCTTGGCCAGGTACATTCCAGCTGCCGGAGACTGAGGGCCAAGATTTAAGTTGTGGAGTCATTTTGGAGGGGTTTGGCCATAACTCACCACGCTATCCAAGAGGGTTGGTGAGTGTGGGATAGCATTTCCTCTAATCCCGATTATATAGTTATACCGCTATTGGCGGTCGTCAGAGCCCCTTTAGTGGGAACAGGATGTACCACGAGAAGGCGGGGTTGACATTTGTCAAGGAGAGGCTGTGATGTTACGCATCACCTGACCTTACATCCCCCTTGATAGATAAAAGTCATTATATTTACGGTACTGAACTTTTCTTCATATGCATTTTTTCACCGTACGTATGCAATTCGGGTATAGTAATTCAAGAAGAGTATGGCCTCGGGTATAGGGTCTATATGCGGCTAAAGGATGGATAGAGAAACAAAAGGTCGGATAATACTGAAAACTGATAAAATTAGGTAAAAATATACTCCTAAGTTCACTTTAGTCTTGGTTTTATTGAAACCTTACGGACATTAAATATTAAACAATATAGCCATCAAAAGTAGCGGATGTTATAATTTAGCGCTAAAGCCATTTTTAAAGTAGCGAGTGATTGGTGTTTGCATTTGAGTTTTTTATGGTTATTTCACCCAAGCTATGCAATCAAATGAAAGGCAATAAGTCTGTCTCAGTCGCTGTCCTTTGTTTTTTCATGCGAAATAGTCAATCTTCAAAAGAGTCAATCCCTTACTACGATTAATTCAGTTCATTTTCTGTATTTCATTTTTATCCATTCCGTTCTGTTTATCTTCATTTCTCACTTTTTGCAGTATGACATCATTTGCAGTACGGGCAGAAAATGTTTATAGTTTTTTTTTTCAGTTTTTAATGGTTCTCTTTAGGCTGATCTGTTATTTTTAAATTTCTGCAAGTATCTTCCATAACGATAAAATAATGACTTCGCACAATACGTCAAATGAAATTAAAACCTCACCGAAAACCTTTAAATTTCTGCAAGCATCTTCCATACTTGCAGGAATTTAAAAAATAACAGATCAGCCCATTTTGCAATTCAATAAACTCCGCAGCTGTTGGGATATAGACATCATTTGTCAGGATTTCTAACACGTTATCCTTATGAATAATAATTTTATAAGCAATATTAGAGGCCCATGTCGGCATTTCGCGCCACTCTGGTCTATAATACTGTAGCACACACAGGGTGACGCTGAAACCGTTCTTTTCTTTTCCATTCTTCAGCTTCTTTTTATCAAGAGGAAAAGGAATATAAACGTTGTTCTTGACTTTAAGTGTGCTTTGACCCTAAACTGTATATTTGTACTGAAGAAAAAAGATAGCTCTTCCTAAATAATATAACCCCATTATGGCGTTTTACTGTGCATCTAGATATGAATGAAATTGTCGAGATACTACATTATTAAATATGATTTTGTTTCCTCCCGAAATGATCGCTGTTGTTCTGATTCACACTGACATATGACGGAAAGAGAGGATAACGTCCTTCCAGAGACAAGGAAATGCAAACCATTCTTTTACATTAACTGCTATCTAACAGAATGTGTTTTTTACATTGGGGATTCTGTTCTCTACATGGAATATCCAACAACAACCGGAAGAAAGTGCATTGCATTAACAGCGTCCCATGCGCCGATTGCCTCCGACAGCTTTTCACACCGAAGATTGTCTACTGTAGTGTCCAGACAGAAAGGAATGTCATCAAGACTTCTTCTCTTATGAGTTCGTCTTCCGTTCACAGATGCAGATGCTGGCCGTATAAGCGTATGGAATTGGAGATTGCTAAGGGTAGGAAAGGATCCAACGTACGTGAAAATATGCCAAACATCTCCACTATCCGGGTTATGTGTGAGGTTTAATAAGCTTCGACACACACGATTGCCTTTAGTGCCCACTAAAGGAACGTTCATAGGCAAAGATAAATGGATTACATTATGGAACCTCACTGTATAACTTTCCTCGCCGCATTCCAAACGCAATTTATCAACAAGGTAATGCCTTATGTCCCTTGCTTCTCCCTGCAATGTAGACATGATATAAAAACCTAATCTTGCCATTTATGTTCCCATACATTTCCGCTATTTTGCATTCTAAAAACGCTTTGGAAGCAGCATAACAACTTTCATATCAGGATGTGTCACTTCAATCGAACATGCTCTGTACCTCTGTTACTCAGCGAAATGTGAAACATATACATACATTGAGTGCATCGTGAAGCTGCAATTCTTATGTTAATGAGTGTAGAAAAAAATTTAGAATGATCCAGAATATTACATTCCAATAGTTTTTACGTCACGGCTTAAATTGCGAATTCTAACATTTTAGCGTTACCCTGTGAAGGATCTTTTTGTTTTAATTATAGTTACCGTTTTATATTTCCCACTGAAGTTAAAACAATAAGCTATTTCTTTGTTTTAAATATTTCGCACAACAATGTGCAACTTTTTTCCGTGATTTTTCATTCGTTTCTTTCTCAGTTATTTTATAGGAATATTCTTTTCCATAAAAAGAGTTAGTCTTCTAACAGATCGCATTTCTACTGAATCTACGAATTTTACGTCATCCAGATTGGACCCGAACTACGCTGGCTTTAATGACGAATAGCATAAATTAAATTAGAATTACGCACAACTTATTTGTACTTTTATTTATTGCTGTTTTGGGTTAAACAAACGATAGTAGTTTGGCTCACCAAAACCAGAATACATTTTCTCCAGTGTTTTGATGCCTAACTCTATAAAAATGGAGTTGAATGATTGCTGAGATCAGAGAGAACAAATTAATTCTCATAAAATAATTTCCAGTATGAAAATTGATTTTATTTTGTCAGGCCGGGAAATCACTCACTCGCTAGAGTAGTGAACGGCAAGCCCACATGTTACTTACACGATAAGTAGTTTTTACTGAAGATAAAGCTACTTACCGTGTAAGGTAACGCGCCGTAAATCAAACACCCTACTCATGCCTCATCTGGATATCGAACACGAACCTAACTCGTATGATTGCCATCAGTCGAGTTCAGCCATCATGATGGCTAAATGCGAATCAACGTTGAAAGTTGCATATTCTTCTTTGAATCTGTCTTGTGCAATACCGTAGTATTTCATTTCGGCTAACTTTCTAATGCCGTAAGAGTTCCTTTAACAGTGTTAGGCACATCTGGCAATGTAGTGCAACAGGGCTTTATGTTGCTTCTGAAAACCCTCTCAGTGTTCTGGTATTACTAAAAATATTTTTGTTATCAATCTAGTACTTCTACACTTTTTTCAACACTTTTGGTTTCCTTCTTATAATTAGACCAACACTTTCCCCAATGATAAACACTGTGATCGACCGTAATATGTTTTGCTGCTACGAGTTCTCTTACCTGTTGACCGGCTTTTTTCTGCGTGTTTATTCTGCTTTCGGTAACGCAAGCAGTTGCATTCGTAACAATCCTATGTTGCACTAAGCTGTGACATAAATCTGCTCTACCAAAATGTTCAAAACAGGCACTTAGATGAAAGAATACTCTAAAAATAACTACTGAGATGCTGTCTTTGAGGTGCAATTTTGTCTTCACTTTGTCATGCGTGCATGTTCTCAAGGAATATGTTTGACTGGACTATTACACTCCCAGTTCACATGCACCTGCGGAATTTTGAAATACAATATAGTGTTATTATGAAAATAAGTCACGTTATGGAACGCAGTTCCCCGGAAGGAGCTGACCAGGTCAGTTTCAACCACACATAGCAGATTCCGCAGTGAATATTCCTGAACACATTAAATGGAAACTCTGATACGTTAAGACGATTTCTGAAAAAAAGCAACCTTGGAAATAAATGTTTCATAGGCTGGAATATGGCAGAAATATTCAAGCAACTGGTGCTGTTACAGGCATATGATGTTAGAGACACAGGTAAAGCAGAAGTATTGCATTTCTGGGGCTTTTATTCTTATTTCCCTTAAGCTATCGACCCTCAATTAGGGATGAATAGATTAATGTAGCCGTTGATAATTGTGGGAAGAAATTCGTTTTAGTTTAACTCCATATTAAATCTGTAACACGTTCTTAATTTAAAATAGGGACAATTCTGCCGTATTATCTGGAATGTACATAGAAGATAGATTTGGCTTGACCAGTTTGCTAGTAAAGCACAGACTTTTTTACCTTTATCACGAAACGTTACCTGACTCAAAGGAATGTGATTCGTAAACAACTTCATCGGAAAGCTTGTTTAGTTAGCTGCAGTTTGTCTTTCTCCCCAGACTCTCCCAAAGGAATTTTACCCAGTTTTTATTGAATAATGGGTGTTGATGGCGTTCGCGACGGAAACTATGGGTGCTGAATTGCAGTCTCCCTTACTGGAGATGCAGATTTATTTTTAGTTCCCTGAAGAAGTTTCTATTAAGAGGCAACCTAAGTTCCCAGAAAAACTTAAATATATGCGTTAAAAGACCCGATTATTGTAAACTTCATACCCTTTCGAGTATTCTCATAAGAAAACTCACAGTTTCCTTGGAAGAAATTATCTGAATTTTCTTGTCAGTGTATTATGAACGAATCAATATCTCCGTCAGTCAAATGCAGATATTTTACTGAAAACCTCGTTTCAAAAATCTTTGGATGTTCTACACTGCTGGACACCAAAATGCAACGCCAAGAAGGACATGAGATAGCAAAGACAAATTAACTGGACACATAACAACAGATACAAAGATGAAACGATTGAGCTTACCGGCCCGTGCGACTTGCGGAACACGCAGACATCAAAAGTTCGTGTGGCCCCCATGGCTGGCATTAGCGGCCGCTACATGCCGCGGCATTGAACGAAACAGGCTTTGGATGTGGGCTTGGGGTATGTCGGTACAGGCTGCTTCCACACGTTGTCACAGTTCATCAGGCGTAGCCGCGGGTGGTGCTTGCCGGGACACTTGGTTGCCGATCAGCGTGCAGACGTGTTCGATGGGCAAAATATCGGAAGAACAGGCGGGCCACCGCACCAGTGACACCTGGTGGGCCGTGAAGAATTGTTGCACGATGCGTGCCACGTGCGGGAGCGCAGTGTCCTGTTGAAACGTGGCCGCTGGGAGGTCCTGCAGGTAAGGGAAGACTACAGGCTCCAAAACGTTGGAGATGTAGCGGTGGCTGTTGAGTGTACCGGCGATGCGTACCAGAGGGATGCGGAGTCATATCCAATGGCGCTTCAAACCATAACGCCAGGCGACGGACCGGTATGGCGATGCATAGTGCAGGCGTCATACAGTCTCTCGCCACGGTGAGAGACTGTATGACATTTTGATACCATCGTGGTGTTGCAGGCAGAAGCGGGATTCATCAGAGAAGACAATGTCGTGCCATTCCATAGTCCAGGTGCGGCGTTCAACGGCCCACTGCCGCCGAACTCGTCGGTGGTGTAACGTCAATGATAATCAGAGTAATTGGGCGCCGTGCGACAAGTCTCCGCTCCTGCAGACGACGTCAAACGGTACGTGCTGACACCCGTTGTTGCGCAACACACCCTAATTGCTACGCTAACGTTCGTGATGTGGCGGTGCGAGCCGTCAATTCCCGCCGCACAACATGCCGGTCATCCTGTTAGGTGGTGTGCCGCGGCTGCGGCAATTGCTCACATCGGTCCGTCCGTCCCTCCTGCACCCACCGAATCCATACTCGCCTCACTGTGGCTGGATGTCGTCCCACACGGGTGCCGATGTCTCGGTACGATAAACCGCTGCCGCGATAACCCACTATTCGTCTTCTGTCGAACTCCGAAACGTGCTTGAATGACTGCCGTATTCTGCGACGAGGCATCAGGAAGCTTCCCACGCACAGGTCTGGCAGCACAACACACTTCCACCACTTACACCCCGCCTTCTGTGCACCCTTCTTATAGCGCTTCTAAGTGACGTGATGGGCGCACATGATTTGCATATGCCCTGCAATGGTAATTGTTTGCATGCCCTCTCGCGGGTGACGCATGCTGCGAGTTTCAGGCCATTTGGATGCCTCCTTCTTGGTGTTGCATTTTGGGTGGCCAGCAGTGTACAATACTAGAGGTTTAAGCAAAGTCCAAGGTAGTCGTCCTTTATGCAACATATCAAATGAAAGATGACCATAGTCTAGATTAACTCGTGAACCATGAAACACAGTAGGTTTATTAATGTACTACACAAGGTAAAACTAGATGATACATTAAAAACAGATGAAACACATTAGATCTTTCTGGTCCACCTTGAAACACATTAGATCTTTCTGGTCCACCTTGAAACACATTAGATCTTTCTGGTCCACCTTGAAACACATTAGATCATTCTGGTCCTCATCCTGCAACAAGACAATGCAGCTCCCAAATTGTATCCGAATGGTTGGAGGAACACTCCACCGACGTGACCTCTCTTCCTTGGCCAGCTAGGTCACATCTGGGATGCCATCGAGAGAGATGACCTCCCTCCATCAAATCTTCGTGAACTGTGGGAGCTTGTTCAGGGGTCGTGGATTCGTGTGGCTTTCCAATGCTTCCGGTGTCTTGTCGAGTCCATGCCGAGAAGAATCGCCGCCGTCATCAGGGCGAAAGGTGGTGCTACACGTTACTAGACAGGTATCTCTAATTCAATTGCTGTTCAGTGTATAGCCTTTTGCCGGTGGTGGTTCGACCCCACGTCTTCTTACTACGGAGAGGGATGTTCCCTCGACTAAACTACGCTGGCAAGTTTTATCGCAGAAACTTGCCGTTTTAAATCATGTGTCACCGCAGCAGCACGTAACATATATCTCCCCCTTGAAAAAGGCAGGGGCACGAAATCGCAGGTTTCTGGTTGTGCGACAAACCATGCTTGAAGAAGCTCACTGTAGAAGAAGGAATTTTATTTATTCCAGACGATGTGTGGAATAATCACCACACATTCGTTCTCGAACCTCACAGCCAGAAGATACATTTTTACTTATAAGAAAAAATCATTTTACATATAACCTTTGGCCGGTAAGGATTTTTAAATCACATCATCCTACTTCGTAGCAGGATGTCCTCTTAATGCCGCCCCAGTGGTGAGTGGTCTACGCGCTGGCTTATGACCGTTCGTCCAAGTGGGTATGGGTTCGAATCCCGGTGAGGCATGGATGTCGTGTTTGTCTTATGGCACTGGCTTTCTCCATTCTTTGGAACCAGTGGCCCTAAATTAGGGACGGGCGACTGCTTATAGCCCATTGAGTTGCTCACGGTGGTCGTTAAACCCTGAATCAAAAAAGAAAAAACAATCCTCCCCATTGAGCTACGCCAACTGGTATGTCTTCCTAATCCGGAGCGTCAGTTCTACACGCCGACACGACTTATGGCTGCAACTTGCGATTTTGACACACGTGTCACCTCAGTAGTACGTCACAACAGCACTTCAGAGACTAATAACTGATGTTCGTCAGCGGCTGTAAGTGTAACTATCATAAAATTACGTAGGCTTACCCTGCTGAATTTTATAGCTGAAAAACGGCATTTAGAAATTCATCAGGTGGGTGAATTTCCCTTCTTAATGTTTTTCTTTCACTCTTTTAAACAAGAAAGATTACACCAAACGTTTGGTTTTAATGAGCACGTCCTTTCAATCCTGTCCAAGCGAATAACATTTTTCAAAGTTATTCATAATCAATATAGCCGGCTGGAGAAAAATAATCAAACGGATTTCTATAATCGATAAAATATCCATAAACACAAACATATACTTACCCTCAGTAGCGGGGGAAAATGTTTCTACGAAAATTGACAAATTTCGCACGAAAAGATTTTAATAGCAGAAGGAAGATATCAGAGGTAAAGGGATTTTTTTTTGATTGGGGGTTTAACGACCACCGTGAGCAACTCAATGGGCTATAAGCAGTCGCCCGTCCCTAATTTAGGGTCACTGGTTCCAGGGAAGGGAGAGAGCCAGTGCCGTAAGACAAACACAACATCCATGCCTGACCGGGATTCGAACCCGGACCCCTTACGGACGAATGATCGGAGGCCAGCGCCTTAGACCACTGCGCCACCGGGGCGGCAAAGGGATTTTCAAATCTAACAGTTGGGAGGAGAAATATAGAGAAAAACATGATGAAAATCTACGCCTCTAGTGGAAGAATTTTGCATAATGGAAAAGTAGGAAGCATGCGAAAACTACTCTTCATAGCAAACTCTATGCTACGGAAGAAGAATTTTTCGAATACGTTTGCAGCAAGAAGAAGTTGCGAGAAAAAGGTCCTGAAATTTACGCCTCCTAGTGGAAAAAATGTGCATTACTTGAAGAGGGATCTCGAGTGTCTGAGGATCTGCAAATACATCAAAAATAGAAGTAGGCACTCAAGCCGCCTAGTGGCAGAACCGTTCTTTACCAAAAATTAGGAATTATATGCCGAACATTTTCAACAATGAGCTCTATCCAAAGCAAAAAGAAATTTTAAAATCGGATTATTGAAAGCAGAGATATCTGGGAAATCGTGATTTAACCATACGGCCTTAGCGGAAAAACTAAACATTACTTGAATAAGAAACTCTACGTTATAAATGGTACAGAATGGAAGAAAGAGTTTTTCCATTCGGATATCTAGACACCATTTTATGGAATAAAATGTACTTTGAATTTTATATCATCTGCATTTACGCCCTTGAGGAGCGAACTTATGCATCGTAAAAAGCCGGAGAGTAATGATCATCGTTCTCACATTTCAAATTTCTTAATGCAAAAATAATTTATCAGATCAGACAAACAGTTGCAGAGATATGGTGTACACGGACGGACGAACAAAGTGATGCCATAGGACCGGTTTTTTTTCTGCAAAAGACGTGCTTAAAACTGAATGATCAGAAGAAATGTAAAAAGTTGAGTGTATTCCTTTCCAAGTCCACCTACAGTATATCCCTTCTTTTGCCGACATTCGAAGCCACAACGTACAACGCCGGGGCTACTGTTCTTCCAACTGAACTGCGCCAACATGCTTTTCTCCTCTTCATTGCCAATTTGACTCATACTTCACATCAACTCCACCTCTTTGAGAAAGGCGGGGGCGTGAAATCTCTGAAAAGGTTTCGAGCCAACTAGTAGCTAAGTTCGGCGACCATTTCATTGCAGATTTATTGTTCGCGTACGTTTTGCGAAAGAACCATCATGAAATTTTGGTTTTTCAATACTTAAAAGTCAGGAAATCAGTTTTCGTTCGGGCGCTAACATAATCTTTCTTTGACGACAGTGGGATTTGAACTCACATGTGCCTTCTCCGGAGCGGCTGTTCTCCCGATTGAACTACGCCGGTAAGATTATCCTGATCCATTGGGCATTTGACACATACGTCACACATCACATTCGAAAGATAGTACTAACGTTCCGCTGGCCGACTGTATGAGACTCTGGTAAACCGTTCATCGGAGGTGAGTCTCGGCTTGAATCTCAGGTAAGGCATGGATGTTTCCTTTGTCTTACGGCAGTGGCTCTTTCCTTTCCGCGGAAAAAGTTGTCCTAACATAGCATAGGCGACAGCTTATGGAGTTTCTCACGCGGTGGGAGTTAGACTTCCAAAAATGTAAAACCTGTGGAGTAATTGTAATGCATGCACAATTACTTTGCTACTTAAAATTAAGAAAGACCACTAGTGATTTTGCCAAATAATATTCTTCAACGTAATGGGCCTCTAAGCAATTCCCCAAAATAATTACTTATAAAATTACATGTATATATATATATATATAATTACATAAAAAAGTAATATTTAGTAAGTTAATTGTACCTTTTGAAAATTTAAAACTAAAAATGTAGAAATAGCTGTTTTCAAGCAAAGAGACAGGCTCAATCACGTGTTCAGCCTTCGCACAAAAAAGAAAGTGAAAAAGCATCGAAACTGGCATTTTCAATCAAAGCGTCTGGGTCGTATGTACATTTCATCTCCAACGGACTCGCCCAGATAAAACTTAGCGTAATTAGTAAGTTTAGTTCCAGATTTCGTGTTGTTTTCGCCCTCTCATATAATTCACGCAAATGGACTGTTTGACACTCGAGTGTCTGCGGAACTGCAAATCCATGTGCGTATTTCCCACTAAGTCACTAAAGGCTAGAGAGACAGAACTCGTCAAGTTTTGAATGCAAGAGCAATTACTTTCTTTGCCCAAAAAGAGGCTGAACTGTCACAAGAAACGTTGACAAATAATCTTCACTCAGCTTCGAGACAGCTAAGCAAAATAGCAAACAGTAATGACGTTTAAAAACTTTCCCCCTGATACAGAAACATTACCACTCATTCTCGATTTAACAAGTGGGTTATTTACAAATGACGAGAGAGAATAATTATCTGGCAAAGTAAAAACCAAAAACAACAAGCGTCCCGGACGTTAATGGTACTTGTTCAGAAGGAATTATTACACGCAACCCACAAAATAACGAAACGAGGAGAAATAATGACTGCAAACTTACTTCTGTGTAATTCAATTATCTCAGTGCGCATGTAGAACTCAGTTGCCATTTACTTAATGCTTTTATTTTCCATTATTTGGTATTCGTGAGAATCACAGGCGTTTTGCTCTGCGCTATGTTCTGTAACTCGATAATGACTTCAAGTGGGAAATATATGGCCGAAGGCATAAACTATGGTTTGTCGAATGAACGAAAAGTTTGCGTCATCATTCTTATGTAAGCCATTGTTTCCATCTATTTATAAGATATATACGTGTAGGAGCATTATACAAAAGGCTCAAAGTTTTTCGAGGGTCCCAACGAATTTAATCCAACGGTAAATCTTATTTTTAAGAGCACTTGCGCAGTAACTCAGACTTAATTAGTGAGTTGCTGCTTTTCAGTTCTTTGAAAGAGAAGTTTAACCTGTGCAGAGAAGCATTCATTTTATTCAGTTAAAATGAACCTTATCAGAATTGAAGAGGCGGTCACGAATTAACTTCTGTTTTGTGCACAATAATAACGGCTTCCCTAAAGTCTGCCATGCTGAAACCTTCAGTGACAGATCCAAGGTTCTTCAACAGGGAAGAGCAAGCCAGTTCAACCCTACCAACATAAAATTTCATTACATATTACTTGGTATAGCAGTAGTTGTTCCTTTAAATGAAGAAATTTAATTAATTAAGATTAGAGCGGAAAATTTCTCATATGTTTTTTTCCCTTTTATTTTTATATCGTTAAACATCTTCGAACACTAAGAGTGAAAGAAGAAAACGAGAGCTAGAATGAAGCATAAGTGAAGAAGTACAGCACGTATGTTTTCATTCATTAGTTTCTGTGTGTTACAACACTTCATGTGCAACAACGTTTGGTCTCTACGGTAGGCCAGATTTCTGACCGTTCGTCCGAGTATGCCCGGGTTCCAGTCACAGATGAGGTATGTGTTTTGTGTTTGTCTTACGTCACTCATGTTCTCCCTTTCCATGAACGAGTGGCCATACATTAGGGACAGGAGACTACTTATAGCCATGAAAGTTGCTCACGGCCAACCCTCTCCTCTCCAATAAAAATTTAAAATAATAAAAAAACATAGTTTAAGTGTCTCATCTTACATTAAGTACGTGAATAAAATCCTAACTTAAAATGTAACGTGCGATTCTCCCCTCTGCTCTTTTCCATTTAAAAAAAATCTGTAATACTTTGTCTACCTGAATATCAGCTTCAAAGTTTATGTGGAGAGGAGTGAAACCTGAACATGCTGAGTAAGAAAATCTTATTCAAGATATTTCAAAAAGCCGATTTTGGAATTTTGTTAAGAACTAGACTTACTAAATGATACAACAGATAATAAAATTAACTGAAGATAAATCTTAATTAAGAAGAGGTAGTGCTTAATTCTATATATACATTGCTGTGATATACACAGAAAAGCCAAAACATTATGACCACCTGCCTGATATGATGTTGGACCTCCACGTACCACCTAAACAGCTCTTATTCGGGGAGGTATGGACGCTACAAGATTTCTAAAGCTTCCTTGTGAAATCTAATACCAACACGTTAACGCGTTACCAGAAGATCCTGTAACTCTTTTAAGTTACGTGGCTCAGCCAGATGCTCGGATGGATTGGGGTCTGGCAAATCCACAGATGCTGATGCTATATTGCATGGATCGGCAAACTACGGCCCGCCCCTCTCTTTGTACAGTCCGCGAGCTCTAAGAATAGATTTTGCATTTTCGAATTCTTTAAAATGTCGAAGTCTTTAAAATGTTTAAGTACGCGCTATAACGGAACGGCCAACCGTCGAGTTGGGGAGTTGCGCGATACGACCGTATGTGGCGCTCCTGTAGCTTTGCACTTGGTGGCCTGTGCTGTGACGCCTCGCACTCATAATTTGGCAGCGTTTCCAGTGCCACTTGTATCGCTGTTCTGCGACATTTTGTTCTCGTTTGACTACATTTGCATATCCATCATATCACTGTCAAAATCAGAAAAGAAGAGAAAAGTGGACCGTGAATGTCGTGCGTTTAAGGCAGAGTGCAGTGTGAATTATTTTGCTACCGAATTAGATGACAAAGCATTGCGTTTATTTGGCAACGTGTGACGTGCCTGCACCGCAGAACGCACATGAGATATAGGCAGATAGCAGTGAGAGCACATGTCCGTGCAGCTCAGTTGGGAGAACGACTTACTCCGGAGTGAGGGGACCCGCATTCGATGCCTGGCGCGGACAAACGTGTACGTTATAAATGTCACTATAGCTGTACTAAAGAGTACAGCATACGCCGTCATTACCAGACTACGCACTTGACACAATATTCACCACTCACAAGAAAGCAACGATCAGAAAAATTGAAAACTTTAAAGCGGAATATTTCATCAGAACGCGATTTATTCACGAAAATGAAAAATGAAAATGAGGCTGCAAAAAAAGTCAGTTTACGAGTAGGTCATTTGTTAGCCAAGGAAAGAAAACCGTTTACTGATGGTGAGTTAATTAAATCATGTTTGATTGTAGCAGCAGAAGAAATGTGTCCACGGATTTTTTTATTTAAATCTATCAGCCTTTCAGCGAGAACAGTTGCTCGAAATGTTGAGGACATTAGGAACAACATCAACAGGTAACTAAAAAACAAGGCAAATGATTTCGAGAGGATTTGATGAGTCAACAGACGTTACTGATATTCTCGATGAGTCAACAGACGTTACTGATATTCTCGATGAGTCAACAGACGTTACTGATACTGCTGACTTGCTGCTGTTTATTCGAGGAGTTTGAAGTGAATGGAGAATTAGCTTCTATCAATAGTCTGCATGGAACAAGTACGGGCGAAAATATTTTCAGGGAAGTTGAGAAAACGTTGACAAAGTATAATCTAAAATGGGATCAGCTCAAATGTGTCACAACTCATGGTGGTAAAAATATGTGTGGAACAGGGAAAGGCTCAGTTGGAAAAATTTACTAAGTTTGTGAAAATGCAAGGTGTTCAAAACCTATGGTTATTCATTGCATTATTCACCAGCAGGTACGTTGTGCGAAATATTTGAATCTATCATGTGTTATAATGAATTCAATGCTCTTTCTACTACTTCTTCTAATGGTTGTTCTAATGGTGGTTGTTTTGTTACTTATATCATGAATAAACGTTCCTGCTAGTAATGTAGTAATAATAATAAACAAGCTTATAACTGGTAGTAATGTTGTAGTAGTAATTAGGATGAATAAAGTCTTATGCTGGTTGTTACTAATAACACTTAATGAAATAAACCTTACAGCCAGACAGAGGTCTGACAAAACTATGAACTGAGAAAAACGTACTTACTAAAACAACTTTTTATTAGGGAAACTCTTGATATGATCCAACATACACTTCACCGGACACACAGCTACTCAATAAAACGTAGCTCCTTGCACATGAACGAAGCTCTCCTTACGCATATAACGAAGATCTCTTTACACATGAAACAAAGCTCTCCCTATGCACATCAACAAAAAGCTCTCTCTGGTATCGTTGAACGCGCCTGTTTATACTGGCTACCACCACGTCATGACTTACACTCATTGCCAGATCTCATTCAGCGGGAGAAATAACATCTCGTTAAGTAAGAAGATAATTTACATAGGAAAATAAAATAACCAGAAATAGTAAAATCAAAAGGAAAGTAAATATAGAGTATACGTTACATCATCTCCCCCTTAATTTTTTTTTCGAAAAACCTATCAATTTTGGAGTGTAAGTCTTACACTTCGTTGACTGACGTTTATCGACCTCTTTTTTGTTGTTGTTTTGGTGGCAGCAGTATGTACAATATCAAATTTGGCATGACAAAATCAAAAAATCTGTATTCGTCTGTGAAACACTTTGTATACTTGAACAAAACAAACCTGCATCGGCATACCTTCCTTTTATTCTGCCTAGCAGGAATCACTTTTTTAATTTCAAATTACGTCCTCATATTATCGTTGAATACAAACCAACTGTATCAGCAGCGAAGATTGCCTGTAACTGCCTAACAGTAACAATTTTTAATATTTTACCCCTAAGCACATATATATAAAAAATTTGGATTAGTAGATGGACATAGAAGAAATATAAAAAAAAACACATATATACACAAAAAGAATGCATAGGCCCACACGAAAAAAAGAAATTCTGACACGCCAACTGGTCGTGCAGGAAAAACAACAAACGGAGAAAAGAACCTGTCCACGAGAACTTACTTATCTCGAGGACGCATAAAAAACTCTAGTACGATAACGTTTTCCAGGCCTAATCGGACTGGTAAATTCAGGTGGCGTAGCTCTCTTCAAGGACGTGACTGGATCTGGACCATCTGTAGTCTGTCGGTCAAGAAATCCAGGCGGCTGACGTCCGTTGGTCAGGAACGGCTGAAGTCTGTCGGTCAGGAAATCCCTGCGGCTGACAGGAACGGCTGAAATCCGTCGGTCAGGAAATCCCTGCGGCTGACAGGAACGGCTGAAGTCTGTCGGTCCGGAAATCCCTGCGACTGACAGGAACGGTCAGGAACAGCTGAAGTTCGTCGATCAGGAACGGCCGAAGTCTGTTGGTCAAGAAATCCCTGCGGCTGACAGGAACGGGCTCCCCCAGGCTTTTGATATGTAGCCCCTTTGTGCTGGGGCCCGTGATGTCTTTCCAGCATTCTTTTGGAGGGACGTGGCTCCGGCCACATCGTTTGTTTTCGCTTTCTACCTCGTGGCATGAGAGTAGAAGCAGGCATCGGCCCTGTTTGCCCTGAGCGTAAGTTACAGGGGCGAAACCCGGGCGGATGCAATTATCTCTGCCTTCGTCGCTGTTGCGGCGAAGCAGATTGGGGAGACAAGTTATGTTTTCGACCAGCTTTTGGTGTTGCTGGACGGTATGTAATTTGTGTCTGACGTTTAGGAATCGTCAAACTATTGTCCATAACTGATAAATCAGAAATATCTGATGACTCTGAGTCGCTGCTGTAAGTTAGTGGTCGTGCAGGGCGATGTTTGTTTCTGCCTATAGGAATACTCTCTGACGAGATATTCAAGGAAGTAGGAGCTTGTGTTGATGCAGAGTTATCAGGAAACGGTGCAGCAATAGTCTTGGCAATGGTTGGAGGGAAAGGAACGATACTAGTATTTGAAGAACTTGATTCGAGCCTTCGTCTCATGGGAGAATCAGGTTGCGTGTTTGGAAGCCCGTCTAGAGGAGGGGAGGGTGAAGAAAAAATCACTGGAGATTCTTCAAAAATGTTTGTCGGTTCGTCGAAAATTTCTGGAGGTTGATCGTGAGATATAGACTCTTGAGTCTGTGGAACAGAAGGTTGAGTAGGGTTGATGATAAAATCTATATTCCGTTCATGATACTTGCGACACTGAGCAACGTGTAGGTATTGAAATTGATTGTCAGGTTTTTCAAGGACAATGTTATTTTCAAACACATTTGCCACCCGATATGGACCTTCGTAGCTGGGTGCATATTTCTTCACTAAAGTATGAGAAACAGAAGACTGGATGTGCGTTTCCACGAGAGTGAGATCTCCAACGACAAGATCTGGTTCCCTACGCCTAGTATTATAGTATCTTGCTTGAGCCGCTTGTGCTCCTAGCATTGCAACACGAGCTTTTTCTGCCATGATTCGTACTGATTGGAGTCGTCGATAATCCCCGTTAAATTTTCAAATGGGGTCTTATTTTTGCGACCCAGAAAAAGTTCTGCAGGAGTAATTTTAGTAGATCCGTGAACAGACGAGCGGAGGGCGAACGAAAATAGCTCAAGATGTTCATCCCAACGCTCGTGATGATCCATCACAAATGTAGCAATCATTTTAACAAGCGTACGGTTTACTCGTTCCGCAGGATTACTCTGAGGATGATATGGGGAAATGAATTTATGCTTAATGTGTAGTCTCGCACACATTCTTTCAAAAATGTCAGAAATAAATTGGGGACCATTATCCGAAACTACTTTATTAGGTGCACCATATCTAGAAAATACTTCATTAATTAATACATTACAAATACCTTCTGCCGTAGCGGCTTTAATGGGAAAAACTTCAACCCATTTAGAAAAATTATCAGTTAATACTAAAACGTAACGAGCTTTGTTTTTAACAGATAAAGGATAAGGTCTCAATAAATCTATTGAAATAATATCAAAAACATGAGAACTTGAACTAGATTTCAAGTAACCGTCCGGTCTTACATTACGGTAATTATTAATCTGACACAAGTGACATGATTGAACGTATGCGAGCACACTTTGGTACATGCCAGGGCAATAGGCAACATCCCGCAATTTACAACGGGTCTTGCGAATACCTAAATGGCCTGCAAGAGGTATGTCATGAAATTCGTTTAAAAGGGCCATTCTAAGGGTTCGCGGAATACATGGGCGAAACTCTGCCCTAGTAGTCCTAGATTTCGTATAGTAAAGAAGACCCTCTATGACTTCAAAATGCTATGACCTCCCAGCCAGAGAAGGATCACTTTGTAGGGGCGAACCCGCAAGCAAAAAATTATAGATATCCCCAAAATCTGGATCATTTATTAATTCTGCCATTATCTGCTCTCTGGATGTTATATCAGCTATTAGAAGTAAAGGCTGACATCCAGGAGTAGTTTCTGTGGGGACCCCACTAATCGGGACGCGAGACAATGCGTCCGGTAATTGATTCTTATGACCTGGCTGATACGAAATTTTGATATTGCTCTCTTGTAACTTCAGAGCCCACTTCATAAGTCTTTGAGATAGGTGCTTAGCAGAATTCAAATACTGAAGGGCAGAATGATCCGTAATTATGTTAACTGTCAATTCGTTAAGATAACATTGGAAATTTGTCAAGAGCATACACTACAGCAAGACATTCACGTTCCGTAGCTGAATAATTGCGTTCAGCTTTGGCTAAAGTACGAGACGCAAAAGCTATTGGATGCCCAGCTTGTGACAAAACGCAACCAAGACCAACTCCGGATGCGTCAGTATAAATATCAAATTCCTTAGTATGATCCGGGAAAGCTAACACAGGAGGCTGAGTCAACGCAGACTTCAGTGTTTCAAATGCAGCGTTAGCCTCAGGTGTCCAAACAAACTTCTTTTATTTACGTTTCAAAGCATACAATGGCTCACAGATTGCAGCATAAGCGGGGACGAACTGCTGATACCATCCGGTCATACCCAGAAAGCGTGATAGTTCTTTTGCTGTTTTAGGCCGAGGAAAGTCAACAATAGGCCTAATTTTTGCATTATCCGTAAATAAGCCGTGGGGAGGATTTTCAACCCCAGATATACAATCTCGTCCCTCGCTATCTGGCATTTACTAGGTTTTAACGTCAAGCCAGCATTGTATATGAGTTGGAACACCTGTTTGAGCAGAGAAAGGTGCTCGTCAAAAGTCTCGGATGTAATAATAATGTCATCCAAATATACATGCTCATGGGGACCTAGAACAGGTCTGAGAACCGTATCCATAAGCTTTTGGAAAGTAGCAGGTGCAGAAGCGAATCGAATCCAAAGGGCATACGCAGGTATTCATAAGCCCCAAAAGGAGTCACAAAGCCTGTTTTATCGACGGAGTCTGGATGTACCGCCACCTGCCAATATCCACTCGCCAAATCCAAGGTTGACATCCATTTAGTTGATGACAGGTCATGCAAAATATGCGACATGACAGATTGTGGATAATTGATCGTTTTCGTGACTTGGTTGAGCTTGCGGAAATCTGTCACGAAACGAAATTCATTGGGTTGTTTCTTTGGAACCAAAAAGGCAGGTGCAGCCCAGGCGCTTGTTGATTCCCTTATTATGCCCTGTTTAATCATCTCAGAAATTTGACGTTGCATTTCCTGTTTCTTATGGGGAGCACAAGGGTAAGGTTTCGTCGCTATCGGTTTCGAACCCTCAGTGTAAATGACATGATAAACCACCTGTGTGAAACCAGGTTGATCAGAAAATAAACCAGGGCTTTCCTGCAAAAGTAGAGAAAGCTGGTTTCGTTGCCTCTCATTCAATTGGTTACTCAATAACAAATTCGTTATATCTATAGGATCCGCAGGAATCACTTCGACAGGTTCCGAAAAGGAAATAACATGTTGTACGAAATCCAGGGTAACTCGAAAAGTATTGATAAAGTCCATTCCCATTAGACATTTAACAGGTAGTTCGTCTGTAAGCAGGAAAGAATGCGTAAAACGAGCCTTTCCCAGCCCTAGAGATAATGTGACAGTTCCTGTGATACTGAATATTTCGTTATTTGCACCTCGCAAATACTGCGTCGCAGGCTGAACGTGTATTGCAGGAAAATTGTCAGTGCAAAACTTCGTATTTAGGGCTGATATTTCAGAACCAGTGTCGAACTTTGTCTCGACAATAATATCTTCCATTGTTAAGAACACATCAGGCAACTGAGGAGTTTGGACAGTCACTAATACTGTTTTAGGGTCAGAATGCTTGGTATCAGGAAGCAGGACCGACCCTTGGTCTACTTCCTTTGGAAGTTTAAAGGATTCCTGGTTGGATTATCATGCGGTCTGAAACCTCGGCCCTGCCGGGTATCGGGAAAATTTTCACGATGAGGAAAACTGCGTGAAAACTGCTGCGGGAACTCCGCATGTCTGTTGACATTTTTATTTCTATTACTTCTTCCCTCAGCACGGGCAGAAAAATCATCATAGCACTGAGCATGAAAACGTTCCGAATGTTTCCGGATTGGAACGGGATAGAGCATACTGTGCATTTGTACGGTACCCAGAAAATTGTTCAGAAACAAGCGGTTGGTGTACCACTCTTCTATGCGGTGGAACGTATGAAGCTTGGGCGTGCACCTGTGTAAGCTCGCGTTGAAAGTCATTAGGCCTATTATGCCGCGGAGGATATTCGTAATAAGCCTCGCGGGGTGCCCGAGCATGGTGAGTTGAACCATGTTTGCCGTGTCGCTCTTCATACGTTCGTATGTGGTGAAGGCATTCATGAATTTAAAAGGGTGTCGAACCTCAAGAAAATCCTGTAGAAATGGATCGAGCTGCTGCAATAGGGTGTCCAACATGTCGACATGACTGGCATGTGGACCCATAAGTTATACAAGCGTGTTGTTTCCAAAGCAAATGCAACAGGGCTATCGTTGGGTCCTTGCTGACGAGAAAAAAGTTGTTGTGCAAGGCTAGCTCGACTGAGGCCGAAAGGAAAGACTTCCAAAAATTCTGCACGGAAATTCTCATAAAGAGAATCCGGGTTCGACACTCTCCACTGCCGATACCAGGTCTTAGCGGTATCCTTCAAGCAAGTGCCTGCTATTTGTACTTTGCAGTCTTGAGAAATATTGTAGAGATCAAAATGATCTTCCAAATCTTCGAGAAACTTTAAGGATCCCTCCAAACCATTGAAAAGAATTGTTCCTGCACGCGGCACGAAATGGGCAAGCATTCTGCTTCGCTGAGAGGATTGAACTCCCTCAGGTACGACCCGCGACTCAGAGTAATGTGAAGCTGGTGAATTACGAAGTTGTGAAAATTGCCTGGGTACGTGTAGATCACTTATATCAAAGTGAGCCCCACAGGCTTCTTGCAGATGGTCGAAATTAATCCCGTCACCATCGAAATTTGATTTAGGGTGAAAAATTGAAGTTGTCTCAGGTAAGGAAGACATGGGTAATAATTGTCAAGACCTCGTGTTCGAGAAAAGTTCGGGCGCCAATTATAATGAATTCAATGCTTTTTCTACTACTTCTTCTAATGGTTGTTCTAATGGTGGTTGTTTTGTTACTTATATCATGAATAAACTTTCCTGCTAGTAATGTAGTAATAATAATAATGAACAAGCTTATGACTGGTAGTAATGTTGTAGTAGTAATTAAGATGAATAAAGTCTTATGCTGGTTGTTACTAATAACACTTAATGAAATAAACCTAACAGCCAGACAGAGGTCTGACAAAACTATGAACTGAGAAAAACGTACTTACTAAAACAACTTTTTATTAGGGAAACTCTTGATATGATCCAACATACACTTCACCGGACACACAGCTACTCAATAAAACGTAGCTCCTTGCACATGAACGAAGCTCTCCTTACGCATATAACGAAGATCTCTTTACACATGAAACAAAGCTCTCCCTATGCACATCAACAAAAAGCTCTCTCTGGTATCGTTGAACGCGCCTGTTTATACTGGCTACCACCACGTCATGACTTACACTCATTGCCAGATCTCATTCAGCGGGAGAAATAACATCTCGTTAAGTAAGAAGATAATTTACATAGGAAAATAAAATAACCAGAAATAGTAAAATCAAAAGGAAAGTGAATCTAGAGTATACGTTACAGTGTTATTGAACCAGATGTATCAGCGACGAACTCCATTCGCTTCCGTGGACTTGACCATCGTCAGTTCCGTGATTTTTTAAATCGGTGGTGGAAGCTGAATATCCTGGCTAGCCCTACCATTCTGCAGTTCAAGGGCTCAGCAGTGGGAAAGTTTTATTGAGAACGTTTGAACTTAGAGGAGTGATTGAAATTTTCTCAACGAGAAAAACCGCTATCAACTACTATTATCGAACACGGAATGGCTTTGGAAATTAGCTTTGCTGCAGATATCATAGATTTCTTAATGGATTCAACTTAAAACTACAAGGCAAAACAGTGCTCATATGTGAAACTTATACTGCAGTAAAGTAATTTCGACAACTGGCGTTGATTGAGTCACAAATCATGTCAAGCTGCTTTGTGCATTTCCCGTGCTGTCAAAAATTAAACGAAGTGAAATCTCCATTCCCACATGAATTTGCGGCGGATATATCTTCTGAGCTCAAACTACAGTTGCAGCAGGGTTTTTCGGATTTTGATGCAAGTGCACAAGACATTTCCATATTTCAAAATCCATTCGACTGCACAATTGAGGTGCTTCCACCTAATCTTCAATTGGAAGTGATTAATCTGCAAAGTGATGCTATACTAAAATGCAAATTTCAAGAAAAGAACATAACATAATTCTATAAATGTCTTCAATGTGATGAATACGGACAGTTAAGATCATATGCTCTTGGATTTATATATGTATTTGGCAGCACCTACCTCTGTGAAAAGACATTTTCAAAGAAGAGATATGTAAAATCTCAATACAGGTCAGCATTAACGGATGAACATTTGCATTCAATTTTGATGACAGGGAGTACTAACTAAACCTCAATTTGGTGAAATGTTATCCCAAAAAAAGCAGTTTCTTTCTTCTCATTAGTAGAGCTGTATTTCAAGCAATTGTAGTCTTTTTTTAGTCTACTTATTATTATTATTACGTTTACATTTTGTTCAATAAGTTTGTGAAAACGCATTTTTTCTTGTTACTTAAGTAGGCCTACCTATTTAAATAGGCCTACCTACTTAAATAACAAAACAAAAAAATAAATACCTACATAAATATCCTCGAGTTTGCCTCTTGGCCGGCACAGCCTAAATTATTTACTATTTGGCCTCTTACAAAAAATGTATATCGAGCCCTGCTATATTGGATCGAGGCGTGGGGAATTTGAAGGACAGGATAATACCTGGAGGTTTTCCCCATATTTCCAGAACCACTCTCGAACAATCCGGGCAGTGTCGCATAGCAAATTATCCTGCTGAAAGAAGGTACTACTAGAAGGAAATACCGTTGGCATGAAAGCATGTACCTGGTCTGCAATGATGATTAGGAAGGCGGTAGATAACACAGCTTCCTGCACATGAATGACTGCATCCAGGGTTTTGCAGCAGAACACTGCCCAAAGCATTACACTTGATCCACCGGCTGGTTTATGTCCCCACGTTGCCTCCTGGTACAAACACGTTATACGGACGCTGCCGTCCACATGGTGCAAAATGAAACGATATTCATCAAATCAAACGACCATCCTCCAAATATCCAAGGTCCAGTTGGGATGCTTAAGTGCCCATTGTAAGTATTATCGCGGGAGAAGAGAATGGAGGTTAGCATGGGCACTCGGAGTGGTCTGAGGCTATGCAGCCCCATTTTCAAGAAAGTCCGATGTCCAGCGTCTTGTGACACATTTCTGCCGTTACCAGAAACGAACTGCGCCACAATATCCTTTGTGTTAGATCGTACCATACGGGATAGCCTTTGCTCACCTCTATCATAGATGAGCAGAGGTGGGCCCACATCTTGCCGGTTACAGAGAGCTACCCACAAGCCCTGTGGTCTCGGAGATACTCTGACTCAATCGTCTGGCCATTGCAATTTGGCTTTTGTCAAATTCTCTTATGCCTGCTGCTTTTCCCATCTGAAAAACAAGAATAACATTGATTAAGGTATCCCACTACGTACGTTGAAAAGGTTGTTTTGGGCCAAATTGTACATTTTGTAAAAATTCGTCCATTTTAAAGCCCCATTTTTAGGATTCCAAAACTGCCTTTGTTTCTTGACTACGATGAATAGATGCAGAGTTATAGCAATCAGAATAGCTACACCCAGGTGCCAAACGAACGGGAAGTGACAATTGAAACGTGTTTTTTGCAGGATGAGATTTTCGTCCCGAACTCTTTACGGAAAACCTGATAACTGCAAAAGGTATGTAAATAAATTGATGAAATTTGGTGTACATCTTTCTTACAATGTTGTGCATGCAATGAACTAAAGGTTTTGCTATTTGTCAGTTCAAAGTTAGTTTATTGCTATTTACATTCAATATAGTGAAGAAATTTGTCTAAAATTTACACTAATGCATGTAGGAATGAATGTATCTTAGCAGTGTTTAGGAACATCACTTACCTTTTAGTTAACTGCATAGATAATAGTCATGCGCATATACTGATGCAAAAAATGCCATCATATATCTGTAACGTTTTATGGGTAAAACAAAGTTGTAAGTTGTGTGAAGAATGAGATCGGGGAAATGATATGGGAGCCCAATGAGTTAAGTGAACGATGGGGTGAATATTTCGGTGAGTTTTTATATCAGAAAAGCAGAGATGATTCTGAGACAGATGCAGTTGATGCCACAGTGAGGGATGGAAGCACAGGAGGGATCTCAAGAGAAGAAGTGTGTAAAGCTCCAAAATTTCTTCAGGATGTTAAGGCTCCGGGAGTTGATGGCATAACTGCCGAGATGTTGAAATATGGTGGTGACTCTGTAATTGACTGGTTAACTGAAATTTGTAAGTTGTGCTGGGAGTTAGGAATGGTCCCTCGGGATTGGAAGGATGCTATTATTGTTCCCTTGTATAAGGGAAAAGGTGATCAGACTGAATGCAAGAACTATCGTCGTATTAGCCTACTAAGTGTGCCAGGGACAGTGTTTGGTAAGGTTGTTATTGAAAAAGTACGGGGTCTTTCTTCAGAGAACGTGTGGGATGTTCAGAGTATTTTTATGCCTGGTAAAGGCTGCAGTAACCAGATTTTTGCATTACGCACGTTGATTGAAAAGTATCTGACTGTTGGTAAGAACGTTTTTGCTGCCTTCATAGATTTAGAGAAAGCTTACGACCGAGTAAATAGGACACTTTTGTGGAAGGTATTGAATGAATATGGGGTTACTGGGAATCTACTTACTAGTGTAAAAGCCATGTATGCTGGTAGTAGAGCTTGTGTACGAGTGAATGGTGTTTTATCAAAATGATTTTCTATTGGAGCAGGAGTTAGACAAGGTTGTGTAGTGCCACCATGGCTGTTTAACATATTTAAGGACGCGTGCATAGGTGATGCCAAAACAGAGGATAGTGGTTTATGTCTTGGTGATATCCGTGTGTGCAGATTGCTGTATGCTGATGACACTCTCCTGTTGGCAGAGAGCAAAATTGATTTGCAGAGTATGTTGTCTCGGATGTACGAAGTTTGCGTTAATTTTAAACTGATTATAAATAAGGGAAAAACCAAAGTTATGGTGTTTGAGAGAGGAACTGGTAGCACTGAATGTAATGTAAATATAAAAGGCACTGTGATTGACCAGGTGAGTGAGTTTGTGTATTTAGGAAGCATGTTTGACAGAGAGAACAGACTGGATGGGGAAATTAGTAGGCAAGTGAATTCTTCATTGAAAGTCATAGCTGCTCTGGGAGGTGTTTACAGAAATGATGGGTTCTCTAGCGAGTCCCGCATGGCTGTTTATGAAAGTGTAGTTGTTCATACTATGATGTATGGCAGTGAAACCTGGGTACTGCTGACGAAACATGGGAGTCGTTTGTGTGCTGGAGAAATTCGTTACTTACGGGGGTTTGAGGCAAGACAAGGTCTGATTGTGTGAGGAATGAAGATGTGTTGCAGTTGTGTATTGTGAAGCAAAATGTTGTTAGCAAGGTGGAGACCAATGGGCTTCGATGGTTTGGCCATGTTGAAAGAATGAGTGATGAGATTCTTCCTAAGAAAATCTTTTTAGCCCAAGTGGCAAGAAGGAAAGGCAGAGGAAGGCCAATGAAGACATGGGTGGATCAGATTCAGGAGTGTCTGCATGAGAAAAAGATTATGAGTATGAAGTATAAAAGATTTTGTGTACAGCGTGTAATGGATATCAGTGAAGCCAGAGTAGTATGTCAAGATTGCTGTAAATGGAGAAGTTTGATACGACAACAGTAAGTAAAAATATCTGGTAGTTTGTATTTCTTTTTCTAGCTAACCTCTGAATCTCAGAGAACAGCTTAGTGATATGTATGAATGTATGTATGCTTACCGTAAACGACATTGTAAGAACGGACATATTAACGATGTTAGTTTATAATAATGCTGAATATTAGGTTACTTTTTCATGAAGAAAAAAACGTTACAAGCCCAAGATGGCGACAGAAAGTTCGTGAACATTTCTTATTTTTCAGATGTCGAGAGCCTCGAACAAAGAACTTTAGTTTTTCACGCCTTAAAAAGGGAGAGGCCTTTTTCGACGAACTGATAGCATTTTCAATGATAACGCGACTTTCGCTGTACATTGTCATTGTCGTCCAGAAGCTTAAAAATCTGGAAAACAACCATCCACCTTTGCATAAACATAACAATGTATATTGTGTTATTATAAGAATGTACTTCGACGGTAGGATTACTTTTTCAAAGGGTTCACACTCACTAATGGAAGATCTGACAGATCGCAGAGACGCGGAAGGTAGTATTGAAACAAATCAGCGAGGACGCCGAGCCAACGCCCAGGGGTGTGGTCGGCGAAAGGCGCGAAAGGGGACCCACGTGACCGGATGAGGCGAGCCACATCAGCAGGTCAGCGTGAGGGCAATGTTAGCGCTGAGGTCTTCGCGCATGCGCAGAGCGAAGGCGGGGAGACGAGCAAGTCCCTTGAAGAGGATCTGTTAGTTAGTCTGCTTTCGTCCAACGGAGAGAAGAGTTCTCCGATAGAAGGGGACGCGAAGCGTTTGCCTTTTTTTGTTTGGGCCGAGGGACGCTCCAAGCCACGGAGGTCCGACGCTCAGGTTGAGTTTAGCGAGCATCTATCCTAGAAGAGATAGAGTGCTCAGCTGCAGCGGTATAGGCCCCAGTCAGAGATCCCGCTGGTGTAGTAGATATTTCTCTACGGTGAATCCGATTTTAGCACAGGCTAAGATTGAAACATACTGTAGACAAGAATAGTTAGACTACTATTTCTTAATATTCGCAGAGATATAGATCTACCTAATAGTAGATAGACTCTAGCTAGAACTTCAACGCCGAGAGAGATTTTCTTCGGAAGTGGTTATGCTAGCTTTCGTGTTTCACGCCTCTTGTCAGGTCTGATCCTTAGAGAAACCTGAACTTAGAGAAAGAGTAATCCACCGCCATCAGGAACCTAATTGATTACGTAATAAATATTTGTGTGTTTCCAAAAGTAACTCCTCTCGATATCATTATATTTCAGTGTGAGTATTATTCTATCCGTTTAGCTCTTTTCGATCCGCCTTCCCGAATCACAGATTTCATATTAAAGTGGGGAAGGCTTAGTTTGTTCGCTCGAATAGTATTAGGGGAGTGTTTCAGAGAAACACAAACAATTCCTTGTGTCTGTGAGGAGCCATCTAGCGTGGAAGCTTCAGATCCATAAGTAGGAGGCGGAGCCACAACACGTGACCAGTACTTTCGCTCTCACAGACATATTTTCTTAAGTTCTTTCAGAAATATCCCAATTTCTCGAATATTTTTACTGATATAATATTTTTTCATGTTTATGTGTTGTTGTGTGTTAGCCTTCCTTAAAAAAATAACCCATTCTGGCATTTTTTCAAAAAAGTGCCGCTAACGTAGTGGTATACCTTAAGAGAGTTCAGTGCAGTTGTTATTTATACCGATTGTTAAACTTCACACACGCCATCATTTACCTGCAGTTGCTTTGATTTGCATAAAGATGCGCTGCTCACGATGTTTTGGCTGTATACACCAATATTTCGTGCAAAAGAAGTCTTCTTTATCTGTTCCATTTCATGCGCATCAGAATGTTATGTTTAGGTTTTGGTTTTGTAAACTTCTATCTCTAGTTTTATGCCAAATGCTGAACATGTCCGTCCACCTTATCCCACTTGGCTACTTATGTTTATTTTAAAAGCCTGAAAATAAAAAAAACGATGACACCGAATTTTCGGGTGTAATAGGCACGTCTTTTGAATCCGTTCTGACGCAAATTAAATTTATCAAAGCTATTCAAAGTCAATGGAGCCGGTGTGGAAAACAATAGTATCTGACGGAAGAAAGGTTTTTCAATCGGGTTTTCAATCCCTCAGATACTGCTCTAAACGGAATAGTGAGCTTACGCCCTCTGGTTGCAGATTTGTGTGTTAAGAAAAACATGAATTTATATGAGAAACATTTCGCACCGGAAACGGTCTCCAACACAGAAAGAATTTTTCAAATCCGACTCTTAGAAACAGAAGTATCGACAAATATAAGATGTGACTTTACGTCCCCTGGTGGGAAAACCATGCATTATTTTAGGAAGAAAGTATTTTCAAAAGGATTTTACATATGAGCGGTTTAGTCGAGTTTTCAGGAGCCCAGATTTTGCTACAAATACATCAGAAGCAGAAACTAACACTTATGCCCCCTGGTAGCGAAACCATTCTTTACCAAACATTAGAATTCACGTGAAAAATATTTTCTATCAGGCCTTGTATGAGATACAGGAATAGTTTTTCAAATCGGAGTTTTAGAAGCAGAAATAACGCAAAAACGCAATTTGCCTTTGTGCCCCTAGCGGAAAGCCTATGATTTACTTGAACATTTTGAATTCTTAGGATAAACCATATTTTACAAAATTTTTAAATTATGTGCAAAGGATTTCCCATGAGGAGCTGTATCTGGTGCAGAAAGAATTTTTCAAATCGGAGACATGGAAGCAGAGATATAGGGGGAAAGCAATTTACCTTTACGCCCCTTGGGCGGAAAGTCTATGATTTACTTGAAAATTTTCAAATTATATGAAAAACATGTCACACTAGAAACACTATCCAACAAAGAAGGAATTTTTCAAATCGGATCCTAGACGTAGAGATATTCACAAAAATAAGATATACATCTACGCCCCCTGGCGCAGAAACCATGCATTATTTTAAGAAAAAAATGTTTCTAAACGGTTTGTCGACATGAGTACTACAAACGACGTTTTTTTCAATCGAAATTTTTGAAGCTGATATTTTGCTGCAAATACATCAGAAGCGGAAATTAAGATTAACGCCCCCTGGTGGCCAAACGGGAGGGGGGGGCACAATTTACCCCTACTCCGCCTAGCGGAAAGTCTATAAATAACTTGAAAATTTTCAAATTATATGAAAAACATTTCACACTGAAAACACTATCCAACAAAGAAGAAATTTTTCAAATCGGACTTCTAGAGGAAGAGATATTGACGAAAATAAGATATATATCTACGCCTCCTGGCGGAGAAACTGGGGAATATTTTAAGAAGAAAATATTCCGAAAATGTTTATCGATGTGAGCGGCATCAGTCCACGAAAGAATTTTTTCAATCGATATTTTAGAAGCTCAGATTTTATGGCAAATATATCAGAAGCAAAAATTAACACTTACGCCCCTGCTGGCCAAATTATTCGTTACCAAATAATAGAAATTATATGCAAAAGATTTTCCATCAGGAGGTGTATCCGCTGAAGAAAAAAAATTCAAATCGGAGTTTTAGAAGAAGAGTTATCGGGAAAAATGTAATTTAATTTTACGCCTCCTAGCGGAAAATCTATGCGTAATTTGCAAAAGTAACTACCGTATATACTCGTGCATAGGTCGACTTTTTGAAATTAAATATTTAGGTCGAAATTAGGGGTTGAACTATACACGGAAAATATTTCTGATAGGTTGAAAACCAAAATTTTGATGCCTTATGAAAATACACATACTTAGCCCTTTGAGCCATCAGTTCATTTGCAGTTGTATATTTAGTCATTTTCCGGGTGTTACTGGTACAGAAGAAAATTATTGCTAAGAATTTTCTTGATTTTATATGTGCGAGTTTTATTTATTCACTAACAGAAAAACTCATTTCGGAAGGATGTCTCAAAGTCCGTTTTAGATCTGTCGATATGGCCTGGACTGCCCCGCTGGTAAATAATCCAGAGGAAAGAGGTGAACACCTCAGCCAGTAGTTTATAAGTTGCACCATGTCGAAGGTCACGACTGTGCTTAACTCTCAATGATGGGGGGGGTATGAAGAAGGAAAAGAACAGACTATTGCAAAAGGAGACCGCTGCCCCTGCTTAGCGACGGTGGAGAAGAGAGACGTGACATTCTACAGAACAGCGGTAACTTTATCAATGCATCCCGAAAACAAAAGTGTTTAAACTTGGCCGATTGCTCAGAATAACATTGCCACTGTTAGTAAAAAGTGCATTTGTTTAACAGCCTCCTTACGTTTGCTATTAAATTGAGTGTGCCCCAGCTCTAAAAATCAAACAAACAGTAACCTTTTCTGAAGACTAAGAGCGAGCAAAAAGGATTGCATTTACTGAATGGGGCGATGTTTGGTTTTGTCACTAAAGCCGATTGTTTGTCACAATAAGGTGGAGGGGGAATGAAACTCGGGAGTAGATAAACGACCGCTATGTCAATCACAGACTCGTCCAGCTCAGCAGTTGACCGACAGCAGCTACGCTGCACAGGGCAGTGGGAGAAAATTTTATAGAACAAATTTTCTTCAATTCTTTGAATAGTTGCGTGCAAATTTTCCATTGAAAACTTCAAAAGTTACACATTAATTTTTTACGGCATGCATATTCTTTATGAGAAAAAAATAACAGTTTGACATCAAGACCTATTTACGCTTTCCAAATATGTTTCAGGACGGGTTTTTTTCTTTTTAAGTAACGATGTGCCTTACGACGTTTGGTAAATGCATCCCGATACGTTTGCTGCGGGAGCAAATGCTTTAACTTTCCATGAATGAAGTAACTGCAGAAAACTCGCCGGCAAAAAGTGGTATAAGGGGTGGGGGTGGGGGCTATGTGCAAAAGTGGGTTCATATATTGTTAAAGTAAGTAACCATCCCCTGAAAACTCTCTAACCAGGGTGATGAGCCCTATCATCTTTCCAGAATTGTGCCTCAATTCCACCCACATTTTGCGGGAAACTGCCGCAAGCAACATTGCGAGAGTCAGCTACAACAATAAATAGTAGGTTCAGATTTCCGCATGCGGGCGCATCCTCGGAAAATAATTTTTTGTTTTAATTTATACACAAGATAGGTAGGTATACAAAAACTGCAAATATTCAGATAAAAATTTAGGGGGAGGGGATCGACGTATACACGGGATATACAAAAACTGCAAATATTCAGATAAAAATCGAGGGGTCGACCTATACACCGGATCGACCTATACACGAGTATATACGGTATATCTAAAATACTCTTCGACATAAATGGAATCGAAAGATAAAATAATTTTTTCAATAGGATGTTTAGAACCAAATATGTGGATTAAAACATATTTTTGAATTCGATATCATCTGCATTTACGCCCTCTAGCGGCAAAATTGTGCATCGCAAAAAAATCGAAATAAAGGATCATCATTCGCATATTTCAAGCTTCCCAATGCAAAAATAATTTTTCAAGTCGGACTAATAGTTGCAGAGATATCGTATGTACAGACTGACGGACGGACGGACGGACAAACAGATAACATAAGCACGATCTTTTTTTACAAAAGACGTGCTAAAAAGATATCTATCTTTAAAAAAAGTTCTTTCTGCAGTGGCAGCGCTTTCTGGTAAGCCTAGAAACAATTAAAAATAATTTTTGCTGAAAAGCTTATATACTGCATTGGCATTTATATCCGGACACCTGCATGCCTACAGATAATCTTTATTTACAGAAAATTTAATATTATGTGATAAAACCTTTGGCTCTTATGACGGCCTTTAGTTTTCATGGAATATTTCCCATAAGGTTTTTTAAAATGTCCGGCGATAGTTCCACCACTACACCTTCAGAGTAGTGAGCAGTTCAGCTATGTCTATTGAGCGATCCCTCTGCCTAATAGACATAGCTGAACTTCTTCCACGCTGCGGACGCTTATGTCATTAAACCAACTGCAACAACGTGAGGAGTATGGAATGGTGATAAAGATACGTGCCTCTCCTACAGTACTGCAACAACGTGGGTAGTGCGCAATTGTATTGGACATCTAGGTATAGCTCAGCATTCACTGTTTTTCCAAAACATCTGATGGTCCTAAAAGCAGAACAACGTTAAACAGTTCCATATCATCACGCTTCTCTCACCAAAGTTCATTGTCCGGTTGACACAGTCAGAAAGGTGCTTTTCTCACGGTATCCGCTACACCCAGAAACGACCGACAGACTGGTAGATTGTGTATTGTTACTCCTCAGTCCAAAGCACAGTTTCCTGTTGGTTCAGCGTCCACGATCGACGTTTCTCAGACCACATTAATCGCCGTGTGGCATTAGTCGAAGTGATTAGCGGCTTGTTGATGGCTACTCGAGAACCCATGTCGTGCAGCGTCCTCCTCACTGTACTGAGGCTAACATCAGTCCCAATTATTTTACATAGGTTTTGCGGGATCTGATTTCCCACTGGGAACAGTGTGTGTGTGTTCAGTTTATTCAAAATAATACAGGTAACGGATAGGACGATACAAAAGGTATAAAAAACGATCACTGGTCCACTATGAACATTGCCGGAAAACACTTCGTCAGGTAAGGTAAAAAATAAGCTAACTGAAAATACGATGATCAAGAAAAATTACAAAGAAATATCCGACAAGGACACTCTGAGGAAACATACTGATGTCATCGTCAATGAAGAAGCAATACAGATGTAGGTAACATAGTAGTGACTGATAACAACATATAGTAATGAAAGTCCGTAAACATAACCAAGGAAAGTCAGTGCGGTAAAAGAAAACATTGTGCAGGAGAGTAAGGGGACACCATTAGGGAACCCGCAGTGACGATATGGGTGAACATAATCATAGCACTCGGCACAATAACAGGGGTCAGTGAATGACTGAAGGAATTTTGTCAGGAAATTGAAGGCGAAGCATCCGATGTGTGGTAACCTCGTACTAAAAATCATCGCAAAAGGTCTTATTAACACGGTCAACGTTAAAGAAATGGAGTTTATCATTTTGAATCAGTACATATCGTTACTCAATGTACACACACAAAAAACGAGAAAAGGTAAAGCCCAAGTCAAATGGCGGATAGAATGATACACAAGCAGGAGCAGTACAGACGACAGTCGAGAAACTACATGAAATGGAAGGAGTCCAGTAAAAGATGTTTCGTTGTGAGCAGGGCCTCTTAGGAATGACAACAGAGGAAGTATCAGTAGGGTGAAGCGCACCGTAGTTGTCTGGGCTCAAAACCATGTTCACGTGTAATAAATCCGCTATCATCAGGCGAATCTACAGGAACCGTAGTTGAACCAACGTAAGAACTGGGAGAAGGAACATTAAGATCCGAAGAACGCGGAAGAGAAGAAGTCGCACTGGAAATAACAGAGAAGGGGTGAGTTTCAGACAGAACAGAAATGTAAGGACGGGGAAGGATCAGGAAAAAGAACACTAGACGGGGGAGTAAGAGTCTCAGAAGGCGGAATAACAGAACCACGGGAAAATGTAGGAGAACAAGCTACATGAGGAGAAGTCAGAGACAGAGAAGCCAAAGCATAAGTAGACACGGGAGGCGTAGAAGGAAGAGGGAGATCAGCCACGCCAGCAGAAGGGGCGATCCGTAAAGAAATAACAGAAGAAGGAGGATCAAGAGAAAAGGAAGGCGCTCGACGGAGGAAAATCCTGGCAGAGTAAGTGCGAGGCTTCGAAGATAAAGATACTTGATTAGCGAAGCCCAAATAGACGGAATAGTCCATGACAACATCAACAGGATATTCCGGAGGAAAAGAAGAGAAGAAGGTAAAGGAAACGCACGAGAAGAGGAATTGAACAGAGGGCAGTGGAACTTCATATGACTCGGCTGTTGACAGTGAAAGAATGGTATAGCAGTAGAAATGTTTAACTTAGAAATAAGAACCAAGACCTTGGCAAGAATAACAATAGGACAAGATCGAAGAACAAAGTCGGACGGGATATACCACCCGAAGCTGACTCGGAAGACCACAAACCTGATAATACTTTGAACCCCGAGGGGCAAAAGGATTTCGCCGGGTCGGACGACCAGCCTTGCAGATGGGTCATAGGACCAACGGTAATACCTCGTGCGAGAGTTCGGAAGGAATAGGATAAAACGACAAAGTTGTAATATGTTGAGAACACAGGGATGGAATCAGAAAGGTGGGATTAACCATAAGGCCAGAAAATAGAATGAAATCAGCAGAACAGAAGCCGGGAGCACAGGAATAGCCATAGCACCCCGGGACGAGCTGGTCAAATCCTGAATAGATGAAGAGAGGAGTTCAAAAGTAAGAGCCATCACATACTGCTGTGTGAAAAAGCATGAGAAAGAATGCATCTGCGTAGATGAGAAATCTGGTTCTGGACAATCGTCATAGTATCCAAAATAGAGACACGCACGATGTTGTTATAGCGAGCAGCAATAGACAAAGACGAGGAATGCTGAAGAAGCACAGACGACGATGACCCCAAACGCTGAAGAGGGCACGTTTTCACACCAAAACTACGAGAAGAAGTAAGACCAGACATCGAAAATGACACAGTAAGAACGTTGATGATGTTAGAGTGAAAGTTGACAAGGCACTAAACAAATATAGGGAAAGCAACGCAAGAGGAGGTGCTGGTAACGTAGACGAAGAAGTAAGTAGCCAACATAGCAGCAAGAGAAGACGTGACGTCCGTAGAAGTCAACGTAGCTGAGTGAGGCATTTCCGCCAAGGCATCTCTCGTCGAGGAAAGACCGGGAGCCTCCATTTGCATTTCTCAAAGAAAACAAATTGGCGCAGAAATTTCAGGAAACGGTAAAAAAATGGAGTAATAAGTTCACAAACTAGCGTGAATAGATGCTAAGGAAAGCACAACATTTGTACGTAGTACTCGAATTTAAGGGGATGGCGGAAAGTACTCCGAGACAAGCGACACAAGTGTTGTAATCACTCGATGACTAAATCTAGGTGAAATTCGCTTACAAAGGTAATAACTCTCAGAGTATGTAATGAAACGCTAACAGTTAAGCTGGAACGAGTAGTATATGTGCATGGATACATAATAAAAAGTATACGAGCAAAAGGTTAATCCAAAACGTAAATAAACGTAAGAAACAAAATAAATAACACGGAACAGAACGAGCGTGCCTCTTATGGAGAGACAATGGTGATTAGCATTCTAAGCAGATTGCTTTTTGCAGAACTTCTCCTGTTACATTCTTTTAGTTTCGGAGGCTTACCGGGTCGTTTCTTGACAGATTACGCTCCAGTTTATTGCCATTGCTGCTGAAATATCATATATGTCGCGATTGATTATGGGACACCCTACTGTCAATCCGCTCTGGAAATTATTCATTTCGCCTCCCCAATGGAGCAGTGGTCTAAGTGCTAGCTTCTCATCATTCGTCCGAGATGTGTCCGGATTCGAGTCCCGTGAAACGTTGATGCTGTGTTTGTCATATGGCACTGGCTCTCTCCCTTTCTTGGAAGCAGCGGCCCAAAATTAAGGACAGGCGACTGCTTACAGCCTACTAAATTGCTCAAAGCGGTCGTTAAACCCTCAAACAAACAAAAAATAATTTAAATCTGTCAATCGAGGCATCTGAATCGAACACACTTTTCCCCCACAGAGCTAAAACGCTTTTGCGATCAAAAATCAAGTGAAATTTTACTTTCATTAATAATTTTACTGTAATTGTGCATCATATTCTTAGCCATCAATAATACTTCGGTACTGGTGCTGATCAAAATTTTTGGCAGCAAACAAGGGAGTTTGCAGGAATTCATAATGTCCAAACAAAACCTAATTTTGAATTCAGAGAACTTAATTTTCAATTCAGTCATCTCAGAAACCAAATTTAAATTTGAAGTCACGGATTATAAAATATATCTACAAATGAGGGAGAACTTGTGTTCAGTCTGTCTTCTATATTTTTCATACACTAAACTAATTGAAGTCGTTCTAGGAAACACCTTAAAGTGATAAATCTAATTATGATGTATTTTTATACAACAAAACCACTTTTGAGATTACTTATGATATACTGTTAAGTTTTAGATGTTCCACAAGTGAAAAAAGATTTAAAATTGAAAAGTTTAATGAAACATGCAACTTATTCTCTGATAACTACATTGGAAAACATTTTCACACCTCTTCGAATACGGCAAAGGAAAACTTTGAAATTTAAAAAGGAAAAACTGTGAAAATACTGACATCTCAGTTGGCATATACTAATGTTTTGCCAACAGTTTTCAAATATAGAACATCTTATGGCCACTGGTTCCACGTAAAGGAGAGAGCCAGTGCAATAGAGCGAATACAACATCCATGTCTTACAGAGGTCCGCAACCTGACCCATCTCGGTCGAATGGTCAGAAGCCAGCGCTTAGACTATCGGGGAGGCGACCTCATTCTCTTTATCATCATCAGCATCAACAACCATAGGTAATATTCCCGTAAGTGCCTGTTGCCATGTGGCATCAGATTTCATACGCCTTACATTGTTTTACTACTAGCGCATCGACACTCATTTGGTAAACCCAGGTATCTTGGGACAGGGGATCTAGGGACAAAGTGGTTCGGAGCAGACTTCAGAGCGAACCATCTACGCGTTCGCGTACCCAACATGGAAAGTCTGTGGAAAACCCCGGAAAAACCGCTGAGTAGATGACTGGCAGGACCGGGGCTCGAACACCCGTCAGAAACGTCCGCCTCCAACACAGTGTATAACAACTTAACCAACTGAGCCATGCCACTGGTCTCATTCTCTTTATAGGTGCTACATATTCGCTAATTTTGGGACTGCGTGACTCCTATAGCTTCGAAGTAATATGCTACCGATAGATGACGCCTCAAAAACCATTTTAAAGGTTAGTTCTTATACTGTCTTGCCTACCGATCTCCAGAGTTTCTGGTAGAAAGTCTTTATATTGGTTTTGAGTTTCTAGAAGCAAATCTTTATGTTGGTCGTGAGTTTCTAGTGGCAAGTATTTACATTGGTCTTGAGTTTCTAGTAGCAAGTCTTTATGTTGGTTTTGAGTTTCTAACAGCAAGTCTATATTGGTCTTGAGTTTCTAATCTTACATCTTCTCTCAGCTCAAGAACAATATAAAGGTCAATATAAAGATTTCTAACCTTCTATTAGCTCAAGACCAATATAAAGACCAATATAAAGATTTCAAATCTCTTAGCTCAAGAGGAATATAAAGACCAATATAAAGTCTTTATATTGGTTTTGAGCTTCTTCTCATGCAGAACACCTCGCAACGAAGCCTGCAGCGTATATTTCACCGGAAGTTTCCTTTTAACCCTTTAAGCGGCCGATGCACCTGAACCAAACGGTGTCCAAAATTTCCCGCGCTCTCCAAACAGAAATGTTCAAATAGCAGTAGGGTTTTACGAGAGCTACTTCAAAACAATTCCTTTCCCCTCTCATCTCAGTAGTACCGACTGAATACCTCTCACTAATAATCAGCGCTTCCTTCCAGTTCTTTATTCTCTGCTCTATGACCCAAGGCATGATGAAGAAGGGGTACTCTCCCTGGCATGGACGTCATGCCACTGGGTAGAAACAAGTGACTCAAACGCCTTCTATATTGTTTCTTCATTTTGCCACTATTGTTATCGTCCTTTTAGCAGATAATTAATCAGGGTGGATAAGTGTCAATCATCCCCTTAAATGACCACTTAAAATAAAAAGGTATAGGAAAAGCAACCCCTTCTGATCATTAGTTCACTCAAAACGCATGTTCACTTGTTGCAGCTGCACTCGACTCTCTTTTTTGACAGCGAATATATTCGTTCGAGCTGATTTCTGCCCATTTTTCTAACCGCGAGTTGATTCGTTTCAGCAGGTTAAAGGACTAAGCTAAGGAAGGGTACTACGAAAAATTTGAGACTACCCGAGGTACACCGTAACCCTGATGAAACGTAACTTAAACCTATTTTCATGACAGCTCAGACAGCAATGTGTGCTGGCAGACGTTTGCACTTGTATGCGTTTCGTCGTTCTTTCTCTTGCTGTCTCTGAGTACGGACCTGTCGGCAATACCCAGTATGGATTTGAAAATAGATATGGGAATGAGTGTGAAATTTTATGTGTGCCCGGGGAAAACGCCAATCGAAACGCTTCATATGAAAAGAGATTTCGGAGATTCGATTGTGTTACGTGCTTGTGCTTTTTGGTGTCATAAACACTTTCCAAGTGGTATAGTAACCTACGAAGATGAACTGCGAACTGGGAGGCCGTCCACCTCCAACACTCACATAATCCAGGCGACGTTTGACGTTCCGAAAGGAAAAGATCTCCGTCTAACAGTCCTTGCTATTCCTTATCAGATGCAGATAGGTGTGACATGTGTCCATGGGATTACTTATGACACTCTTGGTTACCGAAAAGTATACGTCAAGTGGTGCCACGACAGCTGTCGGAAGAGCAGCAAAGTCATTGCATTCGTAAACAGCGGTAAAACAAGCTGAGAAATAAAACCGGCTTTCATGCATAGGGCATCTGAATGGAATGAGACTTGGTTTCACCCAGGGATGAAGTGTGAATCGTCGCGTCGTAATGGAAGCACAACGAAAGTTCTCGATCAAAGAATCCAAAGTGCAGCCCAGAGCGGAATAATTCAACTGTTTTTTTTTATAAAGCAGATGTGATCTACTACCACTGTCTTCCACAACGACAAAGTGTCACTTGTTTTGCTATGCACATGTCATCAAGGATAACCTAACACGAAAAACGGCCCAAGAAAACGGCAGGAGTTCGCGCGCAGAGGGAAGATGCTCAATGTAGACAACGCTCCAGCTCATCACTGTCAAATTGCGCAACAAAGAGTTGCAAATTTGGGCGTTGAAGTGATGTTCTATCTGCTATATCCCCCGAACCTCGCTCTCTCCAATTTCCGAAGTTAAGAAACTTCAGAAAAATGGACATTATACCCTCTAATGGGTATACTTAACAGTATGTTGAAACAAGGCTTCGTCCATGTATTTGAACAGTGAAAGAAACGCTGGGACTCTTGTATTGCAAAGCAAACATCATATTGTGCAGAAGAATAACAGCATGTAACCTGTAGTAAGCCTGGCTTAGCCATAGCAGTTCCAGTCTCAAAAATGTCAAACAGCCTTCGTACATAATCCTTTGTTGTTGTTTTTTCATTGCTGTTGCCTTTTTTTTATTTGTTTTTCGCCGTAATCACTCTCTGCGTCACACCAAAACGAATCCTTATCTTTGTCTCACCAACACATTATCAACTTTTCCGTTTCCTTATATCTTGCTTTTCATTTGAGTCATTTGCTTAGTGTCTGTCTCTAACCTTTTCATGTTCTCAAATGATTTTTACGTAGACAACAGGTGTGTTTCACGTCTCGTGTCTCGTGTTTCCATGTGTGCTCTAATAAAATGTGGACAGATTCTCCTTTGAATTTCGTTTTGGTAACAGTGTGATTAGAGAAAGCGGCAAGTTGTATGTCTTGACTGGCAGTACGAGCAATACTTACCGGATATACATGTAGTTTCGGGGTCCTTTTTGATAAAGGTTAGACATCTCGATATATACATACATACATATCACTAAGCTGTTCTCTGAGATTCAGAGGTTAGCTCCAAAAAGAAATACAAAATATCAGATAGTTTTTACTTACTGTTGCCGTATCAAATTTTTCCATCTACAGCGATCTTGACATACAACTCGGTCTTCACTGCCATCCGTTACACGCCGTACACAAGATCTTCTATACTTTATACTCATAATTTGTTTCTCATGCAGACACTCCTGAATCTGATCCTTCCATCACTCCCTTGGCCTTTCTCGGCCTTTCTTTCCTGCCACTTGATGTAAGAAGATTTTCTTAGTAAGCATCTCATCACTCATTCTTTCAACATGGCCAAACCACCGAAGCATATTAGTCTCCACCTTACTAACAACATTTTACTTCACATCTCACAACTGCAACACATCTTCATTCCTCACACAATCAGAACGTGTCTTGCCACAAACCCCCGGTAAGTAACGCATTTCTCCAGCACACAAACGTCTCCTATGTTTCTTCTGCAATACCCAGGTTTCACTGCCATACATCAGAGTAGGAACAATTACACTTTCATACACAGCCATGCGGGACTCTCTTGAGAACATTCCTGTGACAATCTCCCAGAGCAATCATGACTTTCAATGAATAATTCACTCGGCTACTAATTTCATCATCCAATTTGTTCTCTCTGTCAAAAATACTTCCTAAATACACAAACGTACTCACCTGGTCAATTACTGTGCCATTTAGACTTACTTTACATTCAGTTCTACCAGTTCCTCTCACAAAAGCGAAAACCTTGGTTTTTCCCTTATTTATACTCAGTTTGAATTTCATGCAAACTTGGTACATCCGGGACAACATACTGTGCAACTCACTTTTGCTCTCTGCCAACTGGATAGTGCCATCAGCATACAGCAATATGCACACACGAATATCACCAAGATATAAACCAGTATCATCTATTTTGGCATCACACATGCAAAAAAACATAAATATATTAAGCTGCCACCGTGACATTACACAACCTTGTCTGACGCATGCACCAATAGAAAGCCATTTTGATAAAACACCATTCACTTGTACACAAGCTCTAATGCCAGCACACATGATTTTTACACTATTAAGTAGATTCCAAGTATCACCATATTCATTCAATACCTTCCATAAAAGTGTCCTATTTCCTCGGTCGTAAGCTTTCTCTAAATCTATGAACGCAGATAAAACTTTCTTACCAACAGCCTGATACTTTTCAATCATCATGCTTAGTGAAAAAAATTGTTTAGTGCAGCCAGACATAACAGCACTCTGAACATCCCACACTTTCTCTAATGTAAGACCCCGTATTTTTTCAATAACGACCTTACCAAACACTTTCCCTGGCAGACTTAGTAGGCTAATACCACGATAAGCCTTGCAGTCAGTTTGATCACATTTTTCCTTATACAAGGGAGCAAAGATAGCATCCTTCCAATCCCGAGGGACCATTCCTAACTCCCAGCATAACTTGCAAATTTCAGTTAACCAATCAATTACAGAGTGACCACCATATTTCAACATCTCGGCAGTTATGCCATCAACTCCCGGAGCCTTACCATTCTGAAGATATTTTAGAGCTTTACACACTTCTTCTCTTGAGATCCCTCCTGTGCTTCAATCCTTCACTCTGACATCATCTGCGCCTGCCTCAGAATCACTTTTGTTATTAGATCACTTTCTTGATCTAATATCTTACAGAAATATTCACCCCATCTTTTGCTTAACTCATTGGGCTCCCATAACATTTCCCCAACCCTATTCTTCACACAACTTACAATTTTGTTTCACCTATTTTTCCTGAGTCTCGTGTACTTCCAGAAAGTCTTCCTATCTTTCCAAAACGTGAATTCATGCTTTTTCACCTTCTCCTTCCTATCTTTTGCCTTACTTTGGCGAACCAGCTTAGTGGCTTTACCCTTCCTACAGTGATATTCATCCACAGAAACTCTAACTTGCAACATCCCCAAATAGGCTTTCTTCTTTCATTTTACTGCCCCTTTAATCTCACTATTCCACCACACATCACCTCTATTGGTACCCACTAGTGTGTGCCACAGACCTTTACAGCAGCAGTGACAACACATTTCGTAAAACATTCCCACTTGTTTTCTATATCCCTCTCACATGACTCCAGATCCTTCCTCTTTCTATTCCTTTTACTCCAGCCAAACCAAAGAGGCCCAAGACTCCCTGTTGGGCCTCTTTCTATTCCTTTTGCTCCAACCAACATTCCGTTTCACTCGTGACACTACCAAGTAATGATCGGAACCAACATCAACACCTCTCATCACACTAGTGTCTACAAGTAACCAATAGTATTCCATATACCAATTTTACACTCACTCAGCCGAGATCTCTTTCTGATTCGCCTTTTTCCAGTTCCAGGTCGATACGGTGGTGGACCATCCTTCTCAAGTGCGGTAGGTCCACCATATCTTACACTTGAGTCAGCTTTTGCATTTTCTTTTATCTTTTTAATCGGGTAAGTACATCAGTGTGGGGTATTAGCCCACAGCTGACGGTTCCAGTTGGTCATTCAACCTAAGGATTCTGGAACAAAACCCAGTGAGTTGGGGTCTTTTCCCCAATTTCACTCAGAACTAGCTGGCACTCCTCCACGATTCACAGAGGCCCTTGTTTCCACGGAGCGCCCCGAGGAAGCAAACCCATTTCTCACTAAGATCACCCCCAGACACTTAGAAATTACAGGTGGATGATGCTTAGGGGAGAAGAACAGTTTTACTGGGAAGTGTTACACACACATACGCATACACTCACATTCACAGAACAGCTTTCTCAAAACTGTTCTCAAACATTTTTTGTTAGATATCCAAGAAACAATTAAACAAATGCTTAAATTTAGAAAAAAGGTTTCTGAAAGTCAAATACCGTAGAACAAAACTTAAGACATAGGGCACGAAATCATTCCTATCGAATGGTAAAATACAATGTCACTTAATATGTTTTCTAATATTTGAGGACATAAAAGAAAAAAATAGGTCGCGACACTATGTATCACTGTCAATCACTTTCGCGGCATTTCTTAATTCGTTTGTTTCTAAATTCTAATTAGAAAATTGATTTTCGAAAATCACAAGTGAGGATTTGCTGCTTTATGATAAGTTTTTCTGGAATCAGCAGTGGTATCTGTATCATAACATGGGAAACGGTGATTTAAGTGAAATATCTGTCAGAAACAATCCAGATATTTTGCAGTACTGGAAGATTTGTAAGTTTGTCACGTATATTCTAATTAACCTTCATTTTTAATTTCATTCTTCTTATGTAAATTTTGGTTATTTGTCTTTAAGCGTTTTGTTTCTGAACGTCACGTTTTCCTCTCTCGGCAAATTTGTGCTTGGAATTCTGACAACAGGTAAAATAATAATGAAGTAATAGAAAGCTGAAGATAATTAACTGTATGCTTATCAATATTTAGAGGGATACTGCTTAGAGAGAGCACTTGTTTTGTAAGAATACTGTTTTGTCGTAGCATGAGTTTATGATTCTTGCTCGTAATGACGAGCATTTTGTATCACGAGCATTTCATTATTAGAGTCGCTTGTTTTCGGTAGTGACACTTGTTGATCAGTTTGCTTGTTTTACGTTCCTGATGTTTGTAGCTCGATAGTTCGAATTGCTATGAATTGATGTTAACGATTATACCAAAGCAAGGGCAGTTTTGAATATGGCTGAGTATAGAGAGGTCTGTGTCAGCTTGGATATGTTCTGTGACCAAGTTATTGAATTAAACGAGTGTTTGGCAAGCGACGTATTCTTAACAAAAATATTTAAATAAAAAGCGGACCTTCTAAGTTAGACGTTTTACTTCAATTGGAAGTTATATTTCTTACAGTGCTAAATTAGCACTTTTCATATTAAATTAAGGATTACACCTGCAAGAAAGTGAAGTTATCCGGAATTCTACTGGAGTAATTTAGCAAGCTAAAGTGTAGCTTTACGGTGAAGCACGTTACTTCGGCAAGTTTAAGCTTTAGTGTGTAAACAGTGTAGTTCTTTAGAGTGAAGTTTTATTATACGATAATAGTTGGAACCTATGAAAAATTCCTTGAACTACTATATATTATTTTACAAGTTGCCCGGCATGATGGAACTTCAAAAACGTCGCTATTCTGAAAATAACAGTTTAAATAAATATCTCATGTAAAAGCTTCTGGACATTTTATGTAAACCTTATTTATTTTACATATTGTCCCGTGGGAAGGATTTTAAAATCACATCCTACGTATACTCTTGTTCAAAGAGAGACATTCGGTTACTTGATGAGAATTAAATTAAGACGCATACAGCATACTCGCACTGATTTTTATGCTCTTAAAATGTTAATGATAAACAAAGGCATGAGTAACTGCATTTTCGGTTGTAATGTTTCACAGCTGTTGCTTTCTGACTGACATGACGAAGTATTTTATATTTTTGGAGAATTACATTAAGCATACAGTACAAAAATACTAGCTTGCGCTCACCCAACGTCATCACCGTTTTTATAAACAATGTACTGAGATTATATTTGAAAACTGTGAAATTAAGAAAGCCATCGCAAAACACAGCTCGATATTTCGGACAGAATTATTAGGGATTCGGCAAAGAAATATGGGTCTATGTTTCCGCTGTAGCATAGGTCACACATTTCACAATGGAAAATTAATTCTTAGGGTTCCTTCAACACGCACAAGAATCTGGGTTCATTTGAAAGGTGCTAGAAATAGTTTCGACAGCGTTTGGTTTCACCTGATGTATCAGTGATAAAAAAAGTATCAGTAAAATTTTGTTGTCCTCTCTGCAGTGCAACCTGTGTAGGGTACCAGTGTAATGATTATGCCGAACGCACCATTAAAAGGTATCCTTTAATCATTTGTCCAGTAAACTCCATTTAAAACTCCATTTCAAATGTTTCCCATAGAAAACACATTCGAGGTATCCATTAAAAGATTTTCTTGGATACATCCTGTACAGTGGTGCAGTTTGAATGCAGTCATCCACTACACTGTAATGCCAAGACCACAGATCCATAACCAAAAATTTTGTCAGGTGCACTAATTCAAGATAACTTTTCAATGATTCTGTCAAAGACAATCGATTGAAGATATTCAACGATTTCATGGCGCACAACCATTTTCTGTGCTTGTATTCCATTATATTTTCAAGCACACTGATTCGAAATTCCAATGCAACAGGCAAAGAACTCGCGAAATGTAACCTGTATGTACCAGTGGGTATGGTGCCAATTTGAATTCATGAAGACAATAATTTTTCCTAGAAATGAGAAGCACAGTTTGGTCGGTTCGGTGCAAATGTGAGTATGAAACATACCGTTGAGATACTAAATTATCAGTACTTCGCACGGATACAAACATTTCCTTTTCCTCTCCTCTGCCGACATCAAAACCGACAAATGCGCAATATATTTTATCACAATTTATGTTTAGTAGTTTCACTCGAGTGCAGAACAACATTCAAGCTGACCGACATTTTATCGGTGCCTAAAGTTCCCAAAACTATGTATTTGTCAAAACGAAAAAGTTTTTAAGAAACGCGCCAGCACGGTGGGCTTTCGTTCTTTACACTTCTTTAAGAGGGCACTTTAAATCCGCCAACCGAACATTGCGAACGAGCCATTACAGCAGAAATTATGTTAAATTACTGTATTTCACAGTAAGCGCAATTTCCTGTAGTGACAGGGCTTTCAAGGAGCTGATGGCACTTAGAAAATATTCCTCATTGTTACAACTACTGAAATTCATTAGTCAGATGTTTCTTTCTTAAAGGAAAACTCTGCTGTAACTTTTATAACTCCTTTCACAATATGACTCAGAACTCTAAGCGGATACTCGACGCACACTTATTTTTAGAGCACCTCTTTTAATTTCTGAAACAAGCACAGGATTTCACGTTTAGATATTAGTAGGATAGCGAGTTATAACACATTAGTTTTTTCCTCCCAGGAGCAAAAGCTGTTATGACGTCTTGTTAATGTACTTACATACGTAATTCCTTTCCAACTGGTATCTAGAAAAATGCATGAATTATATCTAGGAAAGGGCATTAAGTCATGGATTAGAAATTTGCGCACAAGGAGCTCTCTCTCCGCTCTTACCTTCTTTGAATCTGTCATTTCTGCTCTACAATACACTATATAAGGTTTCTTCTCTGGAATTCGTAATAATTTTTTGATTGGGAGATAGGATTAAAGTTTGTGTAGGATTCTCTGAACTATTAGTTTTTTTGTCATTTTAATCGCCAAGAAAGACTATACATTTGGAGAATATATGCTGTGCATTCTATCAGCCGTACTACTAATGTTCCGGATGTTGTAGTCCTTACAATTCGATTTGAAAGTCAAACTTCCTTTTAAAGACGTATACGCAGCAAGTCGATTATCAAATTAATTCCGTAACTTGTCAGCATCCACTGAGGAATATTCAGTATGAAACTATGCGAGTATGTTTCATCACTTCTCAGTTTTCTCATTCGTTTTTTGCCTTAGCCGTTCTTCTTTGAGTAATTTAGTACTGATGAGCTTCCATTTCAGAAACACATTTCTCGCGTGACACTTGAAGGCGTCACATGTGTTTTACTTTTTCGAATGCAAACTCAATTATTTTACAAAATCTAAGAGCAAGTCAGCAGCAGCTGCAGCAGAAGTAGCTTTCTAGATACGTTTTCATGTTAAGTTGTTTTTACGAAGGTTGGAACTTTGAGCATCAGTCGCATTCGCAATTTTCTTACATATAACCAAATTCACGAAGCTCACCGTTTCCTTTTTCCTAAGTACATTTATTGATTTACCCATTCTTCTAAAGCAATAATTTCAATTTTTCTTTAGTATTTTTTTCAGTGTTTATCTCATCTCATTATACACTGAAGAGCAATTGAATTAGAGATACCTATCTAGTAACGTGTACAACCACCTTTCGCCCTGATGACGGTGGCGATTCGTCTCGGCATGGACTCGACAAGACACCGGAAGCGTTGGGAAGCCATACGGATCCACGACCCCTGAACAAGCTCCCACAGTTCACGAAGATTTGATGGCGAGGCGTCAGAGCCTCAAACATCTCTCTCGATGGCATCCCAGATGTGCTCGATGGGATTGAGGTTAGGTGACTTAGCTGGCCAAGGAAGCGAGGTCACGTCGGTGTAGTGTTCATCCAACCATTTGGATACAATTCGGGAGCGATGGCACGGCGCATTGTCTTGTTGCAGGATGAGGTCCCCACTGGGATATTGGAGGCGCACAAACTGGAGCAAATGGTCGTCCAGGATATCCCGGTAACGTTGACCTGTGAGGGCCGATGTCACACGTACCAGGGGTCCCATTTTAGTCCACGTCAACAGTCCCCAGACGAGAATGCCACCCCCACCAGCTTGAAGAGTACCCTGCTGGCAAGAAGGATCCATCGCTCCATGTGGTTTGCGCCGTACTCGTATCCTGCAATCCGCATGTACCAACGTGGATCTCGACTCATCAGTCTAGGCAACATTTTTCCACATGTCTAGGGTCCAGTGGCGATGTTTCCGCGCCCATGCTAATCTTTGCACCCTGTGATGTGCGGTCAGCAGCGGTACCCTCGTGGGACGATGGCTTCTGTACCCCATAGCGAGGAAATGGTTTTGGGTGGTGTGGCTGCTTACACGTTTTTGTGCACCAGCGTTAAATTGCCGAGTGATTTCTTGCACTGTGGCCCGTCTATCTGCTGTTACAATGCGAGCTAGCCGACGATGACCCCGCTCATCCACACGCTGTCGTCCACGGCAGTTGGCCCCTGTAGGGATGGTTTTACCGGATTCGATGTACTTACGTTGCACCCGTGACACAGTGGCTCGTAAAAATCCCAGTGCCTGCACGACTTCCGAGATGGAGTGACCCATTCGTCGGGCCCCGACAATTTGCCAACGATCAAATTCGCTTAGATCCTTCGTCTTACCCATACTGCGTCCAACTCTTACTGATTCCCGTCGCATCACTTCTTATATTGTCGGATCGCTGCATACGTCATGTCGTTTGTGTTTACAGGGCCGCCCACAGCCCCACATTTGCATAACGCCAGCTGTCTCTTATTCAATTGCTCTTCAGTGTACATTCAGTATACACTTATATCTACCATAAAAGTGTTTTTTAAACATATTGGAACTTGAAAAAAATTTCACGTTCTTAGTGACTGATCGATGAGTCTGGAACCTACAGGGTCGGAGGGATCAGAGATTGGGTTCTGGGCAGCTATGTCCCAGTTAAAATAGGTTTGATGTAAATACTTGAACAGAGTGGCAAATATTAGTTCAATAGATAAATTATTTCAGGTATCTGATATCTTTTGACGATAGTTGAACATTACAAAAAGCAGTTTATAATGATTGCATGAAGAAGTGGTATATGCCCACACTGATGACAAAGTAGTCTGAGTGGTATATGTCTACACCATTTCGGACATATGGCTTCTAACCATACGTCCGAAATGGGACCGGGTGTGAGACCCGGACGAGGTATGGGTTGTGTGTCAGTCTGGTGGCACTAGTTCTGTCCATTTACTGGACCCGTGGCACCAATTTAGGGATGGAAAGGCCTATAGCACGTAGAATGCTCAAGGTGGTCGTTAAACCTTGAAAAAAAAATCATGTCAATAGCTCGCAATCTTCACTGAGAAAAAATGTCTGTTTGAAGCAACAAAACAGTTTTGTTGATCTGTTTTGTCGATTTATTTTGTTGTTTAGCCAAACTCCATCGCGATTGCTCTTTTGGCAACACAAAATTATTTCGTTGGCTATATTTTGTTAATTCAACTAAGCGTTTTATCACGATAGCAATCCATATTGTTGGACCAAACAAATTCCCCAAAATCGACGAAGGCATTTTGTTAAATGAACAAACCGTTTTGTCACGATAACAATAAATTGTGTTGAATCAACAATAGTTTTCCGCAAAATACATTTGTAAATTCAACGAACATTTTTGTTGACTGCATATCGACGAAATTGTTTTGTTGATTACACAATTTTGGTGGAATAACATTGTCACAGCTCTGTCATGGAGCAGAGAGCAAATATCCGGTTCTGTTTGAAAATCGGTAACACTGTACCATAAACAGCTGAATTGTTACGTGATGTGTATGGGACTAATTGCCTATATCGTGCACAAATATTCCAACGGTTTGCACGTTTGAAGGATGGGCGGGAAGATTTGAAAAATGACGAAAACCCCGGATAGCCTATTTCAGGGCGCACGTCTGAACTCAGTGAGAAAGCTCGCAAAAGGATGAAACATGATCGTTGTGCGACCTTGAGGATGCTGGAATGTGAGCTGGATGTTAATAAGGAGACGATTCGTCAACTTTTAGTGCAAGATTTGAGGGAGGGGTGTTTGTTTTGCTCCGTATGCTTTGTCAGACGACCAGAAACATGCACAAGTGGAATACGCGAAAGACATTCTGGTTGCTTAAAAACACTCAAAAATATTCTCCAAAGCATTCTGAGAGGTGACAAGACATGTTTTCGTTATGATCCCGAAACGAAGCGTCACAGTACTCAGTGGAAGATGCGACAGTCGCCCAAAGGAAAGAAATGCTGGCTACAGAAATCCAAAATCAAGACAATACTTGTGTGTTTTTAAGACAGCAAAGGAATTCTACATCACGATATCATTCTTCAATGTACAACTGTGACTGGCAATGCTTGCGCATCCATTTTGGAATGACTGTGGAAGAAAAATGTTTGTTTCAGCCCTGAGTACAACAAGTTATTAAAATCATGCAATGTATTGATTATAATAAGCTTTCCAACGTGCCAGAAATCATTACTCAAGTTATGAAGATAATGACTGTGGAATAAATCTCGTTCCTGTGCTTTGACCTTTGACACCATTTCGATGATATTCAAACGAACCGGTTCAGTGTACCTCCGGAACAACATAATAGAATTTTGTCTTTCAATATTGTTCAACTAGGAGTATACAATAAAATAGGGCATAAAAACATGAGCAAAGGACATACGACATTCGGACAAAATCACAGGCAATAAACATAGGGCATACATGGGGAGAACTAAAGATAACGAAATAGGAACCGTGGGCACTTGTATTATAAAATACTGAGTGCATACAATAACACCAGGGCTGAGAACAGGAGCTAATATCAAGGCAATAGCACGGAGGAGTCAGAGGCAATTGCGTGAGCATTCATGGGAAAAGAAGCATACATAATGAACGCGTGGGCTCGCAGGCCACTCTCAAGAAACGAGGGCGAACAAGAAAACAATAGGAATTATACACTAAATGGTACATATGAATGCAGGGCAAACAATAAGAGTATACATAATTCGGGCACATACATACTACAGGTGATGTCACTATAGTAAACAAAGAAGTATGAGCAAAATCGAGAAACCAATATAACACATACAAAACCGGGCGATACACAGGTAACACATGGAGTATGCACAGAGTAAGGAGAAACATGAGAACATGGGCACGCAGGCCGCACTCATAGTACAGGGGCAGTATAATACAACAAGTACATAGTGAGCGACAGGCCATAGCACGGGATTATAACACTATAACAGGAAGAACATGAAGTATGCATAAGATAAGGAAGATACAATACAACGTGGGCACGCAGGAGATACTCGTAGAACAGGAGCAACACAATACAACAAGATAATAAACACGATGAATAATACACGTAAAGTTCAAATGATGGGTGTAGGACAAATCCGTAAACCAGAACGATAGTACATAGAACGCCTAGGCAGGAGCAAGGTCAGACTAATAGTAAAAGTCGGACGAATGTAATTCTTCCCAAAGAGTGAAGGCGTCAATGAAGTCATCATCATTGGCAAAGTCTTGTGGAAATGGTGTGGTGGAAGTGGAGAACATGGTACAGACACAATAGGAGCCGCTGAAGAAACTTTGATTTTGGCACGAATTTTCCGCGTGCGCTGAGAGGAGCGACGTGCACGTTTCTTTGGAATGGCTCCTGTTAAGGGCGCCGAAATAGAGGGCTGAGCGGAAGACGACAGGTCGAGCGGAGATGAAAATTGTAGAACAACAGAAGACGCAGGTGGTGCAACAGTGGGACGCAGAGACGGTTGAATGGAAACGGAAATAGGCACGGACGGAGCTGCAGATGCAGATGACGAAGGCGTGACAGAGGGCTTGTAGGACTGACGTAGATGATCAAATCGCCGAGCCATCGACAAGTCCCTATCTGCCGTGTGCGGGAGGTTGAAGTACGATCTGGCAGAACACCAGAAGTCTAGAGCTTTGTTATAAGTGATTCGAGAGCTACAATTCTCAAGAAATGGTACAGGGATCTTAATTAAGGTGAGATAATGGAGAGCTTTCGTGATATCAGCCGTAGCAGTCTCATGGGGGTGCTTAGCACAAAGAAGTTGACACTCGGAAGCAGAAAGATGTGCTGAGTAGTTTGGAGGCAGAGAAGTATCCGAGTACTCTGTAGGATCAGAACCTGAGTCCGTAGCTGAAAAAGTGTCCGAGGAAACTGCGGAAGAAGCAGTTGAAGTATGTTCCGAAGAACCGGCGGCGCAAGAAGAAAAGCCGGGCAATGATGAACGTACTAGTGTGTCTTCAAGTGATGCGGCGATGATGGGTGAAGAACCAGAGGCTGGTAACGACGGCTCAGAAGAGCAGTGAGGAGGAACAACGGCCGAAGCCAAGTCCGGGCCGACGGTGATGTGTTCCGTACTCGGCGGAGGGGAGACCACCAATGTGGTCCCACCAGAGTGGGAAGTGTTCAGGGGCGATTGCAGAAGAAACGCCGGGGAGTCCACAAGGGGCACAGTGGAGATCGTAGCAGCTGAAAATGAAGCAGGCATTGTAGAAAAATACTGGTGAAAAACGGTGGAGGAACCAAGCGGAGGCAACAAACTGGAATAGTCCTGGAGCGGTGCAATGAAAAGAGCAGGTAGAGACGACAAACTGTTGAGCTGAGAAAGAGCTGATGAGTCTGGAGGAAGCACAGTGGTGGAAGATGGGTAGGACAGAGGAACAGTATTCACAGATGGAATAGGCTTACCCGAACTGGAAAGCAGCGGTTGAGGGAAAGAAACTGTGTATGATGAGAGTAAGGAAGAACTAGTGGAAGTGCTGAAGTCCAAGGCCACAGAAAGTGGAGAATGTGACACAGGAGGATGGAACAACCCACCTGGTACAGAGGGTAAAGTACATGCAGTGGAATAAGACAATAAAGGTGCAGACTGAAAAGGCTTAGCAGATGACGTAGTGGAGCAGATGAGCCAAGAGGTGCAGGTGATAATGCAGCGTTTGTAGCTGGGCAATAAGCACGGAGATGATTAGGTGATTTACATATGAAGCAATGAAGAGCAGTATAAACATTCACAGCACGAATATGTCTACCACAGACTATTTGGAATGTGGTAGGACAGGAAATAATCGAAGCTTCGTCCGGAAACACGACGAGAGCCTGTCGTCGGAAACTAAGATAAGGACGAGCCCCTTGCTCGTCCAATGCGGCAGGTAAGGTACGAATTGGACCAATAACAAGTCCACAACGAGAAAGAAAACCAAAGAGGACATCATCAGAAATTTCCGGTGGAACAGGAGACATGCTTACAAGGATACGGCACTGTGCGAGAAGAATGGCGAACAGACTTTGATCACCAACAAAGATGGGAGAAGACATAACTCGTGCAACATGAGCGGGAGAGGAAAAATAAATAAGCACAGAGCGAGGTTTACATGCAACATGTGTAATGGCATCTGGAGGAACAAGTTTATGCAGAGCTGATGTGTACACAGTAAGTTTTGTATTAGGGAGGGAAATATATTTCACCCCTAAAGCTAAAGAGGCTAGTAGAGACTTACCTCGGGGCGAAGATTCAGGAAGATGAAGAGTAAGAGTTGAATCCTGACGAGAAACAAGGAAGTCCAGGCATGACGGCAAAAGCGTGGAAGGTGTGGTAATGGGAGCCGACAGAGTGGTGAAGTTGATCTTGAAGCAGAACATCTGGTAGAGGCGTCAGTGGTGGAAGATATTCTGCTGATATTGCACAAGCCATGAGCGGTGGTAGACTGCACAATTGCTAGGAAGACAAATGGTGAAGGCACAACGAACAGGTGAACGAAAGCTGAGCGACAAACGATGACGACACAAGTAGAGCTGCAGGAGAGATGTCACAACTGTGAGACCATGACGTCACAGGAAGACCACTAATGGAAGATGACGTAACCGGGAAAAGGGTAGATAAGCTCAGGAACACAAGCACAGAAGGCAACGTATAGGAACGCTGATGGAGAATAGAAGAGAGTAAAGGCGAGTCACGATGGCCAGATGGTAAACAAACGCACCGAGTTGAAATATGAAGGAATATCGCGATAATATTCACTTACCGGTGCGGAAACGTGGCTGGGAAGATTGCTGATAGCTTATTACTTGAGCAAGGTGCACAGGAAAGGAACAGAAGGCACTGGAACGTGTACACAGGGCACACACTTCAGAACGCAGAAGGGCGTGGTCAGCAGGTAATATTACTATGAAAATCAAGTAAATATGCACAGTTCAGCTAGAAAAGGTGGTAATAAAGATAGCACATACCCTTATGTTTGATTGGAGCGCAAAATTCGGGAGAAACAGGCACTTTTATTGAACATACTGAGCAAAATGTGAAGAGCTCGAGAGGGCACGTCCAACGGCAGTTTTGTCGCAATCGATGCATTTTTAGTAAAGTTATGAGGATAATGGCTGTGGAGTAAATATCACTCTTGTGCCCTGACCTTTGACCCCATTTCGATTATATTCAAAGGTTCAGTATACCTCCGGAATAACACACTATAGTTTTATCGCAATAGAAGCATTTTTAATCAAGTTATGAAGGTAATGGCTGTGGAATAAATATCACTCCTGTGTCCTGACCTTTGGCCCGATTTCACCCATTTTTAATAGCGTTCGTTTCCAAGTTGTCCCCTACCACATACTAAAATTGCATTGAAATCGAACCATTTTTTACGCAAGTTACGACGCATAAGGGCAATGGAATGGATACCGCTCCTATGAGACCTTTGACCCCATTTCGCCCATTTTCATTAGGGTTCGTCACCAAGTGGTCCCCTACCACATACTAAAATTTCATCGAAATCGAACAATTTGTATGTACGTTATGATGCATAAGGGTAATGGAATGGATCCCGCTCCTATGTCTTGACCTTTGACGCCATTTCTCCGATTTTCAATAGGGTTCGTCCCCAGTGGTCCCCTACCACATACTAAAACTTCATCGAACTCGAACCATTTTTACGCGAGTTATCGTGCGGACAGACGGACAAAGATAGAGCATATACGCTTCTTCAACCTACGGTTGCAAAGCGTAAAAGAAGGGTAATGGTTCTTTCATGATAGCACACACACACACACACACACACACACACACACACACACACAGTGCAGTCACTGTACTGTACCACAACGTCTGGCACGAAAACAAGTTTGTGTTTACTCAACCATTACCCTTATTCTCCAGATTTGTCACCGTGTGACTACATTCTATTCCCGAAACAAGGTTACTTTTAAAACGTGAACATTTTTCAAGACATTGAAAACACACAAAGAACTGTAATATCAGCTCCTTACTTCATACCAAAATATGACCTCTGCGGGTCCTTCCAAGCGTTGGCTGGTCGTGCCGCTTCCTGTATTAACGTAGTTGAACTGTACTTCGAATGAAATACATTCAAGTAAGTTTTTCTGTTTTCCCATTTTAAAAAAGAAAATTTGTTGTCATTACTTAATTGCTGCTATGTATAATAGAACATTTTTATCAAAGGCACACAGGACTGTCTTAGGAAAAAAAAACAAGCAGATTCCTAAACAATTTTTTTATTGTTTGTGTGTAATGGATCAAATTTCAAAGGCTATCACTTTTAAAAGGAGGTCACGTGACCCTTTTATCCCTTCGTCGCACTATCCTTAGAGAGTTCTTTGTTAAGCATTTTCTTGTTTTTCTTTACATTAAGACCGAGAAACTTAATATTATGAACATAGTTCTTCGTATTTTCATATCGATCATCATAATTTTCTAACGTGAACTGAAGTAGATTTACAAAGGTAAATACCATAGTGAAAGTGCGTTTTACATTAATAAAGCAGCATGCAGGTGAATATAGATGGGTTGTTTTTAAAGCCCGCTAGTTAAAAGGCGAAAATTCACTTCAATTTGAAGAACACTTCCGGATCGATAGGGCTGTGCAAACAGACATTTTCTCAATGAGATGCGAGAAACAAGATAACCTGGTTTTCATGTTCTTTCTGTTATACTTAATCGCGTTAAAATAATGCACGTTTTTATGAAAGAATTAAAAAAACCGCAAGGCATTTTTTCCTTATTTGTACGCTAGCTACCGTAAAACTAGAGCGAACAACCAATTGCATTACTTCACTCATCTGTTCATTTATCGGCGGACTTTTCAATTTCCCTTTGATGCTAATGCCAAAAGACGAACCTGCTGCTTATTTAAATATTTGGCTGTACTCAGTAAGGAAGCACAAATCACGAAAACATATGTTTTATTTAGTATTTTGTAAAAAATAAGGTAAAATGCTCTTTTTCGTGTTCTGAAATATTGAATTCAAAGTTCTAAGAAAACCTGAAATTTAAGATTTCCCCCAACAGGTCTCGGAGATCGCGATTTTCCAGAGAAAAAGCGTATATCTTTTATACTAAAGTTTAGTAACCTTTTTCACTGGTACGCTAGTTTTACAAATTTTAAATGCTTTGAAAAAGGTAAAATCAATTTTATAGGTATTGGAGTAAGACAAAATGTGCTCAGAAAACTTTCATATGTTTCTTCGCTGCTGACCCAACCGATGAATCTACACTCAATCGTAAAAATGAACCTCTTTATTCACCGAAGAGCCAACACATTACGAACAGCTGACTAGTATGATGTTGGTCCTCTACGTGCCGCCTAAACAGCTCTTACCCGGCAAAACATGGGCGCTAAAAGATTTTGCCGAGGCTTGGACACATTTCCGGAGATTAGTGGTCTTTACCTCCTCGGGCCACTTTTTGAATATACTGGCCACGGATGACCCTGAGCACCTCACAAGCCTTGCAGTCACAGAAATATGCTCACCCAGTCATCTGGCTACTACGACTTGCCCTTTGTCAAACTAGGTTAAGTTCGCTGTCTTTCCAATATGAAATACAAGAATAACACTGATTAACATAGCTCAGTATCAGGTGACATTTATACCGTTTTATGACCTTCACACGCACCGTCATTTACCTGCAACTGCTTCGATTTGCATAAAGACGCGCTGGTCATAATTAGGGTAGTAATTTTATCGCAGAAAAAAAGGCAAAATTCGCGGGGCTGTCGTTGAGTAAATCGTAAGATTTACCGAAAATTTCCACGGCTTTTTGCGAAATTTCGGGATTTACCTCTAAATTTCACAAAGTACCGCATTTCTTCAAAAATACGGCTTTCGGGCTCTTTCCCCACATTTTGGATATGTAAGATGCATTGTCTGTCACAATAGCGGTTATATGCGGAAGAAGTATTTCATACTTATTAACGCACTGAAGTATTGCCTCGGATTTCAAAGTGATTTGCACCAGCAAAATCCCAAAAAGGCACATGAGGAAGTATTCCTATTTTATATGTAATACGCGACGAACCAATTCATAAAATATTGACTAATTGCGTAAGTATTCGTTTTCCGGGTTTCAGCTATAAATTATGGTAATTTTAAACGAATGATGTAAATTTCTTGTTTCATTTTTTTGTTCGGTAGGAAAGGGAAAACAAATACGGTAAGGGCTTTTGTATTAGGGTGATATGAAGAACGAATGTTTATGTTTATACACTTGCCTTCTGTATGCTTAATAGCGCTAAGTTCCAATGGACGGACTTGATACTTCGGAAATTAGGGTATGCAAATTTAATAACTCACCTTATATCAAACGTAATCCGATAAAAGGATTAATAAGTACTTAAAGCTGAAGTTTTACTTGTATACACAATAGCACACCATAATGCACTAAAAGAATAAACGCAGTTTCGAAAATATGACGCTTAAAAATAAACATGGGATATCTGCGAGCACAAACACAACACACGCATTGCTTGCGAAAGACATCGCATCATAAAAAGCACGACCATCATAACAGAAGGGTCGGCACAAAGCGTGAGTAGGCCTGTAAAGAGAAGCGAGTTGCGTTTCTCATGCCAGGTGCTTTCCGCGACTAATCACGTGACACGGTATTAAAACTTTACGCAGTTACAAATGCTATTGAAACTTGAACGCTAGATAATAAACAACCTTTCTCTCCTCGCGTGGAAATAGTTTGGCGACTGGTGTGAGACGTACTTAAGACTTATTTTTTCAACAGTATCCCACTCGGTGGGCAAGAGTCACATATCAGTCCAATTCCGTTCCTTAGCTTCTCGTGCTGGTTTCTTGGTAGTGGTTTTGTCATAATATCTGCTGTCATGTCTTTGATTTTGTAGTACTCCAATTTTAATGCTAACTTCTGGAAGTCTCTAATGAATTTGAGCTTTACATTTATGTGTTTTGTGCGAACGCTCATTCTCTCATTTTTGGTGAGACTTATGTATAACATATTGTCTTTATACGGTGCTGTTTGTTCTGCTTGGGGATTGTGTTGATCCTCCAGTAAATTCTAATCCAGATGGATTCTTGACAAGCACGTGATGCAGAGATATATCTTGATTCTGTTGATGAAAGAGCAATACAGTTCTGCTTTTCAGAGTTTTACTATATGTTGCTATTCCCAAGTTGGAACACATATCCACTTGTGGGGTTTCAGTCCTTGGCATCCCCTGCCCACTCTGCGCCAGCGTATCCCTTGGGAACGGGTTGGTGTCTTGCGCTAAGTTGTGGTCGCATGCCGATTGTTATTTTCAGATATTTAATGATTTTCTGTACGGCTTTCCAATCTTGTGCTAATGGATTCTCCACTTTTCTACATAAAATGACAGCTCCTGTATCTATATCCGGTCTTGTGACTCTTATAATGTACAAAAAGGCTTTCACTACTTCATGGTATACAGATTTATCCGCGAGAGTCTTCTTGCTTCTGTTTATCGAAGTCCGTAGGCATGGGTGTGTAACTCTTCTCTAGTGGCTCTTCATTTGTGACTTCCAACTGTTTTGGTCTTTCTTCTTCTAGCATTTTCTATAATTTATGCCAATTTGTGGACTCGGGTTTAGGTAGCACTTTTGCAATGTATGCTGGTCTATCAGGCGGGTTTCCTTTAGCGGTTCTGGCTGATTTGCTGGGTTGTGAACTTTTGATTTCATGTGTAGATCCATTTGATTCTAACACGGGATTTTCACTTTAAAACACACTATCTTTTGTGTTTTCTCCTATTCTTGATATTAGCTCGCATATTTCTTTTACAGTCTGACTTTCAGCTAATTTTACAATACGGCTGGTTATCACTCTGTTTGTTCTTGGTATTAGGATACGATATTTTGTGTATTTTTCACTGTAACCGACCAATCTCCATTTTTGAGGTTGATTGTCAAATTTCTTTCTGGCTTGTTTCGACACATAAAAATATGTTTTGCAGCCAAACACCTTTATATGTCCTGCGTAAGCTTGCAGCCCTTCAATAATAAGAATGGTGTTTTATCTGTAGATCTGGTGGTAGGGTAGAGCGAAAAAACCTTTTTTTGAAATTCATATTGCCTGACTCATTATTAGGTTCCAAATAGGCTAGAACAAATTGTCTCAAAATTTCAGCCCAAAATATTGGCATCTTGAGGTTCCACAACTCAAGTGAATATGTATACTTCGTCAAAATCGCCATTGTCAGCGCGAGAAATTGCTTTCCACACCAAATTGTATCTAAAGAGAGTACAGCTACAGTTATTTACAGGAGTAAGCTGAGGAGAGAACGTCGGGAGGTACGGTCCCAGCTTGCGTCTACCGCTACACAAATAATACAGTCTTTGGACGGCATTTACTTTGATGGGAGGAAGGAGAAGGCTTATAAGTGTATGTGAAGAAGGGAAATTCTTCCTACAGGACTGCAGGTGCGGAAGAGCATATTATTCTCTTGTCAGAACCTGGATCTGTTTATATAGGACATGTAACTCCGGTCTAAGTCCAGTGCAGATATTACACGAAGCATCACCAACTTCGTTACACAGAACGAGATTTCGCTTTCCAACCTGTTTGCTGTAGGCTGTGATGGAACGAACGTAAACACTGGGAAGTAAAATGGCGTAGTTAGACGTCTTGAAATCTTTGTTGGTCATAAACTGCATTGGCTTGTATGCTTGTTGCACACCAACGAACTGCCTCTTCGTCATCTTTTCCAGAAGATTGATAGAAAGACATCTGGGCCAAAACAGTTTTCCGGAACAATGGAAAAATCCCTGGAAACGTGTGAAACTCTTGCCGTGACAAGTTATGTCCCTATTCCAGTTGCTCTCCTCGAAATTGACAAAGACGACCTCAGTACAGACCAAAAATACCTCCTTGATATTTCTAGGGCAGTATTCTCCGGGGAGTGCCCTCCAAACTTAGCAAGCAGGAGTCCTGGGAAGATGGCCCACTAAAGATGGCTCACTACAGCCAACAGAATTCTTCGCCTTTACGTATCAACCGCAGGACCACCAGATGACTTAAAGCTCCTAGCGGCATATGTTATAAAAGTTTATGTGCCATCCTGGTTTGAAATAAAGAAAATCCCGAGAGCAACTCATGAAGCATATCTTCTTCACAGAATGATAAGTAAAAGTTCATTCTTGCCAGAAGAGTTTAAGGCAATCGTGCACGAAGTTATTCAGAGGAACTGTTATTTTGCTCACTCTGAAAACATTCTGTTGGCGATGCTGGAAGATGAAAGAGCCCAAACTTGGCCTCAGAAAAATACTGAAAGCCAGGAAAACTGACTGGAAGGGGAAAATACGCTATTTTGAGCTTCCCAAATTGAATTTCAAAGCAGAGGAGTATTTTGAGATGATACGCTGGGACAATATCTTGGAACCACCGGGTACTTTGAGCCTCAGCGGCGGAGACATAACAAGATTGATCAAAGGCCTTTCACAGTTTAAGATAGGGAAGCTCCCTTGCCATTCTCAAGTAGTAGAGAGGCATGTGAGACTGGTGACAGAAGCGTCAATTGCAACATGTGGTGCAGAAGCCAGGGATGGAATCATACGCGAGCCGAATCAAGTCCCGGAACGAAATTCCGAAGTTCGACACCAAGTTGAATTTCTTCGGATCTCGTGTGGAACCTGAAGATGACTAGTGATTAATCTGAAACATTTTTCCTGATGCTTTTTTACCAATTACAACCACTTGTTGGGTTAGGAAACAAAAATATTGTAAAAAAAAATATTTTCATGCTTTCACTTTTTTGACGTTAAAATTAAATGTTTTTAACCTAGTGTGGAACGTAAAGATGACGACTTATTGAGCTGGAATTTTTTACTGTGTTTTTTTAACCATACAGAACCATTTGTTGGGTCAGGAAACAATAAAATTAAAAAAACGTTTTTTTTGGCATTTTTCACTCCACCCTACTGGAGGGTAACCTATTCCGCAGGTATGTTGCAGTGATGAGGGCTTCTCCATCACATTTGTCTTCCATTTTTGAATCCAGGAGCATTGTTTTTGCAATTTCAACGAGATGCCGAATTTTCTTTTCTTTTCTGCCACGCCATTTTGCTGTGGGGAATATGATATACTTCTTTGGTGTTCAGTTCCATTCTCGGCAAGATAGTTTTCAAATTCGGAACCAACATATTCTCTTCCGTTGTCTGCTCTGATTATTGCACGCGGCTTGGTTTTGAATTTGTTGTTTGTGACTGCAACGTATTGCTTCAACTTTCCTGTGGCTTCATTTTTGTTAATATACAGTATGCACATCTGCTGAAGTTATCAATTAAAGTCATGAAGTATCATTTACATCACTATAGTGACGTTTCCATGGGACCACATATATCTCTATGAATTAGCTCTAGTGATTTTGTGCTTTGTCTGCACACTCCTTGGAGTATGGGTTTTGTGTGTGTTAGCTTGCCCTTTATTCAGCATTCACGATTTTTATCTTTTTTGCATTCAGACAACTTTAATCCTTTTACCATTTCCTTTCTTTCGATCTCTCTGATCATGTTCGGATCTCTGTTTCCCAAACACCTATGCCACAGGTTTATACAACTTCGTTTTGCACAGAGTTCAGCAAAATTAGCTTTTTTCAGTTTCTCCCACTATATTCAGCTTTTAGAGATTTGAGTTGTTAATAGTGCCAACAGCTACAATGATTTTCCACGCTTTATTATGAATCGGCCTCCATGAAAGTAACATTATAACCCTTTTCAGCAATTTTTCTCACTGATAGGAGGCTAGTATCTAACTATCGAACGTAAAGTACTTCTACTTTTATATTTTTTACTTCACCTTTATCATTTCTGCATCGCAAATATCCTGTTCCCTTTACATCGGATTGCATTCTTGCGCCGTTGGCAGTTGTAACATCCTCCTTAGTATCTGGCTCAATTTCTGTGAAAAAGTTTCATTATTGGCTAGTGGTGCCTGAATCTATTGACCATTTGGTATTTTCAACCTTGGTTAGTGTTGTTTTAAATGTGAACCGTTCTGTTTCCTGTTTGAATTTTAGCTCATCACTTATGTTTTACTTACATTTTTTTCTAGGAGTTTTAACCTGATTTCTTGCCTGTGTGTTCGTATTTTCTGCTTGTGGGACTTCTGTGTATTTTTTATTCCCGTTTACTTTTCCACAAATGCCATCATCCTTTTTTAGTGTGACCTTTCTTATTGCTGTAGGTGCAATATTTTGCTTCTCTTGCATTTCCGTTTGATTTGTCACTTGTTTCAAATGCTGTTGTGGAATTTGGGTTTGTTTGTGCTCTGTGTTTTCGACTATTGCACTTGTCGATGGGTTTATATTCTAATGCTAGTTACTCCTCACGTTTTGCTTCAATGGTTGTTACATGAGTGTCACATATGGATTGAAGATCACACAACACGATTGCTGCTAATGTGAATCTTTGATATTTATAAACCAATTGCTTTTAGTTTATTTGCAATTTCTAACATCTGGTTGATGTGTTCTAGCATGTTTTCACAGTCATTGGGTCATTGTACATTTTACGGAAAAGTTTTCTTAACAAATAGGGCTTAATGCTTAAATTTGTTCTTTCATGAATTCTCTTCAATGAAAGGAGTCAACATATTTCGTGCAGTCTTTTCATTTATGATATTTATAATTTTTTCGTCAGCCAAAAGTAGATTTTTTGTTGACATAGCTTGTGCTTTTTTCTTAATCCAGTCCTTATTTTTAACTGTAGTTTCTTCTTGGCAAACAATATTCCAAGTATCTTCTTTAATAAAAAGCATTTGGATTTTAAATTTCCAAAGTGTATAATTGTATATTCAATTTTAAATGTATATTTATACATTGATTTTAAATTGTATTATTCAATTTTGCTATGGAAAAATGTGCCACGTTTATTGGACTAGAAGACGTCATTTTTATTGTAGTTCTTGTATAAGAGCAACAGTTTACTTTTAAATTCACTTCTTTACCAACCACTCATACAACATGGCTTATGCAACGAAAGGTTTAACTTTTTGCTCTCGGTTACGGAAACCTCATGTTAGCGTTTATGACTATTTCATTCCATCTAATATTTCATTCCGAGTTCATTTATCGGCCATGAATCAACTCAGTTTCATTGTTTTATTAGGTGATATGGAAAACGGAATGTTTATACAGTATATCTTTACTTGCCTTCGGTATGTTTATAACGCTCTAAAGTTCCAATGGACGGACTTGGTACTTCGGAAATTACCGTGTGCAAATTAAATGACTCACCATATATAAAATAATCCTATTAAAGGATGAAGAAGCACTTAAAACCAAAGTTTTACTTTCATACACAATTACACACACCGAATGCACTGAAGAAATAAATGGATTTTTGAAAGATAACGCTTAAAAATAAACATGGCGTATCTGAGAACACAAACATAACACACGCACCGCTTGCGCAAAACATAGGAGCATAAGAAGAACGACTATCATATCAGAAAGGTCAACACAAAGCGTGTGTACTGTGTAGTCCTGTGAAGAGAAAAAAGTTGCGTTTCTCATGCCAGGTGCTTTCCGGACTAATCACGTGACACAGCATTAGCACTTAACGCAGTTAGAGATATTAAACAACTTTCTCTCCGCGCGTGTAAAAACTGTATGACGACTGCTGTGAGCCGTACTTGTGACTTATTTATCCAAAAATGAAGAAGAATATTACCTGTTACCCGGTGCTCTAACCGAGAAGAAGGGATAGACGGCTGCGCCATAAACCATTCGACTCAGGTGCAGGAGTAAAAATGTCTGAAGCCCGTAACTTACCCCATTCAACCACCATAAAAGCCACCATTACACGATACTCAGTGTAATAATCCTATAATCACGAACAGTAGGGGCTATCGAAAAAAAATTTATTTAGAAAGTTTTGTCTCGAAAATGAAAAAAATGTGTTAGGTGTATGATACATAAAAAAACTGGGTCATGTGGATCAACATCCTGCGACTCTCCTAGGGGCCTAACTGTCACAACTACCGGAACTTTGCTTTAGGGTATGTGAGACCACTTTACAGGACTAAAAATTAAAAAGTGTGACCCTCTGGGCGATATACTCAAAAGCATACATTTTTATCATAAACTCAGAAATATTCTTAAGGACATTTGACCGTTTCTCTGTACACGCATAAACAAAAATTCTGCTTGCAAATGTGACTCACTTAGAGCAAGCGAGTGTTCCTGCGGCCCTATGTGCTAGGCTGAGCGGAACATATCCAGTGAAGATAGCGGTACATAAGTAAAACAAATATCATTGTTCAGTAGGCAAATCTTCTCTTTCAATATCCAGAGAGGACACCTGCATTTTCTTGAATTTAGCCACTGGGCGGTTTGTTTCACAATTTGCTAATGATCTGCCAATAGAGATAGAGTATTCTTTTTGGACGCTAGATGATCCGTCCGTATGTTGAAACATGTGACGGAGGGATAGTTTGTTGCCATTTAGCATGCGCACGAACCTGAGCAACAGTCTCTGAAAAGTTTCTTCCATGCCTCGTATGACACCTTTCTTCGGGCCCAAGTTTCCAGGTGTACAGTCACATACAGCTGCAAAGTAAAGTTTCGGTGCTGCTCTTCTTATGTTGCGAAAACTGCAGAATAATTAGAGATGTAAAATAGTGAAACTCTATTATTAAGTGTGCAAATCAATTTTAAAGCGTTTGTTTTTTGTGTGACGTATACCGTTAATTTACATATCCGACATTCCCCCGAGTTGTTGTCATGTGACCGCAACTGGTCCAGAGTATAAAATGTGACACAGAAGTTTGTCCAATAATCAAAAGCACTTGCACATCAGTAGGTAAAAGATGGCAAGCAATACTGCATTTATTAGACACTGCATTCGTTACGAATCTCATCAAGGAAAAGGTGCTACTAAAGCATATGCATCGATCTGTTCTGGGGGAGAATATTGTTTCGAAAAGCACGTGTGAGTTTTGGTTTAAATGGTTTAAAGCAGGTGATTTTGATGTTAGCGATCGAGAACGTAGCGGCGCCCCACAAAAGGTTGAACATGAGGAACGGCATTCATCTCAAACGCAAAAATAACTCGCTGAACAAATGGAGTTACCTCAACAAACCATTTCCAATCGTTTAAGCGCAATGGGAAGGATTCAGAAGGAAGGAAAACGGGTGCCACATGACCTAAGCCAGAGGAACAAGGATGAGCTTGTCACGAAATGTTTGAATCTGTTGAATAAACAAACACAGAAAGTCTGTCCTGTGGAAAATCTTTACGGGTGATGAAAAGTAGATATAATACGACAGTCCCAAACGTAAAAAACAGTAGGTAGACCCTTGTGCGGGGTCTACCTCACCGGTGTCTACACAGCAGCAACGACTTCGACACCCAAAAGCAAATACACTGAGTAGCAACGACTTCGACACCCAAACGCAATATTGTGTTGCCATTCATGTCGTTCCATTCCTTTTACATGCTCTGGTGTGTTGCCATTCATGTCGTTCCATTTCTTTTACATGCTCTGGTGTGTTGCCATTCCTGTCGCACCATCACCCAGCAATTTTTAAACAGAAAGATGTCTGGCCACAAACAGCACGGCTCTCCCAGGCCTGCCTCCGTAATGTCGACATTCTTACCAGATCGCCCGACCTCTCACCGATGAAACAGGTTTGGGATATGATGGGACGCCACCTACGTTCATCCCAGAATATCGGTGAACTGCCTCGCAATTCCAACACCATCTGTATGCAGTACCTTTGGACAGTATCCGTGAACTGTATGCGTCCATGCCACTCCGAGTAGCCGCTTGTGTCCCAACTAGAGGCGGCGCAAAAACGTACTTGCTTTTTCCACCCGTGTATCTGTTTTGTTCAAAGAACAAGTTAGTAAAATCATGCAATGCATTGATTATGATACGCTTTCCAACATATCAGAAATCATTACTCAAGCTATGAGGATAATGGCTGTAGAATAAATCTCTTTCCTATGCCCTGACCTTTGACCCCATTTCGATGATATCCAACTGAACCGGTTAAGTAAACTTCCGGAACGACATGATAAAGTTTTGACTCAATCAAAGCATTTGTACGTAAGTTATAACGCATGAGGGTAATGGAATGGATCCAGCACCTATGTCCTGACCTTTGACCCGATTTCATCCATTTCAATAGGGTTCGTCCGCAGGTGGTCCCCTACAACATACTACAATTTATCCGAAATCGAACCATTTTTAGGCGAGTTGTCGTGCAGAAGGACAGACAGACAGACAGACAAAGCTGGGGCATATACGCTTCTTCAACTTGCGGTTGGAAAGCGTAAAAATGACAGGGCTGCTCTGGAATAGCGATCATTTCCTTTCCTATACATTTACAATGCACATATAAATGTTCACCTCGACTGGGTGATCCCTTTTGCGTGCTTCGTTTTTTTTTTTATTGCAAAGTGTGTCCTTGAGAATTATAAAAAAAATTGGAAACTAACTAGAGTTAGGTAATTCTTATGATCAACTTTTTCTAAATAAACTTTCACATGTCTAAGTGAGTTCCTTTTTTTTTTAATTTTTTGTTTGTCGGATAATGATTTTCTAACAGTCTTTCGAAATGAGAGATATTGTAACAAAAGTAAATTCTTTTATCTTGACGTTACGATTCCAATATATTTTGTAAAGTTCAAGTTTCAAAATCCAATATATTTTTTAAAGATTCAAGTTTCTGTTTTCCCCGGTCCGCCAGCTTAGTTTTCATGGAAGCAAGCGAGACTCGTATGAAACTTCAATGGGCGTTCAAATCCATATACCAAAGCAATGAACTCTTAGCGCTTCTGTACACTGTTGCGTCTCTCAGCAGAGGTAGTCAACCGAATGTAGAGCCTCGGAGATAAGGGATGGTTTCTTCCAAAGTATTAAAAGATTTTCAAGACACCGGTCTCTCAACAAGAGCCAACACTTCTTTTCAGAACGGTCTGTCACGAAAAAAGTTGGAGAACTCATCGTTTTAAATTTCACCAGACGTTTAATCTTCAGTTCACTCACTTTACGATCAAGTAAATTTTCTTCTCAGTCCTGAGTGCATGAGTCATACTGACTCGCACCAATAGATTTCCTCATAGAGATAGATGTCCATTAATATGCTAATAGTACTACCCATAGGAGCGCGCAAAATGCCGAAGCTATTCAGACGACAAAAAGGAGGAAATAATTTAGTTCGTTATCTTTCTAACAACCAATTAAGCGATCATCATTCTCATTACCTAATTGACTCCTTTAAACTTGATTTGCTGATTCCTCTGATTCTAGGAAGAAAGTGGTTTTCTTTCACTGAAAAACTACGTAACACGTCATTAAAGAAAACAACTTATTTCTGTTAAACAGAGGTACATGGTTGAAAACCAATGTGCTGAAAGAAATATTTCTTGCCCTAAAGTTATTTTAAAAAATAGTGATTCAATTTTACTACCCCTACACTTGGGTTGAGGCCAAAAAACTTACTTTGTTGGCAAGTAATCACACAGCTATGGGCTTTACAATATATTTTTACCAGTAAAAAATATCATTATAAATACAAAACAACTCAAAAATCCCTTTATCACATGTTTATAACTGAGACCTTTTAAAGTATTCATAATCTTTTTCTGATTTTTCACGCACAAAAACGGATATGTCAAGGTAGAGATATTTTTAAACAGTACATGTACAACAATATACACTATATTGACAAAAGTCACCGGACACCTAGAAGAGAAACACAACATAGCATTTTTGACATGCATTAGTACGGTGTCGGTCCACCTTTGGCCTTAATGCATGTACCTCCCGTCACTTTTATGTACTTGGGGCTGTACCCTGGTAACCGTAAGTGTTTTCTGTCTATGCACCTAGTGTATTACACCGTGTTCCTGTAGTGTGTTTTACTTTGAGATGTCATGTGGTGTACGTCTCTATCTCCCATATGTTATATTTGCCGCACTCACACACCTTCTTAGTGTTTAGCCATTTTCATTGCACCTGTTTGATTTTTGTACAGTTCTATACTTCCACATTGTGTACATACTACTGTCATCCCAGTGTAATTTCATGGGTTTTTTTGTGCATCCTTTGTACCTCTTGCATTTCTTGTGCTGTACCGCGCTTTCACATTGTGTTAATGCTTTGATCGTGCACGTGCAAATTTATGATAAATTCTGTCATCTGTCAGAACCCATGGCTTGTCCTGTGCTTTGACTTTATGCATATTCTCATAACATCCCAGAGTGCACTCATGATTTATCGTGTGCTTTGTACTGTACTTGTAACATTTCTTGCGCTGTATCGTGTCTTCACATTGTGTACTTTATTTGGTCATCCCTGTGTACAATATGGTTCATCATGTCTTGTTAATGTACCAGTTACATCTATAGCGTCGTACAGTGCTTTCATATGTTAATTCATCTTGTCATCCCAGTGTGCATTCCTAGTTTTGCCCTGTGATCTTACCGTTTCTTCTGCATTTTTGTTTTCGTGCAATCCGCGCTACCGTTGAATTGTGAATGCTAATGTCATCTCAGTGTATTTTCATGCTTACTCGTGTACATTAATTACCTTCACCCCGCCTGTATTATGTTGCTTTGGTGCCCTCGTTAAATAACTTGCACAATTGTGCACTCTGTGTTTTTATCTCATGTATGTAATGTTTTACCTTCACGGTGGTGTTTGTGCTGTTCTTTTTCAAATTTTGTACTATTGTTTCGCCTGTGTTATCATGTAAATCATACCCAGCCAATGTCATGTGACACGATGTGTTTCTCTGTCACTTCTACAATTTTTGTGCAATAAGCTGTGCTTGCAGCATTTTTTATTCATCCCCATTGTCATTGCAGTGTATATACCATCATTTTTTTAACAGTTTGTATTATTTCCCAGTGAGACGCCGAACGCTGTACGTCTCCTTCTTATGTTTTCTTATGATGAATAATAATAAAGCGATTTTGAAACCTTGCTTTATGGCCTGCTGGCCACGCCATTCTGAGCTCCGTAATTTGTGCTCTGTTTCCTGTCTCCAGCGCATGTAGTCCTGTTATTTTGCTCTTACCTTATGCTGGAACGTTCGCGCTTTCCTCCAAGTCACTTTTCCGAGTCGGTAAGTGCTTATTTTGCGTGTATTCTTTCATAATAATTCACTTTGGGTCTGTTTACATTACACAAATCGTGCCTTGCCTTAACTGTCTGCTCTATCGTTGCCTGCAGCTTGTGCGTGGTTTCTTGTCTCCTGCGTCTGCGTTCGTCTGCTGTGATTGTGCCCTGCCTTTCATTAGTGATTCTCCCCATGGCTTTCCCCCTGTCTACTGTTTGCCTCATCAGTGCTTCACCTGCCTTCAGTGGTTCGTTGCGTCATCGTTCTCAGCGTTCCACGTGCTGTTCAGAGCTCCGTTTTCCAGTAATGGTGCCCTGTGTCATATTTCATCTATTGCTGCTCGTGCCTGATTGTGTCTGTGCATGTACCCACGGCTTATGCTACTACTCCTGGAATTGTGTCTTCGTCTCAACTTCCCAGTGATGCTACGAGAGACTGCTTTCCCACTGGCTTTATGACAGCTGCCCTCCCGGATTTTTCTTCGGCTCCAGTTTTTTCGCACATGTGCTCTCCATTCCGAGCATTGCTTCCGTCTTCCTTGGACCGATTCATCGTTCGTCCGGCTCTACGCTCAGCGCGACCGTGTCCGAATCGTCCCCGTTTGGTAAGTCCATGCTCTCTTCTCTCAGTTTGGGCGTCAAGTTCGACGCGCTTTCTAATGTCAAGTTTCACGCTTACATGTCTACGCGTTCGTTTCTCCCTTCTGGAGCGATTACACATTTTTCCGGAAAGCCCAAGTCGGTGCTTGTTTATTTTTCCTTTTCCGATTATGTTGCACAGGTTCTTTCCACCTGCCTTTTTGTTGTGGATCACACTTTGATTCCCAACCTCTTGCCAATTGCCCAGTCCTTGTGTACTATGTGTCCAGTGCCCCCAGAAGTCAGTGATGATTTTCTGCTTGCCTTTCTTTCGCGGTGCGGGCACGTCGTCGGCGGAGTCCGGACGCTCCCCTCCGCTCCCACCGATCGAGGTGATCGGCTATTTTTGAGATTTCGTCGGCAAACCCTTGTCCTTTTTCCGGACTCTTCCTTCATAACTTCTTGCCCAACTGCATTTTGAGTGATTCTTGGTCATCGCAAGGTTTCCATTAATGTTTACTCAGCGTTCCATTGCTTCGCCTGCAAGGCCCCCGGCCATCATCGCTCACAGTGCCCGTCTTCTACCACTTGCTCCTCTGCTGTGCCAGTTTGTGTTTTCTCCACGCAGTCATCTTCTCCAACTGCTGCCCCATTGGTGTCAACTTTGCCTGTATCGGCCGTGCCTTCCGCTGTGCCAACAACGCCTGTCTCCGTTGGACCCTTTTCGCCTCCGCTTCTTCTTCCCCGCTGCTCCTTTGTCTCTGGTTTCCGGCTCTGTTCAGCCTCATTATTCTCATACTGCTGCCTTGGTGGTGTCTTCTCCCCTGCATGTTTCACCCGAGCCTTCTGCTGCGTCTCCATTGCCAGCCTCCGTTGGATTCTCTCCGACTCCACAGGAGTCGTCCTGTTCTTCCCTGCCGGCTTCTTTGCCTCCGGTTCCTAGCTTTGTTTAGCCTCATCACTCTACTCCGCCTAATCCCCCTATTCTGCTTCGGGATTCAGTGTGTGCTTCATCTGTTGATAGCATCCCGACTTGCTCCCCGCCTCATACGCCTCTTCGGTGTTCTTCGTCTGACTTTGGCGTTGATGCTATCATTGCTCCTGCTGGTCCTCCGCCTTCCTATTCACCGTCAGAGATTGCAGCCCTGATCGCCTCGTACGAGTCACATTCACAAACCCTTGCTGCTGCTTCGATTTTCTCAGTTTCAGTGACTGTGCCCTGCGGCCCGCTTCCTGTTCGTCTGCCAGATGTGACGTATCTCCAGCCTGCCGCTCAGTCTTTCTGCGCTGCTCTACTGGTGCAATTTCCTAAGAAGCTTCGTCTTCCCCTAATCGTCGGACTCGTAAGAAGTCTACTCCATTCGCTGGACTCCCTGCTGCTACCCGGACTGTCCTGAAGCTGCCTTCTTCTGCTCGTCCGCTTCGCCCGCCTCGACCGCGTCGTGAGGACTTTTCCGACGAGGATGCCTATCTCGAAGTGGGAGTATACTCCCGCAGCCCACAATTAGAAACACTCTGTTCCTTTGCAGTCCCTTCAGGGGATCTTACATTTTCTACGCAACTCCCGCTTTGATGTTCTCTCAAGTGCCTTGTTCTGTCCCGTGATTAGTGAACAAACTGTGTTGCTCTGTTTGTATTGACTGTGCCCTGCTTACTGCTTTGTGTTTGCCCATGTTACGCACTCCTTCTCCGAATGGAGATTTGTTTGTTCCGTGATATATTGTTTTGTTGTTGCCTCGTTCTGATGTTTTACCTATGCCATGCAGCTCCCCGTTTCTGCCATGTAAAGGTCCCCGAGACCCATTAAAGCGATGTTGAAACCTTGCACTATGGCACGGTGCATTATCCTAATGGTACCACCAAGGCTCGGTTCCATAGTATTGCCACAGAGTTGGTAGGGCATAATTGCCCAGAATATCGAGGTAGACGTGCTGGTTAACAGGTTTGTCTACGATAGCCAATGGGCTGGGACCATAACACGAAAACACCCCCACACGAGTACACTTCCAACTCCAAACTTGACCGTAGGAACAGTACACTGTGGTAAATAGCGTTCGACTTGCTGCCGCCATACCCACACACGGCCATCAGACTGATGGATCGTGTATCTGGACTCATCAGTCCATAAGACCCGTTTCTATTGATCTACGGTCCACGATAAATGTTCGTTACACCTTGCTAAAAGACGAGTAGTATTCCGAGTGGAGATGAAAGGCTTATGAGCAGCCGTACGACCACGGTAACCCATGGAATGAAGTTCTCTGCGAAGGGTACGTGTACATACCGAGGTTCCAGAATTTTTACTCACCTGTACACCCAGGTCTTGTGCAGTACTCCGTCGATTAGCTGTAACGACCCTCTTGAGGCTTCGACGTCCTCTATCACTGATTTTCTTTGGTTTGCCAGTACATTTTGCTACTTCAGGCACGCCATGTGTCTTACACTTATTCAGTACATCCAAAACAGTTTACTTTGGTATGTTTAAACGCCTCTCGGTTTCTCTTATGGATAACCCACTAATATATCACCCAACAAGCTTTCCTTTCTCAAAGTCAGTTCTCTCCCCCAGCGACATCTTCACTCAACCTCACAGTGCCATATGAACGCTGTCAGTTGCAGGCTTGATTTTATACCGTTTGCAGCTGTACCGCACATCTTAACAACGCAGCGGATCAGTTCATTTGCTTTTGAAGGGGTGTCCAACTTTTTGTCAGTATAGTGTATTATCATACTTTTTTTATAGAACATTTCTTAAATCGAACATATCGAAATACGAATTTCAGAATGATTTTCAAAGCATTTTCTTTTTTCTAGCGACTCTTTTCCGAAACTAAATTTGCCATAAACAAATCTGAATAATTTCTTTCTGTAGTAAAAATAAATTTAGTTCTGAAGACATTGGACCTCGTATACGGTTGCGGATAGCTACATTCTACAGCCCATTATTACAAAACGGCAAAATGGGATTAGCGGATCTCCCTTTGAAATGGTGTGTTATATGTCATAATATTATCTTGTACTTAAAAACTATTGGACTGATGAATGAAACAAAATATAACACATAACAAGGTGCACAGTCTTCCCGCAGTAAATGGAAACTCTGTTACGTTCCAAAGATGTCTCTTAACTCGTTAGTATCTCATGGTGACTAACATGTGTTGTACGTATTTCATTATCAGCATCGCTTTAGATTCTCGCAGTTACTCCAGGAATGGGACCTATCATGCAAATACCCACAACACATTTCCAGCACAAAACCTTTCAACGGAATAGTTGCAGAGAAGATGAAAGACATTTTTTTTGTCGTTTGAGAACTGACGTGCTAGAAGTCATCACAATATCCTGCGCATTTCAGACCCATGAACACAGTACACAAGGCAAAAAAACTTTCTGCAGTGGTAATCTTGGGTGTTTATCTATTTCTACTAACTGAATCATTCTTTCGAACTATAAGTTTTAAATTTGTTTGTCATTTCAAACTTCCTTATAATGAATGTCACTTTCTTTATATGGGAACAACATCTATGTATATCTAAGATTAAAAGAAGTTTCCCATTCATAACTTAGTGTCAGGAATTCCTGGGAAAACATAAGAGCAGCTGCTGAAGGACAAACGTAATGTTCATAATTTCTTACGACTACGTGACTTAAACACAGATACGCAAAGGAGATGCTAGGTCGGAGTTTATGCCCAGAAACCTGGGCATATACAACTTTACCACTAAGCAAAGATGCGATCAGACAAAGGGTCGTTGATACCTTCTTGGACTCTTCCTCATTGTGAAATAAGAACGCATCAGTATTAAGTTTTACGAATTATTTACGATCAAGAACGGTTTCTTGTATTTCGATTTGCGATCAAGAAATTTTTCTTGTATTTCGATTTGCGATTAAGAACCGTTTCTTGAATTTTGCCATTCTATGAGAGGTCAAGAAAGAGTCAACTGTAGCAGGAGTAGCGACATTAGTAACCATGCATTTTTTTCACGTCTTCATTTCCCTTTGACCATGGTCGATGAATTCAACCGACTTCTTAAAAAAATCGTATACACTCTTTACATGAGGTTTCAGTTCATTTGCTCATGTATTTATTTTTACGTATTTTAATTTTACGTGGTTTTTAAGATCTTTACCATATCTTAATACACACATAGCAGTTCGTCATTTTTCTGACGTGATTTATGTGTTTCCAACTGTTACTTAAGGAGTTTCTTTTTCGTAATAATGACGCGTTTTCATGGAATCTGGTACTATGTGTCCAAAGACGAAGGACTGGCCCAATCCTGGTTACTACAATGCGGATTTTTTTTTAAGTTTAAAATTCCTCCAAGGGACAAATGACACAAATTCGTCCGTTTCTCATTCTCCCAGTGATAAGATTAATCCAATAACCATTGATATAAAGGTCGTCTATTGAAAAGTATTCATGAGAAAACAACAATACTCCAGACAGAGTAAAAAAAAATATTTTCATACGTACTCATGCGGGTATAATTATTTTTAATGCAGGTTTTAGCTTGCACTATCTTCAGGAAATAAATCTTGCTAATATTATTTTCACTTCCATATGAATATGCTTTTATTGGAACCAGTCAATCGACTTCACTGCTCCTTTTTAGCTAGACATCAGTGTAGTTTTCTACTAGCAGTATTTCCCACCCCATAAGTCAGTGAAAGCAATAACTGCGGAACTAATCAACTGACTTCGATTACACTATTTGTGTTCAACAGAGGAAAAGATGGAGTTTTGCGCGTGGACATTTTTCACTCCCAGGCATACTTAATTATGAAATGTACCCTGCTGGAAAACAAAATACTTTCCTTATTGAGTCCATTACGCATGAGGAAGAGGTTTTCATCTACTAATTTAATAACATTAAATATGCACTGATAGATCAAATATAATTACGTACCTCTAATCCTTGGTCTATATGATGCACATTATTGGTGTGTCATTTTTCTTTGTTTATGGAGTTATTGACGCTTCTCAATACATACCGGGATATTCCAAACGATAATTCCTTGGGATATGAAACATTCGGTTTTAATCTTTTCTTTTATGTACACTATTGTACAAACATTATTACACTTTGGTTCCAGCTCTTTAAATGTTAAAATCACTATATACGTGTTGATAAAATATCTTATTTCATCGATGTTTTCTTTACTTATTGCACCAGTAGTTTAATTTGAAGTTCTAAAAATTCATCAGTAAAATCACATTCCATCTAAAATCACAGACAAAGTTTTTTAAAACTTCAAATTAAACTACTGGTGCAATAAGTACAGAGAATATCGATGAAATAAGATATTTTATCAACATGTATATAGTGATTTTAACATTTAAAGAGCTGGAACCAAAGTGTAATAATGTTTGTACAATAGTGTACATAAAAGAAAAGATTAAAACCGAATGTTTCATCTCCCAAGGAATTATCGTTTGGAATATCGCGACATGTATTGAGAAGCGTCAATAATTCCATAAACAAAGAAAAATGACACACCAATAATGTGCATCATGTAGACTAAGGATTAGAGGTACGTAATTGTATTTGATCTATTAGTGCATATTTAATGTTGCTATGAACTTTCAGTGTGACTTATCAACGAGGACCCGAAACAAAACTTTTGTGGTTCTACTGAGATATTTTATTTATTACTAATTCAGTTAACTGAAGAAGCATTAAGTACTTCTTCTGTTGTGTTTTGTCATTTGTACGTCATTCAAAGGCAAACGTAAGAAGTTTCCATTTGTTTGTGTGATTTTTTATTTATGGGCTGTTGGGCCAAGACTGGCAGAAAGCATTTCTGAAACAGCGCAGTTTGTGAACTGTTCGCGTGCTGCTGTGGTTAAAGCGTATCATGATTGGAGAAATGGCACCATTGCGAATAAGCGACGTGGAAACTGAGAAGCACCACGTACCATTCATGTGAGAGGTGAACGTCGTATTAGAAGTTGCGTGAGGGCCGATCGGCACGCTACATTGGAGTAACTCACTGGCCGAATGAACCAGGGGGCTACCGGAAGTGTGTCTAAAACGACAGTTCAGCGAACCTTGCTGCATATGTGGCTCCGACGCAGACGGTTGATCACTGCACCTATGCTAACGAGGGTGCATCGGCAGAAAAGACTTACTCTTGCACGGCAGTATCGGAATTGGACCTCCGCTGATTGGCAAAAGATTGCCTTCTCCGATGAGTCACATTTTCAGCTTCATCGAACGGATGGGCGTTGGCGTATAAGGCGAGAAACATCGGAGAACAAACACCCTTCAAACATTGCTGGCAGAACATAAGCTGGTAGGGGCAGCGTAATGGGCTGGGGAATATTTTTGTGGCATTCGCTGGGTCCACTCATTCTTGCGGAAGGCACTGTGGACCAAATTCTATGTGAATCCATCCTTGCAGACCACGTACACCCATACATGCTGATTGTCTTTCCTGGTGCGGATTGGATCTTCCAGCACGATTGATTTCCAGTATGTCGGCTCTGTTAAAGGCTCGTGGCATGATGACTCTGTTAAAAGCATTTGCGGCTCTGTGATGGTTTCTAGAGCCTTCCTATGGGGTGCATTACGTCCCTTAATGTGTCTGAGGAGGTCCTTAACCGCTGCACGCTGCCAGCATGTGATGGCTGATGACCTGCACGCTTTCATCGATTTCACGCATCCTGCGGCCCAAGGTCTGTCTCAGTAGGATAATGATCCGCCGCACCAGGTCCGCAACCACTGCGGCATTCCTCGCGGAACACTCATCCGTGGTTTGAAACATTTAGTGGCCACCGAAGTTCCCGGAATAAATCCCTCCCCTGTGGAAGCTCTCTGGGATGCGGTGGAGCAGTACATAAGTCCACACCTCCACCCGAGATGTCGGTCCATGGATTCTGGACCGACATCTCGGGTGGAGGTGTGGACAACACTGCCACAGGCAGTGATGACATTAGCTGCGGAGGCCCTCCGGCATCTTGTAGAGTCGATGCCTCGGCATATGCAGGCTGTTATTCTCGCTACAAGAGGATCAACACGCTATTAGGTAGGTATCTGTAACGTTTTGTCAATTCAGTGTATATACACTCTACGTCAAAAAAATAGTTGTACCCAGAAGGACGTGTCGGATTGCTATACTATTCGGGAGGAGGGTAAAGGGTACCAGGAACAACAAATGATTAAACATTGAGACTCATATCGGCAATATTGATTGAGCTACATGCCAATGAGTAGTGTCTTCCAGTATGGCGTCGGGCCGCCATGTTTGCTCACACAGCATGCGAAACGACTCGGGATGGAGTTGTACAGGTTCCTAACGTTGTCCTGCGAAAAGCCATCCTATGCAGCTTGAATCTTTTCTCGTAGTTCCTGCAGATTGTGCTGTAGGGTGGAGAGTGTGGATAGAGCTTCCAATAGCATCTCACACATTTTCAATCGTCGATAGGTCTGGCGATGCCGCTGGCCATGGCAGAGGGTCAGTGCCTGAAAGGCAAGCTCTCGATATAGCAGCAGTATGCGGACGACCCTTGTCCTGTTGGAAAATCGCACCGGAGTGGGCGTTCAGAAAAGGTAGGGCCACTGCTTGCAGGACCTCATCAACGCAACGTTGGGCTGTCAAAGTGCCTGTAATGAACACCACAGGTGATCTGGCATCGAAGGCAATTGCAACCTACACTATGACATCAGGCCTTCTGGACGTGTGACGCTCAATAACAAACCGTTCATCTTGCCCCTTACCACGGTGCCTATACGCACGGATTCGATGGTCGTTTCCTCGAAGACAAAAGCGGGACTCGTCACTGAAGATCACCCGCTGCGATTCTGAGTGGCTCTATGACAGTCTGGTACAACATCATTGCAGTCTTTAGCGGCGATAAAATGGTTTGAAAGAAAGTCGTCGTAACGGTCTGCGTGCGTGTAGTCCTACGTCGTGCAGCCGTCTGTCAATGGTGCTAGCATTAATCGGACGATGCATGGTTAATATCCACAATCTCGCTGAAAATCCACAATAGTTGCTGTTAGGTCACTCCGCGCATGTCAGAAAACCCTCCGATCCTCTCTCTCGTTGGTTCGTCTAGGTCTTTCAGACCCTTCCTGTCGTTGCTACGTGCCTTGTTCTATCCACTGCTGCCAACAGCGTGCTATGGTGATATCCGCACGACCGGTATAGTGCGCAATACGGCGATAAGACCATCCCGCTTCCCAGAGCTCGACGATGCTGTCCCTCTCGAACTCCTCCAACTGCTCGTATTGTTTTGGAACTTTTGCCTGACGCATACTTCACTTGCAAAGGATGCAACCAACACAACAGCACAAGTCAGAATGGCAAGTACGCGAACGGGACGACCATATATACCCGGGCTGACTTAGAGCTATTACCCGTCCTTGCTTGCGTCACATGCGCGGCCGAGCGTGATACTTAAACCACTTGCATATCTCACGATGCCAAACCCACCCGCCAAGTTTCATTTCTATCGGTTGCTTCCTTCTGTGTGCAACTATGTTTTTAACGTAGAGTGTATATTTAATGCAACTCTCTGGTACTTAGCTTTTGACCTGGGTATTCATAGTTTTTCAGTAGCACTAAAGGCTGCTAAATATTCGTTTAAAAATATATTTCGTCAGATTCCTTTCACTAAGGCAAGTATTTTTTGCACGTTTTCTACTTTAAATGATACACGGTCCTCCCACTCGGGAGGTGTAAGTGTGTATGCAATTTCCCTCGCTATTTTTCCTTCTGAAATTCCATAATAATTTTTGTTTTTGCTTTTGGTAACGAAGATGTCCTACAATTGATAGAGAACACATTTTTTTACAGCTCTACGACAAAACATGCTCACCTGTATACGATACAAAACGTAAATTTTAAAATCCGTCTTCTAGTGGACGCCCAGATGGTGCAGTGTTCTAAGCCCTGGTTCCTGACCATTCTTCTATGATGGGTCCGGATTTGAATCCCAGTGCAGCGTAGATGTTGTGTTTGTCCTGCTGCACGTACTCTCTCTCCTCCCTGGTACCAGCTGCCCTAAAGTTCGGAACGGCGATAGATTATAGCCCATTGAGTTGCTCACCGTGGTCGTTTAATTCCCAAATAAAAAAAATCTTCTAGTGACAGAGATGTGAAACACAAATGAGGCTATTGGATTCTTTATCTAGTAGGGAAGCAGTACACCACCAAAAGCTGGATAAAAAATTGAAAAATCTTAATCATGAAAATCCTTAAGACTCGAAAACAATTTTCAATTACCTCTTCCTTATACAAAGGTACTGCCAACTTGATTACACAAATATTCTTTTACTATATGTACAAAATAAGCTGTCTATACATGCGATAAAAGCAAACCACGTCTTCAATAAGCAAATTAAAATCAATTTATTTACAAATTAAAAGCGGGTTAAAAGCAGACTAGCGCTTTCGGGGATCTCCCGTCCCAATCTACTGGTCAATGCGCCACGGGATCCAACAGTGTCAACCCTTATATTCTTGATAACACGACCCATCATGCACCACGTCACCAACAGACCATGATGTCACAGTATAAGCACAAATTATAAAATTTCAATTTCAAATCAATATAACATAAATATAAAAATACAAAATATTTACAAAAATGTACTATTCCGATGTCTTAAAATTCCTCATGTGTCAAAGTCTCTTGTGGAGCAACCATTTTTCGCCAAGGTCTTGGTACAAATGTGGGGAGATCTAAATTACAACAGTTGTCTCCGTATGCAATAATATATAAACTTTCTGAAAAGAAAACAGTAATTTTGTTGACATTGGAGTTCAAGGTTTTAACATTCTCCCAAACAGGGTTGTAACCACCCTGTTTAAGAGCCATAGTAAAGGCAGTATTAATGGTTTCTGTCCGGAGTGTGTACTTGTGTTCACCCAACCGGGTATTCAGAGTCCTAATTGTAGAACCTATATAAAATTTGTCAATAACACCGGAATCCTCATGGGCGAGCGGAATGCAGTATACACCATATTTCATGAGTTTGGGTACTTTATCTCTGTCATTTCTCAGTAAAGTAAATACATTTTAGTGCAAACTCCAAATGTCAAATTATGCCTATGGCATATCTTCTTGAGGGTGTTAACTATTGGAGGGAGATAATCCACTTTTCCAACGTATTTAGTGATTTTATTGTCCGTGGACAAGGTCGTGAATCTCAACCTGGTGAACCTTCTCAATAGATCGGTAAAGTAGTGCTCTGGGCAGTCCAAAATCCGTGCCAAAGTTGAGGTCTTAGAGAGTTCGTCTCGTCTTGCTCTGTTGGAAGAAGAGTGTGTGAATGCGCGTTTGATTAGAAATCGAAGTGATGATGCTTTTTGTTCAGGGGGTGAGAAGAGTTAAACGGTATGATACATGGTATGAACGTAGGTTTTTGGTACACGGAGTATTTAATCTGGTGAGTGTTGAGGTTCCTTGATAACAAAAAATCAAGAAAAGGTAGCTTACTCCCTGCTAAAGTTCTTTCGTAAATTTTATTGTGGAAAAATGTGAAGATAAGCAGTCAATGAAAACATCTAGTTGGGGAAGTGAGTAGGGCCAAAAAAGTAGCATATCATCGACATACCTGATTATAAGTAATGGTTGAAGTGGAGAGTCCAGCAAAACCCTGTCCTCCAAGGATTGTAAAAGAATCTCAGCCAGCACAGGGGTGAGTGGGGTGCCCATGGGCGCACCCTCTCTCTGTTGGTATATTCTATTATTAAATTTAAAATACGATCTTCTAGCCACTAATTTCAGTGCTGAAAGAATGGCATCAGTTTCCAGCGGAGAGATTGAACTATCTTCTTGTAATTTTTCAGCAATGATAGAATGCACCAGATCAAGTGGTACATTTGGGAAAAGTGAAACAACGTCTAGAGATGCCATAATAAAGCCAGTTTGTGGAGGGTCAAATTCCTCGATTCGCTCAAGAGCCTGAGTAGAGCTTTTAATTGACACCGCGGAATGGAGTGTAAGGTGTTTCAAGTAAGATGCAAGCATAGTCTCAAGGGGTCTCGTTGGACTAGCATACGCTGAGACTAATAATCTAAAGTGTTGGTTTGGTTTGTGTAGTTTTAGATTACCAAATACTTCTGGCACTCTAGGTCCCACAGGTGGTTTCATGTTTGATGACACAGAGGCAGGAAGGAAACCTTGGTTTCGAAGTTTACTCAGTTCAGCTATAGTGGCAGAGGTAGGATCTGGTTTGAGCACTCGGTGGAGGATTAGCTCTATAGCCTGTGACATCTTATCAAAGTAGTCAGCCTTATCCATAATGATGATCTGTTGGGTCTTATCCGCGTCAACAATAGTCAGGTTTGGGTTCTTAGCTAACTGAAGTAGCTGATCCCTTTCATACCTTAAATTCTGAGCTGAAGTGGTTATTTTAGAAATAGATTTTACCAGGTTATGATGTGAAAAATCACTTTCATCCTCTGGCAAGGCATTAATAATGTTTTCAATCTAAGGTAAAGGGTGCATAGGTGAAAACTTCGAGATGGGGAAACTGAACTTGAGACCTCTATTTAAGGCTGCATGTTGACCCTCTGTCAGTTGAACTGAGCTGAGGTTCAAATATGTCTTGGGTGTAGGAAGTTTAACCTTGGAGGCAGGAAATGAAACGGAGTGTTGAAGCCAGGAAGACCTTCTTGACACCAAGTCACAGAGTTTTTTTTATGTGTCTTTGATAAATGACATTTATTTCACTCTGCAAAGAAGTAAACAATATCATCAAATTCTTACCCAGAATGATGTGATGTGTAAGATCAGCCATAAGGAGGTATGCACCATAAGATTTGCGGTTGAGTAAATCACTGTAAGCTCGTTTTCTTCTGATTTCTGCACTCAAACGTCTTCGTTCAGCGTTGACAATTACTCGTGTATCTCGTTGGGAAACCAGATGAGTGTGTATTCTGAGGAATTTAGGTATTACCTTTAAAGATCGACAGTTGGTGAAGAAGCTTAGATGTGCTTCATTGATAAAAAGCTTTTTACGCAGCGCACAAAAGGTCTTAGTCAGACTCTCCATATCCCGTGCGTTTACAAATGCTATGTAGCTATAAGAGCCACACTAAATACCAGTTTGCTGCTATATGACTGAAATAGGAAATATTTTCGCATGGAATGGTATATGTACAAAATAAGCTGTCTATACATGCGATAAAAGCAAACCACGTCTTCAATAAGCAAATTAAAATCAATTTATTTACAAATTAAAAGCGGGTTAAAAGCAGACTAGCGCTTTCGGGGATCTCCCGTCCCCATCTACAGGTGAATGCGCCACGGGATCCAACAGAGTCAACCCTTATATTCTTGATAACACGACCCATCATGCACCACGTCAACAACAGACCATGATGTCATAGTATAAGCACAAATTATGAAATTTCAATTCCAAATCAACATAACATAAATATAAGATTACAAAATATTTAGAAAAATGTACTATTCCGATGTTTTAAAAAAATATATATATATAAGTTGTGCTTATACTGTGACATCATGGTCTGTTGGTGACGTGGTGTATGATGGGTCGTGTTATCAAGAATATAAGAGTTGACTCTGTTGGATCCCGTGGTGCATTGACCAGTAGATGGGGACGGGAGATCCCCGAAAGCGCTAGTCTGCTTTTAACCCGCTTTTAATTTGTAAATAAATTGATTTTAATTTGCTTATTGAAGACGTGGTTTGCTTTTATCGCATGTATAGACAGCTTATTTTGTACATATACCATTCCATGCGAAAATATTTCCTATTTCCTATTTCATTCTTTTACTCCAAAGACGGAACTTCACAGACCTCCTAAACGCGTTGGAAGATATGAAGGAAATCTTAGGCAGATTAATGTTTTTCAAATCTCAATTAGTTTTGTCAATATATTCATCTTAAAGGCATAGATTAAAAAACTGGAAAATCAAAATGCTCACTTTCGTAAACTTGTAGTATTATTACGGATTAAAAAATCTGGAGAGTGCATAAAAATGTATTACTCTGAAGTTCATTCGCCCCAAAACGAACTTGCAAAAACGTTTCAATAAGTTTCTATTTGCATTAGAGATAACGCAAATACACACTTCTTGCAGTTAGACAGAAAGCTAAGGAAAAATAAAAGGAAAAGGAAGAGTAAATGGACGAAAAACCTCTGTTTGTAATATCAGAAACTATGTGTACAAAGCCCAATATTTTCCGAACAATTTCTAGAAGAAGAAGTATCGAATACACAGACGGGTAGACAGGCAAAGCGTTTTAATACACAATGACCTTATTATACAATATAATCGTATTATATATATTATATAATCACGTTATTACGTAATCATCGTTATTTTATTTCTATAATCATCGATATTGAATAATCACATATATTATATAATCATATTGCATATTATATCATATCATTATTGTCAACAATTATCAATTCACTGCTGGACGAAGGTCTGTCTTGCCTCCTCCATGTTACTCCCGCATACTTTCGAATTGCATCCACCCATTTCCATGTGGTTTTCTTCTGGGTCTTTTCCTGTCTCTTGGAATCCAATCTAAAATTTCGGCTGTCCATCGAGTATATATATATATATATATATATATATATATATATATTCCAAAAGGGATGTAAGGTCAGGTGATGCGTAACATCACAGCCTCTCCTTGACAAATGTCAACCCCGCCTTCTCGTGGTACATCCTGTTCCCACTAAAGGGGCTCTGACGACCGCCAATAGCGGTATAACTATACCATCGGGATTAGAGGAAATTCTATCCCACACTCACCAACCCGCTTGGCCAGCGTGGTGAGTTATGGCCAAACCCCTCCAAAATGATTCCACAACTTAAATCTTGGCCCTCAGTCTCCGGCAGCTGGAATGTACCTGGCCAAGGCAGCGGCCAGTGCGACATGAAGGCAGAGGGTGCTAAGAATCCCCGGAGGACCGGACTCGGCTGCCATCTGATGCTGACCTTGGCTACGTATAACGGACGCTCCCTATCTTCTGATTCAAGGCTTCTTGAATTGGAAGAGGAACTACAAAGGATCAAGTGGGACATCGTGGGGCTAAGTGAGGTAAGGAGAAAAGGAGAAGATCTCATCGAACTGAAAAGTGGACATCTCTTCTACTATCGTGGGACAGATACTGGCAGAACTAGTGGTGTTGGATTTATAATAAACAAGAAACTGAAGGATAAAGTTGTAGAAGTTGAAAGTTCCTCTGACAGAGCTGCACGACTTGTTATCCAACTCTCGAAACGATACCAGGCTCAGATTATTCAAACTTATGCACCCACCACAAGTCATCCTGAAGAAGAAATTGAAGAATTTTATGAGGAAATTTGTCATCTAAATAATAAAGGTAAGCAGCACTTGAAAATAATTATGGGAGATTTCAATGCAAAAATAGGGCAACGGCAACAGAATGAAATTTCAGTAGGTAAATTCGGTCACGGCAACAGAAACCAGCGTGGAAATACTCTCGTTGAGTTTGCAGAGGCAGAAGGGTTTTTCATCTTGAACTGCTTCTTCAAGAAAAAGCCACACAGGAAATGGACATGGAGACATCCAAATGGGACGACAAGTGAAATTGATTTTATTATGTGTAACAAAAAATTCGTCATAGAAGACTGCAATGTGCTAAACAAGTTCAACACAGGTAGTGACCATAGATTGGTGAGATGTAAGATGCACCTCAACACCAAACTTGAACGTGGCAAGCTCATAAGACAAACAAAATCTATTGACATAACCAACCTTAAAAAACACCATAATACCTTCAAGTTGGAACTGAAGAACAGGTTCTCTGCTTTAGAAGGCCTAACATCGGAAGAAGTGGACATCTCTGAAGTTAACAGAAAAGTAACCAAAGCTCTTATGGAAACAGCAACAAAATTAGCTGGGTCTAAGAACAAGTTGCATGTAAACAAATTATCAGGAAAAACGAAAATGTTGATGCAAAAAAGAAGAGGGATGAGGACAACTAAAGAAGATGTGACTTCCAAAGTGGAATATATAGAGCTATGCAAGACAGTACGAAAAAGTATCACTGAAGACGTAAGGAAATTCAACTGTGAACTAGTAAGGAAAGCAATTGAAAACAATCAAAGCCTAAAGATAGCAAAGGGAAATCTCAGTAAGCGAAAAAAACAGATTATGGCACTGAGAAAAGAAGATGGTTCTGTAACAAGAAATAGAGGCGAAATTTTGACAAGAGTGAAAGATTTCTACTCCAAATTATATGAAAGGGATGATACATGCACTCCAGACATCATGAAAGATACCAGTACCAGAGTTCCTCCAGTCCTTCCAGCAGAAGTTGCACATGCAATCAAGAACATGAAGCTGGGAAAAGCTCCAGGAGAAGATGGAATTACTGTAGACATCATACAAGAAGCAAGTGGAGAAATTGAAACAGTACTCGCCCAAATTTTCACTCGATGCCTTAATGAAGGAAAGATTCCTGAGGATTGGAACAACGCTACAATGATCCTGCTACATAAGAAAGGTGACATTGAGGATCTCGGAAACTACAGACCTATCAGCCTCCTATCAGTAGTTTATAAAATATTCATTAACGTTCTTTCACGCCGCTTGAAGGTAACACTGGACATGGCTCAACCGAGAGAACAAGCTGGATTCAGGAGTGGCTACAGCACAATAGATCATATCCACGTACTGAGAGAACTAATTGAAGGAGCGAGGGAATATGAACTTCCATTGTGCATGGCTTTTATCGATTATGAAAAAGCCTTTGATTCGGTGAAACCATCAGCAGTTACAATGGCTCTGAAAACCTGCGGTATTGAAGATGCATACATTAATCTTATTAATAACATATATGAAAATGCAAGTGCAAAGATTCGGCTGTTTGAAAATACAACACACATAAAAATTGGAAAGGGAGTGAGACAAGGTGACACCATATCTCCGAAACTCTTTAATGCCACATTGGAGGGTGTTTTTCAGTCGCTGAGCTGGGAAAACAAAGTGATAAAGATTAATGGAGATTATCTAACCCACCTTCGTTTTGCTGATGACGTAGTCATTTTTGCAACTACCCCATCAGAGCTGCAGAGTATGATCCAGGAACTTGCTGACAAGAGTAAAGAAGTGGGATTAAAAATGAACTTTCAGAAGACAAAAGTGATGTTCAATGCTTTTACAAGAAATGAAGATTTATTGATTGATGGAGAAAAGCTGGAGATAACAGACACGTACGTTTATCTTGGACAGCAGATATCAAGTGAGGGTCACATTGATGAAGAAATTAATCGGCGTACAAAACTTGCCTGGAGATCTTTTGGAAGAAACAGCATAATTTTCAAGAGCAATATGCCATTATGTCTTAAAAGAAAAGTGTTTGATCAATGCATCCTTCCAGTGCTTACGTATGGTGCAGAGACGTGGACCTTAACTAAAAGAGATATACAAAGACTGCAGACAACTCAAAGTAGCATGGAGAGGTGCATGCTTCGTGTAACCAGGAGAGATAAGAAGAGGAACTCGTGGATCCGAAAAATGACAAGAGTGGAAGACATCATGATCAGAGTTAAATCCCTGAAATGGCAATGGGCTGGACATACTGCCAGAAGGACAGATCATCGATGGACAGCCGAAATTTTAGATTGGATTCCAAGGGACAGGAAAAGACCCAGAAGAAGACCACATGGGAGATGGGTGGATGAAATTCGAAAGTATGCAGGGGTGACATGGAGGAGACTGGCACAAGACAGACCGTTGTGGAGGAAACTTGGGGAGACCTTCGTCCAGCAGTGGATTGATAATGGTTGACAATGATGATGATGATGATATTCCAAAAAATGAAATATATACACTATATTGACAAAAGTAACCAGACATCTAGAAGAGAAACACAACATAACATTTATTTACATACATTAGTACGGTGTCGGTCCACCTTTGGCCTAAGTCACGTTTTTCTGAGCTCCGTGTTGTGTGCCTATTTAGTGTGTTTCATCGTGTGGTTCGTCATTTTCCTTTCGTGTTCCTTCAAGCTGAAGGTTCGTGCTTTGTTTTGATACATCTCCCAAGTTGGTGAGTAGTTTATTCTTTCTGTTATCATCATTTGAATTGTCGACCTAGCTGGTCGATTTCTCAGGCAGCCCTCGTCATTAACAATGGCGGCGGCTGCTGCTGATAAGAGCGATGTCCACGCCCATATCAGCGAGGCATTTCCTGCCGCCTCCTCCTCCTCCTCGACACGAGACCAATCTCCTCCAATGCTTGTAGGTGACGTCACCCAACCACTAGAAGTGGAAAGTGACTCCTCAACTACAGCTCAAGCTTCTTGCCCTGCTTCGACCAGTGACGTCAGTGCAGCGCAACTCTCTGTTGCTTTAAGTGAAGACATGGATGTGTCTGACAGCGCTGCTAATTTACCCTCTACTTCCACTCAGTTCAAACAGCAGGTTGCGTTGCAGCCTTCACGCTCGAGTCCTGCTCCTAGGGCATACTCTGCCGCTCTTACTGGAACAAAAGCTCCTTCCAAGTTTGTTGCAGAAGTCTTACCAGACTCGTACGTCATTGTTGATGGCCTTACTGCCACCATAGATATTCCCGAAGATTCCCCAGCGGGAAAACAATTCTATTCTAGAATGGACTTCGGAGTGTGTTTTGATGCGCTCCCAGACACAAAGTTGAAAGAATATAGTATGGCTCTCAAGCAGATACTTCCAGCTGGAGCCAGTATTACTCACATGGCTCGAAAACCTCGAGCTGTGTTGGTGTACTTTGCTCTTAAAGAGCATGCGGATCTTGTCTTGACAGAAGGTTTGTCCCTCAAAGACGTCCATCTTCTACCAGAACCTGTCTCTCAGCGTCCAATCCAGGTTACATTTTATCCGGTTCCACCTGAGGTGTCAGATGTTGCGCTGTGCACTGTACTCAGTAAGTTCGGCCGAGTTGTTGGGCCAGTTACTACTCTTTCAGCCGCGCCAAGAGATCCAGACGATAAATCCATAGGAGGATTTCGCCGAAGTGCAAGAGTGATCTTTCCATCTGATGAACATTTGCTCGCCTGCCCAAAGGTGCTCAACGTTCGTTGTGGACAGCAACGTAGGAGAATTGAAGTGACTACCTTCCTCCACTGCACTTTTTGCCACGGAGAGAATCATTTACGTGTGCATTGCCCACATCTAGCATCACAGGCTCCTGATAATTCTCCTACAACTTCTGGCCCTCTTCTGAGCCGAGCAACACCTTCTTCCACTGCACAGAAAGCTTCAGAATCGAAACTTTCACAAAAGTCGACTGCAGGAGTTGGTCAACGCGTGTCTACGGACCCTTTATCCTTCGACCAGCAACTGGATTTTCCCTCACTTAATTGTTCGCTTCCCATGAGTCGTCATTCTGTAGCGGAGTCCCCTTCAGGGGGTTTCTCCACTGCCCTTATCATTGATACTTCTAAATCTGCTGATGACGGATTTTCTGGCCACGAATCTCGAGTTAATGAGAGCTCAACTGAGCCTTCGCTGAAACGTCGTGGTTCTTCTCGAAGACGCCCACCGAAGAAGCCGACTGCCGCATCACCCCGCACCTCTCCCCGTACTGGTAGTACCTCTCGAAAGAATTCACCATCAAAGGCTGCTACCTCTTCTGTCCAGGCCGACGAAGAGCCTCCTCTTAAATTTGAGGATCTTGTCGAACACCTTAAGGATGGCTCGGTTCCTACTGGGCCGATTTCATTTGAAGATTTACATCAATACCTGTCACATAAGACAGACCACTCCACAACGCATGCTTTACTCTCAAAGTATGCATCGTTTCTCCCTCTAGTGCATGATCAGATCCAAGTCCTTAATCAATGCATCTCCCACCTTCGCAAGGAACATCCGTGGGCTAAAACCTATTTTAATCGACTCAAATCATTTCCTCCTGTTGTGAAGGCTCTTCAGCAAGCATTAATGGAAAAAAGTCTTCAAGATTGTATCTCTTAATTGCAGGGGATTTGCATCCCCATTTTCTAATGCCTTGGTACATGAAGACCTCACTCCGTTAGGAGCTGATCTTCTCTTACTACAAGAGACGAATTGCCAATCCACTACGATATTCTCACGATGGCGCCAGTGGAACTACACATTTCACCACGCCTACCAACTATCATCCCATAGTGGTCTAGCTATAGGTATCCGCCATACTTTCAACTCCATAATCACCTCTTTTTCGGTTCGAAACTTATGTCGAGACCTATTACAGTGTGCATCATTCACCATAGCTTCCACATCTTATCATATATTTAATATTTATATTCCAAGCTCTTCAACCCACTTGACAATACTTTTTACTCGCCTTCGTCGTGCCTTGTCTCGCATTCCTCCCACAGATCATGTTTTAATTGGAGGGGATTTCAATTGCACTCTGAATCCTACCCTGGACCGATCTCCTTCCACCAGAGAACGCCGTGTTAACTTGGTGAATCTTCTTCAGTCAGTGGTCTCCGACAACTCATTCATTGATGTTCACCGTCACTTCCATCCTTCATCGACTGTACATACTTGGCGCTCGCAACATAATCAAAATCCGTACACAGCTCGCCTTGACAGATACTACGCCTCATCTACTCTGCTTACAGCTGTGACAGAATCTATTATCACTCCTACAGCTTCTTCTGACCATTGTGCCATCGTTCTTATTATTCAAGCAGTTCCAGCACAACCCCGTACAATTCGTCCATGGACTCTTGACGACACTCTTCTTACAGATCCAGACTTCTGTACTTCAGTACGCTCCTTCCTTAAGGACAAACGACCTCAACTTCAATCAGCTCCTTGTGGTCTGACTTTTTGGTTGGACGTTAAACAGCAACTCGTTCTCCACGTTCGCAATCTTTGTTTTAAAGCAAAAACGCTTCAAAACATGCGTCTCAACCATGTCCGTTCCATGCTCTCCATCCTAAGCCTAAGTGATCCTCTCTTCTGCCACTATCAAGAAGAACTGCGATCAATCCTCCTTCCTCTGGCTCAACAAGCTCTACGACGTCTCCGGCTACAACATCTATCGCCAGACGCATCCAATTACGATTTTCTTACATCCATGGAAAAAACACGAACAGCATCGAATTCACTTCGGCACCTTCGCCTCGCATCTGGAGAGGTGTCTGATGATCCACTCACTCTATGTTCCCAGGTCCGAAAGTTCTATACAGAGAAGTTCTGTGAATCTCCTCCGCCATCCTCTTCAGCTTTGGCATCACTTCTTTCTAACCTACCACAAGTTCCTCCCCATCTTGCCTCTTCTCTCCTCCTTCCTCCCACGTTCTCTGAACTATCCTCTACGTTTTCTTCTTTAAACTCTAGGGCCGCACCGGGTCCGGACGGCCTCACTTTCCTCTTCTATAAAACCTTTTTACCTCTCCTTCTACCATTTCTCTTTTCTGCACTTTCTGCTGCTTTCAATCACTCCCCTCTACCGAGGCGATTCACAGTAGCATATGTTGTACTATTCCCTAAGAAAGGGGATCTCCTTGACCTGGGGAATTGGCGCCCTATCTCCCTCTTAAATCTAGATTATAAACTTTATACTAAACTTCTTTCCCAACGCCTTAACCCCATTCTCACTCACATTCTCTCCCCAAATCAAACTTACACAGTTCCCGGCCGTTCACTTTCTCATAACATCCATCTACTAAATAATCTAATCCATCTTGCCCGATCTCGCTCTGAACCCCTCGCCCTTCTCTCTCTTGACCAACAATCCGCTTTTGATAATACACTGCCGGACAATTGCTAAGGACGGATAACAATAGCAACGATAGCAACCATAAAATGAAAGGCAGGAAAATGTGGAAATTAACATAAGTGCGGGATACAGTAAGACGTGTTGTGCGTATGCAAATTTTATATTGCCGAACTTGTTCGTGACGTCATAGCGCTGATAAGAGATATAAAGGATTTGACGCGTGTTGACCGTTGTTGTTCAAACGCAAAGTTGAAAGGGAAAGAATCAATTGACGAACTTGAAATTTTCAGTATATCTTCCCGACATCACCTAGATGATTTTACGCGTGGCCGTATTATTGGCAAGATTGAAGAAGGGCGAAAAATAACAGATGTCGCCAGGGAGTTCGACGTCAGCCACAGTGTTGTTTCAAAGCTTTGGAAATCATTTCAAACAAATGGAGAGTGTAGCAAACGTCACGGGGGAGGTCGTGTTCGCAGTACGACACCTGCAGAAGATTGGTACATAGTGCTATCAACAAAAAGACACCGGCGCAGCACAGCTAGTGAGGTAGAAAATCAGTTTATGGCTGCTACTGGCAAGCGGATCTCCCGAAAAACTGTCGACAGATGTTTGCATAAAGGAGGACTATACGCCCGCCGTCCTGTTGTGTGCATCCCATTGTCCAGACGTCACCGTACTGCCCGTTTGCAATGGTGCTATCAACATCGCAATTGGACTGATAACGACTGGTCTGCTGTCCTCTTCTCAGATGAGAGTAGATACAGTCTATCGTCTGATTGTCGACGACAACTGATCTGGCGTGATAGTGGTACTGTGTATTGTCCAGCAAACATACAGGAAAGAACCGATATCCGACATGTAGTGTCATGGTATGGGCTGGCATCATGATCAGTGGCCGTACGCCCCTCTATGTGCTTCCAACTGGGACTATGACTGGCCAACGATACATTCATGATGTTCTGCTACCTCATGTTGGCATGTTCCGTGGTGCTGTCGGTGATAGATTCATTTTCATGGACGACAACGCAGCATGCCATCGAACAGTCGCTGTCCAGGAGTGTCTTGAGAGAGAGGATATTCAACGCCTCGTATGGCCAGCACGTTCCCCAGATCTGAATCCCATTGAAAATGTGTGGAATGCTTTGGGGAGGAGTCTTGTTGGTCGCCAATGCCCTCCAATAAACAAGGACACCCTCATCCGTGCACTGACAGAGGAATGGGATAAATTACCACAACATCTGCCTGATAATGTTGTGCAAAGCATGATACGACGTGTGGAATCTTGCATCGCCATCCATGGTGGCCATATCCCGTATTCACATCTTACGCCGGTACGCCTGCGGACGGTAATTGCATTTTTTTCACCATTACGTATTCTGCACAAAATGGCCTGTTTGTCCCTTGAACACGTTCCAAAGCCTTCTGGATTTCAGAGCACAATAAATTGCCTTTCTTGTTATGTCCTGGCATTCTGACATGAATATATTTCACTTGGCATCCAACCACACTTACTTTTTTTATGCGCTATATGTCCGTTAATGATCCGTCCTTAGCAATTGTCCAGCAGTGTATCTCACATTCCTATCTATCGGCTACACTCCTTCACTTCGGTTTTCCTCCTTCCTTCGTCTCTCTTCTTTTCTCACTCTATCAAGACGCCGTTCTCCAGGTCAAGCTGCCCACCTTTCTCACAGCGCCTATTCCCTTCCGCCGGGGAGTGCGGCAGGGTTGCCCACTCTCCGGACAACTCTTTGCAATCGCAATTGAACCCTTCCTCCGCTCTGTACACCAATCTTTTACAGCAGTTCTGCCACCACTCTCTGCCTGCACAAGACATCATGCCACTACCTCTGTTGCATACGCAGATGATGTCACCATCTGCATCCGTCATGACTCACAGTTTCCGTGTCTCCAACGTCTATTCGCAGCTTATGCCTCATGCTCCGGTGCGGCGCTCAACTCATCTAAAAGCACTGGTTTATGGTGCGGCTCATGGGCACATCGTGTAGACACCCCTTGGGGAGCAAGCTGGTCGTCCATCTCACAGCGCTTCCTTGGAGTTCATCTTGGTTCCTTGCAAGCTGCCCCCCTCTACACGTGGAATGCTATTCACCCACGCTTGCTCAGGTCAACTGCCTCCTGGAGGAGAGCCCAGTTCTGCTCATCATTCTTCCAGAGAGCTCGCCTCTCTCGAACTTACCTGATTTCCTTGTGCACACACTCTTGGCTTGGTGTCAAGTCTCTACAACTCCGCCTTCATGAAATTACCCGATGTCTTACTTCTCTGATTTGGACCTGCCACCACTGGGTCAGTGTCACAAAGCTTTGCCTCCCTCCGGATCACGGCGGCATCGGACTCCTTGATACACAGGAGTACTACAAGGCCGTCAGAATCACTACTTTTCTCCGTCTCTTCACGTCGCCAGTACCAGATGCCGTTTTAGCTAGGGACGTCATCGCCTCCCCGAGCAACCCTAACTTTTCTTTTCTCTCCTTACTACTCATGGACCACCGACCCCTCACCCTCATTCGACTTCCCCCTGTTTACCGTGAAGCTCTAACTTTCCTTCGTTCCCTCCCTCTCTCTCGTTCTCCACCTGATTCCACAACTGAGCTCCTTGCTGAACCCCTCTTTTATTCTTCGATTATTCACCCCTCTCATCTTCCGTACTTTGCCTATCCTACCTGGCTCCGAGCAGGTGTGGTAACAGTTAAAGATCTCACTAACCCTGACCTTTCTTGGCGACCCTTCGCCAGCCTCCCTCCCTCTCTTCTCCTCTCCTCCTCCTCTCGTGACATCTACGACTCTATTCTTTCATCTATCATTTCTCAATTTCCTCATCTTGCTTCCCACTCAGGTCTTTCCTTTGTTCCTTCTGCTTCTCTCCCATTTCCTCTTTTCTTGCTTACTTCTGGCTCATCTCATCCCATTTCTTCTCTCTCGGTGTCAGCTCTTTATCGGTTCCTCTCTATGTCCCATTCTTCTCCTCCTCTCCCCATTCCTGATGTTCCCCCTGCTGCCACTGCTACGGTGTGGTCAGCCGCCCTGTCTCCTCTTTCTGCTCCTCTAGAAATTAATACCCATTGGCTTTTCCTCCATCGCCGCCTTCCTGTTCCCTCCGTTCTTTTTCCGAATGTCTCTTCTCGATTCCCCTCTTTGCCCTTTCTGTGCTCGGGAGGCTGATGTCTCCCATGTCTATCAACACTGTGTTATATTACTCCCAATGCTGAACTTGGCATTTACTATCGCCCAATGTTCCATTACAGCAGATCTTACATTTGATGCATATCGGACTCTTCTGCTACAGAACTATCCCCCAGTCAAGCTCCCATCAGTCTGTGCCTATATTTTTATTTTAGCGAAGCATGTAATCTACGTGTTTCATCAACGCTGCAGATAATTGACTACTTCTCTGACTGTGCATGAAGCTTCTACGGCATTATTATGCCATTTCCGCGACCGTCTGACATCTCGACTTCGGCTAGAGTATTCTGTTGCAGTTACTCAGCGTCGGGAGAGCCAGTTCCTTGCCACCTGGTCACCGGCTGCCTCATGGTTTACCAGCTCGCCAGCGTCATTGTACCTGACGGTCGGCAGATTTGGTATTTGACCTTTTTGAATCAGAAATGCATATGTAAATATCAACAATCTGTTTTCAAGATCTTTGCACAGCTTGGAAATTTACCGCATGGGTTTTTTTATAAAAGGCTGTACGTGTTTACACAGCAAATTGTTTTTTGTGACACTCATCTTGTATTTTTTTTTTTCCTACATTGACGTTCAAGTTAGTTCGTCTTTAGTTTACATTTTGAGTATAAATATTGCAGTTAGTCATTAGCATAGTGCTGTATAAACATAGATATTGTTTCTGCAGTGTAGTTTTTTGTAATTTTGTTCTATTTTGTTTCCCGAACATGTTTGCACTGTGCTGTATAATTGTACATAGTTTTCAAAATATTGCGGAACAAGTAATCCATCTTATTTGCATCAGAATGTCCAAGTTTAGTTATTTCCTGTTATTAAACATTCCAATGATTTGTCTGATAATCAGTTTTTTTAAATTGCATAGTACTGTACATCCTTGTAAATATGTTGTGTTAAAACTCACTGTCATATCGTACCTTCTTTCAAGAGACATGTTGACTAATGATTCTTACTGTATTTATTTTTGCACAAGTTAGTCAATTGCATGGTGTTGTACTCATGAGTAATATATTTTGAAAAACATTTTACCTATTTTGTTCTTTTGTGTGAGGTGATGCTTGGTACTATCATTCTTCTATCACTACATATGGATAGTGAGAATATGTTAAAGCTTTATTCATCGTGTGTTTTCTTATTATACTTACATTTTCTATCTGGTCAACAGAATAGTGTTACATTTCTGTATATGGTCCGATTTTGATTTGTAACATGTTGACACTGTGCTGTATATCTGTACATTGTTTTTGAATATTGCCGAACAGGTAATATATTATATTTACACCAGGAAGTCCAAGTTTGTTCTTCTCCTGATATTCATCATTTCATTGATTTGTCTTATGATCAGTTTGTCAATTGCTTTGTACTGTACATTCTTGTAACTATGATGTGTTACACCTTACTGTCTTATTGTATTTTTTTTTTTTTTTTTTTTGCAAGAGAAATGTTGTCTCCTGAAGCTCTCAATTTTCTTGAACAGGTTTGTTAATCGCACAGCAATGCACTTATGAGCAATAAGTTTTTTTTGTTACAATCCTTCCTCAATGCCCAGACATGCTTGTCGCTGTTCATTTATCACGAGCTGTAATTTTGCTCCATTTTTCAACTTGTGCACTATGCTGTATATTTTTATATAGGTTTTAGTAGTTTAACGATCTTTGATCGTATTTTATTTGTATTTAGACGTCCTTATTAGTTCGTCTCCTGATTTCTACCTTGAATAAAGATATTTTGAAACCACCTTTGGCTTCAATGCATGTGCTGCCCCTTTGAGACATGCTTTCGACAAGGTTTTAGAATACAGCGATAGGTATGCGCTTCCATTCAGTACATAATGCTGCCGCTAACTGTAGCTTAGTAGTAGGCATTGGTTCCAAACTTCTTACGCGGCGCTCTAATCATCCCATAGGTGATCTATGGGCTTAAGATCAGGGCTCTGTGCTGGCCAGCCTACGCACGATAAGGTATTGTCGTCAAACCACGCCGTAACAGTCCTTGCTTTATGGCTCGGTGCATTATCCTGCTGGTAAAAGAGAAGGCTCTGTTCCATAGTATTGCCACAGAGTTGGTAGGGCGTAATTGTCCAGAATATCGAGATAGACGCTGGTTAACCGACTTGTCCACGATAACCAATGGGCCGGGACCATACCACGAAAAACAGCCCCACAGGAGTATACTGCCAGCTCCAAACTTGACCGTAGGAACAGCACACTGTGGTAAACAGCGTTCCCCCGGTTGCCGCCATACCCACACAAGGCCATCAGACTGATCGATCGTGCATCTACATTCATCAGTACATAGGACCCATTTCCATTGATCTACGGTCCACGATAAATGTTCTTTACACCATGCTAAACGACGAGTAGCAGTCCTAGGGAAGATGAAAGGCTTATGAGCAGCTGCGCGACCACGGTGACCCATGGAATGAAGTTCTCTGCAAATGGTACGTGTACATACCGAGGTTCTAGCATTGTTACTCACCTGTACTAGTAAGACCTCAGTCTTACTAGTACAGGTGAGTACTGCACAAGACCTCAGTCTTGTGCAGTACTCCGTCGATTAGCGGTAACGACCCTCTTGAGGCTTCGACGTCCTCTATCACTGATTTTTTTTGGTTTGCCAGAACGTTTTGCTGCTTCAGGCAGGCCATGTGTTTTCCACTTATTCAGTACATCCAAAACAGTTGACTTGGGTATATTTAAACGCCTCTCGGTTTATCTTATGGACAAATCACTAACATAACACCCAACAATCTTTCCATCCTCGAAGTCAGTTTTCTCCCCCTGCGACATTTTCATTCAAGCTCACAGTGCGATATGATCGCGGTCAGCTGCAGTCTTGTTTTTATACCGTTTGCAGCTGCGCCGCGCATCTTAACAACGCAGCGGATCCGTTCATTTGTTTTAAGGGGTGTATGGTGATTTTTGTCAATATAGTGTATCTATATCTATATATATATATATATATACATTGGGTTGGAAAGAAAGTAATATGGAATGACGAGGTACCCGAAGTCGCACATTGGACACTCAGATTGCGCAGCACACCTGAAGGCGCAGAGTGTAAGCGCCAGCCAACATGGAAGTGGACCAGAAGCACATTCGCTGTTCCATGCCGTATAAGTTTCATCCCGGTAACACTCCCGCAAATGCGGTAAGGGACATTACCAGTGTGTACCCCAATGTCATATCACATTGTCAGTGCTGTCGTTGGTTCGAACGGTTGTGAGAGGGAAATTTTGAACTGACTCTTTCCCTTCCCTGGAACCAGTGGCCTTAAATTAGGAACTGGAGACTACTTATAGCCCATTGAGTTTCTCACGGTGGTCGTTAGCGAACCTTCAATAAAAAAAGTTCACCTGTCAGACAGTTCTAAAGCCGAAAGACCCGCAACAGTTTATATGGACATGCTGAAGATCTAAGGGAGGCCGACCCACATGTGCCCTGGGGACTAGTGAAGACCGACCCGAACACCTGGGGACTACCCACACAAGCATTACCTTACACCTGCGTCAATTTAGGAATGTGCACAAGAAGGGATTTTGGGTATCCGATCAAGTCACAATTGAGCAGAAAGCAAATCGCATGAGTGTAAGCTTTTCACTGTTTACACGTGAACAAGTTGAATCGTTCTTTGCCCACATTTTGGCAGGTGACGAGAAATGGGTCCTGTACGACAATGTCAGCGCCCGGAAACAGTGGTTGGACCCAAAACAGAAGACAATGCCGACACCCAAAGCCGACTACCACCCACATAAGGTCCTGCTGTCTGTTTGATGGGATATGCAGGATGTCGTGCGTTTTGAGCTGCTGCCGGACAACACCACTATCACCGCCGATGTGTACTGCAGTCAGCTTGATGATCTGCACGCATCGCTCATGTTGAAACGACCAGTACTGATGAACCACAAAGGCGTCCTTCTACAGCAGGATGGAGCGAGACATCACACAACATGGGTGACCTGTCACAAAATCAGGGACGTGTGATGGAACTGCTGCCGCACCCATTCTATTCCCCAGACATTGCCCCAAGCGACTACTAGTTTTCCTGTCGTTGCAGCATTTTATAAATGAACAGCCGTTCACCAACAGGGACGATGTCGAACGCGCATTTACTCATTACTCTGCGTCCAAGCTACCACAATTCTACGGGGACGGTATTCAAAAGCTGCCCAGACATTGGGAGTAGATCGTGGCAAACCATGGCAACTATATTTTGGACTGATTTTTACTTGTATATACGATAATCAGCACTTCTTTCTTGCCTTGCATTTGCAGACATTACTTTCTTTCCAAGCCAATGCATATGCTTTTTTTGTTAGTTTCTCATTTGCCTTTCCTTTTTGAATTTGGTATGATTGATACAAAGTGAATACAGAATCCCAAGTTTCTGATTTTTGAAACCAATTCCCGAATTTGTCTTTTTTAAGGGAATGTCTCTTTAATACACAGAACCATGAACGTGAATGCAACAAAATTGACTATCACCAGTAAATGTTTCATTGCTTGCATGAGTAATTTATCATCGACGACAAAGTGCAAGTTTCAAAATTCTCCTAATTTCGAAAAGCAAAGCAAAATATCTCAGTTTATAAAGATTTTGTCCTCGCTAATTGGCGTGAAAAACCCTTGCGTTCTGTAGCGACAGTAAAATAATGTAAAGATGGAGCCTGTAAATAAAAACAGGCATACACACGAATGTGTTTTCACCCAATCCAGGAAAACAAGCTAACCGGTGACTGCGTCCCTCTACTTCATGCGTTTCCCCAAACAGATTTTAGTGATGTCGTTTTCTTCACCTGTGATCAGTGCTGTGTTTTATTTTGAAAGTGATTTTGCTTTTAGCGCTTTATTCCAGCGGACGGCTGTCCCAAACGATCTTGGCGCGATATAGGAAGACAGCCAGCCGACGATACACTTTCTTGATTGAACTGCGTTTACGGCGGTTGTGTCAAGCTGCATCGTTTTGTTTGTTTACCCTGCAACTCAGCTTCACCTAACACCTGAGGCTGTGATTTCCAGCCTTGTTAAAAAAATCTTTTCTTCTTTCTTATTTTGGTTCAAAATAAATCGACTTCCCAGTGTATTACTTCCGATGTGAACATTATCCGTGAATTTACGGCATTCTCTGCTTCGTTCTTCTTCTTCTTTTGTTGCACTTTCTCCTATCCGAACACTTTTTGAAACACAGCATGGAAACTGTGTTTTTCCCTTTCAGCCCAATTCTAGAGAACGCATAAAAAATTACTTCTTCTAAAGGAACAGCAGAAAATTCAACTGCTGAAGAAAGTGGAGTGCTGAACGCTCCAAAATAACGCCGGATTGTTTATTTTTAAACACTTTGATCGAACAGTGAAGAAAGATAACTTTGAATTACATTTTCCTATTCCTAGCCTGTACGAATACTAAACGGAGAAAAAATATTGATAAAATACATTATTTTTGGTGCATTTTGAAAAATCCCAGATTTTGTCATTTATTTCGCACCGAAACACATATTTATATTCTCATCCTCGTCGTATTTCGGGAAACGGGATTTCTGTTCAGAACTAAAGAAGTGTATGAAATCTTGAACTTTCAAGTAGACTCGATTAAAATAGTAACCGTATATACCAAATGACGAAGAAGTTGTTTTCGCATTTTCTTTTGCGCATGTATGTGTATGTGTGTGTGAGTGAGTGAGAGAGAGAGAGAGAGGAGGGGGGAGCGACAGAGAGTGAAAGAAAGAGAGAGAAGAAAAATCAGAGAGAGGTAGAGAGAAAGACAGTAAGAGAAAAAGAGAGAAAGTGGAAGGGACAGAGAGTGAAAAAGAGAGAGAGAGAGAGAGAGGAGAGAGCTTTATCAGGACTCATATTTGGTTCAGAACTTTTTAATATAAATCTTGAAATAAAACTGGGTTGTGCGACAGAATGTGTGAAATGCAGTGTTTTGTAACTCAAACCATTTTGTGTATTACCAGTTTTCCAACACTCAGTGTTTTTTCTACAAACAGAAGGTAGCGCGAAAACAGAAGTTTGCGCCTTCAAAAACACAGTAGACGCTGGTCGTTGTGAAACAAAGTTTTTAGAATCAATCTCTGTGCACAACAGATGCCAGAAACCTGCTGGAAATCAAAATGTACCAAATGTTCTTTGTTTATTATTTCTTTTTCTGTTGTTTAAATAAATTCGCATCTATTTGCATTTCAAAAAATGGGCTTTAGAAATACACAGTGCAAGTACATAGTGTTAGTTGTCGCTAATGTCATTCTACATTAATCCTTTCATTTTATTAGGGGAGAAAAAGAAATAATGTTATTCTTTTTTGGTTTCCAGTGCAAAGGCATAAATTTGTTAGGATTTATCTCAGGACTTTTTCTATAGATTCAGAGTCATTCTCTACAGCATAAATGCACCTTAACCTGCATCACTCTAGCTTTTGAATGAGTGATTTTGTCTTGCACTGGTGTTACTGGTTACTGCTACGTGATAGTTTTTTACCACTTAATTAAAAAAGGAGACTATTTGCATTTATTGCTGATTATGTAGCAATAATCGCTTTTATACAAATATTAGTCCCACAGTTAACAAGAAAGATGAAACCGAATTTTCGGGTGTAATCAGCACGTCTTTTGAATCCGTTCTGACGTAAATTAAATTTATCAAAGCTATTCAAAGTCAATGGAACCGGTATGGAAAACAAAATAGTATCTGACGGAAGAAAGAAGTTTTTCAATCGGGATTTTAATCCGGCAGATATTGCTGTAAACGAAATCGTGAACATACGCCCTCTGGTTGCAGACTTATGAATTAAGAAATATTTGAATTTATATGAGAAATATTTCGCAGCGGAAACGCTCTCCAACAAAAAAAAAGGATTTGTCAAATCGGATTCTTAGAAACAGAGATATGGACAAATCTACGCCCTCTGATTGCAGACCTATGAATTAAGAAAAAATTGAATTTATATGAGAAACATTTCGTAGCGGAAACGCTATCCAACAAAGAAAGACTTTTTCAAATCGGATATGAACAAATCTAAGATATGTATCTACGCCTCCTAGCGGGAAAACCATACATTATTTTAGAAAGAAAGTATTCTCAAAACGTTTTTCGATGTGAGCGGTATCGGTCAAAGAAAAATAAAATTTAGTCGAGTTTTCAGGATCTCAGATTTTGCTGCAAATACACCAGAAGCAGAAATTAACACTTTTGCCCCCTGGTGGGCAAACCTATCTTTACCAAATATTAAAAATTATAGGAAACACATTTTCCATCACGTGATGTATGCGCTACAAGAAGAACTTTTCAAATCGGAGTTTTAAAAGCAGAAATATTGGGGCAAACGCAATTTACTTATACGCCGCCTAGCGGAAAGTCTAGGATTTACTTGAAAATTTTGAATTTATATGAAAAACATTTCGCTTCGGAAACACTATCCAACAAAGAAGGAATTTTTCAAATTGGACTCCTAGAAGTAGATACATTGACAAAATTAAGATATACATCTACGCTCCTGGCGTAGAAACCATGCATTATTTTACGAACAAAACATTTCTAAAAGGTTTGTCGACGTGAGTAGTATCGGGCCACAAACGAATTTTTTTCAATCGAGGATTTAGACGCTCAGATGTTGCTGCAAATACATCAGAAGCGGAAATTAAGACTTACGTCCCCTGGTGGCCAAACCATTTTTTACCAAAAATTACAAATTATATGCAAAGGATTTCCATCAAGAGCTCTATCCGGTACAGAAAGAATTTTTTAAATCGGAGTTTCAGAAGCACAGATATCGGGGGAAACGCAATTTAGCTTTACGCCCCCTAACGGAAAATCTATGAATTTCTTGAAAATTTTGAAATTATATGGGAAAACATGTCACACTTGAAACTCTATCCAATAAAGAAAGAATTTTTCAAATTGGACCATTAGAAGCACAGTTATTGACAAAAATAAGATTTACATCTACGCTCCCTGGCGAAGAAATCATGCAATATTTTAAGAAGAAAATATTCCGAAAAGGTTTGTCGATATGAGTAGTATCGACTTTTCAACTAAGATTTTAGAAGCTCAGAATTTATGGCAAATACATTAGAAGCAAAAATTAACACTTACGCCCCTTGTGGCAAAATAATTCTTTACCAAATGTTAGAAATTATATGCCATAGATTTTTCATTAGAAGCTGTATCCGCTGAAGAAACAAATTTTCAAATCGGAGTTTTAGAAGCAGAGATATCGAAAAAAAGGTAATCTGCTTTTACGCCCCTTAGCGGGAAATCTATGCCTATCTTGAAAAAGTAACTATACCTAAAATACTCTTCGACATAAGTGGAATCGAAAGATAAAATAATTTTGTCAACCGGATGCTAAGAAGCATATATATGGAATAAAATGTATTTTGAAATAGATATTATCGGCATTTACGCCCTCTCGCTACGAAATTGTACATCATGAAGACACAACGAAATGGAGGATCATCATTCGCACGTTTCAAGCTTCCCAATGCAAAAGAATTTTTCAAATCGGACCAATAATTGCAGAGATATGGTGTCGACATACGGACGGACGGACAAACTGATAACATAAGAACGATATTTTTTTACAAAAGACGTGCTAAGAAACGGGAGAACAAATTGCGAGCATAAGCTCTTACACAACACTGAAAACACTTCTGAGGTGTTCCATATCCGAAATTCGACATAAATTCGAATGAAAAATTTTGAATTGAAACTTTTGAGCAAACGCAAAATTAGTATTTTTTGTTTTGTTTTGGCCGGAAGGTGCACAGCATGTACTTACAGCAAACAACTTGAATATTTTTCTTTTGCTCATTATCCTTTAGGATATATGCTGTAGCAGTACGTCTTCATGGTTTGCTAAATGTCTAAATTCATATGATACACTATGTGTGCTTTTATTTAAGTACACGGATACCATTCTTATGATTACCTGTTATCAGAATGCTCATTTAATTGCACAAACTAAATAATTTTTTAGCAGGTTGGCAGTAGCAGACCCTTCCTGTACTTAATAATCGACCCAGCATTTATGTTATCAAAAGAAGGAATTTCATTTTCAAGCTGAAATTGCTGAATTCACACCGTATCTCGGATGACAACACGTCATTGAATTCCATCCTGTCTTGTTAAGAATGTTCACGAATTGCTCTGATAGGATATCAGAATCTCCACATGTGAGTGCTTTAAGTTGAACAGCTGCCAGCTGAAAGACTTGCAAAGACTGCTTGGATATCTCTTTTCCATGAATTACAGTCGGTTTCAACTCCTCATCTTTTTCGTAGCTGTAATATTAAATGAGTGTACTTTATAGTGTCAGACCTGATACTGAAAAGTGTGCAGGTTGAAGTCGTTCTGTATTAGATTTCGTCATGGAAAATCATATTTATAATCTGGAAATCGTAAAAAGCACTACCATATTATGTCTAATTAAAATTCATTAAAAGAACACACAGAAGGAATTCCGCTACCGGCATTCGTTCTGTGTGTTCTTTTCTCACTTTTTGTAGGAACGTCATATCATAATACACTCGCAAATAATGAAATTTGCGCACTTAGAAGAAAACATGCTACAACCACGAAACTTTGCAAATAGCTAAAGTGTGTGCTGGTATGCAAATGACCCACGTTTGGTGCGAGTGGACATGACCGCACACCCTGTGGTGGCGCTGCAATCACGAACCGGCAGCCTCATAAACCGACGCGTAGTCGATGCCCCATGAAAGCGAAAAGCACCGGCCGACGCAAGCAAGAGTACATAGTGACAAGGATGCCGGGTAGACGCCAGACACGTCGATTCACGCAACTTACGGACATTAAGAGAGGCCTGAAAATCGGGCTGAAAATCCCAGGGTGGTCGCAGCGCTTTATAGCCCTTCACGAAGATCATTCTAACCAAGTCGTCCGACTATGTTGGGCGCAGTGGACACATGACGGCACTGGCACACGGCGGAGCGGCTCCGGACGGACCAGTAGGACCACCAGTAGAGAGAATCGACGGATCGTGCGCCAAGCGTGAACGGATCCCACTGGGACCCGGTCCACTATACAGGCAGACGTAGGGGCTCCTGTGAGACCACGAACCATTTCCCGACGCCTCGCGGAAGCGAATCTGCGATCCCAGCGCCCTTCATTTCTGCTGCCATTAACACCGGAACATCGCCGGTTCCGTGTGCAATGGTGCCAGGCTACAGGGAAGTGGAACGCTACAGGCTGGCGACGTTTGGTGTTTAGCGACGAATGCAACTCCATATTGGGGACAGATGGTAATCGTGTCTGGGTGTGAAGGTCCCCGGGTCAACGGCACAATCCCAGCCTCGCTATCGAACGCTGAAGGCATTATGGTCTGCGGAGCCATTGCCTACGATAGCCAATCAGCTCTAGTAGTGGTACGTGGATCATTGACGAGCCAGCGGTATGTGGATGAGATCCTACGGCCCCATGTGCTTCCATTACTGGCGGGAACTCCAGGTACGCTATACCAACAGGATAATGCCCACCCGCACACGGCTCGGGTTGTCCAGGACTGCCTACGTCATGTCCGTGCATTTCCATGGCCTGCCAGCTCCCAGGACATGTCCTCCATTGAGCTTGTGGGGGATCAGTTAAAAAGCCAGCTGCCGCCGTGCCGCACTATCCGGGATTTGGAGCACGCTGTCCAACATGTGTGGGCCAGTCTGCCGCAGGACTACATCAGGGGTCTGTTCGGCTCCATGCTGGACCGTATTACAGCATGTATCGCCGCACGTGGTGGTGCGACGCGCTATTGAAGATGACCGTACTGCGTGCCACAGATTCCTCTGCAATTGTCCTGTGCTCTGTTTTTGCCATCATGTATATCATTCATCTGTATCATTACGTCCATACAATTTTAGTTCAATCCGATGCTTCATTCTTTGTGCACAAATTTAATTGTCCGTGAGTACATGTTAATTGTTAAGGGCAGCAGTAACTGTGATCCACAAGTTAGAACATAATTGGATGAAAAAATGACGTCAGTACGAACGACAACATGCAAATATGCGCAGCGCGTTTTTAAGGATTAGGACGTGCAGAACGAAGTCATTCGACTGATGTGTTGTTCAGTGCTCGTTAAAGAAGCTACCATGCCTGGACAGCGCAGGCGCGCAACATTTGTTCAATTATCGGAGCTCTAGCGAGGCCGTATAGTGGATCTGCGGGAAGGAGGTTGGTCCTTCAGTCATGTTGCAGACAGAGTGGGGCGAGAGGTATCGGCCGTGGTTAGATGGTGGCGTCGGTGGTCAAAGGAGCATTCGCACACTCGCAGACAAGGTTCCGGGTAACACAGAGTTACAGACGCACGAGAGGATAGGCGTATCAGGAGGTTGGCATTGGCAGAGCGGATGGCTACGGTGTCACAAATTTGATCCTCTGTGATACCAAGGGTGTCTACCAGAACGAGACTGAATCTTTTGTTGGAAGTATGATTACGGGCACGCGTGCCACTCGCACGGTTACCATTGACCGCTGGTCACCATCGATCACGTTTCCTGTGGTGTCAAGAACGAGTTCATTGGAGAGAAGGATGGCGGTCAGAGGTCTTCAGTGATTAAAGCCGATTCTGCTTGGGAGGGTCTGACAAGCTGAGCGGCTTCTGCCATGATGCATCCGCCAACGACACACATGCCCCACGCAGAGTATGGTTTGGAGAGCGATTAGCTATCCCTCTCGTGCGAGTCTGGTGTTTTCACAGGGTACACTGAATAGTAGTACGTACATCAGCGACATCGTGCAGCCGGCCGTCCTGCCATTTTTGAGTACGATCTCCGATGCAATATTCCAGCAAGATAACGCCCGCCCACACTACGCCCGCCTAGGCAACTCAACATGCTTTTCAGGCTGTTCAAGAACTCCCTCGCCCAGCACGCTCACCAGACTTGTCTCCCATCGAGCATGTCTGGTACTGGATCGGACAAAGACTGTTACGCGGACCCTGGGTGGCAGCCATCATCTCTGAATTACGCGTCCAAGTTGAAAGCGCATGAAATATCCTCCCCTAGCGTGATATTCAGCATTTGTACGACCGATTGCATGCCAGATTGGAAGCTTGTATTTCTGCTAGAGGAGGTGCAACATTTCATTAAAATGTGCATTCTGTACACTTTAATGCGCATTAACAGGTATAATAAACATTGAATCACTTCACACGTGTGATCACTTTTCTTTCTTAACAAGTTGTTGCTACGACATAAATCTCATAAATGCTGCTTCAATTTTTAATGGTGTTCTTTTTTCACTTCCCGGCAATGTAGAATTTCATGAAAATTCATCCTGAACAAAGGAACGTGTTTGAACTCTGCGAAGAATACTCTGTTGTTAACATCAAAATACGCTGAAAGAAGAATGTTTTATACACATTCAGCTAGTAACTTATGGTCTTCCTTTCGCTCTCACAGCAGTAGCCACTCGTCTTGGCATGGAGTCTACCAGACGTTGGAAACTTTCGGGGCGTATTGCGGCCCTTGATTTCAGGAAAGCCGTTGATAATACAAAGCTAGCTGTTGGCGGTTGGATTGGGGCTCGAATGCATTGCTCCACTGCGTCCCACACGTGCTCAATTGGGTTCAGATTTGAAGAGTTTGAAGGCAATTTGATGGTTTCGAACTCACTGAAATGCTCCTCTAACCAATTGTTCACCAAACAGGAGTGATGAGATGGGGCTTTGTCTTGCTGAAAGAAGTCATCCTGCTGTGGGAAATGGATAGCTATGAACTGATGTACACTGGCGCGCAAAAATTAAAGACGAGACGGTTTTTTGAATGTAACGTCGTGCAGAAGGGACCCACACCATCTCAAATTATACCATGAGATCCCCAAGATATAAGAATATGGGACAAGTGAGCAAAACCGTCCAAACAAGGAATCCAAAGGATACAAAGGCACTTTATTGAAAAGGTAGCTTCTAGCACAACTGGACAGAAGACAGAAACGACCATATGACAGGCGGCAGCCAAGAAACATCCAGTCTTTAGTAGGGGATATGACCACCCCTGACTGCGTTGCAGGATTTACAACGTCTGTCCATGCTGAGGACAAAGTTGTCAAGGAGCTGTTGAGGCATCGCGGCCCATTCCTCTTGTAGCACCAATCGCAGCTGCGGAATCGTTGCTGGCGGCTGTTGATGTACTGCCAAGTGTCTCCCAAGAAGATCCCACACGTGTTCGATGGGATTTAGGTCCAGGGACCTTGCGGGTCAATCCATGCGTTGAATATCTTCACTCTCCAACAGCTCTGCGACAGCCACTGTACGATTAGGTGTAGCGTTGTCGTCCATGAAGAGGAACTCAGGGCCCACAGCACCTCTAAACAGACGCACGTGAGGCAGAAGAACTTTGGTACAACAGCGGACACCAGTGATTGAACCTTCTTGGAAGATGTGGAGGTCAGTTCGGCTACCAAGCATGATACCGCCCCAAACGAGAACTCCGCCACCTCCAAAGGGTCCCTTTCCATGATGTTGGAGGTGTAATTACGTGTTCCCTGCTCTCTCCAGATGTGTAACTCGACCCCATTGCTATGTGTCCAGTTCTTTTGTTCCTGGCGCTATAGAAACTGCCGTCTCCGATGAGCAGGCGTTAATGGCACACAAGGTATTGGTCGTCGTGCAAATAGACTACCTTTGTACAGCTACCTGGACAGGGTAAAACGCGATAACGGACGTCCATTTGTCTGTTGCTTGTGTTTTGTGATTTCTCCCGCTGGCTGCTGTCTATCTCTTCTCGCCTGAAGGGCAATATACCGGTCATCCGCCGCCGTGGTTGCTCGTGGACCACCACTGCTAAACTCTTCGACAGCTGTTCCTGTCGTATGAAATGCTCTCCAAGCTTGTGAAACGATCCTGTGAGTGATTCCGAACTCCTCGGCTACACTAGTCACACTTCGACCTTGTTCCAACTTCCCAATTACGCGACCTCGGGTAAAGTCATCTAGATGTCGTCTACTGGATTGCCTGTTGGCCATATCACTCAGTGGCAGCAATTCGACGTCGTTCAAACCTATGTACACCCTGCAATAGCTTTCACCGAATTGCTGAGCGTACACCGCCCGTGTGCTTTATACCCTTCCGACACTCTCCCACCGTACGTCATGCTGCATATATGCGCATGCCCTACCGTACCGGACCCTAGTCTATCTCCTGAGTGGTCTTTCGGTCCGTCCTGCCTGCTCGTTCCGCTGTTATGCTAATCTCTCCTCTTTGTCCTTAACTTTTGCACACCAGTGTATTATAGGTGGCCGCCGAACCCGTCAGCATTGCCTTGTGCGACCATGGTGATCTAAATACGTACAAAGGGTCCCAAGGTGGCTCACGTAAACAAGCCACATGAAACAACGCGGTATCCGCAGGTGTGAAGCATCCGGAATCGGGAGTTGGGATTCATAGTTTCTTTTGGTCTACGCTGCACATACACCCTCCTGTCGACGTGTTGTTGATGGAAACGCGATTGGTCGGACGAAGCTATTCGTTCCCGGTCTTCCACTGTCCAGGGATACTTGATGTGGGACACATCGCTCCCACATAAGTTGGAGATGTGTTGTTAACAAAGGTACTTGATGTGTTGTTAACAAGGGTACTTGATGTGTTGTTAACAAGGGTATTTTATGTGTTGTTAACAAGGGTACTTGATGTGTTGTTAACAAGGGAACTTGATGTGGGTGTCGGTTGCCTCAGTCCAGTCGTGCAATCGTACGTCGAATGTCTTTGCAGAAACCTTCGTAGGTGCTCCACCTCCTAATACCGCTGTAATCCTCTCAGCTATAGCCCTCCATTCTAAAGTTGCAATATGGCAGAGGCGGCTCTCACTTCGGCCATCTACTGTCCGTTTACGGGTACGTTTGGCACTGCCACTGCCGGTTTTGTTGTTGTCTTGTTACGCATGTGCGACGGTCACACGCGGAAATCCCAGACCTTCTGTAGTTGTGGAGACGGAGAAATCGATCTTCCTCTCAACGACTATCTACCCATAATCGAACTCGCTCATTCGGCATCTTCACGCATCACCAAAGTGGCAGGTACCTTGTAATGTACTTAGATATCTGACCTATTTATAGCCCGCAGAGGGTATCGGATCGCCACGCGTAGAATTACACTATTTGTAACAGGATAGGGGGAAGGTTGCTGACGGTTGCGGTGTAGACACTTATTTGTACTTTCGGTGCATGTGATTCAGAACTTGGAGTCTGGCATATGTAATGTTTCATGGAATCCAATCTAACCACACGAGTGTGAATTCCTTTAGCGTTACTCTGACAGAGAAATAATTGATATCTAAACTGGTTCCCAAAATCAACGTGACATATATAAATTCGAGAATACGTCCAAAACGAAACGACCGATTGTGAAGATTTTTCAGATACATGTGCAAGGGGAAAAATTAAGTCGACGTAACCAAACAGCATTATGCTAGCTCCTATGGAAATATGCAAATGACGACCTACGGCATCGAGCTGGAAGGCAAGGCACGCAACCTTGATAAACGGGACGACCGATTGTAAAGATTTTTCAGAGACATGTACGTGCAAGGGGAAACGCTAAGTTGACGTACCCAAGCAATATTGTGCTAAGTCCTATGGAAATATGCAAATCACGACCTACGTCATCGAGCTGGCGGGCACACGACCTTGGCAAACGGGACGACTATTGTAAAGATTTTTCAGAGACATGTATGTACAAGGGGAAACGCTAAGTCGACGTACCAAAGCAACATTGTGCTACCTTCTATGGAAATATGTAATTGAACGACCGTACGACTTTGAGGTGGCAGGTGCGCGATCTTGATGAACGCTGTACTGAGCGAGGTGCAGCAATGGAAGCTTGAGTGAGCTGTTAGTGGAAGAATGGCTCCTCACAATCGCTTAGAAGACTTTTCACGTTAGGGAGCAATCGGTAGATTGGAAGCATGGCAATCTCAAGCTCAGGTAGCAAGACGGATGAATGTGCAAAGGTAAAAAATGATCTCCAATCTCTTGGGCTGAACAACAATCAGAAAAACTGAACAACAACCAGAATGGCGGGATAAGGACTCTCATGAGCCACAACAAGTAAAGACAACCGGCATTTGTCTCTAACAGCTCGCTGCCATAGGAAGTCCACACAGCCTGGCAACTTTCTACGGGAACCGCGATATCGACGCAAAGAGTTTGCAGAAGGCCCCACGCCAAAGGTATGTATGGAAGAAGGCCAATGGACGGTATCTCACGGTATCACAAAGAAGCGTTCGTCTGGATTGGGCTCCGCAACATCCCACTTCAACCCCTGATAAATGGGCTTGCGTTCTGGTCGGTGGCGAGTCAAGATCACCGAACAGTCCTAAACACAGATTCTCGACGTTTGTACATTTGTAGAGAGGCCAGAAGCTGAAATCTTCCTTCTATAATTAGGAAAATTGACCACTAGGATTGTGGAAGACTCCTGGTTCGGCCTAGCATCATGTTGGATGGATACACGCTTCTGAACAGTTTTCCCTGAGTGTGCGCGCTACAGGGATAACATCCTAGAGCCCTAAGTGTGGTTTTCGAAAGGAGCTGTTGGCTCTCAATTTCTTTCTATGGACGACAACAGCTATCGCCATGGGATTCGGTTAGTCGACTAATACCAGAAGAGTGAGGATATTCACAAGATGGAGTAGCCTGGGAGATATCCGGACCTGAGGCTCATAGAACATCTATTAGATGCCCTGGGAAAAGCAATTGCAAGCCGGCTGGAGTCCCAGAATCCCCCGGGGCTTCTATGCTCATTGGTGGAGGAGTGGCACTTATTACCCCAAACTTTCATTCACAGCTTTATAAACAGCATGAAGGCTCGTTGTGCAATCTGCTTCGCTGTTCGGAATAATCACAATTTCTATTAGCCCCTCCAAATGTAAATTACTTGCTGAATCACATTTGGTATGATAAGCAGTCATGCACATGCTTCCTCGTCATGCGTGATAGCTTTCCTTTTCTGTTATGTATTTCAGCGTTATCGATATACGGTATGTATGTCCGCCCAACTGCCATTAAATTCTGCACTGTGAATTTTGCATTATTCATGATTTTGCATTTGTCACGTTAATTTTGCACACCAGCGCAATATTTTGCACTTAAACTCGAGAGGAGAGGCTTACATAACGTATATTCCTTGTATTTTATACCACATCTGTTTGATGGGGATCCTGGGGGAATTCATTTCTTAAAAATAAGGTCTATTTCAACATACAGCACATGCACACCCTTTATATCACAGGCATATGTGCAATAAGCGTAGCCTCTGTTCCACAATGAACAGAGGGACAGATTAACATATCTTTTGGCTATTAAAAAGATATTCAGTGCTTCCACTTGTAGACATATCTATAGTTCAAGAGGTTTGTATTTATAAAGATAACCATAGCTTCTGTCATGGGGGATCATGAAAATCCTCCGAATACGTGGCGTTAGTAAAATAAATAAATACTTCGCTCTTTCCACGTTTCGGTTGCTATGTGTTTCTGGAACGTGGAAAGAGCGATGTATTTATTTATGGAGGATCGTTATTGAAGTTGACACGGTAGAATGATGTTTTGTTTGTATTTCTGTCCTGGATACCTCAACTTCATGGTCTAGTGATACCCAGTTAGCTAGTTACGAGCCTTTCTAACATCGTTGATGAAGATCATCGCTAAGCTGAATAGAGAAAAATGCACCTTGAGTTTTCAAATCTCGATGTGTGAACATAAAATCGATCCACTGGCCAGTGCAAGGTTTAGAAAAATCAGGATAATTTCTGAAACAGTGTAGGAAAAAATAATATCTCACAGTTTGGAACCAAAAAACAATAAGCAAAGGTGTTCATGAGAGTTTCAAAGAGAGCTTAGCATCCTCTAAGATGTACTGTAAAGACACATTTTCCCCACTTGCTGATTTTTTCTTTCATTCGAAATGCCGTCTGATATATTATTTCATCCAATATTGATTATTTGGTTGGCTCAGTAGCACATCGAATTTTAAATAATGTTTACAACATAAAATGCCAAGATAAACTGTCCAACTCCTACGATAAACGAAGAATTGCGTCTTTCTCTAGTGGAGTTAATTCTGGGATGTGAGCGAATACTAGCATCGTTGTGCCATAAAAATAACGTGCTTCAGACACTCGCCATGTGATTAGAAGTTTACTTCTCTGGATATATTGATTTCAACAGTTCGTTTTCGAGTGAGGGAACGAAAATTAAGATTTCTACTGTGCTTTGGCAAAGATATTTAAAAAGGACTTCATTTCCCATTTTTCAGAATATGAAAAAGGAAGGAAAATTATAGAACGTAATATTGCACATTAACCGGTCATTCAGCTGCGTCAGACGGTGTAGTATGATTTGTTCGACGAGGACTGGTCAAATCCCGATTTGCGGAAAGGCAGAATTCGTACGATCGGCAACTGGTCCATAGGTACGTTTCATCCAATAGGATAATTGTTGCAATCCCAATTTTACTAAAAGCTTCATTGGTCCAAAGAACAACTCGCCTTTTGGGCCAATGGGCAGCATAACACACCAGAAAACTTGAAAATTACATCTCTCCAGGGCAATTCATTCCAGCTCCAGAGCGACGTAAGTTTCAAGTTTATCATGTGGTGTTACATGTTGAACAGTAAACTAAGCAATTCAGGCTATTTTAGTTGACGTATTAATGAAATTGGAAGTGTGCTTTCGACTGGTTCAAGCGTTTCCACGAAGCAAGGGACTAGTGGACTACGTCTGAGGGAGTGGAAGAATCACAGCCTGAAAAAATTTGGAAACCGTTGAAGAAGTGTATAAGTTCATAGCAAATAGTCGTCCACTGGCTGTTAGAATGATAACTAAGAAACGTGGTATTAATTATGAAAAATCCCTGTACGTTTTTAAAAGAGGATCTGAGAAAGCCGAAGATCTGTTCAAGATTTGTCCAACAGCTACTACACACAAATAAAACTCTACAAATTCCAGGTATACGGCATTAGCATGTGTGTTGGCTACCATTCTAGAAAAATTCTAGAAAAACGATTATTGTCTCCGAAAATTCTGATAGCTCCTTCTTGTTAATACACTCGACATTGAAATTGCCCTACCCAGGAGGAAATGTGCTACAAACATGCAAATCGCAGGGCGGTTGTACTCAGTCGAGATATGCGGATGATATTAAACCAGAGCCGATGACGTCGCAAGTTCGTGTGATAAAGGTGCCAGCAGCAACCGGCATGGTTATGTGTGGTCACAGGGTGAAGTGTTGCGGACGTTTCAAATTTGTTGTTTGTGCTGGGAAACTGTTCAGCGAAGGCTGAAAATGCCAGGTACACGCCGTCGCCCAGTTTGTCACCATTTGGATTCATTTCGGAAAGGAAGAATTGTTGGCCTGTGTGAAGCGGGCTGGTCTACACGTCGTACCGCTGCGCAACGGGATGCACGAACTCTTGGGCGCAGTTTGGGACCAGTGCCTACAGGAAGGTTGTTAAGTGCGTCGGAGTGTCAGCGGTGCAGTACGGGCCGCGGGTGGCTTAGTGGGCAAGGTTCGTGACTGCCACGGAAAGGACCTCAGGTTCGATCCCAGCAGGTACGAACGCTCGATCCACTAAATATCCGCCGTGCGTCGGATGGGCACGTTAAGCCGTCGGACCCCGGGTACTGGCCCCCCGGTAATAAATAAAGGTGTCTTCCTCCCCCATTCTAATTCGCTTCCGTGTCACTTTTCTATCGGGCACTCTAGCCCAAATCTCCTAGCTTCCTATTTCTAAGGGTTGTTTAAGACCTAGGGTTAAAAACCCCCTTCCTAAAATCCTCCACATATGATCTGAAGTGGTGCAGTACGACAGACATCATCACGCATGGACCGGCCGATTGTTCAACACGCTCGTTCATCACCATAAATCATTGCAGCTGACATGCAACGTGCTGTATCATCGGCCATGGACGTCGCCATAATGACCCAAACTGTAAACCGAAGGTTACATGTGGCAAATATGCGCAGTAGGCAACCGTTACGTTGACTGCCATTGACGGGTAGCCATCTCAGCGCTCGTCTTTCTTGGTGCCGAAGTCATCCAAACTGGGGTCATGAATGGGCCACTCTGATCTTCAGTGATTAATCCCATTTCAGTATCGGTGCTCACGATCGACGGATCCGTGTCTGGCGACACCCTAGTGAGAGGACGAATCCAGGTTTCGTTAACGACCGCCACACAGCCCGTCAGGCAGGCATCATGGTATGGGGTGCTATTGCGCATCACAGTAGGTCACCCCTTGTCCGCATCGCACTGACAGTGCAAGATACGCGAGCGAGGTTCTGCAGCCCATTTAGATACCATTCCTGAATGGCCTACAGCACCACATTTTCCGGCAAGATAACGCCTGTGTACACACCCACACCGCTTGGGTCTCCAGACAATGTTTGCGACTTGTTCAAGCACTGCCATGGCCAGCAAGATCGCCCGTTTATTCGAAAACCAGTAGGACCACATTGGACGTCGTCTGCAACCGAATTGGCCTGCGCACGATCTCGATAAATTCTGGGAGCAAGTCAACCGTGCTTGGTGTTTCACTCCTCAGGATGATATCCGTCGACTGTATGACTGATTGCCACGCTGTATTGCAGCTGTATTGCCGTTCGGGGTGGTGCAATAACTTGTGCTGCATTATCTCATCCGCTAAATAATGTGCATAGCTGAAAATAACACCCAGGTAAACCCTTATCTAGTCCTATTTGCATGTTCAGTTTCACACCTCTATCCCCACTCCTTGTGGGTGGGGCAATTTCAATGTCGAACAGTGTACATTCTGTATATTTGATAACGAAATTTCCGTACCACTTCCATATTTGTACACTTTTAAAGTTTTGCATTTCTGAGAAGGAATGGCTCTAATCAGTATGGATTTCATCATTTCACACTCAGTTCTGCAGGAAAAACGTAGTTCAGCACAGAATTTAAATATTTTCCATAACATTAACCAGTAGACCAACATGCTTCCACATCATAAAATTAATAAACTTAATTCTCGTGGCGCGTAAAGGTAACACTGAAATCGACTATTAAGCTAAAGCAATGTTGGTGAAACAAAGCAAGCAACATGTTAAACGTTGTTCTGTGGCCGTAGATGACCGTAGGTTCTAGCTAATAAAACGAATCCCCGCCTCCTTAACAGGAAAAATAAACAATGCATTGAGTTATTTTTCTAAAGACCAAATGATTAGCCTTTGCAGTCCATTCGCATTTCTAATGCCCCAAATATTAATGGGGGGGACATATTTTCGTGAAAAACAAAACAGCTTTATAAATTAAGGAAATTTAATTTGCGTCACATCGAAGTCATATTTCTGTATTCACTGAATTCTGCGAGATCCGGTCAGCGTGTTTCTAAAAATAGAAACTTCATTTCGGTCACGACAGTTCATTGTGAAGAGAATGTTCCGTCTCGAAATGGCCGCAAAGCGGAGATACGTATTTCTATCAATATTATTGCTAACACAATAGCGGAAATAGCATAAATACAAACAGGGAGAAACAAGACTTTGTCTCCTGAGGGCCTCCATTATTATCGAATATCTCCTGAAGTTCCGAAGTCATTCCGAAGAGTTATTAGAATCTTCCCATGAAAGCTGGAAGTAGAGATATTTAGCAGATATTCGACATTGTCTCAGAGCTGTTGCAATCATGGGAGGTAATCCACTCCTACCATTGATTAGAAGAGAGCCGGATGCCAAATATTCGTACAGCTACTGCAGCTACATAACATCACCTTCATTCTATTCTACTCTCCGATCCAAGAAGTACTTGGATAGATACTTCGGAGACTATTAGGCGATCAGCTAGCCTGATTGCACAGAACCTCTGTGTATCTTGGAAGAAATTTGTCCTCTTCAAACAGCTGCCTTCATTGGATCATAAAGTCACGACACAATTATCTCTCCTTTCAAACGCGTTGTCTCACCGAAACAAATCTACTAAGATATTTTGGGTTCTACTTTCCAGGATGAATAGAATCACATGTGGCATTTCCGTGGCACTAGCAAAATTGGATGGCTGCCACGCAATTATTCCTGTTCCTTAGGCATTCCCAACGAACGCAAAGCTATTCAGAAATGTGCAGGAAAAATAAATATTTTCAGTCATAGCTTATCATGCAAACGTTTATACCAATCGCACGTTTCGTTCGCTCAGTGAGCAAACAAGTGATATATATGTATTCTAACGTTGAAGTCTTTAAAATTTTAATGCCGGCCCCTCAATAGCGGTTAGAGTACTATTTACTTTCTGAAATGGGTCAAATGCCCACTCTGTATGTTTGAAATTAGAATATCTTCAATCTAGCAGAAAAAAGATATAAATTATACAAATTTTCTTATCAGCAACCTTTTGAATAATGTTTTTGACCCTTTTGCTTATATTGTTTTAGGAACTCGTTATACTGACATGAAACAAAGTAAAGTTTAGCAATCGCTTCCTATACAAGAATTAAAGGTTTTAAAAACATATTTCTTTCGCTGCCAAAACGCTTTAAATCAGATGCCTGCTTTCTGATCTGGGACTCACTTACACTGCTAATAATTAGCATTTGATAGGATGTATTCATCGACACGCATTCAAAAATGCTTGCTTATAATGAAAAATGCATTCTTTTAAGAAAAAAAAAATAACGATGCACCCCGAGAAAGTCGTTCGAACCTGATGAAACTCCGCATGCTGCTACTACAGGGCTGAATATGCAAATGATTAAAAAATGACGAATAATGACTAAATAGTGGCCCGCTACAGCTCATGGGAACTGCTCCTTGAGGAGGGTATATCAAGAGCAAAGCTCGCACGCAGGGATAATTGTAATAGCAGATTACGGTTGCATTAACCTCCATCGAGTGTGAAGATGTATCGACGTCGGATCCGTGCTAAATACAGGCAGTTGATCAAGTTTGAAAGAGGACGTATAATTGGGCTAAGAGAGGCCGATAATCAAGACGCCGTATTGCCAGGCAATTCCGTCGGAGCGATGCAACAATCGAACGATGTTGGCGCCAATGGTTCGACGAGGGCCCAATCCAGCGGCAAGCGGGCAGCGGACGACCGAGGGCAACAACAGAAAGTGAGGATCGACTTATTGGGAATGCCTCACGAACAACAGCAAATTCGTCGCTCTTAACCATCCGTTGTAATGTTGCGTCGTCTACAGATACAGAAGTGGCCATCCGAACCGTTGCCAGACGATTTGCGGCACAGGGACTAGTTTCGAGTAGGCCCCTTTGCTGCCTACCACTGACCAGAGAGCATCGCCAGCACCGGTTGCAGTGGTGTCGGGCCCGATCAACGTAGGATAGTGGCCAATGGCGTCGTGTTGTCTTCACTGATGAGTCACGGTTTGCAGTTGGCGACGATTATTTAATTACCAGCGCATACGTGTCTGGAAATCAGCCGGACAGCGCACGGTTCCTGCCTTTACCCTGGAAAGGCACACCACTCGCAAACCAGTAGTGACTGTCTGGTGAGCTATTTCTTACGATAGCCAGACACCCTTGGTAGTTCTCCGTACCACCTTCATGGCTCAATGACACGTCAATGGCATTTTACGACCTGTTGTGTTGGCCTTCCTGTCGCAGCATACTCGACATATTTTTCAACAAAATAATGCGCGGTTACACACGGTACGGTTCTCCCATGCTTGCCTCCATAATGTCGACATCCTTCCATGATCAGCCCGATTGCCTAACCTCTCACCAATCGAACATGTTTGAAACATGACGAGACTCCGCTTACACCCATCCCGGAATCTCGCCAAACTGGAATGCTATACCTCAGGACAGTATCCGTGAACTGTATGTGTCTATGCCACGCCGGGAAACACCTTGTATGCCAGTGGTGGCGTTACGAGGTGCTGATTTGTTCTTCTCGTGTTGCTGTTTTTTTCCCGAATAAATGGCCCAACTGCTCTGAAACTGCAATCATTTCCTTTCCTGTACATATACAGACCTCAAAAAAAAAAAAAAAAAAAAAAAAAACCTAGCCACCCCCTTAACTTTCGAACTATTTGCCGCAGATAAACAAATACGGTACCGTTGGAAAGCACTCGAAGGGAACTGTCACGTGATGTGAAGAAAAATTCTAATTAAGCTCATTAATATGTTAATTAGCTCACTATCTCCGAATTTTTCCACATAAGGGGTATGTTATTGTATTCGCATTGTATTCAGCACATGGAAAAACTCCTAAATCTTAAATATCGTCCAAATCGGCTGATTAATAGCCAAGGTATTTGAAAATAAATTTAGAGGGGGCATCCATATATCTACATTTAGAAAACACACCTGGAATGTTTCCTTACCTGCAAGAAGAGTGATAGTGCTGAAAAGTCTGCTTCTTGCGCTAGCCCGCGACAAACGAAATGCAGAGTACAGACGAGCAAAGACCCAGGGACGGAGTTCATTTACTCTTGCCGTTCCCTTTATAACAAATTCATTTATTCATGCTAATGACTTGAAATAATGTTAGGATAAACAGTATGCATTTTTCTAATAATGGAACACCCGAATCTATGCAAGCTGAAATTTGTTTTGAATATTCTTGTTTTCTACCATAAAACTTTCTCGAGGCACTGAGTATTCGAGTATCACTGAAAGGTTGTTTCATAATAGAAAATTGAAGCGGAACCACGAAATTCAATTTTTTGGAACGTCTTTTGTAAAAAAAATCGTATTTGTATTATCGGTTTGCCCCGTACGTCCGTCTATGGACAGTATATCTTTGCAACTATTAGTCCGATTAGAAAACACTTTTTTTTTTGCATTGGGAAGCTGGAAATGTGCGAATGATGATCCTTTATTTATTTATTTTTTTTACGATGTGCAATTTCACCGCTAGAGAGCGTAAACGCAGATGACATCGGAATTCGAAACGCACTTTATTACATACCGGATGCGCCATACAAAAGAGGCCCCGTGGCCAGACGTTTTTAAAGTTGTTTGGCGGGTTTCCAGTTAAAACGGCTTTGTTCCACTTCTAACCGGTTTAGGCGTGTACAGCTGCAAAAGAATTCCCTGGAGTGGTTAGTCACAGCTAGAGCAGTGTAGGTACGCGGTCATAAGTGTAAGTGAAGAGAGGACAAAGGCAACGGAAATGGTTTTAAGCGGGGTTTTATTGTAGAACAGTATTTCAGAAATAACTCATACAAAGTTTTAAATGAGTTCTTTACAGAAAAATTCCACATTGTGCAGCACCGGCGAAGTCAGTGGTACAGAGGTTAGTGCGGAAATTTCGTGAAACCAGCACGGTGTGCAGCAGGAAGAAAAACAAACCCAAGACAATTCGTACTGAATGCAATATCAAGGATGTATGCACAACGGTGTTACAAAGCCCTCGGAAGTCGATTCGCGGATTATCGCCTGCGACCAAAATATCTGCCACGTCAAGGCGACGATATTTAAGGTGGATTTGCATTTTCGGCGGTTCAAAGTTATGGCGTTCCAAGAACTTAAAACTCCTGATTATCCAAAACAAATGCAAGTGGTTTCAGGAGACCATTGTCGGAGGCGAAATGGACCCAACACTTTATTACATGACAGATGAAGCATGGTTTCAACTGTCCGGGTATGTCAATGCGCAAAACAGCAGGATTTGGACCGACACGAATCCCAGACGGACAATGGAGACTCCTCTGTACGATCAAAAGATAGGAGTTTGGTGTGCTGTGTCCGCGAAGAGGATAGTCGGCCCATTCTTTTTCACTGACACCTTAAACTTGGAGTGCTATGTTCAGCAACTGTTCAACCCATTTGTTGCCGCACTTATATAGGAAGAACAAACATATGTTTTCTTTCAGCAGGATTGTGCAACGGCGCATACTGCACGGAACAGTCTACGTGCTGTGCATGAAGTGTTTAGGAAGGACAGAACTGTATCGAAGGGACTATGGCTACCCAAATCACCCGATCTCTCCACCTGTGACTTTTATCTGTGGGGAGCATTGAAAGGGAAAGTGTACTCAACTAAACCGCACACCCTTGATGAATTAAAAGTGAACATTACGGATGTCATAGCCCACATTACTGCCGATGAGTTGTGGCGCGTTACGAACATGTTCCGTCGTGTGTAGATGTGTGTTGATGTCGGAGGCAGCACTTTCAGCAGTTGGTGTAAACGCAGGTAAATTATTCCTGTTTTCTGTCACTTCAACTATTCTTTACCATGTATAACAACATTGCCTGACTGTTGTCGTTCATTATACTCGGGCCTCTTTCATATGTCACACACTGTATATTTGCTTCTAAACATCCGATTGAAAAAATTATTTTACCTTTTGATTCCATTTATGTAGAAAAGCATTTCAGATATAGTCACTTTTTCAAGTTACGAACAGATTTTAAGCTAGGGGGCGTAAAAGTAAATTGCGGTTTCCCCAATATCGATACTTCTAAAACTCCGATTTGAGAAATTCTTCCTTAAGTGGATACATATCCTGATGGGAAATCTTTTGCATATAATTTCTAATTTTTGGTAAAAAACGGGTTGGCCACCACGAGGTGTAAAGTGTTAATTTCTGCTTTTGATGTATTTGCAGCAAAATCTGAGCTTTTAAAATCTGGATGGAAAAAATTCGTTCGTGGAACGATACCACTCACGTTGATGAATGTTTTCGGATGTTTTTCTTCTTAAAATAATGCATTGTTTCTCCGCCAGGGAGCGTAGATGTATAACATATTTTTGTTAATATCTGTGCTTCTAAGAGACCGAATTGAAAAATTCCTTTCTTGTTGCATATAATTTATGATGCGAAATGTTTTTCATGTAATTCCAAAATTTTCAAGTAACTCATAGACTTTCCGCTAAGGGGTGTAAATTAAATTGCGTATTCCAAAATATATCTGCTTATAAAACTCCGATTAGAAAAATTCTTCCTGTATCACATACAGCCACTGAGGAAATGTTTTGCGTAAAATTTCTTATATTTGGTAAAGAACGTTTGGCCACCAGGGAGGCGTAGTGTTTATTAAATTCACCTTTTGTATCATGGGCAGACGGTCGTAATGTTTATGCTTTTACTCACGTAGCACGAAGTCTTCTGCATTGGTGTTTATTTCTGCTTCTGATGTACACTGGCGGAAAGTGAAAAAAGAACACCAAGAATGAATTGGCGGACGATCATGAAATTTACATATGTTAATGGGGTCAAGTTTACGTAGGTGTGATGTTAATGTCGGGACCAACCGGTGAGGGCTTACGCCACAGCACGGCATAATAGGCAAATTATCCTCGGTAGTATTTAAGGAGTACGGCGAAGTGAAGGTAATCAGTCGTCGGCGTACGGACATGTGCAAAGACCCTGAAGAAGCTTCAATGCCTGGACATGGAAGACGTGTATGATTTCAGCAGTTATCGGACTTTGAACGAGGTCGTCTAGTCAGACTCCGCGAGGCCGGGTGGTCGTATCGTCGTATTGCGGAGCGAATTGGACGGGAAGTATCGGTGGTGGTACGATGGTGGCGTAGATGGTCCGAGAAAAATTCCCACACGAGAAGACGTGGAACCGGGAGTCACAGACAGACTGAGGAGCGGACCGATCGACGCATAAGAAGAGCGGCGTTGTCAAGCAGAACATCCACTGCGAGGCAAATCCGAGCTGCCATTGCACCTGAGGTGACTGTGCGAACAATCCGCAACCGTCTACTGGATGCAGGACTACGTGCACGTGTGCCTCTGGCATGTGTACCTCTGACTCCAGCCCACCTTCAGGAACGGCTGCAGTGGTGTCGCCAACGTCTGCACTGCAGAACGCAATGGCGATCTGTCGTGTTCAGCGATGACAGCAGATTCTGCTTGCGAGCCTCCGATGGCCGTATGCGTGTTCGCAGATGCACAGGGGAGCGTCTCCACCCTTCTTGCATCCGCCAGCGACACACAGGGCCTACACCTGGTCTCCTGGTGTGGGGAGCGATCAGCTATCACTCCCGTAAACAACTAGTGTTTGTACCGGGTACGTTAAACAGCACCTCCTACATCAACAACATCATTCAGCCCGTTGTTGTGCCATTTGTAAGGTCAGTCCATCGTGGTGTTTCCCAGCAAGATAACGCACGCCCACACGCGGCACGTGCAACGCAACATGCAATTCAGGGTGTGAGACAACTTCCATGGCCTGCACGTTCACCGGATTTGTCCCCCATTGAGCACGTGTGGGATTTTATGGGATAACGACTTATCCGGTCTCCACGGCCAGCCACGACCATCCCCGATTTACGCGTCCAGGTTTAGGATGCTTGGAACTCAATACCCCAAAATTACATCCAACATCTGTACAACAGACTCCATGCCAGAATTGCACAGTATGACGCAGTTCATGGCGGTTCAACTTCGTACTAACCAAGTTACATGGAAATGTTATTTTTTAGTTCACCAGCAAATACAGCTGTATTTTGTCATAATGTTTTGATCACTTTTTCCTCTGTATTCCGTTACTATGCTGTATGAATTTCGTTGGTATCAGACGTTTCCTTCTTGGTGTTCTTTTTTCACTTTTTGCCAGTGTATTTGCATATAAATCTGAGCTCCTGAAAACTCGATCGAAAAAATTATTTCGTGGACACATTTCGATCTCTTTGAGGAACATTTTCAAAATGCTCTCTTCTTACAAATATGTATAGCTTTTACGCCATGGAGCGTAGATGCATATCTGATTTTTGTTGATATCTGTGTTCCTAAAAACTGCTAAGAGTCCGATTTTAAAAATTCTTTCTCTGTTTGAGAGCATACCCGCTGCGAAAAGTTTCTCATGTAATTTCAAAGTTTTCTTAGCGCAAAAGTCTGCCACGACAGGGTGTAAGCTCACATTTCCGTTTGCAGTAATATCTGAGGGACTAAAATCCCGACTGAAAAACTTCTTTATTCGGTCAGATACTATTAAATGCGCAAACTCTGTGAACGTATTTTCTTACCAAAATAATGAAAAATTTCGCCGCTAAGGCATGCCAATGTTTTTCTTAATATCTTTGTTTTTAAATGTGTGATTAAAAAAATCGTTCAACATCGGATGCCATTTATAGCGACAGAACTGTTATAGTTCACAGTTCTGTCGCTAGGTGGTCCTTGTGTACTTCTGTTTGCAGCTGTATCTTCACTTCTAAAAGACCTATTGAGAAATTACTTTTTTTACTGTATGCCATTCATGACAATAGCGATGGGAAACATTATCGTCTTTAAACAATGCACAGATTTTACGCTAGGTGGTGTAAAGGTCAATGCCTTTTTCTTTTCGCTACCTCTGCTTGCCGGAGACGTATTTGAGAATTTGAAAAGTTCTTTTTCCTTAGGATAGCTTTTTCGATGAAGAATATTTTAAGCCTACTTTGAATTATCCTATTATGTAAAATTCTTGAGCTAGAAGGAGTAGAGTTATATCATGTTTCTTTCTGTATATGTTCTTTTAACTGTTCGATTTGAAAATCTGTTTGTCTCCGATATTCTTCCGCTATGAGAAAATGTTTGTTGCCTATTTTTGAATTTTTGTAACGTAAGTTTTAGACTGTGTTAGAAGAAATGTAGCTGTTTCTATTTCGGGTGAAAATCCGGTTGATATTTTCTAACTGGTTGCGTTGAATTTGAATAACTTTGAAAAATTTAATTCGCATCAGAAACGGTTCAAAAGATGTGCTCATTACAACAAAAAAATCGGTGTCATTATTCCTTTTATTTCAGATATTTGGAACCCACGAATATAGAAAACGAGGATGTAAATATCAAATATAACTGAAAATACGTATAAAGCTTTATGCTGCTTGTCATTGGTCACGTATTACGAGAACCAGCTGAAAAGTCCACGGTCGAGCCGGGCACGCACAGCCAAACATGAATACGGAGTCCAAATAGTCCAAATTAGGGCAAGGGCTGGTTCAACCTAATGAAATAAACCCGCAAATATAGTTTATTCTCTACTTTGATATACCGAACAGTGAAAAGGTTCTTTGTCACAATGATTAAAGTCGTCAACTCTTATATGCAGTATATGCTATGGAATATATAAGGACTGGCGCTTTTGTTAACGTACTGAATGGATACAGATTAATCTCTATGTGCACCAAAATACACTGCTGGACAATTGCTAAGGACGGATCATAAACGGCTATATAGCGCATGAAAAAGTAAGTGTGGTTGGATGCCAAGTGAAATAAAATAATGTCAGAATGCCAGGACATTACAAGAAAGACAATTTATTGTGCTCTGAAATCCAGAAGGCTTTGGAACGTGTTCAAGGGACAAACAGGCCATTTTGTGCAGAATACGTAAACGTGAAAAAAATGCAATTACCGTCCGCAGGCGTTCCGGCGTAAGATATCAATACGGGATATGGCCACCATGGAGGGCGATGCAAGATTCCACACGTCGTGTCATGCTTTGCACAACATTATCAAGCAGCTGTTGGGGTAATGTATCCCATTCCTCTGTTAGTGCACGGATGAAGGTGTCCTTGTTTATTGGAGGGCATTGGCGACCAGCAAGACTCCTCCCCAAAGCATCCCACACATTTTCAATGGGATTCAGATCTGGAGAACGTGCTGGCCATACGAGGCGTTGAATATCCTCGCTCTCAAGACACTCCTGGACAGCGACTGTTCGATGACATGCTGCGTTGTCGTCCATGAAAATGAATCTATCACCGACAACACCACGGAACATGCGAACATGAGGTAGCAGAACATCATTAATGTATCGTTGGCCAGTCATAGTCCCAGTTGGAAGCACATAGAGGGACGTACGGCCATTGATCATGATGCCAGCCCATACCATGACACTACATGTCGGATATCGGTCCTTTTCCTGTATGTTTGCTGGAAAATATGCAGTACCACTATCACGCCAGATCAGTTGTCGTCGACAATCAGACGATAGACTGTATCTACTCTCATCTGAGAAGAGGACAGCAGACCAGTCGTTATCAGTCCAATTGCGATGTTGATGGCACCATTGCAAACGGGCGGTACGGTGACGTCTGGACAATGGGATGCACACAACAGGACGGCGGGCGTATAGTCCTCCTTCATGCAAACGTCTGGCGACAGTTTTTCGGGAGATCCGCTTGCCAGTAGCAGCCATAAACTGATTTGCTACCTCACTAGCTGTGCTGCGCCGGTGTCTTTTTGTTGATAGCACTATGTATCGATCTTCCGCAGGTGTCGCACTGCAAACACGACCTCCCCCGTGACGTTTGCTACACTCTCCATTTGTTTGAAATGATTTCCAAAGCCTTGAAACAACACTGTGGCTGACGTCAAACTCCCTGGCAACATCTGTTATTTTTCGCCCTTCTTCAATCTTGCCAATAATACGGCCACGCGTAAAATCATCTAGGTGATGTCGGGAAGACATACTGAAAATTGCAAGTTCGTCAATTGATTCTTTCCCTTTCAACTTTACGTTTGAACAACAACGGTCAATACGCGTCAAATTCTTTATATCTCTTATCAGCGCTATGACGTCACGAACAAGTTCGGCAATCCAAAATTTGCATACGCACAACTCGTCTTACTGTATCCCGCACTTATGCTAATTTCCACATTTTCCTGCCTTCCATTTTATGGTTGCTATTGTTGCTATTGTCACCCGTTTTTAGCAATTGTCCGGCAGTGTACATATGATATGTTTGAAGTCAAGCTTTACTTACCCAAAACCCACAATTTAAGTAATTATTGCATTAGTACAGTTAAAATGATGCAGATGCTTGAGCCATGCCGTATTTCGAGAATTTCTTTTCTAGCTGTCCTGGGCTTTTCGGAATATATAGCACATCAATGTAGCTTTGATAACACATGTGGAACAGGTTGTTACACATTCGGAACGCCGCTGATCGTTCGTCCGTAAGGGGTCCGGGTTCAAATCCCGGTCAGGCATGGATGTTGTGTTTGTCTTACGGCACGGGCTATCTCTCCCTTCCCTGGAACCAGTGACCCTAAATTAGGGACGGGCGACTGCTTATAGCCCATTGAGTTGCTCACGGTGGTCGTTAAACCCACAATAAAAAAACAAACAAACAAAAAAAAATTCGGAACACTTTGGCAACATATGAGGAACGCAATGATCACCCAATTTTTGCAAATGGCTTTCGCAAAATGCTACAAATAGTGTGCGGTCTATTCCAAATGATTTGTTATTTTCCACCTCAAATTCATAGTTATCGTGTTTAACATACGAATTAATGGGAACAGCTATGTCTTGTTTTTTAAATTGGCACCTCTCATATATTCTTTTAATATTCTTTTACCTCTCATATATTAATTCCACGTGTAATTTTAAAACAATATAATTTTCTTTGTTCGAAAGTATGAACGTTTGTCCCATTTTGTCGCCCACAGCGGACGCGTGTATCACTTTATGTTGTTGTTATAGCAACAAGAACCAATTTTGAACAGCTGCAGGTGTGACGCCATTTCATGAAGGATTTACTTCTGACAAGATGTCAGACATTCACTACGTCACACAATTAACGGCTCACGATCAACTCTTTTGAAACAGGAAAGCGTTACGTCAGGAATTTTAGTTCTACTTTGTCGTTCATAAACGACATATACAATTTTCCATTTAGAATCCTATCGTCTGTCTGCCTACATCTTAACCCTTTTTATAGCCACTTCTGGATATAGGTATCTCCCAATTCTTTATTCGGGAGGGTATTTGTCTAATTTCCCACGTTGACCAGACGGCTTGGGAAATACATTTTTTTGCAACTGCCATCATGAGGAGAAACAAAGAGCATCCGGGACCAACTTGACAGAGAACCATCTACGCATTGGCGTCCCAAAGCCCAGAGAGACTGTGGAAAACCCCAAAAACACCGCAGACTACATGGCCGGCAAGTCCGATATTCGAACACCCGACAAGAGTTCTGTCGTACGAAATTTTATTTTAAGATTTTTTTTATGATTGGTGGTTTAACGACCACCGTGAGCAACTCAATGGGCTATAAACAGTCAAACGTCCCTAATTTAAGGTTACTGGTTCCAGGGAAGAGAGAGAGAGAGTGCTGTAAGACAAACACAACATCTATGCTTAACCAGGAGTAGAACCCGGACCCCTTTTGGACGAATGATCAGAGGCCATTGCTTAGACCAGTGCGCCACCGGGTCTCCTTTAAGATATCCCTTGCAAATCCAAAATTGCTTATTTTAGATTGTCAAACCAGTTTTTTTTCTCATTTAAGTTTAAAAATTGAGAGTTCGAATAAAGTAGGTAACAGTGTGTTTTTATTATTTCATGCGCATGCTGAAGAAACATGATTTGGGAACTTTCTTTTTCCCTTTTCTTTAACCTACGAAATTCTTAGAATATAACTAAATTTTTTTCGCAGAGTATAACCAGTTATTATTTTATTAATGTTTGTAGAAGAAATGAAAAAGAAAACAAAAAGAAGAAAAATGCAATTAGATCCGTATTAAACTGCACTAACTAAGAATAATGCTCCTAAAGCTACTGGTTACCGTTATGTTCTTAACCGGTAGTCAAAAACGACTAATGCTGAAGTGGCGATTTGCGTGCAGATCAAAGCTACACACGTAGATTCGGCTTTTGTATTGCAGCAAAGGGCAGCTCCGTTTTGTGTATTGCAGACAGTTTAAGCAGCATAACTACAATGGAAAATATCAATGAATCGAAACAATATGCAATTACATGCGGATTATATCATAATTTGAGACGGAATGGAAACAAAAGCAAATCTGCAATATAAAAAAAAAAAATCAGGCACACGGGTTCACTCGCGCAGGAAACAATTTTCATTTCCATGACCACCGTTTCATAATTTAACGAAGCTGTAAAGTTATTTATGTAAAAAATATACAGAAAACACATACGGGACTTTCGTTTTGTGGAATGTACTTTTTTTTTGAGTTTTTGAATTAAACAATATACAAAAGTCAACTATGTAACCAATAGGAAAAATTAAACATGTAATTGCAGAAACTATGTCGTAAGTTAAGGTATTCTTTTGCAAAACTATTAACTTCTGATGCTCATCATTAAAAGTTGCACTTTTGAATTTAGGCGTATAACATTATTACTGTTACTGCAACCAACTTCACGTAGAAACACTTTCTCCTAAGTGTTTCTAAGTGAAAATATATTGCGGGGTAAACCGTTTTACAGTAAGAACAGGAAAATATGTGTTTTTATGCACAGCCCCTTAATCGATGTATGCTTGAGTTTTCGCATTTTATGCTACCACGCTGAAAATTGGGATTTAGGTCCTCAATAATATTTCGCATTAAATGGACTATTAACCAGATACGGTCATAATTCATTTTTTTTTATCATATTGCATAATTTATAATTCCCTTAATATACCCACCCGTTGTGTTTTATAGCGGCTCATATTATCTGGGCCTCTTTGGGTTTTACTGTTGCAAAACCGAATCGATGTGTCTATTTTCGATTAAGTGATACAAGTCAAAAACAGCTTTTGCAGTTTAACATTAGCGGCATCTTTTTTCCGTAGCTCAATGTACACGTATTTATTGGTCAATACGTATGCATTTTGAAAATTAAGGGTTTTATTATGTGCTGAAAAGAATGCGCCTAATATAACATACCTTATATATTGAAATATTCGGAGATAGAGAGCTAATTAGCATGTTTCTTCATATCACAAGATAGTAACCTTCAAGTGCTTTCCAACTAACGGTACCTTACTTGTTTACATGCGACAAATGGTTCGAAAGTTAAGGGGGTGGCTCGTTTTTTTTTTTTTTTTTTTTTGAGGTCTGTACATAGCATATACCAATTTTCATCTCTATTGGATGATTCCTTTTTGGTTCTTCGGTTCTTTTTGGTGAAGAATGTTTCACAGTGACGATGATCGTTCTAAAAGTGCTATAACCCGTTTAGCTGAGGGAGAACATTTCAGAAGACGAAGTGGATTTAAACGATAATTTATTGGTTTAAAAAATTACACTCACGGACAATGAAATTTACGCACCAAGAAGGAAGCATCAGATTGAACTGATATTTTATGAAAGTAATGATACAGATGAATGATACACATGATGTCAAAAACCGAGCTGCAGGTCAATTACAGAGGGATTTGTGGCACGAAGTCCGGCCATCTTCAATAGCGCTTAGCACCGCCTCGTGCAGCGATACATGCTGCAATACGGTCCAGCATGGAGGCGAACAGACGCCTGATGTTGTCCTGCGGCAGATTGGCTCACACGTGTTGGACAGTGTGCTCCAAATCCCGGATAGTGCGGCACGGCAGAAGCCGGCGTTTCAATTGGTCCCACACATGCCCGGTAGGGGACATGTCCGGGAAGCGGGCAGGCCATGAAAGTGTCTGGACAGGACGTAGGCAATACTGGGCAACCCGAGCCGTGTGTGGGCGGGCATTATCCTGCTGGTATAGCGCACCTGGAATCTCGGCCAGGAATGGGAGCGCATGGGGCCGTAGGATCTCACCCACATACCGCTGGCCCGTCAATGATCCACGTACCACTACTAGACCTGATCGGCTATCATAGGCAATGGCTCCATAAACCCTAATGACTGCAGTGCGTCAGGTGTCGCGCTCCATAGCGAGGTTGGGTTTGTGCCGTTGACCCAGGGACCTCCACACCCGGACACGATGATCATCTGTCCCCTACACGAAGCGGCCCTCATCGCTAAACACCACACGTCGCCATGCTGTGCCGTTTCACGTCGCTCTGTCCTGGCACCACTGCACACGGAGCCGGCGATGCTTCGGTGTTAATGGAAGCACAAGTGAAGGGCGCTGGGATCGGAGATTTGCTTCCGCGAGGCGTCGAGAAATGGTTCGTGGGCACACTAGAGCCGCTACATCTGCCTGTATAGTGGACCCGGTCCTCGTGGGATCCGTTCGTGCCTGGCACACGATCTCTTTACTCGGGTGGTCCTCCTGGTCCGTCCGAAGCAGCTCCGCCGTGTGGCAGTGCCGTAACGTATCAACTGCTCATAACACAGTCGGACAATATGGTCAGAACGATCTACGTGGCGGGCTATACGGCGCCGACCACCCTGCGGTTTTCATCCCGATGATCCGACCTCTCTCAAAGTCCGTAAGTTCATAAATCGACGTTTCTGGTATGTACCCGGAATTCTTGTCACTATGTACTCTTGCTTGCGTCGGCCGGTGCTTTTCGCTTTCGTGGGGCATCGACTACACGCCGGTTTATAAGCTGCCGTTTCATGCTTGCAACTCCACCACAGGGTGTGCGGTCGTGCGCACTCGCACCAAACGCGGATCATTTGCATACCAGCACGCACTCTAGCTATTTGCGAAATTTCGCGGTTGTGCATGTTTTCTTCTAGGTGCGCAAATTTCATTGTCCATGAGTGTATTTTCAGTGAAATTTACGATAATTAATTTATATTGGCTTGAAATATTCTAAGGAAATTTCTGACATTATTTATAGTTATTCCGATAGCACTGGGAGTAAGACCAACAGGATGCTAACTATAGAACTGTATTTTTCATACTATAAATCTTTTCCGAAAGCAGTAAAGTAAATCATATGCAAAAACAACTCCATTTAAAGGAAATGGGTAATGGTAGAACTAGAGTCCAGTGACAAGCTAGGGATCAGCCGAATTCGTATCTAATCGGGCGTCCGTTTGACCAATTGCATGGTCATCTCAAATACACGGTCCTGATGCTTGATCGGCATTCGGTTGTGAAAGCGTTTTGTGCTTGTGCCTACGGAAAGTTGCAGTCTTTTTGCTATGCATGTTTCGCGACATCAATAAAGTTAATCCCATTCATAAAATTTCGATGTAACGGAGATAGGCAATGGAATTTGTCAAACCATTGTTGAAATGTGATTTTTGAATAATGTCCCATGAACTGATGCAACAATAGTTAATTTCATTTCTGCTAAAAAATATAATTTATTAAACTACCGCCTAACTATTTCATCAGTTTTTGCGTAAACATAACAATAATTCGTTGCGATCTGCGATAAATGAGGAGAACCTGCTTTTAAATGTGATAAAAGCCATTACAAAAACGTACTCTTTATGGTATGAAAACGGTGCGTCGAAGTGAAATTTGGCTTCCACTCGGCCCTCAAGAAGGGAGGGGGGGGGGAGAGGTTACCTGCTATTGACGAGAGCTTTAAAATGATGTATAACAGTCTTGCGATTCAGCTTTTCTCCCAATGATCTGAGATTTTAGCTAGCCTATGCGCAGATGGACTTTTGTAGCTACATCTAATTTCATCGGTGTTAGGGGTCGTTTCTAACGTTCGTCTAAATCTAAATAATATATAACAATAAATATAAATATTGTTTTTGAAAAAATTAAACAGTCGAAATACTTACTATTCCAGCTGCCATTGTTTAGTAAACATGCAGTTTCATGACTCTTATGTCTTTTTTCATCCGTTTTACGAAAATAACATTCATCAATCCACCTACTCTATGTCAGGAATTAGTAAACCTTGTTGTTTGCTGTAATGATTTAATTCCACGTAGTATGTACCGGACTGTGGCTTGGTGTGGTCGTGAGTGACGCAAATAAATGCAATGTGTTGTACGTAGATAACTGTATACTTTCGAATCATTCGATTAATTTCACACCCACAAAGATCTCGGCATGCGAAAGATGCATATGATCAACAAAATTCAGCATTGTAATTTTTCCTTAGACTTAAAGCTAATATTTCAATTACGTACGGTGTAGAGTACACAAAAATGATGAAAAACATTTTATGCTTTGTTCTTATTTACTTTTAATGGAGGATTTGTTTTTATACGTTACTACAAAATAACACATTGCCACAATGCATTATTACTATATATGCATAAGTTGATTCTTTTTTTTTCTGATTGAATGTTTAACGACCACCGTGAGGAACTCAGTGGGCTATAAGCAGTCACCCGTCCCTAATTAAGGGACACTGGTTCCAGGAAATGGAGAGAACCCGCGCCGTAAGACAAACACAACATCCATGCCTTACCTTGGATTCAAACCCGGACCTATCTCGGACGAATAATCAGAATCCATCGCTTAGACCACTGCGCAACCGGGGTGGCGCTGATTCTTCAATAGGATATAAAAATATACAACAGAGGATTTGTTTTTATACGCTACTATAATGTAATTTTATTTTATACGTTATTGCAATAAATTTGCTTACGTTACATTACAATTGATTTACATTTTACAATGGGAACACATTTTAAGTGTATAATGAGCTATATTAGCAAAGTTTTTACATTACATGCTTTTTGGTTTATACTATTGTTCAGGATCATCTATCTTGATGGACCAACAGTAGTCAGCAGGCATCGCTTCATTCCATTTGCACCGTAATGGTTCCTCATGATAGATACCTGCTGGTGAAATCGTTCACCATGTTTGTTTCTAACTGCTCCCACATTATCGGGGAAAACGTCTGGGTGAGAATGAAGGAAATGCAGTTTTAAAGACACATGACAACCCAACTTTTGAAAAAATTTCGACAGCTTTTGAACTATGCTCTTATAGTTCGTAGCTTTAGTATTTCCAAGGAAATTTTGCACAGCATCCTTGAATGTCAGCCATGCTTCCTTTTCTAGTTTCTGAAGAAAACTTTCAAAACGGCCATTTTGTACGAGCTTTCGAATGTCAAGACCAATAAATACTCCCTGTGTGATTTTAGCATACGATATGGAAGGAAAGAAATCTCGGATAAACCTAAATGCCTCAATGCCCCAGTCCAAAGCTTTAACAAAATTTTTATCAATCCGAGTTTAATGAGCAGTGGTGGAAGTATGTCCTCTGCTGGTACAAGAGGTTCGTTCACTTCATTCTTAGCATCGGGCTTCAGACACTGCCGTGAAGGCTACTTTCTTATGTGGTAGTGTTTTTCTTGAGCGCGACTGTCCCATTCGCGAAGGAAACCTTAATGTTTAGTATATTCCAGTTGCATTCCTAGTAAGTGAGAAATGACTTTCAAGGCACTACAAATTTTTCAATGGCAGTTATCGTACTTCAGCACATGTAATAGCTTTTTCAAGGTATCATATGTTTCTTTCCCCCGTGAAGCATATCCAACAGGAATGGAGTTATATTTGTTGCCAATGTGTGACAGTACTGCTTTTAAACTCACTTTCGAAGCATCAATAAACAGTCGCCATTCCTCTGGCTTGTGATGCAGATCTAAAGATGGCATCAGGCTGGGAATGTTGTTACAAAAGCATACCTTGCCATCTTTTTCATAAAAACGAATAAAGTCTTTCTGTCGGTCACGATACACGGAAATACGTGCATCATTTTCCAATACAGTCCATTCCTTAAGAAATTCAGCTTTATTTTTGCTTAATCCCAGATCACGAACAAGGTCATTGAGCTCTGCTTGGGTGATCATATAAAGCGTTGAATGTTTGGGAAGGGGGGGGGGGTTAGGACACCACCAGATTTTCAGAGTCGGGGATCCCCATATATATATATAATATATATATACATGTATATATAATGTGTGTATGTGCGATCGGACCCCTCCCCAGCTTTTGAAACATGGTTACGCCACTGGATGGAATGCATTCCTCTTCATCTATAGGATAGTTTACAGGTGGCTGTGGTACAAGATGTGCATCAATGTGAGGTACTGGCTTTATTGCGGAATCGGTGCTGAGATACTGCACATGCTTTTGCTTCCTAAAATTAATTCCTTTTGCTGTTGGAGTCATGCAAAAGTAACAATCTGTTCCATGATCTCTAGGTTCCCTCCAGATCATCGATATGGCGAAAGGCATCGATATTCCCTTTCCTCTAATCCACACCCGAAGCCGAATCGAACAGCGTTCACAGGATAAGTGCGGCGCCCATGTCTTATCCTGCTCTCCAATCTGGTATCCAAAATAATGTTTATAGGCTGTTCTAATTAAAGTGGTTATACGTCTTCTACGTTTAACACTCACAATTTCGCCACTTATATAACAAAAGCTATTACTAAAATTCACGCATTTACGAGACATAATGATTACTATATGAGCTCATTACGTGCTACACTGATCGCTGGTATATCTAAACGAACAAAGATTTTCAGCACTGAGTCCGACTTTCTGATGTAATCTGCCTCAATGGACCTTACCTATTGCATCACCCACTTCCGGTGTCGTTTGTCTACATTCAAAAAGCACTTAAAAAGGCAATAAAATAAGGTCACAGCGAGAAATGCAAGCATGAATATCTCCGAAATGATAACCAACTTTACTTTTTTATATTTACTTTCGATACCTCCGAGGGTATGTTTATTAACCCTTTAACCGGCTGAAACAAATTAACTCGGGGTTAACAAAATATGTATTTGTTGTCTGAGAAGTGGGTCGAATGCGACAGGAACGAGTGAATATGCGCATCAGAAATCGTTGCTTTTACCTACCGCTTGTCCTTCTAAGTGGTTATTTCGGGGGTATGATTATCATTAATGCTTCGGTCTAATTACCCTTTCCGCTAAGAATGCTAAGAAAAGGGCGACGAACCTAAGAAAGAAGAGAAAAGACGTCTGAGTAAATTGTTTCTACCCAGTGGCATGATGTCCGTACACGGGGGCCTGGTGAATCTGAATCATTCCTTGGGTAATGGAACTGAGAGTAAAGGACTATAAGGGAATCAGACTATAAACCATAAGACTAAGAACTGTAAGAGACCACTTACAACCAGCGAAAGATTTATAGTCGATACTCTTTAGATGAAAGAAGAAGAGGAATTGTTTTGCTCTAGCTTTTGGTATAACCCGGTCAGTATAGGAACACTTCTGTTTGAGGTGCGCAGGAAAATTTGGGCAACTTTTGGTTCAGGTACATCGGCCGCTTAAAGGGTTAAAATTAATTTCAGTTTTCCTATGGAACATTTCTTTTTTATCAATGTTATCTATAAATAGTACCCTTGACTTTGGGGGGAGGGGATGGGGTTTAACGTCTACGAGCAGCAAATATAAGGGCTATAAGAATTCGCCCGTCCTAATGTGGGACCACTGGTCCTAGGAAAGGGAGAGAGCGAAGGCCGTAGGTCAAGCGCAGCACACATGCCTCAACCGAGACTCGGACACGGGACCACTCTGTCTCGCTTCGATAAGTGCGCTACCTGCTGCGTGCTGCCGGAATTCTGGTTATTTTATTGTGTGAATTTAAAATGTCACATAGTTCTGTTTTTTCATACAGGCACTCCTACGTGAATTGTATCAAGAGGTTTCCTTCTAATGAATATCCTTTACCCATTTTCTTAATCCGTTATGTTTTCACTACTTCAAAATAAGTTACATTAAAATCCTTCAAATGTGTTTAGGCATAGAAAACCCTCTATTACCTATGGTTAGTGAAATTTCACTCCCCCTTCCTTCCGTCCTTCTTCGTAACGATAACATGAAAGCGTAACGAAAGTGTGCGTTAATAGACATTCCCTGTGCAATTGGTCTACATTGCACGTTGTAGCACTCCGCTGTGGTAATAAAGATTAGTTTTCATTACGAGGCTCGTGTTCGTAATGCCTCCGACAGAAATGATCATTTAAAAGAAATTAGTCTCCCGCTGCTGACAGCTGCTGTAGCAAAATGATTGATATCCGCCAGGGAGAAATTAGTATTATCATGGACTTGGTATCTTTGGCAAAGATATGTTCTCGCATTAACTCTTGTATTCCCTGCTGATACCGACAAGTGCAATTTATTTAGGTCTGTTTTCTAGGGGGGAAACACGGGCTTTTAAATTACATGGCCAAGTTTTAACTGAGGATGGTCGATAAGTTTGTTTGTGGCTTTCCCACATCAACAAATTCATCAAGTAGCCAAGCTCACTGAGACGTTGCAACTGCGTAGCATATAACTTCTTTCGTCTGATTTAATCGTGAAGTCTTGCTTTCATTCTGATAAATTTGATGTGTTGGGGTTCTAAACATCATGTCATGTGATTAAAACAAAGCACTTTCTTGTTCATGTTTGTTGTATGTACAGAGTAGCCTGAGAAGATCAGAAAATACCACAACCACACCTTCTTTGGAAAAATCAAAGCTTCAAAAGCTCTGAAATAATGTGCTTCGAAGAAAAAGAGTAATTTTTCATGGTCATTTCCTTTATGATACCTGTGGATAAATGTGATTTTAAGCAAAAAATTTCTCTAATTTGTCGTAAAAACATGGGAGCAAGTTCTTTGTTCCGTCTACTAAGCTACCGCGAATTCGTTTTAGTTTCAAACCTAAAAGTTAATTATTATCTTTCGAAATTTATTTACGTGAAAATGCCTTCATACACAGTCATACACCTCGTTGAAAAATTACATCGGCGAAATTACTTCACTGTAACGTTCAGTACTATTCTTTGAAATAAATATCATTATCCACGGTAATATAACTTCTTTAATGAAATGTGGTCACTTCAGGTTTCAAAATGGAATCAGCATTCAAATCCGACAATCTTTCTCTACTTACGATAGAGGAAAGAGTATTTCCTTTTTGTTTGTTTTTAGAATATAGAGAACTTCATGTTACTAACTCAGAATTGCAACAATAGTTTCGATTTTTATTATATACATTTGAAGGGTAGATATTCTATGCAAGGACAAGTGAATGGTAGAAACAACATGCCTTAAGCAAAACCAAGGTATTTGCAGCGACAAATTAAGAATGGCAAGAACATCGGATTTAATAATTCAACAACTGACCGAATAGATTCTCAATGAACTTGTAAGTTGGCTTCCTCCTACTTTGCGTATTTTTTTCAGGGAAACGTACACCATGCGTCAAGACTGAAGTGATACGCCAAGACAGTCACACGTATGGAGAAAGGAATTAGAGGCACTGGACAAAGAAATAATTGAGAAGCTTCTGGATCGTATCAAATATAGTGACCCATAATCATTCCATGCGAGTTCGCAGTTGCAAATCTTACAACATGAAGTCAACGTAAGACGTCCCGATGGCGCAGTGGCCTAAGCCTTGGCGCTAGACTGTTCGTTCGAGTTGGGCCTGGTTTCGACTCACTGATGATATATGGGTGGTGTCCTTGTCTTGCGATCATGGCTCTTTTCCTTCCCTTGATCCAATAGCCCCAAATTAAGAACCGGCGACTGCTTATAGCCCATTGAGTTGCTCAAGGTTATCTTTACCCTCCTCCCCCCCCGCCCAGGAAAAAGAAAGAAAAATGTTCACTAACGCATTAAAGTTTACGTCATGAATATGCTGAAAGAAATCGAGAATGGATACGCTATGGAATTATTGAATAAAATATTGAGTTTCCTGACGAAAAACATGCATTTATTAAACAAAATTCTGTTTGTCGTAGTCATTTATGGTTCTGTTGAATGAACTGTTCATTGAGGAATGTCGAAGTAATAGATCTGTTGAAAGTAGGTAAGAAAATCTGATGCAAGTGATTGACGGTGTGAGCTGTTAAACTTTCTCTTTTTGTTTGCTACCTCTTATGCAAATCTTTTGTTACCTCTCGTTATACTTTCCGAACATAACTTCACATCTGAATTCCTAACTTTGTGTCTTGTGGCACCACTGGCAGACAGTTAATCTACAGGAGACTTAAATAAATACAGGACCGCGACCTGAATTGAGGTTGTGTTACTCCTCAAGAAGCGTGCTGTTTGAGGTCATCAAAGAAACTTGAATGTTTACCTGTATGTCTGTTTGCCTTTACTATTATCTAAAGATAACCTATTGACGAGTCAAACGGTAGCATAACACATACAACAATATAAAAAAAGATAACTGATGGTGACAGAGATTTAAAACTTAGTGATTAACTAACAGAAATTTAAACGAAGACATGCATATTAAATGAAACAATGAGTGTTAATTAATTATGTGATGGATATATTGCACGAGATAACTGATCTGTTAAACCATGTGATACACCAATGGGAAAAGATGATGTTTGTACTGAAGTTGGGAATGGATCTGTTGGTACTGAACTTGGGATGGACGATGTGAGGATAATAATAAACAAAGTATTGACACGTAGAGAGAAGTTGTGTTAATTTCTGAAGAGATGATGACACGTTGAATGAGGTTACGTAACTATTTAGGGAGATGATGGATCTGTTTAGTGGAGAAATATTGTTCAAAAAGTGAAAGGATACGTTCTAGAAGTAATATAAGTTTAGTAGCTGCCATGTTCCGTTAGGCTCGTCAAACGCATAATAGAAACAGACAGTGGACATAACTCCCAAAGAGATCCTTTTTTTTGTGCTTTTCTGCAGCTCACATTCTTTAGAAAAAGGAGAGATCTCAAGAGAAGGTGTGTACAGCTTTAAAATCCCTTCATAGCGGTAAGGCTCGGGAGTGGATGACATACCTACTGAGATATTAAAATATGGTGGTGACTCTGTAATTGATTGGTTAACTAAAATTTGCCAGTTGTGCTGGAGTTTGGAATGGTCCCTCAAAATTGGAGGAATGCCATCATTGTTTCCTTGTATAAGAGGATAGGTGATCAGACTGAATGCAAGAATTATCGTGGTATCAGTTTGCTGAGTGTGCCAGCGAAGGTATTTGGAAAAGTTGCTATTGATACGATACGAGGGTCTTACATCAGAGAAAGTGGGGGATATGCAGAGTTGTTTTATGCTTATTAAGGGCTGCATTTACCAAATTTTTGCATTACGTTTGATGATCAAAAAGTATCTGTCTGTTGGTAAGAAAGTTTTTGCTGCCTTCATAGATTTAGAGAAAGCTTATGATTGAGTAAATAGGATTCTTCTGTGGAAGGTACGGAATAAATATGGTATCACTGAGAATCTACTCAGTAGTGTTCACACTACTAGTGTTCACACTACCCATGTATTCTGGTAGTAGAGAACGTGTACGAGTAAATGGTGTGTTGAAATGGTTTTCTATTGGTGCAGGTGTCTTACAAGGTTGTGTAATGTCACCATGGCTGTTTAATATATTTATGAATGCATGCATGCGCGATGACAAAATGGAGAGTGGTGTTTTATGTCTTGGCAATATCCGCGTGTGCAAATTGCAGTATGCTGATAACACAGTCCTGTTGGCAGAGAGCAAATGTGAGTTGTAGATTATGTGTATTGTCCTGCACGTACGAAGTTTGTGTGGATTTCAAACTGCGTACAAATAAGGAAAAAACCAAAGTTATGGTTTCTAAGCGAGAAACTGGGAGTACTGAATACAGGATAATGCTAAATGGCACAGGTACTGACCAGGTGAACGGGGTTGTATATTTGGGAAGCATATTTGACGGAGAGAACAAATTAGATGGCGAAATTAGTAAACGCGTGAATTCTTCTTTGAAAATCACAGCTGCGTTAGTAGGATTTTAGAGGAATGATGGGTTATGAATAAAATCCCAAATGACTGTACATGAAAGTGTAGTTGTTCCTACTCTGATGTACGGCCGTAAAACTGGGTACTATACTACAGAAGAGCTATAGGAGTCGTTTATGTCCTGAATAGGTGTGTTACTTACCGGGGTTTTGTGGCAAGACACGCTCTGATCGTGTGAGGAATGAAAATGTGTTGCAGTGTGTAATGTGACGCAAAGTGTTATTAGTAAGATGGAGACTATTATTCTTAGGTGGTTTGAACATGTTGAAAATATGAGTGATGAGATACTTACTAAGAGAAATGTTTCATCCCAAGTGGAAGGAAAGAAAGAAAGATAAAGGCTAAGGAAATCATGGGAGGGCGATATTCAGGAATGTCTGCATGAGAAAAAGATAATGAGTATAAAGTACAAAAGATCTTCTGTACGTCGTGCGATGGATGTTAGTGAAGCTTGTGCTGTATGCCGAGATAGCTGTAAATGGAGACGTTTGATACGGCAACAGAAAGTTCTTTCTTTGAGGAACTCATCTCGGAATATCAGAGAACAGCTTATTAATACTTACACTGAAGAGCCATTGAATTAGAGACAGCTAGTGTTATGCAAATGTGGCTCTGTGGGCGCCCCTGTAAACGGAAATTACATGATGTATGCAACGATCCGACAATATAAGGAGTGATGCGACGGGAATCAGTAACAGTCGGACGCAGTATGAGTAAGACGAAGGATCTAAGCGCATTTGATCATGGGCAAGTTGTCGTGGCTCGACGAATGGATCACTCCATCTCGGAAGTCGTGCAGGCACTGGAATTTTCACGAGCCACCACTGTGTCACGGGTGCACCGTGAGTATATCGAATCCGGTAAAACCATCCCTGCAAGGGCCAACTGCCGTGGACAACAGCGTGTGGATGAGTGGGGTCATCGTCGGCTAGCTCGCATTGTAACAACGGGTAGACGGGCCACAGTGCAAGAAATCAGTCGGCAATTTAACGCTGGTGCACAAAAACGTATAAGCAGCCACACTATCCAGAACCATCTCCTCTCTATGGGGTACAGAAGCCATCGTCATCACAGGGTGCAAAAATTAGCATGGGCGCGAGAACATCGCCACTGGACCCTAGACATGTGGAAAAATGTTGCCTGGACTGATGAGTCGAGATCCACGTTGGTACATGCGGATGGCAGGATACGAGTACGGCGCAAACCACATGAAGCGATGAATCCTTCTTGCCAGCAGGGTACTCTTCAAGCTGGCGGGGATTTCATTCTCGTCTGGGGACTATTTACGTGGACTGAAATGGGACCTCTGGTACGTGTGACTTCGTCCCTCACATGTCAACGTTACCGGGATATCGTGGACGACCATTTGCTCCCGTTTGTGCGTCTTCAACATCCCACTGGGGATCACATCCTGCAACAAGACAATGCAGCTCCCGAATTGTATCCGAATGGTTAGATGAACACTCCACCGACGTGACCTCGCTTCCTTGGCCAGCTAGGTCACCTGACCTCAATCCCATCGAGCACATCTGGGATGCCACCGAGAGAGATGATCCCCTCCATCAAATCTTCGAGAACTGTGGGAGCTTGTTCAGGGGTCGTGGATCGGTATGGCTTCCCAACGCTTCCGGTGTCTTGTCGAGTCCATGCCGAGAAGAATCGCCGCCGTCATCAGGACAAAAGGTAGTGCTACACGTTACTAGACAGGTATCTCTAATTCAATTGCTCTTCAGTGTATGTATGTATGTATGTATGTATGTATGTATGCATGTATGTATGTATGTATGTATGTATGTATGTATGTATGCATGTATGTATGTATGTATGTATATTCTTGACAACAGCTAAGGGGTTTGTAAATTTCTCTTAGGGTATCTTCTCTGGACTTCACAATATAAAGCAAATTCTTTAAAATGATTGAATCTGAGCTTGAAGCCGATATGAGGCAGGACACAATATTGAAAGACGGGTTACATTTCACTTCAGTGACACTGTTACAGCACCACTGAGGATGTTACATACCTTGTAAATTTTCCCTAAACTGCTATCCAACGTCTGTGACAAAGCACTTATTTTACACAATTAGCTTGATTTTTATGCACTAGTAGCAAACTGCCTTCGTCAGGAGAAAGACTACACGCATGTTTTACAACTGTATTGTTACATAAATGAAAACATTAAGAAATGATTCCGTATAAAATTAAAATGCGTGCTCTGCATGTATCAAGCTTTATTTTTTTCGACAAAAATATATTAAAAGACATTGCATCGTATTCTTTAGCCGCTCAGGTGGGTGAGTGGCCTGAGGTACGAGATTCAGATTTATCGTCCGAGATGGGCGCGTGTTTGTTCGGCTCCTCAGCAGCATGGGATCCACCACTCTATCTGAGCGCATTTTTAGAAAAGAAAATTCAGGAAGCAACCTCGCAGTGATGTGACCTCGTGATGTCACCCGTAGACTCCATGACCTTGTGGCGCACCACTGAGGTGACGCAAGGATCAAAACGGCAAGTTGCAATGATAAGCCAAGGTCGGTGTTATTAAATCGGGACAATAACTGGATCCGGAGCAAGGAGACGTGGATATAAAGACCACCGCAGCCAGGAATCGGGTTTTATTTTTACATTGGCTCCCGAACGTAAAAATGAATCATCTAAATGTGAGGTTTGATTATAATGTCTGATGCTTCTTCCTCACATTGTCTGGAATTAATTAGAATTCCTTCTTTTACATTGAGCTCTTTTTTTAAGCATGGTTTGAGGCGGGCAAACCATGCTCAAAGGAGACGGATATCCTGTGCTCCCGCCTCTCAAGAGGGTGGGAATATATGTGACGTACCACTGAGGTGAAACAAGAGCAAGTTGCAAGGATGTACCACTAATGTCGGTGTAGTTGTGTCGGGAGAACACCTGACTCCAGAGCGAGGAGACGAAGGATCGAATCATACCACAGGCTAACCGGCTTTATTTTCACAACCTTTTATTAGAAAGGAGAAATTATCTGGTGTACTATGTTTATTTTTATTCGAAGGATCTCTCATAGAAATTAGTGAATTACTTTAAAAAGAAGGAGAATGAAGCATTCTTTAATGCTAAAATAACATCACGTATAAAATAAAATGAGGGGTTAACGGAATTATTAAGGAATGTTCTATAAAATTTAGAAAGCCGCAGATAAATAAAGAAGTTAATTTTGACGTGTAAAATTCGATAATAGAAGGACAACAATTTGTTAAAGGAACACGGATTATTGGAAAAGCGCTTCAACGTAGAACAAAAGCAAACCGCAGAAAAACTGCTTCAGTAATTGAAGACATGTCAGCATAACTTCAAGGAAAACATTTCCTAAATATGGGTAAAGTAACCGAAACTGAAAAGCAAAATTAACGGGAACGCGAAATTACTAGAAGCTGAAATTTGATACTCCCTTTTGTGACGTATATTCTAAATTACCTTTCCTTTTTAGTTTCTTTCCCTATGTAAATCTTGAGTTTATTCTCAGGTAAATTTCACTCTTAACGTGATATCTTTTCTCTCAAACGAATACTGTTGGCAACATAATTGAGGTTGAATGCCCGTGACGTATGCCTGAGATAAGATAAGAACGAGTGATAAAAACGACGACTAAACTGTTGCTGGAGAGCGTTGTTAAAAGGAGCGTTGTCAAGCGAGATTGCTGGAGAGCGTTGTGTTAAGAGTTGTGTGGTGTGTGGAGCGTTTAGTGCAATATGCTATGCTATGTTACGATGTGTTGGCTACATCCATGAATAAAGCATCTTTTCCGTAAGTTTGATTTCTGTTGTTTACATGTTTCGTCTGGTCGTTAAGGTTTAATTTAGGAACTATTTCATCTTATGATTATGTTTTTTTTAAATAACGTAGAAGTAAGAAAATACTTCTACGTCATACTTTGCTGTGGAAGGTTAATCTGCTTCTATGTTTGACTACTGTAATTTGTTTTCAGATGGCATTATTATTATTATTTAATGATGGAAAATTTCTATAAAACTCAGGAGACAATCACATATTTTAATGAATTGGAAAAAAATACATGTTGCCTTTACGAAATGCTGAAAGGCGTGGAATCGTTGATTATATGAGTAATAAAGAGCGACTTGGCGTTGTTCCAATGGATTTACAATTAAAGTATGTCAGAAATCAGGGGGTGCTTCAGAGATAAATTTGTTTAAGATTGTATTCTTCTGAAGGCGAGTAATGGCATCTGATTTTCAACATCGTTACATTTTTAATGTGTCTGCCGACGTCCATTTTATGAACACTGTTCATTCTGTTTCAGTTCAGAACGGACCATTTTACGTTAACTTTAAATCACCGGATATGGATTTATAATAAATAATTTTAGATAAATTGTTTAAATAAAAAACAGTGATATGAAGTGATACGAATCAAAAAGTCAGGTGATAATTTTACTTTCGTTTGAGAAAAGAGGAAATTTCGAATTTAAAAACTTCCAAAATCGCATGGAAGTGTCAAGAAAAATTCAAGGCAACTGGGATAATGTTTTCATAGATGGACAAGCAGAAATTCACCTAACTCTAGAAAACAAAAGAAAATCACACACTGTGTAGAAATCAGGAAGAAATAAGTAAAACCAATACTTGTGTATCAGCTGAAATAAGAGAGTGGGCGAGTAATTAGCTTCACCCTAGACTAATTTTAATTGTGATATAATGCAACTAAATCCTCTAAAGGGAGAACCAAAGGGAAGCAGATACTCAGTCTACCTTTGCTGGGAACCGTTAAAGAAAAAGGAATTCCTTTCGCACCCATCCTATGTCCACTCACCGACAGAAAGATTTGCAAAACGCTTAGTAGTGACAAAATAATTGGTGTTCCTGGATGTGCCTGCTTCACATCTGATATTCTAAAGAAAACAATTATTTCGCATTATAATCATGACATGGGTTATTCTGTTCTGGACAATAAGGTTGAAAACTATCTTATATATATTAATACGTCGCATTTCGAAAATATTAAACCCCATGTGTTATTTGAAAGTTATAAAATATAAATATTTGGGAATCTGAAAAATATTGAAAAGAAAGATTTTCCATGCGGTCAATTGACATTTAACATCATCAGGTGAACTGAAGCCAGCTAATAGCTGAATTGCCATCTAAATACACTGGCGTGCAAAAATTAAGGACGAGACGGTTTCCGAATGTAACGTCATGCAGAAAGAAGTGCTCCACATCGACTCAAATCATACCATAAGTAATCCCCAAGATATAAGAATATGGGACAAGTGAGCAAAACCGTCCAAACAAGGAATCCAAATGATACAGATGCACTTTATTGAAAAGGTAGCTTCGGGTACAACTGGACAGAAGACAGAAACGCCCATGTGACAGGCGGCTGCCAATAAAAATCCAGTCTTTAGTAGGGGATATGATCACCCCTGAAAGCGCAGCAGGATTTACAACGTCTGTCCATGATGAGGACGAGGTTGTCAAGAAGCTGTTGAGGCATCGCGGCCCATTCCTCTTGTAGCGCCAATCGCAGCTGCGGAATCGTTGCTGGCGGCTGGTGACGTGCTGCCAAGCGTCTCCCGAGAAGGTCCCACAACAGCTCTGCGACAGCCTCTGTATGATGAGGTGTAGCGTTGTCGTCCATGAAGAGGAACTCAGGACCCACAGCACTTCTAAACAGACGCACGTGAGGCAGGAGAACCTCGGTACAATAGCGGACACCAGTGACTGAACCTCCTTGGAAGATGTGGAGGTCAGTACGGCTACCAAGCATGATACCGCTCCAAACGAGAACTCCGCCATCTCCAAAGCGGTCCCTTTCGATGATGTTGGAGGTGTGATTGCGTGTTCCCTTCTCTCTTCAGATGTTTATACTTCCAGAATCGCTTGTCAGACTAAATTGGCTGTCATCCGTAAAACGAACTGGACCCCATTGCTGATGTGTCCAGTTCTTGTGTTCCTGGCTCCACAGAAACCGCCGTTTCCAATGAGCAGGTGTTAAGGACACACACCGTACTGGTCGTCGTGCAAATAGACCACCTTTGCGCAGCCTCCTTGCCATGGTAAAACGCGATAACGGACGTCCTGTTGTCTGTTGCATGTGTCTTGCGATTTCTCCCGCTGTCTGCCGTCTGTCTCTTCTCGCCTGTAGGACAATATACCGGTCGTCCGAAGCCGTGGTTGCTCGTGGTCGACCACTGCTAAACTCTCGGACAGCTGTTCCTGTCGTTTGAAATGTTCTCCAAGCTCGTGAAACGATGCTGTGAGCGATCACAAACTCCTCGGCCACACTAGTCACACTTCGACCTTCTTCGAACTTCCCAATGACGCGATCTCGGGTAAAGTCATTAGGATGTCGTTTACTGGATTGCCTGTTGGCCATATCACACGGTGGCAGCAACTCGACGTCGTTCAAACCGATATACACCGTGCAATTATTTTCACCGAATTGCTGAGCGTACACCGCTCTTCCAACACTCCCCCTACGTCATGCTGCATATATGCGGATGCCCTACCGTACTAGTCTATATTCTGATTGCTCTTTCTGTCTGTTCTACCTGCTCGTTCCGCTGTTATGCTAATTTCTCCTCTTCGTCCTTAATTTTTGCACACCAGTGTACAATATATATTTGATCATTTTAATTATATTTTTACATAAAGAGAATACCCCAGTCAAATGCAATAATGAGAGAAATGAGAACGCTTATTTACGCTAAACTAATAACTACAGTATTAATTCAAAGATATTTCTGTTATTCAGAAATACAGCGTACGACGGTATATTAACCCTATCTTAAGATGGAATTCTGCTTACCATATGTGGGAAAAATTGGCATAACTACGATAAAATGAAAGTAGACCAGATGGAATAAAAAGAGTTTTAAAATTCCAATTTCTAAAATAGCTAGATCCGGAAAAGCAACTGCACTTATTCTGTGATTTAGGTCTAGTAGTTCCTACTTTGAGCTTATAGAACCTCTTATTACGAAGCTCACTTCTCGTGTTTCCCGGAAAGATTGCATCTCATATTGCTTAATTCATTCTCACCACATTTAATTAGTTAATACAATAATGGAAGCGATTTAATTTCTGAAGAAGACGAACTTCTGTTTGTTTGAAACTTTTGAACCATTTTTGTCAAATTAACCGAAACTGCGTGGAAATCGAAAATGTGTTATTGACAAGGTTTGATCATTTCCCAATGATTATGCATACGAACATCATTTCTGAATTCATCTTACTGTGCACCGAATGCTCTGATTACCACAAATCTGCTGTGTTAAAAGATAAAGTACCAAAGAACGTGTTGCATGGCAATTCGCACAGGAATAGTCAACTAGAACGTTCTTCTTACAGTTCATTTCCTTTGTTAAGGGCGAGCAAGCTATTTCATTCATTTGGATCATTGTGGTTATTGACAGTTGAGTGGCCATATATATATAGGTATATAAGCCAAATCAATGAATAATCTCTCTCATCGTATACATGTCCTGCACGCTGTACATACATGCATATACGCTGTTCGTCAAAAAGAAATACACAAACACAAATATTCAGATGCAGAAGCAGTAGAGACGCAAAATCTCCACAGTGCCGCTGTGTTAATGCATATAAGTGTTTAAACACGTGTTGGTTAGTGATTAGCGAAGACAGTAATAAACAAATCAGGACACCCGATAAAAAAAACGTGCTTTTCATCGGAGGATAACAGTAGAACTTGGAATGTTTCTTCTTAAAACGGAAATAGTCATCTTTTTTTTCAATTGGCTAAGAAGAGGTCTTGAAGAAGCAGAAGCCTCTCAGGTGGACGAATGGTCGAATGCGTTGGTCTCTCTCTAGTCGTCCAAGTTGGGACCGGGTACGAGTCACGAATGAGGCATGGGCGGCTTATTTGTCTTATGGCTGTGGTTCTCTCCCAGCCCTAGAGCAAGTGGCACCAGATTAGGGGGAGACGACTGCTTATAGCTCGTAGATTCGCCCATGGAGGTCATTAAACCCTAACACAAGAAAGAGAAAACTTCAGAACGGTGGAGATCCTTTGTGAGGTTAGACACATGCCAATCATTCTGTGATCAATAATTGACACCAAAGAATCGCGAAACAATCTTCGCCAAGTGAAACACTCTTCCGGAAACCTGTTCTGGGCCACCAAACAGCGACAACTCCTCGAGAAGATTGCTATATCGTATTATTGCCCTGACAGAATAGGGAGAAACTGCACCCAGAATTCATGAAGATTCATAACCACAGGGAACAAGATCATTGTCTTCTGTATTGTAACCATAAGTCTCCACAACCGTGGATTCTATGCCCGTAGGCATGATGACTATGTGCAATTATGTGGAAACCGCACGTTCTCCCCGTTTAAAGTGGTGTCATGATTTTATCGATTGGACTAGAGTGGCTGCAAATTGTGATAAGATATCCCCATTGATAAGAATGTAGTTTATGGTTATATGATACAATGAAAATGAGATGGGGAGGTATCGCCCAAAGTTATGGCAATCCAAGATGGCGAATGTTTTCAAAATGGTTACACGTGCTGAGATTTTGATACTTCTTTTTTACACATCATACAAAAGAGTATTTGGTATCGATTTATATGCTTTTGAAGTCAAGGATTTCATTTTTAATGTTAAAATTAAGCTAGAAATAAACATGGAGGACATAGGGGTCTTTTTTTTGCACAAGAGGACGTTCTTATAGCAATTTCAGAATTTTATATTCGTGGCTCATGTTTAAAATACTAAGATCGTTGTAAAAAGATTTCAATATTACTTGTAAGAGGATTTCAGTATTACTTAATATGACACTAATCCTCATTATTCATTTTTTTCAAATTTGAGTATGTGAAGGTGACATTCCAAAACTGGCAAAGTGGCTCCGATTAGTTTTTGCCAGGGACCTGGGTGATGTTTAAATTTATCATGCTACATGCGATTCCCCAGCTCTTTGGCTGGATTTCGGGCCTTCGTGCTCGCGTTTTCGTTTTGCATTGTACCTGTTTTGTAGTGCTCTCTTTGGCCTTTGTGACCACTGCTGTGAGGCCCGTGAATACCTCATGATGTTATGCATTGTCTCGGTGAAATGTTTGCCTAGCAGTTATCATTTATCATGTAGAATGGTAATGTTTCACCAAATACTCAATTGTGTTGTTAACATTGTTTGCAGTGTGCTCTCCGGGATTTCCCGGAGTGTCGATAGTCTTTTGTGATCAATTTAGCCAACGTCTATCCACAAAGTTTAATGTTGCTTTGTGCATACCATGTGGATGCTCCATGACTAATCATTACTATTGCTTGTGCATCTTTTTCCTCAAGCATGTATTGTTCCTTACTAGTGATTTTAATATTTTGCCATCCTTAGTTGACTGTCGTATCACATTCACTTGTAATTTTGATCAGTATCGCTCATTGTTTTGTAGTTTATTTTGCCATATGTGGTACGCATGTATCCCTTTATGTTTTCACCAATAAAGTATATTGTTGACCTGAAGGAAAATCGAATTCTGTTGATTGGACAATTTTTGTATTGTGCCGAAATACATGTGCTAATAATTTGGTGTGTACTGCGAATAATAAAAAATTGTCTTCAAGTAATGCTGGCTGGGTATGCAACATTTGCGAAAAACTTACAGAACTTTGAAGGTATTATTGCCTTACCCACGGAAGTAGAGGGAAATGCAGAGTTCTGGGGCAGGGACAGCCCTCCCACGCACTTAACATTGACTGCCGACTAGGCTGTCCCCGAGGCTACCCCAGCTGGCCCATTGTCAGATTTTTGCCACGTGATCTTCCCCCATCATGTGCTGCCCCATGCGACGTTTCTTGGAACTTTCGTTGGATCTTTGTTTTTGAGGGACAGCAACGGCCGAGTGCGAAAGGCGTTGGATATAGGAGATGTCAACCCGATGCTGACGTGCTGCCCCTAGCGGTGTTTCTTGGAACTTTATTATTTCGATGGATCTTTGATTTTCATGGATGGCAACGACCGAGTGGGGAAACGGCGCTGCATAGGTGTTAGATATGATGGTGCTTATGTGCTTCTTGGAACTTTATTATTTCAATGGATCTTTGATTTTGAGGAACGGCAACGACAGAGTGGGGTCCGTTAGGATTTTTCTTATTTATTCCTGTGGTTTTCAAACGGGATTTTTTCCCCCTCTTCGAGGTTTCAAAAAATGGTCGGGTGGTCAAATGGTTTTCGTGTACAACGTATTCAGTCTATTTTGTTCAAATTACCTTTACGTCATTTCTTCATGTGTTTTTATATATTTTTTGTATGTTTTAAGGGAGCTTTTTGCGTAGATGTAATGAATTTTCTGGGGATATTTTCTTTTTCCTCCATTCAGTTTTATTTCAGACTATGAGACGAGGAAATGCTTCTTTAGAAACAATTTCGTTCCTGTTCACAGTAACTATTGGACTTCGACAAAATTTTTGGGAAATCAAGCGGAAATGTAGACATGTTAATTCTTTGTCTTTCGCCCATCCAATATTTTTTTCTAGTCGTAATGTTTTCATGTACTATGTATTAACTCTATTTTTTCTAATTTTTACGCGATTTCTTCATGTATTTTCTTATATGTTTTGTATGTTTTGAGGAAGTTTTTTCGCGTAGATGTAATGCATTTTCTGGGGAACTTTTCTTTTTTCTCCATTTAATTTTATTCCAGGCCATGAGACGAGGAAATGCGTCTTTAAAAACGATTTCGTTCCTGTTGGGGACGTCTTTAAAAACGATTTCGCAGTAACTGTTGGGCTCTGACAACATTTTTGGGAAATCAAGCGGAAATACAGACATGTTAAATCTGAGTCTTTCGCCCATCCAACATTTCTTCTAGTCGTAAAGTTATTTTTGGGGGAAATTACTTCATGTTAATTCTGAATCTTTCTCCCCTGCAATATTATCTTCTCGTAATTTTTTCATGTGTTCAGACCTCTACAGGTCTTTCACAGTTAAAATTCTGCTGAAACATTATTTTTTAACTTTATTTCTTGTATAACTAATTTGTTATTGTTTACTCACCTCATCAAAGTCAGTAAGAACTCCCCTAATCTCATTCCTTTTCCTCATTTAGTTCGCTTTAAATTGAGATGTTTCAAAACTTCGCGTATATTTCATTCACTAAATGTCCAGTTCTCCCGTGTCTGTCCCTTCATTTTTAACTTCTGTGCCTGCAGCATTTTTTAGAAGTTTAGTTTCATTGACCTTTTCTTTCGTTTTAATTAGGTTTTCATTATCGTATTTTTTATTCTTTATCTCAGGAGAAAAAGCTTTCATTCTCGAGACATAGCGACTAAGTCCGTACTTCCTCTAAGCATTTTTTTTGCACGTTTTACTAATTCGTCAGAAAAGCAGTTGTTTCCAAACTCCCACAGTGAAAATATCGTATTCCCCTTATTTTACTTATTATATTTTTCCTTGTGCTCAGTGTTGTATGATTCTTCAAACTTTGGTTTACTTTTATAAAATTTCCTTTTTTTTTTAGTTTTTTTTTCTGATTCAATCTATCAATCTTTTCCTATCGATTTAATCGCTCTTATTTTTCCATTCGACTTTACTTTTGAACAGAAATGTATCTAAACTCTTTAGATGTATTTTAGTCTCTAATGCCGATTCTTCCCTTTTTCAAATAAATTCATTGTAGGATTTTAGTGTAAATGCCCCCAATCTTTAGAACTTACTTCCGTTTCATAGTTACATACTAATTCCTCGAGGTTTACATTAAAACATGAAAGAAGAGTGTTTTTACGCTCTCTCCAGTGTGTGAGTTTTCCCCAAGAAATTAACTTTGGAATCCCCCCTCTTTCTACCGGAAACTGTCTATCTTCTGCGACTGTTTTCACGCGTCTACTGCTTGCTGGAAAACCTCATATGACATGAAATAACTTTGCTTGGGATATTAAACTAAGTTCTGGTTTTGAACTTTGAACGCAAACTCAAGCTCGCAAAAGCATAGTTTTCTGAGCGAACTTAAATTGTCTAAGATGACAAAATTCTAAAACTGATGACTCAGTGGGACAGAGCGTTTGGACTTTGCCGTTAATTCCCCATTTAAGAGATATGACGTCCGCCGTGAACCACTAAAAGGTAAATAAGCAGACCCTGATTTAGTCCACTGTTAGTAAGCTAGTGTCGCACTTCAAAAGCTCATAACTCAAACCTCCCTAGGATTCGATTTCGGACCCATATTGGACGAATAGTCAGATGTTAGTGCTTAGATATTGAAAAATTACTTCAGGCAAATATTTTCCTATTTAAATGGTTCAAGTCAAAATTTGCATTACTTAAGATTCCCATTGGTCAATATTTTTCTACCTTAAAAATTTCTAAAGGGTTGATTTTTGAAAAAAAAAACGAGTTCTCACAAAAAGGTAAAATTTTCCCAGTGACTGTGTTTACTTCATTCCATTTTCTACCTGATCTGTTTTCAACTTTTTCGAAAACGATCTTCAACAGATTTTTACTCGTTTCGAAAGTCTTTTTATGCATGATAGTTTTCCCATGTTATTCTATGGGAATTTCCCAGCTTTTAATAAAACGTGATTTCTCAAAACTGGCCCCTAAGAAAAATGAAGTGTTCCATTTTTAACCCTAGGAAAGAATGAACGTTTCCGAAAATGGACTTTGTGATTTTTCATGCATCCCATTTTCTGCCTGATCTATTTCCCTCTTTTCCGAAAACGATCTTTGCAAACATCTTTCAATCAAAATTTAAACGCTCAATATGAACTTCTAGAAAATGAATACATTTAAAAAAAGAGAGAAAAAATCAACTAAAAGAATGATATTTTATGAAAAATAGATTAAGAAAGGAAGTTTTAATTTACATAGAGAAAGACAAGAAACGAAAGACGAAATGAAGTAGAAAAAGAATAAAGCTTACATGAGGAAATACAGAATTTGATGCGAAAGGAGTTACTTAATGCTTTGAATAGGGGAAACCTGTTTCAGTGAAAGATTTCTTATTCTTAGCATTTGTTTAGGAAAAACTGACATTTTCAGTAAATTTATGCTTTTCTATGAATTTTTTTCTCAAAGGACTCCATTAAGTTGATCTCAAGTCTTTGAAGTGAATGGGTAGAAAAATAACATGTCTATGTGTTATGAGAAAATGAAAGAATTTCCTTAAGACAGTGGGAAGTGCATTGAACATCAAGCAGTTGTAAGATGTTTTACTATCGTAATATGTACATACATTTTGGGAAAATATCTTCTAAAGTTAGAGGGAAAAATGTATGAATATAAAAAAAAAACAAAAAAAAACAGTTCCTTAGATTTACAAATAGAGTGTTTGAACGAGAAAAAGGGATGTAATGCTTTGAATAGGAATTTCTTGTTTCAGTGAAGGGACTCTTATTCTGGAATTTTTTTTTTAAGAGAAACTATCATTTTCAGAAAATTTCTGGTGGAGTCGAACTTGTACATTTAACAAAATTCTTGGAGATATCGGAATTTGAAGAAAGTTTATGGAATGAAACATGAAGAGAAAGACATGGGTTGAAAGACTTAACATTCAAACTTCAACAATTTTTTTTTTTGGCTCCTCATACAATTCTGGGGAAATCTCACGTTTTTGTGAGAACTCGTTTTTTTTTAAAAAATCACCACTTTAGACGTTTTTAAGGTAGAAAAAATAGTGACAAATGGGAATCTTAAGTAATGCAAATTTTGACTTGAAGCACTTTTAAGTATGAAAATATTTGTCTAAAGTAATTTTTCAATGTCTAAGCATTGACATCTGAAGTAATTTTTCAATGTCTAAGCACTTAAAACTTCTTTTCTTAATCTATTTATGGGTCCGAAATTGAATCCTGGGGAGGTTTGAGTTACGAGCTTTTGAAGTACGACACTAGCTTTCTACCTTTCTTGGAAACAGTGGACTAAATCAGGGTCTGCTTATTTCCCTTCTAGGTTCACGGCGGACGTCATATCCCTTAAATGGGGAATAAACGGCAAAGTCCAAACGCTCTGTCCCACTGAGTCATCAGTTTTAGAATTTTGTCATCTTAGACAATTTAAGTTCGCTCAGAAAACTATGCTTTTGCGAGCTTGAGTTTGCGTTCAAAGTTCAAAACCAGAATTTAGTTTAATCTCCCAAGCAAAGTTATTTCATGTCATAAGAAGTTTTCCAGCAAGCAGTAGACGCGTGAAAATAGTCGCAAAAGATAGTCAGTTTCGGGTAGAAAGAGGGCGATTGCAAAGTTAATTTCTTGGTGAAAGCTCACACACTGGAGGTAGCGTAAAAACACTCTTCTTTCGTGTTTTAATGTAAACCTCGAGGAATTAGTATCGAACTATGAAACGGAAGTAAGTTCTAAAGATTTAGGGGCATTTACACTAAAATCCTACAATGAATTTATTTGAAATAGGAAAGAATCGGCATTAGAGACTAAAACACATCTAAAGAGTTTAGATACATTTCTGTTCATAAGTAAAGTCGAATGGAAAAATAAGCGCAATTAAATCGATAGGAAAAGATTGATAGGTTGAATCAGAAAAAAAGAAGTTTCATAAAAATAAACCAAAGTTCGAAGAATCATACGACACTGAACAGAAGGAAAAGTAAAATAAGGGGAATACGATATTTTCACTATGGGAGTTTGGAAACAACTGCTTTTCTGACGAATTAGTAAAACGTGCAAAAAAAATGTCTAGAAAAAGTACGGACTTAGCCGCTATGTCTCCAGAATGAAAGTTTTTTCTGCTGATACAATGAATAAAAAATACGATAAGGAAAACCTAATTAAAACGAAAGAAAAGGTCAATGAAACTTAACTTCTAAAAAAATGCTGCAGGCACAGAAGTTAAAAATGAAGGGACACACACGGGACAACTGGACATTTAGTGAATGAAATATACGCGAAGTTTTGAAACATCTCAGTTTAAAGCGAACTAAATGAGGAAAAGGAATGAGATTAGGGGAGTTCTTACTGACTTTGATGAGGTGAGTAAACAATAAAAAATTAGTTATACATGAAATAAAGTAAAAAAAATTGTTTCAGCAGAATTGTAACTGTCAAAGACCTGTAGAGTTCCTGAATACGCGAAAAAATTGAGAGAAAATAATATTGCAAGGGCGAAAGATTCAGAATTAACATGAGGTCCTTTCACACACAAAACAAAAACATTACAACTAGAAAAAAATATTGGATGGGCGAAAGACTCAGATTTAATATGTCTGCATTTCCGCTTGATTTCCCAAAAATGTTGTCAGAGTCCAACAGTTACTTCGAGCAGGAACGAAATCGTTTTTAAAGAAGCATTTCCTCGTCTCATGGCCTGGAATAAAATTAAATGGAGAAAAAAGAAAGGTTCCCCAGAAAATGCATTACATCTACGCGAAAAAACTTCCTCAAAACATACAAAACATATAAGAAAATGCATGAAGAAATCGCGTAAAAATTAGAAAAAATAGAGTGAATACATAGTACATGAAAACATTACGACTGGAAAATAATATTGGATGGGCGAAAGACACAGAATTAACATGTCTACATTTCCGCTTGATTTCCCAAAAATTTTGTCGAAGTCCAATAGTTACTGCGAACAGGAACGAAATCGTTTCTAAGGAAGCATTTCCTCGTCTCATGGCCTGAAATAAAATTGAATGGAGGAAAAAGAAAAGTTCCCCAGAAAATTCATTTCATTTACGCGAAAAAACTCTCTCAAAACATACAAAAAATATATAAAAACACATGAAGAAATGACGTAAAAGTAATTTGAAAAAAAGAAAGTGAATACGTGCTACACGAAAACCATTTGGCCGCCCCGGTGGCGCAGTGGTCTAAGGCGTTGGCCTCTGATCATTCGTCCGTAAGTGGTCCGGGTTCGAATCCCGGTCAGGCATGGATGTTGTGTTTGTCTTACGGCACTGGCTCTCTCCCTTCCCTGGAACCAGTGACCCTGAATTAGGGACGGGCGACTGCTTATAGCCCATTGAGTTGCTCACGACGGTCGTTAAACCTCCAATCAAAAAAAAAAAAAAAAAGAAAACCATTTGACCTCCCGACCATTTTTTGAAACCAAATCATCGTGAGTGAGAACCTAGCTGAGACCATCAGAGCACTTTTATTCCCTTGGAAAGAAAATTCCCCAGCATCGTTACGTAAAAATTTCCTCTGGGGAAAAATAGTATCGAAGAGGGGGAAGAAAACCCGCTTGAAAACCACAGGAATAAGAAAGAAAAATCCTAACGGACCCCACTCTGTCTTTGCCATCACTCAAAATCAAAGATCCATCGAAAAAATAAAGTTCCAAAAAGCACATAAGCACCATCATATCTAACACCTACGCAGCGCTCTTTCCCCACTCGGTCGTTGCCATCCCTCAAAATCAAAGATCCATCGAAATAATAAAGTTCTAAGAAGCACACAAGCACCATCATATCTAACACCTATGCAGCCCCGTTTCCCCACTCGGTCGTTGCCATCCACCTATATCCAACCCCTTTCACACTCGGTCGTTGCTATCCTTCAAAAACAAAGATCCAACGAAAGTTCCAAGAAGCACCGCAAGAGGGCAGCACATCATGGGGAAGATCACGTGGCAAAAATATGACAATGTGACAGCTGGGGTAGCCTCGGAGACAGCCTCGTGGGCAGCATTCATGGACAACCGGGGACAGCCTCCTGGACAGCCGGGGATAGCCTCGTGGATAGCCGGGGATAGCCTCGTGGACAGCCGGGGACAGCCTCGTGGACAGTCGTGGATAGCCTCGTGGACAGCCAATGTTAAGTCTATGGGAGGGCTGTCCTTGTCCCAGAACTCTCCATTTTCCTCTATTCACGGATTTTAATATAAAAGTGTTTGATGAAGACCACAGCTGGATGAAACAAACATTTTTAAAAAGACAAGCTAAATGGCACAAAAATGCGCATTAAATTACAATTCCATAATTTTTGAAAGGGCAAAGAAAGAAAATTTTCTGAAGGTGAGAAAGAAGAGCCGACATCATCATCGCATGAACGTAAACACCGATCACCTATTTCTAAAGATGTTTGCTTCTTTTGTGATGGTTCTGCAACCACTAAGGATCAATTGTTTAATGTTACAACGTTGCATGTAGATCAAAAGTTGAGAAAGTGTGCCAATGAACAAGGAAATAGTGTTCTACTAGCAAAACATAATGGTGGCGATATGATTGCTCTCAATGTAAAATATCGTGCAAAGTGCGTGGCAGGATTACAACAAGTCTCGGAGTATTCAAATGCTAACAGCAAGCAGAAGTGTTCACATATGCGAGGGAGTAGTTGTTGCAGAATTAGTAAATTTCATGGAGAACAGTATGAAAGATTCAAATGAAACACCACCAGTTTTCAAGGTGAGTATCCTGACAAAAACGTACAAGGGGCGACTAATGAAACTAATAGGAGTGGATGAGCAATTACACATGCCTGATGTACACACTTCAAGATTACGACAGAGGATTCTTGCATATGCCCCGTATATGACGACAAACATGTCTGGCAATGAGTATATTTTGGCATGTGACAATCTGTTGGTGACGCCATGTTGCAAGCTTGTAAAGATGATCAAGATGAATACACACTTGCTTTATTGCGTGTTGCGGAAATGGTAAGAAAAGAAATGCTTCAAAACCAGAACACGTTCCATGGTGATTTCGATGATGAATTCCAACGTAAATATGTTTTTCGCTCCCTACTGGCTATCGTGAATGTGCTATTATATGGAGTCAATATTGAAGCCAATGAAGTTGTTACCCAACCATCTCTCACAATATTGAAGTTGCTGTGTTTTAATATACAGTCTCATAAGCCAACTGGAAATATATTGAAACATAAAACTGATAGAGCAACCTCCATGCAAGTTTACATGAGTCTTTTAATTTTTGGAAAAACGCGAAAAAACTAAATCGTGGAAAAGCTACATTCACTTGGACTTTCAGTCTCATGTACTGGTGTGCTGGAACTCTCACCAGCGATGTGTGAACTTGTAAATGTAAAGTTCCAAGAAGAAAAGTTATTGTGCCCATCAATATTATGTGAAGGGACTGGGGCGTACCATAACATAAAACACAATCTAAGAACTTCAACCTCAGAGAGTTCCTTTGACCTGAATGTTTAGGAACAGTAAGCTCTACACATGCTATGCAGTATGGCAAAAGCGCCTTCAAAAAGCAAAGTGTACCAAGTCTTCCTGAAGAATTTGCTTTAATGAAGCCAGCATTCTATCAGTCAAAAGAATCTACCCTTCCAATTTGGTCTGATGCTACATCAAAACTGATGTTGTCAACCACTGATACGAATATGAAGAAAGAAGATATTGCATGGCTGTATGTAAAGCACGTTATCAGCCAAGATATCAATATTGGACTCGATGCATCGCGGGCTGTCTACAATGCAAGTGATCAAAAGTTCCAACTGATTTCATTCCTGGAATATCAACACTTTTACCACTATTTTACAAAGGCTTGTCATCAACAGCTGTAATTAAGCTTGCGATGAACATAGTGGAACGAGTTACACAATTTCTTAATGGAAATGAAATTCCTGTCATGGCAGTGGACCAACGATTGTTTGCGTTAGCAAAACTGATTCAGTGGAATTATCCAGACACATATGGAGAAAAAAGTTCCTGGTGATTATCGGTGCATTTCACATTGAACATGCTTTCCTCCTAGTTTTGGGTCAATGGATGTCAGGAAGCGGAAACGATGGTACAATTGCACATTCTGATATCGCATCTTCTCGTGCTGTTGAAAGTTATCTAAACGTAACCTACGTGACAAAAGCCAGAGTAATTAACCAAGTAACTGCTGCACACTACACTATTTGTTGCATGATGCTTATCAAGAAAATAATCTCGAGATTGAATTTAAGATTTGGTGTGAGAAACGAGCAAAAGAGAGTGTCATGTTCATTTATTGGCTGACTTCTCCTAACATGGAAATCCTATTGCTTCTCTGTTCTCTCAATCAGAGAAGGAAACTACTCTTTGTATCGTGACTGTCTAAAAAAATGATTACTTGGTTTCTTTTTCCCTGATCATCATAACTATGCACGTTGGCTACCAATCCATCTGAAAGACCTTTTTGATGCAGAGATTCAACTACAAGACATACATTGCTCATTTTCGTCAGAACAGTTTGTGAAAAGAAAATCAATCAGAATCCTCTCAGCAATCAGCGTAGACCAAGCACATGAATAAAATAACGCAATAATGAAATGGGATGGCGGCGCATTAGCGTTGACACAGGATCCATCGGCACTAAGACGTTGGATGATTTCAGGACCAGAAATCTGTTGGTTAATACAAGAATTTGAGAGTGGCATTGATGCTACTCTCAAATTTCAGGATTTCATGCTTTCACAGCCTATGATAGCAATCCTAGTTTCAGAGGAAAGACAAAAAAGTCAACTTGAAAGACATAGATACTCTTTAACGAAGCTACTACGGCATTTTCATTCATATTCCAACCGCACATTTCCATTCCTAAGGAAAGTTTAGACATTATTAAAAGATACGTAGTGCTATTTAATGTATTTTTCAACTAGTAACAATACAAGTGTAAATGATGCAAGACAAGAGTTGTTCAGGACCAAAAATCGTGCACTTGAAAGCCTGCCACCGACAAAGGGTTCATTACAAAAACAGGTATTACGTAGTGATTTCTGAAGCTAGACACATTTGAGGACAAGCAAACAGATGCACAATATGTGTACCATCCAACTGAACAGGGATGGTGGTTGGATGAAGAATCATGGCAAATGAAATGGTCGGAGTTGCCAGAAATTTCTGATTCATGTAAAGAGCTAATCAAATGCATGTGCAAAATCTGTAAGAACAAGTGTGGCTGTAGAAGTGGTGACTTGTCCTACACACTAGTATGCAACTCTAAGAACGAATGTGAAGAATGTTGTGGTGCTGGCCGTTGTTGATAAAAAGCTATGTTTTTAAAAAGCAGTGTTTAAATTAGGTAATATTCAGTATGCTTCAAGCATTAATAAATACTCATTTTTTGTTAGTTGGAGAAAATATTGAGTTCCCGTTTCTTTCACTTTACCCAGTATATGCAACACAATAGCACCTATATTGATTCTTAACCTATTTTTAACATGACAAATTAAATCCTTGATCTCAAAAACATATAAATTGATACCAATCACTCTTCTGTGTGATATGTGAAAAAAGTTTTAACAAAATCTCAACATGTGTAGCCATTTTGAAATATAGCCGCCATTTTGGATTCTCTCACTTTGGGTGATGCCACTCCATCTTATTTTGATTGTATTCTCATAAACTATATTCTTAACAATGGGGATATTCTTATCACAATTTGCAGTTTTTTAATGATTACCTAATTTAAGAACATTGGTTCCAGTAATGAGCACACCCTCTATGACTCACCTGGGTCTTGAAACATGTACAAACTCGGATGAATAGCCAGAAGCCCACACCTCTAAGCACTCAGTAACGGAGGCGATAACATTCCATACTGACTACTTGCTTTGTATACAAATTGACCACTTAATTGGCTGGTTTATTTTTGAGGCATGTGTTGTTGATTCATTAGTGCCTCATATTTTAATAGGCTATGCAGATTCACATAACTTTGTTAATCATATTTTTAACTACATTTTCTTGTTCCGTTCTTAGCTCTAAACGGGGTAGTACATGTCTGTGTTGAAGATGTAGGGTACGAAATGTTTTAAAGGAATTTTGTTCCAGGTAAAGTATGCATAACAGGTCAAATTTATTGCAACTTATTTATTATATTTCAAGAGTGAGAGAACATAAATTATATTAAACCCCAGTGTCTTGCCCCGCAGATCTTCTTTCTAAGTTAATTTAAATCGTGAAATAAAGCGAAGACATTATTCGTCTGAAATAGGTTTTTAATTTGGTTTTACCAAAGTCAGAGGAAAATTCTCTATCCTAGACAAACCTAGTAACAAAAGTTTGAGCTGCGATAGTCGTGCAAAATAATAAATAATTGATGCCATATTTTACTATTTTAGACAGGTTGAATTAAACCCAAATTGTTTTCAGTGAGTCGTTTCTCACGAAACTCTTATTAAAATGCCACATTATTACGAGTTTTCTTGCTTATGGAATAATTTAACAGCCAATTAAATGCAGTAGTCATTCGGAATGAAACAGCTTTATACATTAATTTATTTTGACTCATATCTTTAGCATTTTATGCAATGACTTTCTACAAGGCTTCATTTTCATTAGTTACTAGTCATTTTAGACAAAGTAATATAAATAAATTTGAAAAGAATTGCTAAATTTGAAAGAAAATTAATGAAAGGGGAATAAAATGAACTCTTCAATTTAATTTTAACTGGGTTAGTGGCTGATGGACACCAATGTTATCTGCATTTCCCTGGACAAAGGCTCCCAGAGATCATGAGACTGCAGAAGAGGCGCAACCAAGATCATTTTCCATTGCAATTATGCAAGTATTCATATCAGGCTCACTGGAAAGATCTAGAAGACCACTCACACCCCACTCTGCTTGGGGAGTCGATTAAAGTAACCCCGATCGAAAATGACGCGCCAGAAACCTGAATTCATTAATCTAACTGCAGATTACTGACGCATTGCTATCTAAGAGGAAATTCCACGAAATGTTTTGTTTCAAATTTTCACTGTGTTTTCGCAAATAAGTCTGAATAAAAATTATAGGAATATCTGATTTAATATTCAGATTATCAAAACATAGCTCTCCGTGTAAACAGGGGAAGCATTGATTCTTTTTTTTTCATGCTTTTCTATTGTTTTCTTAAATTAGAAAGTGCGAGGAATTAGTTCATTGTTGCGAGTGATGAATTTCAATCCTGTTTCATATAAGTAAGTGCCCGGACATCAAAACTCAAATTGTAAGTAAAACACTATTTATCTCGAGAGCTTAAAAACCGCTTATTTTTCAAAATGAGGTTTTTTGTTGAAAATAACTCACATATTTTAATGTGCCTTTTCTGTTAAATCTGACTTTCCCAATTCAAAACACGAATTATCACCCCACTCATGAATGGAATATCTAGAACGGATCTGAGAGGAATTTCCCGAAAGCATATCTAAATCCAAATACGACATTAGGAATATAAATCGAAAAACAAAAATTCCATGTCGAAATATAAATACCTTACTCAGACTAAAGTGCTTTACCTAATATAACATACATGGCATTAAAATTGTACGTTTTTGTCACCCGTATGCCGGACCACTTTCTTAGTGGGCTACCCTAATCAATACACTGATGCAATTAAACATTAACCTCTTAGCTGCAGAAACATGTGAAATGTACACTGCTGTCAATAGCAATTGCAACACCAAGAAAAAACAAGCAATCACATGAAATTTACGAAGTCATTAGTCATGGTACAAGCTAATTGAAAAAAATGCCGTCATACACGCTTGATGATATTACACGTATCTACAAACAGATAAAAACGTATAATTACTTAAAATAGATAAATCTTTCAGAGTGCCCAGCGCTCCATCCTCAGGTAAAAAGACGTAGTACCAGATACACGAATTATATACACAAAATCACCAGATGTCAATGGCGTAACGAGGTGAATATATGCAGGCGTTATTCAAAGTCTCATTATCGATTACAGTATTGAATTGGGACAAACAGGAATATAATCTTAATCGAATGAATGCAAAAAGAAAAACATATGTCACAGTAAAAATTGAATAAATACATTTATAATCAATGAGTCCACTTCCGCAAAGTAATCCTGTCCATTGCAACGGTATAAAGCGTGGGGAATCACCGTTGCAACACCGAGGACCCTAGGCGTGTATGTACAAACTTTCAGTCATAAACAGGGATCTACGCGTAAACGATGATGCCAAAACAGCAACCTGGTTCCAGTCCGGGTAGTGGGTACCAGAATTGACAATGCGAGCTAGTGAGGTGGTCTCTAAGTTATCTTATTAAAATACTTGCGTTCGGAAATTCTTGTGCGTAGAGGACGCATGGTAGAACCTATGTAAGAAAGTGCAGCATCCGAAACGTCCAAAGGTCTTAGTGGGATGCAATACACACCATGACGATTCAACACAGGAACACAATCACGATCTTTCTTTACTAATGACATGATATTCCTGGAAGTAGATCCAAAGTCCAAATTGAAATTTTTGCACACAAATATTTATTTTCAAACTTTTGTTTTGTGAGTATAAAAGTATAATTACTTTTACACAATTTTACTTTTTATACTCACAAGTTGTAGTTTTTCTGATGGCGTGTCTAGACGAAGAATCCTTGTTTCCGAGCTTTCCGATTGATGAAGTTCATTCCATCACTGAATCACGTCTTGTTGCTCTTAATTGCTTAACAACTCTTGAGATCCAGACTGTCCTCGCTGCTCTACGCTTGATCCAGAAGCGCACATACGTCGTATTCGGAGGTGTGTACTACCGCCAAAGATAAGGGTCACCCATGGGTTCGCCTTTCTCTCCCGTTTTGGCAGAGCTTATTCTCCAGGAATCGAGAGTAGAGCTTTTAATGTGTGTCCACTTGAACCCAGGTTATACATTAGATACATTGATGACATTCTGATCTTTGTCCGTATCACAAGCATTTAATTCCCCAATTTGCCGATGTTTTATCAGCCCGATTTCATTCTCTAAATTTTACCTTTGAGTATGAATCTGACTGCACCCTCCCATTTTTAGATATTCTGATTAAACGCAAACCTATCACCAATAGTATTTCGTATTCCGTGTACCGGAAACCGACTGCCACGTTTGCCATTATCCCCAATAACTTTTCGCGTCCCTTGAAGTACAAACTCGCCTCGATCCAGTTCCTTGTGAGGCGTGCATCCACACATTCGTCGAGTGTGGTTAGCTCGAGGCGTCAAGAACTTGATCTCATCTACGACATCGCCAGGACGCACGGGTACAACAGAGGTGTTGTTCGTGAGATCGGTAACAAGCTACTTCAGTCTGATTTTACTACTTTCAGTAGGGAAGTCAGACCAACACGGTTTGTGGTTTGCACCGACCAATTGCCGAGTGTTTATTCACCGCTCAGAAATTTGTGTAAAAGGTACAATTTGGATTTTGGAATTACCTCCAGAAATATCGTGTCATTAGTAAAGAAAGATCGTGATTGTTTTCGTGTGTTGAATCACAATGGTGTGTATTGCATCCCACTAAGACCTTTGGACGTTTCGGATGTTGAACTTTCTTACATAGGATCTACCATGCGTCCTCCACGCACGAGAATTGCCTAACACAAGTATTCTATTAAGAATAACTTAGAGACCACTTCACTAGCTCGCATTGTCAATTGTGGTATCCGCTACCCGGACTGGCACCAGGTTGCTGTTTTGGCAGCACCATTTGCGCGTAGATCCCTGTTTATGACTGAAAGTTTGTACATGCACGCCTAGGGTCCTCGGTGTTGCAACGGTGATTCCCCACGCTTTATACCGTTGCAATGGACAGGATTACTTTGCGGAAGTGGACTCATTGATTATAAATGTATTTATTCAATTTTTACTGTGACATACGTTTTTCTTTTTGCATTCATTCGATTAAGATTATATTCCTGTTTGTACCAATTTAATACTGTCATCGATTATGAGACTTTGATTCACGCCTGCGTATACTCACTTCGTCACGTCATTGACATCTGTTGATTTTGTGTATATAATTCGTGCGTCTGATTCTATCGCAGGTTTTTTTACCTGAGGATGAAGTGCTGGGCACTTTGAAAGATCTTGTATTTTATCTGTTTTAAGTAATTGAACACTTTAATCTGTGTGTAGATACGTGTAATACCGTCAATCGTGTATAACGGCATCTTTTGCAATTAGAAGATAGTACTATAATTTTTATTTTCATGGTACAAGCTGCCAATGATCACAGTTACATATCGGTTCGTGATGAGGAAGGCCAAAAAATTAGTAATAAGTAAATCCACCATGGGCGGTGATAACCGACTCCACACGCCGTGGGGTCAAATGAAACAGAGGATGGTCATCTGTGGAACTGCATTCCATTCTGCTTCTATGCGCATCCACAATTCGTTTCTTGTGACAGGCGGCGAGTCCATGCGAGCCGGTCGTTGCGCGATGACACAGCAAACGTTCTCTATAGGCGACAAATCTGGCGAGCGAGCAGGTCAGGGAAAACAAGCGACCTGATTCTCAGAGAGTACGCCTTGGAGAGCACGAGCAACGTGAGTCAGGCATTGTCTTGTTGCAATATGGCTCCAGGAATCATCTGAAGGAAAAGTAGAAGTTCAGCTTCAAACACTTCCGTGAAGTAGCGTTGGCTGTTTAATGTGTCTGTGATGCGCAGTAGGCGAGTGCATAAATGAAACGTAATAGCTCCCCAAACCATTACGCTCGGCGTGGCACCGGTATGTCGCTGCGCAGTGCAGCCTTCCAGATGCCGTGCACCACAGTATCTGCAAACAAGGATTCGACCGTCGTGATGCATTAGATTGAATCTGGACTCGCTGAGAAACACAATATGCATTCCAGTCCCGTTTCGACGTTCGCGGCACCACTGCAATCGCTGGCGCCAATGGTTCAGTGGCAAGGGAAGTCGAAGCAATGAACGGCGAGCAACAGGGTCTCGCTACAGCAGTCGGTCACGAACAGTGCTTGCTGACATCGGACGATGTGTGACCATCACCCATTACTGCGCAAATGTCGTGGATGGTATTGGAGGAGACGTCGCTGCCATACGGTGCAAGTGTCTCTCTTCCCGTTCGTCCGTGCTATTTCGAGCTCCAGACCCTGCACGATGATGCGCAGAACCTTTTGTTGTCCATTGACGCCATGCACCCATAACGGTAGTTATGTTACGCCAAACGCGTGCAGCAGTATCACGGAATGATAAACCACCTTCTCTGAGCCCAACGATTCTATCTCTTTCAAACTGTATCAAATATTGGTATGGCTGTCTCGTCCTCTTACGCGGCATGTTTACATGTTGACAACTGAGTACGGTCGAGTTTAGTGATAGCAAGTTCAAAAACCTATTCTCCGTACGCTTTCTTTCATTGGCCCTGTTGTGACGTTTCCGATGGCGTTGCGCGCGCCTCACATTTGCATGTGCGCTGCAATTGTAATCATTAGCATCTTCCATGGTGCCCTATCCACTCTGAAAATTTCGTACAAATCGGATCATTTCCTGATGGTGTTGCAATTTCTATTAAAAGCAGTGAACTTACCCTCATGGGCCGTAACATCATGACAGACTATTTAAGAACGTGTAAGGCAGCCATTCGCTTTAATAACTGCGTGCAACTTGCATGGCATCGAGTCAAATAGACCGCGGAAGATGTCCTCAAGTATCAGCTGCACAGAATGAAATCTTAGTTTTCGGCTAGAGAGCTAACCGTTGACGTGGACCGGTGAATGCCAAGTATTTCTACATCTCTAAAATGTTCCATAGGCGTTTAATTAAATTTACAGCCAGGGGAATATACGAAATTCTTGGAGATGATTTTCGAAACATTTCTGCCCAGTATAGGACTTGTGATACAGGACGTTTTCTATCTGAAAAAGTCCAATGCCATCCAGATACACCGTCACCATGTAGAGAATCACCTGGTCCAAAATTATGTCTAGGTTGGATCTGGGGATAATAGTGTGTTTATCAGAGATGCAGGGACCCATGACGTTATGAAAATAATTCCAAATACCATATTATCGCAGCCGTCGGCCATGGTTTGGTTTAACTGAACAGCTGGAGCTGCAACCTGGACTCGTCGGACGAGGTGGCTCTTTATCAGTCGTTCAATATTTAGCCATGGTGCTCTCGTTCCCATTACCGGTGAAGTTGCCAAAGATGGTCGGACAACATGAACGAATTACCTTGGCGCCAGCTCCTTAGGCACATCTGCATGAACTATCGCTGGATTGTGTACTGGGAAACGTTTCTCTCTGCGTCCTTGTTCTACTCATTCGCTCATTGAGGGATTGTGATCCGTTCATTGAAGGATTGTGATCCGTTCATTGAGGGATTGTGATCCGTTCATTGTCCGGGATAGCTCGTGCCAAACGGCTTTCACTTGTATTGTCAACTAGTGTTGGGACTTCTTTTCTAGTACGTAGCGTCGGACCATTGCAGCCACGATTTCACCAATATGGTCCTCAAACAGACAAAAATGCCTGAGATCTCTGAGGTATTGGTCTCCACCTTCCTGGCGCAGATAATCACTCCCCAGTCAAACGGCGACAAGTTCTTTACTTTTTCCCTTTACAGGTTTTCTACTGGCGAACTTACACGTCCTGCTTGTGCCGTTTATACAGACGTGTGTTAAAAATGAAAGCGACAACAACGAAAACCTAGTTAACAAAGGAACGCTGGATCTAAATAACTTGTAAATGTACACAAGATTCCGGTGATGCAATGCAACAGATGCTGTGGCCAATAAATGAACAACGGCTCAGCGCTAAAGAAGCCATGGGACAGCAATATTTGCATGAGCAACGCAGAAGTGGATTCCATATATAAGCTATAAGAGTCAAATACGTGGATGATATTGGGATTTGCTCTGTGAGGTACAGTGATAAGACGTCATTATGTCACACTGAGTTCATTTTGATGATTCATTGCAGTGGACAGCAACATAAGATTAAATAATTAGACATTTCAAGCTGAAACAGCCACATGGTTGAACATGGATTGATCCGTTATCTGCCGCCTTTGGAGAAAATTTTAAGACACTGAAAATATCTCATGAAGACCTGGGAATGGCCATCAGAGTATTTCTTCTGCTCGAGAAAACCGCTTATTGATTTTAAGCGCTAGGCACAATCCAAGCAATACGACACGTGAATTGGACAAGACACTAACTGCATCAACTGGAAGGAATGTATCTCCATAAACGGTATACCAAAGATTGCATGACAGTTGTGTTGTACGCAAGATGACCTATTGTGCATGTTCCCGTGAGCGTATCCGAGAGAATAGCTATCTCATCAATATGTTCATTAGACCCACCAAAAATGGGAATGCTTATTTTTTACTGATGACACCAGATTCTGTTTGCACCCAGTTTCTCGGAGAACATTCATATGGCGAGAACGTGGGACACGGTGTCAGTCTGTGAACGTTCGGGAACGGGACCATTTCGGAGTTGGAGAAATAATGGTTCGGACTGAAATCAGTAGCAACAGTTGTTCGCATCCCCACGCAATGCCCCAGAGAAGCCGTCGAGATAAAACGGGCTGCCCGACATCGCGGAAAGATACTGTTTGTCCCTTAAGAGGTCTACTGTGTCAGAATTCTCTGTTAAAGGACGACAGCGTCCGATCTCATAGAGCATTGATGGTCAATGAATATCTTGAAAGCGAATATCCTTCACTCATGGATTGACCGGTGCTGTCACCAAATCTTAATCCGATTTGGCATGTTTGGTACCCTTTTGGTCGCCCAGTTTCTGCTCTTTTCTCTCCTCCTACAGCTCTGCAGGACTTACGGTTTGCTCCTCTAGAAGAATGGGACTTATATCAACTGCCTCTTGTGGACACTTTCGTTCAAAGCACTGTTCAGCGCCGTAAAGCTCGCATTGCTGTTCGTGGTAATAACGTTGGGTATGAAGGCTCTAGTAATATTATTTTTGCTGAGTTATGTGATACTAATACAATCTAATAGCTGTCGAAGCACGATAAAAACAATGTAGGTCTTAAAACGTTTAATAAAATCTAAAATATATACACACTAAAAACACTAGATTTTTCGCATGTGCTACACATGCATCATCAGGCTATGTATACTGATCAAATCCGGTGCATGCAGGTATATATATATATATATATCAGAAAATGTATGCGCATAGATCTGCGCAGGGTACAATAAATAAACATGGGAAGAGGAATGTATGTGATTTCAAACACTAAATTAAAACTGAATCTGTTGCCAAATGTTTCCAAGAAGAAGGTATAATAACTGGGGTTTCATTATTTCAATATTGCTAACCATATGCGGTAATAAACATACTGTGATAAAATAAAGTAAGTCTTTTGGTAAGAGTTCGCAAGAAAATAAATGCGTCGGTCCATAATGGTATGAAAGAGTCTTTCACTAAGCGAGCGAGGGCTGTAGCAGATAAACCAGTTCTTCCAGAATACTTGTGCTCCGGGATTCGAGTCGATAAGCTACGAAGGGTGGATCCGATGTAAGTTATAGTGGTACGTGGGGAGTCGTTACTCACCAAGGGATATACACCACATTATCTCAGGTTGTCGGGTTTATCTTTATCATTACGAAAGGCACCAAAAAGACAACAAGTAGAGTCACCAAAATCAATTTTGTTTTTTCGACATAAATTATATAGTGGAGGGATAAATGGGTGATAAGAGAATGAACCGGCAAATCTTTTTGTTTTATTATCCACAGGTGTAAGAGTGGTAGAGCTTACACGACGATACCTTGATATAAGGGTTTCAACATGCGAGGCAGGGTATCCAAAATGTTCAGTAATGCTAAAGACCCTAGAAAGTTCTAAATCGCGGGAGAAAGTAGTAGACGAGTGAGTGTCGGCTCTTGCCATCAAACTGCGAAGGGCAGCAAGCTTATGTTTTCTGGGGTGACAGGAGTCGTGAGGGATAAGGATGGGAGTAAAATATGGTTTACGATATACAGTGAACGATAAAGAGTTGGTCAAAGGGTCCCGGGTAACTATATAGTCAAGGAAAGGCGGGGATAAATTACTTTCATGTTCAATGGTGAATTGAATGAAGGGAAACGGCAGAGATAAGTGAGCTTTAGACGAATTCAGAAGGTCTATGGAATGTGGCCACAGCATAAAAATATCATCGACATAATGCATATATAACAGAGGGGGTGGATATGTTTATTTATTGTTCTTCCCATGTTTATTTATTGTACCCTGCGCAGATCTACGCGCATACGTTTTCTGATATATATACACTATCTACCAACAAATAAATGGACACCCCTGCAATCGACGATATCTGCGGTCCTGATACACGTCACGACCGCCGTTAAATATCGTGTGGGAAACAACAACGCAACCAGTCGCATGCAAGATGCCACGCAGTTCGGAGCTTTCTGATTTCGAGAAAGGTGTAATCGTCGGGTATCACAGAAATGGCCGATCCAAACGTGACATATCCAGCGAGTTGAAGTACCCAAAATAGACAGTGGCCTACGTGATTGGCAAGGGGAAGATGAGAGGTGACTGTCAAAATGTGCCCCGACCCGGCAGACCCACAAAACTGGGAGTTCGAGACCGACGGGTGCTGGCCACAAAAATTCGGAAGAATCGCCCCAAATCGATGGGCCACATCCGCGAGGAGTTTTAACAGGCATACTAGAGTATTCTTTCAATGAATACCATCTGTAAGGAAGACCATCTGCTCGGTTATCATGAACATGCTGCCGCCGACAAACCTTTAATCATCAAGTCCAATAGCGTTGCTCGGCTAACGTGGTGCAAAGAACGTCGACAGTGGACGGTTGAGCCGTGGAAACAGATTCTTTGGAGCGACGAATCAAGGTTCACCCTCTACTGTTCGGATGGCAGGGTCTGGGTTTGGCGTCGGCATGGAGAACGCCTGCTGCCGGAATGTATTGTGCCAACTGTGAAGTTAGGCGGCGGTGGAATTATGCTATGGGGATGTTTCTCCTGGTTTGGCACGGAACCCTTGGTCGCGATTCCTGGTAGACTCAACGCCGAGACCTGCTGCACCATTTTGGATGACCATGCGCTTCCTACGTTGTGGCAGTTTTACGGGGTGGACCCATGTTACTTTCAGGATGACAATGCCACCTGTCATGTTGCGAGGTCCACCATGGCTTGGTATGGTGACAATGGGGTTAATCGAATGGACTGGCCTGCGCAGAGCCCGGACCTTAACCCTATCGAGCCCCTCTGGGACGAGTTGGAGCGTCGACTTAAGGGGTGCCCCCACCGTCCGAAATCGGTAAAGAAACTGACCTGTCTTAGTGGAATAAAATACCGCTAGCCGTCTCACAACGTGTGGTAGAGAGTATGCCCCGGAGGGTCGGAGCTGTAATCGCCGCTCGTGGAGGCTCCACCAACTATTGAAGGTGAATAAACTTCGTTTTCCTTTGCTATCACAGGTGTCCAGTTACTTGTTGGTAGATAGTGTATATATATACACCTGCATGCACCGGACTTGATCAGTACATAACCTGATGATGCCTGTGTAGAACATGCGAAAGATCTAGCGTTTTTTAGTGTGTATATATTTTAGATTTTATTAAACACTTTAAGACCTACATCATTTTTACCGTGATTCGACAGCTATTAGATTGTATTACTATCTAGCGCAAAGATATTTTTGCTATATGTGATACTATTTCGTGCTTTTATTTCACTGATGTTTTTCATATGCCTATAATTTGGGGATATTATTATATTTCTTTTATGTTTAAAAGTGTGTAAAACATTGCACAGCACGTACATTACGTCGCCAGTTATTGTCTGTTAACTAACTTTCAGTCGTTGTTGCCTTAATTTTGAGCACCAGTGTGCAGGTCGGGGACGTCTCGGCTGCGAGCTATGGGACGCTTCCACTCTTGAAAGAGGGCATGGTAATAATGATCTGACCCATGAGTGTATGTAAAATGTAATTTCTAGAAAGATCATGTCAAAAACAGAAGTATATGAACATTGCCTTATTTATTTGCATATGCCGGTTTTAAGGAAGCATGAAAGAAAATTGGAGTCAACCTTTTCACGTGTTAAAAAGGAAACTGTACTGCAGTAAAAATATTTTGTAGATGGACAAGGTGCGTAGCAATGAAAAGGAAGAGAAGTTTTCTAATGCTTGGCCCAGCAGATCGATTGACTAAAATCACAGCTTTCTACCCCATTGACACGGGCCTTTTAGAGTAAAATGAGCTGCACCGGTAGAAAGTTCCGTCTTCTGGTTACGTAGTGATCTGCGTCGGCCTCATTTGTGCTTTCTTTCTGCTGGTCCAGGGTTCAAATTACGGGTATGACATAGATATTGTGTTGATCATTGTGACAATGGAGCTCTCCTCTACTTTGCTATTCTGGCCCTGAACTTGAGACAAGCGATTCTTGCTATTCCTTGATCGTCACCTGGGTTACTAAATTCCGAAAATAAAAGAAAAGAAAGCTACAAAAAAGAAAGTGGATAGATAGAAGGTGTAGTGTACGCGCCCATACATATAAATAAAATGAATAATAACTTAAATTATTTCCATTTAATGAAAATTCTGGTTTGTTAAAGCGATTATACAAATTCAATAACAAGCAGAAATTTTTTCAATCTTCTTCGTGTTTAGAATGTTTGTTCTACAGTAAACTGAAGTTGCTATTTCTTCGTCCGGCTAACACAAAGCATGAAATATTTGCATTTCATTAAATTTCAGAAAAACAAACAAAACAAAAACAAACCTGCAGATAGCACGCACGGCAAAATACATTGCTACAAAAGGTCACGTGACACTGCTCTTAAACTTTCCTTTTTTCTGCCGTTATTACTTAAGTTCACTTCAACCTACACATATGTTTTTCGTCTTCCTGCTTTAGGGTTTTTTCTTTGGAGAAACCTTTCAAATATTTTCGAAAATAAATCGACATAGAACACCCGTACGGCCCATTTCAATTCGATTGTCAATGACCGGAAGATTATAACCTCTATTTCCCTAAAAATATGCCTTTATTAAATGCGAATACGGCTAGAATGCTCCAAGGACTGAAGGCAGAAATAAGACCAATGAAGATTTCGCAATGGAAAATGATTAACCGGGGAAGAATATCGAAGATTGGAAATTCCATAAAGAAAAAATAACCTATCTGTATTGTTTCAATATTCAATCGGATGATTTGCTTTGCGTCGATTGCAGTTTAATAACTTCTTCGTTAACTGTTTCTATCAGTTGAAAAAACAACAACAAAAAGACACGAAGCACCCAGAACGAATCATCCAATCGAGATGAAAATTTTTATTTGCAATGTATATACACTGAAGTGCCAGAAAAACTGGTACAGACGAGCTTATGCAAAATACATAGCAACCTTACCTATGCTCGTACTCCGTTGCGTCCGCCTGTGCGTATATAAAGCGATAGACATCCTTGCCAGCTGTCAGAGCTCTTTTCGGCATGAGAATGACAAGTAATAACGATTTAAGCGATTTTCAACGCGGTGTCATAGTTGGCGCTCGTGAGATTATGGTTAGAGGAGCATTCATCTGAGTTTGGGGTGTTGCCATCCCATCCAAGTCCCCAGATCTGAACGTGTATAACGAAGTGAATTTCTCCGTCATTTTTGGTCTACGCCGGGATACGAACCCGGGTCCACTCATTCCGGAACAAGTTGCTCTACCAATTAAGCTACGCGGATATTTTATTCTGATTCCTCTCTGCCTTTATGCCGTGTGCGTCCTTTTGGCAGGTACGTCACATCTCCTAGTACGTTACATCATCTCCCCCTTCTTTTCTTTTTTTTTTTTTTTTTCTTTCGAAATGCTGCTCATTCTTCCTATCTCGCGGTGTGGAAATAACATCACACCATTGCGAGATTGTGAACGGTCGGGTCATCCGGATAGTTCGGGCGCCATTATAACGAAGTGAATTTCTCCGTCATTTTTGGTCTACGCCGGGATACGAACCCGGGTCCACTCATTCCGGAACAAGTTGCTCTACCAATTAAGCTACGCGGACATTTTATTCTGATTCCTCTCTGCCTTTATGCCGTGTGCGTCCTTCTGGCAGGTACGTCACATCTCCTAGTACGTTACACGTGATAGAACACATTTGGGATGCCATGCAACACGCTATCGAACACAGGTATACGATACCTCGGAACACACCCGAATTGTGGAACGCTCTGCAGGAAGTATGGTGTGCATTGCCTATAGCATATTTCCAGAAGCTAGTGGAGTCCATTCGCCGTCGTATTTCTGCAGTCCTGCGCTCCCGTGGGGCACCTACCAAGTATTAGACTGGTGTACCAGTTTTTCTGGCACTTCAGGGTATGTACAGGAAAGAAAATTACAGCAATTTAAGAGTGGTTATGCCATTTATTCGGATAGAACAGCTACACGAGTAAAGCAAGTCAGTACGTTTTACTGCCACTTCTGGCTCGGATACAAGTGGTTACCTGGCGTCGCATAGACGCATACAGTTCAGGGATACTGTCCTGAGGTATGGCATGCAAAATGGTGTCCAAATTGCATGCCAGTTGGCTGACGTTCGAGGATGTGCGTAGGTGGGGTCCCATCATGTTCCAAACACGTTCGATCGGTGACAGGTCGGTTGATCAGACTGACCACGGAAGGGTGATGCATTATGGAGGAAGGCCTGGAAGAGCCGCGCCGTGTGTGGCCGGGCGTTTTCCTATTGAAAAATTGCTCACTGATGCTGCGACAGGAATGGCAACAGAATAGGTCGTAGAATGTATTCGACGTACCATTAAGACTTGAAGGGGGTACGGAGGACTACCAAAGGTTGTTCCAATACCTTTGGTAGTCCTCCGTACCACCCTCATGCCTCTTCGATTGCCGCGTCAGTCCGACTCAAATGCCTGACGTCCCGGTGATTTAACCAACTGGTCTCTCTCAGCCCAATTATACGTTGTGACGTATATTCTAAACTAACTTTCCTTTTTAGTTTCTTTCCCTATGTAAATCTTGAGTATATTTTCTCTCAAACGAATACTGTTGGCAACATAATTGAGGTTGAATGAATGTGACGTATGCCTGTTATGAGATAAGAACCAGAGATATAAACTACGATACGACAGTTGCTTATGGGTTGTGGAGCGTGGTGTGTGGAGCATTTAATGTGGAGTGTTCATACCGATTTGTTATGTGAAGTGCTATATCTGTGCTGGAGAAATAAAGCATCATTTCCGTAAGTTTGACTTCTGTTTTGAAATGTTTCGTCTGGCCGTTAGGGTTTAATTTAAGAACTCTTTCATCTTATTGTGATGTTTTAAAATAACGTTGCAGTACGAAAAGACATTTACGTTATAACGTCCTCTCTCAAACTAGATCAACTGCTCGTATTGTGCACGGTTCCGACGTCGAGGCATCCTCACAGTCCTTAGAGGTTAATGTAACCGCAATCCGTTGTCGCAATTGTCCCTGCGTGCGACCTTTGAACTTGATATACCTTCCTTGATGCGCAGTCCTTATGCGCAGTGGCGAGGCATTATTTGGTCATTGATCGTTATTTATTTTTTAATCGTTTGCATACTCGGCCTTGTGGTACTTTGATGCGGAGTTTCATCAGGATAGAACGGCTTTCTCGAATGCTTCGTTTTTTTTTTGTTTTTTTTGGTTTTTATTGTTGTTGTTTTTTGCAATGTGTGTATTAATATCTGTGATGATTATCTGAGTGTAAGAGTTTAGATTTCAGGACTGCTAACTATTTTGTTTTCTGAAATTCGAACAATGTTTCCAGAATCTTCATATTTTTCATAATGCCTGATAATTTTTTTCTACCTAAATTTTTAGCGTAGATAAGGCTTGTGCTGTACACAAAAAGTACGATAATGAAAAACAGTATAATTTCATATAGTAAAATGAGTTTTCGTAAATATTAACTTCAGCGAAATCGCGAAGTCAATAAATGGGTAGTTCGTCGATGTAATGTTTACGATATTTCTTAGGTTAAGATAGGGTGTGGCATATTAAAAATAAATGAAATTATTTTCATTCATTTCTGCATTAAGTGGACTTATTTTATATCAAATTGAAACAATTTACAAATTACATATTCAAAATTCCATTAATGGAATTTAGATTGTGCACGCTACGACGTTTCTAATGGTGCCACTCACTCCTTTTGGGTTTAAATTTTGCCTGCAATTGAAAGTTTTGTGTTAATATGGCGTGTGATGTATAAAAAACGAATGGGAACTTTTATCGTTTTCTGCGGTAAAACATTTTCTTCATAGCAAACTAAAGTGACATACAAACTTACAATTTCGTCATTATGACATACAAACTTACAATTTCGTCATTTTTTTCCTAATTTTATTCATAAAGGAGGAATTTAGACAATGTGCATATATTCGAGCGAAGAATTTCGAGCGCAGCAAGTAAAGAGACCAGTCTTGTAAACGAACCCATTGGGGATACGTGCATATTACCACAAAAGGAGTAATGCGATTAACGTAAAACTGATTTATCACTGCAATACGTCCTTGGCCGCAACAGTTCCTGCCTTTTTTCGACCTCTCAACGGAATGCCGCAGTAGTTCCTGTTTCGCATTTCTTTTATATGCTCTACAATTAAAAAAAAAAGGTCAGTTCAAAGTTTTACGCGGCTGGAGGAGATCGCGTGACACAAATCTCATTGTGGCTAAAACAAAGGGAATCTGCCAGAAACAAAACAAAATCGAAAATACCTTATATGGATCCTCAATCTCTGCTAAGTGAAGTGCTTTTATCTTACGACCGTTACTTGAATAGTGCCAATAACTTTAAATTTTACCTCCAACTTCTTCTTCAAGAGGGGAACGGAGAAAGACGAGAAGCCCTGAAGCGACGCAAAGGATTAAAGGAAAGCTCTCTGATCCCGGGGACAAGCAGAGAAGAATTAAATGGGATAGAGAAGGATGAAGTCCCGTGTTTATGATCCGTAATGAAGAAGATCAATACTCCAAGTCTGTGTCCAGGGGCCAGGAGTTCAGGTCGTCTAAAGCCACATAAAAGTTGGGAAAAGTTTTGAAGATTCGTGAGACTAACGGAACAGTATTTAATCCCGCCTAAGTTCAAAAGGACTTTTTAGGGCATATTTGAGCTGAGAGAAAAGTCTGAGAATGTTAGTTGGGTGAGGCCCAGAAGATAAATTGAAAACAATATGTGTCCTAGGAGGACAAAATATGAACGATTAAGCTTATTATGAAGATATCAGTTTCAAGTACCTAAATTATTCAATTAGTTGATCGTACAGCTAAATTTTTAATTTTAATCACCCATAGACCTCTAATTAACGGTTCTTATGTCAGATGCCGTACCATATTAAGAAGTTTCTTTTTTTTAGTCTCTAATCAGTAGTGATTTTATTTTGCAGTATGTAACGAAAGAAAGCTCATGCAACCAATCGATTAAGTACAAATAAGGCTGGGAACGAAACAGATCAGTGTCAAATTATTTGTATTTCGAAAATATTTTATATATGATGATTAATATTTGAAACCCAAAACATAAATAGTTTATGGGCTACCTGAAAACAGTACTATGGTAGTATTACGATTATATGAATTAAGACATTATCCAGACACAAACAGAAGTGATGTCTTAAGGATAGCAAAATGTGATGGCCATTTACGTAAACAATTCCACAGTTACTAAATATTCACATTTGGTACCCAGTCCCAAAAGGAGCATTAAATTTTGTTTCGTATATGATACATTGACCTAAAAAATGGCATTAAAATCACTAATTTTTTTGTTGCACACACACTTAGATAAAAAAATAGTCATGATGAGAACTGAAGAGCATAATTACCATTAGTTTATTTAATAAATTTGACGCGTAATATGACACAATCTTCCAAACAGAGTTAAACTCCAACTCCGACGAAGATGAACTACGTATAACACAATTGCATTTTACAGGGAAATACCAATCAAAGAAAAACAAACCATGGCGGAAAGTTTGGAAATGTACTTATATTTACATTGTTACGTTTAAAAGGCCATGGAAATTAATATATATTTTGAAAACTACCCAGCAGGAAACATTCCAACGAAACGCAATTGTTCTCTAGGCGAAATGCTAGAGATATATACTCACGGACAATGAAATTTGTACACCTAGAAGAAAACATGCTACAACCGCGAAACTTTGCAAGTAGCTAGAGTGCGTGCTTGTACGCACATGATCCACGTTTGGTACGAGTGCGCATGACCGCACACCCCGTGGCGGCGCTACCAGCACGAACCAGCTGCCTTATAAACCGGCGTGTAGTCGATTCCCATGAAAGCGAAAAGCACCGGCTTACGCAAGAAAGAGTTCAGAGTGACAAGAATGCCGGGTAGACGTCAGAGACGTCGATTTACGCAACTTACGGACTTTGAGAGGGGCCTGATGATCACGCTGAAAACTACAGGGTGGTCTTCGCGTGATATAGCCCGCCACGTGGATCGTTCTGACCATACCGTCCGACTGTGTTGGGAGCAGTAAACACGTGACGGCACTGCCACACGGCGGAGCGGCTCCGGACTGATTAGGAGGACCACCGGTAGAGACGATCGACGGATCGTGCAGCAGGCATGAACGGATCCCACAGGGACCCGTTGCACTACACAGGCAGATGTAGCGGCTCCTGTGTGCCCACGAACCATTTCCTGACGCCTCACGGAAGCGAATCTGCGATCTCATGTCCTCTTTCGTGCGCTGCCATTAACACTGGAACATCGGTGGTTCCGTGTGCAGTGGTGCCAGGCCAGAACAACGTGGAACGCTACAGACTGGCAACGTGTGGTGCTTAGCGATGAGTGCCGCTTTGTTTTGGGGACAGATGATCATCGTGTTCGGGTGTGGAGGTTCCCGGGTCAACGGCACAATCCCAACATCGCTATCGAGCGCCACACCTCCCCCACTGCAGGCATTATGATCTGGAGAACCATTGCCTACGATAGCCGATCAGCTCTAGTAGTGGTACGTGGATAATTGACGGGCCAGCGATATGTGAATGAGATCCTACGGCCCCATGTTCTCCCATTCCTGGACGGGATTCCAGGTGCGGTATACCAGCAGTATAATGCTGGCCCGCACACAACTCGGGTTGTCCAGGAGGGCCTACGTCATGTACATACACTTCCATGGCCTGCTCGCTGTATGGATATGACTCCTATAGAGCATGTGTGGGACCAGTTGAAACGCCTGCTTCCTCTGTGCCGCACTATCCGAGATTTGGAGAACACCCTACGACACGTGTGGGCCAGTTTGCCGCAGGAAAACATCAGGCGTGTGTTTGCCTCCATGCCGGACCGTATTGCAGCATATATCGCAGCACGAGACGGTGTGACGCGCTATTGAAGATGACCGGACTGCGTGCCACAGATCCCTCTGTAATTATTCTGCAGCTCTGTTTTTGCCATCATGTCTATCATTTATCTGTATCATTACGTCCATAAAATTTTAGTTCAATCCGATGCTTCCTTTTTGGTGCGTAAATTTCATTGTCCGTGAGTGTTTTTTCAGTGATAACAAAATGTCATCTACACCAAATAACCAAAACATTATAACCACCTGCATATATAATGATGGACCTCCACGTGTTCTCAAAACTTCCCTTATTCGGCAAAGCATGGACGTTACAAGATGTTTAAAGGTGTCTTCTGCTATCCGTCACCAGCAGATCCTTTAACTCTTGCAAGTTACGTCTTTGAGCACCTGCAGATCGGATTTGCTGTTCCAACACAAACCATAAATACTCGATTGGATTGATGACTGGGGAATTTGGACGCCGGGGCAATACCAAAAGGTCTTCCTAATGTTTCGAGAACTATTCCCGAACAATCCGGGCAGTGTAGTATGGCGCATTATGCTACTGAAAGAAGTCACTACTAGAGGGATGTGTCATTGCCATGAAAGAATGTACCTGGTCTGCAATGATGTTTAGGTGGATGGTAGACGTCATAGTTTCCTGCACGTGACTGATTGGACCCAGGATTTCAGCGACGAACATTGTCCAAATCATTACACTTCCTCCACCGGCTGTTTATCGTGACGCAGTGCATCCTGGTGCCAACACTTCCCCAGACAAACGATGCACACATACCCGGCCGTCCACATGGTGTAACAGAAAACGAGATACAACGGACCACATGAACTTCCAAACATTCAAGGTTCGGTTTTGATATTTCCGTGCCAGTTGTACGAACTTTAGACGGTGTACCGAGGTTACGATGGGTACTTAGAGTGGCCTCAGGCTACGCAGCCCCATTTCAAACTAGGTTCGACACATTTTGACGCATTACTCTCATTATCAGGATTCAAATTACCTACCTTTTGCGCCCAGTATTCCTTCTGTTGGCTCGTACCATACATAATAGCCTTCGCTAAGCTCTAGCATTGATGAGCCGTGGTCGGACTATACCTTGCCGGCGGTTCGTGGTTTCAAAATGTCCCTTCTCGGACCACATTTTGAACGTACTAACCACAGCTGACCGTGAGTATCCCACAAGCCTTGCCATCTTGGAAATGCTCTGACCCAGTCGTCTCGCCATTACGACTTGGCCTTTGTGAAACTAGCCTAAGTCTGCTGCCCTTTCCACCTGAGGAAGAAAAATAACACTGATAAACCGGGCTCAGTATCAGGTGATATTGATACTGTGTCATAACCACACGCGCAGTCGTTTACCGGCAGTTGCTTCGATTTGCACAAAGCCGTGCTGGTCATAATGTTTTGGCCCTTTGGTGTAGATCTCTGCCAGGCACTTCGGTGTTGATACCTTTTGGTCTCAATCATTCTGTGTTATTGGATGTGTGCATAAGTTCTACCCATATTTGTAGGCTACAAAGAAAGGAGAAGAACACAACAAATAACGTACCTAGGATTTCACATAATTGCCATCATTCTGTATGACCTCTTACCATCTGTCTATGAGTAGGTGAATCCCACGCCGGAAAAACTCCTCTGTTTTAGAGTAAAAAAATCATGTAATGCCGTTTTCACATCGTCCACATCATCGAAGTTTTGGAGAGCGAAGCCGTTCTGTAATGATCGAAAAAGATGGTAGTCTATAGGTGCAAGGTCAGGGGAATACGCCGAGTGAGGTAACACTTCCCAACTAAAGTCCAGTAATTTTTGCCGAGTGATTAAAGCAGCATGAGGTCTGGCGTTATCATGATGAAGGATCAAGCCTTTGTCATTGACGAGTGCAGACCACTTCGATGTCAGTTGTTCTCGCAATCTGTCCAACTGTTGGCACTTGTGGTCAGCATTTATCGTTCGGTTAGGTGCCAACACCTTCCAGTGGATTATTCTCAGACATCCCACCAAACACTCAAGAAAACCCTTTTAGAATGCAGTCCTCATTTCGAGGTCGATGGAGCAGGCTCCGTACCTTGGCACACAGTTCGTCGACGCTTTATATTACGGTACAGTTCCCATTTCTCATCACCCGTTACAGTTCGTCCCCAAAAACGGTTTATTTCTGTGGCAAGAAAGCAAAGAAACACAGGTACGGATTCTCTCCTCTCGTTGATTTGCAGAAAGTTGGTGCGGAACCCAGTTATAGAACTTGGTGATGAACCCCAAAGCATGCATCCGGATTTTGACTGTTGTTCTGTGTACCAACAACGTTTCCGCTAATTCCTGAACTGTTGGATGTGGGTCATTTGTCATGGCTTGGTCCATATCCTCGTCAGAAACCACGGATGGACGTCCAGGACGTGGCTGATATTTACAGCTTCTGTCTCAGTGCCGGAATTTCTGGAACCAACGGCGACATGTACTGTCATCAGCTGCATCCTCCCCATACACTTGACACATGTTGCGGCAAGCCGCGCCTGCAGTACTGCATTTATCGAACGCGTACAGTAAACAGTGTCTAATATGCTCCTTATCGCATCGTCCGTGGTTTCCGATACGAATGAGTTACTCGGACAAACCTAGTGCATCTATATGCTCTACTGCTCCAAGCTTTATTGGCCGAAAATTCGGCATCGTAGCGTCATATGTAACGTAACTACTTTGATCGTAATTTGCATCAATTACAAAACCGGGTAGAACTTTTGGCCTCACCCAATATTTAGCGTGGCATCCATTCTAATTTTTTTATTTGGAGGTTTAACGACCACCGTGAGCAACTCAATGGACTATAAGCAGTCGCCCGTCAATAATTTAGGGGCGCTGGTTCCAGGGAAGAGAGAGAGCCAGTGCCGTAATTCACTCTTCACTCAATTTCCCATATCATTGGTCATTATTCATTATTTACGCAGCACTATGACTAGAACGCAGTGTATCACAGATATCTCGGATGGTTATACCTCGATCAGTGCGGAGGTAATCAACTTTGGGTTGGTTCTCGTAGATTACTGCAGTTGAAGGCCTTGTCTTTTTCGTTGTTTTTCGGTCACATGAGGCCTTCCTTATTTGAAAGCTCTTCATGCATCTTTTGCTATTACGGCAGCCGATTGTCGCATTTCCATAAACCCTTTTTTAGACTCATACAGATCTCCGTTGCCTGGCAACCTTCCACTTCGAAAACTCAATAACAGGGAATTTTGCTTTTGGCGAATAAAAAATTTTTGTGCTGACCAAGTGAAACACAAAACGAAGAATACTTATTGAGACCGCCGATATTGATTTATACAAACTTTCATGCAAAAATTCTTTAAATTGCTGGAATTATTAGCAAAAAGTCATAACCTTTAGGAAAACCTCTTGTATTTCATTTATAATTTCTCAGTTAAAATACATGCTGATGCCACTATTACGAATGATGGGAACGATGGCTTTTTTAACAGGTTGATAATTTAAGTACGAGTCGTAATTGACAATGGAGAGAGCTGCAGTCCACACGAGAGCTGCAGTCCACACTGAATTATTCGAAAAGAAAGTGCTTTTGTGTCACTTCTACTGAACATTCACCCATTACTGTGGCACTTATTAGCACGTCTTTTGTAAAAAAAGATCGTGCTTATGTTATCGGTTTGTCCGTCTGTCCGTCTGTAGACACGATATCTCTGCAACTATTAGTCCGATTTGAAAAACTCTTTTTGCATTGGGAAGTCTGAAGTATACGAATGATGATCCTTCATTTCCTTTTTTTTTTTTTACGATGTGCAATTTCGCCGTTAGAGGGCGTAAACGCAGATGATGTCGAATTCAAAAATACATTTTATTCCACATATTTGCTTCTAAACATCCGATTGGAAAAATTATTTTAACTTTCGATTCCATTTACGTCGAAGAGTATTTTATTAATGGTTACTTTTCCAGATTATGCATAGATTTTCCGGGGGCGTAAAAGTAAATTACGTTTTTCGCGATATCTCTTCTGAATCTCTGATTTGAAAAATGTTTTCTTTACAGGATATCTCCTGATGGAAAATCGTTTGCATATAATTTCTAATTTTTGGTAAAGAACACTTTGCCCACCAGGTGGCCAAAGTGTTATTTAAGTGTTAATTTTTTTATTAAGTGTTCTTCAAGTGTTCTTTAAGTGTTAATTTGTAAGTGTTAATTTTTGCTTCTAATGTATTTGCCATAAAATCTGGGCTTCTACAATCTCGATCGAAAAAAGTTATTTCGTGGACCGATGCCACTTACGTCGATAAACCTTTTCGGACTATTTTCTTTTTAAAATATTTTATGGTTTCTCCTCCAGGGGGTCGTAAGAGTTATATCTTTATTTTGTCAATATATAAGATTCTAATGGTTCGATTTGGAAAATTCTTTCTTTATTTGATAGAGTCTCCGGTGTGACATGTTTTTCAAATAATTTCAAAATTTTCAAATAATTTATAGACTTTCCGCTAGGGGGCGTTAAGGTAAATTGGGTTTCCCCCTACATATCTACTTCTAAATCTCCGATTTGAAAAAAAATTCTTTCTGCACCGGATACAGCTCCATGGGAAATCCTGTGCACATTATTTCCAATTTTTGTAAAATATGTTTTGGCCACCAGGGGCGTAAGTCTTAATTTCCACTTCTATTGCATTTGCAGCAAAATATGAGCTTCTGAAATCTCGATTGAAAAATAAAATCGTTTGTTGACCGATACTACTCCTGTCGACAAACCTTTTAGGAACATTTTCTTCTTAAAATAATGCATGGTTTCAACGCCAGGGGCGTAGATGTATATCTTATTTTTGTCAATATCTCTACTTCTAGGAGTCCGATTTGAAAATTTTTTTCATTGCTGGATAGTGTTTTCGATGCGAAATGTTTTACATATAAATTCAAAATTTTCAAGTAAATTATAAACTTTCCACTAGGGAGCGCAAAGGAAAATTGCGTTTTTTGCGTCATTTTTGCTTCTAAAACTCCGATTTAAAAATTTCTTCCTGTATCGCATACTGCACCTAATGAAAAATATTTTGCATATAATTTTCAATTTTTGGTAAAGAATACTTTGCCCACCAGGGGCGTAAGTGTTAATTTTTGTTTCTGATGTATTAGCCATAAAATCTGAGTTCCTACAATCTCGATTAAAAAAAATAGTTCTTGGACTGATGCCACTCACGTCAATAAACCTTTTCTGAATATTTTCTTTTTAAAATATTTCATGGTTTATCCTCCAGGGGCGTAGATGTATATCTTATTTTTGTTGATATCTCTGTTTCTAGGAGTCCGATTTGAAAATGTTTTTCTTTGTTGGAGAGCTTTTCCGAGCGAAATGTTTCTTATATAAATTCATATTTTTCTTAACGCACAAGTCTGCAACCAGAATTCGTAAGCTCACGATTCCGTTTACAGCAATATCTGACGGATTAAAAACCGGATTGAAAAACTTTTTCTTCCGTCAGATGCTCTTGTTTTCCATATCGGTTCCATTGACTTTGAATAGCTTTGATAATTTTAATTTGCGTCAGAACGGATTCAAAAGACTTGATAATTACACCCAAAAATTCGGTGTCACCTTTTTTGTCTTACAATCTGTAAGCAGTTACGCAAACTTTAAACTAAAATGGGTTTTTCTTTTCTCAATTCTCACACAGTTCTATTTTAAGTATCCATTAGTTTCTGTATTATGGTGTGATTCTTTTGTTATTAAGGGGTTCTTGCTCTGTCAAGTTTTGGGTCGTCATTCGTTGAAGTCATCTCACGAGAAGTTAAATGTACTGGTCTTCAAAGTTTTAGTAAGACACAAACACAAAGTAGATGATGTAGCGAAAGTACTTTAAAAAAGTTGGTCCCATTTTTCACTAATTTAACTGTTTAGGTTATACACTGCTATTATATGGACAGCCAGTGAGGAATGATGCACACTGTCTCACGCGGAACCAGATTGAATGGGGTGCGGTTGATATAATCAAATAACGAAAAATGTTACGAATTATTCTGAGTTATTTTCATTTTAGAAACTGTGTGCACCCACTAGGGTACTCAGTTTATTCGCGAGGCAGAACATGAGATACGCAAAAAATAACAGCAATATTAAAGGACAAAAAGCTCATGTACGAGTGTCCACACTATAGAACAAAGAAGCCTACACGGGACACAATAAATGAAAAACAAAGGGTGTCAGCAATATCAAGAAAAAAAAATACGTAGAGAAAAGAACAATGATAGATGCATAAATGTGAACAATATGAGACATAGACAAATGTTATGGTCACAGTTTGCTACGATAATGACAAAACGTAGGAAAATACAGAAAAAGTATCTGTGAAAACTTAAAACGCACTGTACAACATGAAATAACAGCAAACGTGCAGTAGAGAGTGACTCGTAGCAACGACATGAAATACACAAGCACATAATAAAATAAATTCACACAGAATGCAGAGGACCCTAATCCAGAACGGCATCGAAAAGAGCAGCACTAGAGTCAGGAGTTTCTCGCCGTGGGTGAACACATAAATGCGACGACAATGTGATAAAGATGCGCACTGGGGAGAAAGTAAGAAAATGAGGACGTGCGGGAGGGCGAGAATAATGAAAAAGGAAAACATACAGCACAATACTGAGGAAAGGCGGGTAAACCAACATAAATTTGAGGCCCTTCTCAGTAGTTACGTGCTAGATAGACAACGGAAGACAGAATGAAACAGCACAAAATAAAGTATAAGAAAACAAAATAAAAAAGGGCGGTATCCTTAAGTAAGGGGGAAAATGCCGCGAGAAACAAACTGCTCTCGTGAGGTAAAGGTATGGGACAGCGTGGAAGAGTGACATGCGCCGGAACCGAAAGAAGAAGCGTTAATTACACAAGGAAAGTAACAAGAGAAGAAGAGACTCGAAACCACGAGGAACCTGGAGACCAAATGGTGGAAAATGTCGTTAGAGTTCCGGTCTGGGACGCCGAAAGAAATTCATACTGCAAACGGGCGGAAAGAAAGACACGGAAAGAGGACAACAACTGTGATTTAATGGTGGCTGCAGTCGGAGCGCGGTTTAAGAAAGCGAACGGACAAGAGGTAGTGATAAATGGTGAATTTTTTTAAGAATAAAAATAAAGAGCAGAAAAGAGGACAATGAATCTGAAATTAACCAAGCCGGATAAGGAAGTTAAAGTTATGAAAGAAGTATACACAGGGCCAAGTGTTAGAAAGGATCTGGTTAATCATAGAAAACAAGGGTCCGAGAAAAACACAATTGTTGTAAACATGGAAGATGACACCAGGACACCGGCAGGAAGGACTGAGTGCGGAAACAGCAAGATTTCGTCGAAAAAGTTTGAGCGGTAACGGGAGACGACCGTGAAGAAATCTCCACTAGACATCTTCCTCTAACGGCTGAGGAAAGCATAGACGTGGGAAGTGTGGAGATTAGAAGCTGATTCCGACCCGAGAGCAGAAGATGCATATAAAGCCAGCGAGAAGTAACTCCATCAAGAAGAGTGGGAGTGCCGGAAAGAGAGAGTGAAAAAGGTAATGGCAGGGGAGCTGAGGCGTGGGCAAAGCGGAAGTGACCAGGTCAGGGAATTACCGGCGTAGCGATGCCTGAAGTGTGACAAGGAGGAATTAGTTACCATAGTCATAGGCGAGGATCAAGGAGATCTGTGGAAGAGAACGTCATGAAAGGTCAGACTTGACAAGTTGACGAACCGTAAAAACACCAGCTCGGAACCAGAAGGGAAAACAGAAATACGAGGAATCGGACTGGATAATGGCAGAGGAATAAAAAAGGTGCTCATTCACTAAATCAGAAAGACCAAGAGGTCGAAGATGGACGGGAGACAACGCCCTCCAGTAAGTGAGATATTCCTGGTAAACAAGAGAGATGCCGTCTATAAGGAGAAAGGGACATACAGTTCATACAAAGAAAGGTGGAAAAGGTGAGAACGGGATTTTGAGGGCTGAGAATAACTGTAAAAACACAAGTTTGTCAGCAACGGGCATTGAATTCGTGTCCCCTCACACCGAAGTAAGTCGCTCACCCAACTGAGCTACGCGGACAGAATGTCTCACTGCAGATTTGTCGTCTTGACACATGTTTTCACATCTGTAGTACGTCACATCATCTCCCTCTTAATATTTCTCCTTTGAATCAAAGTAGGAATTTTTCATTAATTCCAAACAATGTGTGGAACAAACATCACACATTTTTCGAAGATCCCAAAGGTCAGTGGATCCATTTTTCACAATCGAGGGCCAATATAAAAACATAAGTTTGTCCGTGTCCCCTCACTCCGGAGTAAGTCGCTCTCTCAACTGAGTTAAGCGGAGAGAATGTCTCGCTGCAGATGTGTGGTCTTCACACATGGTTTCACCTCTGCAGTACGTCACATGACGTCAACGGGAACTCAAAGCAATGGCCGTAGATGTGAAGAATTGCGTAAAAAGGGCAGACAACGAGCGGTTTGGGAACGAAGGAAAACGTCGGGAAGTACCACCTCTCCGAGTGACACCGGGAGCGTCAGAGTCCGTGTGGATATCAAACACTGCCCATGCCACACGAACCAGATGATTGCAGATTGAATTTACTGTAAGAGGGAGCAGCTTTAGTGGATCAAGTATACTGCAATATTAGAAAAAGGAAAGTGGAAATGACGGTAGCCTTACCCCAATATGATAGGAAGGACTTCAAGCGGTGCCAACGAAGAAGTTAACCGAGTACATTTTTGTAGGAGAGGCAACCAGGAATGAGACGACATGAAAAATGGAGGACCTAGAGTGATGCTGGGAAATTTCTGCACCATCCCGGTCCAAGATGCTTCCCAGTGACTGTGTGGACGTGCTTTCCACGCGCCACACCTCAGCCCTGTGCTCTTGTCCCAGTTTAGTGCAGCGACGGAGAGCTAAGCATAAAGGGGGGGGTTACAGATTCAAGAACTGAGAACCCAACTTCCGAACGGAGATGAACCGTAAGGTTTTGGCGTACGCCTCTAAAACTGAGGAACAGTGGAAAACGTGGACGAAGAATGGTTGGAAACGTAGAGAGAGTGAAACGAAGATGATATAGAAGAGGATCGAACGCAAGGGCAAACAACTGTCTGGAAAGAGGATATCCCTGGCAAACACCATTCGCAGATGGGATGGCGGCAGCAAGAAACGACTGGTTGCGGACTTAGAAAGAAGAATTACCAAAGAGATTGAGAAGTAACCGAAAGAAGTTGTGAGGAAAGCCAAATAAAAGCAGGACACGGAAAAGATAAGAATGGGAGACACGATCAAGCGTCTGACGCTGATAAAGTGAGAACAGCGCCAGGCCCTCACCCTGCCGATCAGTCTGAAAAATAAGATTACGAAGGAGATGGAGTGAAGTGGAAACTGACCGATTAGGGATCATGTATGTTTGGTCGGCGTGGATAATGTAAGGGAGAATGGAGTTTAAACGATGAGATAAGACCTTGGTGAAAACTGTGTAGTCACAATTTAAAAAGGTAAGGGAGCACCAATTATCAAGACTGAGCAGGCTGCCTTTCTTCGGAATGAGACGAACGATGGCTAGTACAAAGGAAGAAGGCAAGGAAGGTCGAATGAGCAGAGCATTGAAAAAGGCTAGAAGGAGAGGAGAGAGAAGATAAGAAAACGGGCAGCGAAAGGATGTGGAAAGGTAATCAATACTAGGGGAGGATTTAGAATTGAGGAAGAAAAGGGCTAGGGAGAATTCAGAACTGGAAATTACAGCCATAAGAGAGGACTGTAAGCGAGATCGAACGTGAGTCAGACACGTGAAGAGAGGAGGCGCAGGATCTAGTGGGGGAGATGGACGAAAAATGGTGGGTAAAATCAGAAACGATGAAGGAAGGGAGAATGACTAGTTCATCTGAAAATATGCCATCAGAAAGGAGCAGACGGGTGATAGAGGGGGACGAGCGGACATCCTGCTCAATCTCGAAGAAAAAGACCGCATCTTGTACATCAAAAGACGTATCTTACAAATGAAGATGAACAAAAGTCTGGGACGCGGTCCAACGGAAATGGCCTTTAAGGGACCCTGCTCTTGCTCGGTATGCACCAGACCAGGCAGGAAAACGTGCTATTGCACGTCCTAAGCAATCTACGCAAACGGAATCGGTACAGCGAGAGGAAAGAAGAAAAACGCTTCGAAAAGGCAACTAAAGCAGTCTTCACCGAAACCGATAAAAGAACTGGGTCTGGCGAAGCAAAGAGGTCTACAAGTCCTTGCTGTAAAAGATGAGTGACCGTGGAACAAAATTCAGGATCTACACTGGCGTGCAAAAATTAAGGACCAGACGTTTTTTCGAATGTAACGTTGTGCAGAAGTGCTCCACATCGACTCATATCATACCATAAGATCCCCAAGATGTAAGAATATGGGACAAGTGAGCAAAACCGTCCAAACAAGGAATCCAAAGGATACAAAGGCACTTTATTGAAAAGGTAGCTTCGAGCACAACTAAACAGAAGACAAAAACGTCCATGTGACAGGCGGCTGCCAAGAAAATTATTGTCTTTAGTAGGGGATATGATCACCCCTGACTGCGTTGCAGGATTTACAACGTCTGTCCATGCTGAGGACGAGGTTGTCAAGGAGCTGTTGAGGCATCGCGGCCTATTCCTCTTGTAGCGCCAATCGCAGCTGCGGAACGTTGCGTGCAAAAATTAAGCCAAGCGTCTCCCGAGAAGGTCCCACACGTGTTTGATTGGAATTAGTTGCGGGGACCTTGCTGGCCAATCCATGCGTTGAATATCTTCACTCTCCAACAGCTCTGCAACAGCCACTATACGATGAGGTGTAGCGTTGTCGTCCATGAAGAGGAACTCAGGACCCACAGCACCTCTAAACAGACACACGTGAGGCAGGAGAACCTCGGTGCAATAACGGACACCAATGACTGGACCTCTTTGAAAGATGTGGAGGTCAGTACGGCTACCAAGCATAATACTGCCTAAAACGAGAACCCCGCCACCTTCAAACCGGTCCCTTTCAATGATGTTGGAGGTGTGATTGCGTGTTCTCTGCTCTCTCCAGATGTGTATACGTCCAGAATCGCTCGTCAAACTAAATCGGCTCTCATCCGTAAAGAGAAGTCGACCTCATTGCTGATGTGTCCAGTTTTAATGTTCCTGGCACCACAGGAACCGCCGTCGCCGATGAGCAATCGTTAATGGCCTACACCGTACTGGTTGTCATGCAAATAGACCACCTTTGTGCAGCTTCCTGGCCACGGTAAAACGCGATAATGAACGTCCAGTTGTCTGTTGCATGTGCCTTGCGATTTCTCACGCTGTCTGCCGTCTGTCTCTTCTCGCCTGTAGGAAAATATACCGGTCGTCCGAGACCGTGGTTGCTCGTGGACGACCACTGCTAATCTCTCGGATAGCTGTTCCTGTCGTTTGAAATGCTCTCCTATCTCGTGAAACGATGCTGTGAGCGATCCCGAACTCCTCGGCCACACTAGACACACTTTGACCTTCTTCCAACTTCCCAATGACGTGACCTCGGGTAAAGTCATCCAGATGTCGTCTACTGGATTGCCTGTTTACCATATCACACGGTGGCAGCAACTCGACGTCGTTCAAACCGATGTACACCGTGCAATAGCTTTCACCGAATTGCTGAGCATACACTGCCCGTGTGCTTCATACCGTTCCGACACTCCCGCCTACCCCGTACGTCATGCTGCATATATGCGCATGCCCTACCGTACCGGATCATATTCTATCTCCCGAGTGGTCTTTCGGTCCGTTCTGCCGGCTCGTTCCGCTGTTATGCTAATTTCTCCTCTTCTTTCCTTAATTTTTGCACACCGGTGTATAAGGTGAATATGAGATAAGGGCCAACTACGAATAACCGGACGAAAGAAAACTGGAGCATAAGCGGAAAAAATTCAAACAGAATGAGGGGATGAAGTACAAGCGATATGAGAAGCTGAAATCAATCGAGAGCACAAAGAGGAAGAGACATAATACCTATAAAGACGAGCCTCGAAAAGAGAAGCTGGATTCGAAGAGCCCCAGGTGAAGTCATCAGTGAGACCAAATTGAGATACAAGGTCAGAAAGGGTTTGGACGAGCGGAAACCGCGGCTCAGCGCAGTGGGAGCGATCAAGGGCAGAAACCAAGGTGCAGTTGAAGTCACCCCCGAAGATAAAAACATCTGTGGGAGCAAAAGAAGTGAGAAAAGTATGTAGAGACAGTTGACAACAGGGACAGTGCTTCAGAATTTTGCTGATGCACATAAACATTAAGGAGATGGTTGTGTGTCGACTCAAGTTTCAAGGAAAGGTAAAGAAAGACGCCTTGAACCCCAACCACCTCAACGGGAGAGGCGATAACATCCTGAATGTGATTTAGAGGCAAATCGAGACACCCGACCCTCGGCGGCAGCCAAAACAGTGAAAAAAAAAAGAAAGGACAACGATCTCCATCGATGAAATGGAAAGGAAGTGGAGCAGTTTGTTTCTTTGTGGAAAATTATGTCAGAATAATTGTGCCAAGGTCTGCGTACACCAAGGAGTGGGCGAACGGATTCGAAAACCCCGTAGTATTCAGGGAAATATGAGTCAACAACCACAGGTGGAAGAGTATCACACAGAGACGGCTCAGAGATTTTTTGAGACGTCGCAAGGGTGAAAAAAAGGTGCGGACGAGAGAAGAGTATCGTTGATCAGAACAGCAGTGAGATTGAAAATGACAGATATATTTTTCGAACTGACAAGCAGCCGCTTGAATGCCCAAGTCAAAAGACCAGAGAAACATAGTTGAAAAAATCTGTGCTTCGTATTAGCAGAAAGAGCTGCCCCGTTGGCGCACTGATCTAAGCGCTATATTATGACTTTTCGTCTGAGATTGGTACGTGCTCGAGTCCCGGTGAGGCATGGATGTGGTGTTTGTCTTACGGCACTGGTTCTCTCGCTTCACTGGAGTCAATGACCCTAAATTAGAAACGGGCGACAGCTTATAGACCACGGAGTTGATCACGGTAGTCGTTAGACTTTCAATAAGAAACAGGTGAATAAGTTGTTTACGGTAAAACGGCTCGGGAATCAGAAGGGACTGAGTCCACCGTAGGGATCGAAGAGGTATCAGTAAGAGTAGAACTCGCGGAGGTGTCCGTAGCTGGCGAACGAGATAGCTGACGACCTTTTTTCAGTTTGGCAGATTTTTCTAAGGAAACATACCTCTTAGATGAGAAAGAAGCAGGTGAAACATTTATCTGCTGATCAGAGACGGTCTCAGATTCGGAGGGCGGGAGAGTAGATTGCTCAGAAAAGTCATCAGCATGATAGTCGGGCTCGTCCGAACGAGAAAACGTGCGAAAACACCCTGGACAGCAGTGTGCTCCTAGAGAAAGGAGACAACTGGAGCCGTACTTGGGGTTTTACGTCCGGAAGCTGGCACTGAGGGTTCTCCAACCCGAAGCACTAGAACACTTGGCACATAAAAGTCGGAAAGTTCAGTCGTGGAGATGTCAGTGGTGGAGACAAATTCCAAGAGGCGTGGATAAAGCTGCAGTACCTTATGCTGAAACAACCGTGAAAAAGGACGAGTGTTTCAGATGGCCAGGAGGAAGCGCAGAAGACGACGCAGCAACACTTGTAGAAACATCAGACAACAAAGAAGAGCCAGCTGCCACGGATGGATGATCACCAAGAGGGCCATGTCTTCGGTTCGGACACTCTGAAGTGGTGTGATGTCCGTCAGACTGTGTGCAATAATGAGAGGTAAAGCCTCGGAAGTATATTAATGACTACAGATGTTAACAGTTGTATCTGTGGGGCAATCAGGCAACGCCTGGTCGGTTGGGAAGACAACTAACAATTGTCTTCGAAGGCCAGAGACGCGAGGCACCTGAAAGGCGTCGGATTTCTCTGATAATATTGCGACTTTGTCAACCAGCAATGGAAGTAAGTCATCAGGAATCGGCTGAAGGGTAGGGTAGATAGTGATTGCAACAGGCCGTTTCGAAAATAGAGACGGAATGAGGTGGTGTGCATTAATGCTCAAGCAGTAGGCAGCATTAGTTTTACGGTTAAACATCACAGCATTACCTTGAGGTGTTCCAGCGATTCCGGAAATAGCAGTTGCAGCAATATGGATAGGTAGAGCCTCTATATAACGAGGTAGAGGAGTGTTGGGTAGGGCATGAAAGAGTATACATCGATGTATTAATGACGCAAAGCCGCCCCGGTGGCGCAGTGGTCTAAGGCGTTGGCCTATGATCGTTCGTCCGTAAGGGGTCCGGGTTCGAATCCCGGTGAGGCATGGATGTTGTGTTTGTCTTACGGCACTGGCTCTCTCCTTCCCTGGAACCAGTGACCCTAAATTAGGGACGGGCGACTGCTTATAGCCCATTGAGTTGCTCACGGTGGTCGTTAAACCTCCAATCAATAATAATAATAATAATAATAATGACGCAAACCCTCTGCCTACCTTTGACTGATCGCCAATGGTAACAGTTTTGAAGAGATCTGCACAATCAAGGAACCTGGCAACGACGGCACTGAAGAGGCAGGACTAAGTGATGAACATTAACCGCGTTGAAGAACATTTACGAATGATGCCTTCACCGACGGCTTGAAAGTTGGAGAAGGCAGCACAGAATCATGAGATGGCAACTGTGCAACGGCAGAAAAAGAAAGAGAAGGTACAGCAGTCTCAGAGAGACGTATTACGACTGAAGCAAGTTCTGAGACGGGAGACGTCTTGATTGACGGGATGACGTTATGCAAGGCAGTGACATCTGGAAGCCAGGGTACATCTCTTCCATAGAGTTGGAGAGTAAAATATTTTTAACATCCGCCGGATCGCCGGAAGCCACCATTTGTTTTTTAATTGGAGGTGTAACGACCGACGTGAGCAACTCAATGGGCTATAAGCAGTCGCCCGTCCCTAATTTAGGGTCACTGGTTCCAGGTAATGGAGAGAGCCAGTGTCTTAAGACAAACACAACACCCAGGCCTCACCGGGATTCGAACCTGGACCCCTTTCGAACGAATGATCAGAGGTCATCGCTTAGACCACTGCGCCACCTGTGCTGCGCCACCATTTTGGCGACTTCCAAATACAAAAAAAACGGGGCACCATTATGAAAGAAGGTTGAATACTTTATAAGGACAGCAAAGTATACGTGAAATATATTCTTATATTATATATTTATTAATATATATTATATATTAATAAATATATAATATAAGAATACGTGAAAATGAAGTTCGTACAGTTATAATAATAAAGCACACAAATAGACGAGACCAAATGAAAGAAAACCACTCAAAGTCTCAAAATACCTGGGCACGAGATACACGCGACCACCTCAGTCAGAATTATTTTATTTTATTTTATTTTATTTTAGAAACTGTAAGCACCCTCTACTGTACTCAGTTTATTCGCATTATCGCATGCAGGAAGAACATGAGATACGCCAAAAAGAAGAGCAAAGATAAAGAACACAAGGCACATGCAGGAGTGTCCACACGATAGAACAATGAACGCGCTCACACGGGGCACGTTAAGTAAAAAACAAAGGGTGTCATGTCAGCAATATCAAGTGACAAAATAACATACGTAGAGATAAGAACAATGATAGATGCATAAATGTGTGGATTATGAAAAATAGACAAATGTTGTGGGTCACCGTACACTACGGTATACACAAAACGTGGGAAACGACATAGAAAGTATGTGTGAAAACTTAAAATGCACGGTACAACATGGAATAAAACCAACGTGCGGTAGAAAATGACACATAATAACGATATCAGATGTACAGGAACATAACAAAATAAAATCCAACAGGATGTGGCGAGGAGGACCCTGAACAAGAAATGCACTGAAAACAGAAGCTCTAGTCAGGAGTTCCTCGACGTGAGTGACCACCAATAGTCGCAAGATCTGCGAACACCAAGCAGTGGGCGAACGGATTTTTTTTTTTTTTGATTGGAGGTTTAACGACCACCGTGAGCAACTCAATGGGCTATAAGCAGTCGCCCGTCCCTAATTTAGGGTCACTGGTTCCAGGGAAGGGAGAGAGCCAGTGCCGTAAGACAAACACAACATCCATGCCTGACCGGGATTCGAACCCGGACCCCTTACGGACGAATGATCAGAGGCCAACGCCTTAGACCACTGCGCCACCGGGGCGGCACGAACGGATTCGCAAAACCCCAAGTACTGAGGGAACTAAGAGTCAGCAGTCTCAGGTGGAAGAATATCACACAGAGAACACATAGATTTCTTTGAGGAGTCTCAAGCGTGAAAGAAAGGTAAGGACGAGGTCAGAGTATCGTTGATAAGAACGATGATGAAAGTGAAAATAACGGATATATTGTTCGAACTGACAAGCAGCAGTTTCAGCGTCCAAGTCAAAAGACCGGCGAAACGTCGTTGAAAAACTCTGTGTGTTCGTGCTAGGAGAAAGAACGTGAAGAAGTTGTTTACGGGACAGCGGCCCAGAAATCAGAGGAATTGAGACCACCGCATGTGCAATACCGGCAGCAGTGATGGCCGTAATCTCGGACGCTGTGCTGGAGCCACAGAGCAGGGACACAGTTCGTTGTTTGGCTGGGACCGAAGAGGTATCGGGAAGAGTCGAATTCGCGGAGGTGCTCATATGAGGCGAACGAGATAGTTCACGCACCTTCTTCAGTTTGGTAGATTACTGAGATAAAACAGACCGCTTAGAAGTGGAAGCGGCAGACGTGATATCCATCGGCTGATCACAGACTGTCTCACATTTGGAGGGAGGGCGAACATATGGCACAGATAAGTTTTCAGCGTGAGAGTCGGACTCGTCTCAAAGTAACAAGGAACGATAACACCTCACGGTGGCAGTGTGTTCCTGGAGGAAGGAGACTGGTGATGCCACACTTGGGGTTTCCGATCTGGAAACTAGTGCTGAGTGTTCTGCAATTGGAAGCGCAGAACACTTGTCACATCATTTCAGATGGCTCGGAGTAAGCACAGAAAACGGTAGAGAAACACTAGTAGACGTACTTGTGGAAACATCAGACGGGAAGGAGAAGACGGCTTCCGCGGATGGGAGATCAACAGGAGGGTCACGTCATCGGTTCGGGCACGCTGTTGTGGTGTAATCTTGCACCAGACACTTTGTACAATAATGAGTGGTAAATATCTTGAAATTATATGAATGATTACAGATGTATACAGTCGCATCTGAGATGCAAACCGCAAGGCCTGGTCGGCCGGGAAGACAAGGAACAATTGTCCTCAAAACCAGAGACTTGGGCGAAACGTGTGCCTCGAGGGACATCCGAGAGGCGGCGGACTTGTCCTACGATCTTGAAGATTTTGTCAACGAGCAAGGGAAGTAAATCATCAGGAATCGCCTGAGGGACGGTGTAGAAAGTAATTGCAACAGGCCGTTTAAAAAGTGGAGATGGAATGAGGTAGTATTAACCAATTTTCAGGCCGTTGGCCAAGGAGAAGTCAGTATCAGTTTTGCGGTCAAACAGCACGGAATACCTCGAGCAGTCTTGGCAATTCCGGAAATGGTAGTAGCAGGAATATGGATAGATACAACCTCCATGTAATGAGGTAGAGGGATATTGGGTAGGGCATGAAAACTTACACCTCGATCTAATAAGAAGTCAAACTTTCGGCCTACCTTTGAGAGATCATCAATTGTAGCGGTAACAATTTTGTTGGCGATCCGTATAATTGGGAAACCAGGTGACGACGAAATCGAAGGGGCAAGAACAGGTGATAGAGTTGAAGTGCGTTGAAGAGCAGTCACGAATGATGCCATCTCCGACGGTTTGAGAGGTGAAGGCAGTACTGAATCATGAGAAGGCAACTGTGCAACAGCAGAAAAATAAAGGGAAGGTACAGCAGTCGCAGAGAGAGAGATAGCACGATTGAACCAATTTCTGAGACGGAAGACCTTTGGTAGACGGAATTACGTTATCAATGGCATTGCTATCTGGTAGAGAGGGTACGTCTAATCTCATGGAGTTGGAGAGTAAGGTATGATCTACTTACGCTTGTGGTATCGGTAAGGCGTGATCACCGGGAGCTGCTATGTTGGCGACGTACAAAGGTAAACAAACTGAGTATGAAGATGAAAAAATGAGCAGAACTTAATGATGAGAGCAAACTGTGTGGTAAGAATAAGTGAACATTCATGATGAAAATACTCACAGATAAAAGAGACGACAGGAAGGAAAATTCACTCAAAAGCTCAAAATATCGGGACACGTGTTAAAAACAGCCAGATCAGTCAGAGTTAGCTTTGCATTTGGAACACCCCTGTTTTACATATGCAGAGCGATAACGAAGTGCCAATTGATATAAACGTCACGTGTGGATGCTATAAAATGTGCTCATCTATTCTCAGTACGTAATTAGTAAACGTTTGCCAGCAATTTGGAAGTGTGGCGAATTAAACCAATTTGACCCCGGCGAGAAGATGGTGCCCGGAGGACAGGTACCAGTATTTCGAAAACAGCCGCACTTGTTGGCTGCTCCCGAACTACTGTATCAAATGGGTACCAAGACTGGATTAACAAAGCACAGACATCCAGCAGAATGGCTCAGGTTGGTCAGCCACACGAGGTTGATTCCAGAGGTAAGCGTCTGATATCACGACGTGCAAGAGTCAGCCAGCTCACCCACCTGTACAACAGCGGTGCAGTTAGACCCATTTCCACAGGCACTATACGCCGTACTTGGTTTCGCCTGGGGTTCCACGGCCGAACACTAAAGAGGATACCCATGATAACGATCAGGCATCGCAAACAATGCCTCGCATGGGAGAAGGAACGTCAGCAATGAACCCTTCACAGATGGAAGAAGGTCGTCTAGAGTAATCAGTCCTGTTTGCTGCTGCACCATGTTGATGGCCGGGTTCGCATTTGGCGTAAACATCATGAAGCCCTATGCAATGGTTGCACAATTGAGGTTCAACAGGCGGATGGCGATGGTGTTCTACTCTGGCGAGGTTTTTTCTGGCAAGCCCTTGGTCCCATGGTCACCATGCCACAAACACTGAATGGTTGACGCTATAGCTGACAATCTCCACCCATACGTGCAAGTGGTGTTCTTGGACCACAGTGCCACCTTTCAAGAGGATATGACACCGTGTCGTCAGGCTCGTATAGATACTGAGTCGTTGGAGTAACACGAAGACGAATTCACCACATTTCATAGAACCCTAAACTTTCCTGACTGAAACCCAATTGAACATTTGTGGGATATGCTAGTACGGTCTGTGAAAACTGCTGATCTTCCTCTAGGAAATAAGCTACTGCAGCAGACATGGATCCAGTTAAACATGGAGGATGTTCGACACCTCCAGTTACAGCGAGGATGTTTGACACCTCCAGTTACAGCGAGGATGTTCGACACCTCCAGTTACAGCGAGGATGTTCGAATCTGATCATACGTGTCTTCGAGCCGTGATAGCACAGAAAGGTGGAACAACGCGTTCCACCTTTCTGATGTTCCAAATGCAAAGCTAACTCTGACTGAGATGGGTGTGTGCATCTTGTGTCCAGATATTTTCATCTTTTGAGTGAGTTGTCCTTCCTGTAATCTCTTCTGTCAGTGCGTTTTGTCAGCATAAAGGTACGAACTATGTTTCACTTATATTTACATCACAGTTTAATCTCGTCTTTAAGTTCTGCTCCTTTTTTCATCTTCAAACTCCGTTTGTTTGCATTCGGACTTCGCCAGAATGGCGGCTTCTGGTGATCACGCATTAGCTATAGCAATGGCCGAAGTTGACAACAACCTGCTTTCCAACTCCATGAAAGTGCATGTACTCTCGCTCCTACATGCCATGTCCATTGATGACGTCACCCCGTCTACCAAAAACAACTTCCGCCTCAAACATGGTACCCACGTGCTACTTCCCTCTGCGATTGTTTTGCTTTCTCCTTCTGTTTTTGCCGTTGCACAGTTGATTTTCATGATGAACATTCATGAATGTTCTTCATCACGGTTCAACTCCATGACTCTCTTTTGCCTCTTCAGTAAAATCGCCACTTGGTTTTTTTATTGTACATATCGCCAACAAAACTGTTACCCCTACAATTCATGATCAATCAGAGGTAGGCAAAGAGTTTGCCTCCTCATTAGATCGTGATGTACTCTTTCATACCCTATCCAACATTCTCTATCTCGTTACATGGAGACCATATCTATCCATATTACCTTCAACTGCCATTTACGGAATCGATAGCACACCTCGAGGTATTGCTGTGCTGTTTGACCGCAAAACTGATGCTGACTCCTTCTTACCAAACGGCTACAACACTGATTCACACCATATTATTCCATCTTCACTTTCGAAAATGACCTGTTGCAATCACGGTCTACCATGTCCCTCAGGCGATTCAATGTTACTTATTTCCCTCGCAGGTTTATAAAGTCTACAAGATTGCTGAAAAGTCCGCCGCCATTTGGATGGTCTTCAAGGCACCCATTTCTCCCAAGATTCTGGCCTTCTAAGACAATAGTTGGTCGTCTTCCCAACCGACCAGGCTTTGCCTGATTGCCCCACAGAAGCGACTGATAAGATCTGTAATCTTTCATATACTTTCAAAATCTTTACCTCTCATTATTGTACACAGTGTCGGAAGTAAGAGCACAGCACAGCACGGCAGCGTGTCCGCACCGACTACGCGACCATTCTAGTTGAAGAGCCAGCAGACGTCTATCCGCGTCTGCTGGCTCTTCTTTGCCTCCTGATGTTTCTGCAAGTACATCTAGTGGTGTTTTTCTACCGTCTTCTGTGCATCCTCCGAGACATCTGAATGATTCCAGTCATTTTCCCCATTGGTCCCAGCAGAAGGTACCACATCTTTATCTACGCCTTTTGGAGACACCCTCGGCCACTTACATTTCCAACTCTGATGTGCCAAGTGTATCTCCCGTGCTTCCCATTCGAGAATCATTAGTTCCAGTTTATGGACAGGAAACCCAAAGTGTGACTCCATCGGGCTTCTTTCCCCAGAAACACGCTACTGTCCCTGGTATTATCGTACCTTTTCTCTTTCGGACGAGTCCGTCTTTCACGCTGATGACTCATCTTTGAAATCTGTACTACCTCCCTCGAAATCTGAGACTGCCTCTGATCAGTAGATGGATGTGTCACCTGCTGCTTCCTGTTCTACGAGTTCTGTTTCCTCAAATAAATCTACTAAACAGAAGAAGGCGGTTCGATTGTCCCGTTCTCCTCCTACGGGAACCTCCGCGAATTCGACTTCTTCTGATACCTCTTCGGACCCAGCTAAACAACAACCTATATCGCTGCGTTCTCTCTTTAGCACATCGTCCAAGATTAAGGCCATCACTGCTGCCAATATTGAACGCACGGGCGACTCAATCCCTCTTAATTTCGTGTCGTTGTCGCGTAAGCAACTTCTTCACTTTCTTTCGCGTAGCAGGAACCGCACAGATTTTTTGAACGAAGTTTCGTCGGACTTTTGACTTGGATATTCAAGCTGCTGCTCGTCAATTCGAACAGTATTTCCTTTTTTTTCTATCTCACCGCCGTTCTGATCACAGGAACTCCGCCCACATCCACTCCTTTCTTTCACGCTAGAGATGTCTAAAAAAAAAAATCTAGATTCGTCTCTTTTTTGACACTCGTCCATTGAGACGGCTGACTCTTAGTTCCCTGAGTACCTGGGTGTTTGATAACCAGTTCGGCCGTTTTATGGTGGAAAATTTGTTGGTCGTTGTTTATGGGTATTTTTAGAAACCTTATATATTGTAGTTTGGTAAATACTGAATTTGGGAATAGGTGGATGCATTTGGAAACACTGATTTTTTTTTCAAACAATGCGATGATCAATAAAACTTCACACTGATCTTTAAAATTCAAAAGTTATTACTGCTTGTTTTTGCTTGCGTTTAGCTGAATTGCAGAACCTGTAAGTGTAAAAGAAGGTATCTATTGTCACATGTGTACCAATGTATGACACTAAATATTCATGGTAGACATTGTACTTGTGTAAATAACTTTTGGAGTTAAGTTTTCTTTTTAAAAGTGGTTAGGACAAAAATGCATTGTTAAATTATGAATTACTCCGAGTACTTACCTTTCCTTAGGCACTCTAAGGTGGATACATGAGACCTAAGGATGGGGTTCAACCTGAACACACAATTCTTACTGCACAAAGTTTGGGTTTTTTGAAAGACCAGTTGTCCTGCATTTATTGTAAAACTTAACCATTGGAAACACAAAGTATTTCAGTAAGTCGAAGAATACCCATGTCAACAAATATTTTCTGTTCGACACAATCAGCTTTTCAAATTTTCAAAATTTCTTTTAACTTTGGCAACGTGGCCTTATAAAATATCAGATGACATACAGTTCAGGTTAGGTGCTTCAAAAGAAACAAACAATTCTGCACACAAAATGTGAGATTTCTTAAATTCTGCCTGACAAGCAGCTGCATTAAAATTTTAAATTAGCATGGCAGGCTGAAAACTCAGTGAAGCTTAATTACAACTGGAATAGTAATATGCTAACAAACTGGCCTTTAGAACTGACAACTTTTAACCACACTACTTTGCATTAGCAGAATATCTCACATATTTGAAGTTCACAAATTATACAACAATATTTAGCTTGTAGCACACTTCGATAATGCAAAAATCAATTTTATCCCTTTCGGGCGGCACAAGGCATATTATTTATTTAAAACAAAATTATTGATTTGCAAAATACATAAACACTTCACTGATGAAACAGTAAGTCTTAATACAAATTTTGAAGATGACAATCCAATTTTTTGGCGTAAATGTGACAAGGATGGTAAGTCAGATAATATCCGAAAACTTGAAAATTTTCATTGTCCTGGAGCGGCTTATTACTAGCCATGTCAACAGCAGCTAAATTCAGAGACCATCTTTTGTCCTTTAGTGAACTGTATGCCTCATTGAGTCCTCCAAATCCAGATAATGTACCAGAAGATGGAAAACTAAAGAGTGAAATTATATTTAAAGATAACCGTCGTTATTATTTAGACCTTAAAGAAAATTCTCGTGGACGTTTTTTAAGAGTTTCACAGACAATAGCTAGAGGTGGACCACGCTCACAGATTGCCATCCCAGCCCGAGGTATGATTGAGTTTAGAGATGCACTGACCGATCTGCTGGAAGAATTTGGCACAGATGATGGAGGTTTTAAAGGAGAGCTGCCAGAAGGAAGACATATGCGTGTAGAAAATAAAAACTTTTATTTTGATATTGGCCAAAACAGTTGAGGAATATACGTGCGCATATCTGAGGTGAAAAGCAATTTTCGAACAGCGATTACCATTCCAGAAAAGTCGTGGTCTCGTTTCCGAGACATATTTGCAGATTACGTTGACAAAATGAAAGAACTGACAGACAACTCAGCTGAAGGCAGCAAATGATGAAACCAAAACTGGAGAGATGCCGAACCAAATGTAGTACAAGAGCATACGTACAAGCTCTGTTGTGCATTATTGAAAAAAATGGACTGTTATGCTGCTGATTTTAGGCACTGTGTTGTTGTTTGTTTCCGGTGAAAGAAGGTGTATTCCGGTGAAAATGAGAAAATCACCCTTTGATAGGCTCTGACTGCTTTACTTTGTACATGTTCTTGTAAGTACTTTCACCAGTTTAGCACTCGCTCGTTTAAGTGCAGCATTCACACAAATGCGATCCAGAACTCTTGTGATGCCCTGCCATCAACTTCTGGTCCTCCTTATCCCTTGAAAAAATTAAGAATCCTGTGGTGATGTCACCAGAAGTAATTTCATGGTGACTTCATCAGGATTGTTATAGAAGAGACGTACGATCAGTTTGTCATGCTTATTTCATGAAGTAAGACTTAACATTGTGGATTGGTTCTGATAGCTGAAGTGTAATTTTCCCCTCTCCTTCTCGGTTATGAATTTATAATTTAATGTGCAAACAATACAGATTTCATTTAACCTTTCGACAAACCCCTCAAAACCAGTTCCCTTAGTCAACATTAATTTTAAAATTACAATGACTGAGCAAAAAGATTTAAATAACCAAAACCTACTTTAGTAAACAATCCTACACTAACAGGAAAATTTGCCTTAAAGTCTCATAGCACTGAACACTAGCATTTACATTCACAAAATAACTTCTAGACACTATATAGAACACACTGCACTTAATATCTGATTGAATTAACTCAAACTTATCACTAACTTGCAACTCTCACAACAAATATTACACTACCAACAAGAAATTCCTATAACCTTCATAACACCAGCTTGCTCTAAAAGGAAAATACTAACTCACAACACTCCTGATTTTGAACAAATATCAATAGGCACCCTTTCATCTCATCAAAATTTCAAACAACACAGCTTTCACTTACATGCAACTCGTACAACAACCTAGTCTATACCTCAAGAATGTTTCTAGGCAATTTATCACCAATTTAAAGATCCATGTAGTTAACAACTCAGGCACTGGCTGGACAAACATCTCATTCAATCAGACTCAAATTTCTTTGAAAACAAAATGTCACTGTGAGGGAACATCATTTGAGAGATAAAGGGGAGATAAGGTCCTGAATCAAATCAAACCTATGCACTGAGAGGGAGTTTAAAACAAAATGTGACATATCACCCTGTACTGTTTTCTTTCACGACCCCTTTGGGAACAACACACCTGATCTCACCCTACACATGAATAGTCGGCATACAGGGGTGCTTATTTAAAGGAAAATTTCCTCCAAATTGTCTTTAAATCACACAACTTGCACTGAATCGCATCCTGTGGATTTTCGCTCTACTTAAGCCTTTGATTTTGAAAGCAATCCCCCAGTTGCCTCAAGATCACCCTTTCGATACGAATATCCCACATCCGGAGCTTGCAAGAACACCTGTCCCCCCCCCGAAAAAAACATATCTAGAAACACCATTATCTCTTCGCATCGTTATTCACCCGAAAACACATTATCATAATCTCAGAAAATCACCTATCGAATAATCCAAACAGATAACAAGGCAATATCCAGGCCAGCACTTTAAAGGAAAACCCTAGTCGAAACATGCATGCCCTTTTAATATCTCCCCTGTCATGTAAATTTGATAATTAAATACACTGGCTGATATTGGAAACTAGCCCACACTACTACACAATTTTAAAGAAAAAATTGACACTTAAATTCACCAAAACACAGAACCATAGTAAAACTTACTCTAAGAAAATGTGAACTACATGGCACCTACATCATACTTATAAATACTAATGCAATACAAATGCTAACGTACGAACGTAAAGATCACTACACACATGGAAAGTTAAATTACACTTACAAAATACTGATCTTAGCGGTTTCCCGTGTTTAAGATAGCGGTACCAAATTTATAAGAATATTATATAACACTGCATTAACACATATAGAATGGCATTTTCAATGATTTTCCCCTTTACATATGTATAAAATAACAATGACAGGTAGTTTCTCTACTTAAGCATGAAATATAAAACCTGATGATAACACCAACATTAATATTTACATCCTTCCAAGACCTCCAAATTCAACGTCTAGCAAACTACAACAGAACCCATTTATGTCCAACGCTGTACTACAACTCTTGTAATGACTAATCATTACAAATTTTAATTCAGCACATTAAAATTGGTCAGAAAATAAAAAAAATTATTTTAGAACTGGTTGCAGCAAAATTGAGCTTTCACGAAACAATAACTATCAAAAGAAAATCAAGCCTTTCCTGATTTAAACGCTTGGTGTTTTTCTTTTCTCCTTTTATAATCTCTTTCTTGAGAGGGTAATGATTTTTGATCAAAGGACAACACAGCCACTACCAAGAGACAGAAAATGTTCTTAGGCTCAGCTAAAAGCACGAGCAATTGTTTGTGAGCTTATGTTTTAACACCATAAAAAAGAAATGAACTACAACATTACCTTTCGGCTGGCTTTCCTTTTAACGACTTATTAACATTTTTTCTTCTTTTTACTTTCTAGGGTTACTCCAAACATTCCGCAGCAAACGGGCAGAATCTGTAGTTGCCTAGGTAACACGAGTCCCATTTGGCAGTCTGTCCCACACCGGAGCCATGATCCTGAATGTTGACATTTTTGCATAATTTATGGATCCTGGGAGGAATCAGTCTCTCCCTACCGCGGCTTCAAGATGAGGTCCAGGCCAGATTCTGTTGCTTCAGTGACACCTCGACAGCCTCTTCCTGAGAAAGGGTGGCTCTCTCCAGAGTAACAGGAACATCGCCCATTTTACGGCTGGCATCCTAACTCTTGAAAGGGGATAATTTTTTTTGATGAATCACTGGCCATTCCTCTTTAAAAAGGGCTATCGTCCACTACTTTAATTTTTGATGAAGAACGGGGGCGTCCTTTCACACCAAACGCCAAACCCAGAAGAGCGCACCTTTTTGTCCCGGAGATATCTGGAATGACTCGACCTCTGACCTCTACTGCCCCCATTGGCCAAAATTTTGCTGAGCAACAACAAGCACCCAATCAAGTTGCCCACATTTTCGCGCCAAAAAGCTGACGCTAAGCAGATGCCTCCTACTCCCTCGCTGCCGATTGACCTTGTGCTAAAAATATAACTCTCCATTGACTTTCGTACAAGTAAAAAAATCCCCAAACTGGTGACATTTTCTCACAGCTTAAACTTGCCCAAGATGGCGGAATAAAGGAATTCACCCGAATGAACACAAGACACAATGTTTTCCCCGTTCCGTGATGGAAATACCGCTGAAATTAACAAAATGAAAGCAAGAATTTAGATTAAGAAAGAAAATTGCGAAAAACCTGCTTGCCCCTTTTCTGAGAGGGAAAAAAAAGTTGTTTAAAATCTATCAAAAATAATTTAGTTACTTATAATAATTTAATTTTTTTGTAATGAAATTTTGGTTCTCTTGGGGTCAGATAAAGAGAAAGAACTGTGCGCTCGTTCTCTCACTTAATCCTTCCCAGAGGAAAAACGTGTTTTGGAGTGAGTATTTTCTTCCTCTGTAAAATTTCGAGAAAATTGATCAGGTTTTCTCAAATTCAAAAGAAAAAAAAACCCGCGACAGAACAGCCGCCACGGTGGCACAGTGCTCTAAGCGCTGGCCTATGATCATTCGTCTGTGAAGTGTCCGGGTTCGAATCCCGGTGAGACTTAGATTTTGTGTTTGTCTTGTGGCACTGGCTCTTTTCCTTTCTTGGAACCAGTGGGCCTAAATTAGGGACGGGCGACTGCTTTATAGCGCAATGAGTTGCCCACGGTGGTCGTTAAACACCCATTCAAAACAAAAAGTAATCCATTCGACAACACCTTTCTGTTTTCAGAATTTGCGACTGTTGGTTATCACCCACTGCGAGGAACTCTTGACTCTAGAGCTGCTCTTTTCGATGCAGTTCTGGGTTAAGGTCCTCCAGGTACATTCCGTATGATTTTATGTTTGTTATGTTCCCGTATATCTGATGTCGTTGTTATATATCACTCTCTACTGCACATTGCTGTTATTGCATGTTGTACCGGGTATTTTAAACGTTCACAAATACTTTCTCTGTCTTTTCCCACGTTCTGTCAATATCGAAGTACACTGCGACCCATAACACTTGTCATCTATTTCTGATATTGTTCCCATTTATGCATGTATCATTGTACTTTTCCCTACGTATGTTATTTTGTCAACTGATATTGTTGACAGCATTTGTTTTTCAATTAATGTGCCTCGAGTGAGCGCGTTCATTGTTTTATCGTGTGGACACTTTTAAAATGCTGCAAACACGAAACGTGTCCTTTATTTTGCTTGTCTCATGTTCTACTTGTATGCCTATATGCGATTAAACTGAGTACCCTAGCTGATGCTCACGGTTTCTAAAATAAAAATGGTAACACAGTATAAGGTGTAGATATTTTACCACGATTTCTCAAGCTACTAACCTTTTTATTGGTCTAAGAACAGCTTCTTAAAAATCACTAAATCTTCAACCCAAGTGTTAATTGGAAAAAAGGTCCAGGCAGTTATGCGAAATGAAATGAATTCCTTGCAAAATAATAAACATTCAGGTGTTCCATTTTAGTTATGTTTTGAATTGAAATTCTGCGAGAGTTTGACGTTTCAAGTCCCATGATTCAAGCAACGAGAAGTGAAAAGAGAACTAGTTAGCAGTGAGCTGTGTCATGTTAAATTCCCATCATGCTTGTTAATACCCAAAAAGAATAATTGTATGCGCTGAACGAAGAACTTGGTGGAACTTGTGTGAAGTTGATTAACATTCAGAAAAATGAGGGAGATACGTTTATCCTTTCATTTTAGTTTCTTTTCGGATGAAAAGTAAATTTTTTTATCCCGTTAATAACGGACCCTGTTAAAATTGGAATAGGAACTCCAAAAATACATTAACCAGGTGTCTCGACCACGACAATTTAGCAGGCCGCATGTTTCGTAAGATTCATACGAATTTACTGAAATTTTCTGTTTCGGAGCTTAATGACCACCATGCCCGATTCTAATTAGAGGCCACTGGTTTCAGGGAAGGGACAGAGCTAACCCAATCGGGCAGGCGCGCCACCCATGCTTTATTCAGGACTCGGGCCCGGCTCTGACAAATGGCCAGTAGCCAGCAGCTCATACCATTCGGCCACAGGGAGGTTAGCCGCCCCGGTGGCGCAGTGGTCGTTGAACAGACAAGTCGCATATTTTTTCGGCTCCTGCGTAGAAGTCAACGTTCGTTAGTTTACTTGTTCTTTTTGTGGTATTTCGTCGTTTTGTGTTTTGGTTGCAGTGTTTCGTACCCTCGCTTCACGAGCAGTGAGGCTGAGTGCCGAGTGGGTGCTCATTTTTTATTTTTTTCATTTTCGTGTGTCGTCAGTTACGACGCATGAGTTTTGGTGTGCCAGTGGTCGAGAATGTCCACTACCACTGTGAATAAGTCACCGTCGTCTACAGCTGCTTCGTCGATTGCTGAGATGTCTTCGCTTCTTAGTTCTGTGCCTTCTTCGGGGAATGTTGCGTCGACTAGTGCTGCTGGACTTCCAGAAACTGTGCTTCTGGCCACCCGTGTGCCGGCTGCGTCTAATATTCCTGGTTCTGCTAGTTCTACTTCAACGTCGTTCGCACAAGCTGTGAGAAGTACCTCATATATTTCTAGTGATTCTGCACCACATTTCAAACGTATAGCTTCGGCGTTGAAAATTATTCTTCCAAGTGATTCGCCTCAAGGTAAGCAGTTGTCGTCTGCCTTATTAGTAAGTGTCTTCATTCCTGCTTTGCGTGACACCCCCTCCCCCAGTATCTGCATGCTGTGTCGAAGGTCGTTCCAGCCGAAAGCATTGTGTCCATTATTCGCTTGGGTGGAGGGGTGGTTGTTCACTTCACCCACCAGCAAGCAGTAGATTTAATTATATTTCATGGGGTTGATATTGGGTCCTTTCATCTACAACCTGTCGCTGCAGCCCAAAGACCAGTTACGGAGACCCTCTCTCCTGTACCATCGGCTGTTCCTGATTCTCTGTTGATTGATGCCCTCAACACGATGGGTCGTGTTGTGGGAGTGACCAAGATTCTTCCAGCTACAGCCCGTGATTCCCCCTTGAAACATGTGCAGGGTGGGCGCCGCCCACCCTGCACATGTTTTTTCCAACATGTTTTTTCCAACTTCTCAGTCAATTGCGGAACGCCCTGCAACTCTGGAATTAGTCACTGATACCCGGACGTACATTTTTAATCTTTTTGCAGGGGTTCAGTGCTTTCGCTGTAAAGGGGAAGGTCATCTCGCTTCTGCTTGTCCTCATGCTACTGCTGGTGCTAGATCTGATTCTTCATTAGCTACTACAGTTCAGGTGGACCCTGCCCCTGCGGATGTTGTGCAGGCCGCTGAGGCACCTGCTCACATTCTACCTTCATCAATTTTGCCTGCTGTTTCTCCAGTCGTTCCTTCCCTCCCGGTTCCTGTCGTCGTACTGGATGGTTTGGAGCCCTCCAATGAGGATTTTCCATCGCTGGAAGTGTCTGCACCTAAATCACAACGTAAACGCCCCAGCTCACCTGGTGTTTCTACTCGCTCTTCTCTTTCGTCTCAACGTCTTCGGTCCAAGAAACCAGCCCATTCTACCTCGGGTTCACCTAGCCATCATGAGCCAAATTCGGAATTACTAGTTTCGAACCGATTCGCATGTCTCCAGGATGATGATGTTATGGACATGGTTGCCCCTGAACCTGATGACACTGCAATGGTTGACTCTGACGATGATTCTCCTTCTCCTACACTTCTTGACATTTCTACTATGTTTGAAGAACTTGCGGTGCCTTTGCACCCTCTTACCTTAACTGATCTGTATGCATTGACCACTCGCCCGCGTAAGGCGAAGTTGATCACACTGCCTTGCATTAAGAGTAAGCTTCACTTGCTGCCTGAAATGATTGCACAGCTAAACCCGTTCCATGCATTTATAACTAATGTTACTTTGCCTGGCGGGACTGAGCAATATGCTCGCCGTCTGGGATACTTACTCAAGATTTTGAGGGCTGAACTGGAAGGCTGGATGCAACCTACCAGTGATGTCCTTGTTAACACTACTTAGCTTTAATTGTAGAGGGCTTGCGTCTTCTGCGGCGAATGCTTTGGTTTACGAGGACGTTCGTTACCTGGGGGCTAATATCATCCTTCTCCAGGAGACGAACTGTTCCTTGGATGCCGGGTGTTCCCGCTGGAGACACTGGCCGTACAATTTTTATCATAATTACCGGACCCATCTCAGGTCTGGTAGCGCTATAGCGTTTCATGTGCGTTTTCATTCTTCCCTTTCTGATCTTGTTGAGTCACAGAGTCTGCCGGGTTCTTTTCAACATATTTCTTTTTGTTTTTGTTCTAAACGTATTCATGTTTTCAATATCCATATTCCGCAATCTGCTACGGATGCAGAAACTCTCCTCCAACATCTTTCTTCTATCCTTTCGACCCTCCATCCAAATGATACAGTCATTGTTGCAGGCGATTTCAATTGCACTTTGCAACCCGGTTTTGACCGAGATGGTTCAACCGAAAGCCGTTCCGACCTTGTTTCCAATCTAACTCAACTCGTTGTTAATTTTGATTTGATTGATGCATTCCGTTCCCTCCATCCCCGGTCCAAGGAATTTTCCTGGTTCCCCCGGCTGCTTCACGCTGTGTCGCAGCACTCCTAGATAGATTCTATGTTTCCAGTTTTCTCCATTCCTCTCTAGTTGAAATTACTCATCATCCTTCCGTTTCGTCAGATCATCGCCACGTTCTTTTAAAACTTTTTTGCATTCTTCCTCTGTTCCCCTTCCCCAGTCTGGTCGCTCGACGATTCAGTTTTAACTGATCCTATTTTCTGTGCTGAAATTCGCTCTATGATCTCGTCTTCTGTGCAACAACTTTCTTCGTCTGACGACCCAATGGCTCTGTGGCTTTCCACGAAAATTTCGATTATTTCTTTCGCACGCCAGTTTTCTTTCTCTTCCCGTACTTCTCGCTTTCAAGATATTGATGTTCTCCGTCGTAAATTGCAGACTATTTCTCCTTCTGGTCCTTCTTTTCCCGTGTTTCAAGCTCAACTTCGTCGTATTCTGTTTACTTTTGCTTCAACAGCCATTACTCGTCTGAAATTCACTCACTTGCGGTTTCACGACGACCCCTTTTCTAGTATGAAGTCCCTTGAGAAGTATCATGTTAAAAGCAACACAATTTCCTTCCTTTCACTACCTGACGGATCTACAGTTACCGAACCTTATCGTATCTGTGAACTTACTTTTTTCCCATTATTCGGATCGTTTTCAACACCGACTCCTTTCTCCTGCAGATACCTCCCCTCTTCTTCATGTCCTCCCTCAGGTTCCACATTGTTTTTTTGATTCTCTTGTTTCTCCTATCTTTCCTTCTGAAGTCCGCTCTGCAATTTCCAGTCTGAATGACCGTTCTTCCCCTTGCGCGGACGGTCTTCCGCTCTCATTTTATAAGAAGTTTCTTCCTTCTCTCCTCCCGCTTCTGGTTGCTTGTTTTAATGCCGTTTTTACTTCTTCAAATTTTCAGTCTTCTGATTTTACTTTTGCTGTTCTCCGTCTCATCCCCAAAACCGGAAACCTTGGTCTTTTTTCTAACTGGCGTCCTATCTCTATTCTTAATACTGACTACAAAACCTTTGCTAAAATTCTCGCTTTTCACCTCAATCCCGTCTTGCAGCATTTAATCCACCCCGATCAAACTTACACTATTCCCTCCCGTTCGATTACTACCAACATTTCCACCATTCGCAACTTATATTTTCTTGCTTCCCAACGTTCCGAACCTCTCGCAATTTTTAATATTGATCAGAAACAAGCTTTTGACTCCATTAATCTCACTTATCTCTTTGCTGTTCTTCGTCATTTTGGCTTTCCTACTCTTTTCTGTCAAGCTCTTATTAATCTTTACTCTCACTCTTCTTTCCGTATTCGCACTTCCACATTCATGACAGCTACCATCCCCTTTGACAACGGGATCCGGCAGGGTTGTCCCCTTTCGGGTCAACTTTTTACGCTTGCATTTGAACCTCTCTTAATTTGTCTGCGTTCTCGTTTGTATTCTGTGATTCCTCGCAGTATTGCTCCTACTCGTCACCACCGCATAGTGTTGTCTGCATATGCTGATGACCTCACTCTCTTTCTTCGCACTGAACGTTCTTTCGGTGTTGTCCTTTCTGCTTATCGTGAGTATGCTTCAATTTCCGGTTCCGAACTTAATATGTCTAAATCTGTCGGTCTGTGGGCTGGATCGTGGGTGGCACACGGTGATCGCCCTTGGGGTGCCCGTTGGTCATCCTCGGTCATTAAACTTCTTGGTGTGTACGTTGGAAATCCCATGGCTGTTGCTGATGCCACATGGATTCCTTTGGTTCAGCAGCTCAATCGCCGTCTTGCTCCTTTTTGCCGGTTCAAACCTTTTTTGTCCTTTTTTAGCAGAGCACATCTGGTTTCTTCCTTTCTTCTTCCCATTTTGACACATTCGTGGTTCGCTTATTTTCCCTCGCCCATTTTTATCCAATCCGCTCAACGTTTGATTACTGATTTCATCTGGAATAAAGTTCACTGGGTTCATCGTTCTACTCTCGTCCTTCCTCTGTCCTTTGGAGGTCTTGCCCTCCCAGATCTTTTTCAAAAATCTAATGCTATTCATCTTCAGACCTTTCTCCATTCTTTTTCTCATCCTCAGATTTCATCGCTTACTATTGTTGATACTTTACTTTTCCCTCGCAGTCCGTTTCTCACTCTCGCTACTTTCCTCCGTATGGATCTGTTCCCCCTCATTCCAGATCACTTTCCCGATACTTATCGCACCGTTTTTTCCCTCTGGCATTCCTTATGTCCCGTCCGTCTCCCACCTACCTCAACTAATGATCTGCTTGCGGAACCTCTCTTTTACTCTTCTGCACTGCGTTCTCCTCTTCACCGTACTTGTGCTTCTCCACCTGGTTCGCCAGTGGCGTGGTACAGGTATCCCAACTTGTAGATGCTTCTCTCCGCTGGAAGTCTCGTTCCCAAATCGACCCTCCTTTTGCTGACACTCCCTTACATCGCGCCCAACTCCGGTTGCTTCATTTTCAGCTTCAACGCCTTTACCCGTCCCTCGTGAATTCTTTTGGGTTAATTGTTTCTTCTTCGGCGTCCCCTTGCCTTCCTTTTCTGGTTTATTTGAATGATGTTCCCTTTCTGGTGCATCAAGTTACTGCAAAACTCTTGTATCTCCACTTTCTTACTTATTTTCGAGCACCTCTCGCTATTCCTTTTGTGCCTCCTGATGAAACCTCTCAGACATGGGTCGATTCACACATTTCTCTGGCTTCCCCAAAAGCAACTGATATTCATTGGCTACATCTTCATCGCCGCTTGCTCACACCACGAACTCTTCATCGTTTTGGTCGCCTGTCTTCTCCCTTGTGTTTTTTCTGTTCAACGCTCGGTGATGTTCATCACGCATATGACTCTTGTTTAGTTTTACAGCCTCTTTTTTCATTGATGTTTGCTCTTCTCTCCAAGGTCTGTCCTTCCTTTCACTCTGTTTCACATTACTATTTTCTTCGCCGTCATCATCCTTCCGCTGCTGTTCACAATCCAGTTTGCGCGTTTTTAATTTTGCAGGCCAAACTGGCTATTTATTTATACTATCATACCAGTGTTGATCGGCCTGCTCTTCGTCGATACCATCCTGCGAGAGTTTTTCTGTGCCGTAGGTTTCGTTCCTCGATCAAGTCCGTCATCCAACTTGAGTACGAGGTAGCTCTGGCCCGGCAGGCAGTTCCTGCTTTCTTCTCGATCTTGTCCCCCCACCTCACCTGGTTTCGGGTTGAGCATGGGTTGATTCAATTCGTTTGATCAGTTGTTTTTTCTTGTTTTTGTTATGGTGTACTGGTTTCTTCACTTTGTTTGTTTTTGCTTTTCCGGGTTGTTGTCTTTTTCTGTTTTTGATTGAGCTGCAGGTTTTTTTTTGCCTTGTATTCATTCTTTTCTTCTAATCATGTTGTTTTTCCTTTTTTTTTTTTTACCGTTTTCCTTTTCTTGTTTTTATGATGGCCCTTTGGTAATGTTGTACTGTTTTGCTTCCTTGAGATTCCGGTCTTTTTGTTGTTTTTTCCTCTGTGCTTTGTTAGCTCATTCTACTGGTCGGTATATTCTTTCTTGGATAGTGCTTTTCTATACTTTTCCTCTTACTAGCGGCCTCTGCCTCTTTGTCTGAATTTTCTTGTCGTTTTGCGCTGTGATTGGATGTTTTACAGCTAGTTGCTTTGACTTTTTTCTGTCCGGAGTCCGTGGGCATTTGTGTTCCTGTGTTCTGTGTGTATTTTTTTTGGGTCTTGGTGGTGCTGTGCAATCGGTTATTGTTTTTTGTGTCGGTATTTTTGTTGAGTTGTTTGTCTATGTATTATTGTGTGCTTGCTTTCTATGTTTTCGTCGGCCACAGTTGTTGGTCGACGCATTTCTTGTTGTGGTGTTTTGTTGTACTGGTTGGCCACCAATTGTTTGTGATCACTGTTATTGTTTGGTATTAGTGTGATGCTTGTTGGGTGTTGTTGTTTTCCGTTGGACTAGTCTGTGTTGTCTAGTTTTGCAAAATTTTTTTGGCGTGTTGTGTTTCTTTTGTGCTTGTTTGTTTGTTGTTGTTCCTGATCTTTTTTGTACTGTGTTTCCTTAAAGTGGTATTACCGTGTTTTTGTAATTGCTCTTGCTTTTTGCACGTGTTGTGTTTAGTTGTTCGGTTGGCGGCTGTCATACTCACTCTGCTCCTGTGTGAGTTTTTTTAATACTGTGATTGTATTTTACCTATACTGCTAATGTGATAATCTTGTTTTTTACTTGTTTGTGTATGTTCTATTTTCGTGTTTTAGTTGGCTCCGCAGTTTAGGGAGCCTTTTTTTCTCATGCCTTGTGTTTCATGTTCACTTGTTTGTCTATTGGGTTACGTTGACCCAAGGAGTTGGTCAACGCTCTATTTGCCTTGTACTTTTTTTTACTGTGCCTCTTGTGTTTTTTTCTAGACTGTATGTGACTACATGTGTAGTGAAGTAGTCAGTTGCGGCAGTTTTGTCTTTGATTATGTTTTAAGTGCACTTTTTGTGTTTTCGTTTTTGTGTTTCTTTGCACTCAAGCTAGGGTTCTACGTCTTGCTTCGTGCTTCTCCTGTCCGGGTTTTTCTTGTAATATTGTATTTTTTCTCGGCACAGCCTTCTGTTGCCGTGCACGACTGGACGTACTTTGTGTTGTTTTCAATGTGTTATGATGCTATGCGATCTTGTTTCCGCGTGATTCTCTCTGTAGCGCCACGTCGGCTTCTGGGGTTTGTCAACGCGCGTCTTCTTGTTTTGAGTATGAAATTTGAATTGAGTGCGATTTTTTTTTGTGAACCTCGTGTGCCTGTTTGGCTACATTTATTTTGTGTGATGCAGCGGTTCTTCCCCTTATTATCATGTATTCTTCTGTACAGTGTTCCACCTGACTTACATGCGTCACTTCGTATTTCGTTTTTAGTTACAGCGGTTGGTTAACGCCCCTCTTTATGTGCACGGTTTTTTTGTTTTTTATGTTCTTCTTGTACTAATGTTTTGGCCGCTGCTGCATGTTTTCAGAAGTACAGTTTTGTTTCTCCTGTCGCTGTCTTGCAGTGTCAGTCAATTTGTGTTGTGTTGTATTGTTGTTGTGTTTTTTACCTGTCACCTTTGTGTTCGCGCTGCTATGTACTAGTTTTGAGAATGTGTTTTTTCTTCCCTCACTCTGGGGTTTGGGTTTTGTAATGTGTGTGTTTTTCGTTTTTGTTTTCTGTGTTCCTTTTTTATCTGTATATATTTTAATCTTGTTCTGATGTTACCAGTTTTCTTTCCTCCTTTCTTTTGTGTTGAGACTTCTTGGCCTCGTCTCTTTTAATACAGTCTCATGTGACTGAAGCGTATCCCATGTACCTTGCTTTTAGACTAATAAAGGTTTATTTTGAAGGTAGTGGTCTAAGGCGTTGGCCTCTGATCATTCGCCCGAAAGGGGTCCGGGTTCGAATCCCGGTGAGGCATGGGTGTTGTGTTTGTCTTACGGCACTGGCTCTCTCCCTTCCCTGGAACCAGTGACCCGAAATTAGGGAAGGGCGACTGCTTATAGCCCATTGAGTTGCTCACGGTGGTCGTTAAACCTCCAATCAAAAAAAAAAATCACAGGGAGGTTACTTGGATACACGATGCTCATTTTAAAATACATTTTTTACGCTTTCCAACCGTAGGTTGAAGAAGCGCATATGCTCCAGCTTTGTCCGTCTGTTCGTCCGCACGATAACTCGCTTAAAAATGGTTCGATTTCGATGAAATTTTAGTATGTGGTAGGGGACCACCTGGGGACAAACCCTATTGAAAATGGGCGAAATGGGTTCAAAGGTCAGGACATAGGAGCAGGATCCATTCCATCGCCCTTATGCGTCATGACTTACCTAAAAATGCTTCGATTGCAACAAACTTTAATATGTTTTACCGGAGGTATACTGAACCAATTCTGTTTAGCATCTTCGAAATGGGTTCAAAGGTCAGTGCACAGGAACGAGATTTATTCCACAGCATTATCCTCATAACTTGACTAAAATGCTTCGATTGCGACAAAACTTTAGTCTGTTGTTCCGGAGGTATACTGAACCAATTCTGTATAATATCGTCGAAATGGGATCAAAGGTCAGGACACATGAGCGAGATTTATTCCACAGCCATTACCTCATAACTTGAGTAATGATTTCTGGTATGTTGGAAAGCGTATAATAATCAATGCATTGCATGATTTTACTGACTTGTTTGTTATTGCACACGACTTCGTTTTCCTAAAGGTAAATAACATTGCTATATGTTCACTATACATTTCCTGCATCTCGTAAAAATTATTTAATTATGCGTGTGTTTAGTGAAGCTTTGTATTTTTTATATTATGGGATATGGTAACAGAGATTTTTCTGTTCTTACGTGAAAGTAATTCAAAAACTCTCACAACTTAGCCCCTACATTATTAATGATTTAGTTAATTACAACGTGAAATTTAAACCACACATTTTTATTTTTTCTTTAAATAACGACGCAATTATGCGGTTTGTCGCAAGACAAATAGTCGAAATAAATTGCAATACAAATAAAAAAGAAGTAGTGTATTGAACGAAAACTGATAATTAAGCTCTTGCAAAACTACAAGTGCTTGGAAATATTGCGACATAACCCTTAATGATGCCAAAAGGTCTCGAATGCGCTGTATTGTTTTAATGGAGAGTTTCGTTAAGAGTTAATGAGTCCCAGGACAATTCTTCTAAGTTGAGGTACTGTTTTTTCAAGAATTTTACCTTCCTTATTAGGACAGACGCTTCAAAAATGAGTTCTTAAAAAAATTAAACATAATTATTCTGTTTTGGTCGTTTGTTCGATTCACTAATGACACCACGTTATTTAAACCATAATTTGAGTGTCTGAAAACAGGAAAACAAGGGTTAAAAACTTCGTTGTGCTTTGTAATTTTAATATAGAAGCTATAGAAGGTTCCCAAAAAAAAAAAAAAAAAATACCCCTTCTAAAATTTAACACACGGCTCCAATTCATCAGACCTCTATATTAACAGTTACTCATACGGAGTATGATCCAAAAATTCACGGACGGCAAAGTACGTGTATCGCACGTACTTCCCGTCCGTGAACTATTATGGATTACGTTACGAAATGATCCCCCCTCACAGGGAAATTCGTTTCTTCCATCTACGTCACGCTACTCGCTGCAGTACATCCGGGTATGTGAGCAACTTAGGCACTGTTTGGCGATTGATGAAAAATGTCATTTTTTTCTTTAGCAGCGAGTTAAAATTAAGTTTTGCGTTCGTTTGGGTAAAGTCCAACAGAAACTTACGAGATGTTGAAGCACGTTTATGGCGAAAACACCCTGTCGAGGTCACAAACATTCGATTGGCATCGACGCTTCAGAGAAGGCAGATAGGAGGTCGAAGACGACGAACGAAGCACGCGGCCAGTGACAGCTCGCACGGGTGAAAACATTTCGAAGTTAGCGGCCATCTAACGCGCCAACAGACAACAGACGTACTACCAAATAGCAGAGGCTGCTAGGAAGTCGGAGAGTACATGTCAACGGATACTAACAGATGATCTGAAGATGCACCGTGTGTGTCCCACGCGTGTTAAATGGAGATCAGTTAGCCACAGGAATGAAAATGGAGGGTGACACAATAACAGCCGCCGACCAAGACCCACAGTCTCTTAAAAGAATCGTAGCGGCTTGAGGAAATAATGCTGCTTTCTCTTCGATCCGCAGACTAACCGGGAATGAGCTACGTGGAAATCACCATTGTCTCCACGCAAGCAGAAATTCCGCCGAGATCGCAGCAAAAGCAAGATAATGCTAGAGGTCATATTCGACATCCAGAGTACTGTTCATCTTGAATTTATCCTTGAAGGACGCACTGTCTACAAGGAGCTTTATTTGGACGTCATGCGACGTCTATGTGAGTCGATCCGCAAGAAGAGGCCTCATCTGTGAGGCGATCAATCGTGGATGCTGTTGCACGGCAATGCATCAGCACATAGGTCACCCCTCGCTCGCTCGTTTCTCGCCAGAACAAGAACTGTTGTCCTCCCACATTCACCGCAATCACCCGACCTTGCCCAGTGCGACTTTCACCTCTTTCCTCAGCTGACACGTCGGCTTCAAGGCCGTCGGTGTTTGAGCCCAGAAGAAGTAACAAACGCATTCCTGAGTGCAGTGAAGGACACTGCAAAGAATGGGTTCCAGAAGTACTTCGACGAACTCTACAGGTGCTGGCAGAATTGTCATTTTGCAAGAGGGTCTTATTTTGAAGGTGTGTGTGCTTCAATTTGCATCTCTAACTATCTATGGACTTACGGACGCTATCCGAGAACTTTTGGGTCCTACTTTATATTTAGAGAAATTAATAGAGTTACACCACAGAAAAGTTATAACGAACACCAATTGATAAAACACAACAAGGGCAATCTTTGGTTTATTAAGGTGCTTTCGCCATTAAAGTCAAACATCCGACCAATAAAGATACACGGAAGGATTTTCTCTGAGATGACGATCTTTACAACGTCTTTAATATACACTGCTGGCCACCCAAAATGCAACTCTAAGAAGGACACGAGATAGCAAAGCCAGATTTACTAGACACATAACAACAGATACAAAGATGGCAAAGATGAAACGATTGAGCTTACAGGCCCGTGAGACTTGTGGAACACGCTGACATCAATAGTTAGTGTGGACCTCCATGGCTGGCAATAACGGCCGCTGCACGCCGCGGCATCGAACGAAAAATACTTTGGATGTGGGCTCGGGGTAGACGGTCCAGGCTGCTTCCACACGTTGCCACAGTTCATCAGGCGTAGCCACGGGTGGTGCTTTCCGGGCCACTCGGTTGTCGATCAGCTACCAGACGTGTTCGATGGGCGACATATAGGGAGAACAAGCAGGCCACGGCAGCAGTGACACCTGGTGGGCCGTGAAGAATTGTTGCACGAAACGTGCCACGTGCGGGTGCGCATTGTCCTGTTGAAACGTGGCGGCTGGCAGGTCCTGCAGGTAAGGGAGGACCACAGACACCAAAACGTCGGAGATGTAGTCGTGGCTGTTAAGTGTACCGGCGATGCGTACCAGAGGGGTGCGGGTGTCATATCCAATTGCGCCCCAAACCATAACGCCAGGTGACGGATCGGTATGGCGATGCATAATGCAGGTGTCATACAGTCTCTCCACGCGGTGCCGCCACACGCGGATCCGACCATCGTGGTGTTGCAGGCAGAAGCGGGATTCGTCGGAGAAGACAATGTTGTGCCATTTCGTAGTCCAGGTGCGGGGTTTAACGGCCCACTGCCGGCGTACTCGCCGGTGGTATAACGTCAATGGTAATCGGAGCAATGGGCGCTGTGCGACAAGTCCTCGCTCCTGCAGACGACGTTGAACGGTACGTGCTGGCACAGGTTGTTGCGCAACACACCCTAATTTCTGCGCTAACGTTCGTGATATGGCGGTGCGAGCCGTCAATGCCCACCGCACACCATGCCGGTCCTCCCGTTACGTTGTGTGCCGCGGCCGCGGCAATCGCTCACGTCTGCCCGTCCGTCCTTCCTGCACCCACCGAATCCATACTCGCCTCACTGTGGGTGGATGTCGTGCCAAAGGGGGCCGATGTCTCGGTACGATAAACCGCTGTCACGATAAGCCACTAATCGTCCTCTGTTGAACTCCGAAACGTGCTGGAATGACTGCCGTATTCTGCGACGAAGCATCAGGAAGCTCCCCACGCACAGGTTCGGCAGCACAACACACTTCCACTAGTTACACCCCGCCTTCTGTGCACCCTTTTTATAGTGCTTCTCTGTGGCGTGCCGGGCGCACATGAATTGCATATGCCCTGCAATGCTAATCGTTTGCATGTCCTCTCGCGGGCGACGCATGCTGCGAATTTCAGGCCAATCGGATCCCTCCTTCTTGGTGTTGCATTTTGGGTGGCCAGCAGTGTATTATACATAAGCTGTGCATGTTCAGACTTTCAAAGATGTGAAATATTATTTTTTTGATTTTCATTTGAAAAAGGGAAGGAACACCTTTAATATCAATTATATTTCATGTAAATATGCTACTCTACTTAAATGCTTGTCCACCATATTTACAAATTGAAACTTGAGAAGTATCTCTCAAAAATCATGCCGTCTCGACAGCCGAAGGCTTAGGACCGCAGGTTTCTGGTTACTCAGTCGTTCGAGCTCTGCCTGGATTCGAGAAACGATGAGGCATGAGTGCTCTGCTTGTCCCTCGTGCGCTGGTTCTCCATTTCCCCTGGGATCATTGGCCCTAAATGTAGGACAAGCGACTGCTTATTGACTTTAGATTTGTTCATGGTGGTCGCTAAACATCGAAAAACAAAAAGCAAACGTTGCCACATTATTAATCTTAGTATTGATCGAAAAGCAAAGCCTATACAGAACTGCAGAATTACTCTTGGTTTCCTAATTTTAAAACATGATACGGTTTTTTGTTTTGGTTCGGGTTTAACGACTAATGAGAGCAGGTGTAAGGACTATAAGTAGTCACCCTTCCCTAATTTCCGGCCACTGCCTCCACGGAAGGGAAAGAGCCAGCGCATGGGGGTTACATAAGCACACCAGACAAAACATTAGTCACTCCGGCACAACTTACCAAATCATGGGTGACGGCGCCTCTTGCCTTTGTAATAGCATAAATCCGGTGTGGTAGAGACTCCATGAGGTTGTGTATGTATTGAACATCGATTTGCAGCCACTGGTGCGTCAATTAGTCCCGAAGGTCCGCCAGAGTACGTGGGTGTCTATTCCGGCGTTTCACCTTCTGTTCCAAATAAACCCACATATTTTCAATAGGATTTAAATCTGGGATTTGGCTGGCCAGTCGAGGTGAAACAGTGTTGCTGAATGTTCGTCGTGACACTCAGACACAGTTTTAGCCCTGTGAACACGGCGATTGTAGTCTTGGAAGACAGGAGTGGCAATGTGCTGTTGATCCTGGAGATGTAGAGCAAAGGGCAACACTTCGGGATTTAGAATGCGAAGGTACGCATGCTGGTTCAAATTAATCGTCACTGCAGCGAGAGAGCCCGTTTCGTGGTACGAAAAATAACCCGAAAACATCACAGAACCCCCTCCAGCTTGAACAGCACTTTCAACACAATCAGGATTAAAGGCTTCATTGGGCATGTGATGAACTTGTCGCCTCCCATCATTGGAGAACAAACAAAAACGTGACTCATCAGACAAAAAACTCGTTTCCAATACTCCACAGTAACGTTTTGGTGCCTCTGAACCCATTGATAACGTGCGCATTTGTGACTTGCTGTTAAAAAAGGCCTCTTCCGCGGTACTCTGATCCAGATGTCCATCGCATGCAGTTCTCGTCACAATGTGCTTTCGGTTATTGGTTGGAGTTGACTGTCATTGATTGTTTGGAGCAATTATTGACTGGTTTGAAACCGATTTACAGTTACTTAGCGTGAAACATGGCGGCGGTCGCTATTTGTGAGAATTGTTTTCCGGCTACAGTTACGCCGCCGATTTTCAGTTGACTGCGAACTACACCATTGTTTGTAGACCCGCTGGACAGTACGCTTAGTCACACCAACAAATTGGGCGACTTCATTCAGTTTGTGTCCGTAGGCATGGCCAAACACGATGGCTCCTTTTTGCCACACAGTAACCCATATTGAAGACTAAATTCAACACACACGTTGCAGTTCACCACTTCACGAGACAGAAATGATCCTGTAGACCACGTCAGTGCTATGTATCTCTCAGTAATGCTTTAACGGCGCCCTTTGAACAACCTGTAACTTCCTACTGTCATTTCTGTTAGGGGTGACTAATGTTTTGTCTGGTGTGCTAACATTGCATATGCCTCATCAGGAACTCGAGGCAGGAACCAGGTCAGACTACCAGCCAGAAAACAGCGCTTCTGATCACGCGGCCGCCAGAATTGCGTAATTTGTTTGTGGGTTGTTTAAATATCTGGATATTGCAATTCACAAAGGAAAATGTAAACGCGATGATGATTTCTAATTTTTGATATGGTAGAAATGAACATGGCAAAGTGTTTGGTGTAACAGTTGTTCAGATCGATTTGAAATGACTGCCTGGTGGCTATATTTCTTGTAGTGCGACAAATGAAAAGGCTGAAAGTGTAACTAATGCCGAAAACTCCAGAGGGAGAAATCCCTTATACTCTCGGTAAACGATGCATAGCTTTGTCAATGCAGGTATTCGGATAAGAGATGGAAGAGAATCAGTATGTAGGGAGGTTAAAGTGATTTGATCTTTCTTAAACAACGTCAAGGGGTTGACACACACAAAAGCAGAGCTCAATATTTTAGAGGTAGGCGGGATTGCTATTTATGCAGCTTTAAAAGACCTTCAGAAGTATCGTTAATCGTCAAAGAGAAATCTCAGTATTCTTGAGCATATTACGCAGTGAAAGAAATGTGACTGTGTAAATACAAGTTAGAAGGACTATTTATATCAAACGCAGACAAAGAGATATTTGACAAAAATTTAGTTTGTATGGTATCAAAATGAAATTACTGAGTCTTACAGAAATAAAACTTCAAGTTTTCCCACATCTCAACAAGAAATGCATTCATTATCGGATTTCGTTAGCACTAATTGAGCAATGTCGGACATTAGGTGCGCAGAGAGCCCTGCTATTAGTGGAACTCAAAAGTGGCGTATCTGAAACGAAAAGGGTGATGTACAATCGAAAGAGGGGTAGTGAAATAACTGTTTTACTCCTGCACTAACAAAGATTGCCCAAGATCTTTACCTTCAACAACAATACATACGGTATGACAAAAAAAAAAGAAAAAAAAAAAAACTAAGTACTAGTAACTTCAGGCCAAATGAAACCATATGGTTGGTTGATTAATTAGTTTTACTGGCGTTAAGGTTCGTGGTGCCCAAAAGCGCCAATCGTCAGTATTATTCTTAAAAACTGAAAACAAAATGGCATGAAAACGCAGCAAAGAATACGTACAAAACCGATGTACAAAGAAAACCATATATGACGGAGTTTGATAAACACTGTCAAAAGCCTTTCAAATCAAGTACCAAAATTTCAGTATGACCACAGTTTTCTATAGCGACATTTCAGACATGGTTAAAACCTTTAGAAAGGTATTGATTGTCTTTAAAAAGATTGGTACAATAGGTGTTACAGTAGTTGTTTAGTAATTGATCTTCCGATTATTTTACTTTATACACTGTAAAAATTAAGTGGTGTGAATTCACGGAAATATTTTGAAAATAACGTGCAGCAAATTTGCTGGTTGGTGTACGTCTTTTATCGAAGTTTCCGTTTTTCTTAACCCGTATTTTCACAGATTTTCCGTAGTCATAAATTCCGTTTATTTCAGTAAAGTCCGTTTTAAGTTTTTCCGTATTTATACAGAAACTAGCTACCCGGCGTGGCTTCGCACAGTAGCAATTTAGAATATACGGCGAATCTAAACAGAGACGATTATTACGTTCAACAGGCGACTCTCTTTCTCTTTGTAAAGCCATTCTTAATCTGCCATTTGCCAATCGAGATTCTGTTTCTTGAAAAATTTCATTATGACGGGATAAACAAATTATTTTAGCGTCTGATGTACTACGACCTATATTCGATTTTCGTGTCGGCATAATGGTAATACAATACTTAAATTTCCATTAAGGAGCTACACAAAGAGATATATACGTTTGGACGAAAACAACTACACATTTAATTTGTGCGAGCGCCGATAAACCAATTGTCTTTCAACATCCGATGTAACAACGCATTTAGTCTGTGGCCTTACATGCTGTCAGACCGGCCGCCGCGCATGCGCATAGAGTCTTTTTCCCAATGAGCAGAAAAGTTTCGTAAACCGGTCGCCGCGCATCGTCGTTTAGGCAGTGGAAGCCACGAAAGAATGCGAACGCCGATTTTTTCTTTGATTTGTCACTAAAATCGTTACTGCTCGGCTCCTTTTGTCATAGATTAATGCTTCATACACCTAAACCTTCCTCGACAAATGCTCTATGGAATGGTGAAAACCGCACCTAAATCTGTCCAGCGGTTCTCGAAATTAGCCCGAACAAACAGACAGACGCCTACCGGGGACTTTATCTTATACTATGCATAGATTTTGCAAAACAGAAGACGCTGAATTTTTCAGCGCATTTACTAGATACTCTTTTCGCAGAGGTGGGAATGAAACACGCCGTTTGGATTGCTTCAACACATAATGCGCGTCTTAACCACGCATCAAGAAAGACGTGGAAAGCTGAATAACGTTTATGGTAAAACTAATTGCGCGATGATGATTTTTTCTTTTGTCAATAATGCGAGTGATTTAGTCATTTTATTTACTGTTGGATCTTAATAATTTCAATAGGTTTGTAGTAATTTCTTTTTCTGTAGGATGATTTCTCACAATTTAAGTATTTCTTCGTGATTTTTTGAAACAACAGATTGCTTTGGAACTTGAGATCTTTTTTAATTGGCAGTGACTTTCAATCAAGAAAAGGTGAAATGTACTGTTTTATAGTATTCTTTCACAAAACTCCTAAATATAAAATGTACTGTTTTATAGTATTCTTTCACAAAACTCCTAAATATAAAATGTACTGTTTTATAGTATTCTTTCAAAAAACTCCTAAATACAAAATGTATCGTTTTATAGTATTCTTTCACAAAACTCTTAAATATAAAATCTACTCTTGATAGCTATAATATCATTTGTTTTAAGGACTCCAAAGCCTGATACATAGACATCGTACAATCACCTGTACAATAAGTTAAGTACCCAGTTACTTACAGTAACACAATATATAATAGGTAATAGCAGATGCACAAAATGGGGAGAGGAGAAGAAATATCCTGTGCCACAGTATCCAAAATTCATGGGATATGCAATCTACAATATCCGGTCTCGCTACAGAACTTCAAAATGAGATCCTTTGGCAGACGAATGAAATTTAACAATTAATTAAACCTCACGTATTCCCACGATTCGCTGCTATTATCGCAAATTTTTCATCATATGGATACGGAAGGAGTGAGGGCGGAGTTTTCCCGTTAATATACGAAAGCAATTTCTGAAAGGTTTCTGAAAATTCAGGATTTTCCTCGGGTACAAAAACCCGTGAAATTCGGATTTCTTTTCGTCATTTCACGTGAAAATTTGTATCAGAAATGTGCTTCGTTAATTCACGAAAAGAATCAGGAAAGTGGCACGTGAATTTAAGAGAATGCTTTACAGTGTATCCACATACAGTACATACTTTCATACATATCAGTAAGCTGCTCTCTGAGATTCAATGGTTAGCTCTTCAAAGAAAGATCTTTTGCCAGATCGATAGGTGTTAGCTCCTCAAAGAAAGATCTTTTGCCAGATCGAATGGTGTTCGACATTGCTTGTGTTGATGTACCAAAAGCCTACATTTACGTTAATCTTGACATACAGCTCGGGCTTCACGAACATCCTTCACACCTCACATTCAAGATTTCTTATACCTCATACTCATTCCTTTTAGCACGTTTTTGTAAATAAAGTACGTGCTTATAGAATCACTTTGTCCCTCCGTTCGTCCGTCCAACCCTGGACACCATACCTTGGCAGCTATTAGCCCTGTTCGAAAAATCATTTTTGCATTAGAAATCTTGAAATGTGAAAACGATGATCCATGCATTCCGGATGTCTTCCTATGCATAACTTCCCTGCCGCCCCGGTGGCGCAGTGGTCTAAGCGATGGCCTCTGATCATTTGTCCGAAAGGGGTCCGCGTTCGAATCCTGGTGAGGCATGGATGTTGTGTTTGACTTCGCTGGCTCTTTCCCTTTCCTGGAACCAGTGACCCTAAATTAGGGACGGGCGACTGCTTATAGCCCATTCAGTTGCTCACGGTGTTCGTTAAACCTCCAAACAAAAACAAAAAACTTCCGTATAGAGAGCGTAAAAGTAGATGCTACTGCATTCAAGGTACATTCTATTCCATAAATTTGCTTCTAAATATCAAATTGAAAAAAAAACCCTTTCTTCCTTTCGATGGCATTTTTAACGAAGACTGTTTTGGATACTTCCCTGTGCGTAAGTGTTTATCTCTGTTTCAAGTAATGTACACATCCCCCACCCCTTAAGGGCGTGAAGGTAAATTGTTACTTATCCGATATATCTGCTTCTAAAAGTCTGATCTGCCGTCCATGTGAATATTGGTTTAAGTACTGTCTTATTAGCATTCGTCTGAGAAGAGTCCGGGTTCGAATCCCAGTGAGGCATGGAATTTGTGTTTGTCTTATGACTCGGGCTCTCTCTCTTCCCTAGAACTAGTGACCCTAAGTTAGGGAAGGGCGACTGCTTATATCCCATTGAGTTACCCACGGTGTTCGTTAAAATTTCAATCGAAAAAAAAGGCCGATTTCAAAAAATTATTTCGCATAGGATACAGCTTCTGATGGGAAATGTTCTACATATAATTTATAATTTTTTCACAGAATAGTTTGGCCATCACGGTGCGCAAGTGTTTAACTCTGTTTCTGAAGTATTTGCAGCAGAATCCGCACTTCTGAAAACTCGATTGAAAACATTTTTGGTGGGCCGATTTCACTCACCTCAAAAAACCTTTTGGGAATACTTCTACTTAAATTAGTGCATACTCTTTACCCCAGGCAGCGTAGATGGATATCTTATTCTTGTCGATATCTCTGCTTCTAAGAGTTGGATATGAAACATTTTTTTTTTCATTGGAGAGCCTTTCCGGAGCGAAAGGTTCTACATATAATTTCAAAAATTTCTTAACGTACAAGTGCGCCACAAGAGGGAATAAGATCACGTTTCCGTTTACAGCATATTTGCAGCAATATCTAAGGAACTATAAACCCGATTCAAAAAATTATTTGCGGTCACATACTACTGATTATGCAGAGATTTTGTGTGCATTACCCCCAAAATAATGCATAATTTCTCCGCTAGGGGACGCAAATATTTAATCCGTTTTTCCGATATCAATGTTTTCAAATGACTGATTAAAAAAAATATATTTTAACACCGGATATCGTTTACCCTGTACTTTAGGCTTGTGCTTGAGAAGATATTTGTAACTCAAGTTTTGTCGCTAGGTGGTATCTATGCTTTTAAATGTCTAATTTAAAGAAATTATTTTAACACCGGATATCGTTTATCCTGTACTTTAGGCTTGTGCTTGAGAAGATTTTTTGTAGCTCAGGTTTTTCGCTAGGTGGTATTTGTGTACTTCTGTTTGAAGCTATACAGTATATCCGCTTCTAAAAACCATATTCAAAATTTTGTTTTTACGAAATTCCATTCCCTACAATAAAGATAGTGAAGATTATCCTCCTTAAATAATGCACAGCTTTCCTGCTAGGGGTCGTAAAGGGCAAAAACATTTTCTTGCTATATTTGCTTCCAAGAGAAGTATTTGCAAAAGGTTTTTTTTATGAAGAGTAATTTTCGCATATTTTCAACTTTCCCAATATGAAAAATTCTTCCTCTAAGGGGTGTAGAATTATATCATGTTTCCTTCTATATTTCTTATTTCAACTACTTGATTTGAAAATCTATTTGTCTCTAATACTTTCGAAATGAGAAAATTTTTTGTGCATTATTTGTCATCTTCGGTAACATGCATTTTAACCGCTGGTGGATGTAGGTAGCTGTTTCTATTTCTGGATGTTTTATCGATTGCAGAAATTCCACTTTTTTTAACTGGTTCCATTTATTTTTCATTTACTATGAATAACTTTAAAACATTTTATTCGCATCGGAAAGGATTCAAAGGACGTAATTATTACAACCAAAAATTGGGAGTCATCTTTCTTGTCTTTTTATCTTACAGGCATTCTTGAGTCTGATGCTCCATTGATTTTCTCGCCCCTTCCTCTTCCTTTCGTTCCTGCCACTAGAACTGAATAAATTATCAATTTGTTAGCACCTCCTCACTCATTATTTTAAAATGGACAAGCTGCCTCAGAATATTTGTCTCCCTCCTGCTAACAACATTTTGTTTCATGTTACACAGTGTAACACATTCTCATTCGGGACATGATCGAAACAAGTACTGCCGCAAATCCCCTTTAGGTACTCACCTCTTTGTTTTGGGGTTTCGTAAATTGAAGAGCTCTAAGAAGTCTCCTGTCCTTGATTTAGGACCATTATTTTAAGGAAGGGAGATAACCAGTAGCATAGGACAAACACAGCACCCATGATTCATCGTGACGTGAACCCTGGCCCACTAGGACGAACGGTCAAAATCCAGCGCTTAAACCACTGCGGCATGTAACACATCTCCACAACACAGAAAAAAAAATCTCCTGCGTCTCTTCTGTGTAATCCAGGTTCGCTATTGTACATCAGAGTAGGAACAATTATACTTTCATATACAGCTGTTAGGGATCTTTTTGACAATAATCCGTTTTGAGAAATCGTCGTGAAGCAGCTGTGACTTTCAAAATCGAACTCCGGATCCAGATTTAACTATGTAATCTGTTTTGTCTCTCAAAAACATGGTTTTTAGATACCCAGCTGCATTAACTTGGTCTATTTCTGTATCACTTAGACTGATCTTGCTTTCAGTACTAGCAGTTCCTAGCTAAAAAACCATAACTGAAGTTTTTATATTTATGCGTACTTATTTTGAATTTCACGCGATTTTGTTCATCCTGTTAAAATATACAGTACTCTGCAATTCACCTTTTCTCTCAGCCAATAGGGCTGTGTTATCAGCATTCAGCAAACTGCATATACCTATAGTTTCAAGACATAAACCAGTACCGTGTTCGTTATAGAATACGAGCGGAGGCGTAATTTAATGTCCGGCACCTAGTTACTGGTCGTATCCCGTAGAATACTTGGACTTGTTTAACAGTGTACAGTATGGAATTTTAAAGCTTTGGGAATCGTCGGTAGACCACAGAGCTTAGCTGGTTTTCTAGGTAAATAAAGGCTGACGTCCCCACATTTTAAATCAACTGTTATTTACACATATGCTTTGTTTCAGCTCCCTTTGGGCAAATATTGTCCTTGGTACAATTTTTCTTTTAAAGAAAGCGGACAACAGTTGGTGGGACTCAAATATGGCTTAATTTTCAGTTCCACATTTTCGTAATTAAAATAGGGCAGGACCCGGTAAGAGTTATTTAATTTTACCCATAACTAGCATGGTTATAATAAGAATTAGACAGTTTTTTTCCGAACGAAACCGTACAGTTTGCAAACCTTTAGCACTTCTTTTGATAAATGTGTCCAAGCTTTATTTATAGGCCTAAAAGTTACGTTTCTGAGGTATCATTTTCTTCGCATTCGTTCACCTATCAGCATGATCTCTCCTCTTCTTGAAGTCATGCCAGTAACGTTTGTACATCGGATAGATTTAAGCACGTCCAAGATTTCCCACGTTTACTGCTGTTTTGGTGTATGTTCCTACGGCAGGTGGACTAAGAACAAATCTTCTGTTGGCACATAATTTCAGGTTCGAATGCAAGGTTAGAGAAAAGTATTCACTACATCTGAAATAGGTTACAATGGCTAACGATTATTGTATATTTTCAAATTTTTCGTTTTTATGTGTCATTTTCGTGAAAGGTGGCTATAGCGTGTATGTACGTCCAAGAAGTTTTCCAAAAGAAACGCACCTATATTTCTATTTCTAAATGGATATCCTTTACACTTAAGAGCAATGGATTTGCTTTGTATGACCTAAACATGATTCGGCATGTTTACTTCTCTCTACTGAGATAGTCCACACCGTTCTGTTTTAGTTTGCTTCAATTGTTTGTTATGCAGAGATGTATGAGCAGCGCACCCAATGTAGTTTTGTATAAAGCTGAAAAATATATCACAGAGGCTTTCAGCATGCTACCAAAAGCTTACGGTGATACAAATTTACCACATGCATTCAGATTTGATTGACACAGCCGTTTCCACAACGGGATGGAAAATGTCTAAGGCAATTCCAAGACTAAAGGCCTTGCGTTATCAGGTAAGATGAACACATTGAACAAGTCCATTTACGAAGTTTGTATAATAACACATAGGATGCTGCAGCTTAATAAAAGCAAACACTAAGACGAATTTTAATGAGGGATTTAAAATATAATTTTGAGATTTCATAGGGGATTCATCAGATCTGACTGTAATACATTCTCGAATATATCAGATCTCTCTGCAGTTGTTTCAACACGGCCAGTGGGATTCACTGACTGTTGTCAGCTTGGAGGCGACGACAACGAAGATGCACCCGAAACGTCGGGATGTAGCTGTGTTGAAGAATGTCAAAAATTTCATCCCTGTGTAACCAAATGATTCAAAGAATAAATTAAGTGCTTTACAAAGTGAACGCATCTCGTAGAAGAGCCAGGTATTTTGGGATCTTCTGCTAATGATTTAAGAAAACTGCTAATAAAATGCTACCTAAATAAAATGTATTTGAAAGCTGTTTCTATGTAAAATATTTTCATAAAAATACCCGTAACCTCTTACGGAGAAAAGAATCGTTCCTAACAAATAAACCACGTTACTAGGAGACCAAGCGTGATGCAAAAATTATCTATAAATAAATCTTGACATTGCATCGAAAATCAGTGACATTTCATAACTTAAAATTAGAAAGAATTTTTCTAAAGTTTGGAGAAGTAAGTTCAAGGATATGTGGAATGAGTTAGATATTAGTAGCCAATTTTCGGGATTCGAGTATTCCATGTGTTTTGTTTTACATTTGGGGAGGGTGGTTTAACGACCACCGTGAGCAACTCGATTTGCTATAAACACTCATCCGTCCCTAATTTAGGGCCACTGGTTCTAGGGAAGAGGGAAAGCCTGCGCTGTAAGACAAGCACATCATACATGCCCCATGGAATTCAAACACGTACCCATCTCGGACGAATAATCAGAACTCATGGCTTTGACAACTGCACCACGTGAGCGGCTATCTCATGTTTCAAGAAAGTACAAAACATATTTTAATTTGTAATAATATGTGAAAATTCATTCTATCTCAAAACACTCATTAAAATGACGAGTTCTGGATGTGTAAATAAAAGAAGGACAAAACATTGCTTTGAAGACGATACACTTTTTTCAACCCGTAAACACGGTATTAACAGAACAATATAGTATTCCATCGTTCGAAAATAAAGTGACAGGGTTTTGGTCTTCTACAGGCAGATGTTTTGTAGTTTTATGGGAACATTTTTGTTTGTACTGTTTACCAGGTTGAAGTGACAAAGAAGTAATGAACAAAGAAGTAATGAACCGTCTAACCAGCCGGAACGAATTACAGAGGGTCAGTCGAGAGTTTTGCAATATTTGGATCACTTTATGCCTTAATACGTACCTTTACGACGAAAGCTGACTAGCATTCAAAGTATACACCATCGGGTTGCACCGTCTTTAGCCATCTGTAGACCAGTTCTTCGATTTCGCGGCGGTAGCAGTTCTTATCCTCTGAGGTGAAGAACTTCCTCACGCCAGCTGCCACTTCCTCCTGGTTGTTGAAGTGCCGCCCGCGAAGGAAATGGGCCATGGACCGGTACAGGTAATAATCCGACGGGGCAAGTCCGAACTATATGCTGGGTGTGGCATTAGTTCGATGCCCTCAAGTTCCTGGAGTTTTGCCCAGGTCGTTCGCGCGGTATGAGGCCGAGCGTTGTCCTGTTGTAGGAGAGCGCGCTTTCTGTTCACCTGTGCCGGGTACGTTTCCTCCAAAACGGTATACAACCCCTTCAGCTGTTCAGAGTAGAGTTTGACGTTGACGGTCCAACCGTCTGGAACAAATTCGTAATGCTTATCCCCTCGAAATTCCACCAGACGAAGAGCATAACTTTGTGCTCGAAGTGCCCACGTTTATCAACAGGTTCAGAAAGCTGGCCCGGGCTCAAGAACTGCCTTTGTGTTAGGAGTACGGAAATAGACCCACTTTTTATCGCACGTAACAGTTCTCTTGATAAAACGTACATCGCGCGGGTTTTGTAGGAGTTTCATGCAAACTTCCGCTCGCGGTTTGCTTCAGCTGGCGTCAGTTCGTGACGAACAATGAGGCAGCTCCTGTACACTTTGCCGATGTCCTGAAGGTGACGAAACAAGGTGGTCTGTGATATGCCCAACTCTCCTGATAATCTTCGAGTGCTGGCTGTAGGATTTGAGTCTACGGCCTGGCTCACTGCCTCCGAATCCAGGTTCGCGTCCTACCTGACCTTGGCTGATCGTCGAGGTTTCTGTCACCTGCGCGAAGTTTCTTGAACCATCTGGTTGCGGTGCTGTGGTCCACGGAACCTTCCCTGTCACATGACAAACGTGTCGTGTTTCTTAAGCAGCGTTATGGCGGAGTTTAAACTCGTAAAGCAAATGTTCCCTAATTATCCGGGTTTGATTGTTCATCTTTTAGGCGCCCCAACCACAGACAGAACGACGACATGCAATGCTGTTCACAGCAACGACTACCACTTTATATCCCTTTCGACTGACTTCAGTGCGCGATTTGAACTAGTTTAAGCAGGTGACATACCCGCCGCCGCAGCAGATGCGTTTATTCAAGTATTGCAAAACTTTCGACTCACCCTAAGTAACTCGAGGTTAGTAAAATAGACTTAAATCAGCTTGAAAAGATAAATTTGCTGTCTATGAAGTAAGCCGAACGCGGCTGGAACGAGTGAGCCTGCGCATCAGAAAGCGCTGCTTTCTCCTCAGCTTTGTTATTCAAAGTTGTGATTTAGGAGATTGATGGACACTAATGTTTTCTAACTAATTATCTGATGAAAGCGCTATAACAATAGTGTGGACCTGAAAAAGGAGAGACAGAAGATATTTGAGTCAACTGTGTCTATACCCAGTGGCCGTGTCAGGGGAACTAGCCTTTCCTCATAAAGCCTTGGGTCATGGAGCACAGAATGGGGGACTAGAAAGAGAGTTTAAAGACGATAATGCTGTGATGAGGGGGAGGAATTGTTTCCCCGAAGTTTTCGTCAAATTGTGCCGCCATGTGAAATTGTGTTTGTTTCGGCTCCATTTGTTGTATGTAGTTACGCCAGCCGCTTATAGATTTTACGAGTATGCGAAATAACTAGCCTGCTAGAGCCATGAGTAAAAATTTGATTAATAGCATGTTTTCTCCTTTTCATAAGAGAATTGTTTTCCAAGCGTACATATTCTTGTGGCTCTCACGAGTCTAAATAAATCCAAAAATTCTTGTAAAAAGGTTACCTGGAAAACTAACTGAGGCTCACTTTAACCCTTGCTTCAAGATGAAATTTTTGTAAATGAGCGCAGTTCATGTGAGTTAACCGATTTCGTTTCAAGCAAAATACTAAGACACATCTAAAACAAAGAAAGACGGCATTACTTGAAACAATATTTGTTCCTGGTTAAGCTTGGTAAAGTAGACGAAAAAGACATTTTTAGTATTTTTCGACATCATATATGGTTTAATAAATCATGTAGTCCAGAAATTACGCTTTTTACTCTTGTACATTCCAAATTTAAACAGCTACGAAGAGCAAATTCAGTAGAAATATATTTTGAAAGCAAATTCAGTTAACACACTTTCTTAAGTACACTCCCATTCTCGTCGAGAAATGCGCCCAAAATAATATTCCGTTATTTATTTGAGATCTTCAAGAACTTGAAAAATGTCAAAATGGCATTTTGTGAAAGTTGAAGGTTGTTTATTATCTTGAATAGTTAAGACTTTGTGATGGATTTATTAATATTCGGAATTGTAAAGTGAAAGGGTCTTACTACGCTTAATTAATTGTTTTGATTTTGACAAGTAATAAAATGACACTTATATAACGAAATATTGTTTCGCTAAATTAAATACATGTATGACTAAAGAAATATTCATGAGATCAGTTCCAAAGAAAAAATATAAATCCTGTGCTCATTACATTTCTGTAATATTTTTTATCTACGAAGATTTGAAAAGCGCAATACTTTGCAACTTGTACAGAGTTTCCAATATAGAAGACTTTGTCGGGACTATGTATCCCGCCCACCCCATATCTGCCGCCGCTCTGATGATTTTCATCATATTAAGCTTGGGAATCAAACGACACTCGGGAACTTTATTATAGAGATATCTCCCTGTAGTACACAGCACGCATCGAAGAACTGTCATTTCCTCAGGAAAATGGGAATTCCGTTCAGGCCAAGAATAAATATCACAGATGTCATGCTGTATCAGATATATTGCACTCTCATTTGCTTCCGACTTGTATTGAAATCCTGTGGCTTTTCCTTGGAGTTTCGGCAACTAATCATCCTTATAGTTCTCTATCTGCATAGATATAAACAGTCATTCTTCGTTACATGTTAACGCCCCTGCCATGTAACTCTTGTTAACTTATGCGTCTTGAGATTTCATTTGTGCATTTACATATAACTATCGCCGAACACTGTTTCATTACGTTTCACATAAACGAAAAAATATCTTATTGCAATATGCGTAAATTACGAAAACCTGATGCTAAATGTGATAAAAGCCATTACAAAAATGTATTTCTGATGGTATGAAAGCGGTGCGTCAAAGCGAAATTTGGCTTCCTCTAGGGTTACCCGCTATTAGTGAAAACTTTAAACTGTTGTATAACACGATTGGGTGTAACCTCTAGATATCCTAGACCAAATGTTACTAATCCACACCCACTATAACACTTCTGATTCAGCTTTTCTTTCTATCTTGTGTCAGTGTGTACTGACTGTGGCTCGGTGTAGTAGTGAGTGATGCGAATACATGCAATGTGTTGTACGCGCATAAATGTATACTCTCGAATCACTCGTTTTATTTCACACCCACAAAGCTCTTGTCATGCGAAAGATGCATAACATAAATTATCTACAAAAAGTACAAAGGTACTCTCTCGATTTTTTAGGATGGATACGAGGTCCGATCAAACAGTTCCGAGACTAGGCCTATATAAAACAAAGTACTTACATTACTTAAGTCTGGCTATGATCTTCCATAAAGCAGTCTCCTTGTGCAGCGAAACACCACTGCCAGCTTTTTTGCCACTATTGGAACGCTCCCTGGAAGTCCTGTTCGCGAATCGTGTCAAGCACCGTCTGCGATTCGCACTGGATCTCGTCCACGGTTTCAAAACTGCGACCCTTAAGCTTCAGCTTCATTTCGGGAACAGAAAGAAGTCGCATGGGCCTACATCCGGTGAGTAAGGCGGGTGAGGTAGGGTAGTCATGCTGTTGCGGCTGCAAAACTGGCGTGTTGCTAACACTCTGTGAGCTGCTGCATTGTCGTGATGGAGCAGGAAATTGCCTCTGCGCCACATTTCAGGTCGTTTGCTTCGAACGTTCTCCCTAAGACGCCGCAGAACATCGCAGAAAAAAAAGGGCGGTAACGGTCTGGCCCTGGGGGACGAATTCACGGTGCACAACTCCACGAATGGCAAAGAACACGATGAGCATGCTTTCGTTTGCACTCCGGACCTGTCGGGCCTTCTTCGGTCATGGAGATGCCGGGCTATTCCGGTGCGACGACTGTTGTTTGGTCTCCCGGTCGTAACTGTAGACCTAAGTCTCGTCCCCAGTGATGATCCGCGACAGGAATGTTGGTTCATTCAACACCTGCTGACGAAGATCTTGACAGAGTTTAACACGGAGCGCCTTATGTTCGGGGTTCAGAGTCTTTGGCACAAACCGTGCAGCAATGCGGTGCATGTTCAATACGGATGTCAGAATTTTATGCACTGTTCCGTATGACACATTGACGATGGTAGCAATGTCTTGAATGGTTCTCCGACGATCCTCATGCACTAGTTCCCGAATTTTGTCCAATTTTCGTGGGTTTTACTTGTGGACGGTCACCTTGACCTCTCGTCGTCTTCCAGTGCCGTTTTGCCGCTCTTCAAGCGCGAGTGCCACTCAAAAGACCTCACACGACTCATTGCTTCATTGCCATAAGCCTGCTGCAACATTTCATGCGTCTCTGTTCCCGATTTGCCGAGTTTGACGCAGAATTCAATGTTCGCTCGCTGCTCTAGTTTGCAGTCCATACCGAATTCGCAGCTGTGTTGTGCATGCGGTCACCAAATATCGTGTAGCACAGCTCCCGATGTTCACAGAACGAGGCCACTCGGCACAATGACTCATGAAAGTCACTGCCCTCGACCGCTGCTCGCGCATCCCCGTACTGCCATCTTTTGGCTTGCTACGTACCTATAGTCTCGGAACGATTTGATCACACTACCTATAATTTCTGAAACTAACTTAGTATACGACAAGCCAGTTTTAAATTTCTCCCATTTTATGAAATGTGTTTACAATTTCAGTTTTTCTTCGACAAAATAGTTTCATTTTCTTCATCATTAAGTAGTTAATTTTATCTGAAGCTCGCATCATATAAAAAATAACGTTTTTTATTATAGTTGTTATTTATAAAAACATGAGTCACTACTTACGAAGATCCAGTGTTTCTAGTTACTACTTATGCAGATTTTTTGGAATAGTAGTTATTGTTAGGAGTTAAGATTTGCAAAGTTAACTAGACTACATAAACTGACGGAAAAAATCCCAACACCACGAAAAAATAGTTGTAGAGGAATGAAATGGCGGCAATACATTTGTATAGGTAACATATTTAATCGATTAAGGTTTCAACATCACAGCTTATTGTAAGCGCGAGAAGAGCCATTTTAAATGTGAAATGCTGGTACATTAATAACCGGTGTAACCGCCAGAATGTTGAATGCAAGCACGCAAACGTTCATGCATTGTGTCGTACACGTGCTGGATGTCAGTTTGTGGGATGGAGTTCCATGCCTGTTGCACTTGGTCGGTCAATACAGGGACCGTTAATGCTGGTTGGGGGTGACGCTGGAGTTGTCTTCCAATGATGTCCCATACGTGCTTGATTGGTGAAAGATCTGGTGATCTAGCAGGCCACGGCAACATGTCGACACTCTGTAGAGCATGTTGGGTTACAACAGCGGTATGCGGACGAACGTTATCCTGTTGGAAAACACCCCCTGGAATGCTGTTCATGAATGGCAGCACAACAGGTTGAATCACCAGACCGACGTATAACTGTGCTGTCAGGGTGCATGGGATAACCACGAGAGTGCACCTGCTGTCATAGGAAATTGCTCCATAGACCATAACTCCAGGTGTATTTCCAGTGTGTCTCGGCCGCAGACAGGTTGGTTGCAGGCGCTCACCTGGCATCCTTCTAACCAACACACGGCAATCACTGGCACCCAGGAAGAACCGGCTTTCATCAGAAAACACAACAGATCTTCACTCCGTCCTCCAATGAGCTCTAGCTTGACACCACTGACGTCGCAAACGGCAGTGGTTTGGAGTAAGTGGAATGCACGCTACAGGGCGTCTGGCTCGGAGCTGTCTTTCAAGTAACCGATTTGTAACAGTTCGTTATGTCACTGTGGTGGCAACTGCAGCTCGAATTGCTGCCGCAGACGCAGTACGATGCGCCACGGCCATACGCCGTACACGGCGGTCTTCCCTCTCAGTAGTGCCACATGGCCGGCCGTAACCCGGTCTTCTTGTGGCAGTACCTTCCCTTGACCACCGCTGCCAACAATCATGCACGGTGGCTACATTCCTGCCAAGTCGTTCTGCAATATTGCGTAAAGAAAATCCACCTTCTCGTAGCCCTATTACACGACCTCGTTCAAACTCCGTGAGCTATTGATAATGGCTTCTTCGTCTTCTTAAAGGCATTCTTGACTAATATCAACACACTTCGTCGAATCTCAACGATAACTAACGCTCACGAACGTTACAGCGCGTATTTACAGCAAACCTGCTTTGCATGTTCCGATGGGCGCTACTAACGCAACACGTATGCGTCGAGCGCGAAATTTGCATAGACGGCATCTTACAGATGTACTCTCACCGCCCACCAAATGTCGGTTATCTAACACAACCCCTTCTTGGTGTTGGAATTTTTTTTCAGTCAGTGTATAAGGGATGTCGAATTGATATTCATGAACAAAGTATTAGTTGTTTTCTAAGATACTACTTTTCACAAATAACTGTAACGTATACTCTAGATTCAGTTTCCTTTTTACTTTACTATCTCTCGTTATTTTATTTTCCTATGTAAATTATCTTCTTAGTTAACGAGATGTTATTTCTCCCGCTGAATGATATGTGGCAATGAGTGTAGTCATGACGTGGTGGTAGGCAATATAAATAGGCGCGTTCAACGATGCTTAGGAGAGCTTTTATGTACGTGAGAGAGCTTTTGTTTATGTGCGAGGAGAGCTTTTGTGTTACGTGAGAGAGCTTTTTGTTTATGTGCGTAGAAGAGCTTTTGTTCATATGTGGAGAGGTTTTGTTCGATGTGAAAAGAGCTACGTTATTTTGTGTCGAGAGCTTCGTTCTATGTGATTAGGTTCTTCTTCATTATTGTGATACGATTAGTGTGACTAGTAGTGTGTGTGTTGGATGATACCAGGAGTTTTCAAATAAAAGGTTTTTAAGTAAGTACGTTTCTCTCAGTTCATAGTACTGTCAGACCTCTGTCTGGCCGTTAGGCCTCTTTCATTAAGTGTTACTATTAACAACCAGCATAAGACTTTATTCATAATTAATTACCACACAACAAACCAGTAAAACCTAATTCATTATATAACGTTCGCTTATTTTACATTCCGTACTTTCTTGTAGAAGTTATTTGCACAAGGCAGGTATTGCTCTGCGCAGATCTTATATTTTTACTTGAAGAACACGACATGGAAAGTCAAACAGCACATACAGTACATTTTATAAAACTATTGAGTCTTCTCATCAATATAGATATAGCCAATTATTCATATCTTAACTGAAGGAGAAAAGCGATGTGAAGACACCCAACGCCTCTTGACATCATTAATTTTCTGTGTAGTAAAAGGAATAAAAGAGAGAAATTGTTGCCTACAATGTTGTAATTAATTAGTTTTCAGTGACATTAGAGGATGGGCTCTGGAAAAATCGATACACCAGACGTACGATTCCGTTGATGAAAATAGGTATATTTTTCTTTTACACAAAACAAATTTTGAGTCGAGTGTCTTTTCAGATAATTAACATTCCCTGATCTTTGGTTGTGTTGTTTTGCTGTCTTTGTTATCTTTTTCCATTTTCATTCTCGTTTTACGGTCACAGTCTTTTGCCTTAAATAACGTACTTAATCAACCAACAACTGAAAATAAAAATTCATCTAAAACTTCAATTGGGAATTGTTTTAATGAATGTCTGTGTAAGACAGAATCTTCATCTATGCACTGCAGGACTTGTACTCGTTTCACTCGCTTATTTATTTAACCATGTTAAACTGGCATTGTATACGCGTTCAAGTGTAATCTATATATTTAAAACTATCTATAAATTTGAAACACAAGGCTGTTTCTTTCTAAAAATTTACCTCAAATTTCAAAATGGGAATTGTTTTAATGAATATCTGTATAAGATAGAATCTTCATCTACGCACTGCAGGACTTGTACCCGTTGCACTCGCTTATTTATTTAACCATGTTAAACTGGCATTGTGTACGCGTGCCAGTGTAATTTACAGTATTTGCTAGCGCCATCAACTGGAGCAATTTTCATGATTTTTTTAAATGAAAGCTACTGACCCACACATGTGCCATTGCTAATTTTTATTGTCATAAGTAATTTTTTTATGTTACCATGGCATTTTCTTTGTACAATCCGCCGTAAGCGGAACGATACACGGGAAATCGGGAACTACTTGAAAGCATTCTGGTTCGGTAGTACAGCCAAAAATAATAAAAAATAAACGAAATAGCCAATGTCCACCGGAAAGAAGTAAGCTTCCCAACGGTAAAATAATTATCCAAATCGGTTCAGTAGTTTTTGCGATTAGTAAAAAAATTCCGTATATTATAGTGAACTACTTTCTTTCACGTTGGGTGGTATTAGGTTGTATGTAAAGAAAGCGGAACGATACACGGGGAATCGGGAACTAATTGAAAGCGCTCTGATTCAGAAGTGTAGCCAAAAGTAATAAAAAATGAACGAAATAGCCTATGCCCACAAGAAAGAAATAAGCTTCCCAACGGTGAAAGAATTATCCAAATCGGTTCAATAGTTTTCGAGATTACTTCAAACACACAAACAAAGTTTCTCTCTTTATAAATTATTAGAATTAGTATTAGTAGTATAGATAAACGAAATAGCTTATGTCCACCGGAAAGAAGTAAGCTTCTCAACGGTGAATAATTATCCGAATCTATTCATTAGTTTTCGAGATTAGTGAAGAAAATTCCGTATGTTATCGTGAACTACTTTCTTTCACGTCGGGTGTGATCAGGTTGTATGTAAACAAAGCTAAACTATACACGTGAAATCCAGAACTATTTCAAAGCGACCTGATTCGGTAGTACAGCCAAAAATAATAAAACATAATAAAATAATAAAAAATAAACGAAATATCCTATGTTTACCGGAAAGAAATGAGCTTCCCAACTGTGAAAGAATTATTCAAATCGGTTCAGTAGTTTTTGAAATTACCTCAAACAAAGTTTCTCTCTTTATATATTAGTATAGATTATATAATAATACCAAAAAAATTGTTAAAGGCAAACTGGCAAAATAAAACACATTTTGTACACCATTGTGTAGTTATGTAAACACGATATCATTTCGGGTCACTGGAAGAATGCCTCAATACTCCAATGCAAGCCCGTCAACGACGGGTAAGCACATGTTTGCACAATAATGAGAAACGTCATTGTTAAATTCGTATACGAGTAGTTGCAAAAATTAAAAGTTAATGGGAATATAATAATGGGTGACCCATCTTATAGACTGCTCATTATAATTCAACCGTTTATTAGAGTTATGCATTTTATTACGATTCGTGTTGTATGACAAGAAAAAATTTGAGTCACAGCTTTTTTAACCGTGCATGGCACGGGTTACGGACTAGTTTGTGATAAAACGTCTACACCACTACTGCTGGAAACTATGGCTTACAAGCAGCATCAATTATGTAGACATTAGTAAAGTTGTGTTATGTATCACTGAAAACATTTCTCGTATTTCGTCGGAAACTATATTATGTTCGCTGTTTTATATTCCACATTGCTAAAAATTCGCTTTTCATTCTCTGTAGAATGTAATAACATTAACTCTCTTCTGTAATTTTTAGTGAACATCCTATGCGCACTAAGAAAGCACTGCAGATGAAAGCATGAGCATAACATTTCAGACATTTTTCCAGCCTTCCCTCTATTCTTCAGTAGGTCCGCCCGCCCGTCCTCAAAAATTATATCTTGGCTTCTAACTCCCATACTGAAGAATTTTTTCTGTGACTCATAGATACAAGTATGAGTGTATGGTTATCAGTGTATGTCCTTGCCTTCATCCATCAGGCTGTCAATCTGAGTTAAAAGGGGAGATATACAGGGTGTCCGATAATTATTGGACACATTACAAAATTAGGTACAAAAAAAAAATTATGAGCATTGTCTGTTTTTCCATGTTACGTATTACTAACACGGTTTCTATATTTTTGTTTTGAAGAATTGTTATTCCCAGAATCCGATAGATGGTGCTAGGTGTGGCCTGATGAGGAATGTATGAGAAATGCGCAATCAGTAGTAATATCATCTGTACAGCAGAAGGCGATGTGTGTGTTAGGGCTTGCGGAATTAGTATGTCATTAAAGTTAAAAGACGGTACCGTTTAGAGTATGGTTGTAATCCTCCGTCAACAAATTCAATTAAGCGATGGATGAAACAGTTTAAAGAAACTGCCAATGTGGAACATCCTGGAGGAGCCGGTAGGCCTAGCATCAGCGGTGAGACGGTTGACCAAGTTAATAAAAGTTTCCGACGAAGCCGCAGGAAATCCGTTCGTAAAGCAAGCAGAGAACTATGAATTACGAAATCGACAGTTCACGATATCTTGCCCAAGAAATTAAAAATTCATGCTTATAAAATTCAAGTAGTGCAAAAGATGCATGTAAATGATCACACTCTACGATACGATTTCGCTATGGATATGCTGAATCGAGTGGAAAACGACGAGAACTTTCCCAGTACTGTAATTTTTAGTGATAAATCCACATTTCATGTATCAGGTATTGTGAATCGTCACAGCTGTAGGATATGGGGCAGTGAACCGCCTCATACTGCTATTGAACTGGAACGTGATTGTCCAAAAGTTAATGTGCGGTGCGCCCTATCATAAAGAGAAGTGATTGGCCCTTTCTTCTTCTGCGAAAAACCCATAAATGGTGACATTTATTTGGATATGCTAGAAATTTCGCTGTACCCCAGATCAAAAGATATGACAATGTCGTTTTCTAACAAGACGGCGCGCCTCCGCATTGGTAAACGTGTGTACGTAAGTGCCTAAATGAGCATTTCGCCTACAGATGGATTTGGCGTGGTGGTCCCATTCCGTTGCCTCCTCGCTCTCCAGATCTAACTCCATTGGATTATTTCATGTGGGGTTATGTGAAAGATCGTGTCTATCATACACCTTGTACTGATTTGCAGGAACTGAAGCAGCGTATCACAGGTGCTATTAATTCCATAACTCCTCAGATGCTTGCCAATACATGGCATGAAATCGAGTATCGCTTGAACGCACTACGAGCAACCAAGGGATCTCACATTGAAATTTATTAACTTGTGTAGTTACATTGTAAGTTAGTACAGTCAGTTTCTTTCTATCTGTTTAATGTTTTGTTTTATATAATTTTGTAATGTGTCCAATCATTCTTCTTGCGAAAGAGCGCACAGGCAGACAAGCTCACGAATAAATAGAAGGATGAACATACAAATGAAGGAAATTACGCGGGTGTTTTCGCCGTGAAAAGGCTTTAGCAGTGTACCATTTTGAAGTGGAGATGGCCGCCCCGGTGGTGCAGTGGTCTAAGCGATGGCCTCTGATCATTCGTCCGAACGGGGTCCGGGTTCGAATCCTGGTGAGGCATGGATGTTGTGTTTGTCTTACGGCACTGGCTCTCACCCTTACCTGGAACCAGTGACCCTAAATTAGGGACGGGCGACTGCTTATAGCCCATTGAGTTGCTCACGGTGGTCGTTAAACCTCCAATAAAAAAAAAAGAAAAAAAAAGAAGTGGAGATGTAAATTCTTCAGATTGACAGACGGACGAACTGATGAATGGAAGGACAGAGAGATGTCTGAAATTTTGCTCTCATGTTTTTCTGTATTAGGCAAATAAAAAAAATAATCTGACATTATTTTTGATTGAAGGTTTAACAACCACCATGAGCAACCCATCTCTAATTCACTTTCTCCAAGGAAGGGAGAGAACCAGTGCCATAAGACAAACACAACATCCATGCGTCACCGGGATTTGGATCCAAACCGTTCACAGAAGAATGGTCATAAGCCAGCCCTTAAAACACTGTGTCACCGGGGTGGCTTTGACATTTTAAAGAGGAAACATCACTTCTGCAGACGGATGCAGGGAATGACTGGCACCGATACTCTTGTGTGCATTCCTGTGTTACCGAGCGAATTTCTTCGATCTGGACGATGGAGGCTTGAGGTATAAGTTCTATGGACAGACGTACAAGCAAACGAACGAATGAATGAACGAAAGGAGAGATGTCTGAAGTATTAAGCTCTTGTTCACATCTGCAGGCAGAGAAAGAATATTTATAATCAGACATTTCGAAACGGATGTATCGTTTCAGCAGACAGAGAGATAGGTGGATGAAGGGCTATAGAGATATCGACAATCTTGTAGGCATGCCTATCGCAGTCAGTCACAAAGAGAGTTTCCTTAATCTGATCATTAGAAAGCGCAGATAGAGTTATTGAGGACGGACGGAGATAGAGATAAACGAAACGACATATATTCCCATCTACCAGTCAGAGAAACAATTTATTTTTTCTCTTCGTTAGAAGCGGATATATAGTTCTGGTGGACGGATATACAGACCAACTATCAATCGGGAGGACGGAAAGAGTGATGTCTGAAGTCTTATACACTTCTTGCAGTAAACCAACATTTTCAAGCAAAAGTACCGTACATGCAGGAGAGAGTGTCGGACTGAAAAGCAACAGAAATCGCAGGCTTCCCTTTAAACGATTTGTTTGTTATTAAAAGTTGGGAACGCGACATCACGCTAGCCCACACATTTTTATGCACAATTTTTAGAGAGGGTTTACTTACTTATATTTTCAAATAGCAAGGTTGACCACCTCCCTTTCCACTTGTCACAGGCTTAGAATTCATGATGGAAGAACTGGATCACAGAGCAATGCCATAATCAAAATACTACCCAAGTCGTGTATGAGAAGTGCAACTCCAGAAGTTATGAGGTGTAATCATTTGCCGGTGATGGAATTCAATTCACATCTTTCTAGTCTGGAGCGACTGTTCTCCTGGTTTAACTACGCTGGCAGGCTTATCGCTACTTCATTGTCGATTTGATTCATGTGCCATCTCAGTAGTACACCATCTACGTCATGTCATGTAGAACGTTACAAAGTCCCCAGCACCAAGAAACAGATGTGCAGCAAGGGCGTTCTTAATATTCGTCACTCATTAGACCGATGTTGAAAGCAAACGGAACATAATGAGATTCTTTCTCCATGTACTTAGCAGAGGAATAAAATGTTCTTCTGGCGATTTAAACATAAAGCGTCTGACAACGACATGTCATTGTTTCGTTAAAGATAAAATAAAAAGGCAGCAGAAGAAAAGGCACTTTTACAATCTAACGAGAACCCGCCTTCTCCCTGTGGCCAAGTGGCATGTGGAGCTGGCTTCTGATCTTTTGCTCGAGATGGGCCTGAGTTCGAGTACTGGAGAGGTTTGGGCGGTGCGCTTGTCAGATAGCGCTTTCTCTTTCCCCTTGCAAGAGGCAGTGGCCCCACATTTCCAACAGGCGACTACTTACATCTCTTAGAACCGCTCATGGTGGTCATTAACTATCCTCACACACAAAAAAGAAAGGTACAATAGAGCGAGTAAGACGTCACTCTATGTTGAAGTCGCAGTTCATATTGGGAACAGTACCCGACGCTTGGTCCGATGTCAATTCGTTCAAAGGGCACAATTCGTAATTGGTACGACTAGCCTAATACGGATTCGGCAAATGGTGTCATCCCACCGATGACTACTTTTCTTTCTCTTGTTAAGAAATGAATAATGAGTTAAGTTCCTTTCTTCTTAATGGTGATTCCAGAAAAGAAGTTTATCTCCAGACTTTGTTGTTTCCAAATTTTACAGTTTACTAAGCACAAATTTAATTAGTAAACACTGCAGACTTGAAGTCTAACATCTCGCAATTAATTAAATGAATAAACAGTTCAAGCAATCAATTCTTGAAACATATTATGAATTTCATATGTTAAGTGCAAAAAACTCTACTAAATGCAAAAGAACATAAAAATTCCTCGAATTTTCTGCTTGAGATACTCTTAAATCGTTTCGCAAAATATTTCAGTTTTATTATAAGAGGTTTCAAATGCTTTAACCGTTCTTCTTATACCAGTCACTCACATCTTCTACTCTTTCAAAACACTCTATTTTTCATTCTTTTCCCTTAGTAATTATTTTTGTAGGTATCACACCATCCGCATCAAATCTTAAAGATAAATATAGAGATGTGATAAAAACGCTATTTAAACAGTCTAGCCCGGAGTATTACTGCTGCTCTGTTACCATATTTTCTAATAATATTGTAAAATCGTATTTTGATCCTCGTACATGATGGCAAAGGGAGGATGGAAGGGAAGCTAAATGCAAATTTATACACTTTAAACAAGGAGTCATTGCTACCGTTCATTCGTTTTCTTTATCTTTTCCTTGTTTTTATCTCAGTACTCCATACCGAAAATGCTTGTTCTATTAATTACACAAATCTTTCAAGCCAACGGGGAAAGAATGATAGAATGAAATTTCCATATTGGATGAGCTTTTCTTTTGAACTAAAGAAAGTGCAATAATGTTGAAAACGTGAAATTTTATAGAAAAGCGTTTATGATATGTCAAAATATTTTCGTCATAAAAACTGTGGGAAATGTGTGAAACCTTTTCGTCGTAGTTAATCGTATCTGATTCAAAACAGAACTTTTCTATGGATTTTTTCTCCGGAGAAAACATACAGTTGCGAAAAAGAACATTTCGCCTTCCAGGGAGAACATAAATCCCTTTTTTTTCTGACATAATATTTACTACGAATTACTTGAAACGCAGGCAATTGTTTTCGCGTGAAACATCCCTTCTTTGTTATTGCTCAGGCTCAAGAATTCAAGTTATGAACATGCAAAACCTGATCCCTTTCTAAGTTAAAAAAATATAAATATTTCATTAGTTCCAGAGACACTATATGCACTGAATAAACGGAAATGGAAAACTAATTTTTTTCCGTGATTTAATGCAAAAAGAAACAACGAAGTGGATTGAATGGTGCGTACTGATATCAACACTTTCACATGACAACGTGGACAACATCAGCAATTCTTACTCTTGGAAATCGAGCTAAACACTTATCCAATAAAGAAATACACATCTATAATCTCAAAATCACGCATGAAAAGCAATATTAATTTACATTCTTTGAACTACTGGTACTTTCGCACGACAGCAAAGAAACCATCCGAATGAATGAGCTACGTTTCGCACGAGTAGATTTCCGGACAAATCGGTATTAGATTAATTGTAGTATTAGACAAATCGGGATTAGACCAATAGTGATACTATTGTACAAATCGTTCCTTTGGAGCAATTATCCATTGGACGAATCGGTATTGAAACAATCAACATTGGACCAGTCGTTGTTGGACGAATCGCAACAGACCCGTTGGAAGTGTATATATTAAATTGTGGAGTCTTGCACATGTATAGAACCACAAAATGCGAAAAAGCAGTTTTTCAGTTCAACGTCTAGAAGTGGGTATGTAATATCCAAATGCAAGTATATACACTGGTGTGCACAAATTAAGGACGAAGAGGAGAAATTAGCATAACACCGGAACGAACAGGCAGAACAAAACCGAAAGATAAATCAGGAGATAGACTAGGGTCCGGTACGATAGGGCATGCGCATATATGCAGCATGACTTAGGGGTGGGGGCGGGAGTGTCGGAAGGGTAAAAAGTACACGGGCGGTGTACGCTCAGCAATTCATTCGGTGAAAGCTATTGCACGGTGTATATTGGTTTGAACGACGTCGAGTTGCTGCCACCGTGTGATATGGCCAACAGGCAATCCAGTAAACGACATCCTAATGACTTTACCCGAGGTCGCGTCATTGGGTAGTTGGAAGCAGGTCGAAGTGTGACTAGTGTGGCAGAGAAGTTCGGGATCGCTTACAGCATCGTTTCACGAGCTTGGAGAGCATTTCAAACGACAGGAACAGCTGTCCGAGAGTTTAGCAATGGTCGTCCACGAGCAACCACGGCGGAGGACGACCGGTATATTGTCCTACAGGCGAGACGAGACAGACGGCAGACAGCGGGAGAAATCGCAAGGCACAAGCAACAGACAACTGCACGTCAGTTATCGCGTTTTACCGTGGCCAGGAGGCTGCACAAAGGTGGTCTATTTGCACGACGACCAGTACGGCGTGTGCCATTAACGCCTGCTCATCGGAGACGGCGGTTTCTGTGGCGCCAGGAACACAAGAACTAGACACATCAGCAATGGGGTCGAGTTCTCTTTACGGATCAGAGCCGATTTAGTCGGACGAGCGCTTCTGGACGTATACACATCTGGAGAGAGCCGGGAACACGCAATCACACCTCCAAAATCATTGAAAGGGACCGGTGTGGAGGTGGCGGAGTTCTTGTTTAGGTCGGTATCATGCTTGGAAGCCGTACTGACCTCCACATCTTCCAAAGAGGTTCAGTCAATGGTGTCCGCTACTGTACCGAGGTTCTCCTGCCTCACGTGCATCTGTTTAGAGGTGATGTGGGTCCAGAGTTCCTCTTCATGGACGACAACGCTACACCTCATCGTACAGTGGCTGTCACAGAGCTGTTGGAGTGTGAAAATATTCAATGCATGGATTGTCCCACAAGGTCCCCGGACGTAAATCCAATCGAACACGTGTAGGACCTTCTCGGGAGACGCTTGGCAGCACGTCACCAGCCGCCAGCAACGATTCCGCAGCTGCGATTGGCGCTACAAGAGGAATGGGCCGCGATGCCTCAACAGCTCCTTGACAACCTCGTCCTCAGCATGGACAGATTTTGTAAATCCTGCAGCGCTTTCAGGGATAATAATATCCCTTACTAAAGACTTAATTTTTATTGGCAGCCGCCTGTCACATGGGCGTTTCTGTCTTCTGTCCAGTTGTACCCTAGCTACCTTTTCAATAAAGTGCCTCTGTATCCTTTGGATTCCTTGTTTGGACGGTTTTGCTCACTTGTCCCATATTCTTATATCTTGGGGATCTTATGGTATGATTTGAGTCGATGTGGAGCACTTCTGCACGACGTTACATTTGAAAAACCGTCTCGTCCTTAACTTTTGCACGCCAGTGTACAAACAACCTATCAGAAAGATAGCCCCACCCGCAACACATACACAATACATAAATGATCTTCATCGTACACACAAAAACCTCCCCCAAAAAGCCGTTTACTACGTGAAATATCGCACAAAAAGGAATGTACTTTGTTATACACGTGTGCCCAAAACTAAGGTAGCAAAACCATGATTAACACAAAATCCACACGACAGACTTTAATGAAGGTACTGACATACATACACTGAAGAGCAATTAAATTAGAGATACCTGTCTAGTAACGTGTAGCACCATCTTTCGCCCTGATTACGGAGGCGATTCTTCTCGGCATGGATTCGACAAGACACCGGAAGCATTGGGAAGCCATATGGATCCAGGACCCCTGAACAAGCTCCCAAAGTTCACGAAGATTTGATGGAAGGTGGTCAGAGCCTCGAACATCTCTCTCGATGACATCCCAGATGTGCTCGATGGGATTGAGGTCAGGTGACTTAGCTGGCCAAAGAAGTGAGGTTACGTCGGCGGAGTGTTCATCCGACCATTCGGATACAATTCGGGAGCGATGGCACGGTGCATTGCCTTCTTGCAGGATGAGGTCCCCAGTGGGATGTTGAAGGCGCACAAACGGGAGCAAATGGTCGTCCAGAATATCCCAGTAACGTTGACCTGTGAGGGACGATTTCACAGGTACCAGGGGTCCCATTTCAGTCCACGTAAATAGTCCCCAGACGAGAATGCGACCCCCACCGATTTGAAGAGTACCCTGCTGGCAAGAATGATATATTGCTTCATGTGGTTTGCGCCGTACTCGTATCCTGCCATCCGCATGTACCAACGTGAATCTCGACTCATCAGTCCAGGCAACATTTTTCCACATGTCTATGGTCCAGTGGCGATGTTCCCGCGCCCATGCTAATCTTTGCGCCCTGTGATGTGCGGTCATCAGCGGTACCCTTGTGGTACGATGGCTTCTGTACCCCATAGCGAGGAGATGGTTCTGGATGGTGTGGCTGCTTACACGTCTTTGTGCACCAGCGTTAAATTGCCGACAGATTTCTTGCACTGTGGCCCGTCTATCCACTGTTACAATGCGAGCTAGCCGACAATGACCCCGCTCATCCACACGCTGTTGTCCACTGCAGTTGGCTCTTGCAGGGATGGTTTTACCGGATTCGATGTACTCACGGTGCACCCGTGACACAGTGGCTCGTGAAAATCCCAGTGCCTGCACGACTTCCGAGATAAAGTGACCCATTCGTCGGGCCCCGACAATTTGCCCACGATCAAATGTGCTTAGATCCTTTGTCTTACCCATACTGCTTCCGACTCTTACTGTTTCCCGTCGCATCACTACTTATATTGTCGGATCGCTGCATACGTCATGTTGTTTCCGTTTACAGAGCCGCCCACAGCGCCACATTTGCATAACGCCAGCTGTCTCTAATTCAATATCTCTCCAGTGTATATCGATAACGCAGCAATACACATCAGAAAAGGCCGCCCCGGTGGCGCAGTGGTCTAAGGCGTCGGCCTCTGATCATTCGTCCGAAGGGGTCCGGGTTCGAATCCCGGTGAGGCATGAATGTTGTGTTTGTCTTACGGCACTGGCTCTCTCCCTTCCCTGGAACCAGTGACCCTAAATTAGGGACGGGCGACTGCTTATAGCCCATTGAGTTGCTCACGGTGGTCGTTAAACCTCCAATCAAAAAAAAAAAAAAAAAAAAACATCAGAAAAGGAATGCCATCGCCGCATGAGGAGAAAGCCTGCACAAACTGGCACAGGAGTCCAAAGGTAATGCAGCAAGTGGCGCTAATTTTGAGGGGCTAATAAGGACTGTGATTACTCCAAACAGCGATTAAGCACACACAACCATCCCCCATGCTGTATACAAGGCTGTGAATGAGAGCTCGGGGCAATATGTGCCCCTCCTCCAGCAAAGCGCGTCGGAGTCATGGGAGGGTTCTGGAAGGGCTGCCGGATTACAATTGCTCTTCCTAGGGCATTCCAGACAGGCTCTATCGGGTTCTGGTCTGGCGATCTCGCGGGCTAAGCCATCCTGTGAATATCCTCACTCTTGAGGTATGCATCGACTAGCCGAACCCAATGGCAATGGGAGTTATCGTTCATAGAAAGAAACTGGGGTCAACAGCTCCGCTGAAAAGCTGTAGATAGGGCTCTAGGATTTCATCCCTGCAGCGCGCAGTCAGAATACTTCCTGGACAAGGTTCAGCGGCGTGCATCCATCTAGCATGACGCCACCCCAAACAAAGAGTCTTCCACCACCGTACTGGTCAACTTCCCTATTGTTGGAGGGAAGATTCCGGCTTCCTGCCTGTCACTAAATGTATGCACGTCGAGAACCTGTGTCTAGGCTCCACCGCGACTCGTCACTATAAAGAACACTGGCGCATTTTTCAGGGGTCTTGGGGTGATGTTGTTAGGCCTAATTCAGAAGAATCCTTTTGTGTGATGCGGCGAGTGTGATACATACCATTAGCTTTCTTGCATACAAACCTCTGTCGTAGAGTCTTCTGCAAACTATTTGCCTCGATATCGCTGTTCCTGTAGCAGAAGAGAGCCACGGGAGTTGCCTCGCTGTCGACTCCCTATGGCGGGGAACTGTTAGAGACAAATACCAGTTGTCGTCACTGGTTGTGGCTTATGGTCGTCTTTGTCCCGCCCTTATGGTTATTGTACCGGGCTCCTGGGATTTGAGACCAGATGCTTCAACACATTAAGCCATCTTGCTATCTCAGCTTGCGATTGAACTGCTTCGAATCTACAAATCGCTCTCTACCATAAAGGGTCTTCTAGCAATGGTGCTGAGCTATTCTTCCACTCACAGTCCAACTCAAGCTTCCCTTGCCACGCCCTAGTTACAAAAACGTTTATCAAGTTCACTTGCGTGCTTATGAATTACGATAATCATTTGCATATTTCCATAGGAGCTACCACAAAGTTTCTTGGGTACGTCGTCTCAGCGTTTCCCTCGCACATATCTCTGACAAATCTTTACTATCAGAAGTCTCGTTTTGGAAATATTCTCGAATTTGTATTTTTCACGTTAATTTTGGACACCAGTGTACTTTTGGTGAAATCCTTTATCAAGAACTAAAAACTACGAAGTAAAACTTGGTCAGAAATGCAGTTATTCGAGAAAAAGTGCTGTCCGTATCTGAGTTCTGCGTTACGTATTTGAACGAAATACAGTCATGGACAAGGAAATTTGCGCATCTAGAAGAAGTCATGCTACAAGCGCGAAATTTTGCAAATAGCTAGAGTGTGTGCTGGTATGCAAATTATCCACGTGCAGTGCGATTGCGCATGACACCACACCCTGCGGTGGCGCTGCAAGCACGAACCGGCCGCCTTATAAACCAGCGTGCAGTCGATGCCCCATGAAAACGAAAAGCACCGGCCGACGTAAGCAAGAGTACAGTGACAAGAATGCCGGGAAGACACCAGACACGTCGAATTACGCAACTTACGGACTTTGAGAGAGGCCTGATCATCGGGCCGAAAACTCAGGGTGGTCGGCGCCGCGCCTGATAGCCCGTAACGTAGATCGTTCTGACCATACCATACGACTGTGTTGGGAGCAGTGGGCTCGTGATGGTACTGCCACACGGCGGAGCGGCTCCGGACCTACCAGGAGGACAATCAAAGTAAAGAGGATCGACGGATCGTGTGCGAGGCACAAACGGATCCCATGGGGACCCAGTACACTATACAGGCAGATGTAGCAGCTCCTGTGTGCCCACGAACCATTTCCCGACGCCTCGCGGAAACGAATCTGTAATCCCAGTGCCCTTTACTTGTGCTGCTATTAACACCGGAACATCTCCGGTTCCGTATGCAGTGGTGCCAGGCCAGAGCGACGAGGGACATCACAGACTGGCGTCATGTGGTGTTTAGCGATGAGTGCCGCTTCATTTTGGGGACAGATGATGGTCGTGTGTTCGGCTGAGTAGGTCCCCGGGTCAACGGCTCAATCCCAACTTAGCTATCGAGCACCACACCTTCCCCACTGCAAGCATTATGGTCTGGGGAGCCATTGCATTTCATAGCCGATCAGCTCTAGTAGTGATACTCGGATCATTGACGAGTCAGCGGTATGTTGATGAGATCCTACGGCCCCATGTGCTCCAATGTCTGGCCGGGATTCTAGGTGCGCTGTACCAGCAAGATAATGCCCGCCCGCACACGGCTCGGGTTGCCCAGGACTGCTTACGTCATGTGCAGACACTTCCATGGCCTGCCCGCTTACCGGACATGTCCCCTATCGAGCATGTGAGGTACCGATTGAAACACCAGCTTCCACCGTGCCGCACTCTCCGGGATTTGGAGCACAGCGTACAACCCGTGTGGGCAGTCTGCCGCAGGACAACATCCGGCGTCTGTTCGCCTTCATGCTGGACCGTATTGCAGCATATATTGCCTCACGAAGCGGTGCGATGCGCTATTGAAGATGACCGGACCGCGTGCCACAGATCCCTCTGTAATCGTCCTGCAGCTCTGTTTTTCCCATCATGAGTACCATTCATCAGTATCAATACGTCCATAAAATTTTAGTTTAATCCGATGCTTCCTTCCTGGTGCGCAAATTTCATTGTCCGTGAGTGTATGTACAAATGCGCTTTTCCTCCAAAAAGTTGAGAAAGTACAATAGAAATATGTCAAGAAAAAATTAAAACTATTTGCAAAATCTTGTCTATGGTTTCACATCTCAGTTGCAATAATAACTTTTCCAATCTAATTTCGAGGAGCGAAAACATATTATCACGTACTGTACATGTACTGTACTACTCCTATGTTCTTCAGTCCGTATGGAGACCATATTTCTGCAAGTATTACCCTGATTTGAAAAATTCTTTTTACACTTCAAAGCCTGGACTGTGTGTAAGACGATCGCGCCGTTTTGGACTTTTTACGATGCACAACCTCGCTGCTAGGGCACCAAATGCGCATGCTACTATATTTAAAATATACACTGACGGTAAAAAAATCCAAACACCACGAAAAAATAGTTGTAGAGGGATGAAATGGCGGCAATACATTTGTATAGGTAACATATTTAATCGATTAAGGTTTCAAGATCACAGCTTATTGTAAGCGAGAAGAGCCATTTTAAATGTGAAATTCGGGTACATTAATAACAGGTGTAACATCCAGAATGTTGAATGCAAGCACGCAAACGTTCATGCATTGTGTCTTACAGGTGCTGGATGTCAGTTTGTGGGATGGAGTTCCATGCCTGTTGCACTTGGTCGGTCAATACAGGGACGGTTAATGCTGGTTGGGGGGGACGCTGGAGTTGTGGTCCAATGATGTCCCATACGTGCTCGATTGGGGAAAGATCTGGTGATCTAGCAGGCCACGGCAACATGTCGACACTTTGTAGAGCATGTTGGGTTACAACAGCGGTATGCGGGCGAGCGTTATCCTGTTGGAAAACACCCCCTGGAATGCTGCTAAGGAATGGCAGCACAACAGGTTGAATCACCAGACCGACGTGCAACTGTGCCGTCAGGGTGCGTGGGATAACCACGAGAGTGCTCCTGCTGTCATAGGAAATTGCTCCTCAGACCATAACTCCAGGTGTAGGTCCAGTGTGTCTCGGCCCCAAACAGGTTGGTTGCAGGCGCTCACCTGCCCTCCTTCTAACCAACACACGGCCATCACTGGCACCCAGGCAGAACCGGCATTCATCAGAAAACAAAACGGATCTCCACTCCGTCCTCCAATGAGCTCTAGCGTGACACCACTGACGTTGCAAACGGCAGGGTTTGGAGTAAGTGGAATGCACGCTACACGGCGTCTGGCTCGGAGCAGTCCTTCAAGTAACCGATTTGTAACAGTTCGTTGTGTCACTGTGGTGGCAACGGCAGCTCGAATTGCTGCTGCAGACGCGGTACGATGCGCCACGGCCATACGCCGTTTACGGCGGTCTTCCTTCTCAGTAGTGCCACGTGGCAGGACGGAATCCGGTCTTCTTGAGGCAGTACCTTCCCTTGACCACCGCTGCCAGCAGTCATGCACAGTGGCTACATTCCTGCCAAGTCGTTCTGCAATATTGCGGGAAGAAAATCCACCTTCTCGTAGCCCTATTACACGACCTCGTTCAAACTCCGTGAGCTGTTGATAATGGCTTCTTCGTCTTCTTAAAGACATTCTTGACTAACATCTACACCCTACGTCGAATCTCAACGAAAACTAACGCTCGCGAACGTTACAGCGCGTATTTACAGCAAACCTGCTTTGCATGTTCCGAATGGCGCTACTAGCGCCACACGTATGCGCCGAGCGCGAAATTTGCATAGACGTCATCTTACAGATGTACTCTCACAGCCTACCAACTGTCGTTTATCTAACACAACCCCTTCTTGGTGTTGGGATTTTTTTCCGTCAGTGTATTTTACTGAATGCAGTTGCTTTAAAACAAACCGATTCAAATATATCGTTTTACCTTCCGATACCTTTTTGCACAAAGGACATTTTACGTACAGTTTCTATGTAAAATAATTCTTAATGTGACAGCTAGGTTGCGTAATATTATATTTTTCCCGAACTCTTTGCTTCTAAAAGCCAGATCTTAATTTTTTTGCGTTACATAGAGGTAAGTACGATAGATATATTGTATGATTTATACGATATTTTGGGATAAAATGTTTTGCCACTAGGGGGCGTAATTGCATATATCTGTTTTTTACATGTTTGCAATAGCGTATCATTGCTTTTAATTATTTTCCTGAATTTTTTTCTGTTATACGCCACTGACCATGGAAACCATTTGTGTGTACTGTTTTTCTCAGAATACTGTTTACCTTTTTTCTAGGGGGTGTTAGTATAAATATCTGTAATGATGATATAGTCACTGCCAAAAGTGCGATTTAAAATTTTTTTGCTACTGATAGCGTTAACGGCGAGGAATATTTTTCATATAAGGTACCAGGCCCGAATGACACCCCATTAACACTTAACGTAGTGTAGCTCTGGAAATAAGGTATATACAAACAGGAAAGTAATGATGAAGACAGTTTAAACTCTTCTGTAGATAATAGACTAATAAGAATTTCAGGAGGCGAAATAAAACTAAGTTAGAAAAGTATGGTGTTGTTAGAAACATGTGGCCCAATTAACGCCATCTATTCTTTGACATAACATTACGAAATATGTTTCTACAAATCTAACATTATTTAACCAAAATGCAACACTATCAAATCCATTTTCAGTTTGTGCAACAAAATCATACATAGTCATTGATTATGAAGTTTTTCTTGGTCTGTAACTGGAACAACAGCTGTAAAGGCAAAATTATGTCACGAACTTACTCGATTATTAAAAAATGATATGGGATACAAAAGTACAATCTTTCACACAATACGAACAATGTGTTACAAAAGTTTGGAAATACACGACGGTTTTAAAATTCACTGGGGAGAAGCCATCACTGAGTACATTCTGAACATCTAAAAGTTGAAAGATTTGTGTTCGTTCTGATGCGTTCACACTTATCACGTGAATACCTCACACAAAATTAACAAAAGACATGTTCTCTACTCAATACTCATCACAAGTATAACACATCCAGCCTTTGCTTGTGCTTGAATGTGACTCAACCTCCTCACATCTGGTTGGGACTGATTTAGAACTTTTCTGGGTTTTCTTTCGAGAATTTTTCGTCAGTGAAGTCGCATCTTTAAACATGGAAGTCTTCATTACGCTTGCCTTGTAGTTCAATGATGTACGCGTGATCCTATGGCAAAATAGAAATTAGTTGAACATGAAGAAAATTTGGCTACACTTTAAAATTCAGACCCTGTCGTCTGCTTCAGCCAACGCACCGCTGGAATGACGGGAGAAACGTTTCGCGATAGGTGGCGCTGCAGCTGTGTTTGAGTTTTTTCCGTGCTGTGTTTCTTACGTAATCGCTGTTTGCTGAGTGCGTGGGCCGTGAATCCCGTGTACTTACTTCTGATCGCCCTGTTCTAAGCGATACGTGGCTTGTGTTTTTTCCAGCGCGCGTTGTAGCTCTGTCAGTCGCCATGTGGAACTGGAGGCGTTTCTTCGACGAAGTTGGGAAGGATGAAGAAACATGTATTGCCGGGTGTGAGCGGAAAGCATTGCTTCCAACCGAACGAAGATGTTTCGCAGGTCATCCAATAAGTTTGCTAGTGGATATGTGTCGTCGTTTAGAACAATTCAGGTGTAAGAATAATCACGTTACAGGGAAAAGTGAGCAGTGTTCCTGTTTACTTGAGACGTGGTTTGAAGCTGCTTGTATTCCTCTTGATAAGGGGATGACTCTTTTATATGATTTCGCCAAAGGATTGTCCTACAATGATGCACTTGAGGAATCTTCCCAGGGTGGGGTTTCCATATCCTGTGCGACAGTCAGTCTTGCAGAGTTTCCTGTGCGACAGTCAGTCTTACAGAGAACTAGTCGTAGAGTTTATGGTAACCTACGAACAAGACGAAGGACAGCTCAGAGGCCCTGGTGTAATCGTAGAAGTTAATTAGGCGAAGGTTGGGAAGCGGAAGTGTAATCGTAGTCGTGTCGTTGAGGGCACCAGGGTTCTTGGCATTTTTGAACGAGATTCGAAACGATTCAGGGTTGAGATCTTCCCGGAGAATAACCGCTCTGCTCACACATTGCTGCCGCTCATCCAGAAACATGTTCAACCTGGAGTTACTGTAATGACGGATCAGTTGGCTGCGTACCGCAATCTCCCATCCTGTGGCTTTCAACATCTGACAGTAAACCACCAGCTCAATTTCGTCGATCTGACTACTGGGGGGCATACGCAAGGTGTTGAGAGCAACTGGTGGCCCCTCAAACGTACACTATCTAATGGAATTCACAAAGACCACTTGGCAGACCACATTTTAGAATATTTATTCCTACGAAATTGTCGTCTTTACTCTGAACACTGTTTTGAGGTGACGATTGCTATCATCAAACAGTTCTTCCCTAGTACGTAATGTTTTCCACCTAAATATTCATACTAGACAGACAGGTTCTTAATGACGAGGAAACACTTCTTTTCCGTCGTTATAAATATTTAACAACACCTGAACTACTTACATTCCATAAAAGCTCTTTTCAAGGCCAGCCATATTACAAAATAAACCCCTTTCTTTCAACAATACCCTCCGCCGTATATTTCAAGTCCTTAGCACTCCTCCCGCACAAAACTCAGCGAAGGAGCAAAAAACGCCGACGCAGCTGCAGCACCACCTATCGCGAAAAGTTTCTCCCGGCATTCTAGCGGCGCGTTGGCTGAAACACACTACGGGGCCCGAAGATTGAAGTGCATCCGAAAATTTACGTAAGTGTCGAGAATAACATAAAAATCTCGCAGGAAGAACTTTAACACCACCATGGTGTTACAGAGCTTCCGAGTATTCGATGGAAGTTTACATCAGTTTTGGTAACATTTCGAAATTTTATATAAAACAATTAACTTCTCTCTATAGCAGTGAGAGCACATGTCCGCATAGCTCAGTTGGGAGAGCGACTTACTCCGGAGTGAAGGGACCCGAGTTCGATGTTCGGCGCGGACAAACTTGTACGGTATATTGGCGCCCAAACTGCCAGGATGGCGCATCTGTTAAGTTTCTCGCAATGATGTGATGTTCTTTCCACACGGCGGGACAAGAAAAATGTGAATCACTTCTTCAGTGCTTCGAGAAAAATAAATCAGTGTGATATTACGTTTCACACACCAAATTTTCGGGGATTTCTCAAATGCACGTTCCTCATGGAATGACTGCCTACAGTGACACATGGTCCCGGCTGACCGGTGGTTCATGACCCCGGCCCTCTTTCAGGGGGATATGACGTACCAGCCCTTCAGGACACACATGAGATAAAGGCAGATAGCAGTGTGGGCACATGTCCGCGGGAGTGCTACTGATTTTGGAGTTCGTCCTTCATCGATCGGTTAGTGCACTATCCTGGATTTCTAGTTTGTTATTTTGTGTGTGTGTGTCGAACGCTAAGCGTTCGTGTCCCTATCTGTGTGCCTATCAAGCCGTGATGATGATTATTTAGTAATCATCAGTTTATTGTCTTGGTCAAGTCGGCCGAGGCAGGGAATTCTTGTGGCCATTGCAAATGGCGGCTTCCGGTGAGAGTGAAGTCCCCGTCCACGCTTCCAGAACTGATCCGCTCCTTTGCACAGCTCCCATTGGATCATCCACCGCTGATGAGCAGCTCTCGCTAGGCCCCTCCTCTCCTCAGCTTTCTTCTGCTGCTCTCCCAGCTCATATTGCTTCTTCTTCTGGAGCACCAAGCGGCGATTTTCTGTCCTCTCCGAGATCAACAGATGACGCAATGGATGTGCCGCATCCCTTTGCCGATCGACCATCATCGCAGCGTACTACTACCCTCATTTATGGTGACGTCACCTCGGCTAAGTCTCGACCTTCTCCTGAGCATTGATGTTGATCTCCCGGTGGACTCTCCTCATGGTCACGACTTCGTTAGTACTGTGGAGCGCGGAATCATTTTTCCAAGCCTACAGAATACTAAACTCACTGCATACAGTACCACCCTTCGCAAGACTGTTCCTCCTACTACCATCACTTACGTGAGCAGAAAGCCAGGCAAAGTCACTGCATATTTCACCACTGATGAATATACTCTCAAGGTTCTGACTAATGGGATTTCCATTGGAGACCGTCACCTTCAGGCAGATCCTATCTCCCAGATGCCAATCCTCGTTAGCTTTTCACCTGTACCACCAAATGTGTCTAATGATCAACAGATTGCTGCTCTGAGTCCCTACGGTCGAATTGTTGGTGCAGTTCATACCTATTTCTCATTTCCTGATGTGCTTGAAGACCGGTACTTTCTGGGCTTCCGTCGTAACATTCGAATGGTCTTTCCATCGGGTGAACATTTGCTTCGTGTTCCACCTGTACTTCGTGTAAGTTGTAGCACGTATCTCCGTAAAATAGCCATCACTGTGGGCTCCACCTGCCCGATTTGCAAGGGTACAAGGCACCCTCGCGCGCTTTGCCCTCTTAATGCGTCGTCTGCCCCTAAGCCGACAGGACGACCTCCTCATCCTTCATTTCCTCCTACAGCATCTGCTTCCCGTGCATCGGATCAGCAGGAGTCGACTTATGAAGAAAGTCGTACTAAAGCCGTTGGTAGACCGACGTCTTCGGCTCAGCCTCCGTCTTCTTGTTCCACTTCTATGCTTCCAGCGCAACAATAGTCTGGTGCTCTACATGCTGGAGGCTCTTTGCCTTCTACTCGGCTTTCAGCGGAAGATCCTCCACTTGCATCTGTGCCTGATTACACTGCCCCTTCTTCTATGCCTTTTAAAGCGCCGGATATTTCTTCTCTTCACCGGTCTCTGCTCAGACCCATAATCGCACGAAGCTTCGCCGTGCTCCTCGACATCGCACGGAGAAGACTATAACACCGCACACCATCCAGAGTGGTTGTGATTGATCAACTAGTCTTCCAGACACTTCTGATGGTTCTGTTAAATCGGAATCAGAAGTTTGCTGTGTTCCTCCACTCCTTCGTGAAGATTTTCTCTGTCTCCTGCAAGGTTCCTTTCTCCCTCAGGCACCAGTTCCTGGGTAAGCGTTATACGCTTTTCCTATTGGTCCACGACAGAACAAGATGTCTCGTAAAATCTTACCACAGTACCAGGACCACCGTGCTGAGACGATGACGCAAATACTAGCCATTTTTACGCACTTTCGGGCCATGCCCCCCATGACCTTTGGGGACTCTTTTTGGGCCAAGACGATCCGCAGCCGTCTTGACAAGCTTCGGCAGGCTGCCACCATCAGATATATCTCTTCAAGGTAGCAAGGCTGAATAGTCGGGGCATTTGTACCCCGTTTGCAAATTCTCTTGTACACGAAGACATCCATCCCCTCAACCCAGCTATCTACAGATTCGATCCGTTGCTCTTCCGCTATGTATGTTCCAGGCGGTGACAAACTCTGTTGTCAATTCCGAAACCGCCTTCTTGCCCGCCTACGTCGAGCGTTTGCTTCCGCCCGAGCTCATGTCCGTCTGGTCTCCATGTCGGAGGTGGTTCACCGATCCTTCTGACGACCTCCGCCTCTTGCTTTGATCACCGTGGCATCGTCGGGACTTTCCTTGTGCCTTTCTCCGTGACTATCTGGTTCATTGCCATCTCCTGCGCATGGACTCTTCCTTCACCACCGCATCACTTCACTCCTTGCCGACCTGGAAAATCTTAGCGTCAATCTGACTTTGCCTGCTCATACATACCTGATCTTAGAATCATGTCAGTTCTTTAAGTGTTTCTGCAGATTACTTATTATTATTATTGTTGTCAGCATTATTTTATACCAATGCATTTCATTCTTAAGTTTTTCGGCACATGTTATTACGCCTGCATAGGATTCTGTACATTTTCATCTTGTGTATATTACATCCTGTTCGTATTCTTGCACGATATTATGTTTTCCAGCACTTGCATTAGCTCTGCAATGTTCTTTGATGTTCATTATATTATTTGTCATATATTTATACATACTTATTTTGCACATTGCATGCTTTCACTGTAATTATGCACTTCTCTTCGACCTGTGCATATTTCTTGGATTCTTGTAGTTTTCGTTATGTCTTCTGCTGCTAGTTTTGTTATCATTGCTATTATCATGATTATTATTGTTGCCAGCATTACTTGGTACTCATGCAATCTTCTCTTATCCGATGTTTCTGCTCATGCTATTACGCCTACATTGGATTGTATTTATGCATCTTGTATATATTACACCCTCTTTGTAATCCTGCACGATATTATGTATTTTCCGCGCATGTTCTGGTTATGCGCTGTCCTCGCTTTTCATGTTATTTACCATATACTGTATCTGTGCATATATCTTCCATATATCTCTTGTTTTTTACTATACCTGTGTACATTGCAATGTTCTATCATGTACATTATGTCCTCAGAGTCGTTTTGGACGCATTTTCGTCCTATTGTTTTCTTATTGTCGCTATTGTTATTCTTATAAACTTTGATTCTTGTACATATACATCTTGTAAATATCACGTCGCTTGGAATATCTGTACATATTTGTCATTTGTTGCACATGCTATAGCCATGAGATGTTCTATTTATTGTTGTACCACATTGTATAAATTGTACATACGCTTCTCGTACATATTACGATCTCATTGTACATTTTACATCTTTTGTCTACTTTTCTGGCAATATATTATACATACCCTCTGTATCCAAATTCCCTTCATTTGCTCTGAATAAAAAGATTATGAAAACGAAAACATGTCCGCGTAGCTCAGTTGGAAGAGCGACTTACTGCGGAGACAGGGAACCCCGAATTTGATGTCGGCGCGGAGAAACTTGTACGTTATGTATCTTAAACCATCAAGAACATGTACAGTTTTAGAAAGTTATTCTTTACAGCATCTACAAAATCAGTTCTTTTTGGTTACCATGATACAGGAGCAGACTTTCAGTTCCGTTACTCTGGCGGATACACCGCTTCGTTCGTAAATGATGGCGGACTTCTGCGAACAGGTTTTCTCACTACTTAGCATATGTAAGCCGACCCGTACCGTAAACTACCGCTGTCTGGTATCATTGCAAGGAATTCGTTTGGTGGACATAAATGAGTACACGGCGTTATTTGCCGTGAATACCTTATTTGCCATTTTTTGGCCCACAGTCTTGTCATTAGGGGCTGTCCCACTTCGTGCCATATCTTCGTTTCAAAAAACTAGATTTTAAAAATTCCCTGTGCCCTGGATATCTGCTGTTATGAGAAAGGCTTTGTGCGTCATTTATGATTTCACGAAACCCACATAGCTGCTAGTGGTCAAAAGTAGCTATTTTTATTTGTGGAGGTTTCGCTGGTTTGATATTTTTTGTGTGTGTAAGCGATTCAATATATTGTAAAGAATTATGCTTACATTACGTATTTTAAATTATGTTTTTTTTCTAGAAGGCGTAAATGCATTCTGTTTTTGCTGAATGTTGTTCTTTTAAAATTTTGCTTTGAAATATTAATTTTTGTGTGTCGGAAAGGATTCAAAATGCGGGGTATTTATACCCAATAACTCGGTGTTATCTTTTTTATTTCATTTGGGAATGTATCCCTATTTTGTCAATATACTTTTCACACCGATTTTTTGCAACTCATTTACCGCGTATTGCCAAGAATACCTATGAATAAATAAATAAATAAAATAAAAAAAGATTCGTGTGCCCACAACTGATGCTATTTCATAATTTCCTTGGTTTTGTGCACTAATTCGCTGCCACAGATGCCAAAATAATTTCTTTCACTGCGGTTTTTATTTTTCGTTGAATAAATCAAGAGCCCTTGTCTATGAGCTTCCTTTACGATGAACACAAACCTCGAGGCTTCTTTATTTTTCTTGTAGATGTCTAAAGCTTTTTATCTGTAACTTCAATTTTCTTGGTGCTCCAATACTTCCAAAGCATTTGAAATAAGTAATTTATCAGTGTGTGCCAATAGGGCATCACAATCTCATGTATTTTCAATTCCATTTCCTTTCTCTAATTACTTTCTTTTGTCGTTTAGAAGAACTTCAGATGCATATTATTGATGCTTTGTGAATCTGCGTGGTCCTTACAACTTTGTGTCTTTCCCATTTCAATTAAATATGGGAAAGAAACCTGTATAATAACAACTGTTGTAACATCACATCCTCCTGCGTTTTTGCAAAATAGTAATAAATCATCATGCATTTAAAGTGCTTTAAGATGATTTCGTCCCGTTTAAATTGTTTATCAGTAAGGGTTTCGCATGAAACTCTCATTGCACAGATCGCGATCTTTGAACATCTGTTTGAGACAGGTTGATACTCTAGAAATTGGCTGCAAGACCAGTTTATATAAAACAGTAGTTTTCGGAACACTCCTCAGTTGGTAACATATTTTATTTGCGCAGATTTTGCCTGCGGCGTTAAAACTGGAATATAGATGTTTATTATTTTAACCCAAATTTATTACATGAAAAATATTGTAAGAAATAGAGCCCGAGCTGAAATCAAACTGGAAAAAACATACTTCTCTACTTTAAACGTCATGAGAATTTCTGTCACTGAACCCTTTTCAGAATTTGGGTTTTCATATGCACTGTAAAAGTGTCTGAACGTAACTTTTGAGTAATGGATTTCCCCACATACGTCACAGACATAGCCCATACAGGTATAAAAAGACACACGTAGCCTGGAAGCCATCATAGACCAGCATGAACAGTAAAATGAGTCATACGGCGGAGCTAAGTGATTTTGAACGCGGCACGGCCATAGGATGCCATCTTAACAACAAGTTAGGTTGGAAACTTTCTGCTCTGCTGCAGCTGACCCAATCTACTCAAAGTGATGTTATTGCAAAGCGAAAACGTTCAGCAGCAACAACAGCTCAATTGTGCGGTGGTAGGCCACATAAAACGACAGACTGGGACCGCCGAGTGCGAAAGCACGTGGTGCGACAAAAGCGCCTGTTTTGTTTCTTCAACACTCACCACAGACCTCCAAAACGCCTCTGGAGGCAACGGCAGCAGCATAACGGTTCATCGAGAGCTAAAGGGAATGGGTTTTCCTATCTGAGCAGCCTCAGACAAGCTTAACATCAGCAGGAACAACGCCAAGCTTCGTTTGGAGTAGTGTAAAAATAGGCGCCAGTTTACTCTATAGCAGTGGAAGCGCGTTTTCTGGAGAGATTAATCCCTCTTAACCATCTAGCAGTCCGACGTACGAGCCTGATTGTCGAACATATCAAGAGTACGCTACCTGCCCGACTCTGTTGTGCCAACTGTGAAGCTTGGTGGAAGAGGCATCATGATCTGGGACAGTTTTTCATGGTTTGGGATGGGCCCCGTAGTTTCAGTGCCTGGGAATCTTAACGCTGCGGCCTAAAATGACATTCTCGACAGTCCTGTGCTTTCAAATTATGGCAACATTTCAGTAAAGGACCTTTTACTTACCAATAAAACATTGTCCCCTCCAATAAAGCGAGGTTCGTGCAAGAATGTATGCTTAAATTGATGTGGGAGAACTTCAATGGCCGACGCATATCCCAGATCGTAGCCACATGAAACACATTTGGGATGAATTGGAACTCCAATTGGGACTCATACCGAACCGTCTGACTTCGTCAACCGACATTACTCTTGCTGTTTTGGCAGAATGGCAGACATAACTTGCAGCAGCGTTACAAATTCTAGGGAAAAGCCTTCCCAGCGGATGGGGGCTGTGATGGCAGCAGGGAATGGGCCAATTCTATATTATATTAATTCCTTTGTTGTTAATGAGTTCGTGGATAGGCAAGTATCCGGATGATTTGATATGATGGTGTATGTTTCATATCTTGTAAATGAATGGACTAGACGAATTTACACTAGTAAAGAAAACGCCGTTTAATTCGATAATTAAAGGAATTATTTTAAAGTTAAGCAAATACAATCAACAAATCACGGTTGTTCCTTAAAAAGAGTTGCATTCAGAAATGATTTTCTATGAATATAAATTCTCCAGTGTAAATAATGAATCTACTCATCGAAGTGCAAATCATCATCGGATAGTCCGTAGCCATGTCACCAAAACGATCGAATCATAACGATACTTGGTCATTTGAGGTGCAAAAATCTCGTCATCCGTATTATGTTTACTTCCTGCAATGCTCTAAACTACCTACCCTGAAGGAAATGCGACTATGTATAATGAATCCTGTTTGAAGAAGCAGCTCAAATAGCGATTTTCTTAACTTTTTCTTTGGTACTAAAAGCGGTAAGCGGTTTGGCGTTGCTTTGCTGGTGGTGTGCCTGATGTCTGTTTACCATTCCTCGTAACGATGAAGCATCAGTGAGTACACGTGCTGAACTGTGCTGAGTACACGTGAACACTGTCAGGATGTCCGTAAACAACTGCTTTTGGCTGCTTGGATTATCAAAGTAAATCCAGTTTTCACCGCAGTCCTGATGCAACGCTTGCGCATGAACTCGAGATGACTTTCCTGCAGACCTCGGTACTACTGTTTCACATGCTTGTGTGTGTAGAACACTTCAACAACTGCTGGATATCTTATCTACGTTTAGCAGATGCAGAAGTATACTGTAGTTTCTTTAAAAGAATCAAGCTCTGATGAGAGCTTAAGAGTGATTAGTGTTGGATTCGCTTTAACAGCGCACCGCAGAATGTTGTAATCTTTCGAAGCTCGTATCACTAACCTTGAACTTCTTGAAACAAAACTTAAGCACTACGAATGGAGACTGCACACCCCCATTCTCCATCTTCACCTTGGAATATTTCCCAGGCGCTTCAGCAGCATTTAAACAATTGTTCCGGAAAAGATACAGAAGTGTCTGAATTCCTGTACTTAACTCAGTCATTGTTAAACTTTTCAAAGCTTCAAACACTGGACACTATGGATCTAATACTTGTAATGAGCATAGATGGACACAGAGCATTTTACGTGTTCCATTGATTCTACGTTAAGAAATTCGTAAGTTTAGCCCAGTAGCATACTAACGTTCGTACTTTGCTTAGCGAAAAAGGCGTAGATATGTGAATCACTGTAGCAGCTCGACGAAGTTCCAAAATATCGGAGTACAAATACGATCGTCGTCTAATCACTTTACCTCGAAAGATCTATTAGAAATCCGGAAATATTTTTATTCAAAAACAAAATTCGTATAATAGATCGTCTTTTTTTTTAAAGAAAGAATCTGCACTAAACAAATGAATGAACATGCATTGTTCATAAACTAATAATTTACTGTTGGAAGTACGCTTTGAAACCGCTGTAATGAAGCACGATAATTTTACGTGTGTTGTAAGTCATTATAAATAAAACCACAGTGGACGCATCACTTCGAATAGAACAATATCATCTCGTTCAAAAATATCAGGACAAAATGAAGCAATAAAACAAATCTCCCTTACTAGAATTGAGAACTATTGCTGCCTTTTTTAATTTCGGGATTTAGCGCTCCTTGTGAACACCTAAGGTTACAGGGCCACTGTTTCAAATAAAAACACATAGCATGTGCTGTAGGATGAACATCCTACCCATGCCTCGTCTGGTATTTGAACCAGGATCCAACTTAAGCAATTAGTGAGAAGGCTTTTCCAATGCACCTTCGGCATCTGGAGTTGCTTCCTGTCCTCGAAATGATGTGACGAACAAAATGAGTGCATTTTAAAATGAAGAAAAACAAAAGGGGGTTTAAATGCCTGCGAAGCTCCAACCTGTGTGTGCTTTGCAAATACCTCACAGACTGAATTTTGAAATGTACTTGAATTAAAAACTTGGTTATTCTAATCCCACACAGTACAGAATATTTCATATATGTTTCAAGTAGTATAGCACTGAAACATTGATACTTTTCAGATACGTTGCGCAATGTAACAGTAATGTTTCAGAAACCTTACGGTTACGTCAAAGTGTCCTCAAACCTTACATAACTTTAAAACATAATCGACACATTACAGTGAAAGATCTTTGTAACTTCAACATACCAACTTCATGTTACATTACTGTTACGTATTTGAAACATATTTGTGACATAATCATATTACTGTTACATATTTACTACATTGAACATTATATATTTAATAAACTTTGTAAAATCACAATAAAAAATTATTACACTCGACAGCTGTTTGAAAAGCAACAACAGTCGTATTACGAGTTGTTTACGTTTTCACAAGTTCAACGCAGTCCGCTGTCCATTGGGAACAGTGGCGGCGTTTATAAATTGATAGCAAAAGAAATAAAAATCGGTCCCAAAAGAGGATGTCGAATTTCCATTATACATGTGGAATAGACTATATTTCAGCGAAAAAAAGAAAGAAAATCGAATTCGTCATTTCTCTAAATACCTACCAATATGAAATTTCTCAGCTTCAAGAAAAAAAGACATGCTGGTATAGTATACTAATACAACAAAACAGCCATCTACTTAGATTTTATAAAATGCTTTTTAGAATTTAAAAGTTATAATAATCAAAACACTTACTTACTTTCAGATGATCTTGAATCACAAAGAAAAAAAGGATGAAATATTAAATCAACTAACTGGCTAACTCGAGTACGACACTATCACCAAAGAATATCCCAGTATCACGTGGAAATACGACTACGAGAGTTCTTTGGTGAAATGGCATAAATGCGCATCCACGCCGTTGCCAAACCAAAGGTCTTAAATATCGCCGGAATGTAAGATCACGGTAGCAGTTATGTACAATGAAAACTATAAAACAGTAGTGTTGGTGAATTCTATTTTTAACGTATCCGTAATGTACAAAGAGTTATGTTCCAAAATAGATGTTGCTGAAACGTAATTGTAAGATATCTCTGAAAGTGCAACGAACATGAGAGATTGTAACATTATTGATACAAATCTGAAATAGTTTTGAGCTGTATGGGTGGCAGGAGAGCTTTATTCCTTTCATGTTCGTAAGTCATAGCAGAGTAACAGGAGTGATGCGCTTGTAACGTACCAGGAGATGTGACGTACCTGCCAGCAGGACGCACACGACATAAAGGCAGATAGTAGTCAGAACAAACGTCCGCGTAGCTCAATTGGTAGAGCAACTTATTCCGGAATGAGGGGACCCGGGTTCGAATCCTGGCGCAGATAAAAATGACGGAGAAATTTACTTCGTTATACGCTAGACAACAATCGCAAATATATTTTTCGGACACGTGAAATTTAATGCATATTATTGGAAATTTCATTGGATTAAAATACAAGGGTTATTAAAAAATTATGATAATAGCCTTCTCATTCAGAAACATTTATCAGTTGAACAGAGTGCACGCCGTACAAGCGTAAATATTTGTTATGATGAAGTAAATTTCTCCTTCATTTTTATGCCAGGGTCGGTATTCGAAATCACAACTCTCGGCTCCGGAGCACCGAGTGCTCTCACTGATATCTGCCTTTATCTTATGTGCGTCCTGCGGGGCAGGCACATCACATTGTACTCTTTAATTTTCCACAAAGTATTCATAGCCCATACCGATTATACACTGTATTGACAAAAGTCACCTGACACCTACAAGAGAAACACAACATAGCATTTATTGACATACATTTGTACGGTGTCGGCCCACCTTTGGCTTTAATTCATGCACTGACACTTCGAGATATGCTTTCGACAAGATTTTGGAACACAGCGATAGGTATGCGCTTCCATTCAGTACACAATTCTGCCGCAAACTGTTGCATAGTAGTAGGCCTTGGTTTCAAACTTCTTATGCGGCGCTCTAATTCATTCCATAGGTGCTCTATGGGTTTAAGATCAGTGCTGTGTGCTGGCCAGTCCACACACGATACGGAATTATCGTCAAACCTCGACGTAACAATCCTTGCTTTATGGCTCGGTGCATTATCGTGCTGGTACCAACAAGGTTCGGTCCCATAGTATTGCCACCTGTACACGCAGTTTTTCTGCTCCGTATATTTCGTCCTGCTTGTGCTCTCTTCGGTGTTCCGAGTATTTATTTGTGTGTGTGTGTGAGTTCCCTGAAAGTTCCATGATTCTGCTCGTATCCCTGCCAACTCGGTGAGTGATCATTTTGTTAAGTTATCTTCGTTTTATTGTCTTGGCCGAGTCGACCAAGACGTGAATTCTGCTTCTCCATTGCGGAGGGATACATCGGGCGAAGGTGACGTCCCAGCTTTTGCTTCTGATAACCATTTTCCTCCTCTTCAACCATCTACCAATGGCGGGCCTGCTCCGACAAGCCCCTCCTCTGCTAAGCGTAGTTCAGCTGCCCTATCAGCTAATCCTACTTCTACACTGCTGGCCACCCAAAATGCAACACCAAGAAGGACACGAGATAGCAATGCCAGATATACTGGACACATAACAACAGAATACAAAGATGAAACGATTGAGCTTACAGGCCGGTGCGACTTGCGGAACACGCAGACATCAATAGTTTGTGTGGCCCCCATGGATGGCAATAACGGCCGCTACATGCCGTGGCATCGAACGAAAGAGGCTTTGGATGTGGGCTTGGGGTATGTCGGTCCAGGCTGCTTCCACACGTTGCAACAGTTCATCAGGCGTAGCCGAGGATAGAACTTTCCGGTCCACTCGGTTGCCGATCAGCGACCAGACGTGTTCGATGGGCGACATATCGCGAGAACAGGCGGGCCGCGGCAGCAGTGACACCTGGTGGGCAGTGAAGAATTGTGGCACGATTCGTTCCACGTGCGGTCGCGCATTGTCCTGTTGAAACGTGGCGTCTTGCAGGTCTTGCAGGTAAGGGAGGACTACAAGCTCCAAAACGTCGGAGATGTAGCGGTGGCTGTTGAGTGTACCGGCGATGCGTACCAGAGGGGTGCGGGTGCCATATACAGTTGCGCCCCAAACCATAACGCCAGGCGACGTACCGGTATGGCGATGCATAATGCAGGCGTCATGCAGTCTCTCGCCGCGGTGCCGCCACATGCGGTTCCAACCATCGTGGTGCTGCATCCAGAAGCGCGTTGGAGAAGATGATGTCGTGACATTCCTTAGTCCAGGTGCGGCGTTCAACGGCCGACTGCCGCTGCACTCGCTGGTGGTGTAACGTCAATAGTAATAGGAGAAATGGGCGCCGTGCGACAAGTTCCCGTTCCTGCAGACGATATTGAACGGTACGTGGTGACACACGTTGTTGCGCAACACACCTTAATTCCTGCGCTAGCGTTCGTGATGTGGCGGTGCGAGCCGTCAATGCCCGCCACACAACATGCCGGTCTTCTCGTTCGGTGGTGTGCCGCGGCTGCGGCAATCACTTACGTCAGTCCGCCCGTCCCTCCTGCACCCACCGAATCTATACTCGCCTCACTGTGGCTGGATGTCGTCTCGCACTGGCGCCAATGCCTCGGTACGATAAACCGTGTTCGCGATAAGCCACTATTTCTCCTCTGTCGAACCCCGGAACGTGCTGGAATGACTGCCGTATTCTGCGACGAGGCATCAGAAAGCTTTCCACGCACAGGTCCGGCAGCACAACACACTTCCTCTACTTACACCCCGCCTTCTGTGCACCCTTCTTATAGTGCTTCTCGGTGTCGTGCCGGGCGCACATGATTTCTCATATGCCTTGCAATGCTAATCGTTTTCATGTCCTCTCGCGGGCGACGTATGCTGCGAATTTCAGGCCAATTGGATGCTTCCTTCTTGGTGTTGCATTTTGGGTGGCCAGCAGTATATTCTACGTCACTGATTGGTTGCCAGCAACCTTCCTTGCAGGTGACAAAAGAGGCGATGGACGTTTAACTTTCGTCAGTGGTCTCTACGTCATCACACTGCCCAGCCACTCCACATGTAGCCGTCCTTTCGAAGAAATCTTCTCCACCTCCTGCGTTGACTTCTATCAAAGGCCCTTATCAGATGAAGTGTGATGCTAACTCCAACTTCTTTGTCGATCTTCCAGCAACTTCGCCAGCTGGTCAACACTTCCTTAGTAAAGTTTATCTCGGCGTTGCCTTCCCTGCTCTTGCCAATACTAAGCTCACTGCGTACAGCGCAGCACTTCGTTTAGTCTTCCCGAAGTCAGCCGTCACACACATAGGCCGAAAAGATGGCAAAGTAACCGCATATTTCTCTGATCCCAAATTTGCACTTCAAGTTATAAATGATGGACTTTCTATTGTGGACCGCCATATTAATGCTGCTCCTATCTCCCACATGCCTACTGTTCTGGGTTTTCCCCAGTCCCACCAGAAATTTCTGACGAACTTTTACTGTCCATTGCGCAAAACTTTGGACATCTAGTTGGCACAATCACCACCTTCTCCTCTTTCCCAACCCAGCCGGAAGATCGTTATCTTCTTGGCCTACGGCGAAACGTAAGATTGTTTTTCCGTCTGATGAAGCGAAACTACGAGTTCCACCCAAGTTCAGTATTCGTTGTGAAAAGCACATCCGTGATATCAACATTTCTTTTGGCACTATGTGTTCTATCTGTAAAGGTTATGGACACCTTCGTGATGTTCAAATCGCACTTCTACTACAACTTCGACAGACCAAGCACCCCTGCTTCAGGGTACCCCTCAACGACTTCAGAACAAGCCAAAAGCAAAAGTAGCACTACAGCCGTTGGTCAATGTGCTATTTCAGACAAAAGTACAGCCGTTGGTCAACGCGTGACTTCAGACAAAAGTACAGCCGTTGGTCAACGCGCTACTTCAGACAAAAGTAGCATTACAGCCGTTGGTCAACACGCTACTTCAGAAAAAGGTAGCATTACAGCTGTTTGTTAACGCGTGACTTTGCAGCGATTTGCAGAATCCAGACCTGTGTATCCTTCTCCGTCACATCTTCCATCGGACAAACCTTCGCTTGTTAGTTCACTCCCCTCACCCCTCACTTGTGGGATGCTCAAGTACAATCATCTGTTTCTACTGATTGGTCCACTGCGTCTAGCCATTTCAAAGAACCTGACAACCATGATGCTACCTTTTCTCGGGGTAAAGGAAAGCGTCAAAGGACCCACAATGCTCGTGTCAAGAAAACCCGAACAACGACTGACTGCTCTGACCGTAGAGATCACTCAGTCGGCTACACTGCATCAGATGCTTCTGTTGAGCTTGATACTGATTGCGATACTGGTTCTGCAGACCCAGTTCGCTCGCATGAATTTCTTCAATTTCTAAACACTTTTTCTCTTCCTCAAATTCCAGTCACTGGATATGTTCTATATAATTTCCTTTCAGGTCCCCGTCAAAACAAACAGTCGAAAAACTTTTTATTCTCTTACACTGCAATTCTACATAATGTTCTTCTACAATTGCAAATCATCCGTTCTCATCTTCAAGCGGTGCCTCGTGAGACCTTTGGTGATCCGCGCTGGATAACGAAATTCGTTCGTCGTTTAGACCTCCTTTGCATAGCAGCCGATGACACAATCCAGCCACCATCTGACATATACATTAATGATAGTAACCTTGAAAAAATTCTAGAATGCCATGTGTTGCATCTTTCGCAACAGGCTTCTGTCGCGATTGCGCCTCGCATATGCGTCAGCCTCAACTGACTCTCAGAAACGTCGCTTTTTCCGGGTTTGGTGAGCAAATCGAACCTGGTTTACTGATCCCTCAGTACATCTACAACTCTTTCTTTGAGAACTATTCTCCATTACTTTGCCATTTGTAATTTTACTTGTATCACTTGCACCTTGCAAAGTTCTTACCTATGACATTCGCCACAAAGTTTTTGCCACTGTACTCTACTTATACATGTTATCACATTGTTTTTTACGCTATCTATTTGACATTAACCATTCTATTACCGCACATGTTCTACATATTTTTAATATTTCTTGCTCATTTGATATTAGCCTCTCATAGGCACCTTCCCAGTGCATCGCTATATTGTACATAGTATTATAACTATATCTTTATCTTTGTTACACTTTTCTACTGGAATTGTTCATATTGATTCTTCACTGTGTATCTCACGTGCATTATTCATGCACCATTGTTGTCGGTCACTTCTGTAGCTAGCTCAACCTATATCTATGAAGATACTCGTCTACTATGTTTTATTGCCATTGTATATGGCACATCAGCATCTGTACATTTGTCATCTTCACTGTACATATGTCGTCAATAATGTTTCTGTTGGCACTGTAGATACAGGACTTCTGTACCCTCCTCTCTGGTTTCTCAAAAAACAATTTTGAAAGCCACCAAGTTGGTAGGACATAATTGTCCAGAATATCGAGGTAGACGTGCTGGTTAACAGGTTTGTCCACGATAACTAATGGGCAGGGACCATACCACGAAAAACGCCCCCTCACGAGTACACTGTCAGCTCCAAACTAGACCGTAAGAAAAGTACACTGTCTTGAATAGCGTTCCTCCGGCTGCCACCATACCTACACACGGCCATCAGACTGATGAATCGTGTATCTGGATCCATCAGTCCATATGACCCGTTTCCATTGATCTACGGTCCACGATAAATGTTCTTTACACCATGCTAAAAACGACGAGTAGAATTCCGAATGTAGATCAAAGGCTTATGAGCAGCCGCATGACCACAGTAACCCATGGAATGAATTTCTCTGCGAATGGTACGTGTACATACCGAGGTTCCAGAATTTTTACTCACCTGTACACTGAGGTCTTGTACAGTACTCCGTCGATTAGATGTAACGACTCTCCTGAAGGTTCGACTTCCACTATCACTGATTTTCTTTGGTCTGCCGATACGTTTTGCTGCTTCAGGCACGCCATGTGTCTTCCATTTATTCAGTACATCCAGAATAGTTGACTTGTGTATGTTTAAACGCCTCTCGGTTTCTCTTATGGACAATCCACTAATATAACACCCAACACCCTTTCCTTTCTCAAAGTCAGTTCTCTGCCCCCGCGACATTTTCACTCAACCTCACAGTGCGATATGATCGCGGTCAGCTGCAGGCTTGTTTGTATACTGTTCGCAGCTGTACTGCGCATTTTACCAACGCAGCGGATCCGTTCGTTTGCGTTTGAAGGGGTGTCTGGTGACTTTTGTCAATATAGTGTTTATCCCATCAAATGTCTCATCTGAGTGACAAAGTGTGTATGTCAGTAGAAAAGAAATAGAAGGTCTGTTGGTGCAGTAGCGAGGTTACGACATTTCTCACAACGGAGTATGTAGCAAAACATTCGTGATCCGAGCGTTTCTTGAGAGGACCAAACAAATGGAATTCGCTGGATACGAGGTAGAATCTCTCTCTCTCTCTCTCTCTCTCTAGGCGGGATGCTCAAAAACTTTCCAATTATATCGCCAAAACCATTCAACCCTGTGTGAGCTTCACCTGGTCCGGCGTAATGATGCAATAGTACACTTTTGCTTAGTAACCCAGTTCTGCGGCGAATGACATGGTGCCACATGTCAAGTGTCTGACAATACTGTTCGACTTTTGCATATGCAGCATGGTGCGGGAAAGCAATGAGAAGCATACCCTGACAGTCCCAAAAGACAGTTGTCATGATGTCTCGGCTAGGCAGCGATGTCTCGTCTCTTTTAGCAGGTGGAGATGAATTTTACTTCCAAGTCGTGGTCACGCGTCTGATTTCTGATGTTGAATGATGTACCCTAATTTCGTCCGCCGAGACAATACGTGGCAGAAGGTCCTCACTTTGCTCATGATAGCGTACCAAATACATGTATGTTAGGGTCTTGCTTTGTATTCTTGTGTGATATTATTCGGCTCTCACTTCTCACAAACTTACGGATAATGCAGTCGGTCACACACAACAATGTAGACATTGGCCCACAGAAATTTCCAGTTCGCGGGCAGGTTCTTCCACTGAAAGCGTCTGCTGTCACGAATGAGAGAATACTCCCATAACTCAATGCTTTCTCTAATAGCTGTTCTTGGACGCCGATGTCGAAGTTTTGCCTCAACGTTTCTCATGCTCATTGCAAAGTCCTTGCACCATTTACACACCTGCTTCCGTATCATAGCACCTTTGCCGTACACTTTTACCAAATGATAATGGATATACATTGTAGCAACACGCTTTGCATGAAGAACGTTAATTAAGTTTCGTATTTCATCGTGTGAACATGTTTACAATAATGCAGTCATCTTTCAACAGCAATTCCTGGTAGACGAAAGAACGGAGACATACCTGGTGGCGAAGTGATGTTCCTTGCTCTTTGGACGTGCACACGCACTTTAACTCCTCATTGGTACGCTTAGAATTGTGATGGCCGCCATCTTGTTATTTTACCTTTTGAAAGAATCATGTGTATTAATCTGAAGTGAAATAGAGAAAACCGTGGCAGAATAGTTACCGCTATTCTGGTAACTATTCTGCCACTATTCAGTTGTATCTCTGACTCATAAAATTGGGAGTTATTTTGAAATGCTTTGAAATGAAATACACTGCTGGACAATTGCTAAGGACGAATCATAAACGGATATATAGCGCATAAAAAAGTAAGTGTGGTTGGATGCCAAGTGAAATAAAATAATGTCAGAATGCCAGGACATTACAAGAAAGACAATTTATTGTGCTTTGAAATCCAGAAGGCTTTGGAACGTGTTCAAGGGACAAACAGGCCATTTTGTGCAGAATACGTAAACGTGAAAAAAATGAAATTACCGTCCGCAGGCGTTCCGGCGTAAGATGTTAATACGGGATATGGCCACCATGGAGGGCGATTCTACATTCCACACGTCGTGTCATGCTTTGCACAACATTATCAAGCAGCTGTTGGGGTAATTTATTCCATTCCTCTGTCAGTGCATGGATGAGGGTGTCCTTGTTTATTGGAGGGCATTGGCGACCAGCAAGACTCCTCCCCAAAGCATCCCACACATTTTCAATGGGATTCAGATCTGGAGAACGTGCTGGCCATACGAGGCGTTGAATATCCTCGCTCTCAAGACACTCTTGGACAGCGACTGTTCGAAGACATGTTGCGTGGTCGTCCATGAAAATGAATCTGTCACCTCCAGCACCACGGAACATGCGAACATGAGGTAGCAGAACATCATTAATGTGTCGTTGGCCAGTCATAGTCCCAGTTGAAAGCACATAGATGGACGTACGGCCATTGATCATGATGCCAGCCCATACCATGACACTACACGTCGGATATTGGTCCCTTTCCTGTATGTTTGCTGGACAATATGCAGTACCACTATCACGCCAGATCAGTTGTCGTCGACAATCAAACGATAGACTGTATCTACTCTCATCTGAGAAGATTACAGCAGACCAGTCGTTATCAGTCCAATTGCGATGTTGATGGTACCATTGCAAACGGGCGGTACGGTGACGTCTGGACAATGGGATGCACACAACAGGACGGCGGGCGCATAGTCCGGCTTCATGCAAATGTCTGGCGACAGTTTTTCGGGAGATCAGCTTGCCAGTAGCAGCCATAAACTGATTTGCTACCTCACTAGCTGTGCAGCGCTGGTGTCTTTTTGTTGATAGCACTATGTACCGATCTTCTGCAGGTGTCGTACTGCGAACACGACCTCCCCCGTGACGTTTGTTACACTCTCCATTTGCTTGAAATGATTTCCAAAGCCTTGAAACAACACTGTGGCTGACGTCGAACTCCCTGGCGACATCTGTTATTTTTCGTCGTTCTTCAATCTTGCCAATAATACGGCCACGCGTAAAATCATCTAGGTGATGTCGGGAAGACATACTGAAAATTGCAAGTTCGTCAATTTATTCTTTCCCTTTCAACTTTGCATTTGAACAACAACGGTCAATACGCGTCAAATCCTTTATATCTGTTATCAGCGCTATGATGTCACGATCAAGTTCGGCAATCCAAAATTTGTATGCGCACAACACGTCTTACTGTATCTCGTACTTATGCTAATTTCCACATTTTCCTGCCTTCCATTTTATGGTTGCTATCGTTGCTATTGTCTTTGTTTTTTCTTTATTTCTATTATATTACTTGTATAATAGAAATAAAGAAAAACAAAGTAACGAAAAGGCTAACTAGAAGCGTACCTAATTGTGATGTAAAAATCCACCGACATTTAGCCTAATACAGATTTCAGTTCGGAAAAGTTATGTAAAAGGTGTATACATCGAGATCCGAAAAATCCTAATTAGATGTTAACTGTTTCTTAAAAATTTTAACAAACGACTAAGAATAGAACATTTACTCTTCCGTTAAGCTCACCATAATAAATGTAGGATTTTGCAATTTAAGCATTTCATTGCCCAGAATTATTTGCTCATAACGGTGTTCTGCTTTTGACTCAGGTTTCACTTGACAGGATAAAATTACTCACAGTATGCCTTTCTAAATAAGTTCTAAGCAAATTGCAAAGACAGTTAGTCATACAAAACTAAAACTAATGATCAACAAAAAAAAAAAAAAAAGAGAAAACGTTGAAACAAAGTCATTACTTTCTAAACATCTGTTTACCTGAAGCATAAAAATCCTATGCAGCCAATGACTTCGGCTTCAACATGCGACAGCGACTCAAGACCCAAATTAATTAATGTCGTAAAGTAAAAAGCACATTTGTGTTTTTCAGTAAGAAGCGGTCATCAGATCCTGTCGTAAAACAGAAAGGATAAAAACGAATAGTCAAGAAACAAAAAAGCTAACAAAAAGATTTTGCAAGGAGGATGTCTTGGAAAACTGTTGCAAAAAAAATTAACACTTTTCCAAATAATTAGACACAATGGTGAATGGCAATGGGATCGTCGGTGTTTGTGAAATTCTCTCATTAAAAAGAATGGAAGATCGCAGTTGCTAGAAGTTAAAGGAGCCATTTAGTAGAATTGAACGACTTCCTACCTTGGATAGATGGCTTTAAAACCGTTCCGACAGTTTTTCTTCTTATCTAAGGTGAAAAATTGATAATGGATTAGTTTAGAAGAACTCGGTATCAATGAAAGAGAATAAATAATGGATGGAAATTATATACACCTTCCGGACAAGAAAACTACGTTTCATGAGAGAAATTTAAATTTATAGATGTGTTTATTAGGAAGCTGCAGCACATACACTGAAGGAAAAAAAATCCCAACACCACAAAAAAATAGTTGTAGAGGAATGAAATAGCGGCAATACATTTGTATAGGTAACATATTTAATCGATTAAGGTTTCAAGATCACAGCTTATTGTAAGCTTGAGAAGAGCCATTTTAAATGTGAAATGCTGGTAGATTAATAACCGGTGTAACCGCCAGAATGTTGAATGCAAGCACGCAAACGTTCATGCATTGTGTCGTACAGGTGCTGGATGTCAGTTTGTGGGATGGAGTTTCATGCCTGTTGCACTTGTTCGGTCAATACAGGGACGGTTAATGCTGGTTGGGGGTGACGCTGGAGTTGTCGTCCAATGATGTCCCATACGTTCTCGATTGGTGAAAGATCTGGTGATCTAGCAGGCCACGGCAACATGTCGACCGTATGTAGAGCATGTTGGGTTACAAGAGCGGTATGCGGGCGAGCATTATCCTGTTGGAAAACACCCACTGGAATGCTGTTCATGAATGGCAGCACAACAGGTTAAATCACCAGACCGACGTATAACTGTGCCGTCAGGGTGCATGAGATAACCACGAGAGTGCTCTTGCTGTCATAGGAAATTGTTCCCCAGACCATAACTCCAGGTGTAGGTCCAGTGTGTCTCGGCCGCAGACAGGTTGGTTGCAGGCGCTCACCTGCCCTCCTTCTAACCAACACACGGCCATCACTGGCACACAGGCAGAACCGTCTTTCATCAGAAAACACAACAGATCTACACTCCGTCCTCCAATGAGCTCTAGCTTGACACCACTGACGTCGCAAACGGCAGTGGTTTGGAGTAAGTGGAATGCACGCTACAGGGCGTCTGGCTCGGAGCTGTCCTTCAAGTAACCGATTTGTAACAGTTCGTTGTGTCACTGTGGTGGCAACTGCAGCTCGAATTGCTGCCGCAGACGCGGTACGATGCGCCACGGCCATACGCCGTACACGGCGGTCGTCCCTCTCAGTAGTGCCACGTGGCCGGCCGGAACCCGGTCTTCTTGAGGCAGTACCTTCCGTTGACCACCGCTGCCAACAATCATGCACGGTGGCTACATTCCTGCCAAGTCATTCTGCAATATTGCGTAAAGAAAATCCACTTTCTCGTAGCCCTATTACACGAAGTCGTTCAAACTCCGTGAGTGCCGCCCTGGTGGCGCAGTGGTCTAAGGCGCTGTCCTCTGATCATTCGTCCGTAAGGGGTCCGGGTTCGAATCCCGATCAGGCATGGATGTTGTGTTTGTCTTACGGCACTGGCTCTCTCCCTTCCCTGGAACCAGTGACCCTAAATTAGGGACGGGCGACTGCTTATAGCCCATTGAGTTGCTCACGGTGGTCGTTAAACCTCCAATCAAAAAAAAAAAAAAAAACTCCGTGAGCTGTTGATAATGGCTTCTTCATCTTCTTAAAGGCATTCTTGACTAACATCAACATCCTACGTCGAATCTGAACGATAACTAGCGCTCACGAACCTTACAGCGCGTATTTACAGTAAACCTGCTTTGCATGTTCCGAGGGGCGCTACTAGCGCCACACGTATGCGCCGAGCACGAAATTTGCATAGACGTCATCTTATAGATGTACTCTCACCGCCTACCAACTGTGGTTTATCTAACACAACCCATTCTTGTGTTGGGATTTTTTTTCCGTCAGTGTAGAAGAAAATATAGTGGATCATGAAACGCAAATTGATTGCTGTAGGAAGAGTTGTACGTTTGTTATTAAACCCAATATTCCGTATTTTTAGTTAAGAAATTTGCCTGTGTCAGAACTTTCTCTTTCATACAAAAAGGAAGAAGTAATAAGAACAATTTAGACTAAAATCCCTTTATGAAATTTCGTGTGTAAAGGAATCAAAAGATGACAAAAATCGTTAGACTGCAAACAGTGCGAAATGTCGTTACTAACTTTCGCACTGTACCATATATGGGTACCGACGACATAACGCTTTTCCGATCCCCAGTTACTCATATTCTGTCTCTTGAATGCGTAACATAGCCTCTTCTGAAAAGTTGAAACGTAGGACGCAGCCTTTACCCTTATCAATGATGCTCAAAATGCAGTTAGCAAATTTTTCACGTTTTTGGATGGTCATCAATCTGCAATTCTTAAACAATTTGTAGGTGTTACAACTGCAAACGGTTTCGTAACACGTTGTGTCCATAGACTTCTGTATCTGTAGTTGGCTTGAAGCTTGTCTCGCTGCTTTCCGTGGTGACCATGTGAAAGCAGCTTGAATGCTTCCCACCGTCTCATAACAAACTGATAAACTACAAATGCCCCTTCCCCTCTTTCTACTTCCAAGAATTTTGTCATCCACGACTTAATTAACTTCGCATCCCGTGGCCTCTTTCCATACTGACTTTTGAACTTTCGCTGAACACTGACAAATTCTACTTCTGCCATTCATACATCACATTAGACCTTCTCTGTCACAGACGACATACAAGCTGCAGCAGTTTTACAGCGTTCATAATTAGGGATGCGGTAGACGAAACACACTAACACAGGAACTTTATGCGCGTGCGCAATTACCTGCAAAAAGAAACCCGAAGTAAGACGCGTCATTAAAAATTATAGCATTATGTATTAAGGGTAATCATTTATGAATACCCTGTATATCTGCATTAGATGCCTTGTCAGCACTTCACTGTGTCATACTGGAAAACAAATATTTTTTTCGTCAGGCATTTCAAACTATCACCAAGATTATCTATGAATGTTTCACATTCAGATGAAAGTGAAAATTTTTTCACTCTATATTCAGTCATGATCTATAGCACTGTAACCACCTACCTAACAGCATGTCGTGCTGCTTTACGCTGGTGTAACTGCTTGCACCCTGCACGTCATCGACACCACTGGACCAAGGAAAGTATCCTCAGGTATTCTGTACAAGCTGGACAGAACGACGTTTTTACGTACGACAACGGGGCGAACAACAGAAGTGGACAGGTGAATGCTAGATTACACTGTCTCCCACAAATTTTCGATGAGATTCAAGTCGAGGAAATTTGGCAGCGAAGGAGTTTATGAAATTCTTATACTTGATGTTAAAACTATTCCTGAACAATGCGAGCCTTGTGGCAGAGGGTGTTTTTCGCCTTGCTGAAAGAGTCCAGTGCCATCAGGCTACACGGTCACCATGTAGGGAAGGAAACACTTGATCCTAAACAATGCCAAAGCAGGATCTGGCGGTGAGAGTGTGTAGCATGGATCAGGGAGAACAGCAATGCCAATAAAAACAATATCTATACGATGACAACATCTCCATCTACCTGTTTCCGTTTAACAAACAGTTTCGGCTTTCACCCACGCTCGCAGAAAACTGCCCCTCCCATAAGAGGGTTGAATTTGTAATCATCGGAACGACTCTTTTCAGCAGACCAATGTTCAGTCATTGTGCTCCCGTTTCCACAGCAGGCGGAGTTGTAGATGATGGTGGGTCAACATAGGCGCATGACCACGGACGCAGACACTTTAGGGCCATCTGCAAGAGTTTTGGCTTGAGTGCATGCCCGGAAACGTTGCTCTGTGCGCCCTAGTTGTAGTCTTCTGTTAATTGAGGGATAGCGATGGGCTTGAAAAGCACATGTGTCCCAGTGTTCACTTCCATTTTCACGGCATCTTGACTGTATATGTGCATCTCTTCGGATCATTTGTGTTAAACTTTCACTACAACGCCTCGCGAACAACTAACAATTCCTACAGTTGCTGTGATGTTGTCCGCCTTTCTTGAGCCGATAATCATCATCCTTTGAATCAACGATAAATCCCTGCCTTTCTCGAATGCAAGGACTTCGTGCTGGCGAACGGAGAAGCCTTACCTTTCCGTTTATGTATATTCTGGGCTGGTAAGTGACGTCACTGCTAAGGGCTGTGAACACGTCCAGTCGTAAGACAGTTGGTCATAATGAGCCAGCCCATGCTTTTACATTTGCACCTCAGCCGCGGACAGCAATTTTAATTATATATTCTGTTGATATCGGATATCAAGGAAAAGGGCCGTGTGTTCAGTTTGCTGTAGGAATCTGGATTTTTAGAAAACTGCTGAATGCACACTTGAAATGTCTTTAGCTCAGAAGGCGTGAGACTAATCACAAAGTCTTTTTTATTCACGAAAATTGTGTGCCATCCATCTGTTTATCTATTTTCCATTTTCCCCCGATGAAAGGTTAGTAGAATGAGCGCATTTGTTTGATTTCTATTAAATCCTTTGGAATAATCTTTCAGCCATTCTTGAGCTGTGGAAATAAATCAGCATGTAAATAATAAATAAAACCAAAACCAAGCATTCAGACTGGATCGCTTACAATCTAATATTCGGAAAGTAGGTAATGTTGGAGGGCATTGAAGTTTAGTATGCACTCCAGTAAGTATTGAATCTGATGACGACTCTTCTGGTATTAATTTGAATTTTGCAATTTCATTCAGTGAATCTTATGAATTGATTTTTCCCTGTTTGCACATATAATTTTAGCTAACGATAAATTATTTTATGTATATATATACAAATTAATTATATATATATATATTTACTGCGCAATCTATAACAACATCTGTGGTGTATCTATGATGTTTGAATGTTAGAATTGATTCACAGTGATTCTTTTTTCCTGCAAATCGAATTTCGTTTTTTATATGTACAGTGACAGTAATCATTGAAAACAAAATTGTTGCAATTCTCATATTTACTTTTATTATGACGCGCATTGTTTCTTTTATTTCTTTTCTTGTGAAACATTTTTGTAAAAAATAAAAGGAAAATCCAAGTGCTTATACACTGTTCGACATAGAAAATACTACACCGGGACATATTTTTCGGAGCCCATTCAAATTGCTGGATATGTGTCGAAAATTGAGTTATGTAAATGAGTGCAGGCTTCAAAGAAGAAGGTTTCGCATAGCCAAGTTTGATCGTCCTCACCTAGGCATGTGGATCTCTGCATCGGAATGATCTCGGTTACGAAAGCACGGGTAAGAAGTGAGAATGCTTGGACTGTATCGTCAGGAATCCTACCATCATAGGGAAACTTTTGTTAGAGGCTTCATCATAGGGCTATGTACGGCTGATGGTTCTCCGCGTCGCATCGTATAACGGAAAATTTGTCGGGGAGCAACAACTGTCAGCCCAATGTGGCAACAGTGGTTGGAGAAAGGTAACGCGCTTTGCTGTAGTGGAACAAGTTCACGTAGTCAGGCGTTCGAACGCCAAGATAGCATTTTTCGACTGCCATCCGCAGCATACCAACAATTCACAGCGGACAGCACTCGACGAGGTAAGGTAGACATCCCCGTATCGAGACGGACTGTGAATCGCAGATTGGGCGAAGGCAGGTTCGTGCTGTCGCCAGCAATTGCGTGGACTACCGCTTATCGCAGTAGATCTTCCCGAAGGGCTAGAGTGGTCCCGTACTTGACATACGTGGTGGGATTAATGAATCCGTGTCTGATTCAGTGACGAGTCACGCTTCTATCTCAGTGTAGACGATCTCCGATCGATAGTCTGGAATCCACGTAGTCACCCGAATGTTATACGGTTCCTCAGCCTGGTGTCGGGGTTTGGGGTACTATCGGTTTCCATAGCCGTTCACCGCTCGTACGCATATTGGGTACACCGACAACACGACGATACTTCGATGAAGTACTACAGACCCTTTTTTGCCGTATCTCCGTGGTATCCCCAATGATTCTACAAGATAACTCCCGCCCGCAGCCTGTTAACAACAACAGACAATGACCACAAGCTATCCAAATGCTGCTATATCCATCGCAATCCTCAGACTTCTACCCAATAGAGAATGTGTTTGACTTTTTCGGCTGACGAATTCAAGTTTTTGCACGAACCCCTCAAAATGTTGATGAATTGTGGACTTAGGTAATCGAGACACAATCAGTGAAACCTCAGGACACCTTCTCAGGACTTTTCCATTCGATGCCACGCCATGTTCCCGAATGTGTACCCACATACCACCTACTCACTCAGTCCATATATACTGTCTCCTTGCCCATCGCATACATGCAAGCTCTTGAAAAAATTGAATCCCTTCTTTCCCACTAACATATGTTATAAGTTTCGTCTGATTTCGTGCATTCTTTTAGGGTGTGACACTTTCTATGTCGAGCAGTTATTTTGGTGAACGTTTGCTCACTCTGTTACGAACTTTTGAGAAAAACAGTTAGTGCAAAGAGTAAGAGTTAAATACCTCTAAATAATAAAGATTAAATAAATTAAACGTATGAACTGTACACTAACAAAGGAATAGTTAACACATTTTCTTGTGATGCCTCTAATTGGTAAGAAGACAAATTTCATGAAATATAGTGATTTTGCGGAGCCAGTAATAAAATGCTCATTTTACTGATAACGTCTTGCTATGCCAAAAATAAGGGGTTTTTGAATTTGAACTATTTATGGATGGGAGGAAAGCTACCACATGTTTCGACGATAACTTTGTTTAGTGAATTACAAACTTCAAAAATTAACATTTGTAAACACAGGTTTCAAAAATGAGTATTTGTGACGACTGCTAATTAATGAATTTTAAGATGCTCCGCTTCGCTGGACGCAGCGGAGGCTATGTTTTGAATAAAGTCTGTTTCTTGTACGTAACACGCTTTCGATGAAAAAACTGTCTGTGGACGAGTAAAACCTCACACACTTTTTTAAAAATGAAACACTGGTTGTCATAATTTGGAGATTTTAAATTTTAGGAAGAAATTCAGTATTGTGTTTTTGCGGTGGGCTCTGTTTGGTACAAAACACCATGTAAACGTACACAGCTTACAAAATTTTATTACTGTTTACCTGTTGGTAGAAAAAGTTTAAATAAGCACCCATTGTTTCTATATCTCACTTTGAGAACTCCTGACTTTTTGCGCTACTGCTGCATTATTTGTGTTAAGTGAGTTGTGGAATTAGCGCTGTAATTTTTAGCAATTTCGTGTTCCTCTACAACCAATTACCTTTCCCGTCAGGAGCAATCTCAGTTACGAAGCCATTTCACGAGCACATCTAGGAAAAACTTCATTAGGTAGAACCTTTTCGTGCCTCGTTGACCTGATTGTACCGTAGTTATTTCCTTTTATCTCATTGTTTCACTGTGAACTAAAACAACGGAGGCCAAGGGCTCTTTCCTCGAGTAAAAGAATATCTGTGCTTTATTTTTTGTAACTTCTGCCTAATTTATCTGTCCCTCCCCTCTCCAGCGGATGTTTTAAATTCTTTCGGGGAGAATTTACTTTATGAGGAAAATGGAGATTCTGACTTAACTACATAATTAACTTAGCATACTCTAGTTGAATGCAAATGGAAAGGCAAAAATCTGGAATATAAGAAGGAGAAAGAAATTTAACTTGAAGTGCTTCATTAACGCTCTCATGGCGTTTCTAAAGTGTCCCATGAGAAAAGAGGAGTCCGAAAAAATCTTTGTCCCCAAGTGTACTGTGTTAAAATATCTCTAAAAGAATATTAACTGAGGATAACTGTTCCTAAAGTTTTCAAGAGCTGAAGTTTTCTTAAAGAATGCATAAGGTTTTTCAATTTGTTTTGAATAATTTTTACAAATCCTTTCATTAAGAAAATTTCCATCCTGCTGTTACTTCACATGTTAAATATTTCATGTGGACTTTCCCGTTATGTGCAAACTTAGTTGTATTTTGAGGCATACTGGTGTTAAACAATTATACTTTTGCAAAATAAAATGAAATATTTGACTTTAAAATCACAATGACAATACCGCTACAATCCAGTGTATGCCAAAAGCACACATATATTTAATTCAAATTGACAACCTGTGTTAAACGATACGCTTAATTGTTTTGACAAATATCATTGGAAAACCTGCATCATCATCATCATCAGTGTCAACCATTATCAATCCACAGTTGGACAAAGATCTCCCCAAGTTTCTTCCACAACGGACTGACTTGTGCCAGTCTCCTCCATCTTACTGCCGCATAATTTCGCATTTCATCCACCGATCTCACATCTGGTCTTCTTCTGGGTCTTTTCCTGTCACTTGGAATCCAGTCTAAACTTTCAGCTGTCTATCGATGGTCTGTCCTTCTGGCAATATGTCCAGCCCATTGCCATTTCAGGGATTTTACTCTGATCATGATGTCTTCCACTCTTGTCATTTTTCTGACTCCCCAAGTTTCTTCCACAACGGACTGACTTGTGCCAGTCTCCTCCATCTTACTGCCGCATAATTTCGCATTTCATCCACCGATCTCACATCTGGTCTTCTTCTGGGTCTTTTCCTGTCACTTGGAATCCAGTCTAAACTTTCAGCTGTCTATCGATGGTCTGTCCTTCTGGCAATATGTCCAGCCCATTGCCATTTCAGGGATTTTACTCTGATCATGATGTCTTCCACTCTTGTCATTTTTCTGATCAATGAGTTCCTCCCCTTATCTCTCCTAGTTACACCAAGCATGCATCTCCTTATGCTTCTTTGAGTTGTCTGAAGTCTTTGTATGTCTCTTTTAGTTAAGGTCCACATCTCTGCACCATATAAAAGCACTGGAAGGATGCATTGATCAAACACTTTTCTTTTAAGACATAATGGCATATTGCTCTTGAAAATTATGCTGTTTCTTCCAAAAGCTCTCTAGGCAAGTTTTTTACGCCGATTAATTTCTTCATCAATGTGACCCTCACTTGATATCTGCTGTTCAAGATAAACGTACGTGTCTGTTATCTCCAGCTTTTCTCCATCAATCGATAAATCTTCATTTCTTGTAAAAGCATTGAACATCACTTTTGTCTTCTGAAAGCTAATTTTTAATCCCACTTCTTTACTCTTGTCAGCAAGTTCCTGGATCGTACTCTGCAGCTCTGATGGGGTAGTTGCAAAAACGACTACGTCATCAGCAAAACGAAGGTGAGTTAAATAATCTCCATTAATCTTTATCTCTTTGTTTTCCCAGTTCAATGATTGAAAGCTTTTTGTCTAATGTGGCATTAAAGAGTTTGGGAGATATAGTGTCACCTTGTCTCACTCCCTTTCCAATTTTTATGGGTGCTGTATTCTCAAACAGCCGAAACTTTGCACTTGCATTTTCTTTTTTCTTTTTTTTTTTTTTAATTGGAGGTTTAACGACCACCGTGAGCAACTCAATGGGCTATAAGCAGTCGCCCGTCCCTAATTTAGGGTCACTGGTTCCAGGGAAGGGAGAGAGCCAGTGCCGTAAGACAAACACAACATCCATGCCTGACCGGGATTCGAACCCGGACCCCTTACGGACGAATGATCAGAGGCCAACGCCTTAGACCACTGCGCCACCGGGGCGGCACTTGCATTTTCATACATGTTATTAACAATATTAATGTATGCATCTTCAATACCGCAGGTTTTTAAAAGCCAATGTAACTGCTGATGGTTTCACCGAATTAAAGGCCTTTTCATAATCGATAAAAGCCATGCATAATGGAAGTTCATATGCCCTCTCTCTTTCAAGTAGTTCTCTCAGTACGTGGATATGATCTATAGTGCTGTAGCCACTCCTGAATCCAGCTTGTTCTCTCGGTTGAGCAATGTCCAGCGTCACCTTCAAGTGGTGTGAAAAAGCTTTAGTGAAGATTTTATAAACCACTGATAGGAGGCTGACAGGTCTGTAGTTCCTGAGATCCTCAATGTCACCTTTTTTATGTAGCAGGATCATTGTAGCATTGTTCCAATCCGCAAGAATCTTCCCTTCATTAAGGCATCGAGTGAAAACTTGGCGAGTACTGTTTCAATTTCTCTACTTGCTTCTTGTATTATGTCTATGGTAATTCCATCTTTTCTTGCAGTTTTCCCCGTTTCATGTTCTTGATTACATGTGCAACTTCTGCTGTGACGACTGGAAGAACTCTGGTATTGGTACCTTTCGTAATGTCTGTAGTACATGTATCATGCCTTTCATGTAGTTTTGAGTAGAAATCCTTCACTCTTGTCAAAATTTCACCTCTATTTCTTGTTATAGAACCATCTTCTTTACTCAGAGCCATAATCTGTTTTCTTTCCGTACTCAGATGTCGTTTTGCTCTCTTCAGGCTCTGTTTGGTTTTAATTGCTTTCTTCACTAGTTCACAGTTGAATTTCCTCACATCTTCAGTGATACGTTTTCGTACCGTATTGCATAGCACTATATAATCCACCTTGGAAATCACATCTCCTTTAGTTGTACTCATCTCTCTTCTTTTTTGCATCAAAATTTTGTTTTTGCCTGATATTTCGTTCGTATGCAACTTGTTCTTTGTACTAGCTATTTTAGTTGCTGTTTCCATAAGAGCTTTGGTTAGTTTTCTGCTAACTTCAGAGATGTCCACTTCTTCCGATGATAGACCTTCTAGAGCAGAGAATCTGTTCCTCATTTCCAATTTGAAGGATTTATGATGCTTTTTAAGGTTGTTCATGTCAATACACTTTGTTTGTTTTATGAGCTTGCCGTGTTCGAGTTTAGCATTGAGGTGCATCTTACATCTTACCATTCCATGGTCACTGTCTGTGTTGAACTTGTTTAGCACACTGCCCCAAGTAGCACGTGACGTTTAAAAGACGTCGCATTTCGGTTGCAAAAGTTGATATTTGGTCTTCCGTACAAAGACTACGTTTGATAAACGTTTGTTAAATGTTACATCCGTTACCGTTGCGATTTTGTCACATTCATTACGTTTGCTAAACGTTGCATTTTCGTCATGTTAGCAAGGTCACAGCTAATCTTTGGCGTGACATTACATTCAGGCAAAAAAGAACAAAATTATACTGTTGATAAAACAGTAAGCTTGTGTATAATTGATAAAGATTATTGAATTCCTCCTTTTTTTTTTTTTTGCTTATACGACTAGAAGATTTTATTCCATTGGTTTTCAAGCAGCTTCTGGTCTGCGGCTGCGTCGTTCTCTAACCTGCTGTTACGTCACTTGTACTACGGACGGTGAGGTATGGCAAGGCTGAGTTCGATCGTCCAGAGCTGCATGCCTAATCGATGGATTTTCTCGTTCTTAAAAGGTAAGTTCTTTTCCTGTTTCAATTCATAGGCTTCGATTTCGAAAACAATTCATGTATTCGCTTCGTAACTCGTGGAGATTCCAGTAACACGTGAAGACATTCATGTATTCGTTTCGTAACATATGAAGACATTCATGTATTCGTTTCGTAACACGTGGAGGTAGGCTTAAAACGTGAACACATTCATGTATTTTCTTAACAGGTATATATATCATCGACTGCATTTTAAACTAGGAGTGGTAAAGAATTTGTTAGATTTTTGGATCTAAACACAGCTGATTCGTTTTTAATTTTGTATTTTCGTGAAAGAGTAACAAAAATATATTTCAAGGAAACGAAATTTTAGACCTTTTCATTTTTATGAGCTACTGAATATTTGGTTAGATTTTTAAATAACAAATGCAGCTAGTTGTAAAAGAAATTCTAATTCTTCAAATGATTAGAGAGTATTGAATTTATACTTAATTACTCAAATGTGCTTCCGTGTAGCAAACATTGTTACAAACGCAGCTTATTGGTATGTTAGTTATAAAGGATACTCTATATTACTGTTATCATATATTAGATCAGCATTTCTTAAGGCTCATTCAGCCAGTTTTTTTGCAAGAAATATATTGTGTGTAGAGTAACAAACGGAATAAGCTGTTGGAGAGATACTTATTAAATCCAGAAAGCTTCAAGGTTGAAAAAATTCAAAACCCACCCTGTACAGAGTCCTGTGGCCAAGAAGTATATTGTCAGTCACAATTCAAAGTCTACGTAAGGCATGCAAAAACTTTTTTTTTTTTTTTTTGAAAATGCACGTTTTATACCAGATGTGAATTAAGCTTACTGAAATCATAATGTATCTGTATCCAAATGGAATATATACAAATATCCAATGCAACATTTTGTTAGACTGTGGGAGTACACACTTACATTCAAATGTGCCCATCTCCCCTTCCACATATCAGAGTTGTGCCTATCAAATAATGAAGCAGAGGAATGCTATTGAACCTGTCGCAGGCAAGGTGGCCAGTTGCTTTGCTTTTCCAGTTACAGTTTACTAAATTTTTGTTCAAATTTCAGGAATGCAGGGATGGGAGAAGTTGGAAGCAGAGTTGTATAAAAATAAAATGTATCTGTGAACACAACCATTGAAACAAAACTTGCTGCAAACCCGCATATCACAATGACAATATAAGATAATTTAAAGAAACAATTAAAAAATAATTATTAGGACATTACAAATTCCGATGACGGCAAAATACAATTGAATATGTGTGTGAAATTGACCTTTATGGCAAAATATTGGATTATGAACCTCATAAAAACAAGAGAATTAAAAGAAACATTTTATACCCAGAAAACAGTTCCATTAATGAACCTTTAAAAATTATGAATAGTATTTTCAACAGCTTAGTTCAAAAATTACTGTGCTGCCCCCAGTGGTGCAGTGGTCTAAGCGATGGCCTCTGATCATTCGTCCGAACGGGGTCCGGGTTCGAATCTCGGTGAGGCATGGATGTTGTGTTTGTCTTACAGCACTGGCTCCCTCCCTTCCCTGGAACCAGTGATAATAAATTAGGGACGGGCGACTGCTTATAGCCCATTGAGTTGCTCACGGTGGTCGTTAAACCTCCAATAAAAAAAAAATACTGTCGACTTACAAATTACTTAAGGAAAAGATTTTACTTTAATAACTAGTTGCTGCAAGAGGAACCTGGCAATAAAATTTAAATTCCTTCTGTGTAAAGGAAACTTTTGATACAGTTCCTATGTACTGAGAAACAGGCCTTGATAAAATCTAGAGGCCACAAACGTCCAAATGTGCCCATATTGGCAAAATCTGCTAATAATTTGAAAACTATCGGCGTGCGCACATACTTTTACATTCTACTACTTTGGTTGGAAGTATAGTTTTATGAGGATTTTTTTCTAATTTGAATTAATTTTCTCTCAACAATATTATTTTTGAACACATATCATTGCTCCTTTGTTTCTGTAATGCTTCAAAACCATCTTGATAGCTGTTTACTTTTGGTGCTACTGGTTTTGAATTTAATGTTCACTTTGAATTTTGTAGCTGTTTGTTCCCAAATGGTAAGAGTAATAGACCAATTTTTGTATTTGCTAGTTGAGTCTGTATCTTCAGATTTCTCTGAATGAATAATCTTTTCTAAGCAATTAAATTAGAGAGCCACAAACCAATATTTCTATTCACTGTCGGATTAATACTTTTCCGACTAGGCCAGTGCTTCCTAATTAGCCTTTCTCTGAATTATGGATCTCTTCTATTATCAGATCGGTAAGGGCAACATATTAAAGGCTGGATCACGTAGCTACGCTGTGTAGAAAAGCCGTACAAACTGTCACAGTTTGATTGTACACATTTTTTTTCAGCAATGTATGTATGTATATATATATACTGGTCACAAAAAGTTAGGGATATTGCATGAAGTGAAGCCACGTAACATAAACGCCAGAGTGTGTTTGCAAAAACAATTCAAATGGCAATTTCTGCTCACAACAAGTAGTACCACAATATAGACAAAAGTGTATATTCAGAGAATGTCCAAACCTCTGGATTTCAGTATCCAGTAACACTACCTATGTGTCGAAGAACGTCTTGACACCTACGAAGCATACTTGCAGTGACATTATTGATTAGTGTTTGGGTGCAGTTAGTCCCATATTAGTCAACACATTACAGAGGTCTGCCAGTATACTGGGATATGGAATGCGGTTATCTAAACGTTGCTGTATAGATTCCCAAATTTTCTTAGTAGTATTAAGGTCAGACCTTAGGTAGCTGTAAGGATTCGATCTTGTGGTTTTCCAGCCAGGGCCGGTCCAAGGGGTAGGTAGGCCAGGTGGTAAATGTGTAGATTAGCGTCCTAAATTATTTCATTGAAAAAATTTTAGTACCTGGAAAAAGTGCGATGTACAGATTTTAGTGTATGGAAATTAATGTGAAATGGTGCAAAAATTGCATATTTTAAATGTGTTTTAAAGATATATTTTTTTCGTAATATTGACCTGTGAGTCTGACGCTGTGAAGAGAAGCTGCGGTAGGCCTAATGTATTGCTCCGGCAAAGAATGTGAAGCTTTGGTCCTTTAAAAGGAAGGTTTCTTGCTGTACCAAAATGATAGGCGGAAGAGTACAAGAGAAAGAGGTTATGTTGTTGGCAGGAGAGCAATAAATGTAGTGATACGCTACAGAAAATAGGTCCACAGCATCCACACTTTATTTTGTTGTATCCTGTATGTTGTTGGCAGGAAAAACTGGGAAAAAAACTCTTCGATTTGCAAAAGATATGTATGAGTAAGATAGAAACTGACCTGCGAACAAGCTATTAACACAGGAGAACCAAAAGTGCAGTGACACAGCAAATCAGCTATGAATGAAAGCTGTTCAAACCAGAACCGAAAGTTATAGTTCCCTAGTTTCCTATACAACATAGAAAAGCATGTTAGTACTTTCTAACATGCTTTTCTACGTTCTTTCGCATACCACGAGTATGCGAAAGAACGAAAAATTTCTCAACATCGCTTTAAAAACAATGACAAAACATGAACAAACTATATTGTGTAGCGTATGAGTATAACACGGCTCGCTCTCGTGGTAACAAAATACCCACTTGGACTTGTAGTCGTCCGCGCATGAATTAAACGCTGCAGCGAATCTTCCTTTCAATGAAGCTAAGCTTCACATCGTCACCGTAGCGATGCACAGAGTCACACAATATAGACGTACACGCGTACGCCATACGTGGATAGTTTGCAAATTATTAGCAGATTTTGCAGATAGTTTTTGCTTGTAGATTAAAAAAATAAAAATGTTATTACAGCAATTAAAACACTTAAGGTTTTACTAAGATTAATATATTTAATTCTATCTTAACATGAGAATGTTCAACTATTTTTCACATCTTCCGATAGTTATTTTGTTTTTGCAGAAGTTTCTGGCCTCTTGATTTTATCAAGGCCTGTTCTCAACATATAGGAACTGTAACAAAAGTTTCATTTACACAGAAAGATTTTTTTATTCTGCCAGGTTACTCTTGCAGTTGCCAGTTATTAAAATAAAATATTTTCCTTATATATTTTATAAGTACTATTTTTGAATTAAGTTGTTAAAGATGCTATATATAATTTTTGAAGGTTCATTAACAGAACTGCTTTTCTTGATATAAAAATTAGTCTCTTGTTTTTATGAGGTTCATAGTCCAAAAATTTTTACGTTTTGGCCTTAAGGTCCATTTTACACACATTTTTGCGGATTCAGTCGTAATGTCCTTTTGCCCTCTCTGGAATCTGTAATGTTCTAATAATTATTTACTGTTATATTAATTTTTCTTTAAATTATCTCGTTCCATTGTTATCGTGATTTGCGGGTTTGCAGCAAGTTTTCTGTTTCAATGGTTGTGTATGCAGTCACATTTTATTTGAATGCACCTCTGGCGATGCATTAGGCCTACCGCAGCGTCTCTTCATAGCATCACTCACAGTTCAATATTATGATAGAAAATCTTTAAGACATATTTAAAATATGAAATTTCTGCACCATTTGCCATTAATTTCCGTACTCTAAAATCTTTACGTCACACTTTTTCGAGGTACTGACATTTTTCCGACGAAATAATTTAGGACGCTAATATACATATTTACCGGCCAGGTAGGCAGCCACCAAATGGAAGGGATGCCCATAAGTTTTCTTACATAGTAAAATTATCCGCTAACTTTTTTTCTTTTTCTTTTATGAGCTAGTCTGTATTTGCCACAAAAATAAAAGCTGAATGCTCCTTTGTTGTTTCTCTGACACATGCAGAGTTCCTATATATATACCACCAACAACAAGAAGCATTTTCAATTCTTGTGCGTTTTTTTTTTCTGAGAATTCTTCTCTGCTGCTTTTTTACGCATTTGGGTTTTCAGGGGGAAAAAAATGAACCTTTTTTTTTTTTTTTTTTTGTTCGTTCCTGATGTTTGTTGACATTTTTATATACACTGAGTGGCCACTTTATTATGACTACTTGACAGTTTTAAGCAAATGAGCTTTGGCTGCACGCTGTTGCCGCCAGAGGGTGAGGCTAGTATAAAAGGGAAAGCTTAGTGCTTGCGACAGTAGTAGGAGTGATTTTTGGGTGACGAGATGGGTAAAAAATGCAATTTGACGGACTTTCAACGTGGGACGATTGTAAGAGCTCGGAGCCATGGAGCGAGTATCACTGAAACCGCCGCATTCATGAAATGTTCCAGAGCCACTGTTGTTAAAGTGTTTAAAGACTGGACTGTCAGCCAAAAAACTGGGTCTCTACGTGCAACGTGTGCTCGTCATCAACTAGTGACTGCTCGGGCGGACCGGAGTGTCCAGACTGGTAATAGGCAACAGTGCAGCAATTACAGACCATCTTAATCAAGGATCCCTCAAATGATCTGTGCACGCACTGTTCGCCGTACACGGCACGGATGGGATATGGCAGAAGGAGGCCTGTTCGAACACCTTTGCTGTCTGCAGTTAACAAGAGAAAATGTCTCCACTTCGCACAGGAGCATAAGGATTGGACAGTCGATAATTGGAAAAAAATTATTTGGTCCGATGAATCACGTTTTCAGTTGCACCATGCCTATGGCCGAGTGAAAATTTAGCGGAAACAGCACGAAAGCATGGACCCCAAATGCATTGCTACAACCCTTCAAGCTGGTGGAGGCAACGTTATGGTTTGGGGAATGTTTTTCTGGCATGATTTGGGCCCTTTAATTCATGTTGTTCAACGTCTGACTGGCACATCATATCTAAACATCGTTGCAGACCAAGTACATCCTGTCATGTGGATGGTTTATCCCAATGGCGATGGCTACTTTCAACGAGATAATGCGTCTTGCCATAGTGCTTGTATTGTACAGGATTGGTTTCAGGAAAATGCCTGTTAGTTTACTTTGCTTAGCTGGCCCCCACAATCTCCAGATCTCAACCCCATTGAGAATTTGTGGGATGAAGTTGAACAAGCCATCAAACAGCTGGATACACAACCCTGCAATTTCACACTCCTGGAAAGTGCTATTCATCAAGCATGGTCTTAGATTCCAAAATCCACCTATCAACATCTCGTGGAGTCCATGCCACGAAGAATCTACATCGACGCAGTATTAAAGGCAAAAGATGGCCCAACGAAGTACTGAGGGGTGGTAATAATAAAGTGGCAACTCAGTGTATAACAATAAGGCTTGAGTGACAAGCCTTATTGTTATGTACATCTTGGAAATAAATCCCAAATTCCCACAGCCTAGGGTAAAGCGGGAAAAAAACACTTTTTACTATGAAAACTGCAACACAAAGCTCCTACAGATTGCGAACCATATATATATATCAATGGTTTTCTATCCACTCATTGATAGCGCATTGTTTGCCATTCAGGAAAGATTTACTCGGTTGCAAAAACTTTTCAACGCTTCGGGTTTCCTTTATAATTTGAAGAAATTGCCTGACTGGATTCTTTAAAAGAAAAGTGTATTCAGTTAGAAAAATTCCTTAAGGATGCTGACAGTGAAGGAAAAGATATCGATGGGGAGCAACTGTTTGAAGAGCTGAGGCATTTGCAAGCACTTATGAGCAAATGCAGCTCAGCTACTACAATAGAAGCTCTAAACTTCATATTCCAGTATGATATGGTTCATTGTTATCCCAACAGTAGGATTTGCTTTCGAATATTGCAATTCCTGTCTGTAGAAAGCAGGAAAAGAAGTTTTAATAAATTAAAGCTGTAAAGACTTATTTGAGATCTACAACGATGCAGGAACAGCTATCGGCTTTATTTATCATTTCTGTTGAAAACGATATTGCACCAAAAAAATTTCTGAAGCAAAGAGGTTTTTGCAAAGTAAAGCCAGACATAAAAGTTTCATGTAAATAACACAAACAACTATGTATGATTCAGTCATTTTGTGAGTAAAATTATCATTATTATATTGGACTATTTATTTGTAGCATAGCATTTAATAGTGATTTAGTGACATATCTACTGAGCATGCGAAGTTGAGATTAGAGCTATTTGCTGTGTTTGGGTCCATACTGCAAAAAAAAAAAAAAAAAAAAGATGGGGGGGGGGGGGATCTAAGGAGTCTTTCTGGCTGTCGGAAAAAAAACAGAAAAAGTTGAATGCCATGATGACAGCACTTTCAATAGGTTTCTTCAGTGGTTTAGCTTTTTTCTCTTCCTTTTTTTTTAATAATTATCATTCCAGTTAATTGTAACTTCAGCTTGTGCTCATTTTGGCTTTTCACTTTACTAGTAACTTGTTTTTCAGTGTTTACTTCCCTTTTTGTTTCTTCTTGCTTGATTCTTAATATATATAAAGATAAATTAAAATTTGGGGGTATATCATAATAAAATTTTATAAACATAATTTACCAGCACTAATGAGGGCAAACTTTTGAATGTGATTTACATTAAGAAATAATAGGGCATTCAAAACAGTTGAATTATATAAAGAAATTGCATAAATGATTTTTTTTCTTTTTAAATTTTACTCAGGTATGGTTATTCATGGCTCTAGTTAGGAAAGTTAGGGATGTTATGCAAAACACAGATGAGTGTAAATAAAGTACAACCTCCTGTAGCTTTAAAACTTGAGCTTATATCCCTCAGATCAGTATTTCCCCTCCTACCAGTAGATCTCTCTGTAGAGTACAACTGGATCACCCTGTGAAAGTAAACCAAGTTGGTGACTTCACCAAGTTGGTAAATATAATATTAGTGGAATTAAAGGATTAAACCATGTGTGAAATTGTAGAATAAATAAGCAACATTTATTCACAATTAAATAATTTATTTTAAGATCTATAGTTTTGTTGAACCTTTAGCTCGGCTTCATCAGGACAAAATGAGCATAAACATTCATATGTGACATCATCAGGTAGTTGATGATCATGGATTTTGGTGAATTGTCTCCATGCAATTGAAAGAAATAGAGTAGGTGTCATGTTGTTGACAAGTCATAAAGAAAAGTCATGGAAACAAATTGGTGTTTTCTACCCATGTATATCGTGCAGTACATCTATGCGTTACAGAGGATTCCTTGCAGAAAAAGCTAGATTTTTGCCGCCGCAGTGGTCTAAGCACTGGCTTATGACTGTTCGGTTCTTCCAAGTGGGTTGGGTTCGAATCCCGGTGAGGCATGGATGTTGTGTTTGTCTTACGGCAGTGGGTCTCTTCTTTCTCTGGAACCAGTGACCCTAAATTAGGGACAGGCGACTGCTTATAGCCCATTGAGTTGCTCACCATGGTCAGTAAACACACAAAAAAAAAAAGCTATGATTTTTTTTTAACGAAATTGTGGCACACACAGGATATAGATTGATATAGATTGTCCTTTTGTTGTAGACGAAGCTGTCCAGAAAGTTAGGAACTTTCAAATGTTTAAATTTCAAAGTTATTTTGAAATCTATAAACAAGGCAAATTTTTGTGGATCAAAAGACTACGTTGAAGACATAACTGGGGAATTTATCACATCGCTTGTGAATGTGGACTTTCATGTATAGGACAGATCCGTAGAGCTTTTAAGTTTTCATGTGAAGGAACACATGACTTACGTATGGAACTGAAGAAGTCGTCTATAGCCCAACATTGTCATGAAAATAACCAGATTTTTTTTAAATGCTACGCTTATTGATAAACCTGATTTGACTATCAAGCTTAATATATGAGAAGCTTTCCACATCTAGTGCAACTGCTCATGGCTTGTCAACGACATGACATCTACTAGATTTCTTTCAAACACGTGGAAACAACTTGCCAAAAGCAGTGACTGTCAGAATGCTGATGATGTCACGATGATTTGAACGTTTGCACTCCATTTGTCCTAATGAAGCCAAGCCAAATGCTCAGTGAAACTACAGTAGATTTAAAATCTTAAAATAAAATATTTAATTGTGAATAAACATTGCTTATTTAAAATATTCTATCTCTACAGCCCAAGTATTGAAGTCATAAAATATATTTGGGAATTACTTGGAGCAAAAACATAACGTACAAGAGCATTAACCAGAAAAGAAATCATGTGTTTCTTTGGAAAAACAAATAAAATAACCGTTTGCAGTGGGTGTTTTTTTGGGTTTTTTAAGTACCCCCCCCCACACACACACCTGTTTATTGGGGGGGGTAAAAATCCTGCTTGATCTGCAGCATTTCCATTCGGTAGAAATTTTGTGTGTAGCTAGCTTGCAAAACTCCTAAAGCAGCAACTGCATCAATCTGCCGTACACCTGCATGTAACATGTCAACAGCCCTATTTCTGATGTCAATACTTAAACGTCGTCTCGACATCTTTTCAAGTTAATCCTACTCTGAAGGAAATGCATTCAGCAAACTTGTAGTCCAAGCAGTGAGACGACCTGTTTTCTACTTCTCGGAAGCTACTTTTATCAGAGCTTGCACACACACACACACACACCAACCACATGATAGGTTATCAGCATAAATTAGCATCATGATGACACATCTCCTGTAGTCACTAAATATGCATATCACCATGTTTCCCTTTTGAAACCATAATATCCCAAACTTTTTGTGAGTGCTGTATATATATATATATATATATATATTTTCTTATGATTCAGAATACATGAATTGTGTTTGAAGCCTATGAAAATAATGAAATGAATGCATGAATTGTTCATTTGTTTCATTATAACTTTTTGTGACCACCTATGAATTGAAACAGAAAAAAGAACTTATACATTTTAGGAACTTGAAGTTAATGTTATGTACAGAAATAGAGAGAAGAGCACAGCACAATGTCAGAGTACAACAACAAATGGCATTAATGAACAACCAATAGAAGAAAATATTTTTTTCTGGTTGGCCAAACAATGCAAAGAGTTACTCGTGAAATGAGTATATATGAGTAGCAACAGAATTTAACCCAAGACAGAACAAACTAGATTGGGTGGCTGTTTTCATATCTTATTTGCATACAAATTTTTTAAAAAGGTGTTTCAACATGCATAATCAGTTGATTCTTACAATTATTTATATGCTACGTACTGTTTGTTACACAATAGGACCCTCAAGCGGAAACTAAAAATTGCAATTTCTAAGCACAAGATATAAACTAGGGACATTACACTAAACAAACTTCCTGAAATACTAAGACAAATATAACCAAAAATTAAGTCTAAATTCGCAAACTAGTGAAAAAAAATATTAAGAACCAAATACACATGGGTTGAAAAAATACAAAGCAACTAACATACCAAAATAAAAAGCTCCTCTGTAAAACTACAGAAAAAATGATAAAGAAACGTAAACTGAGATATAAATACACAGATCTGCAGCAGAAACACAGATAGCCTTTAGCTACACTTAAAAGAAAAATTAAAAACAAAGCTGTGAAAGTACTACTTGATTTATCTCCCAGCATTATTTCACCTCACATTTCTAATAATCTATCAGCTAAATTTCAGATGTGTCCGAAACACTTAAATGAACAACACAACTGACTCAGTTTTATGTTGCAATAACTTAGATGTTAGTGGTATTAAAATGTCTACTTTATGTTCAGTTAAATATGAGCAACTGAATTTTCAAGAAAATTGCAACAGCCACAAAGAAGCCAGTGAAATGGACTTGAGTCAAAACATAGTTTGTGAAGTCGTATACCTTGTGAACAATAAATATACAGGGTGTCCGAGAATTATTGGACACAGTACAAAATTATGCAAAACAAAACATTAAACAGATAGAAAGAAACTGACTGTACTAACTTACAATGTAACTACACATGTTAATAAATTTCGATGTAAGATCCCTTGGTTGCTCGTAGTACGTCCAAGCGATACTCGATTTCATGCCATGTATTGCCAAGCATCTGAAAAGATATGGAATTAATAGCAGCTGTGATATGCTGCTTCAGTTCCTGCAAATCAGTACAAGGTGTCTGATAGGCACAATCCTTCACATAACCCCACATGAAATAATCCAATGGAGTTAGATCTGGGGAGCGAGGAGCTACGGAATGGGACCTCCACGCCCAATCCATCTGTTGGGAAAATGCTCATTTAGGCACTTACGTACACACATTGACCAATGCGAAGGCATGCCGTCTTGTTGGAAAACGACGTCATATCTTTTGATCTGGGGTATAGGGAAATTTTCTAACATATCCAAGTAAATGTCACCATTTATGGTTTTTTCACAGAAGAAAGGGCCAATCACTTCTCTTTTTTATAGGGCGCACCACACATTAACTTTTGGAGAATCACGTTCCAGTTCAATAGCAGCATGAGGCGGTTCACTGCCCCATATCCAAACAAAACATAGTTTACGAAGTGAAACAATACCTCATACATGGAATGTGGATTAATCACTAAAAATTACAGTACTTAGAAAGTTTTTATCGTTTCCCACTTGATTCAGCATATCCACAGCAAAATCGTATTGCAGAGTGTGATTATTTGCATGCATCTTTTGCACTATTTGAATTTTATAAGCATGAAACTAATTTCTTGTGCAAGATATCATGAACTGTCTATTTTGGAATGCACAGTTCTCTGCTTGCTTTATGAACGGATTTCCTGGGGCTTCGTCGGAAACTTTCATAGCTTGGTCAACCATCTCACCTCTGACGCTAGGCCTACCGGTTCCTCCACGATGTTCCACATTGCCAGTTTCTTTAAACTGTTTCATTCACCGCTTAGTTGAATTTGTTGACGAGGATTACAACCATACTCTAAACGGTACGGTCTTTTAACTTTAATGACAGACTTTAATTCCGCAAACCATAACACACACATCGCCTTCTGCTGTATGGATGACATGACTACTGATTGTGCATTTCTCATAAATTCCTCATCAGGCCACACCTAGCGCCATCTATCGGATTCTGGGAGTAACAATTCTGCAATACAAAAATATAGGAACCGTGTTAGTAATATGTGACATAGAAAAACAGACAATGCTCATAGTTTTTTTTTTTTTTGTACATAATTTTGTAATGTGTTTAATAATTCTTGGACACTCTGTATAATGGTGAGAGATTGTGTTGCACTAGTAACTGTGATAGAAATGCTTTCTTTTTTATAACATTACTTTCCTGACAAAGTCATCCCTTATAAAGCTTCAACAAAAATAAGTGATAGTAAAATAACTATTAGGAACAAGAAAAGTTTTGTGAAGGGGCATTCATATGATGAAAATGATATTTTATGATATGATGAAAATGATTTTTTAGGTTAGCTAAGAACTTCATTTATTTATCCCAAAATTTTTGTAGACTAGGTAACAAGACTGTATACAACAGATTATCATGACAGCTTTAAGATAAGCATTACCGTACGTCCCTCTTACGGAGCACAAACGTTACTAAAACGGTTTTGCTACGTTATGGAAACGTTTGTTTTCAATGTAATATGCAAAGTAAAAGATTTGAAGAGTGATTCCGTATCAACTCAACACAATTTGAAGGCATTTTTTATCTCACCATCTCAGATTTTAATGAAATTTGGTACATAGGTGGCCTCTGTATAGATTAAGAAAAATATCAAATTTCATCGTCATATAGCCACTGGTTTTGAAAATACAGCTATATAAAATGTCCAAAAACACCCCAAAATCAGAAGATTGATAGGTTTTTAAATTATGATTGCAGCTCCCCTAATTAAGATAGAGATGGGAAAGGTATCTTTTTGTAGTATTTTTATGCTCTTTTATTTGATGTACAACAAACACCATAGAGGTTAATATTTTAAAAAAATTAAAATTAAAAATTTGAATTTTTCAAAATGCGACACCAAAAAATTTGAATTTTTTTAAAAAAATCTATGTGTTTGGTATTTGATTACGTGAGTTGTAACTTGGGATGATAATGGGTTTACTTAAAAAGCTATATTCAAATTTAGCCTAACACAAGAGTTTAATGAAAAAAAATGAAAAAAACATGTAAACTGAAAATAAATTTGGGCTAAATCTCAAAAAAGTTTCATTAATAACAATAGATATAGTATTTTTGTTATTTAAAACTATTTAAACAATGTTTTATTTTTAATTGATTTGTTTAAAATCTGAGACTACATGGGTTTAAAAATTTTATTAATTTCATTATTCAGAATTTGTAATAATTCACAATTCAATACAAAAAAATAAACAGACTTTAAAAAGTAATTTCAATTACTGCTCAAGAAACACATCAAAATAATAATAACATATGGCATTGAATTGTTTACATTTATGCAAATTATATTCCTAATCTTAAACTTAGATCGTCACTTAAAGCAGAATCTTCTAAAATTAAAAAAAAAGTTGCATCATTGTTTTGAAGTGAAATCACACGTGTAGATCCTTGATATAGTCTTTAAAAGCTTCAATAGTTTGGTGTATTTCTGTTTCAGAGAGATTGTAGAGTCTTCCTGTCGGAGTCAAAGGATTTACTTTACACAAGAGGTAACTTACAGGAAGCTATAATACATCTTGTGGGCTAGGGTAGGAAAAGGATGTAGATGGACCAGCTGGATGTAAAAATGAGACCTTAACTTCATTCTCACTCTCTTCTTTTGGTAGAACATACGCTACCCACCAGTTGTTTTCATTGATTATGGTTATGTAACCACTCATTTCTGTTATTTGCAGTCTGTCTTGTAATGCTGATACTTTTTCAGTAGCTGACTCGTTTGATTCTGAGAACATCTTCACTTTTATTTTTGAATTACTCAATGGGATAGGAATAAAAGCATGAAGTTTCAGGGTACCTTGTATTGTTAGAGACTTGCTTAGGCAATTTTCCAAAAATTGGTCTGTTTCTATGTATTCTTCTTGACTTACATATCTAAAGTTTGCCACAAAAATGTTCTGAATTGCCCATTCGTACAACTGAAATGGTGTTTGAATTTGATTCTCGTAAGGGCGTTGTAAGCTGGCTTGGGCAGCTAACATTTTCACCGTTCCACCAACGCCATCACATGGCCCCTTCCCGTGTGCTGTTGCTGAAAAATGCCATTCAGCATCAATGTTGAAGTCATCTTGATGGAAACATAAAAGTTTGTGAAAAAATTTCCGATTTTTGCACTGGGCTGCAGACCCGTCAGAGAAATAGTACATTTTTTTGACGCTGTTGTCACCAAACTTACTTTTCAAGAAGTTAATAAGGTTTTTTTTTTGGAAGCAGTACAGTGTAATTGTGTTGTGCTCTAAACATTCAGAAATTACTACAAAACTTGCATGTTCAGTCTTTTCTGTTTTGTAATAGATGACAAATGGGTGGACTGTGGCTTGCCCACTGGTCCAGTGATAGCTCTGGGCTTCATCTTGAAGAAGAAAACTATAATTTTTAGCAAAATCACAAATGATGAGAAATTCTGAGTCCTTGAGGTTTTCCTTAGTACTACTATTCATAAAAGAGCTTTGCTGCTTAGCAATGAAGTCATGTCTGACCAAAGCAGACAGTTTTTCGCAAAACAAATCAATAAAATTTGAAGTTGATTTTGCTAATGTCTCCAAGTTGCATCTATCAACTGTAATCCATTGGCGAAAAGTTAGTTTTTCAACCAAGTTCTCAAAACCGTGTTCCCAGACCAGGTGGGACACTTCCCCAAATGACAATCTATGTAAGTAGGGTTGCATAATACTCTTGCAAGACAATGTTTGTAGGAAGATAATTGTCCATTCGTTAGTGAACCAATTCTTGCATTTTCCATCATCAGTTTTACATTTTGGTGTGTGGTGCAAACACATACCGTATGAGTACCACTAGACCCTACCAGGACACGGTTTTTTGGTCTGAGCTCTGCGAATTTGGAAAAACTGACTTTCGTGCTTGCAAATTGTCAAATTACATAAAATCAGCCTGTTTGACAAACTTTATCTCCGTTTTCAGTCCTAACAGAAACACAATCTTTCATTCCAGGTAAAACCCGACTAATTTCATCACTTTGGTAAAACGATCATACTACAACTACTTCAGAAGAGAGAGACTTACCTGGTTTTCTATTAAGGCTTTCCAAAATTCCTTTCTCCTTCAGAATTTTTTTTTATTGTCTTACCATATAATTAGGAGCATTGAATTCTTACATGATTTTCCTAACACTCCATGACTCTGGAAAGCAAGTCAAAATCATCAACTGTTTATCTCTAGTGCAGTTAGAAAAATTACTTTTAAGATTGTCCATAAGAGAGTCGTGAAGTATTTCATCCTCATCATCAGATGATTCTTGAATATTTGTAAAAAGCTTCCGTTTCATAGCAGAACTGATTTTTTGAATTTTGGTTGAAGCATAACATTTAGATTTTAGCTTTTTCTTATTGACAGCTGATTCACCCAATTCATGGAGCGAAGTATTCAGTGTTTCAATTACTTCTGACATAGAGGCAAAATTTTCGTCCATTTTCTCATCAGCACAGGTTTAATTTGCTTCTTGACTAATTATTAAAGTTTTCAGCTGCTTTCTGCAAGAATCACAAATTTTAGTCTCCTTTGATAAGTCATCAAAATTTTCCAACATCCAGTCTGTCACATTTCTATATGGATTGAAACATTGTATTAATGCATATCTTGTACTTTCCATTGTTGATTATTTGTGCATAAAATGTAAAATTAAAATAGTAAAATAATTGCCTCCCATTACCTGTTCTTTTTATTTTTCCTAAAAAAATCCTGCACAGCTTCAATTTATAAAAGTCTAGTTTCAAAACTGAAAAGGATGTACTTTATTCAATTTAAAGTTTTCAACCACAAAAGTTTTCAAACACATATCACTTTCACTGCAAGAAACACATGATCACCATCAAAACCTAAAGCAGACTGAGAAACACATCTGATCACCATCAAAACCTAAAGCAGACTGAGAAACACATCTGATCACCATCAAAACCTAAAGCAGACTGAGAAACGCATCTGATCACCATCAAAACCTAAAGCAGGCAGGTCTGCAAGGTAGGAATGCAAGTTGCTGCTTGTTCGGTCTTGTTACCAATGATCTAAACAACAGAATCAGTTTTTTAAGTCGGAACATGCAGAGTTTTGTCCAAAACAAAATGTAGCCTACAGTATAACTGCACAGTCTTTATTTTTTTATATTGTATTGGGAATTATTACAAATTCTGAATAATGAAATTAATAAAATTTTTAAGCCCATGTGACTCAGATTTTAAACAAATTAATTAAAAATAAAACATTGTTTAAATAAATGGTTTTAAATAACAAAATTACTATATCTATTGTTATTAATGAAACTTTAAAGATTTAGCCCAAATTTATTTTCAGATTACATGTTTTTTTATTTTTTTTTCATTAAACTCTTGTATTAGGCTAAATTTGAATATAGCTTTTTAAGTAAACCCATTATCATCCCAAGTTACAACTCATGTAATCAAATGCCAAACATATAAAGATTGTTTTAAAAAAATTTCGAATTTTTTGGAGCGTCACATTTTGAAAAATTCAAAATTTTAATTTTAATTTTAAAATTTGAATTTTTTTTTAATATTAACCCCTATGGTGTTGTACATCAAGTAAAATAGCATAAACAATACTACAAAAAGATACCTTTCCCATCTCTCTATCTTAATTAGGGGAGCTGCAATCACAATTTAAAAACCCATCGATCTTCCGATTTTGGAGTGTTTTTAATACTTTTTATAGCTGTATTTTCAAAACCGGTAGATATATGACGATGAAATTTGGTATTTTTCTTAATCTATATAGAGGCCACCTATGTACCAAATTTCATTAAAATCTGAGATGGTCAAGTCGTTGTGTTGAGTCGATACGGAATGACCCAAGAACGAAATAGAAACGTTGTTCTAACGTTTTGCAACGGCACACGTAAAGCCAAAAAAAGTCTTGAAACTGGAATATAACCTTCGATAAAAGGTTGTGGTAACATTTTTTGCGACGTTTGACGGAATACACAAAGGACAGCAACGTTTAATAGAGGAAATTTAGACGTTGATTAACCGTTGGTGTTACATTTACTAAACGTAATACAGAAAGGAAAAATACGTTGTAAAATCGAAAATAAAACGTCGCTAAACGGCTGTTAAAACCGTTTCTCAACGTGATAAAGAGGGAATATGACGTTTAAATAACGTTATTTAAACGTTGCTAAACATTCTTAAAAACGTTTCTCAACGTCATAATGGAAGGAATATGACGTTTAAATAACGTCATTCAAACGTTGCTAAACGGTTGTTAAAACCGTTTCTAAACGTAATAAGGGAAGGAATATGACGGTTAAATAACGTCATTCAAACGTTGCTAAACGGTTGTTAAAACCGTTTCTCAACGTAATAAGGGAAGGAATATGACGTTTAAATAACGTCATTCAAACGTTGCTAAACGGTTGTTAAAACCGTTTCTAAACGTAATAAGGGAAGGAATATGACGGTTAAATAACGTCATTCAAACGTTGCTAAACGGTTGTTAAAACCGTTTCTAAACGTCATAATGAAAGGAATATGACGTTTAAATAACGTCATCTAAACGTCTTAAAAACAGTGCTACAACGTTATAACAATTGTTGAAAAACCATTGAATCAACGAGACGTATTAGCGTTTTCTAAACGTAATATTGTGACGTTTTTTCAACGTCTCGCCGAACTGGTTTTAAAACGTTTTACAAACGTTTTTGTGCTACTTGGGGCAGTCTTCCATGACATATTTCTTGTTACACTTAATAAAATCAATTTCACTTGTCAATCCATTGGAATGCCTTCATGCTCATGTCCATTTCGGCTTTTTCTTGAAAAAGGAGTTCATGATGAAAAACCCTTCTGCTTCTGCAAACTCTACGAGAGTATTTCCACACTGGTTTCTGTTGCTGTGACCAAATTTACATACTGAAGTTTTATTCTGTTGCCGTTGCCCTATTTTTGCATTGAAATCTCCCATATTGATCTTCCAGTGCTGTTTGCCTTTATTATTTAGATGACGAATTTCCTCATAAAATTCTAAAATTTCTTCTTCAGGATGACTTGTGGTGAGTGCATAAGTTTGAATAATTTGAGCCTGGTATCTTCTCGAGAGTTGGATATCAAGTCATGCAGCTCTTTCAAAGGAACTTTCAACTTCTACAACTTTATCCTTCTCCTTTTCTCCTTACCTCATATAGCCCGACTATGTCCCACTTGATCCTTTGTAGTTCTTCTTCCAATTCAAGAAGCCTTGAATCCGAAGATAGGGAGCGTCCATTATGCGTAGCCTAGATCAGCATCAGATGGCAGCCTAGTCCGGTACTCCGGTGATGTCGGCCACTGCGACCCTCTGCCTTCATGTCGCACTGGCCGCTGCCTTGGCCAGGTACATTCCAGCTGCCGGAGACTGAGGGCCAAGATTTAAGTTGTGGAGTCATTTTGGAGGGGACTGGCCATAACTCACCTCGCTGGTCAAGCGGGTTGGTGAGTGTGAGATAGCATTTCCTCTAATCCCGATGGTATAGTTATACCGCTATTGGCGGTCGTCAGAGCCCCTTTATTGGGAACAGGATGCACCATGAGAAGGCAGGGCTGACATTTATCAAGGAGAGGCTGTAGTATGTTGCGCATCACCTCACCTTTCATCCCTAAACACTATATACTTGGATTTATTTAATAATTTTAAATGGAATACTGTATGGATACTAGCAGAAATGCAAAAAATCTTGGTTATAATAAAAATATGAAAGATATACGAAATATACGTATCCTTTGTAGTTTAATGAAGTTTCTACATAAATAGGAACTTACTGAAATGTGCGTGTTCTCATAAGCTAATATGCTTTCTCTTCTGCGAAATTACACTTCAATTAATGCATTGAACAAATTATTTGATGCTAAGGGCTTGTGGTAGTAACACCTTCCTACTAGAAATGCGTGTTTTTGCATAACACTGCACTGTATACAACTCCTTTTGGGCAAAATTCTTTATAATTTTTATATTGATGCTAGCTAGTTGTTGGTAACAGTTTCACTTTACCAACGGGAGCTCTGCTGGAAGTTAAATATTGTCACCTTGTGCTGAATACACATCAAGAAAGGTAAGTTATCTGTTTGTCAAATCCTTTGGCTCTAAAACGTTGTAATGAACAATTCCAGGTTTATGGAAAAGTGTTTTCATCCAGTAATGGATGACAAATTGGTGTCGGTAGATGTTTATCTATTTCTGGGTGGAAATTTTCTTGCTCTTTAGTATGGCCTGTGACTATGTCTTACTTCGGCATGTGGTTATGGATGCCCCACATTATAATTCAGACATTATTCAGCAATCCATACTCAATAATCATGTTTCTGATAAGCATAACTACACCTTCCCCCAGGGAAGTATAAAAGGAGGCCTGCAACACTGTGTTACTACATGCACATATTACAATGATATCCCGAACAGCCAATTGTCTTCAGAGTGAAGGTTATTAAAATAGACGTTGTTTATTAAAATATCTCAGAAATTCCATTTCTGAAAGCTTGATGTTAATCGAAAAGGCCCAAAATTTCATTACTGATCGCTCATCGACAATCATCGTTAAAAGAGGAAAATAATTATTTTTCTGAGTTACTGAATAAATCTTACATAATCAGACTAGAAAATTTGCTGTTAATGAGTAATTATTAACAAAATTATGTAATGTTCTTACAGTAGTATCTTGTGAAATAACACTGTAAGGTTTGTTCTTTACCATCTTAAATAGCCAGTTTGTGTACTTAGCCTTAGACGGAATGGTGGGTATTCTTTCGGTTAACAGAAATATTTTAACTTTTAACTATACTATTGATATTTTATTTATTTATTTATTTATTTGTAAACACTTTCCTACAGAGTCTTGATCTGGTTACAGGGATTGCTAACTCACTACCCCGTAATTTTAACTTTTCCGGCATTGGGGACGATACACATCGTCTGCCTCATACTTTCCCTCAAAAAATGAGAACAGTTTCCCCCATTCATTCGCCACGTTATATTATGAACAGTAGTAAACAGTAAAAGCCGTTGAGGGTTAATGTTGCAAATCTTAATGTCCGGTCTCCGCTCCGGTGGCGCAGTGGTCGTTGAACAGACAAGTCGCATTTTTTTTGGCTCCTGCGTAGAAGTCAACGTTCGTTTGTTTACTTGTTCTTTTTGTGGTATTTCGTCATTTTGTGTTTTGGTTGCAGTGTTTCGTACCCTCGCTTCACGAGCAGTGAGGCTGAGTGCCGAGTGGGGGCTCATTTTTTGTTTTTTTTTAATTTTCGTGTGTCGTCAGTTACGACGCATGAGTTTTGGTGGGCCAGTGGTCGAGAATGTCCACTACCACTGTGAATAAGTCACTGTCGTCTACAGCTGCTTCGTCGATTGCTGATATGTCTTCGCTTCATAGTTCTGTGTCTTCTTCGGGGAATGTTGCGTCGACTAGTGCTGCTGGACTTCCAGAGACTGTGCTTCTGGCCATCCGTGTGCCGGCTGCGTCTAATATTCCTGGTTCTGCTAGTTCTACTTCAACGTCGTTCGCACAAGCTGTGGGAAGTACCTCATATATTTCTAGTGATTCTGCACCACATTTCAAACGTGTAGCTACGGCGTTGAAAATTATTCTTCCAAGTGATTCACCGCAAGGTAAGCAATTGTCGTCTGCCTTATTATTAAGTGTTTTCATTCCTGTTTTGCGTGACACCCACTCCCCCAGTATCTGCATGCTGTGTCGAAGGTCGTTCCAGCCGAAAGCATTGTGTCCATTATTCGCTTGGGTGGAGGGGTGGTTGTTCACTTCACCCACCAGCAAGCAGTAGATTTAATTATAGTTCATGGGGTTGATATTGGGTCCTTTCATCTACAACCTGTCGCTGCAGCCCAAACACCAGTTACGGTGACCCTCTCTCCTGTACCAACGGCTGTTCCTGATTCTCTGTTGATTGATACCCTCAACACGATGGTCGTGTTGTGGGAGTGACCAAGATTCTTTCAGCTACAGCCCGTGATTCACCCCTGAAACATGTGCAGGGTGGGCGCCGCCAGTACCGGGTTATTTTTCCAACTTCTCAGTCAATTGCGGAATGCCTTGCAACTCTGGAATTAGTCACTGATACCCGGACGTACATTTTTAATCTTTTTGCAGGGGTTCAGTGCTTCCGCTGTAAAGGGGAAGGTCATCTCGCTTCTGCTTGTCCTCATGCTACTCCTGGTGCTAGATCTGATTCTTCATTAGCTACTACAGTTCCGGTGGCAGCTGCCCCTGCGGATGTTGTGCAGGCCGTTGAGGAACCTGCTCATATTCTACCTTCATCAATTTTGCCTGCTCTTTCTCCAGTCGTTCCTTCCCTTCCGGTTCCTGTCGTCGTACTGGATGGTTTGGAGCCCTCCAATGAGGATTTTCCATCGCTGGAAGTGTCTGCACCTAAATCACAGCGTAAACGCCCCAGCTCACCTGGTGTTTCTACTCGCTCTTCCCGTTCGTCTCAACGTCTACGGTCCAAGAAAACAGCCCAACTACCTCGGGTTCACCTAGCCATCATGAGCCAAATTCTAAATTACTAGTTTCGAACCGATTCGCATGTCTCCAGGATGATGATGTTATGGACACGGTCGCCCCTGATCCTGATGACACTGCAATGGTTGACTCTGACGATGATTCTCCTTCTCCTACCCTTTTTGACATTTCTACTATGTTTGAAGAACTTGCGGTGCCTTTGCACCCTCTTATCTTATCTGATCTGTATGCATTGACCACTCGCCCGCGTAAGGCGAAGTTGATCACACTACCTTGCATTAAGAGTAAGCTTCACTTGCTGCCTGAAATGATTGCACAGCTAAACCAGTTCCATGCATTTATAACTAATGTTACTTTGCCTGGCGGGACTGAGCAATATGCTCGCCGTCTGGGCTACCTACTCAAGATTATGAGGGCTGAACTGGAAAGCTGGATGCAACCTACCAGTTATGTCCTTGTTAACACTACTTAGCTTTAATTGTAGAGGGCTTGCGTCTTCTGCGGCGAATGCTTTGGTTTTCGAGGACGTTCGTTACCTGGGGGCTAATATCCTCCTCCTCCAGGAGACGAACTGTTCCTTGGATGCCGGGTGTTCCCGCTGGAGACGCTGGCCGTACATTTTTTATCATAATTACCGGACCCATCTCAATTCTGGTACCGCTATAGCATTTCATGTACGTTTTCATTCTTCCCTTTCTGATCTTGTTGAGTCCCAGAGTCTGCTGCGTTCTTTTCAACATATTTCTTTTTGTTTTTGTTCTAAATGTATTCATGTTCTCAATATCCATATTCCGCAATCTGCTACGGATGCAGAAACTCACCTCCAACATCTTTCTTCTATCCTTTCGACCCTCCATCCAAATGATACAGTCATTGTTGCAGGCGATTTCAATTGCACTTTGCAACCCGGTTTTGACCGAGATGGTTCAACCGAGAGCCTTTCCGACCTTGTTTCCAATCTCACTCAACTCGTTGTTAATTTTGATTTGATTGATGCATTCCGTTCCCTCCATCCCCGGTCCAAGGAATTTTCCTGGTTCCCCCCGGTTGCTTCACGCTGTGTCGCAGCACGCCTAGATAGATTCTATGTTTCCAGTTTTCTCCATTCCTCTCTAGTTACAGTTACTCATCATCCTTCCGTTTCGTTAGATCATCGCCCCGTTCTTTTGAAACTTTTTTTGCATTCCTCCTCTGTTCCCCCTTCCACAGTCTGGTCGCTCGGCGATTCAGTTTTAACTGATCCTGTTTTCTGTGCTGAAATTCGCTCTATGATCTCGTGTTCTGTGCAACAACTTTCTTCGTCTGACGACCCAGCGGCTCTGTGGCTTTCCACGAAAATGTCGATTATTTCTTTCGCACGTCAGTTTTCTTTCTCTTCCCGTACTTCGCTTTCAAGATATTAATGTTCTCCGTCGTAAATTGCAGACTATTTCTCCTTCTGATCCTTCTTTTCCCGTGTTTCAAGCTCAACTTTGTCGTATTCTGTTTACTTTTGCTTCATCAGCCCTTACCCGTCTGAAATTCACTCACTTGCGGTTTCACGACGACCCCTTTTCTAGTTTGAAGTCCCTTGAGGAGTGTCATGTTAAAAGCAACACAATTTCCTTTCTTTCACTACCTGACGGATCTACAGTTACCGACCCTTATCTTATCTGTGAACTTACTTTTTACCATTATTCTGATCGTTTTCAACACCGACTCCTTTCTCCTGCAGATACCTCCCCTCTTCTTCATGTCCTCCCTCAGGTTCCACATTGTTTGTTTGATTCTCTTGTTTCTCCTATCTTTCCTTCTGAAGTCCGCTCTGCAATTTCCAGTCTGAATGACCGTTCTTCCCCTGGCGCGGACGGTCTTCCGCTCTCATTTTATAAGAAGTTTCTTCTTTCTCTCCTCCCGCTTCTGGTTGCATGTTTTAATGCCGTTTTTACTTCTTCAAATTTTCAGTCTTCTGATTTCACTTTTGCTATTCTCCGTCTCATCCCCAAAACCGGAAAACTTGGTCTTTTTTCTAACTGGCGTCCTATCTCTATTCTTAATACTGACTACAAAACCTTTGCTAAAATTCTCGCTTTTCGCCTCAATCCCGTCTTGCAGCATTTAATCCTACCCGATCAAACTTACACTATTCCCTCCCGTTCGATTACTACCAACATTTCCACCATTCGCAACTTATATTTTCTTGCTTCCCATCTTTCCGAACCTCTCGCAATTTTTAATATTGATCAGAAACAAGCTTTTGACGCCATTAATCATTCTTATCTCTTTGCTGTTCTTCGTCATTTTGGCTTTCCTACTCCTTTCTGTCAAGCTCTTATTAATCTTTACTCTCGCTCTTCTTTCCGTATTCGCACTTCCACATTCATGACAGCTACCATCCCCTTTGACAACGAGATTCGGCAGGGTTGTCCCCTTTCGGGTCAACTTTTTACGCTTGCATTTGAACCTCTCTTAATTTGTCTGCGTTCTCGTTTGTTTTCTGTGATTCCTCGCAGTATTTCTTTTACTCGTCACCACCGCATAGTGTTGTCTGCATATGCTAATGACCTCACTCTCTTTCTTCGCACAGAACGTTCTTTCGGTGTTGTCCTTTCTGCTTATCGTGAGTATGCTTCAATTTCCGGTTCCGAACATAATCTGTCTAAATCTGTCGATCTGTGGGCCGGATCGTGGGTGGCACACGGTGATCGCCCTTGGGGTGCCCGTTGGTCATCCTCGGTCATTAAACTTCTTGGTGTGTACGTTGGAAATCCCGTGGCGGTTGCTGATGCCACATGGATTCCTTTGGTTCAGCAGCTCAATCGCCGTCTTGCTCCTTTTTGCCGGTTCAAACCTTTTTTGTCCTTTTTTAGCAGAGCACATCTGGTTTCCTCCTTTCTTCTTCCCATTCTGACACATTCGTGGTTAGCTTATTTTCCCTCGCCCATTTTTCTCCAATCCGCTCAACGGTTGATTACTGCTTTCATCTGGAATAAAGTTCACTGGGTTACTCGTTCTACTCTCGTCCTTCCTCTGTCCTTTGGAGGTCTTGCCCTCCCAGATCTTTTTCAAAAATCTGATGCTATTCATCTTCAAACCTTTCTCCGTTCTTTTTCTCATCCTCAGATTTCATCGATTACTATTGTTGATACTTTACTTTTCCCTCGCAGTCCGTTTCTCACTCTCGCTACTTTCCTCCGTATGGATCTGTTCCCCCTCATTCCAGATCACTTTCCCGATACTTATCGCTCCTTCTTTTCCCTCTGGCATTCCTTATGTCCCTTCCGTCTCCCACCTACCTCAACTAATGATCTGCTTGCGGAACCTCTCTTTTACTCTTTTGCACTCCGTTCTCCCTCTTCACCGTACTTCTGCTTCTCCACCTGGTTCGCCAGTGGCGTGGTACAGGTATCCCAACTTGTAGATGCTTCTCTCCGCTGGAAGTCTCTTTCCCAAATCGACCCCTCTCTTGCTGACACTCCCTTACATCGCGCCCAACTCCGGTTGCTTCATATTCAGCTTCAACGCCTTTACCCGTCCCTCGTGAACTCTTATGTGTTAATTGTTTCTTCTTCGGCGTCCCCTTGCCTTCCTTTTCTGGTTTATTTGAATGATGTTCCCTTTCTGGTGCATCAAGTTACTGCAAAACTTTTGTACCGCCACTTTCTTACTTATTTTAGAACACCTCTCGCTATTCCTTTTATGCCACCCGATGAAACCTCTCAGACATGGTTCGATTCACACACTTCTCTGGCTTCCCCAAAAGCTACTGATATTCATTGGCTCCATCTTCATTGTCGCTTGCTCATACCACGGACTCTTCATCGTTTTGGTCGCCTGTCTTCTCCCTAGTGTTTTTTCTGTTCAACGCTCGGTGATGTTCATCACGCATATGACTCCTGTTTAGTTTTATAGCCTTTTTTTTATTAATGTTTGCTCTTCTCTCCAAGGTCTGTCCTTCCTTTCACTCTGTTTCACATTACTATTTTCTTCGCCGTCATCATCCTTCCGCTGCTGTTCACAATCCAGTTTGCGCGTTTTTAATTTTGCAGGCCAAACTGACTATTTATTTATACTATCATACCAGTGTTGATCGGCCTGATGTTCGTCGATGTCATCCTGCGAGAGTTTTTCTGTGCCATAGGTTTCGTTCCTCGATCAAGTCCGTCATCCAACTTTAGTACGAGGTAGCTCTGGACCGGCAGACAGTTCTTGTTTTCTTCTCGATCTGCCCCCCCCCCTCCCATGGTTTCGGGTTGAGCGAGGGGTGATTGAGTTCGTTTGATCAGTTTTTTTTTTCTTGTTTTTGTTTTGGTGTACTAGTTTCTTCACTTTGTTTGTTTTTGCTTTTCCGGGTTGTTGTCTTGTTCGGTTTTTGATTGCAGGTTTTTTTTCCCTTGTATTCATTATTTTCCTCTGATCCTGTTGTTTTTCTTTTTAATTTTTTACCATTTTCCTTTTCTTGTTTTTTTGATGGCCCTTTGGTAATGTTGTACTGTTTTGCTTCCTTGAGATTTCGGTCTTTTTGTTGTGTTTCCCCTGTGCTTTGTTAGCTCATTCTACTGGTCGGTATATTCTTTCTTGGATAGTGCTTTTCTATACTTTCCTCTTACTAGTGGCCTTGGCCTCTTTTGACTGAATTTTTTTGCCGTTTTGCGCTGTGATTAGATGTTTTTCAGCTGGTTGCTTTGACTTTTTTCTGTCCGGAGTCCGTGGGCATTTGTGTTCCTGTGTTCTGTGTGTATTTTTTTTCTGGTTCTTAGTGGTGCTGTGCAATCCGTTATTGTTTTTTGTGTCGGTATTTTTGTTGAGTTGTTTGTCTATGTAATATTGTATGCTTGCTTTCTATGTTTTCGTCGGCCTCAGTTGTTGGTCGACGCATTTCTTGTTGTGGTGATTTTTTGTACTGGTTGGCCACCAATTGTTTGTAATCAGTGTTATTGTTTGGTATAGTGTGATGCTTGTTGGGTGTTGTTGTTTTCCGTTGAACTAGTCTGTGTTGTCTAGTTTTGCAAATTTTTTTTAGCGTGTTGCGTTTCTTTTGCGCTTGTTTGTTTGTTGTTGTTCCTGATCTTCTTTTTTGTACTGCGTTTCCTGTATGTGGTATTCCCGTGTTTTTGTAATTGCTCTTGCTTTTTGCACGTGTTTTATTTAGTTGTTCGGATGGCGGCTGTCCTACTCGCTCTGCTCCTGTGTGAGTTTTTTAATACTGTGATTGTATTTTACCTATACTGCTAATGTGATAATCTTGTTTTTTACTTGTTTGTGTATGTTCTACTTTCGTGTTTCAGTTGGCTCAGCAGTTTAGGGAGCCTTTTTTTTCTCATGCCCTGTGTTTCATGTTCACTTGTTTAACTTTTTTTTTATGAACTTTGAATTACTTAGTGTGGCCATGCTGGTCTCGTTGTATTTTTTCATTGTGTACTCAGCCTTATCTCTCGCTTTCTATACAGTGTGCTTCTCGTGCGTATCTTGTCTATTGGGTTACGTTGACCCAAGGAGTTGGTCAACGCACTATTTGCCTTGTGCTCATTTTTTTTACTGTGCCTCTTGTGTTTTTTTCTTGACTGTATGCAGCTACATGTGTAGTGAAGTAGTCAGTTGAGGCAGTGTTGTCTTTGATTATGTTTTAAGTGCACTTTTTGTGTTTTCGTTTTTGTGTTTCTTTGCACTCAAGCTAGGGTTCTACGTCTTGCTTTGTGTTTCTCCTGTCTGGGTTTTTCCTGTAATATTGTATTTTTTCTCGGCCAAGCCTTCTGTTGCCGTGCACGACTGGACGTACTTTGTGTTGTTTTCAATGTGTTATGGTTCTATGTGATCTTGTTTCCGCGTGATTCTCTCTATAGCGCCACGTCGGCTTTCGGGGTTTGTCAACGCGCGACTTCTTGTTTTGAGTATGAAATTTGAATTGAGTGCGATTTTTTTTGTGAACCTCGTGTGCCTTTTTGGCTACATTTATTTTGTGTGATGCAGCGGTTTTCCCCTTATTATCATGTATTCTTCGGTACAGTGTTCTTTCTGACATACATGCGTCACTTCGTATTTCGTTTTTAGTTATAGCGGTTGGTTAACACCCCTCTTTATGTGCACGGTTTTTTGTTTTTTATGTTCTTCTTGTACTAATGTTTTGGCCGCTGCTGCATGTTTTCAGAAGTACAGTTTTGTTTCTCCTGTCGCTGTCTTGCAGTGTCAGTCAATTTGTGTTGTGTTGTATTGTTGTTGTGTTTTTGTACCTGTCACTTCTGTGTTCGCGCCGCTATGTACTAGTCTTTGGAATGTGTTTTCTTCCCTCACTCTGGGGTTTGGGTTTTGTGATGTGTGTGTCTTTTGCTTTTGTTTTCTGTGTTCCTTTTTTATCTGTATATATTTTAATCTTGTTTTGATGTTACCAGTTTTCTTTCCTCCTTTCTTTTGTGTTGAGACTTCTTGGCCTCGTCTCTTTTAATACAGTCTCATGTGACTGAAGCGTATCACATGTACCTTGCTTTTAGACTAATAAAGGTTTATTTTGAAGGCGCAGTAGTCTAAGCGATGGCCTCTGATCATTCGTCTAAAAGGGGTCCAGGTTCGAATCCCGTTGAGGCATGGATTTTGTGCTTGTCTTACGGCACTGGCTCTCTCCCTTCCCTGGAACCAGTGACACTACATTAGGGACGGGCGACTACTTATAGCCCATTGAATTGCTCACGGTGGTCGTTAAACCTCCAATCTAAAAAAAAAAAAGATCTGGTCAGTTATAAGAATTGCAGCTCTTGTAAAGGTTATTGCTCAATTGTCAGAGCAGACAGAAAGATTTCAATGACAGAAACTGGCAAGCTAATGATTTTTATAAATAGTTTTGACGTCCCAGAGCAGAGAAGGTAACCTAGCAAAGGCTTAGAAGCATTTCACCTGTTCCGCGGTAGATGTATAGCATTATTGAGTAACCACGTGTTTTGCCGCATCCTTCAAAAGCTTCGAAGAATAATTTCTCATATTTTTAGAAAACAGTTGACATTATTTAATTAAAAACAACTTTTTGCCATAAATTTAATTGCTAAAACTATTGTGCACAGTGCGATTTTTGTAGATTTGAGTTACCATCAGCGCAATGGTGAAGTACGTAAATTCTAAAATTGTTTCTTGCTTCGCTGTTTGATGACCTCTACTGTGAACTTCTTAGGGATATAAGCAGTCCCCCGCTCTTAATTTAGTTCCACAGGCTCCTAGGAGAGCCGAGGACCTACGCTGTAGCACAGACACACAGCCCATGCTGAATCTGAGACTTTTGGCAGGGCATCACTGAGACAATTGGCCAGCAATCCACGCCTCTAGCCACTCGTCAACTGGAAGAGCTAAATGTAATCCAAAAACTGGTAAACTGAGTTTGCTTCTTATTGAACCATTAGAGCTTTAAATAAATTCTGCGGTGCTGATTGAAGAGAGGGAGAGAGAGAGAGACAGTTCAGTTTCTTCTTCTCCGTCTTCTGCGACAAGTGACGTGTTTTGAACAGATCCGAAGGTCGAGAGGTGAAGACTGCTGACAAAAGTAACTCATTTGTACAGTTTGTACACTTATTGTTTAGGCATATGAAAAGGACAAATTCCTTGCACTACAGTATACTACACCTTTCTCAACATGTGTTTATTTCAACGTAGCATAAAGCGTATCAATTACAGATCGTAAGCTTTCAAGAAACGTTGTACTTCTGACGTGCATCGGTAGTGGATAAAACTAACAGCATTCTGGATCAATGGGAGACATTCCATCTGTCATACCTTCATTCGAGAAGAATATACTGACTTCATTCGAGCACAAAATACTGAGTTTATTCGAGAAGAAAATACTGAGTTCTTTCGAGAAGAAAATACTGAGTTCTTTCGAGAAGAAAATACTTCTGGCGTTTTTATATTGATTGTTTTGTTCAGAAAAAATGCAACTCAGTATGTTTTAAAGAGTTCTGATTGATTTCGTGTAGCTTAGAATCACGCATTAAGTAAACAGTTGTGCAATTCTATCAATTGACAGCAAATCTGACAATAGTGGTAGAGTTTTAGTGTATATCGTTTTCAAATGATTTCCAACATCATTTCTGTTCAATTAAAGACCTCATAGTTTTCGGAGTTCAGTATTTAAGGTCAATTAGAAGTTATGTCATTCAGTATTTAAGATTAATTAAAAGTTGCGTCGTTCAGTATTTAAGGTTAATTAGAAGTAGCGTCGTTCAGTATTTAAGGTTAATTAGAAGTTGCGTCGTTCAGTATTTAAGATGAATTAAAATTTGCGTCGTTCAGTATTTTGATATAATGCTAATTTTGCCGCTTCAAGTGTTTTGTGAGAGTTCTTAAGAAATATATGTTGGCAGCAGGAGTTTTCTCAAGCCATAGGAAGACAGTTAAGCCAACTGATTAGGATTCGCACTCAATGAACAAAACATTAAAGATACCTACCTAATAATGTGTTAGTCCTCCTCTTGCGCGAATAACAGCGTATGCATGCCGAGACATCGACTCCACCAGATTTTGGAGGGATTCCGGTGGTAATTCCACCAATGCGTGTTGCAGTATTGTCCACAACTCCTCATGAGACGTCGGTCCAGGAGCCATGACTCGATTACTTATATCCCAGAAATTTAAGATGCTGTAAAGCGTGCTTTTACTTTGATAAGCATACAAAGATTAAACTTTGACATCGGGCGTCATATGAAATTGAAGAAGCATAAGAAAAACAGCGAAAAAAAGACAATTTAAGAAATTGAAAGATAAAAAATAAAAAGCAAGAACTCCTGTTGTTATGTATGCATAAATTATCTTTGGATTTCATTAGTTTACCTACGTGTACGAGCATTATCTTGGAAACTAGTAATTAATGACATTACATCTACTCCTCGTGCATTTCGAATTATATAAAATTTGGTTCCGCACAATATGTATGTGGAGATGTTGAAATATTTGTGAAATGATCTTCATATTTTTTGTTTGTCAATGAACGTTTATATTTGATCCAGTTTTCGTCTATTTTTCATTTTTTATGCTTTGTAACCGTAGGTTGAAGAAGCGTATATGCTCCAGCTTTGTCCGTCTGTCTGTCCGTCCGTCCGTCCGTCCGCACGATAGCTCACGTGAAAATGGTTCGATTTCGACGAATTTTTAGTATGTGGTAGGGGACCGCCTGGGGACGAATACTATTGAAAATGGGCGAAACAAGGTCAAAGGTCAGGACATAGGAGCGGGATCCATTCCATTGCTCTTATACGTCATAACTTGCGTAAAAATTGTTCGCTTTCAATGAAATTTTAGTATATGGTAGGGAACCACCTGGGGACGATCCCTATTGAAAATGGGTGTAATTGGGTCAAATGTCAGGACATAGAAGCTTGATCCATTCCATTGCCTTTATGCGTCATAACGTACCTAAAAATGGTTCGATTTCGATGAAATTTTAGTATGTGATATGGAACCACCTGGGGACAAACCCTTTTGAAAAGGGACGAAATGGGGTCAAAGGTCAGGCAGGGCATAAGAGTGGGATATATTCCATTGACGTTATGCGTCATAACTTGCGTAAAAATGGTTCGATTTCAATCAAATTTTAGTATGTGGTAAGTAACCACCTGGAGACGGACCCTATTGAAAATGGGCGGAATGGACCAAAGGTCAGGACATAAAAGCCGGATCCATTCCATTGCCTTTATGCGTCATAACATGCGTAAATATGGTTCGATTTCAATGGAATTTTAGTATGTGGTAGGGAACCACCTGGGCACGAACCCTATTTAAAATAGGCGAAATGGGGTCAAAGGTCAGGACATAAGAGCGGGATTTATTCCATTGCCCTTATGCGTCATAACTTGCGTAAAAATGGTTCGATTTCGATGAAATTTTAGTATGTGGTAAGGAACCACATGGGGACGAACCCTATTGAAAATGGGTGAAAGTTCAGGACATAAAAGCGGGATCCATTCCATTGCCTTTATGCGTCATAACATGAGTAAATATAGTTCGATTTCGATGAAATTTTAGTATGTGGTAGGGAACCACCTGGGCACGAGCCCTATTGAAAATAGGCGAAATGAGGTCAAAGGTCAGGCAGAGCATAAGAGCGGGATATATTCCATGGCCCTTATGCGTCATAATTTGCGTAAAAATGGTTCGATTTCGATGAAATTTTAGTATGTGGTAGGAAGCCACTGGGGACGAACCCTATTGAAAATGGGTGAAATGGGGTCAAAGGTCAGGACACTGGAGTGGGATCCATTCCATTGCCCTTGTGCATCATAACTTACCTAAAATGCTTGAATTGCGACATAACTTTACCATGTTGTTCTGGAGGTATAGTAAACGGGTTCTGTTGAATATCATCGAAATGGGGTCAAAGGTCAGGACACAGGAGTGAGATGTATTCCCCAGCCATAACTTGTTTTAGGAAGGGCGATATTCGTTTAAAGTAAATACTTGAGGCTTTTTAGGGGAATAGTTCTTTACCTAGAACTTTCAGGCATTGGTGGTCTATATATATGCGCACCATGTAGGAAGCATCGGATTTTTTATTAAGTGATGCTGATAAACTGAAAAAGAACATCTTTGTAACCTCTACCATCGATTCTGTTAAATAATGATGAAAATACTCCAGAAAAGAATTATTATGAATTTAACGTTGAGTCAGCATACAATTCGCAAATTATTAATATATTAACACCATCTAATTACTCTAATTAACACATACCTAATAACGTGTCGGGCCAACCTGGGCATTCAAAACAGCTTTCATTTGATGTGGCACGGATTCAACAAGGTATCGTTGTATAGGTATTTTCAGCAGAGCGAATATGATGGCGTCCGTCGATTGCCAAATGGAATGTTCGCTGGAGAAGTATCCCTGTTACGAATGGCTCACCCAATCTTATCCTACAGGTGTTCAATTCGATTAAAATCTTGGAACTGTGGCGATCATATTCATCTGGAGAAACCACAGACGGCTCTCTGTGGTCCGCAATAATATTAAGATACCTAGTGGTATCCAAACACGGTTCCAGAGGTATTACGAAACGCAATTCCTGCCATGAAAACAGACGCAAACCATTACACCTACCGGATCCATCAGCTTGAACATTTAACGCCAGGCCGTTAAGATACATCGATTCGTGTTGTTGAAGCCATATTCCGGCATGTCCTCTGGCGTGTATTCAGTGAAAACGTGATTCCTCGGACAAGGAAACCTATTGAAAGTCCTTAAGTTCTGGTACCCCAGTGCCGACATTGGATGAGTTTTTCCTGAACTTCCTTTTACAGTGAACAATTTATTGATTATTCATAGAGCCTCTCTCTGCGTTGGACTAATATTTACCAAAGTCAAGTGTTCCTCTGTTCGTGAAATACACAAGTACAAGATAAACTAAAATTTTAACTTCATCATGATGATATCTGTAAAATTCAAAGACTATTTTGTTTTTCCTTTTTACTCTTTATTCACCTGTAATATATACTCATTTTTGAAAATATTCATCATACATCATCTGTATATCCTGTATTAATGTTTTTGTATTGTTAAATAAAGAACATTTGAACTCGTCCGTTACTTCGTTCAATCCTTTTAGGTGGCGTGGAGAGGGTTGAACGAGGTTTCTGACCGTTCGCCCGAGATGGTTCCGGATTAGATTCCCGGTGAGGCTTAGATGTTGTGTTTGTCCTTCGGTACTGGCTCTCTCTTTCTTCCCTGAACCAACGGCTTTAAATCAAGGACAGGCGATTTCTTATAGCACATGGAGCTGCTCACTGTGGTCGTTAAACCTCCCCCCCCAAAGCAAAACAAAAACAAATCCTCTCCTCCAGACGCCGTTAAGCTCGAACGTTGACTAGTCGTTTCCGCCCAAAGGTAGACCATTGACTCCACGTTTTGTTGTTTGTGCATCACTTGTTGTATACCAGCGATACAGTTGTTCTGCATAGCTGTGAAAGGTTTGCCGTTTCTTAGACGTTTTTACCTGCTCACCTAATACATACTGTCATGCGTTCTTCAAAGTCGCGTAAATCAAGAGTCTTTATTACAATATCTACCAACAAGTAATTGGACACCTGTGATAGCAAAGGAAAACGAAGTTTATTCACCTTCAATTGTTGGTGGAGCCTCCGCGAGCGGCGATTACAGCTGCAGCCCTCCGGGACATACTCTCAACCAGGCGTTGTACGACGGCTAGCGGTATTTTCTTCCACTCGGCTTGGAGAAGACAGGTCAGTTCCTTCACCGATTTCAGACGGTGGGGGCACCCCTTAAGTCGACGCTCCAACTCGTCCCAGAGGTGTTCGATAGGGTTAAGGTCCGGGATCTGCGCAGTCCATTCGATTAACCACATTGTCACCATACCATGCCATGGTGGACCTCGCAACATGACAGGTGGCATTGTCATCCTGAAAGTAACATGGGTCCACCCCGTAAAACTGCCACAACATAGGAAGCGCATGGTCCTCCAAAATGGTGCAGTTGGTCTCGGCGTTGAGTCTACCAGGAATTGCGATCAAGAGTCCCGTGCCATACCAGGAGAAACACCCAAATAGCATAATTCCACCGCCGCCGGACTTCACAGTTGGCACAATACATTCCGGCAGGAGGCGTTCTCCAGGCAGACGCCAAACCCAGACCCTGCCATCTGAACGGTAGAGGGTGAACCTTGATTCGTCGCTCCAGAGAACCCGTTTCCACTGTTCAACAGTCCACTGTCGACGTTCTTTGCACCACGTTAGCCGAGCAGCGCTATTGGACTTGGGGATCAAAGGCTTGAGGGGGCAGCACGTTAATGATAACTGAGGAGATGGGCCTCCTTACGGATGGTATTCATCGAAAGAACACTCCCGGATGCCTGTTGAAACTCCTCGCGGATGTGGCCCATCGATTTTGTGCGGTTCTTCTGAATTTATCTGGCCAGCACCCATCGGTGTCGAACTCCCAGTTTTGTGGGTCTGCCGGGTCGGGGCACATTCCGACAGTCACCTCTCATCTTGCACTTGCCAATCACGTAGGCCACTGTCGAATTTGGTACTTCAACTCGCTGGATATGTCACGTATGGATCGGCCATTTCTGTGATACCCAACGATTACACCTTTCTCGAAATCAGAGAGCTCCGAACTGCGTGTCATCTTGCATGCGACTGGTTGCGTTGTGTTTTCCCACACGATATTTAACGGCGGCGGCTGTGACGTGTATCAGGACCGCAGATATCGTCGACGGTAGGGGTGTCCAGTTACTTGTTGGTATATAGTGTATATTGCCCCTGTCAGCGCGTCATACACGTCCGAATACTTTGCAGTAAGGTGTTTGTAAAGCTATCTCAACAATATAGTTGCGTACGTAAGGAAGGATGGAACATGTTTGATTGCTAATGGGTTGTTCCAATAATTTGCGACTTCAATTTACTTGTTTCATTTAACTGGCTGCACATGAAGAAACCAAGTAATAAGAGCTAAAGGAAATAGTTTTGTATTGGAACAACTGGGCAATGGGTCATTAGACATCTTTTAATCATTTGCAAAACCTCATATCGAAATTTTTCATCCGACATCGAAGATATCCATGAAGAACAAATTTTCCTGAAGCGTACGTAGGATCAAAACCACGTTTCAAATGGCGGCTAATCGAGGCCTCACTTGGGTGGAGCAAAAGTAAGGGATCTGGACCGAAATCGGCACATCCCGTTCCAGGACGATGCAATTTTAAGGTTTTCTAAGTAGTTTAACACAAACATGAACACAGAGTAATGCCATTTCATCTCACCCATCCCCACTTCACCCCCGAAAAAAAGTAAAAATAACTAAAGTAAAAACCTTTTATTCTCTGGATGCTGTCAAGCTTGTCAAGCATTGATCGTTTTAACTTCCTTTTTATTGTTCATGTCTGTAGGTACATCACATACTAATATATTCTTTCGGATTTTTTAATAGACAGCTGTCCAAAATAAATGTGACAAATAAAAATTCTAGAATACATCCAAAACGATAACACCGTTTATAAAGATTTTTCAGGCACACGTGCAAAGGGAAAAGCTAAATCGACGCACCCAAGCTCCTAAGAAAATAAAAATGACGACCATACGTCATCACGTTGACCGGCACGCGACTTTTATAAACGTTGTTCTGAATGGAGTGCGACAATTGAAGCTTGAGTTGGACTGTTAGTAGGAGAATAGCTTCGCACCATCGCTTCTAAAACTCTTTACGGTGAAGAGCGATTGGTATATTAGAAGCAGGGCAATTACAGGCTGAGGAAGCAAGATGGCTGAATGTGTCGAGGTAAGTAGTCTACAATCTAGGGATACAGTTAAAGTAAACCCGAACAAGAACTAGAAGACGGGTACAAGGAAGCCTACAAGTCACAAGAAGTGAAGAGGCCTCGTATTTGCCTAAAACAGCTAGCCGGTATAGGGAGTGAACAGCTAGGTGACTCTTGGAGGAGCTCTCATCTGCTAAAGAAAGTGCGATATCGCGAAAAGGAGTTTACAGAACAGTGCACGAGAATAATTTGTATTCAAGAAGGCCAATAACATGTATCACGCTCGCCGCATCGCATAGAAAGGTCTGTCTGAATTGGATCCGACAACATCATCCCTGTCCCCTGACCAATGGGCCTACAATGGGTACCCGAGCATCAAAATGGACATTGATTGGAAGAAGGTTGTCTGATATATTTCGTTTCATGTCGCCCCATGTGGACGGCCGGGTATATGTACGTCGTTTACCTAGGAAATATTTGGCACCAGAACGCACCTCGGGAGGAAAACAAGCCAGTGTAGGAGGTGTAATACTTCGGGCAGTGCTCTTCTGTAAAATCCTGGGTAGAGTAATTCATGTGCAGGAACCTATAACGTCTACCTAAACATCATGGAATACCAGGTACATTCTTGTATATCCTTTCATGTCAACGGTATTCCCCTCTAGTAATACATTCCTTCAGATGGATAAAGCGCTGTACCACACTGTCCGGATATTTCGAGAATGTCACGCGGAACGTGAGAAAGACTTCGAGGTATTTCTCTGGCCCACAAATCCCAAGACATCTAGCATTTGTGGCCTGTGTTGGAACAGCGAATTCGATCTGTGGCGGCTCAGTCACGTAAATTACGAGAGTTAAAGCATCTGCTAGTAAAGTATTGGTATCAGATACCACAAAACACCTCCAGAAATCTTGTAATGACCATGTTTCGCTGCGTAAGAGCTGTTTTGCCGGCACTTGCAGAACCAACATACCATTAGGTAGGTGGTCGTAATGTTTTGACTCTTCTGTGTATATCCCAACTGTGCCAGTAATGTTAGAGGTGAAAAGTGTGATGTGACCTTTAGTTACAGATATTCCCACAAATGTTCAATAATACTGAGGTCAGGAGATTGAAGTGACCAGGGTAGCTGTGATACCCTTGCCACCTATCGTCCGGATGTAAATCCAATCGAACATCTGTGGGAAAAGCTGAAACCCAACAACCGATCTCAGCCCGACTTTCTTCAACGCAGCTCAGGTAGATGATTTGCAGGAGAAATGGAGAAAATGTCTGGTACAAACCTACTAACATTTCGTTGAAAGCCTGTTTAGAACGATCTCTGCAGTCACAGCGGTAAAAGGTGGGTCGTCTCTGTATTGATTTCGGCTAATAAATGTTCTTGTTTTCGTTCGATACGTGTGTCTGAAAACGTTTATCTACATAGTCCACTTAATAGTAATATGAATAAATAACACGAAAGATTTGGGAACTAATACTCCTGTCTGGTTAGAAACGGGTTTCGTGCATTTCCGAATTATTGTACCCTGTAAAAACAATCATGTTGAATACTTGAGTTTCTACAGATTCCGTCGAATTCCGTTCTCCAAAATGTCTTCGGATTATCAGAAGATCATTAATTGGGAAATATTTCATGTCCAGGAAATTGTCAGCATTTTTGTTCCTGAGCCTGGTGGGTTTGTCTGTAAAAAAACACAGGCACTTGATGCCTGTAACTGTGATGTATCGTGCACGAGATGTAAAGTGAGTTCCCTACTACCTGTGGACCTAATATCAGATTATGATCTTTACTCCCATTTCTTATATGAAAATTAAATTCGATTCTTTGGAATTCTTTCCGATCGTTAAATTCCTTTGAAAAGTTACTGCGTTTGAAAGCTATTTAGTTAAATGAAAGGCAAGAAACAGCATTTGACTAGTGATTATTAGACGTTAATACGGATTTTGTGAATTATAACAATTCTTATGGTTAATTATACTCGCGGACAATAAACTTTGCGCCCCAAGTAGGAAGCATCGGATTAAACTGAAATTTTATGGACGTAATGATACAGATGAATCATACATATCATGCAGAAACAAAGCTGCAGGAAAATTGCAGAGGGATCTATGGCATGTAGTTCGGTCAACTTCAATAGCGCGTCGCACAGCTTCGTGCGGTGACACATGCTGCAATACGGTCCAGCATGAAGGCGAACAGACGCCTGATGTTGTTCTGCGGCAGACTGGCCCCCACGTGTTGGACGGTGTGCTCCAAATCCCGGATAGTGCGGCACGGCGGCAGATGGTGTTTCAACTGGTTCCACACATGCCCGATAAGGGTCATTTCCGTAGAGCGCGCATGCCATGGAAGTGTCTGTACACGACGTAGGCCGTCCTGGTTCACCCGAGTCGTGTGCGGGCCGGCATTATACTTCTGGTTTAACGCACCTGGAATCCCGGCCAGGAATGGAACCACATGGGGCCGTAGGATTTCCTCCCCATACCGGTGGTCCGTCAATGATCCACATACCACTACTAGAGCTGATCAACTAACGTAGGCTATGGCTCCCCAGATCATAATGCTTGCAGTGGGGGAGGTGTAGCGCTTGATAGCGAGGTTGGGATTGTGTCGTGGGTGCTGGAACCACCGTACCCGGACACGATGATCATCTGCCTCCAAAACGAAGCGGCACTCATCACTAAACATCACACGTCGCTAGCCTGTAGCGTTCCACGGTACTCTGCCCTGCCACCACTGCACACGGAATCGGCGATGTTCCAGTGTTAATGACAACACAGGTAAGGGACGCTGGGATCGCAGATTCGCTCTCGCGAGGCGTCAGGAAAAGGTTCGTGGGCACACACGAACGGCTACATCTGTTTTTATAGTGGGCCGGGTCCCCGTGGGATCCGTTCGTGCCTGGCGCACGATCCGTTGACCCTCTCCACCCCGGTGTCCTCCTGGTTCGTCCGGAGCCACTCCGCGATGTGGCAGTGCCGTCACGTGTCCACTACTCTCAACAAAGTTGGACGGTATGATTAGAACGATCAACGTGTCGGGCGGTCCAACGTTCGGCGTGCTGACCACCCTGAGATTTTCAGCCCGATGATCAGGCTTCTCTCGAAGTCCGTAAGTTCAGTAACGACGTCTCTGACGTCTACCCGGCATTCTTGTCACCCTGTGATCTTGCTTGCTTCGGCCGGTGCTTTTCGTTTTCATGGGGAATCAAATACACGCCGGTTTATAAGGCTGGCGATTCGTGTTTGCAGCGCCACCACAGGGTGTGCGGTCATGCGCACTCGCACCAACAGTGGATCATTTTCATACCAGCACGCACTCTAGCCATTTTCAAAGTTTCGCGGTTCTAGCATATTTTCTTCTAGGTGCGCAAATTTCATTGTCCGTGAGTGTATTTTCTTTTTGTTATATTAATGCGCTCTCCTTCCTATGATTCCCAAAGATTAATATTCAACAAATATCGCTCGCGTCGTACAGGATATAATTTGTAAAAATTATATGCATTCATTCAGATTATCACAGCTGCATAATCCAAACTTATTCGAGATTTTCGCGAGCGTTTCGTAGTTTTCACTTCTACATACGTGTAGAATAATGGTGAGAAAGGGCAAGTTCCGGATTTTAAACTAGATTAATCAAAGAACAAGAAGGTGTCAACAGCAGATCGTTTCGTTAACGGTCTGTCGCATCGCAACTAAATGCTTGAATTAGAAGCCAAAACTCTACTTTCATCCATATGAACACCCTTTCCAGAGATGACAGGATGTAGGCTAAAGCCAAAACAGAAAGGGAATGTAAAGGACATTTCATAGCCCTCGTAAAAGCAATCATATTCATTGAAGGATATTCTTTACTCCTAGAGAAATCAGCGCTTGTTTAAAGAATATTAAAAAAAGCCGTTTAGAAACTTTAGTCTCGCATAAACATCTCACGTCTTTTCAAGATCTGATGTGATTAAAATTAGTTTCGTTTCCTCACTTGAGCCCAAAGAAGTAACAACTACCTACTTATACTAAATACTTAAACGGAGGACTGTTTTTCTTAAAATTACTAGTGAACGAATTTGGAAGGTTTGGGTTGTTCTTCAAATTATCGTTGATGGAGTTTAAAATGCTATTTAAAACTAGTGATGTCTGTGTTTAAAATGCCGCACTACACTTTTTTAAAATTAATGGCAACATAATTGAAAAAGCTGTAGTTATGCCTCGAAAAGCTAGTATTGATGAAGTAAAAGAAAATATCACTATTCTTCTTTTATTAGCGATAACAAAGTTGAAAATGTTATAACTTTTTACAGTGATCTAGTGATACCGTTGTCTCAGATTCTTCAAATTAACAGCACCGAGGTTAAAAAATTGCAACTGATATTAAACTAATAAAGAAATTCAAGAAATTAGGGCTGTGTTATTTTAAATTAAGGATCTCAAAATTTAAAAATTATGACCCTGCCTTTTTAATTGCCTACGATTTAAATCCTTGCTTATACTGTATTTGCTTGAATCAGAGGTAACGAAATTAATTGTGATTTTTGTAGCTTAATCATAATTAATGTGCTTTCTCAATGCATCGGTGATGATGACATTAAAATAAATATTTTGTCTCTACAGATTAGTACAGATGAAGTTAAAAAACATATTGTAATCGTTCTTCAAATGCTTAAGTGCAAAGCTCAAATAACTGATGGCCCAGCTGCCAAGTGTAAAAATTGCGGTGGAACTTCTTCAAAACTGTTTTAATAATTTTTTAAAATTACAGCTATGCTTAATCACATCAGTGCCAGAAAAACTTGAAACTTAACATTAGCACATCTTGAATTAAGCACATACACCTTGTTTTCGTGCCGAGAGAAGAAATCTTTTATCGGAACGCAAATGAAGAGAAAAATAGACAACAGTTTTGTCGATTCATTACGAAACCCATTAAAACCCGAAGAACATTTAGTTTTTTCACGAAGAAAATTTGCGACGAAATCACTACATGAATTTTAGAGCAGCAGAAATTTAATCATTTATACAATGTCGCATGTTTGAGCCTGAAGATCTGAAACTTGTAACATATATTACAATCTCTTGAAAGAAAAAAATGTTTTCCTGAATTTGATTAAACTGCTATCAAACAGAACTGCATTTAGTGTGCGCTTTGTAATCAAGAATAAACCATTGTTTTTTTTGTTTGGGGGGTTAAAGGACTAACGCAAGCAACTCAAGAGGTTAAAAGTAGTCGCCCGTCTCTAATTTAGGGCCACTGGTACCCGCAAAGCGAGAGGGCTAGCGCAGTAAAACAAACAGAGCATCCATGCCTCATGGGGATTCAAACTCATCTCGGACGAATGGTTACAAGCCATAATTTAGATCACCGCGCCACGCGGGCGGCAGAACAGGTTAAAAGTGCTCTCCTTTCCCAAACTACAGAAATGGAGAACAAAGTATCGTATTCAATTTACATATTAAGAACAAATTTATCATTTACTTTTTAAGTGTTTTAGGTACCGTATTTTCGGGCTCAGCGCTGCATCGGCATAAAAGCCGCACCTGACAAAAATCCCTATTTAGGAAACAATTTCTTTGCTGCGGCATAAGTACCGGACCCAAAAAACTTCGTAATTTCTTAGTCATCGATGCTAGAGAGTCGAAAAATAACGTCGTAACATATTTGGATCACTATGTCAACTACCTGCATATTTTTAAAGTCCTTTTCCCTGCAACTTCATGACATATGTTCAGTTATTTTCGGTAATTTAATGGGCTAATAAATAAAAATCAAACATATGATGGCATTGAAAACAATCTCGAATTTATTTTTCTCCTTTATTATGTTATTTATTTATTTGCTGTTAATACTCATTAATAATCGATATTTATTTATTTGCTGTTATTATTAACTCCTTAATAGTCGATAGTTATTTATTTGCTGTTTATACTCGTTATACTCGTGATATTGATTATGAATTTCAGCTTGTAAATGCAGTTTTCACGGCATAGAATTCCACTGTTGTTTTTGGTTGAATGATTTGGTTTGTGCATTCCAAAAGTATCTGAACGAAAATAAAGAGATAAATACTAAATAGACCCTTTTTTATAAAAGAATATTAATAAAAAAAGTGCAAATAATTGGATGAATGAAGCTTTATGCTTCTTTCATCCACTATCATGCGGAAATAATTCAGCCAATATCGACTCCAATATCGTGCTTGAAAGAAGAAATATCAATTCAGTTTTTAGTTTCAAGTAATTTTATTGCCTGTGTGAAAGACACGAATACTAATTTTGATAACAGTTGTAGCCCTGTTTTCTGGAACGACCCTAAATTTTCACAAGTGCTATAGTTTGTAACATGTATGAGCGAAATGTCCAAGTGTAAGTTGTGACATGCATGAGAGAATTGTCCCCCAACTCTATCATCAGTGGTAGTCCTGCCCTTGACCTTAACATCTCAGCTAGGGAGGCGACGAAGGAAAGAATAACCGTAGAGTAAGTAACGTCGCGAGTTAGTGGGCAGTGAGATAGAAAATGACTATAAATACAGAGAGAGAGAGCCCGCCAAATTTAACCTGCGGCTTCCTGAAGGGAAAAGCGGGCAAGTGGCTAAGGAAAGGATCCATAAATTATGTGTACAAATCGAAGACAAAGTTGGCGCGCCTGGGTGCCGAATCTAGGGGTTTAAATTTTTGCAAACTGCTATCTTCGTCTTGTTTTGAATAACCTTGCAAGGATAAACGTATGATTCAAAAACTGGGGGGGGGGGCTAATATATCGCACAGAAACTTTGAGTTGCTGTTTACTGAGCAGTTGTTTAAAAAAGATTCAGCACTGGTAAAAACTGCTTTTATTTTTATTTTCTTACCATTAAAGCCACGGCGCCTCGCCCGAAAATTATGGTAAATATTTTCTGCTTTAGTTATCATTGATGTAATTTATTTAAATCAGCAGACAGAATAAGGGCAGAAAAGTAGAATTTGTTTCTACTACATATTTTGTATATTGTGTAACGCCATCTGAAATGACTCATTTTTCTTCTTCGACATAATGTTCTGGCTTTAACTACAAGTATAGTGTAATAAAAGTCTCACCAGGGTTCTTTTTCTTGAGGGATAAAACTCTACGACTCGCTTTAGAAAAGCATTAATCTCAAATTTCATCCTGATGTTTTCACATGAAAATAAAAGATTATTTTCGTGTTCAGATACCGAGAAATCCTTCACACACAGCTTGTTGGTATTTTATTCCAGAGTTCTCCATTGCTTTTCGCTGGTGTTCATCGATAAGCCCTAGGCGCACCCTTTTACCAATGTCCTCGAGAGAGTTGGGGTTAACGTGGGACAATGGCTATCAGCACTCCCTGCTTCAGCTGTGTTTTCTGTTTTTCTCCCTTGAGGGTCACCACCAAGACGCAAGAATAAAATGTCTTGCACTAGTATTGTTTATCACTCGTAATTCATTCTTAAATTTTGACCTTTTCCGTCATGACTTCACAGAGCTGACGCTTTTAATTTTCAATATCTTTAAACATTACCTCAGTGCCACAGTATTTCAGGTTCTTCACTTTGCAACGTTTTGTTTTTGTTTTCCCTATACGCGAATTCTTTTCATTTTTAAAGCTTTCCAACCTTGATTTTACACATATTAATTTTTTAAACACTTTTCAACATTTGTTTTGTCTGGAATACTATTTTCATTGTCGGTATTTCCATACCCAGGTTTTATATGCAGTGGTGTGCAAAGTATTACATTACCTGCAAAAACCGTGAATTTTTAAGTTTAACTCTTTTTTTAACTAACTAATTTCCATAGTTATTTCATCATCAGTAGATGCGAAATTTAACGAAATTTCAAAAATGCTTTAATTTTTCCTGTTGCTAATTCTGTTCTTAAGATATGACATAGAATATGGGGTTTGACAAACACATTGAAATTCACATTAGCTGCGTTTCAGTTGTTACAGCCAATCACAGACATTCTTTCACCTGATTGGCTGCTTCCTAACGCTACCCTATTCCTACTCCAGCCTTTATAAGTGTTGACGCAGGTATACTAAAGAACTGGAATGGTCACTTCTTGTTGTTATTGGGGTATAATTTGTGCATATTCTCAACAACGGTCAAAACTGCGAAATTTTTCACATCAGACAAAGTAAAAATGCTTAGCTGTTCTGCCTGAAGAGGGATATTCTTCAAGGCAAATCGTTGAAAGAGTAGACTGTAATGAAACTACAGTTATTAGGTTACTGAAAAAAGGAAAAGACACTGGTGATATTAATAAGTGGAAGGCCCAGATCCACTACAACCAGGCAGGACAGAGTGCTCAGAAAGCTAAGCTTGGCAGACAGGAGGATCAGTTTACCTGAATTGCTTCAAAGATGATCTGAAGTGACTGATGTTACTGTTGTTAGGAGGAGGCTGCTTCACTATGACTTACTCGGCTGCAAAACCAGGCGTAAACCACTGTTAACTGTAAATCAAAGACATCGTTGACTTCAGTGGGCAAAACAGCATGTCTCATGGACAACCAAGCAATGAAAAAATGTTCTTTTCAGGGATGAATCAGAACTTTGCCTTCATGGGAATCAGAATAGTACATATGTAAGGAGATTCAAGCATGAATAATTCTATCCAAGTTACTTAGTGACTACTGTTAAGGATCCGGTGAATGTCATGGTTTGGAGCTGTATGTGTGCACATGGTGTTGGAAACCTCCGTATTGTCGATGGTACGAAATATATCTGGATATTGAAAACAAGTTGATCTGGAAGACTTTATGATGGACATTTTGTTTTTCAAGATGTCAATGCTCCCTGTCATCGCGCTAAAGTAGTAAAAAAGTGGTTTCATGAAAAAATTCTCAGCATCTTGTTTGGCCACCACAGTCACCGGACTTAACCCCGATCGAACATTTGTGGATCAAAGTGTCGTATAAACTATAAAAAAGTCACCAACCAAAATTGTACTCATTGAAGATGCAATTCAAATTTGGAATCGTATTGTTCAACCCAATCTTTTACAAACCTTCTTCTCAGTATGCCAGCAAGATGCACAGCTGTGCTTAAAGCTAAAGGCTGGGCAACAAAATATTAGGAACATGTTATAATTTTGCTTCATTATAATTCTGTGTTTAAATGTTATCTTGTTCCTTATGAATTACAAAAACGATTTATTGCTGTAAACCTAAGTATTGGATAAATGATCCTTTTCATATAAATTTCGACTTGGTCATGGTTTTTGTAATGTATCTTAAGAGCAAAAGCAGCTACAGGAAAACTAAGATATTTTTCAACTGTCCATTGAATTTCGCATCTAATGACGTATAACTGATGAAGTAACTATGACAATTAGTTAGTTAAACAAAGAGTTAGATTAAAAAATTTACGGTTTTTGCAGGTGATGCAATAATTTTGCACACCACTGTGAAAGACTGTTTAGTTTTACACATTTTCTTTTTCATTAACAAGCAGTGATAAATTATAAATATTAAGACTCACCTACTTTGTTTTTCATAAATGGGTTCGTTGAATTGCATTGTTTACTGTTCTTATTTTCACAACATTAAGGTTCTTAAGCGGTAACGTTTTCTATGCTGACTTATTCACAAGTAGACCTCTTATATTTCACGATGCCTGTTTTCCATTAAATGGATCGTTTTGAACTTTCATACTTTTCAACATTAGTATCATATAATGCATGTTTTGAATTCTTAACACTTTATAATTCTTGAAAGTTTAGAGCTGTCCCGCATTAGTTTTAAGAAACATTTATTTTCTACCTTTGTCCTTCACTTCGCCCAATAACTCCGAAAAGTTATCCGATTTCGAAGAACTTTATGCATGTTTTTTTTTTTTTGATTGGATGTTTAACGACCACCGTGAGCAACTCAATGTGATATAAGCAGTCTCCCGTCCCTAATTTATGGTTACTGGATCCAGGGAAGGGAGAGAGCCAGTGCCGTAAGACAAACACAACATCCATGCCTCACCGGGATTCGAACCCGGACCCCTTTCGGACGAATGATCAGAGGCCGTCGCTCAGACCACTGCGCCACCGGGGCGGCATGCATGCTTTTGCAGCAGTGTTGGTAATGAGTAGTGCAGAATTTTCAATAATGTATAAAGTTGTTAAAAATACGACTCAAAACATGTGAATTTCTCAGACAACATAACACTGGAATTTCATTTTTCAAAATCTTAAAGTGAATTGTAAAGAGAAAAAAGAATTATAAATTGAAACGTCTTATTTTCCTGCTCGTATTCCACGAAGTATTTGAAACCAAATACGAGTATAACACATCGTTTTTATTAACTTGAACAGTCGAAAGCTTAAAACCCCACAAAATGGTCTGCCTGCTTAGAAAGCGTGTACATTTGTCTTTGCGAGCTCAGAACAGAAAAAAAAGCTGATTATGGAGCAAACGTGGAACATAATAAATTTGTATTCTGATTACTAAGCCTAACTAGATAAAATTAGATAGCAACCTGGTATGAAAGTGGAACAAAAAAAATATGATGCTGTAACAGTAGATAACTATGTTTTGGCTGTTTTTTTATTTGTTTAGTTCCCACCGTTTCCAAATAGAGCTGCACACTGAATGCCTACTGTAATTCTGTGTATTGGTCAAATTTCAAATTATTATCGCTACGGCGTCTTTCAAAGTAAGCTTAAAACCGGAGTTCATCTACGTTGAAAGGAAAATCATGCAGTTCAAAAATTGTAAATTTCGAACTTAGCTAAATTATATGTGAGTGTAACAATGCAAACAAAGGACCAATGAGACCTGCACAGTTGACTTTTTTTTTATGTAGTGTATTGTCATTTATATCCGGTAATCGATCAGAAGGATTTTCGCTTTATGGTCAGAAACACAAATCGTATTACTTCCTTATGCGTAAAAGAAAACAGCGCAAGGAAGAGCTAGATGGAGAGGACGTAATTTCATCTCTCTGATTTGGAAATTATTTTCTAATTAATATATATCATGATTTGCCTTAGTTTTTTCTACTTTTTGTGTGCGCTGCGATTTTTGTTATGATAGGAAAATCATTTTAAAATCAGCATGACCCGTGTTAGTTATTTTGCTGATGTATTCCTTCTGTCTGAAAGATCAACTGCTTCATTACATATCTCCCCTGGAAAATGGTTTGTTATCGACGCTCTGAAAAATGTGCTTTTGCTCTTATTTTCCAATGTTTTCAGAGTTAGAAATCGTTGGTCAATCGATAAGCTCCATGATTTACATCTTTAGTTATATTACAATGTTTTATTAACGTTTCCGAAATTTCGAAATTCTTTCACGATCGGCGGGCAGAAATATGTTTCTTAGTAGTTGCTTTCGGATCTTTGATATCGGTGCTTGTAATGTTCTCGTAATAGTTGCACGACATACGTTTGGCTTTATTAGAGAATTTTTGATTTCCTCTTAGTTCTGGGCCCGATGTCTCCTCATTGCTGATGCGCTGCATAATTTATTTCTCTTGCATTTGTTTTTTAATCATTTTCCCTGTCTGCGTCGGAATTAAGTTTACCATGTTCGTTGATTCGAGTCTGTTTTCCTTAACCTTGCACAATCTTTGTAATCCTGAAAAGCAAACATTTTCTCATTTCGTATTGGAAATTGTTTCATAATGGACACGCAATATGATTTGTCCTACTAATTATATTTCATGTTTAAAACAATTCCATTATATACGCGCTACATAGTTTTGGGTTCATTTCTATATTGAGGTAAAATCTGGTGTACAGAACAAAGCGCTTATAACGAGCCTGTACTTAGGGAGATCCCAAATTTAACGAGCCAAACGTGAACTTCTTTTGATATAATAATCTTTCATTGCCAATTTGATCGTTATGCACTAACAAAAATTAATGAAATTGCAGGATTTAATCAGCGAGAGGGAAGCTAAAATGATTACGTTTAACTGGTAAAGTAACAAAATTTAATGAAATACACTCACGGACAATGAAATTTGCGCACATACAAGAAAACACGCTACAACCGCAAAACTTTGTAAAAAGCTAGAGTGCGTGATGGTATGCAAATGGTCCACGTTTGGGGCGATTCCGCATGACCGCACACCCGGTGGTGGCCCTGCCAGCAGGAACCAGCAGCCTTATAAACCTGCGTGTTGTCGATGCCCCATGAAAGCATCGGCCGATGCAAGAAAGATTACAGAGTGACAAGAATGCCGGGTAGATGCCAGAGACGTCGATTTACGCAACTTACGGACTATGAGAGAGGCCTGATCATCAGGCTGAAAACCGCAGGGTGGTCGGCGTGCCGTATAGCCTGCCACGTGGATCTTTCTGACCTTACCGACTGTGTTGGGAGCAGCGGACACGAGACGGCCCTGCCACACGGCGGAGCGGCTCCGGATGGACCATGAGGACCACCGGTAGAGAAGATCGACGGATCGTGCGCCAGGCACGAACGGATCCCACAGGGACTCGGTCCACTATACAGGCAGATGTAGCGGCTCCTGTGTGACCACGAACAATAATTCTCAACGCATCACGGAAGCGAATCTGCGATCCCAGCGCCTCTTACGTGTGTTGCCATTAACACCTGAACATCGCCGGCTCCGTGTGCAGTGGTGCCAGGCCAGAGCGACATGGAACACCACAGACTGGCGACATGTGGTGCTTAGCGATGAGTGCCGCTTCATTTTGGGGACAGACGATCATCTTGTCCGGCTGTGGAGCTCCCCGGGTACACTGGCACAAACCCAACCTAGCTGTTGAGCGCCACACCTCCCCCACTGCAGGCATTATGGTCTGGGGAGCCATAGCCTACGATAGCCATATCAGCTCTAGTAGTGGTATGTGTATCGTTGCTGGGCCACCGGTATGTGGATGAGATGCTACGGCCTCATGTGGTCCCATTCCCAGCCGAAATTCCAGGTGCGCTATACCAGCAGGATAATGTCCGCCCGCACACGGCTCGGGTTTTCCCAGGACTGCCTACGTCGTGTCCAGAGTTCCATGGCCAGCCCGCTCTCCGAACATGCCCCCTATTGAGCATGTGTTGGACCAGTTGAAACGTTATTTGCCACCGTGCCGCACTATCCGGGATTTGGAGCACACCGTACAAGACGTGTGGGCCAGTCTACCGCAGGACAACATCAGGCGTCTGTTCGCCTCCATGCCGGACTGTATTGCAGCACGTATCGCCCCACGAGGCGGTGCGACGCGCTATTGAAGGTGACCGGATTGCGTGTCACATATCCCGTTGTAATTGTCCTGCAGCTCTGTTTTTACCATGATGTGCATGACGCATCTGTATCATTACGTCCATAAAATTTCAGTTGAATCCGATGCTTTCTACTTGGTGCGCAAATTTCATTGTCCTTGAGTGTATGCAACAAGGCAGGGAAATTTGTTGTGCACTGTCCTAGAACGGAAAGCTTGAAATTTCGCCACGCAGGACGGAATTGCAACAGGGCAGATTATTTCTGGTGTGCGAGTGGAAGAGTGTTGATAGAAAAGCAATGGGGAGGCAGTACATCAAATGCCAAATCAGCAACTTGTGCAAGATACATTCTCCGCTACACACTCCTGTGGAAAGGCCTCGGAAGTAGCACATCAACAGAGTTGAAACCAGGCGACCTATTTGTAGGCGAAGAAAAGATAGATGGGTTTGACGTGCATGTTTCAAGCGGATTGCAGAGAGATATGGAAGTAATGGAATGGAAATTTACTCTGAGGGGAAATAGAAATAATAGTTCCTGAAATTGTGTCTATTGCCCTTTCATCGTCCAAGCAAGCGTTGCATTGTGAGGATCAATGATGCTTTTGCTTGATGTGTGTAGTTAAGCAGAAGTAATTCTCACGTAGCCGTCAAGTAAAAAGTCCTGAACTTTTATAAGCGACAAAATGTCTAAGAGAAAGATGCTATCCGTTAAAAACGATGTCGCCATCATTGAAGAGCTAGAAAATGTTGAAAAATGCTGCAATATGCAAAAAGAATATGCACTCTTATCTTCGACTGTTTCCACAAGAATATGGACTCTCTTCCTCGACTGGAGAATACTTGGCCATCATCGAATGCAACAACCACGGAGTGTGAGGAAAATCTCTAACGTTTCCTTGAAAGCAACAGGCTACGGCAATGAAGAAGTATTTATTTCACTAAGTATTATTTAGTGAAAATTAAGCGAACATAAATATAAAACAAAACTACATTAGATCATTTTTTTAAATGTTTCCGTATTGTATCTGCTTGAGGATTTGCTCTTACTATGTGTTTATGTAAGTGCTTACCTTGTTTTTATTTCTACTATTGTTTTATTAATTAAATGTTTCAAGTATATATAACTGTTATGGATATAGAATATCAACGTATATGCATATTTTTTCACGCATGCATAATTTTACATGCTGTTATTTTAAACCCCAAAATGGATTTAGCGAGCTCCCGGATTTAGTGAGGATTTACGTCTGTCTTGAGCTCCTCGTTATAAGCGGTGTAACGTATACTTTAATACAACTCCCATTTTTAATCCCTGTCTCTATGTAAATTCGATTCATCCTAATTAAGTATTTTCCACATTTAACGTTCACATTTTCTCTCTCGCGTAAATATTTTTGGCAACGAGTATTGAGGTCAAAGGTAGTGTGACGCACGTAAGAAACTATGATACGAACGCTGTTTTGCGATGCTTGGAGTGAGAGATGTCTTGCTTTTAGCTGTCTTTTCTTGAGCTGTTTCTGTTAATATCATTTGCATTAAGTTGACTTGTGTTAGGATATGATTCATTTAAGGAGTTTCGTTAAGCTAATTTGTATTTACTAACTCACGTTAAATTAAAATTCAAGTTATTCTTAGTATTTTTATGAAATAGTTGATGTTGTATGCTCAAGGTCTAAGCTGCTTCTTGAGTGACTATTGGTGGGTGTTTCGTTATTGTGGAAGTAATACAGTATAATGTGCTAAAGGACTAAATGAAACGCTGTAGTTTGAAAACGTACCGACTTACACGATATTTCTTATCTGCTCGTTTAGTCAATCTATGCTTAAGTAAGGACTTTAAGCATTAAGCTGACTGAGGTTTACAATAGTTAATCAAACTTCACTTAGTGTTGGCGTTCTAGATTAACTGACATTTTTTACGTTTCTTTAAGTCATTAAAACCAAAGAGCACAACAGCGGGATCTACTGCATTTTGTTTACTGAAGGTGACGAAAGTTATGAAGTTCATTTACATGAGAGAGTCCCCGTTGAGAGCAAGAAAACTGTTCGAATGCTTACTTATTAACTGGTATGATAAAAATGTTACCATCTTTCATGGAAATAATGGAAGTGAATGCGATTGTCGAAGATTTCATATTTTAATTCCGGGTAATTACTGCAAGAGTCATCTTACAAACAAAAGCATTCTCGGTATATCTGATTTCCCTGCCTTTTGGGATACGAAAAGAAAATGGAGAAAGAAATAATGTGTGTGTGTCGTCTTGTCACTGCAACAAAACATTTAAATTGATGTATAGCTGTGACCTCTTTATTGCAAGTAATATGCATTCGTGGCACGTTTTTATACCATCGCAAATAAAAAGAAACGCTATCAGGAAGAATAAACCCCAAGATTGATGCACGCGTACTAAGAACACCGCTTCTTTTCTCTTCTGCTCTGCATACCTTAGAGAATCGAAGCCCAAAGACAGAGTGCAAGGAAAAGCTTTCATGCGAGATTTCATGTGCTTCCCACATATCTACACAGAGTGGATTAGTCTGTATTTCGGCTATGAGGTAAAATATTCTTACGGCGCTAAATTTGTGTGACCCCCCTAGCCACTAGCTATGAACTAACGTGGTAGAGAAATAAGAAGCCGGAACTAATTCTTTATTCTTCGCATGGATCAAAATCACCCTTCTATTCCTGACAAGAGCAGAAACTGTTAAAAACACAAGCACCTAGCGTTGGTAACGCAATGAACAAAAACAGCGGGATAAAATCTGTCTGCTTTCGGAATATACTTCCAATCTCGGAAAAACGGTCTGTGTACCCACTTAGAAAATAGGCATTATTTCAAACTGATTTGAGAATATTAAGACTTTGGGATAAAAAATCCTATTCTAGTCCTATGGTTTAGTTGATCTTACTGATTACACAAATTTGCATATTCGGGCTTTTGTTTATTTGGTTTCCGTCTTGGTGTCCCAGATTTCCCTACAGATCACATTGAAATTTAATGCATTTAGTTTGAAATGGGCTGCAGCCCCCTATTTGAGAAAAACCAGACTTTTAACTGGTTCTGACTATGTTTGTAGAACATGGAAGCTTCTTTTTGCACCTAAATTACTATCTCTGAAATTTATCCAGCTATACTTTCCGAATTTTGTATTTTACTGTTGGTACATTTTCTAGGAGTTCTCACATGCTTACTGGAGTGCCGGAAAATATATAAGCATTTTTTCCCTTCATTTTGCCGTTGATGTAGAACTAACTAATAAATATTTCGCCCGTTCCTTGTGTTCTGTACCTTCCCCTCTAACAAGTATTAAAACTAAAGTTCAGCTTCCGCTTCAAACCAATGCGATGTTCCTCAACCAAATTTTTGTAAATGTTTGCAAATATGAAACACCGTTGGTTTTTTGTATATTTACCTTCTAAATTTATTTAGGTGCAACAGCTTTGATCTCTAATCAGAACCTTACGCAGCGCTTAACAGGGTAGGAAAAATTGAGAATAATCACCATGACTTACATGTGACTTGAGAAATATATAGCTTCAGAAGGGTTCATTGTAGCACTGTTTCAATCCTCAAGAATCCTCCCTTTATTTAGACATCTAGTGAAAACTTGAGCGAGTGTAGTTTCAGTTTCTCTACTTGCTTCTTGTAGAATGTCCACGTAATTCCATCTTCTCCTGGAGGACTTCCCCGTTTCATGTTCTTAATTGCATGTATAATTTATGCTAGGAGGTTTGAAGGGATTTTGGAACTGGTACCTTTCGTAATGTCTGGAGTAGTTGTATCATTCCTTTCATATAGTTTTGAGTAGAAATCTTTCACTCTTGTCAAACTTTCGTATCTTTTTCTTGTTACAATACCATCATTTTTTCTCAGTGCCAATTCTTTTCTCTTAATCGGTTTTCCAGCTTTACTAAGACGTCACTTTGCTCCTTTCAAGCTTTGGTTGTTTTCAATTCCTTTTCTCACTAGTTCACAACTAAATTTCCTTATGTCTTCAGCGATACTTTTCCGTACTGACTTGCATAGCTCCATATATCCCACTTTGGAAGTGGCGTCTTCTTTATTTGTCCTCATCTCCTTTCTCTTTTGCATCAGCATTTCTGTTTTTCCTGATAATTTATTCATATGCAACTTGTTTCTAGTACCACCTAGTTTTGTTGCTGTTTCCATAAGAGCCTTGGTTGGCTTTCTGTTAACCTCATAAATGTCTACTTCTTCTGATGTTAGGCCTTGTAAAGCACAGAATCTGCTACTCAGTTCCAATTTGAAGGTATCATGATGCCTTTTAAGGTTGGTCATGCCAATAGATTTTGTTTGTTTTATGATATTGCCACGTTCGAGTTTAGTGTTGAAGTGCATCTTTCATATCACCATTCTATGGTCATCACCTGCGTTGAACTTGTTTAGCACACTGGAGTTTTCAATGACAAATTTCTTGTTACACATAATAAAATCAATTTTACTTGTCATCCCATTGGGATGCCCCCATATCCATTTCCGTTTCGGCTTTTTCTTGAAAGAGGAGTTCATGATGAATAACTTTTATGCCTCTGTAAACTCTACGAGAGTATTTCCACGCGGGTTTCTGTTTACGTGACCGAATTTATATACCGAAGTTTCACTCTGTTGCCCTATTTTGGCATTGAAATCGCCCATAATGATCTTCAAGTGCTGCATGCCTTTATTACTTAGATGCTGAATCTATTCGTAAAATTCTTACATTTCATCTTCAGGATGACTTGTTGTGGGTGCGTAAGCTTGAATAATCTGAACCTGGTAAATGTTTAGGAATTGGATAACGAGTCGCGCAGCGCTGTAAGAGGAATTGCCAAGTTCTAGAACACTATCCTTCAGTTTCTCGTTTATTATAGACGTCTACTTTTCAGTTCAATGAAATCTCCTTTTCTCCTTACCTCACTTAGACGGACGATGTCCCCCTTGATCCTTTGGAGTTTCTACTGAAATTTAAGGAGCCTTGAATCAGAAAACAGAGATAGTCCGGTCCTCCGGGGATTCATAGCAAGCTTGTCGTTTTCTTTGCTCCGGCTTTCTGTTTTATTTTTACAGGTCTTTCTGTTGTTGTGAAGTATGTTCTTACCTACTTTTCAGTTAAAGGTGTGTAGTATCTTTTTGTTCACTCCCAAGACAGGCGAATACCATACGTTTGTTATTTCTTTCAATTTGTGTTCGACCACGCTGGTCGCCACACACACAACACTACGCCCTTAATAATAGCGGCATCCACCGGCGACCGGGGATTTCAAAGCCCCTCCCACTGAAACATCTGAGTCGTTTCAGAAATCTCTCCCTCAACGAGTGACGTCAGAGGTTTCTCCGAGCTGCGCTCAACAGCTCACTCCTGCTCAACCTGTGAAGCGTCAGGTCAGCGAACCCATGTCATTGCCTGTTCTATCTTCCCCGCTTGTTAACACCGGCGAAGCAATGGACATAGAATTACATCTTCCATGAGTTACGAAAAATAACACTCCCAGCTATACTTCAACTCTTCGTGGAACATCTGCAAATGCCGCAGAAGTCACACCATATGCTCTGAGTAAATACGTCACCCGAAATGGCGGTATACTCGAAAAGTAAATCCCCGAATCTTCGGAAGCTTTACAACAATTTTTACTTGAACTCCGAGAAGGTGTCAGTATGGATGCCGTACCTAATACGTTTATGAAAAAATACAGTGTTACCATTAAAAAAATCCTTGTCAAGAGGAGCCATTGTTCATGTGTCTCGACGGCCGCAAACTGTTATAGTTTATCTTTCTTAAATATATTTTGCTAATCAATTTGTCCGACAGGGAGTCACTATTGGAACTCGAACAGTAGGCGTCTTTCCTCTTGATGAGAGACTACTTCAAGACTCCTTCTACTCTGTCCCACCAGAAGTAAAGAACTTCTACGGGTTGCTCCCAGAAGGTGCGGTGAAGTGATCGGCGATTTTCGTACACTCGCAGCCTCGCTCTTACATTCTGATGACTTCGAAATATTGAGCTTTCGACGACTAGTAAAAATGTGTTTTCCCACTACTGAAGATCTCCAAAACTGCCCCACCCGGCTGAAATTAAGCATGGATTCTTGCTCCTATGCCATATACAACGTACATTGAGACGCATGTATTCTGTAATCACTGCAAAGCATCAGGTCATGCACGTCGAACATGCCCACACCTCCGACAGCACGACATAGCAAAATCTATACCTCTCCGTCTCTCCTCAAAAAACAATTGCCTCTTCACCAAACATCAACTTCTGACTCAGCACTAGTTGGATTTGCTACTGAAACTACCCTGAGTAGTTCTCCATACTATGGGACGGGTCTTTAACAGCTCCGCTTATTCCTTCCGAAAAAGCTCCACAAAACTAGTTTCAAGAATCATCATTAGCTGATAAGCAGATGACTGCCCCTCCTACTGGACTCATAGATCAGGAAATTACAACCCCTAACACGTCAAATCTCGACTCCTTTTCAAATTTAGAACGCTCTGGCGAATATCGAGACCTTCTGATGTATAACGTGTTTGAGCAAAACACACCTTCTACTACTGCATTAAACATCATACAAATTCAGCCAATTCCAGCTATGGACGTTACGCCTGACTCCGAATTCGTGCACAACATAACATGATTTTCCGACTCTGAAGGGTGGTGAATCCCGCCATAATGATACTCCACCCTCAGTTGACTTCCCCCTCCATCTCGACTTCTCTGACAATAGTCTCAACGGAGACGACCGTCTCTCCTGTTCCTTGTGAAACCTCATCAGCTCTCCCTGCTCAAGCGATGCCTCCGCCTTCCAAGTCAACTGTTGATGAACTTCCACGACATTCCAGTCGACAGATCAGAGTTCACCGTTCTTGCAGCGACCGAGAATCACCTACGAGCGATGATTCTTCCACTAAATCGAAGAAAACAAAGACTCGTAGAAGAAGAGATATTAGGACGACTGCCTCTACTACTCACGTATCTGACTACACTACAGCAACAATGGAGTCTGTCAAACACTCTGGTTCCTACTCTTCCTCAGATATCTCAATCAGAGAGGAACTGTTGGGGGCTCTTGAGACAACCAGTGTTCCAAGACACCCCTTGCCCTTATTTTCTGTAAAAGCAATAGTTTGCTATCGCAATAAACCCAATTGCTTTAAAAGGCTTAGCAATCATTGTCAGGGTTTATATGCAGAGATGCTACAGAAAATTCAGTAAATAAAGGTCTTTGGAAAGCTACAGCCCCAAAACCTCAGTCGTGTGCCAGATGATGTTTGCACCCTCCAGAAAAAATTCCGTCGTTTCCAAGAAACTTATCTCAAACTCCATAACTCTAATTCAGATCCTCCTCTTCCAGATCTTAACATTAAATTGTAGGGGTTTTTCTAATCTCTTAGCCAATGCTTTAGTGCATGAAAACGTTGTTCATGGGTCCGCAAAAGTGCTCGTTTTGCAAGAAACCAACTGTTCTTCGGATTCCCCTTACTCTCGGTGGAGAGACTGGTAGTACACATTCTATCCCTCATATCATACCTGCCCACGTGGTGGTATAACCATCAGATAACCCTGAAGTGCCAGAAAAACTGGTACACTAGTCTAATACTTGGTAGGTCCCCCACGGAGCTCAGGACTGCAGAAATACGACTGGGCATGGACTCTACTAGTTTCTGAAAATATGCTGTAGACAATGTACACCACACTTCCTACAGAGCGTTCCACAATTTGGGTGTATTCCGAGGTCTCGGATTCATGTGTTCGATAGCGCGTTGCATGGCATCCCAAATGTGTTCTATCATGTTCAGATCTGGGGATTTGTGTGAGAATGGCAACATCCCAAACTCAGATGAATGCTCCTCTAACCATAATGTGGCGCCCCGGCACTTGTGTGGGGGTGCATTGTTCTGTTGGAACAGGCCCAACCCATCAGCATAAATGCAGGACATGAACGGGTGTACATTGTCATAAATGATGCGCACATAGCTTGGGCCGGTCACAGACGTTTGTAGACGTACCAGGGTTCCCAGTGAAGTCCAGCGAAGCACACTTCATACCATTACGGACCCCCACCAGCCCGTACAGTTCCCTGGTGAAAGGCGGGATCCATGGCTTCATGGGGTTTGCGCAACACATGAATCCTTCCATCTGCCTGATACAGTTGGAAACGCGACTCGTCAGACCAGGCTACTTGTTTCCAGTCATCAAGTGTCCAGTGGCGGTGTTGCCGTGCCCAAGCAAGGCGCATAGCTCTGTGTCGTGCACCCATCAAGGGGACTCGAGTTGGGCGTCGGCTCCCAAAGCCCATATCGTGCAGGGTACTTTGCACAGTCCGGACGCTGATACTTGTTGAGGCTCCAGCATTGAATTCCAATGATACCTGCGTGAGTGTTGAACGCCTATCGCGTGAAACGATTCTTGACAGCCGACGATGGTCACGTTCACCCAATGCCTTTTTACGGCCACACTGGTAACGTAGGTTGGAGGTTTTGCTGGAATTCTTGTAGTCACGGTACACTCTTGCAATGGTCGTCCGTGAAAATCCGAAATTCTTTTCTACCTCCGAAATACTATGGCCCATCTCACGAGCGCCAACTATGGTACCGCGTTGAAAATCGCTTAAATCATTATTACTTGTCATTCTCATGCCGAAAACAGCTCTGACAGCTGGAAAGGATGTCTATCGCTTTATATACGAACTGGCGGACGCAACCGAGTACGCGCATAGGTGACGTTGCTATGTATTTTTCATAAGCTCGTCTGTATCAGTTTTTCTGGCACTTTAGTGTATATCGACGGTTTCTTCAACTTACCTCTTCAGTAGCTTTTCACAATACTTATCTAAACTATATTCAGCACTTTTCTTTATGCTTGAAGACAAAGCTTATCATATTTTCAATATTTACATACCCTGCGATGATTATCAAATTGAGCAACTCTTAACCTCCCTCAATAATGCTCTATTGTTCATTCCGAGCTCCTCTAATGTAGCTGCGTGAAAGCAGTTTCAACTGCACAACAGATCCACAGTTGAACCAAGCTCCGAACAATCAAGAACATCGTTCTCGTCTGATCCAGGATCTACAATGCTTTCTAGGCGACTTGACTCTCATTGATACATTTTGTTTGCTCCACCCAGATATTCAGTCCTGTACTTGGCGTTCCAGCAACTCTGCGGCTTCTTCTGTGACAAGACTAGATAGATTTTATGTCTCCTCTGTTCTTGTGCCAGCACTCCAGCGGGGTCATCATTTCGCGTCTGCCTCTTGTGATCACTGTGCCGTGACTCTCCAAATTGGCGCGAGAGTTTCTCGTCCTGCTCGTCACCGTCGTTGGACGTTTTATAGTACCTACTTAAATGTTCGCACCTTCTGTAGCATGGTTTGCAGCATTCTATAATCACAAATTGACAACTTCGATCCTACCCAGAGGGTGCTCCAGTATAGGTTGGACACGAAACATCAACTCCTAACACTCATCCGCCGAAACAGTCAAACGAAATATGAAATTGCAAGATATTCAGTCCGTGCTGGCTGATCTGAAGCTAAATGAACCGATGTTTCCGGTGATACAAGCTGAGCAAAAAGCATTCCGAACTCCCATGGTTGCTCAAGTGATTCAACGTTACGCCTTCTACACCTTATTCCAAATAACAAATCGTGTGAATACCTCCATACTCTCGAAAATAATTTCCGGGAATCCACCACGATTCGATAACTTCGACTCCCCTCTGGCGAGATCCAGACAAAACCTGATGTCATGTGTTACCTGGCGCACGACGTTTTCAAGCGAAAATACAGTGCTACTGATAATGATGACTCGACATCTGATTCCTCACTACGTATGTCTCTTCCTCAAGTTCCAAATCATCTACAAAATAGTCTTGCGAATCTTGTTTCCCTGCTGGAACTTCAAACTTCACTTAGATCTCTTAATCGGAATGCCGAGCCAGGACCAGATGGTCTACCACATGCATTTCTTGATGTCTTCTCATCACATCTCCTCTCACTCCTGCTTCCGGGCTTCAATGATGGTTTCACCACCTCCAGTCTTTCACAATGTTTCAGACAAGCTTATGTGATTTTATTCCCCAAAAAAGGGGTCGTCTTGGATCTTGCACAACTGCGCCCAATTTCATTTTTAAACATTGATTACCAGCTTTTCACCAAGCTGCTCTCACATCGCCTCAACACCATTCTACCTCACATCTTATCCCCGCAACAATCGGATACAGTGCCTGGACGTTCGATCACTGACAATCTTACACTCCTCCGATACTTAATTTATCTTGCTGATACTCAGTCTGGGCCATTAGGCCTTATAAATATTGATCAAAAGGCAGCTTTTGACAATATATCCCACGCCTACCTATCTGCAACACTTCATGCATTTGGTTTCCCTATCTGCTTCATCACCTCCCTCCTATCTCTCTATCGGGGAGCAACTCTACATGGTCAGACTCCTGCATTTCTGTCTGCTCCTTTAGAGTTCTTCAAAGGTATTCGCAGGGGATGCTTTCTATCTGTTATTCGCCATTGCTTTTGAGCCATTTTTACGCCTGGCAAATCGAGAAATCATTCATCGGCTCCCTCCAGTAACGGCGAGCACAAGACATCATAAAATAACTTACTCAGCCTATGTAGATGATGCAACGTATTGCATTCGTCGCGATGCCCAATCCTCCATCCTCCTTTGCTGCTACCAGGTGAATGCTACAGCAGCGTCGGCTTCACTCAACCTTGAGAAAAGTGCAGGTCTCTGGTGCGGAACATGGAAACATCGCACTGACTCTCCTGGGGAGCCAGATGGTCATGTACCACTCAAACATTCTTACGAATTATTCTTGGAACTCGATCAGAGGCCGTACGAGCGAACTGGTCCTCTATCAATTCCTCCCTTCTCAAAGCAGCAGGCTTCTGGAGCAAAGCACAATTACGCATCTCCTTTCAACAAACAGTCCACATTGCTCGCACATACATATTACCAAAGGTTCACTATTCCTGGCAAATCGACACCTTTCTCAGCTACAGACTCCGTCAAGTTCAAGCATGCCTTACGTCGATAATATGGTCACAAAATCATTAGGTTAGCTTCTTTACACTCTGCCTCTTACCTTCTGAAAAAGTAGTTGGTCTTCCTCACGTAAATCTTGTTTACCATGCCGCTCGGCTTCACTAGTTCTTCCATGTAATTGCAAGCTCAAACCCAGATACCGGCACTGCACGTAATGCCCTCGCTTCTTTGAAAACTCCTTCATTAACGTACGCTGTCTTTCTTGGGATGGATGGTTTCTCAGTATTTCGACAAAGCCTTCCAGCCGCCTATTGGGAGGCCTTGGGGATCCTACGGTCTCTCCTGTTGCTGGGAGAACCCTCGTCCTCTACAATGGAGTTACTAAATGAACCACTCTTTTATTCTTCAGCTTTTCTTCCCCCTGATCTACCATTATTTCTTCTCCTGCGTGGACGCGCTTAGACATTATAACCGTCCGAGACCTTGTGAACCATAACCTCAAGTGGAAAGATTTCTCTCGCTTATGTACTCACTTTCGTGATTCAGTTTCATCTCGGACACTCTGCACGTCGATAATATCATCAATCATCCGTTTATACCCATCCTTAGCCTCTCCTGCAGGGGTTCTGCAAGTTGCAACATGACCACATCTTTTCCCGTTTTTTTTTGTGCAACTCCGCACGAAATCTTTTTTTCCTGAAGCATGCTCTCAGAAGACCTTGAGGTATATTCTTCGTACTTGTACCCCTCAGGTACCCATGCCTATTCCACATGTTCCGTGTACCTCCCTGGCTGCTGTGTGGTCTATTGCACACTTTCGCTTTGCTGCACCTCATGAGAAAAATGTTCATTGACTGTTTCCACATCGCTGCCTTCCTATCCCTCAAATCGTAAATCGGATGATGCTTCTGGTTTCTCCACAATGCGCTGTTTGTGATGTCCCTGCATACATTGAAGATGAATATTGGTTTTGTCCTATCTTCCCAACCGTGATAAATCTCATGTTTCGTATTGGGCAACACCTCTGCCCGGGACATCTAGGTGCTGTCTCGTATTACACTTTACTACAGGTTGTTCAGCCTTCTACTGCCCTCCCACCAGTGTGCGTTTTCATATTCACACTTGTAGAAATGGTAATTTACCTCTATCATCTGACACATCAGGCAAACTCCACAGTTCCTGCTCTAACGTAGGAGAATGAAATGCTGCTTCATCTCTTCTCGGCTCGACTAAAGTTCCGTTTACAGCTAGCGTATGATCAAGCTGTAAAAACGAAAACTCTTCCCGACTTCCACAAACTATGGAATCTATACCTCAGCTGGTTCCAAATTGATGACCTGAGAGTTTCTAATACAGTTTGGTTTAATTCGAACACTCTGCCCTTTTTATCGACACTCACATTGTTGTCATGTTATTATCCCATTTGATTATCACAATGTTTTGTAAGTATATATATAGTATTTCCTTTATAACGTAATTGTTAGGTGCTCATTTGCACATAATGATTTCATGCTTTACTTCTTCTTTTGTACTCGAAGTGTTGCATAAATGCATATTTAATCTTTGCGCCCTGTGTCTTCATGCCGCACTGGCCGCTGTATTGGCAAGATGCATTCCATCCGCCTGAGACTGAGGGCTAAGTTGAAATTTATGACATCGTGTTTTGGGGGTTTGGCCATAAATCACCACCGTGGCCAAGCGGGTTGGTGAGTTTGAGATAGTATTACCTCTAATCCCGGTGGTATAGTTTTGCCGCTATTTGGCTGCCGTCAGAGCAACTTTATTGGGAACAGGATGCACTGCGAGAAGGCAGTGTTGACCTTTGTCAAGGAGAGGCTATGATATGTTTGCGCATTACCTGACCTCGCGATATAAATATATATATGTGTGTGTGTGTGCAATCACTTAAACCATTAAACCACTGAGCTGGCCTGGTTCTCAAGGGTCTGGTCTATTCGCTGCTTTATGTTCATCCGTCCAAGACGGCTCCAGGTTCTAATCACGGTGAGTCATATATGTTGTCTTTATCTTATGGCAATGGATCTCTCCTTTTTTCTGGAACCACCGTCTCTAAATTAGGGAGGAGTGACTTCTTATAACTCGCCGAGTTGCACACGGCGGCTGTAAAAACCCAAACGAAAAAATCCTAAGGAACTTTTTTTAAATGGTTTATTGAACCTGGTGGTACAAAGACATACAGGCAGACATAAGCAGGATACAGAGATTACACAGCAACAAGTACAAATTATATATGGTTCACAGTATGCCAAATGATCAATGTACACAGATATAGACAGTGTTGATGATCTAACACATTGCAAACAAGTATACATCAAACATGGATTTTACAGTATGCCAAATGTACACAGATAACCAGTGTTGGACAAGTAATATATTGAGAGCCAGTGCCGAAAAACAAATACAAACATCCATGCCTCACCGGGATTCGAACCCGGACCCAACTAGGGCGAATGATCATAAGCCATCACCATCAGGAACTCCAGTGGATTAAATTGGAGGTCGGTGGGCTGAGCGATGTAAGACGTACAGAAGAGGATCTCATATTACTGAAAAGTTAATGTCTCTTTCACTACCGTGGAGAAGGAATTAGGACGCCCCCCGTGGCACAGTGGCATAAGTTATGGCTTTTGACCATTCGTCCGAAATGGGTCTGGATTTGAATCCCGATAAGACGTGGATTTTTTTTTTGTCTCACGGCACTTGCTCTCTTCTTTCCCTGTAACTAATAGCCTGAATTACGGATGGCCTATAGCCCATCAAATTAATTACGGTGGTCGTTTAACCCCAAACTAAATAAATGAAAGAAACTAGCAGAACTAGTGGTGTTGTATTAATATAAAAAATATTTATATAAAGTCGAACGTTCCTCAGTCACATCTCTATGACTAGTTATTCAACTTACAAGAAGGTACCAGAATCAAATGATTACGCACCCACCACTAGTCCTCCTGATGCATAAATCAAAGAGTTTTACAAGGAAACTGGGCTTCTGAATAATATAGGTAAGCAGGACTTGAAAATCATTATGATAATTTCCATGCGTAAATAGAGCAAGAGCAACAGAATGAAACTTAAGTTGGTAAATTCAGCCATGGAAACAAAAACCAGCACGTAAATACTATTGTAGAGTTTCCAGAAGCTGGAGGGATTTTCATCATGAACTCCTTTTTTGAGAAAAAACGTCGTAGGAGATTAACATGGAAGAACCCAATTTGGGTGATAAATGAAACTGATTTTACCATGGACAAGAAATTTAACATTGAGGACTACAATATGTTTAACACGTTGAACAAAGAAAATGCTCATAGAAGAGTGAGATGTAAGATGCATCTTAACACAAGACTTAAATGCTGCAAACTAGTAAAGAAAATGAAATGTATTGACAAGTTTAGATTTAGAACTCATCATAAAACTTTCAAATTGCAACTGAGGAACCGATTGTTAGCACTAGAATGTTTAACAAAAGAAGAAGTAGGCATCTCTGAAGTTAACAGAAACCTTACTAAGGTCCTAATGAAAACAATGACAAAATAGGTTATACTAAGAGCAAATTCCATATGAAAAGGTTATCAAAACGTCCAAACTGTCGATGCAAAAAGGAAGGGAGTTGAAGATAAAAGAGGAAAACGTTACTTCCAAAGTAGAATATATTGTGCCGCCCCGGTAGCGCAGTGGCCTAAGCGCTGGCTTATGACAGTTCGTCCAAGTGGGTCTGGGTTCGAGTCCCGGTGAGGCATGGAGGTTAAGTTTTGTCCTACGTCACTGGCTCTCTCTATTCCCAGGAGCAAGCGGCCCTGAATTAGGAACGAACGACTGTTTATAGCCTATTGAGTTGCTCACGGTGGTCGTTAAACCCTCAACCAAAAAAAAAAAATATATATATAGAGAGAGTATATATGTATAAAACTATGCAAGGTCGTGCGAAAAAGTATCACTGAAGACATAAGGAAATTCAGTTGTGAACTAGTGAGAAAAGCTACAATCAAATCCTGAAGAAACCAAAGGGACAGTTCAGTAATGGAAGAAAACCGACTTTGACACTCAGAAAAGAAGATGGTACTCTAACAAGAAATAGAAGCGAAATTGTGACTAGAGTTAAAGGGTTCGCCGTTAAATTGTATGAAGGGGAGTGTACACCTATTTCAGACATGACGAAATGTGCCATCAACTAAGATCTTCCAGCCCTCCCGGAAGACGTTGCGCATCCAATTGAGATCACCAAAGGGGAAAGAGCCCTTGGGAAAGATGGAATCACCATGGATATCATAAAAGAAGCCAGTGGAAAAATAAAATCGAGACTTTCCCACGTTTCCACTAGACGTCTCAATGAAGGGATGATTCCTGATTATTAGAACAGTGTTAGAATGAACCTGCTTCATAAAACAAAGAACATTGATTATCCCGGGAATTACAGACCCACCAGCCTCCTATCAGTAGTTTACAACATCTACACTAAAGCACTATCACATCATTTGAAGGTATGTGAACAACTACTGTCTCACAGGTAACACTGGACATGGCTCAACCGATGAAAGAGTGGTTACAGCACTAAGGAGCAAATGAGTATATCATATTATGTATGACGTTTTTTGATCATAAAAAGGCATTTATACTGTGAAACCATCAGCAGATACAATGTTTTCGAGCTTTTGCAGTACTGAAGGTACATACATTAATATTTTTAATATCTATGAAAATGCAAGTACAAGGGTTCGACTGAATTTTTACAAGGGTACAGCACTTGTAAAAAGTGGTAAAGGAATGAAACATGGTGACACCATATCCCTCAAGCTCTTTAATACTACATTGCAAAATTTTTCTTTTTGTCGATCCGGTGGCGCAGTGGTCTAGGCACTGGCCTCTGATCGTTATCCCGAGATGGGCCTGGGCTCGATTCCCGGGTGAGGCATGGATGGTGTGCTTGTCTTACGGCACCGATTCTCTCCCTTCCCGGGAGCCACTGACGCTAAATTAGAGACGAGCGATTGTTTATAGGCCGTTGAGTTGCTCCAGGTGGTCGTTAAACCTCCAATTTTTAAAAAAAGGAATGTTTCTCATTCACTGAACTCGGAACACAAGGAAATAAAAATTAATGGAGATTAACTCATTTTCGTTCTGCTGAATATATAGTCAACAGAAAAGAAGTGGGGGTTTCAAAATGAACTTATAGAACACAAATTGATGAACGCTATTTGTTTTTTCAAAAACTGAAGATTTAGCGATTAATGGAGCAGTACTTGAAGCAACTGAGACCTACATCTACATCGAATAGAAGATACCAAGTAAGGGCCACGTCGAAGAAGAAATTAATAGGAGTGAAAACTTGGTTATCTATCAATTGCTCTCCAACAAAGTTTTATACTACCATTTAGTTCTTATTAGATGTGGCTCTCCCTTGAACTCTGTTGTCCAAGGTAAAATATAGACATCGGTTACTTCTGAATTTGTTCCATCAAGCGCAAAATCTTCAGTCCTCGTAAAAACATTGTACACCAAGTTTGTTATCTGTCAGTTCATTTTCAAGCTACTTCTTTACTCTCGTCCCTAAGTTCATAGTCCATAATCCGCATTCTTTTTTCTGGTGGATGATTTTTATAGAAATGACTATGTCGTCAGAAAAACGAAGGTGAGTTAATTAATCTACATTCATTTTTATTCCCTCGTCTTACCAGTTTCAATGACGGAAACATCTTTTGAAGCGGGGCACTGAAGAGCTTGGAAGATAAAATGTCACAGTATATATATGCTGTGTCTTTGACAAAATTTTTTAAAAAAGGCTTGCCTGAATACTTATCAAAATTAGACTTTTCGAAGCCAGTGGAATCAGACAGGATTGCTGCTATATGGCTCATGACAATACCTAATGTATCTGCAAAGCAAGTTCTTGTGGACTAATCATAGAGAACTCATAGTAATGCTCTTAAATAAATAAAAAATTAGGACTCACAATGAGTGTTACCAAACACATAGAGTAACGATGATACACAGCTGAAGAAGAAACAAATGTATAGAAAATTTTGAAATATATGACGTACTTTTTATCTTACCTAGTGGAAGAGAACCAATCCTCATAACAATTTAAATTACATTTTCGAATTTAAAACCTCAAAACACAGTACCATAATCATAAATAATGTGCTGTAAATATCATTAAACAAAGGAAAAAATTACGAAAAATATTTCACAACTACCTTACTTATTCATTTTGAAAACTTGAGAAGCACGTTTACGTAACACAAAGAAGAAAGACACAATAAAGGGTTTAGTATATATTATAACACAAATTTCATAAAAATAAATAAGGCGAATAGGTAGCATGTATATTCGATATCGAATATCTCTTTACCAAATCAGAAGCTAAATCACACGGGACAATTAATCTTGGTTTGAAACGAAGAAAAATTATTTCGCCAAGAAAATTGAGTAAATTTGTTTATTCTCTATTAGGCCTGCTCCAATATTTTTCAGCCATAATTGCAAGATGGAAAATAAATTGCGATTTTTGAAAATGATAGTCTTGCAGTTATAAAAAAATGAAAAGTAATCATTTGTCAGGTTTTTCAGTGTTTTATCTTCAAAAGAATTTGTTTTCGTGAAAATACTTCTTCAAAATCTACTGGGATTTAACGGCATAACACGCAATTGCATAAACTTTTGCCTTCTCCTTGAAAGCAACAAGAGAAATGAATGAGTATTTTAGAAGAATTACTTTTCAGTAAACATGAAAGAACTAATTTACTTCTCTATTACAAGAGCAATATTTTACGTATTCAGTTTTTTGAAACTGAATGCCATGTTGGGAAATTGGAAAATTGGGACATGTAAAACTAGAGATTCATTTTACGTAGAGAATAACTAAAAATAACACGCATGTTAGCTGCGCGATTTGAAAAATTTAGATTCAATTGGAAGTGACATCTTAGCATGACATATTCTGTTTATTCCGGTTATTCTTTTACCCATATATTCACATCAATTGAAACGTAATGTATAACCAAGGATAGGTCGTTGGACTTGTGTTTGCTTGAAATCAAAAATATTTTACGAGTGAAAGCTAATATGCTGAAAGTTTGTTTTCTACAATACAAAGTGAAGCGCTATCATTGCAGTCATTACAAGATATAAGATAATATTGCATTACCGCTGTAAAGTTGCGGTGTCTGTCTGTCAGTCACCAACAAAAAGAACTACTGAACGTGGAGGTTTGGAATTTAGTAAAACATTGCTGAGGCACGTACGTGTGTACATGTGTACCTTGGAGTCCACTTTTTGAAATTCAAATTTGCAAATTTTTAATTAATATTTAAATCTGCAACGGGGTTTCAAATTTGGCCATGTTTTTTTCTGTGTTATGTACTCATGCAACAATATTTCATTACACTTTTGTGTATATTATGAGAACCTCACGCCAAACGTGATAGAAGCGACAATATGAAAATATGTTGTGCCAAAATTGGTGTGCTGGACTTTTGAAGTGTTACGTGTATCCTCCTACTGCAGTCACTGGGTGGTTTCCTAGCGTTTAAGAGCACGGCTCACCATATGTAACTACGCGCTATAAACAAATCTACTATTTAAAAAGTGGTTTCGCAATACTTTTTGATAGGAAATATATTTCAGTGAGATGCGAATAGAATAGAAATGAAAAGCGAGGAAAATGTGAATTGCCTTGCATTTCGTTTTTCAAAGCTTAGCATTGCTATTCCTCAGTTCGTGCATTCTTCCACTGCATCTTGACTAATACTTTCACTGATGTAAGTGATGATTAATTTTACTGATGTATCTGGCTCTTTGACTTGTGCGTGTGTGTGTTTCTTGGTGCTCATTTAATTTTAAATACATATCTTATTCATTTTGAAATCCCTCTGCTTTGATTACTGGAACGTATTTTAAATAACTGTTTCCTTACAATATATCCTGCTCTAATTTCACGAAAAACTTGGACAACAGTGTCAAAGAAGCCGATTCACGTACTTTTTGCTAAACCTGGGCAACGCCAGTCTTTGTGCTATTTGTTTATAATCGATCTTTGATCGTTCAATAGCAGAAAAATATGCTTTCTAAGAAGAAAGCGACGTTAAAACTTGGATATTTTAATCTTATAATCTGCAATTTAAAAATTTATGGAATTTAAATAGGGAAATTGGCATTCTGAATTTTGATATCAAAAATCGTTTAACAATTATTTGGTATAATAGCAAACACCTTTTCTCAATATCAATTCTACAAAGTACTGAATTCCTGAAACTTCGGTGCCCTAAAACTGATTTTCAGAAAAAAAAATGGAGAATTTAAAATTTCATTGAAAGAAGCTGGAAGACAAAAATTGAAAGGAAAAATGTTAATAAAAAAGGTCCATGTGTGACCGAAAGGCCCATTCATCACAAAATCGCATTAACAGAAATTTTTCCGGTAATTTAACTCTCCTATAGCTCGCGTATTTCCACTATACTAAAAGTAGAATTCGGACATCAGCATTGTTATCAGCATGATGTAAATTTTACTATACATATATCCTGACATTTCAGAGGGTTGTTTAAATGCCAATATTTTATCAGCATATCTAAGATCTGAAAAGCAACAGACATTCCTATCGGTACACTTTCATGTTCATTAATCGAATAGCTCCCCGCTGTTTCTGTCCCACCAAGGCCGTGTAGCAAATACAAGGCGATGACGCTAGAGAGATGAGTAGTATCTTATAGTGGCGTCACGCAGAAGGCAAGGCTTCCGATTGGTTTCCAACGCTATCGTGTATGATGCCAAACACGATACCGATGTATCACGCCGTGTAACAACAGAGTGCGTCACAGAAAGAAGAAACACTTCTCTCTGATATCATGCCTTTGCATTTTCTACACTGTCTTTGTCCGACTGAGATGGCACTGGATACCACCACGTCCTTTTGCTCTCACTATTCTATTCTGTAGTGTAAAACACACGTTTTTTACTGTTTATTTTTGTTATGTTTTTGAAGTGGCTCCTAAAAGAACATTTGGTGTGTTGGAGGAGAAAAAAAATATATTTCTCCTAATATTCGTGAAGAGACATTTCATTTCAAACGAATGCAAAATGGCTACCTCTATTAGCGAATCGTTAGTTCCCTACAAACGAAGCAAGAATATCATGACTTCATTTATCTGAATTTATCATGGCCTTGTTGATCACTATTTAAGGGCACGTGGCATCCCTTAAACAGCGGCTCATTATTGTAAGCCCTCTAAAAATGGGCCAAGAAGGGATGATTAGCAAGCCCAGAGGTAGCTAACGAGCTGGATGAGCCAACCCGGTGGCGCACTGGTCTAAGCGATGGCCTCTGATCATTCGTCCAAAAGGCGTCTGGGTTCGAATCCCGATAAGGCATGTTTGTCTCACGGCCTTGGCCATTGGCCTAATTGTCTCACGGCTCTGGAACCAGTGGCCCTAAATTAGGGACGTGCCGCTGCTTGTAGCTCATTGAGTTGCTCACGGTGGTCGTTAAACCTCTAATAAAAAAAAAGTTCGATGAAGCTATGGTCTTCGCGTTCCTTACCTTTCTGTAGCTACTTGCGAAGTTATCATGCTGTATTTTTAAGTCACGAACACTTTTTCTTGAGAAGAAAAATTTTTCTGTTCCTTCGACCCATAGAATGTCCTTTTAAGAGCCATTTCCAAAAGAAAACTAAAGGATATCATAAATAAAAGAAAGAATAGGTAAACGTGTACCTCACGCTACCACTTCGCGTGATTCGAGAGAACGGAAGTGACGACATCTAGTGTCGTCTCGGTCAAACCGAAAAAGCGATGTCTATTCTATAAGTGAACCAATTTTGAATTATTATATGGCAAAAAGCGGCTGATATTTTTGTTTGTTGATTTTCCAAAGCATCCCCTTCGAAGGAACAACTAATGAGAAGCATTTAGCTCTATCTATTTCAGCGCTCCAACTGAATAAAAGACTTCTCCGTGCTTTGCCATCTTTTAAATGCATGATTTATTATTAAGTGTACAAATATACTACCAATTGTTGTAGAACACAGTGACAAGCTTCTCAGATGGTATGAAGCTATCGTGCCATCTTGAGAACGGTTAAGCAATTTACAATTTACTTCGACAGACATGGTCCATAACCTTCAATATATCCTTTAATACAGAAAACGTTGTTGCGTACAAGTTATTTAAGACAGAGCATATAATTCGTTAACCGTAAACCTTGCCATACTTGTTTTTCGAATACCTTCAGCGGGGTAGTGCATTCTAACCATGGGAAGGGAGAGCGCAATATTGAATAAATACTGGATTTCGAGGAATCTTTGTTTAACATCTTTGTGACTTCCAGTGCGATATCTTCGTAGCAATCGATCAGCAAATTTTGTTTTCGCCTCTTTTTACAGTTTCCGAGCACAAGGCATTTGCTGAAACTGAAGTAGAAACATACATTTTTCGTACATTCGGCGTCTTGCTACCTAAATGAACTGTAACGTATACTCTATATTCACTTTCCTTTTGATTTTACTATCTCTGGTTATTTTATTTTACTATGTAAATTATCTTCCTACTGAACGAAATATTATTTCACCCGCTGAATGAGATCTGGCAATGAGTGTAAGTCATGACGTGGTGGTAGCTAGTATATAGGCGCGTTCATCGAGACTTGTGTGTTGGTTGTGTTGGGTGTTGGTTGTGTTGGAGTTGAGTTGTGTTGCGTTGTGTTGCGTTGGAGAGAGCGTTGGTTGATGTGTTGGCGTTGCGAAGGTGTTGTTATGAGAGTGTGTGTACTATAAGAGGAAAGTTTATTCATTATTATGTACAAGATATATGAGTGCCTTAGTTGACCAAGAGTCTTGGAAATAAACAAGTTTTTCAGTAAGTTCAGTCTTTCTCAATTCATAGTTTTTGTCAGACCTCTGTCTGGCTGTTAGGTTTATGACTTTGATTACTTAATATAAATAACCAGCGTTGAGACTTTGTTTAAGTTCATAATTAACGAGTAACAACACCCTTTTTGGGAATTCATTATTTTGAAGCTTAGAGCTAGTTATCATTAGCTCGCTGGTAAGAAGAATTATTATCATTCATAATAATTAGCTTAGTAAAAGAAATAAAGCTAATTCATTATAATTGGCGCCCGAACTTTTCTCGAACACGAGATCTTGACGTTTATTACCCATGGATTCCTTACCTGAGATAACTTCGAATTTCCACCATCCGGCAAGTCTCGAGGGTAATGGTGTTTGATTGGACAATTTGTACGAAGCCTGTGGCTCTGACTTTGATATGAATGATCTACACATACCCAAGCGTTCTTCACCATTTCGTAATGCACCAGCTTCTTATCACTCTGAGTCGCGGGTCGTACCTGAGGGAGTTCAATCCTCTCAGCGAAGCAGAATGCTTGCTCATTTCGTGCCGCATGCAGGAACAATTTATTTCAATGGGTTGGAGGGGTCTTTAAAGTTCCTCGAAGATCTGGAAGATCATTTTGATCTCTATAATATTCCGGAAGACTGCAAGGTCCAAATTGCCGGCACTTGCTTGAGGGATACCGCCAAGACCTGGTATCGGCAGTGGCGAGGGTCGAACCCGGATTCTCATTATGAGAATTTCCGTGCAGAATTCTTGGAGGTCTTTCCTTTCGGCCTCAGTCGAGCTAGCCTTGCTCAACAGCTTTTTTCGCGTCAACAAGGTCCCAATGATAGCCCTGTTGCATTTGCGTTGGAAACTACACGCCTATATAATCTATGGGATCCACATGCCAGTCATGTTGACATGTTGGATACCCTCGTACAGCAGCTCGACCCATTCTTACAAGATTTTCTTGAGGTTCGACACCCTACCACCATTCATGAATGCCTTCGCCTCATACGCACGTATGAAGAGCGACATGGCAACATGGTTCAACTCACCATGCTCGGGCACCCCGCGAGGCTTATTCCGAAAACCCTCAGCGGCATAATAGACAAAACTTTCAGCGCGAGCATACACAAGTGCCCACCCAAGCTTCATACGTTCCACCACACAGAAGAGTGGCGAACCAACAGCGAGTTTTTGAGCAAGCTTCGGGATATCGTCATAATGCACAGTATGCTCGACCCCGTTTCACTCAGCAGCATTCGGAACGTTCTCATGCCCAGGGCAATAATAATTTTTCTGCCCGTGCTGAGGGCAGACGTAACGAATATGAAAATGTCAACAGACACGCGGAGTTCCCGACGCAGGGTTCACGCAATTTTCCTTATCGTGAAAATTTTCCCGATACCCGGCAGGGTCGAGGTTTCCGACCACATGATAACACCACCAGAATTCCTTTAAACTTCCACAGGAAGTAGACGAAGGTCGGTCCTGCTTCCTGATACCAAACATTTTGACCTAAAACAGTATTAGTGACTGTTCAAACTCCTCAGTTGCCTGATGTATTCTTGACACTTGAAGACGTTATTGTCGAGACAAAGTTCGACACTGGGTCTGAAATATCAGCCCTAAATACAAAGTTTTGCAATGACGTTTTTCTGCAATACACGTTCAGCCTGCAACGCAGTATTTGCGAGGTGCCAATAATGAAATCTTCAGTATCGCAGGAACTGTCACATTATCTTTAGGGCTGGGAAAAGCTCGTTTTACACATTCTTTCCTGCTTATAGACGAGCTACCCGTGAAATGTCTCATGGGTATGGACTTTATTAACAAGTTTCAAATAACTTTGAATTTTGTACAACATGTGATTTCCTTTCCGGAACCTGTCGAAATGATTCCGACGGTTCCTGTAGATATTACGAGTTTATTGTTGAGTGACCAATTGAATGAGGGGCAACGAGACCAGCTGTCTCTCCTTTTACAGGAAAGCCCTGATTTATTTTCGGATCAACCTGGTTTCACACAGGTGGTTTATCATGTTATTGACACTGATGGTTCGAAACCCATTGCGACGAAACCTTACCCTTGTGCTCCACATAAAAAAACAGGAAATGCAACGTCAAATTGCGGAAATGATTAAGCAGGGCATAATCAGGGAATCAACAAGCGCCTGGGCGGCCCCTGCCTTCTTGGTTCCAAAGAAACAACCAAATGAATTTCGTTTCGTGACAGATTTTCGCAAACTCAACCAAGTCACAAAAACGATCAATTATCCCCTACCTGTCATGTCACATATTTTAAATGACTTGTCGTCAACCAAATGGATGTCAACTTTGGATTTGGCGAGTGGATATTGGCAGGTGGCAGTACATCCGGACTCTGTCGATAAAACAGGCTTTGTGACTCCTTTTGGGGCCTATGAATATTTACGTATGCCTTTTGGTTTAGCTTCTGCACCTGCTACTTTCCAAAAGCTTATGGACACGGTTCTCAGACCTGTCCTGGGTCCCCATGTGCATGTCTATTTGGATGACATTATTATCACATCAGAGACTTTTGACGAGCACCTTTCTCTGCTCAAACAGGTGTTCCAACTTATATACAATGCTGGCTTGACGTTAAAACCTAGTAAATGCCAGATAGCGCGGGACGAGATTGTATATCTGGGGTTGAAAATTACTCCCCACGGTTTATTCACTGATAATGAAAAAATTAGGCCTATTGTTGACTTTCCTCGGCCTAAAACAGCAAAAGAACTATCCCGCTTTCTGGGAATGACCGGTTGGTATCAGCAGTTCGTCCCCGCTTATGCTACAATATGTGAGCCGTTGTATGCTTTAAAGCGTAAATACAAGAAGTTTATTTGGACACCTGAAGCTAACGCTGCATTCGAAACACTGAAGTCTGCATTGACTCAGCCTCCGGTGTTGGCTTTCTCGGATCATACTAAAGAATTTGATATTTATACTGATGCATCCGGAGTTGGTCTTGGTTGCGTTTTGTCACAAGCTGGGCATCCAATAGCTTTTGCGTCTCGTACTTTAGCCAAAGCTGAACGCAATTATTCAGCTACGGAACGTGAATGTCTTGCTGTTGTGTATGCACTGAATAAATTTCAATGTTATCTTAATGAATTGACAGTTAACATAATTACGGATCATTCTGCCCTTCAGTATTTGAATTCTGCTAAGCACCTATCTCAAAGACTTATGAAGTGGGCTCTGAAGTTACAAGAGAGCAATATCAAAATTTCGTATCAGCCAGGTCATAAGAATCAATTACCGGACGCATTATCTCGCGTTCCGATTAGTGGGGTCCCCACCGAAACTACTCCTGGATGTCAGCCTTTACTTCTGATAGCTGATATAACATCCAGAGAGCAGATAATGGCAGAATTAATAAATGATCCAGATTTTGGGGATATTTACAATTTTTTGCTTGCGGGTTCGCCCTTACCAAGTGATCTTTCTCTGGCTGGAAGGTCACAACATTTTGAAGTAATAGAGGGTCTTCTTTATTATACAAAGTCTCGGACTACTAGGGCAGAGTTTCGCCCATGTATTCCGCGAACCCTTAGAATGGCTCTTTTAAATGAATTTCATGACAAACCTCTTGCAGGCCATTTAGGTATTCGCAAGACCCGTTGTAAATTGCGGGATGTTGCCTATTGGCCTGGCATGTACCAAAGTGTGCTCGCATACGTTCAATCATGTCACTTGTGTCAGATTAATAATTATCGTAATGTAAGACCGGCCGGTCACTTGAAATCTAGTTCAAGTTCTCATGTGTTTGATATTATTTCCATAGATTTATTAGGACCTTATCCATTATCTGTTAAAAATAAAGCTCGTTATGTTTTAGTACTAACTGATAATTTTTCTAAATGGGTTGAAGTTTTTCCCATTAAAGCCGCTACGGCTGAGATTATTTGTAATGTCTTAGTTAATGAAGTATTTTCTAGATATGGTGCACCTAATAAAGTAGTTTCGGATAATGGTCCTCAATTTATTTCTGACATTTTTGAAAGAATGTGTGCGAGACTACACATTAAACATAAATTCATTTCCCCATATCATCCCCAGAGTAATCCGGCGGAACGTGTTAACCGAACGTTAGTGAAAATGATTGCGACTTTTGTAATGGATCACCATGAAAGATGGGATGACCATTTAGAACTTTTTGCGTTCGCCCTCCGCTCGTCTGTCCACGAGTCTACTAAAATTACTCCTGCCGAACTTTTTCTGGGTCGCAAAATTAAAACCCCTTTTGAAACTTTAACGGGGATTATCGACGAACTAAATCAGCGACCAACTCCGCAATCAGTACACATTATGGCAGAAAAAGCTCGTGTTGCAATGCTAGGAGCACAAGCGGCTCAAGCACGATATTATAATTCTAGGCGTAGGGAACCAGATCTTGTCGTTGGAGATCTCACTCTCGTGGAAACGCACTTCCAGTCTTCAGTTTCGCATACTTTAGTGAAGAAATTTGCACCCAGCTACGAAGGTCCATATCGGGTGGCAAATGTCTTTGAAAATAATATTGTTCTGGAGAAATCGAACAACAATTTCCAATATTGATCAATGTCGCAAGTATCACGAACGGAATATCGATTTCATTATCAATCCTACTCAACCTTCTGTTCCACAGACTCAAGAATCTATATCTCATGTTCAACCGCCAGAAATTGTGGACGAACCACCGAACATTTTTGACAAATCACCAGTGATTTTTTCCTTCACCCTCCCCTCCAGCCGAGTTTCTACACACGCAACCTGATTCTCCCATGAGACCAAGGCTCGAATCGAGTTCGTCGAATACTAGTATCGTTCCTTTCCTCCAACCATTGCCAAGACTATTGCTGCGCCGTTTCCGGTTCACTCTGCACCAACGCGGGATACTTCTTCTTTGAATACCTCGTCGGAAAGTAGTCCTATAGGCAAATCTAAACATCGCCCTGCACGACCGCTGAATTACAGCAGCGACTCAGAGACGTCGGACATTTCTGATTTATCAGTTATGAATCCAACATTTCATATTCCACACCGTCCAGCACCACCAAAAGCTGGGCGCAAACGTGACTTGTCTCCCCAATCTGCTTCGCCGCAACAGCGACGAAGGCAGAAATCTTTGCATCCACCCGGGTTTCGCGCCTGAAACCTCCGTTCAGGGCAAACAGGGCCGATGCCTGCTACTACTATCATGCCCCGTGGGCGTAAACGAAAGCAAGCGATGTGGCCGGAGACACGTCCGTCCAAAAAGATACTGGAAGGACACAACGGGCCCCAGCACCAAGGGACTTCATATCCAAAGCCTGGGGGAGCCCGTTCCTATCAGCCGCAGCAGGGATTTCCGGACCGCCAGACTTCTGACGTTCCTGACCGTTCTTCTCAGCCGCAGGGATTTCCAGACCGCCAGACTTCTGACGTTCCTGACCGTTCTTCTCAGCCGCAGGGATTTCCAGACCGCCAGACTCCTGACCGTTCTTCTCAGCCGCAAGGGATTCCGGACCGCCAGACTTCTGACCGTTCTTCTCAGCCGCAGGGATTTCCAGACCGCCAGATTCCTGACCGATAACAGACCGAAGTTCCATTACCGTCCCGGAAGAGATCCAAGCCACCTGATTTCACCAGTCCCATTAAGCCTGGAAAACGTTATCGCACTAGAATTTTTTATGCGTCCTCGAGATAAGTAAGTTCTCGTGGACAGGTTCTTTTCTCAGTTTGTTGTTTTTCCTGCACGACCAGTTGGCGTGTCAGAATTTATTTTTTTCGTGTGGGCCTATGCATTCTTTTTTGGGTATATATGTGTGTTTTTTTTTATATTTCTTCTATGTCCATCTACTAATCCACTTTTTTTTTTGTATATATCTATGTGCTTAGGGGTAAAATAATAAAATTGTTACTGTTAGGCAGCTCCAGGTAAACTTCGCTGCTGATACAGTTGTTATGTATTTCAACGAATGAGGCGAACGTAATTTGAAATGAAAATAATAAAATTGTTACTGTTAGGCAGCTTCAGGCAATCTTCGCTGCTGATACAGTTGTTATGTATTTCAACGAATGAGGCGAACGTAATTTGAAATGAAAATAATAAAATTGTTACTGTTAGGCAGCTTCAGGCAATCTTCGCTGCTGATACAGTTGTTATGTATTTCAACGAATGAGGCGCACGTCATTTGAAATTAAAAAAAGTGATTCCTGCTAGGCAGAATAAAAGGAAAGTATGCCGATGCAGGTTTGGTTTGTTCTACACTACAAATTTCACAGTCGAATACAGATTCGTAAATTGTCATGCCAAGTTGATAATGTAAATACGGCTACCACCAAACAACAAATCAAAAAAAAGATCGAGAAACGTCAATCATCGAAATGTAAGACTTACACTCCAAAATTGATAGGTTTTTCGGACATAAAAAAAAAAAAAAAAAAAAAAAATTAAGGGGAGATGATGTAACGTATACTCTATATTCACTTTCCTTTTGATTTTACTATCTCTGGTTATTTTATTTTACTATGTAAATTATCTTCCTACTGAACGAAATATTATTTCACCCGCTGAATGAGATCTGGCAATGAGTGTGTAAGTCATGACGTGGTGGTAGCTAGTATATAGGCGCGTTCATCGAGACTTGTGTGTTGGTTGTGTTGGGTGTTGGTTGTGTTGGAGTTGAGTTGTGTTGCGTTGTGTTGCGTTGGAGAGAGCGTTGGTTGATGTGTTGGCGTTGCGAGGTGTTGTTATGAGAGTGTGTGTACTATAAGAGGAAAGTTTATTCATTATTATGTACAAGATATATGAGTGCCTTAGTTGACCAAGAGTCTTGGAAATAAACAAGTTTTTCAGTAAGTTCAGTCTTTCTCAATTCATAGTTTTTGTCAGACCTCTGTCTGGCTGTTAGGTTTATGACTTTGATTACTTAATATAAATAACCAGCGTTGAGACTTTGTTTAAGTTCATAATTAACGAGTAACAACACCCTTTTGGGAATTCATTATTTTGAAGCTTAGAGCTAGTTATCATTAGCTCGCTGGTAAGAAGAATTATTATCATTCATAATAATTAGCTTAGTAAAAAGAAATAAAGCTAATTCATTATAGAACTACCATAATTATAATCATGATCAACTTTGTGTCCTTGGCATTCTAGCTTCTTTCCGATCGTTGAATAAGAGCTGTCGTTGATATAAACGGTAATCAAAAAGGGTTTTGGGTGTCCAGGTAATAACAAAGCAATCGGAAAGCGAAGCGCACTGTCTTACTGCTATATATACACTGAAGAACAATTTCTAATACGTGCAAAAATAGTGACATGTAGGCCCACAGTTCGCTCTCACATCTCACATATTAAGTGGCATGGACAATAAAAATTTTTAGAAACGTTCGGGTGTTATTGCGGTCCATGATTCCCGGCCAACCATGCATAAAGCGCGGAAAGTTCAGAGGGCGGCTGGTGGTGGACTTTGGGCTCGAATGCATCGCTGCAATTCGTCCACAGGTGCACAATTGGGTTAAAATCTGGAGTGTGACAAGACCATTCGGGAATTGCAAACTCACGAGAATGCTCCTACAACCAGTTCTTTGCTAAACGAGAGCGATGAAACAGGGAGTTGCCTTGCTTGAATAAATCCTGGATTTGTTGAAAGAAGGTACTCTGCTGTGGGAGATGGATTGCTGTAAACGGGCGTTTGTGGTCGATGAGTACGTTAGCATAGGCTGGTGCAGTGATAAAGGTCTTATGGTTAAAAGGTGCGCCAAAGTAGTCCACATAAATGCGCCTTAAAGCATTATACCACGTCCACTGGCGTGTAACACTTCGAACAGACAATAGTAGTGCATGGATTTGTACAGTGTACGCAGCACACGCACCAACCCATCCGGGTGTTGTAGTCGGATCCTTGATTCTTCAAACTTAGCTACCAGTTTGTAGTTTTCCACGATGCAGTGGTGGTGTTTCTTCGCCTACTGCTGCCCTCACAGCCCCGTTGAATTCTGTTAATAATGGTGCTCGATGCTGTAATACTCCAGTCGTTGCATTGCATGTCGAAAAGTCTTTGCACAAACCTTCGTACATGCCGAATTGCCGAAATCCGGCTTTGTCCTCCCAACTATGGTTCTGCGTTCCGTCGTTACAAGAGGAGAGAGGCGGCGCTCCACTCGAACATCAACGGCCTGTTTACAGAAACACTTTTCTTGGTGGATGCTGGTTTTGATGTAGTCCTCGTAAACAAGTGCAACGGTCAACCGCATAAGTCAAAGACATCCTACAGTGGCCGAAATGCAGCACTCCATCTTCCATCAGCATACTGGCTCACGATCTAAATCGCTGAGGTCGCAACATTTTCCAATCGTCAGAGTCGTCGGTACGCTATACAGCAGGTATGTATCTGAATTATTTGCAGTATGCACGGGTTTGCTGGGGGCATCATTATTGTTGTGGGGTGGACTATGTGTTCGGAAAGGTTCAGAGTGTATAATGATTGTGCTTTCAGCTTAAAGAAAGCGAAATAATTATTATAATTAAGAGAAATTTGGAAAATTTGGTTCAAAGTTAAATTTACGTACGGAAAACTTTAAATCCTAATACAAATTTGAAATGTGTGAGAAAGAGTATAAAGGTATTCAAATATATTCACAATCAAATATATATAAACTGATTGTCATAAACACCAGCGCATCAAGAAAGAGGCGTCGGATTGAAATGAGATTTTGGAAGGGAGATGGTACATACCAAGAGCACACGTGATTACAATATCACAGCAGGAGGACGATCTCCCACGGACATACGGTACATATTCTGGTCAGCGTTAGTACCGCGTCGGACCGTCTCGTGCTTGGATACATGGGGTATCCGGCATGGAGTCAAAGAGACGCCGTATGTTATCCAGGGACAGATTGGCCCACACTTCTTCCAACTGATGCTCTAAATCACGAACACTGGGACATAGAGAAAGCTGGCGACCCATCTTTTCCCACACATGCTCGATGGGCGAGAGATCAGGTGATCTTGCAGGCCATGAAACCATCGAAGCAAGACGTGACAGTCCTTGGGAGAAGGGATCCGTGTGCGGACGGGCGTTATATTGTTGGAAAATGGCTCCGGGCTGCTCCGCCAGGAAAGGCAGCACATGGATCCGCAGGATTTCCTGTACGTAGCGCCAGGGTGCCAACGTCCCTTGGATCACTGCGAGAGAAGTCCGGCTGTCATACGCGATGGCTCCCCAGACCATCACGCCTGCAGTTCGGGACGTGTGCTGCTGTACAGTGAGGTTGGGATTGTAGCGCTCACCTGCTGTCCTCCAAACTCTGACACGTCCGTTCCCAAAAAGAAGTGGGATTTGTCGCTGAACACTATATGTCGCTAGTCCGTAACATTCCATGTTTCTCGCTGCTGACACCACAGCAATCGGCGCCAACGATGGTCAAGTGTTAATGGCAAAAAACGCAAAGGCCGCCGAGATTGCAGATTCGCCTCTGCCAGGTGTCTGAAAATGGTTCTGACGGACACAGGAGTAACTTGTACAGCCGCCACATGCCTCTGGATATTGGACAAGGACGTTGTTGCATTTCTGTGTGCCGCTCTCACGATCCCATGTTCCTCTCTGCTTGTGGTGTGTCTGGGTCGTCCAGAGCCGGTTCGCCGTGTCTGGGTGCCTTCCCGTGGCCATTGCTCCCAACAAGATCGCACCGTACTGTCCAACCGGTCCAAATGGCGGCCGATTCGACGCGCCTGCAACACTGCCTCTCTCATCCCGACGATACGGCCTCGTTCAAACTCCGTCAGTTGCCCGTACGCACATCTACGGTAGCTCCTCCGCATATCTACCGCTCAGGGATCCCACCTGACTTTTACCGTGCATTTTGGCACGAAAGTGGAGTCCCTAGCATTGTGATGCAGCGCCTGTCTTGGCCGCGCAGGCATGCGGAATCTCACGAAACTTTAATCATTTGCATGTCTGCCCTCCCCTTAGCTATTCGCCAAGTTTAGCGATAATCGCGCTGTTTTTTCTTGGTACGCGGATTTTTAAGACAATGAGTGCATAAAAAAGAGGAATAACAATATATATGAATATCAATAACATACACTGCTGGCCACCCAAAATGCAACACCAAGAAGGACACGAGATAGCAAAGCCAGATTTATTGGACACATAACAACATATACAAAGATTAAACGATTGAGCTTACAGGCCCGCGTGACTTGCGGAACACGCAGACATCAATAGTTCGTGTAGATCCCGCGGCTGGCAATAACGGCTGCTACACGCCGCCGCTTTGGATGTGGGCTTGGGGTATGTCGGTCCAGGCTGCTTCTACACGTTGCCACAGTTCATCAGTCGTAGCCGCGGGTGGTGCTTGCCGGGCCAGTCGGTTGCCGATCAGCGACCAGACGAGTTCGATGGGCGACATATCGGGAGAACAGGCGGGCCACGGCAACAGTGACACCCAGTGGGCCGTGAAGAAATGTTGCACGATGCGCGCCACGTGCGGGCGTGCATTGTCCTGTTGAAACCTGGCCTCTGGCAGGTCCTGCAGGTAAGGGAGGACTACAGGCACCAAAACGTCAGAAATGCAGCTGTAGCTGTTGAGTGTACCGGCGATACGTTCCAGAGGGGTGCGGGTATCGTATCCAGTTACGCCCCAAATCATAACGCCAGGCGACGGACCGGTATGGCGATGCATAATGCAGGCGTCATACAGTGTTTCGCCGCGGTGCCGCCACACGCGGATCCGACAATCGTGGTGTTGCAGGCAGAAGCGGGATTCGTCGGAGAAGACAATGTCATGCTATTCCGTAGTCCAGGTACGGCGTTCAACAGCCCACTGCCGCCGCACTCGCCGGTGGTGTAGCGTCAATGGTAATCGGAGCAATGGGCACCGTGCGACAAGTCCCCGCTCCTGCAGACGACGTCGAACGGTACGTGCTGACACAGGTTGTTGCGCAACACACCTTAATTCCTGCTATAACGTTCGTGATGTGGCGGTGCGAGATGTCAATGCCCGCCGCATAACATGCCTGTCTTCTCGTTCGGCGGTGTGCTGCGGCTGCGGCAATCGCTCACCTCAGTCCGTCCGTCCCTCCTGCACCCACCGAATTCATACTCGCTTCACTGTGGCTGTATGTCGTCCCACACGGGCGCCGATGTCTCGGTACGATAAACCGCTGTCGCGACAAGCCAATATTCATCCTCTGTTGAACTCCGAAACGTGCTGGAATGACTGCCGTATTTTGTGACGAGGCATCAGGAAGCTTCCCATGCACAGGTCCGGCAGCACAACACACTACCACTAGTTACACCCCGCTTTCTGTGCACCCTTCTTATAGTGCTTCTCGGTGGCGTGCCCGGCGCATATGATTTGCATGTGCCCTGCAGTGCTATTCATTTGAATGTCCTCTTGCGGGCGACGCATCCTGCGAATTTCAAGCCAATTGGATGCTTCCTTCTTGGTGTTGCATTTTGGGTGGCCAGCAGTGTATATGAATAACAATGAGGTTATTGCTGTGGTTGAAAGAGAGTTTAAAACTGGGTGTGATTATCACATTCATTTGAGGAAGTCCCCTTTTATACAATCTGTAGATGATACAGCAGTGGTTCGAAAAGTTCCCTTGAGTTAAAAAAGTTGCTTAGGCTTTTCGTTTCCATGAACTTGTAGGTATTCTCCTATAGCCACGAATCATGTCTCTTGCATTAAGTTGGAAACTGTCAGATAATTCCTCGATTTCTTAGCACACCAGCGTGTAGAGTTCCGTTTAATTATCGTAAATAAGTGCAAACTGAAGTAAAACTAGATCGCTAGCTTTCACTGCCGAAGACGGGCGGCTTCATCAGGCTGAAGTTTACAAAGCTGAGTACAGAATCATACTGATAAAATTTAAACAAAAACAAAACAGAAAAAAATTAACTACACATAATAAATACGTTATGAGAAAGTGATGTTAAACAAGAGGCGACAAGTGAAATAACCACGTTCGTGGAGGCATACCTAGAAGGGCACGCCAGACAGCTGGTAGATCTGTGGAAAGATGAGAATTTCAAGCGCTCTCGAGTGTTAGTATTTCCACGGAGTCCCGGAAGGCGGTGGTTCTGGGGTCCATATATGGGGATAATTGCTTGAGGTCGTCCCATTGTGGAATGGCGCCGTGGTTCGCAATTTCCTTCGTATGAGCCGTTGTAAACCTTTGGTTCTTAATGTCACGCTTATGCTCGTTAATTCGCAATCTGAAAGATCCTTTTATCGTGCCAATGTAATGTTTTACAGAACGATCTTTATAGAGCAGAGGGACGGAGTCGACTCGTGTGTCTGAGTGCCCCATGGTTGGATGTTTGTTCTGTCTTATCATAGCCGACAAAGACCTCGGAGGCTTTAGACTGACATCGAAGCCGAACTTACGGAATGTGTTTTTGAGGAAAAAAGCTAGGGTAGGGATGTATGAGATTGAGCCCAGGAATTGCTGGTGTTATCATTTTTCGTGGATAGATGGGTTGTTTGCCTTGATTGCTGCATTCTTGATAATCTCTTCAGTAATCGGCAGGTAGTGGCCTGTGGATGAGGTGAGCGGTTTATGGTTATGCAATTCTGCGTAACGTGCGCAAGTGTCAGAATTTAGAGCGAAAGCTCTGTTGGCACGTTATCTGAAATGTGCGCATTTGTGTGTATTTGGGCTAGCAGATGAATAACAAATAGGGAGTTGACTTATAGTAGACTTGTGTCCTGAGTGTTCCTGTGGGGGTTCTTTGTACTAGCGCATCTAGGAACGGCAGTGTTCCTTCGGACTATCGTTCTAGTGTAACTTGACATCCAGGTGGTATGCGGTCAGCCTTTCGAGGAAAGTGTTTAAGGATTCATCTTCATGTGGCCATATAAAAAACACATATTCTGCTTAACGGAACCAGGTTTTAGGTGCTAGGGTTCGGAAGTCTAGGAAAACGTTCTCCAAGAGGCGGAACACTGCTTCTATGAGAACTGGCAATAATGATGAACACATTGGCACGCCTTTCGTTTGTTTATAGACTTGGGTTTCCTTCATATGGTAGCCCAAATTCACACGAATGCGTCCTTTTCAGATACCGTGCCAACAGAGCTTTCGTTCTAAATTCTGACACTACCGTACGTGACGCAGAATTGCATAACTTTAAGGAGCTCACCTCATCCACAGGTCACGACTTGCGGATTATTGAAGATATTATAAAGAATGCAGCAACCAAGGCAAACAACCCATCTATCCACGAAACAGATAACACCCGGAAATTCCTGGGCTCAAACCCATACATCACTGCCCTAGATCTTGTCCTCAAGAACACTCTCAGAAAGTTCGGCTCCGATATCGCTCTAAAATCTCCGAGGTTTTTTCGGCTATCGTAAGGAAGAACAGACATCCAACCGGGCTACTCTCCGACGCAGGAGTCTACTCCATCCCTCTGCTCTATCAAGATCGCTCCATAAAACATTATATAGCATGACAAAAAGATCCTTCAGATTGAGAATTAACGAGCACAAGGGTGACATTAAGAACTAAAAGTTCACAACAGCTCTAGCGAAGGAAGTTGCGATCCGCACCGCTATTCCTCAATGGGACGACTTAAAGAAATTAGCTCCATGTATAGACCCCAGAACCACTGCCTTACTGGGGCCGGTGGAAATACTAACACTCGCAAGGGCTTGCAGTTCTGATCTTTCCACATTTCTACCAGCGGTCTGGAGTGCCTTCCTAGATACACCTCCACGAACGTGATCATCTCATTTGTTACCTCTTGTTTAACATCACGTGCTCATAAAGCATTGGGTGTGTGCAAAAGTTCTACCCGTTTTTGTAATAGATGCCAATTGCGATCGGAGTATTTACGTCACAGATGACGTTGCGATGCCGAATTTTTGGCCAATATAGCGTGGAACAGTAGAGAATATAGACGCACTAGATTTGTCCGAGTAAGTTATTTGTAAAGGAAAGCACGGACGGTGCAACGTGGCATGCGATAACGAGCACATTAGACATTGTTTACTGTACGAGTTCGATAAAGGCAGTACTGCAGTTGCAGCTTGCCGCAACATTTGTCAAGGGTATAGGGAGAATGCAGATTATGATAGAACATGTCGCAGTTGGTTTCGAAAATTCCGGGACTGAGACAGAAGCTGTAAAGATCAACCACGTCCTGGACGTCCGTCCGTGGTTTTTGACGAGGATGTGGGCCAAGCCATAAGAAATGACTCACATCCAACCGTTCAGAAATTAGCCGTTCAGAAAAAACGTTGTTGGTAAACCAAACAATAGTCAAAAAACCGATGCATGCGAGTGGGTTCATCACCAAGTTCGATAACTGGGTTCCGCACCAGCTTTCTGCAACACAACGACAGGAGAGAATCTGAACCTGTGTTTCTTTGCTTTCTTGTCACAGAAGTGAACCAGTTTTGGAACGAATTGTAACGGGTGATGATAAATGGGTACTGTACTGTAATGTAAAGCGTCGACGGACTGTGTGCCAAGGTGCGGAGCCCGCTTTATCGACCTCAAAAGGAGGACTGCATCCCCAAAACATTTTGTTGAGTGTTTGGTGGGATGTCCAGGAAATAATCCACTAGGAGGTCTTGGCATCTAACCGAACGATATATGCTGACCTCTACTGCCAACAGTTGGACAGATTGCGAGAACAACTGACATCGAAACGGCCAGCACTCGTCAATCGCAAAGGTGTGATCCTTCATCATGATAACGCCAGACCTCATGTTGCTTTAATAACTCGGCAAAAATTACTGAACTTTGGTTGGGAAGTGTTACCTCACCTGGCGTATTCCCCTGACCTGGCACGTACGGAATACCACCGGTTTGGATCGTTACAGAATGGCTTCTCTCTCAAAACCTCCGATGATGTGGACGATGTGAAAACGGCGTTACATGACTTTTTTAACCGAAAAGCACAGGAGTGGGATTCACTACTCCTGTGTTTTAGAGTCAATCCGGCGTGGGATTCACATACCCATAGACAGATGGCAAGAGGTCATACGGACTGATGGCAATTATGTGAAATCCTAGGTACGTTTTTTGTCGTGTTCTCCTCCTATCTTTGTAGCCTACAAAAACGGGTAGAACTTATTCACACACCCAATACTTATTACGTGTTGTTTATTTTTTCTGTTTTGTTTTTGTTTAACTTTTCTCAGTGTGATTCTGTATTGGGCTTTGTAAACTTTATCCTGATGAAGCCACCCGTCTTCGGCGGTGAAGGCTAGCGATCTAGATTTATTTTAGTTTGCACTTATTTACGCCAATTAAACGGAAATCTGCACGCTCGTGCGCCAATTTTTTCTTGGCGTATTCACAACCGATTTTTTTCAAAACCTTGATTTCTTGATTTCTTGCTCTCGACATAGTATAATTCCTTTTATAAATAATGAATCGCTCTACAAAAGCGAAGTAATTGAATATTAATTACCTATAAATTACCCGAAACAGAAAGTTTAACAGCACGGAACCAACAGATTTTTCTGTACATTATGTAGCAATATAGATATAATGAGGTGCTTACCTTCAGGATTAATTTACAAAAGAACGTTCAAGCATGGAGGATTAATGGGTGGTGAAATAGTTTTAGCACCCCCTCTCATGAAATTGCTTAGAGTGGAATAATTATTAATGTCTTTTGAGGTTTTACAAAATACGTATTAAGCATTTCAAGTGAATTTTGACGATTTATAGACCTTTTTTTGTGCCACATCTTTTTCAAAACTGTCCACGAACGATGGGATTTCAGTCGAATTTTACTGTGGGAGAAATCTATGATGTATTTTTGTTTGTCTCCTGTGTTACATTTTGTAACAAAAAGCTGAAAATACTTCCGTAGGAATCGAAGAAACTGAAACTGCGCGATGCCTCTCCGATGACGCAGTGGTCTGAGCACTGGCTTCAGACCATTCGCCCAAGATGGGTCAGAGTTCGAATCCCGGTGTAGCATGGATGTTGTATTTTTCTTACCGCCCTTGCTTTATCCCTTCTCTGGAATTAGTGACCCTAAATTAGGCAAGCGCGATTGCTTATAGCCTATGGAGCTGCTCACAATAGTCGTTATTGCCTAGGTATTGTTTCAGTAAGTCATTTCATAGCTGTTCTAGAGAAAACAGTAGGAATAAAATAGCCGATAAATCTTCGGGATCGTATATTGTATGTACATCCATGGCTACTGTTTTTTTCATTTTTTTCGTAGTACCGAATCTTCGAAGACAATGCGCGTTACTTACGAAGGACAGTTTTTCTGAAGTGCTGGAAATGCAATACCATTTTGATAGTTTTAGCTGATTTCAGCCCAAGAAAAGAAGGGCTTTTTTTGGCAAAATTTTAAAATGCTTTAATCCTTGTATAAGAACGACATATACTGTACAATGGTCCATGTAGATATATCTTAAAGAAAGTGATTTATTTTATTAAGTACGACATATACTGTACAATGGTCCATGTAGATATATCTTAAAGAAAGTGATTTATTTTACTGAAGTCCCGAATCCAGTTAGAGAAAATAAGTAATATTAACGAATTTATTTATTACTTTAGTGGTATTAGTACACAATATTAGCATATCAAGTTACGTCACAATGTTCCACTAAACTCTTACTTTAGCTGTTAAGCTGAGGTTAGGCTTATATACTTAGCATCATATATTTCCCAGTTATTCATTTATTCCAATGCGTTTCCACAATGGCGAAATGCCACTGCTCTTCGTTATCGGTTGTTGTCATGATTGGACTGTTGATTTGGAAACATAAACTAATTTCTTAGAATACTGCATATTCATAAATTTATCTTTCACATTAATATTTGGATACATAAGCAAAAAACTTTACTCCATAATATTGTATGAAAACAAATCTACTCTTTAGGCCAGTATAGAATTAACAGAGCGTGTTCTAAGACTAGTTTAATGTATAAGAGTTTTGTGGACATAATCATCAATTGTTTTATTTTCATGTTCCTCTGGCTTTCCCGACTTCAGTTGTTTATCCATCAAAGGTACTGAGAAAATTCTGGATCAAAAATGAAAAACTTTTCTTTCATCCGGATAGTTATTCTGCAATTGAACAGTTCAAATGTTTTTCACTGACTGGTGCAAGTCAACCGAACGCAGTGTTACAAAACTGTGAATGATGCGATTGGTTTCAGCATTTTGCTGAAAATCAATGAACTTTGATTGCAGCTTCTATTTTATTTGGTTTCTTTTGGCGAAAAGTGGCAGTGGTTATTTCAGTAAAAACTAGTAACATCAACTGCAAGCCTTCTGTAAAAAGCAAACCTCAGAAAAATTGCCCGATAAGCTGATGTTCCAAATTATTTTGATGTAAATATTTCAAGAACTCAAGGATTTGTCTTCCAAAGCCCTGAATATGCAATAGATATTTACAAAGAGATAATTTATCTTATTTTTGCAATAACAAATCAAGAAAAGACAAAAAATGTTAACGATGCTCGCATACTTCTGCTTCCGTTTGGACAAAAAATCATCGTTTAACCTGTCTGCCAGTTTTTGTATGCTCTATATTTTGGCGTTAAAACAATGCTGGCGAGAAATTAATTTTTATAGTTTCTTTTTATTTGTATATTATGATATGTGTCAACGCTGCAGGTTCACCCTTCCAGTACTTCCGAAGCAAAATTCTCGTTGAATTGGTTCTTCTGTTTCTGAATCTTGCGACAATCCACGAGAACGTAGCATGTTTTCGATAATAGGACATCATTTAATTAGTCCACCTTTTCTCATTTTTACGTTGAGTCATGTCAACGATGCTGACGAATTGTTTCCGATGTCTCCGATGGGGAAGCGTATTTGTCATAAGTAAGCCCGTTTTTCATTTCTTTTTTTACTGGAAAAATCAAAATAGGAAATTCGTGAACATAACGGAGTGGCGATGTCTACTTTAAGCTAGCAGCACGCAGAAATTTCCTTCCAAATTACCTGAAGCAGAGATTTGTCCGGAAACATTTTGATCTTGCCTGTGAAAGAATTTGGATAAAACGGATAATGCCAACTCTGGGTATTTGTAACTTCGTTAGGAAGATGTTTATTTGAAATTCTCGGCAGTGTCAAACCGCATGATGGAGAAGAAGCGAGAAAGTGTGGGAATTTCTCTGAATTTCGCTAATTAACACAGCCAGAGTACCCGAGCGTTTTGCTTGGTGCAGTGGTTCTTCTAATATGGAAATACTTTCTTTTATGAAAGTTTAACGACCACAATGAGTAAATTTAAGGGTCGTAAGCAGTCGCCGTCTCTAATTTTTGAGCCACTCTCTCCAAGGAAGGGACAGAGCTAGAGCCAGCAGACAAGCACACCATTAAGATGAATACCGTCTTCACACGATTTTAATTATCTTAAAATATGAAATATATATACAATTAAAATACTCTAAAGCACCCTAGCACTTTTAGAGCGATAGTCGCCCCATCATCAGGTGTGATCGGATCTCCGAAACCGTTCAGTATAAATATCTGTAGTGCGCCTTAACAGCAACCGACGTAACAGAATCTTGCGATATACGCGCCATCTGTCCCGGCGGTTAAACCACGATCAGAGCGACACCACATCACAAATCGAGAACATGATTATAACTGCAATATTAATTATTAAAGTCTAAAAAGGAAGATAGTTCTGAGGATTGCCTAACACTTGTAGACAAAAGACGTCTCCAAATATCAGGTAGATCCCAAGGGCAATTATCATTACAGGAACTTCCTTTCAATGCGGAAATGAACAAACTCTCAGTCACCAGTAGCATGTGTGTAGAGGCTGGGGTTATCACAATTTTGGCATTGTCCTAATCAGGGATTAAATCTTCTGAATCAATGCACTTGGTAAGGGCTGTACAGATATGGCTTGCTTTTGAACTATATTTATGTTCCTGCAGCCTGAGGCACAGTTTCCGACGATGTGCACGAATGTTTTTTCTGCATTTGGTATACAAGCACACTTTCCATACTTCATTAGGGATTCGAGGCCGGACCCATATCGACAAATGGGGAGAAGCCAGCACCTCAAAACATTCTGTCTCCGGACATGCCTGGGAATACTTATCGATACACAATGGGCTAAACGTGCCGCGCCAGATACTCAAGAGTAAGAGTAGTTGACTTATGTATAATAACGTGTCTATAATCCGAGACCAAGAGTTTAACGAGACTTCAGAACCACGACAGGATTCTCAAAGAAGATGGACACGACGGCTTGTTCACCCCTCTTGGTGGCGCAATTGTTTCTGGCTTCTGACTATTCGTCCGAGATGGGTTCGGGTTCGAATCGCGGTAAGTCATGAATGTTGTGTTTGTCTTACTGCACTGGAGATCTACCTCACATGGAACCCGTGACCCTAAATTAGGGACGGGCGACTGCTTATGTACGTCGAGTTGCTCAAAGTGCTCTTTAAACCTCCGAAAATAAAAAAAAACACGGCTTTTTTGTGCACCCCTACGCCACCAGCTGTCCTCAGCGTTTTGTTATGCTCAGCTATGATAATTTGAGACTGGTGCTACCATCATTAACTTTTTAGGCACTTTTGAACAGTGGCCTCTTGGATTAGGTGAAACGCCGTTTAAGAAAAACTATTTTAAATCACCAGTGCTGCTTTTAATTTTGAAGTCGTTATAAGTGTTTCGCAGCATTTGTCAATCGGCACAAGCTTCATACACATGTTTTATAGCGAAATATTGGCATTAACTCTAATGCATCCAGCCGTTACACATTTTTCAGTGTCACTTTTAACACAAAACCGATTATATCTTAATTCCTTAGCTTTAACTTTCATTACCGCATCTGATGATAACAAATCTTGTGATGCAGTTCCTTTTAAAGTGCTACAAAACAGCATTAACGACGCTTCGATGGGAATTAAAGACTGCTTTAAAAATGAATGGTTCGTGTTAAGAGCTAGGAGACTTTTCTTCTCATTATGAAACGGAACACCACGGTCAATGAGAGCGGCCTTTGAACTGCCGTAAGAAGCGATTTCGACTAAAAGAAGGTCATTAAAGGCTTCTTTCTCTTCATAATCAGCGATGTGTACTACATGATGAAATAAACTTAATGCGCAGTTTACGTTTACATTTATAAACTCTTATTATGCTACTTAAGTTAATGATTGTTCAGCAAACACTGCTCTTCTTTTCCGAGTGACATTATGGTTCGCAAGGAAAAAAATGAAAACAAAAAAAGTATCATAATATCCATAAGCAACGCTATCCAAGGGAATTTCAGACGTTGTGCAACCAGAATTTTAAATGTTCCCTTAACAGATACTGCAGGCTGAAATAATCGCCCAAAAGAAAGTAAATGCAACATAGGAAAGTGCGGAGAAAATACGTATGTTATAAAGAAAAACAAATTAAATATAATATTCCCGGTCATCAGGAGGAAAGTAAGGGAGGCTTTGCTAACACATAAGAGAGTAAAATAATCTTGAATTTTCTTAGTTAACGTTCTGGATAACTGCAAGATTCTATAAACTGAAAGATGCATGCTTATGTTATATAATTTTCGACCGTTACAAATATGTCATACACAAAAATCGGTTGGCGATAAATGTCATTTGGTGTGAAAAAATAAGATCATAAAACAGACATTCACTTTTTGGCAAGGAAACGGACAGAATGTGATCATGCTTAAATTTGTACGTAGAAGAATGGGAGCCCTAGACTTGCAAATGTGACAGAACACAGAATACAGTCATCAGAAATATTTATGCTGTCAACCCTTTTAAAAGTTTCTTCCAGACCTTAATTTGGTTTATTTTTAACCTAATAACTTAACAAAAACTAAAGCAACACACCTGAGAAATAATAATCCAACGTGATATTATTCAAATCACATTATACACTGAAATGCCAAAAGTCATAGGATAGCAGTACGCAAATTTTTAACTGGTGCTGCCGTCGTATAAAGGCTTCGACGTTCGCCACAATTTTTATCAGTTGCAAGGTGTCTTATGAGTCAGATTGAACAACCGCCTGTAGGATTATGGCAAGCCGACGTGAATTATCGGAGTTTAAACAGACATGGTTGTGGGAGCCAGACGGATAGGACATTCATTTTCTGAAGTTGTACGAACATTTTTTTTTTTTGATTGGAGGTTTAACGACCACCGTGAGCAACTCAATGGGCTATAAGCAGTCGCCCGTCCCTGATTTAGGGTCACTGGTTCCAGGGAAGGGAGAGAGCCAGTGCCGTAAGACAAACACAACATCCATGCCTTATAGGGATTCGAACTCGGACCCCTTACGGACGAATGATCAGAGGCCAGCGCCTTAGACCACTGCGCCACCGGGGCGGCCAGCGAACATTCAACATTCTTCGATCTACGGGTATTCTCGGTCACATGTGTACCGAGAATACCTCATGGAAGGCATTGCCACCCACCGTGGACAGCGCAATATCCGATCACGGGTGCTGAATGACCGCGACCAGCGGCGTCTGAACAGGATTATCCATGCTAAACAGATAAGCGACACTGGCTCAAATAACATCCACATTCAATGCCAGAGGTATTAGAGACATATCCATCAGGTCAATGCAGCGTAATTTTGCGTCTATGAGGTATGGGAGCAGAAGACCCACCACAGTGCCTTTGTTAACACCACGACATCGGACACAGCGCGTCACCTGGGCTCGTGAACATGGTAATTGGACTCTGGAAGACTGGCAACATGTGGCGTGGTCCAATGAGTCACGCTACCAGTTGTTACGAGCTGATGGTACTGTAACGTACCAGGAGATGTGACGTACCTGCCAGCAGGACGCACACGACATAAAGGCAGATAGGAATCAGAATAAAAAAAGGTCCGCGTAGCTCAATTGGTAGAGCAACTTATTCCGGAATGAGGGGATCCGGGTTCGAATCCTGGCGCGGATAGAAATGACGGAGTTATTTATTCATTATAATGGCGCCCGAACTATCCGGATGACCCGACCGTTCAAAATCTCGCATTGGTGTGATGTTCTTTCCACACCGTGAGATAGGAAAAATAAGAGAATCCCTTCTCCAGCACTTCGAATAAAAAAAAATAAATAAGGGGGAGATGATGTAACGTACCAGGAAATGTGACGTACCTGCCAGAAGGACGCACACGACATAAAGGCAGATAGGAATCAGAATAAAACGTCCGCGTAGCTCAATTGGTAGAGTGGCTTATTCCGGAATGAGGGGATCCGAGTTCGAATCCTGGCGTGGACAGAAATGACGGAGAAATTTACTTCGTTATAGTACGGTTCGAGTGTGGCGCAAACCCCATGAGGCCATGGACCCAAGCTGTCAACAAGGCACTGTGCAAGCTGGTAGTGGTTATATACATGTGTGGGGTGCCTATACGTGGCCCGGTTTGAGTCCTCTGGTCCTCGTAAACACGTCGTTAACCGGTAATCGCTTTGTTGCTCTGCTGGGTGACCATTTGCAGATTTTCATGGACTTCATGTACCCCAAAAACGATGGGATTCTTTAGGCGGACAATGCCCCATTTTATCGGGCCTAAGTTGTTTAAATTGGGTCAAGGAGCACTCTGGACTGTTCCGACGAATGGGCTGCTGTTCAGACTAAATGGCTCAAATTCTCTCCAGCCGTCTTCCGGCCACTTGTGGAATCGATGCCACGTCGAGTTGTTGCACTTCGCTGGCCTAGAAGAGGTCCTACACGATACAAGGTATCTATCCCATGACTTTTGGCACTTCAGTTTAAATCATAGCATGACAAATACTTAAATGTTCTTTAAAATCCCTTTTATATGTACACATTAAATACAGTGTTCCGTAGCACAAACGCAATTTCCGCGACTTCGCGGAGTCACAATGACATAGTACATATCAATAAATGAAACCTAATTGCGGACATTGCGCAACACACCATCTGAGTCGGTTGCTGCTTGAGACATTTTTTTTGATTGGAGGTTTAACAACCACCGTGAGCAACTCAATGGGCTATAAGCAGTCGTCCGTCCCTAATTCCCTAATTTAGGGTCACTGGTTCCAGGGAAGGGAGAGAGCCAGTGCCGTAAGGCAAACACAACATCCATGCCTCACCGGGATTCGAACCCGGAGCCCTTTCGGACGAATGATCAAAAGCCATCGCTTAGACAACTGCGCCACCGGGGCGGCCTGCTTGAGACATACACGGGTTTATCAAACTGATGGAAACGCCGACTGCGATTGGAGTATACGCAATGCATCGTATGCGAGTCACAGAGACGACGTCATCTGCTAAGTTAGATATACACTGCTGGACAATTGCTAAAGACGGATCATAAACAGCTATATAGCGCATAAAAAAGTAAGTGTGGTTGGATGCCAAGTGAAATAAAATAATGTCAGAATGCCAGGACATTACAAGACAATTTATTGTGCTCTGAAATCCAGAAGGCTTTGGAACGTGTTCTAGGGACAAACAGGCCATTTTGTGCAGAATAAGTAAACGTGAAAAAATGAAATTACCGTCCGCAGGCGTTCCGGCGTAAGATGTCAATACGGGATATGGCCACCATGGAGGGAGATGCTAGATTCCACACGTCGTGTCATGCTTTGCACAACATTATCAAGCAGCTGTTTGGGTAATTTATCCCTTTCCTCTGTCAGTGCACGGATGAGGGTGCCCTTGTCTATTGGAGGGCATTGGAGACCAGCAAGACTCCTCCCCAAAGCATCCCACACATTTTCAATGGGATTCAGATCTGGAGAACGTGCTGGCCATACGAGGCGTTGAATATTCTCGCTCTCAAGACACTCCTGGACAGCGACTGTTCGAAGACATGTTGCGTTGTCGTCCATGAAAGTGAATCTATCACCGACAGCACCACGGAACATGCGAACATGAGGTAGCAGAACTTTATTAATGTATCGTTGGCCAGTCATAGTCCCAGTTGGAAGCAAATAGAGGGACGTACGGCCATTGATCATGATGCCAGCCCATACCATGACGCTACATGTCGGATATCGGTCCCTTTCCTGCATGTTTGCTGGACAATATGCAGTACCACTATCACGCCAGATCAGTTGTCGTCGACAATCAGACGATAGACTGTATCTAATCTCATCTGAGAAGAGAGAACAGCAGACCAGTCGTTATCAGTCCAATTGCGATGTTGATGGCACCATTGCAAACGGGCGGTATGGTGGCGTCTGGACAATACGATGCATACAACAGGACGGCGGGCGTATAGTCCTCCTTCATGCAAACGTCTGGCGACAGTTTTTCGGGAAATCCGCTTGTCAGTAGCAGCCATAAACTGATTTGCGACCTCACTAGCTGTGCTGCGCCGGTGTCTTTTTGTTGATAGCCCTATGTACCGATCTTCTGCAGGTGTCGTACTGCGAACACGACCTCCCCGTGACGTTTGCAACACTCTCCATTTGTTTGAAATGATTTCCAAAGCCTTGAAACAACACTGTGGCTGACGTCGAACTCCCTGTCAACATCTGTTATTTTTCGCCCTTCTTCAATCTTGCCAATAATACGGCCACGCGTAAAATCATCTAGGTGATGTCGGGAAGACATACTTAAAATTGCAAGTTCGTCAATTGATTCTTTCCCTTTCAACTTTGCGTTTGAACAACAACGGTCAATACGCGTCATATCCTTTATATCTCTTATCAGCGCTATGATGTCACGAACAAGTTCGGCATTTCAAAATTTGCATACGCACAACACGTCTTACTGTATCCTGCACTTATGCTAATTTCCACATTTTCCTGCCTTCCATTTTATGGTTGCTATCGTTGCTATTGTCATCCGTCCTTAGCAATTGTCCGGCAGTGTATAAAGGGGTGCAATACTACATCGGCTATCTTGTAGCAGTGCCACAGCCTCAGGTGAAACAGCTGTTGTTGAATAATTTTCGACAATGTCAGATATCAGTGACCTCAAAAACGGTATGGTCATTTGTGCGTGTCTTTCAGGTGCTTCAGTAACTGAAACGGCAGAAATATTTGATGTAGCATGGCAATCTATATTGAAGATTATGACTCCTACCAAAAAAGACATAGCGATGCCTCCAAACGTGGGAATTGTGGACGCCATACGAAGATGTCAGATAAGAATAGGTGAAGGTTGGCCGGGATTGCGCAACTGAAGCGCAAGACCACAGCACCGCGAATAGCAGCAGAGTTGGAACACTAGTCGGAATGATCCCGTTTCCGTCATAACATTTCTTTTGGAATTCAATCGTACCGGTATTAAAGGCCTTGCTGTAATCCACAAACCTCTGATTACCAACACTAATGCAATGAAACGTGGAAGGTTGTGAAAAGCACATAGAAACTGGGATGATAAAACTAGGAACGTGTCATCTGGTTTAATGAATCGTGCTTCGCATTGTTTTCCCACCACTGGTAGAATGTCGAAAACCTGCAGAAGCGTACTTCTCCGACTCTTTTGTTCCGACTGTGAAGCATGGAGGTGGAGCCCTGATGCTGTGGGTGCCACATCATGACATTTTCTAGGGTCATTGGCTAGTGTGCAGGGTTGTCCCACATCTGCAACGTACGGACCCATTGGGACTTCCTGCAAGTAATGTTGCATTAATTGGTGAAAATCTTCCAAATACGTGGAGACAATGTAAATAGCCAAAGTCATCGCTTTTTCCACGTTTTTTTAACCAACAAACAGCAACCGAAAAATTGTTATTCGACATCGCTGGGATTATTCGACACCACGGATCTCTCGATAACTAACCGAGTGCGTCCCCTTTACGCTAAAACACGGCGCTATGTGCGTTCGCAAACACACATAGCGCCGTGGATTGTTGGCACCGTAGCGTAAAGCGAACGCACTCGGCTAGTTATCGAGAGATCTGCGGTTCCATCTCAGCGGTGTTTAATGACAAGTTTTCGGCTGCTGTGTGTTGGATAAAAAAACGCGGAAATAGCGATGACTTTGTCTATTTATTTAGTTTCAGGAATTGTTTCCTACCCATACAGCACAAAACGTTTCAGATATGTATCAGTAATGTTACAATCTCTCATTTTCGTTACACTTTCAGAGATATCTTACAATTACGTTTCAGCAACATCTATTTTGGAACATAACTCTTTGTATATTACGGTTACGTTAAAAATAGCATTCACCAATACTACTGCTTTATAGTTTCAATTGTAAATGGACGATGTCATCACTCTTTCCACGTTATTTTTTAAACAACGCATAGCGACTGAAAAATTGTATGATAAACCACGCATTGCGCTGAGAATTGTTGGCGCTGTAGCGTAAATTCGAACGCACTCGACTAGTTATCGAGAGTTCTGGGGTTCGATCCCAGCAGTGCCGGAATACAATTTTTCAGTCGCTATGCGTTGTTTAAAAAAATAACGTGGAAAGAGTGATGACATCGTCCATTTACATTATCTCCACGTATTTGATATATATTAACCAGTTTCAATTGTACATAATTGTTTCCTTGATGTTACATTCCGGCGATATTTAAGATTTTTGATTTGGCAACGGCGTGGATGCGCATGCGCATTTATGCCTTTCATCGAAGCACTCTCGTATTTGTTCCACGTGCTACTGGGATATTCTTTGGTGATACTGTTGTACTCGAGTTATCTGGTTGTAGGAGAACTGGCCACCGGAGAAGTGGCCACACAATTTTTAAGAGGCCGTGTAAAAATTGCATTTTTGACCGCTTCGTGTCCACGTCCCCCAGAGGTTGGTTATCAGAGTCATATAAAGTTTCCATAATTTCGTCTTTTCTATATTGCTATTATTAATGTAATTCTTTATAAAAATGTTTGTGATCTACAACTCGACAAAAGATTTCAGGGTTTACAAACTACAAGTCTGCAAATTATCTGAGGGTATGTGCTGACTCAGGAAATCTGTCAAGGGAGGGGGAGGGGGTAATACCAAATGTGAAAAATATACAGAATTTCTGGTCCGATCGGCAAATTTTCAGCATGTACAAGCTAGAAGTCAACAAATTATCTAAGGGCATGTGCTGCATCAGGGCACCTCTCGGGGGGGGGGGGGGGGGGTAAATACCTAAAATATAAAACATATAGTATTTCTGGTTGTAAATGCTGAAAATCTCCCGATAGGACGATAAAAATTCTTTATATTCTACACTTTTGGTATTAATCCCCCCCCCCTCAACAGGTTTCCTGGGTAGGTACATGATTTCAGATAATTTGTTGAGTTGTAGCATGTAAACGCTCAAAATGTCCCGATTGGACCAGAAATTCTTTATATTTCATATTTTAGGTTCTAAGCACCCCCCCCCCCCTTCCGCTACGTTTTTTGGGTTTGCACATACCCGCAGAGAATTTGTTTAGCTGTAGTTTATAAAACTTGAAAAATATTGTAAATAAGAAAATGCGAAATTACGGAAATGTTATGTGTGTCAGATAACCAATTTCGGGAGACGTAGCCTCGGAGCAGTCCAGAACGCAATTTTTATACGGCCCCATAAAATTTTTCTGGTCAGTTCTTCGGTGGCCCGTTCTCCGCTTTGTCTCTGGCCTGAAAGTCATGGAAATGTCTAAATTTCTTGCTGAAAATGAAATATTAAAAAAAATATTTTATGAACAATAGTTCCTCAAGTAGCGGGGAATATAGCCACATGAAATGTGTTTATGCAGAACAATTTAATGGCACTGAAATTCCAATGTATGCAGTTCTCCGGTGGTTACTTCTCCGTACCCGGAACTAGCTAGTTAGTGTACGTTAGTGTCCGTCCTTAAGTTTTGCATACCAGTGTATAATATCTTAGTACGTTTGTAGGTTTTGAATCAGAAGAACAAGTCTCATTAAAAGTAGTTTTTAGTTTCTAAAGGTAGAAAGAAAATAATGTTGATATATTGAAAAGTTTAACGACTACGCAAGTTTTGAAAAAAAAAGAGTGAGATATGCATTAAAAGGTACATTTCGTTGATTAATCATGAAGAAATTTAAGTCATCCTACAGAAAAATAAAATGATCTATGGAAAAAAAGATAATGTATTTCTATTAAAAAATGTATTCGTAAAGCATGTAGAAAAAATAGATTAATATATACATGAAAAGGCACATTTCGTTGATTAATCATGAAGAAATTTAAGTCATCCTACAGAAAAATAAAATGATCCGTGGAAAAAAATAATGCATTTCTATTAAACAACGTATTCGCAAAGCACTGGCCTTCTCGTTTGTTCCTACAAAACGCTGTAATCGCGAGGCGTCCCATGGTCGAGTGCGATAATGCATCTGTATAGAAACTCGCTGGACAGGTGTTAGAACCTGGCATGACTTCGAGAATTTGTATTTTTCTTGGAAAGAAAATTCCCCTGGCGCTGTGACATCACACTGTAAAATTTCCTGATGGGGGAAAACAAAAAGGCGCACAAAAGATATTGATGAGACCATGCGGGGAGGTAAAAAAAAAATTGGCGAGCAAAACATGTTCGGTAGGACCACGTGGCACACAAAACGTTATGGTTGAACACAAAGAGAAAATGGCGGACGAAAGATGGCCGGGAAGATCACGTGAAAAAACAATGGCAGCGACTGAGGTCATGATTGACCAGGAATCGACCACATGTGTCCTAGAGGCAGCCTGTGGACGGGTTTCTTTTTACAGAAACCCCCTATTATCACGTAACAGTAATGTAACGGAGTTACCAAGACCTTTCACTGTAACGTATAAGTTATGTTTCAAAGTTTTGTTACGTTTGCGGACGTTTTGCGTAACCGTAAGGTTTCTGAAACGTTACTGTTACATTGCGCAACGTATCTGAAAAGTCTCAATGTTTCAGTGTTACGTACCTGTAACATATACGAAATGTTCTGTGCTGTGTGGGTAGTGACCGTCCCAGGTTTCAAGCAGATAATCCTTTCGTGCTTTGTTGCGAAACGACTCAAGTTCTGATTTTCAGGATATGAGGATGAGGAACGTTGGCTACCCTGACCGCCGCAATCTCCAGACCTCAATATTATTCAACATTTGTGGGAATATCTGGAGCGAAAGGTCAGATAGCACTTTCCACCTCCAACATCACTGGAACAGTTCGGACATATTTTACAGGAAGTATGGTCTCATATTCCATTATCGTATGTGCATTACGTATATAAGTTTATTCAAAGTGGAATTGCTTCTGTTCTGAAAGCTCAAGGTGGGCCTGAAGCTTATTAATAAAACGTTGTCCACAAACAGTGTTTCTATTATTTTGATAAATCCCTGTATTTTTCAAAGCACGCAGAAATGCTTTTGCAAAAACCACCAGACTGCGACTTTGGGAACTTTTAGTCAATTGTAGTAGAGCAATCACGTGGACAGCGACTGAGGCAGGACACTTATGACATCTCAGCTCTGGATATCAGAGAGTGTGGGGTTGGGTCTCTAAGCAAAGAAGAAATACACTGCTGGCCACCCAAAATGCAAAACCAAGAAGGACACGAGATAGCAAAGCCAGATTTACTGGACACATAACAACAGATACAAAGATGAAATGATTGAGCTTACAGGCCCGTGCGACTTGCGGAATACGCAGACATCAATAGTTCGTGTGGCCCACTTGGCAGGCAATTACGGCCGCTAAATGCCGCGGCATCGAACGAAAGAGGCTTTGGATGTGGGCTTGCGGTATGTCGGCTCAGGCTGTTTCCACACGTTGCCACAGTTCATCAGGCGCAGCCGCGGGTGGTGCTTGCCGGGCCACTCGGTTGCCAATCAGCGACCAGACGTGTTCGACGGGCGACATATTGGGAGAACAGACCGGCTACGGCAGCAGTGACACCTGGTGGGCTGTGAATAATTGTTGCACGATGCGTGCCACGTGCGGGCGCGCATTGTCTTGTTGAAACGTGGCCGCTGGCGTCATTTGCAAGACGCTTATTATTCAACAGGCTCCAAAACGTCGTAGATGTAGCGGTGGCTGTTCAGTGTACCGGCGATGCGTACCAGACGGGTGCGGGTGTTATATCCAATTGCGCCCCAAAGCATAACACCAGGCGACGGACCGATATGGCGATGCATAATGCAGGCGTCATAAAGTCTCTCGCAGTTGTGCTGCCTCACGCGGATCCGACCATCGTGGTATTGCAGGCAGAAGCTGGATTCGACAGAAAAGACAATGTCATGCCATTCCGAAGTCCAGGTGCGGCGTTCAACGGCCGACTGCCGCCGCACTCGCGGGTGGTGTAACGTCAATGATAATCGGAGCAATGGGCGCCGTGTGACAAGTCCCCGCTCCTGGACACGACGTCGAACGGTACGTGCTGACACAGGTTGTTTGCGCAACACACCCTAATTCCTGCTATAACGTTCGCGATGTGGCGGTGCGAGATATCAATGTCCGCCGCACAACATGCCGGTCTTCTCGTTCGGTCGTGTGCCGCAGTTGCTGCAATAGCTCACGTCGGTCCGTCCGTCCCTCCTGCACCCACCAAATCTATACTCGCCTCACTGTGGCTGTATGTCGTCCCACACGGGTGCCGATGTCTCGGTACGATAAACCGCTGTCACACTAAGCCACTATTCTTCCTCTGTCGAACTCTAAAACGTGCTGGAATGACTGCCCTATTCTGCGACGAGGCATCAGGAAGCTTCTCACGCACAGATGCGGCAGCACAACACACTTGCAATACTTACACCCCGGCTTCTGTGCATCCTTCTTATAGTGCTTCTCGGTGGCGTACCGGGAGCATATGATTTGCATATGCCCTGCAATGCTAATCGTCTGCATGACCTCTCGCGGGCGACGCGTGCTGCGTATTTCAGGCCAATCGGATGCTTCCTTCTTGGTGTTGCATTTTGGGTGTCCAGCAGTGTACCTTTCCTGAAAGAGGAAGCTCGGAAAAATAAAACAGACTCCGCACATAAAACATTTGCAAAACGCTCATTATTCAACTGTCTGAAAACACATGTTTGTCCACGCCGGACATCGAACTCGGGTCCCCTCACTCCGGAGTAAGTCGCTCTCCCAACTGATCTTCGCGGACATTTGCTCTTATTGCTACAGTATCTTCCTTTATCCCATGTGCACCCTGGGGCTCAGACAGGTCACATCTCCTACGTTCCCCGAAAAAGGGCAGGGGGCATGGACCACCGGTTAACCGGGACCATGTGTCTCTGTATGTAGTCATCCGATAAAGAACGTGCATTTGAGAACTCTCAGACAATTCGGAGTGTGGAACGTAACATCGTACTGATTTATTTTTTCGAAGCACTGAAGAAGGGATTCTCATTTTTCCTGTCTTGTGGTGTGGAAAGAACCTCACACCATTGCAAGAAACTTAACGGCCAGGTCATCCTTGAAGTTCGGTCGCCAATGCGGAAACACAGGTTTGTCCATGCCGGTCATCGAAATCGGGTCTCCTCACTCCGGAGTAAGTCGCTCTCTCAACTGAGCTACGCGGACATGTGCTCTCATTGCTATCTGCCTTTATCTCATGTGCGTCCTGCGGCGCAGGCACGCCACAACAGGTACTGCATGTTTGGAATGTCACAACAGCAAATACACTCTTGACACTTCCTGCAGAAGATTGGGAAATATTGTGTATTTTTTTCCAAAATGTTCAGATTGTGGTTAGTGAATTATTTTGGAGATGCATAAATTGCAACTGAAATCCTGCACCTTGGGCTTTACTCTAATGTATGTTCTAGTTCGTAATATCAAATTAAGCTTTATTCTAAATATCATTTAACAATCCATCTTTATTATTTTCTTCCTTTTTCCTGGATAAGAGGATAAAGTCAAAACTGCTGACAATCCATTTTCCAAAATTTCATTCGAATTTCGGCTTTCGGCTTTGTAATATTGTTCTTCAACCAAAAGTTTAAAAATTTAAACAGTGCATAACGACTTACAGCCATTCTGTTACTAATCCGGATATGTACTCTGACATCCAGTAAGAGTTTCGGCTACCTTTCATTGTTTCTGAGCTATGCCAAACACCTCATCTTTGCCTAGAACACATAACGCACCGCAGTTGCTCTTCATGTGTGAACCTTGAAAATGCGAGTTCCTTTCTTTTCGTCACATTCCATTATTTAAATTTTAGCTTCTCCGTGACCATCACAGAATCTCACAGCATCCTCAACATCAGCGGACAGCTGAAATACTTACTCTCTTAACATCCGATTACGAGCAAATCATCTATTGTTTTCTGATTATTCCGAGTTCCCAACACGTTGTCTAATCCTAATATATGCTTGCAGATGACTGATGCTTTTAACATTTGGGCATTTGGTTCTTCTGAATGAAACAAATTAATTCTCGTTTACACTTTTATCGACTAAATCAGTGTCTTATTCCTATGGTTTTACTTTTGCTTGGAGGCAACAGAAGAATTCAGCAGATCAGTATTTTATCTCCCTGGCAAATAATTAATCCTTCTAAGAACTCAGCTAGAAACACATTATCATTTTGTCTGTCTACCTGTGGGCATAAATCTGAAAAATATCTTTAATTGATATTAATTAGTTGATTCTTTAACTGATGTTACATCAATTAAAATTCCTTGTGTTGTTGTAATTAACACGGAAAACTGTTTTAAACATTTTCTGGTACAGGATTTTCTCGCTGAGTAAGTGTGTAATTCCATTTGTCACGAGATGTATGTGTTGCTGTGAGGCAAGTTTCAAAATGTTCTACTGGATTTTGTTAATGAATTTACCCAATCTAGTAGAGCATTTGAAAAATCTATTCTTTTTGAAGAATTTTCATACGATTTTTGTAACCACTGAGTGACACTTTACGAAGGGCAATAAATAGGAAACAATCGATGGAGCGAAAATTTATCGCTGAGTGAGACACTCGTTATTGTGCCTATTCTGAAGCGCTTATCCTGGACAAAAATAAGGAGCCCTTTTTTTGTTTGGAGTTTTACACCATTCGCACACACACACACACGCACACAAGGTCAGGAATGGTCTTCCGTCCTTTATTTAGGACCGTTGGTTCCAGAGAAAATCTAATGTCGTAATCACTTCAAACGTGTCCTCACCTCTACCGAACACGGTTTTGTGAAAAAACGCTCAACGCTTACCAATTTGTTCCACATCACAGGGGATATTTCGTCATCTATTGACAGAGGATCACAAGTTGATGTTATTTGCACTGAGTTTGCTAAAGCTTTTGACAAGGTTCATTATGGCATTTTCCTTAAGAAATTAAACTGTCTTAGCCTCAGTGATAACCTTCTGTCTTCGTTTAAGTCCTATCTTTCCAACTGGTCCCAGTCTGTTATTTATAACAACCATGTTTCTGATCCCTATGTTGTCACGTCTGAAATACCCCATGGCTATAATTTAGGGCCACTTTTGTTTTCCATATACATTAATGACCTTCCTTTTGGCATTGATGGCCCTGATCTTTTTTTCGCTGATATGTCAAGCTTTATCGCAATGTACAGGTTCTTGATGACCTCTCTACAATCAGGAAGATAAGCTCTCCAACTTGCTCTTCAAACAGGCATATTTAACCTGCTTTAATAGTGTACGTTAAACTTTCTCCAACTCACCATTTCCAAGTGTCATGCCATTTCCTTTTCGCTGAAAAGAAACCCAATTCTTTTTTGCTACAAAGCTGCAGACTTTTCTCTTAGCCGGACAAACGATATCTGGTTTTTGTTGGGAGTCACATTTGATTCCAACTTGAACTTTAAAAGCCATATCCAAAGAATTGCACTTTTAGCCTATAAAAGTCTTAGATTCATCATGCGATTATCTAAATATATTTTCTGTACTCAGGCACTTATTCGCATATTTGAGACCACGGTCTGATCTTCACTAAAGTATGCTGCGATCACTAGCCTTGTATCACTAATAAATGAAACTAAGGAAGTACAAAAAATATTTCTACGACACTTTTCCCCCAGATTACTGGTGTTTATATCGCTGATATCCCGATAGCTGACCTGTCATTCTTCAAGATGACCTCTCCGAAATCAGGAAGGAAGGCTCTCCAACTTAAGTTTCTGTACGGTATTATCAATGGAGAGATAGACAGTGATGTATTCAGGCATCTTCTTGGGGGTGCTTAGCCCCCCCGAAAATCCGTGAACGCCACTCCGTAGATTTTTAGGCGATCTCTTTTTATATTTAGTCTAATTATTTTCGTTTTTAGCTGAATATTTGGAGAAATTTAAAAAAAATGAAAAAAATGAGGGAAAATGTTATAATAATAAGAAGAAGAAGAAGGAGAAGAAGAACATTCACATGGACTTCAATCTGAAATTTCTATCATTCTTCAATAAAACATTAAACAGTCATCGCTGAAGGGACAATTTTCCAAGCACTGACAATTCGGACTGCTTCTGCAATAAAAACCTATTTTTACAGAGTAGAGATGATTGCACTACAATACATCATCATATTTTGAAAGCTGGCATTCAGCTTTATTTCAGTCTTCTGAATGCCGACAGCCATGTATAGAGTTAAGCCTCAGGGTAGCTAACGTGACGTTACAGCTTCCAATACAACAAAATATTTGCTACCTGATTTTTAGCAACAGCAAATTATTAGCAATTATTCCCATAAAAAGGGTTTTTTTTCTGCCGGTGGGCATTTTACACTCTGTTGCACAAAAAAAAATAAAAAAAAATCGAGGCATCCCAAACTGGCATCCAAACGGTTAGTTAGTATTTTGTTTTCTTTTGCTACTACTGTATGTGTTAATCTAAAGTGGCTGAAACCAAATGGCAGGGGAATGGTTTACACCATACGTTTTCAGGTGATAACACTGTAATAATTCCTCAATAATCAGAAATACGCTTGTAGTACGGCGAGGACATTTTTACCACTCCTAATAGGGGTTTTTATGGGGGGAGGGGATTTTCTCATGCACATCGTTATCTTACTAGCATCCTCAATATTTTACGCCATCCCATGGTAAAATCCGTGGTGCATTACTGAATAACAGCAAAGGTGTAACATATATACATTTTTAATAACTTGTATGTATACCTAGATTTCTTGGAATTAGCATTTGCGATATAGGAGCATAAAGGAGTTTTTACACTCTATCTAAACTTTTTATATATACACTGGTGTGCCAAAACTAAGGATGAAGAGGAAAAATTAGCATAACAGCGGAACGAGCAATTAGAACGGACCGAAAGACCACTCAGGAGATAGACTAGGGCCCGGTGCGGTTGGGCATGCTCATATATGCAGCATGACGTAGGGGTGGAATGTCGGAAGGGTATAAAGCACACAGGAGGTGTACGCTCAGCAATCCGGAGAAAGCTATTGCACGGTGTACATCGGTTTGAACGACATCGAGTCGCTGCCACCGTGTGATATGGCCAACAGGTAATCTAGTAGATGACATCTGGATGACTTTACCCTCGGTCGCGTCATTGGGAAGTTGGAAGACGGCCGAAGTGTGCCTAGTGTGGCAGAGGAGTTCGGGATCACTCACAGCATCGTTTCACGAGCTTGGAGAGCATTTCAAACGACAGGAACAGCTGTCCGAGAGTTTAGCAATGGTCGTCCACGAGCAACCACGGCGGCGGACAACCGGTATATTGTCCTACAGGCAAGAATAGACAGACGGCAGACAGCGAGAGAAATCGCAAGACACATGCAACAGACAACTGGACGTCCGTTATCGCGTTTGGCCGTGGCCAGGAGGCTGCACTAAGGTAGTCTATTTGCACGACGACCAGTACGGTGTGTGCCATTAACGAATGCTCATCGGAGACGGCGGTTTCTGTAGTGACAGGAACAAGAGAACTGGACACATCAGCAATGGGGTCGAGTTCTCGTTAAGGATGAGAGCCGATTTAGTCTGACCAGCGATTCTGGACGTATACACATCTGGAGAGAGCAGGGAACCCGCAATCACACCTCCAACATCATCGAAAGGGAACGGTGTAGAGATGGCGGAGTTCTCATTTGGGGCGGTATCATTCTTGGTAGCCGTACTGACCTCCACATCTTCCAAGGAGGTTCAGTCACTAGTGTCCGCTATTGTACCGAGGTTCTCCAGCCTCACGTGCGTCTGTTTAGAGGTGCTGTGGGTCCTGAGTTCCTCTTCCTGGACACCAACGCTACACTTCATCGTACAGTAGCTGTCGCAGAGCTATTGGAGAGGTAAGATTTTCAACGCATGGATTGGCCCGCAAGGTCCCCGGACTTAAATCCAATCGAACACGCGAGGGACCTTTTCGGGAGACTCTTGGCAGCGCGTCACCCGCCGCCAGCATCGATTCCGGAGCTGCGATTGGCGTTACAAGAGGAATGAGCTGCGATTGGCGCTACAAGAGGAATAGGCTGCGATGCCTCAACAGCTCCTTGACAACCTCGTCTTCAGCATTGACAGATATTTTAAATCCTGCAACGCAGTCAGGGGTGATCATATCCCCTACTAAAGACTGGATTTTTCTTGGCAGCCGCCTGTCACATGGACGTTTCTGTCTTCTGTCCAGTTGTGCCCGAAGCTACCTTTTCAATAAAGTGCCTTTGTATCCTTTGGATTCCTTGTTTGGGCGGTTTTTCTAACTTGTCCCATATTTTTACATCTTGGATATTTTATGGTATGATTTGAGTCGATGTGGAGCACTTCTGCACGACGTTACATTCGAAAAGCCATCTCGTCCTTAATCTTTGAACGCCAGTGTATTAACGTATATGTATAAATAACAAAATTGTGATTATATGCATGTAATCTGTCAACAAGTTTTGGCCCCCTCAGAATTTGTAATTGACCCTCCAAAACAACTCTCTGAATGCAACGCTGGAGATAGATGATATTCAAATTGTACACTTATTAATTTTCCGTGTGCCACGTTCACCAAGGACAAAATGTGAAGTTTTGGTTGTGTCATTCTGCAGGGCTCATGATAGGAAAAAATTTTCGTTATGCAAAATGTATAGACTTCAACCCTCACTTGAAGAATGTCCGGATATTTTTAATGTAAGTTATGAGTTTTTCGCAAAGCATGTTTTGCGAGATTGTAATTATCACATTTAGTGCCCTATGATTTTAATGCACAATGATGCTATAGCAATTCCTGCAACTGGATCTACCGTGTGTAGGGATGTGCTTACAAATAAAACATAAATAAAAACAAAACACGTCGTACCCTGCAGTTCGAATCCAGCCCGCTGTGTACAGTAAAAACTGAAAGGGCTTTCTATGAGACGCTGTTCGAAGCTATTTTGAGAGAATACTCATATACACTGGCGGAAAGTGAAATAAGATCACTAAGAAAGAATTGGCGGACGATCATGAAATTTACATATGATAATGAGGTCTAGTTTACGTAGGTGTGATGCTAATTTCGGGACCAACAGGTGAGAGCTTACGCCACAGCATGGCATAATATGCAAATTATCGTTGGTGGTATATAAGGAGTACGGCGAAGTGAATATAATCAGTCGTCGGCGTACGGACACGTGTGAAGACCTGAAGAAGCTGCAATACCTGGACATGGAAGACGTGTACGATTTCAGCAGTTATCGGACTTTGAGCGAGGTCGTCTAGTCGGACTCCGCGAGGCCGGGTGGTCGTATCGTCGTATTGCGGAGAAAATTGGACGGGAAGTATCGGTGTTGGTATGATGGTGGCGTAGATGGTCCGAGGAACATTCCCACACGAGAAGACGTGGAACCGGGAGTCACAGACGGACTGATGAGCGGACCGATCGACGCATAAGAAGAGCGGCGTTGTCAAGCAGAACATCCACTGCGACGCAAATTCGAGCTGCCGTTGCACCTGAGGTTACTGTGCGAACAATCCGCAACCGGCTACTGGATGCACGACTACGTGCCCGTGTGCCTCTGGCATGTGTACTTCTCACTCCAGCCCACCGTCAGGAACGGCTGCAGTGGTGTTGACAACGTTTGTACTGGAGAACGCAATGGCGATCTGTCTTGTTTAGCGATGAAAACAGATTCTGCTTGGGAGCCTCCGATGGCTGTATGCTTGTACGCAGACGCACAGGGGAGCGACTCCACTCTTCTTGCATCCGCCAGCAACACACAAGGCCTACACCTGGTCTCCTGGTGTGGGAAGTGGTCAGCTATCGCTCCCGTAAACAACTAGTGTTTGTACTGGGTACGTTAAACAGCACCTCCTACATCAACAACATCATTCAGCCCGTTGTTGTGCCATTTGTAAGGTCGGTCCATCGTGGTGTTTTCCAGCAAGATAACGCACGCCCACACACGGTACGTGCAACGCAATATGCACTTCAAGGTGTGAGACAAATTCGATGGCCTGCACGTTTACCGGATCTGTTCCCCATTGAGCACGTGTGGGATTTTATGGGACAACGACTTATCCGGTCTCCACGGCCAGCCACGACCATCCCCGATTTACGCGTCCAGGTTGAGGATGCTTGGAACTCAATACCCTAAACTTACATCCAACACCTGTACGACAGACTCCGTGCCAGAATTGCACAGTGTGACACAGTTCATGGCGGTTCAACCTCGTACTAACCATGTTACATGGAAATGTTATTTTTCAGTTTACCAGCAAATACAGCTGTATATTGCCATAATATTTTGATCACGTTATCCTCTGTATTCCGTTATTATGCTGTATAAATTTCGTTAGTATCAGACGTCTCCTTCTTGGTGTTCTTTTTTCACTTTCCGCCAGTGTATATTTGGTAAGTTGAGGTTATAGGGTTCGTCTTTTGTACTTTTCGTTCTATATCAGGGCCAATCATGTGACGAAGTGAGAGAGATAAGAACTCAGGATGGAACACCATTATATTTACACTGAAAATTTAAATCCAATGTTTGTATTTTTTGGGCATCACAATAATTCGGAAACGACATGGTTGTTCGGCGTTACGAAAGTTAAGACTAAAGATGAAGGAGTATCAATATTTTATTTTTATTATTAGCACGTATTTCATACGTATAAAAATAGTACGTGCCTATGGTATCACTTTGTCCTTCCGTCCGTTTGTGGACACCATATTTTCGCAACTATTAGCCCGCTTTGAATTTGTTTCTAATTGGGCAACTTGATATGTAAGAACGATGATCCGTGTTTTCTGCTTGTTTTTTACGATGAATGATTTCGCTGTTAGAGGGCGTAAATGCAAATACTATCGGATTCAAATTACATTTTATGATTGCTTCTACATATCCGATTGAAAATACAATTTCATTTATTCGAAACCGTTAACAAAGGCAGTTTTCGATGCAGTTTCTTTTTCAAGTAACGCATAGTTTTTCCGCTATGGGGTGTATAGTTAAATTGCGATTCCCCGATATCTCTGCCTCTAAAAGGCAGATTTGAAAAACATATTTTGCGTCGGATAGAGATCCTGGTGGGAATTGTTCAGCATATAATCCTTTCTTAAATAATGGTATTGCTACGAGGGAACACAAGTGTATATTTCTGTTTCTGATGTGATTGAAGCAATATCTGCACTTTTGAAAACTAGATTGAAAAATTCGTTCGCGTTCAGATACCGTTCATCACGACAAATCCTTTGAGAATACCTTCTACTTAAATTGGTGCACAGTTTTTCCGCTGGGGGCGTAGATGTACATAATGTTTTCCTCAATATGACTGCCTTTATCAGTCGGAGTTGATCAATTCTATCTTTCTGGGACAGCGTATGTGATGGAATGTTTTTTGCATTTAATTTTAAAATTTTCTTTCCCCACGAGTGTGCCAATAGAGAGCATAAGTTCAAGATTGCGTTAACAGCATATTAGCAGCAACATCTGTGCTGAAAACCAGATTGTAAATCTCCCTTTTTTGGTCAGATATTACTAACTACAAACATTTTGCCCAACAATAATGCACAATTTCTCCTCTGGGGAGTTCCATGTTTATTATACTTTTGTAGATATCTCTGCTTATAAAAGTCCGATTTATGAAATTCTTTAATACCCGATACTATTTATTCCCTGGGGAGCTTTACTTCTAATCGTTGGTTTTTCCGGTTCCCAAATCTGGCGCTAGGCTTTTGTTAGTGTTAATTTCTGTTTGCAACCGTATTTGTTCTTCTAAAAATCCAATTGAAAAAAATTATTTTGCTGTACGTCATTTGCGGCAGTCAAGATGGGAAAATTTTATCATCTTTAAGGGCTGCACAGTTTCCCGCTAAGGACGCAAATGCCAAAACCATTTTCTTCCTACCTCCCTTTCCAGGAGACGTATTTCAAATGTTTTTCTCCTTAGCATAGCTATTTCCCTATGAAGAAAACTTTTCGCGTATTTTCTACTTTTCCGTTATTCAAAAATTTCCATCCCTAGAGACAGTAAAGTTATGTAATGTTTTCCTCTGCATCTCGTTTAACCGTTCAATTCGAAAATTCTTTTGCCTATGATGTCTTCCTTCAGCTATGAGAAACTTTTTGTGCACAATTTGTTAATTTTAGTTATACGTTTTTCAGCCGCTAATGAAAGAAAGTAGCTATTTCTATTTCTCGATATTTTATCGATTGCATAAATACGATTGATGTTTTTTGGTAACGGGTTCCTTTGACTATAAATAACACTGAAACTTTTTATTCGTGCCAGAAAGATTCAAAAGACGTGCTCATTACTACCGAAAATTCGGTGTGATCTATCTTCTCATTGTTCCCTTTCTGGAAGGGAAGACCGTCTTGCCTCTGAATCGTATTACCTTTGGATTGGTGCGACAAAACAAAACAAAAATTAAAATATGTATATAAGAGTAAAAAGAATTAATGAACTTTTGTAAATAATTTCTACAAGATATTTGCCTGCTCATTCAAACATATGAAAGAATATATGATGTCATTTTGCTGCCAATTCACACACATCGCTTGATAAGCTCTATATTTTGATTCATTCTTATAATTTTAGCGAAAGTGCTATATGTGCGGGAAAGGTACGAGCTGTGAGACTGAAGTTTATGGTCAGGCACTTTTAGGAGAAGCGAAACAGTTTCGGAAAGCTTGATCTTATTAATTTGTCAGAACATTTACGTTTACAATTTTAATGACACGCCTTTAAAAACGATGGGACTGACAAAATCCACCTTCCGAAACAGCAGCTGCAGAAACACAATGGAGGCCATCTCGGAGTTAAAAATATGTACGAAATTTCGTCTGAACTTTTAAACTGCGAGTCAGCATACATAATGGTGGCTTAGAACTATTCAAGCTGTACCCTATGGGTTTACTTTAATCTTTGTAAGGAAGCAAAGTAAGTATATTGCTCACAGGTAGGGATGGAGACCAGTCATAAATTCAAATAAAATCGGACATTAAAACTAATCTGAATATGGAGACTGCGCCCTTCTCATTAGAGCACAAGCAAAACTGCCTTTCAGAAGAAGGCAAACAACCCTGAAATGCTAATTGTGGACATTAATGAGCAAAACGAAAGGAAGGTACCATTTAACTGGACACGTGTGCAGTATTTGTTTTGTCACTCTGTGAAGCTTCCAAGAACCAAATGCTGTTGTTCTTGAAACGAAAGAAACACATTCGTCGATCAGATGCAGCTGGTATTCAGAATAAAAGGCTTTTTTTAGAAAAGTGCTTCATTTTGACGAAGCGGCGTTGTGCATCCAGAAAACGGGTTTCAGTTCAACAACGAATGGCTTCGAACTACAAATTCCTTGGAGAGCACGAGGTTCATATAGGAAACTTTAGTTTGCTTTAGTGCCTTATCATTGTAACACAGCCCTTAACAGGTTTATAATACAAGGGACATTCAGAAAGTTTTAGGCCAAGTACACTATATTGACAAAGGTCCCCGTACACTTAGAAGAGAAACGCAACATAATATTTATGAACATACGTTAGTATGGTGTCGGTCCACCTTTGGCCTTAATGCATGCACTGACCCTTCGAGACACGTTTTCGACAAGTTTTAGAACAAAGCGATAGGCAAGCGCTTCCATTCAGAACATAATGTTGCCGCTAACTGTTGCATAGTTGTAGGCCTTGGTTCCAAACTTCTTATGCGGCGCTCTATATCATCACATAGGTGCTCTATGGGATTAAGATCAGGGTTCTGTGCTTCCCAGTCCACACACGATACGAAATTATCGTCAAACCACGGGGTAACAGTCCTTGCTTTATGGTTCGGTGTATCATCCGGCTACATAATTGTCCAGAATATCATCCTCTGGGCATAATTGTTAAGAATTTCGAGATAGACGCTCTTGTTAACAGGTTTGTCCACGATAACCAATGGGCCGGGACCATACCACGAAAAACACCCTCACACGAGTACACTGCCAGTTCCAAAGTTAACCGTAGGAACAGAACACTGTGGTAAATAGCGTTCCCCCAGCTGCCGCCATACCCACACAAGGCCATCAGACTGATGGATCGGGTATCTGGATTCATCAGTATATGGGACCCATTTCCATTGAGCTACGATCCACGATAAATGTTCTTACAACATGCTATACGACGAGTAGCATTCCGAGTGGTGATGAAAGGCTTGTGAGCAGCCGCACGACCACGGTAACCCATGGAATGAAGTTCTCTGCGAATGGTACGTGTACATATTGAGGTTCCAGCATTTTAACGTACCTGTACACTGAAGTCTTGTGCAGTACTCCGTCGATTAGCTGTAACGACTCTCCTGAGGCTTCGACGTTCTCTATCACAGATTTTCTTGGGTCTGCCGGTACATTTTGCTGCTTCAGGTATGCCATGTGTCTTCCACTTAGTCAGTACATCCAAAACAGTTGACTTGGGTATGTTTAAACGCCTCTCGGTTTCTCTTATGGACAACCCACTGACGTAACACCCAACAATCTTTCCTTTTTCAAAGCCAGATCTCTTCCGCCGCAGCATTTTCACTCAACCTCACAGTGCGATATGATCGCTGTCAGCTGCAAGCTTGTTTTTATACCGTTTGCACTGTACCGCAAACCTTATCAACCCAGCGGATCCTTTGATTTACTTTTGAAGGGGTGTCCGGTGACTTTTGTCAATATAGTGAATATGCAGTTACGTAAGGATGTTGAAAGTACTTTTCAATATTAAAACTATTAGTGGAATAAAAACAAGACAGATGACACCAAATTCTCAGGTGTAATGAGCGCTTTTTTAAATCATTTCTGACAGGAAGAGATGTTTCAAAGATTTCCAGAAGAAAAAAAATAGCGACAAAAAGAAGGCATTTACGCCTCCTAGACGAAATATGCGGATAATTTTAAATGCTCAATGTTAGGTGTTCCGCATAATGTATTGAACGTGTGAAAAAACTTAGCGGGCTTTCTACACAATCGATAAAACATCCTCAAATAGGAATATCTACAGGGAGAGTCAAATGAAAAATTTAAATAAGTTTTCTCACAATTTATTGAACAAAAGTGATACACACCTGTATCATTTTTCAACGTAACTTCTATTTTGTGCATTACAAGTTCTCCAGCGCTCACAAAATGCATAGATTCCAGTAGAAAAAATTCTTTCGGGCGCGTGCAGCCACTCATGCACCACCTGCTGCACCTTTTCATTGGACCTCAAAGTCTTCCCTCCGATCGCAACTTTGAGTGGTCCAAATATGTGGTAATCACTTTGGGCAAGGTCTGGTGAATACGGCAATGTTCAAGATACTTGAAGTGCAGATTTTGTATGGTTGAATTCGTTGCATGGGCAGTATGATGCCGAACATTGTCATGTTGCAACAAAACGTCAGTTCTCAGAGGTCCAAGTCATTTGGATTTGATGGCAAGTCAAATATGATTTCTGATAAAATCTGCATACCTGTCAAAGGTTACAGTGTTCCTCCTGGGCATGCAGTGCTCCAAAATTGCGCTTCGTTGATCCCAAAAGAGAGTCAGCATAACCTTCCCTGCAGTTGGCTGCGCGCGGAACTTCTCCTGTTTTGGTGAAGACGGATGGCGCCATTTCTTGCCCGCTCTCTTTGTTTTTGGCTGATTTTAGTAAACCCAGTTTTCATTTCCACTAAACATTCTCTTTGGGAAACCATCAGCATCTGCTTCAAAGTATAGTGAAAGTACTTGACAGCTCTCAACACGTCGTTGTTTCAATTCTGGAGTCATCTAGCGTGGTACCCACCTTGCAGTTACTCTGTTGAACTGAAGCACATCATGGATGACGTGGTGCGCTGAACCATGACTGATGTTCAAAAGTGCGGCTATTTAATCCACCGTCACTTAGGGATTTCCCCTCACAATACCTTCAACTGCTGCAATGGACTCTGCGAGGAGAATCTCTCACTGAACTCAAGCGGTTTCGGAACCTCCTAGTCCAATCGTACAGTTGGTGGAGTAACAGATATGCATCACCATACTGCAACTTCATTCAACGATGAATTTTAATAGGCTTTACGCCTTCACTACTCAAAAAACGAATGGCAGAACGTTGTTCCTCTTTGATGCATGTCTCAAGTGGGGAGGCCATCTGTATACAGCTACTGTGACGTCACTAAGCCTGTCTGCACCGTGCTGCTACCTGTAAGAAACTCTTTTAGTCATTGGTTACTATATTGCCAAGATACAAGACAATGACACTGTATTTTGAATTTTTATCGCACTTTTAAGGTTTTCATTTGACTCATGTGATCAGCCATTAGCAGCGGAAATGTGTGATACGAAAAATCACAAATTGTGTACAAAGCATTTATCATAACGGGTGATATCTAAGGCAAAGGGAATTTTTCAAACAGAATTCTTCGAAACGAAGATACGGTGCCAAGTATGGTACAAATGAAAGTGAACCGTTACACACCCTATTGGAAAAATTGTGTGGTCAAATATTGGCAAATGTGCAACAAATATTCCTCGCCATAAACCCTATGTAGGTAGCTAAAAAATGTTTTAAATGTTGAGGTCAAATTAAACATTATTTTGAGACTAAAAGTATGTAAAAATGTTTTCCACAGAGAGTGGTGTCTTACTGAAATAGAAGTTTTTCATTCAGATTTCTAAGATCGAAGATACGTGTAGAAACTGGTTAAAAATAGAAAAGTACACTTACGCTCCCTAGTGGTAAACAATTGTGTCTCAAAGTATTGTGAAACCCATGTAAATTATTCGTTGTCGGGACCTCTACGTAACGCCGAGAAAGAAAATTAATAATAAAATCCTGTTTTTGAAGCAGAAGTTTCAGAAAAAATTAATGTTAATGGAACAACTTATAAGATTCAAAAATAAGATTCCATGAAGAACTACGACAGCGATAACTGCCCGTACGCTGCTTGGCATCGACTCGAAGAGGTTCTGCATGTTTCTCTGAGTAAGGTGATTCCATGCTGTCTCGATTGGTACTCAATGTTCTTTCTGGGTAACTTCCGGAAGGAGCCGATCGAGCCAGCGATCGAGTGACCATAGCCCACAATTATTCAATGGACGACAAATGAAGCGAACAGGCTGGATAAAGAAAACGTGACACATGTCGGGAATCCGGGAGCTGTAAGGCATTCCGCATAATATGTGGTCGGGCACTGTCCCGCTGAAAGATGGCACCGGGGACTGTTTGCATATATGGCAACATTTCATCCTTTACAACTTCTGCGATGTACTGCTGGATTTTCATGATTCTTGCAAAGCGACGATGCGCAAACGTAAATGGAACCCAACAGCACTACCCCAGACCAGAACGTCCATGTCAGATCCGTATGACGATGTATAATGCATACCTCTACAGCCGTTCACCACGGTTTTGCCGTTGGAGGAGACGCCCATCACGGGTCATTAAGTTGAACCGCGACTCGTCGGAAATACCTATGCACTGCCATTCATCACGCCAGTATCTGCGTTCTTGGCCCCATTGCAGCTCTGACGTCTGTGGTTTAAGGTCAATAAAAGTCGAAACAATGGATGGCGAGCGACAAGATCTTTCTGAAGCATACGGCGTTGGACAGAGCTTAAAGATGATCCTTGATGTGTAACAGACCACCACTGATGTACTAAACCTCGGGAAGCGGGCGTTCGGTCCGTCAAAGCTATACGGTGGTGGTGACGGTCTTTACGTAAGTGCTTCTGTCGCTGGGCTTCAGACTGGGCATATTTGTTCGTAAGACTTTCCTATTCCCACTAACGTCCTATTCGTATCTCTGTGCTCGCGTTTCGCCTAACACGACCGGCGGCGATGTAACGAAAGGAAAGTTCGCTTAGGCCTCGCTCAAAGTCCGTCAGCTATACGTACGGGTCTCTCTCTGCTGCGATGGAACGTACTCATTTCCTACCACTACCTTACTATCACATTTCCAACGAATGGACTATGGCAAACCTACACAATACGATCTGTCTTTATACCTCCCGCGGGGCAGCTATGATGTCGTGGCTGGCAGAAAACATTAGTATGTATGCTACGGTTGTAATCAGTCGCACCTCCTTACGTGATCTACCCATCCTGCGAGTTTCAATCCAATCACACATGTGTTTCCTTGTGTCGCAATTTCAACAAACAGCAGTGTATTTATTGCTTTATTTTGACTGAACTCGATTCACACAGAACACAGTGTTTTGAACCGCGACCCTCGAGTTAAATTTAAATTATGTATAACTTCCCTGCATGCAGTGTCGTCCGTGGATTCAGTGTTCATAAGGTCTTGTTGGATTAGTCTAAGATACTAATATTTCAACAATTTCAGGCTTATGATTTCAGGCACTTACGGTGCATGCAATTTAATATTTTAAACACTTTACATATGTCTCTATGGTCGCGTATTATATCATGCTAGATTTGCTCCGATGTACGAAACTACAGAAGACACTAATGCCCCAAATTTCACGTGACCACTTAAACAAACCCTTGGATACCTAAAGGATACACATTAAACGGGTCACTTTAATTTATATGGTGCTTAGCGAAATGCACGAATACAATCCTGTTTATTCATGAGCCAATCATACAGTGTCATCAAAATGTTTTCAATTGAACAAAATGTCTTGAATTTGGCCTTCTGTAGCTTTGAAACAAACCTTTTATATTCTACAAGGAAAACACTGGAGAAGAAATCTTGAAACAAAAGCGTGAAGGTAATTAATATGAAATGTACCATTTTTTTCTTAATATAACGTTAATCAAAATGGGAAAAAAAAACGTGCAAGCTACTTTCTCGACTGGGGTGCAAACTACTTTCTCGACTCGGGTCACCTGCTGATGTGCCACTCATGACCCATTTCAGCTTCTAAAATGAGCAACTCGTCCGTGGATTCCGTGTTCATAAGGTATATCCTCCACGAACGATGCGCACATGGAATATTAAAATATGGACGCAGCATAGAATTAATAACATTTGTACCTAAATGCTGAAAATTGCCCAGAATGTTCTGACGCAAAATGTTATCTGATCTTAGAAGCTAATTCGAAGAATTGCCTCGTGGTTGAGCAGTTCTTTATCCTCTTCAAATCCAGAATAATGATGTCCCCTTTTAAATCATTCGGCGATTGATTACTTTCCTTTTCTAGGAGCAGTGGCTCGAAATCGGAAAAAGGAGACTTCTTTTGGGATTAGATGCTTAAGGATGGTAGTGAAATAGGTAGAACAAAGAGAAAGTAGAAAAAGTCGTTTAATTTTGAAGGTGGAACAACGAGCGGGAACTTATGAGTTTAAAAGTTGCAGTTTCTGTTAAATAAATTAATAATTATTCTACCATAGGGAATGAGTTTCGAAAAAGCTTCATACGTTCGTGAGATGTATTGCACTTCTGCAGAAAAATGAAGCCCCTTTTTATTCGTTTCTGTTTTACTTTAGGTAAGTGCCACTTATTAGTTTCAAACCCTGCTACAGTTTGAAAAGTATCTATCTCAGTTGACAAAAGTATAAAATTTCAAGAGCATTATACACTCATCGTCAAAAAAATTGTTGCACCCAGAAGGAATAATAAACAAAAAAATGTTTCAAATAATAAACAAAAAAATGGGTGGCAGCAAAATAATACAGGCCTAAATTCATTCTGCGGTAAGAAGTACTGAGGGTGAATTGAAAGTTTTGCGATATTTGCATAAACGTATGTGCTGCGGACGTTATGTCACGTGTTTAAACTACCATCACGAACAATAACTTTGCGCACCAAGAAGGAAGCATCGGATTGAACTGAAATTTTATGGACGTAATGATACAGATGAATGATACACATGATGGCAAAAACAGAGCTGCAGGACAATTACAGAGGGACCTGTGGCACGCAGTACGGTCATTTCCAATAGCGCGTCGCACTGCCTCGTGCGGCGATGCATGCTACAATACGGTCCGGCATGAAGGCGAACAGATGCCTGATGGTGTCCTGCGGCAGGCTGGACCCCACGTGTTAGACGGTGTGCTCCAAATCCAGGATAGTGCGACCCGGCTGCAGCCGGCGCTTCAACTGGTCTCAAACATACTCGATAGGCGACATGTCCGGGGAGCGGGTAGGCCACGGAAGTGTCTGGACATCAAGTAGGCAGTCTTGGGCAACCCAAGCCTTGTGCGGGCGGGCATTATCTTTCTGGTATAGCGCACCTGTAATCCCGGCCAGGAATGAGAGCACGTGGGGCCGTGGGATCTCATACACATATCGCTGGCCCGCCAATTATCCGCGTACCACTAGTAGAGCTGATCGGCTATCGTCTGCAATGGCTCCCGAGACCATAATTCCTGCAGTGGGGAAGGTGTGGCGCTCGATAGCGAGGTTGGGATTGTGTCGTTGACCCGGGGACCTTCACACAAGGGCACGATGGTCATCTGTCCCCAAAACCACGCAGTACTCATCGCTAAAAACCACACGTCGCCAGTCTGTGGCGTTCCACGTCACTCTGGCCTGACACCACTGCACACATAGCCGGTGATGTTCCTGTGTTAACGGCAGCACATGTAAGAGGTGCTGGGATCGCAGATTCTCTTCCGCGAGGCGTCAATAAATGGTTCGCGGGCTCACAGGAGCCGCTACATCTGCCTGCATAGTGTACCGCGTCCTCTTGGAATCCTTTCGTGCCTGGCGCGCGATCCTTCGATCCTCTCTACCGGTGGTCCTCCTGGCCTGTCCGGAGCCGCTCCGCCTTGTGGCAGTGCTGTCACGTGTCCACTGCTCACAACACAGTCGGACGGTATTGTCAGAACGAACCACTTGGCGGACTATACGGCGCGCCGACCAGCCTGTGGTTTTCAGCTCGATGACCTCTTTCAAAGTCCGTAAGTTGCGTAAATCGAAATCTCTGGCATCTACCCGGCATTCTTGTAACTCTGTACACTTGCTTGCGTCGGCCGGTGCTTTTCGCTTTCATGGGACATCGACTACATGCCAGATTATAAGGCTGCCGGTTCATGCTTGCAGCACCACCACAGGGTGTGTGGTCATGTGCACTCACACCAAACACGGATCATTTGCATACCAGCATGCACTCTACCTATTTGCAAAGTTTCGCGGTTGTAGCATGTTTTATTCTAGGTGGCCAAATTTCATTGTCCGTGAGTGTAGTTAAAGTCCCGCACTGCAGTCAGTCGAAAGAGACATAAAACTGTAGTCGTTGCTGTGAACAGGATTGCATGTCATCCGTGTGTCTGTGGTTGGAACGCCTAGGAGATGATCAGACACAACCGGATAATGAGGGGCATTTGATTTACGAGTTTGAACTCGGCCTTAGCCATGCTTAAGCAACACGAGACATTTGTCATGCGAAAGCGGAAGGTTCTGTGGACCACAGCACCGCAACCAGATGGCTCAAGAAATTTTGTTCAGGTGATAGAAAACTCGACGATCAGCCAAAGACAGGTAGGCCGCAAAGACGGGGCAACACGATGGTCAATACTTTGCGTGCTAACCAGCTTTCGTTGTAAAGGTACGTATGAAGACATAAAGCGATCCAAATATTGCAAAACTTTCGACTCACCTTCTGTATTTCAGAAATATTAGTAGCGTCTGGAAGATGGAACTCTATCAAGATAAGTAGTCATCACTTTCATTTCCCCTTCCGTTTTGTACTATAAACTGTACAAAAATACATCTTTTGATCATCGGCGAAGCTCTTCAAGTTCTTTACATTTAAAACCGAACTTCGCATTCGAAAACATTTTCACTCACTTCAGAAAGACTTATGGCAAGGGCTTGTTGGAAATAGAACAGATATGATGAGTCTTTTATTGTTATTGCCACACGTAGAACTTCTTGTCGTTGTTTCCTGGAATATCCATGAGAAAATATCGCAAACTAAAAGAGAAAAATTAAGCATAATTACCGACTAAAAACATCTATATAAGTTAACCCCTTTATTAAATGTTTTCCATCTCACGTAAAATAAATTTCAACGCAATCTGTTTTCATTTAAATTCATCTGATGTGAATCGAAAAGTATAAATTAGCATTGTTTTCTTGTTTCCATAAAAGTTTCGCTGTAGAGACGAAAGTCACTCATACTGTATACCTAAGTATATGCGAATGACCAGGAAATTATTCCAAGGTGTGTCAAATTAAGTAAGTGTGTCAATGAACAGATTTTTATGAGTATGTTGTTTCAAAAATAGCGAAAATATTGATTGAGTACGGACAAGTTTTTTTTTTTTTTGGTGTTTTGGGGTGTTTAACGACCGCCATGAAAAAATCGTAGGGCTATGTGTAGGTCCTGTTTCTAATTTAGATGTGCTGATTTCAGAAAGGTTCAGAGGCCGTAAGACAAGCCCACCAGTCGTTCTTCATCAAGGACTCAAGTCCAGGCCCATCTCGAGAAAATGGGCTGGTGCCAGAGCCTCAGACAACGCGGCCACCTTGACAGCGTAGCAAATGCGCTGAGATACATTGCTTTTCTCAAGAAATCTCAATGCGCATTTTTTTTCTTTTACACTCATCGTCAAAAAAATAGTTGCACTCAGAAGGACGTGTCCGATTGCAATGCTATTCGGAAGGAAGGTAAAAGTCATCAGAAACAATAAATGATTAAACATTGAGCTTGATACGGGCAATATTTATTGAGCTACACTCCAATAAGTAGTGTCTCCAAGTATGGCATCTGGCCGCCATGTGTGCTCACACATCATGCCAGGCGTCTCGGCATGGAGTTGTGCGATTTCCTAATGGTGTCTTGCGATAAGCCATTCCATGCAGCTTGAATCTCCTCACATATTTCCTGCAGTTTGTGCGGTAATGGTGGAGTGTGGATAGCGCCTCCAACAGCATCCCACACATTTTCAATCGACAATAGGTCTGGCGATGCGGTTGGCCATGACATGGTCTAGAGACAGCCGCTGTATGAGGACGAGCGTTGTCCTGTTGGAAAATCGCGCCGGAGTGAGCGTTCAGAAATAGTGAAGCCACTGGCTTCAGGATCTCATTAACGTAGCGTTGGGCTGTCAAAGTGCTTGTATTGAACACCAAAGGGGATCTGGCATCGTAGGAAATTACACACCACACCATGACACCAGGTCTTCTGGACGTGAGACGCTAAAAAGAAACCGTTCATATTGGGGCTGACCACGGTGCCTCCATACACGGATTCGATGGTCATCTCCTCCAAGACAAAAGCGAGTCTTGTTACTCAAGATCACTAGCTGACATTCTGCCCGACTCCATGACAGTCTGGTAGGACACCATTGCAGTCTTTGGCGACGATACACTGTTGTTAAGGGCAGTCGTCGTAACGGTCTGCGTGCGTGTAGTCCTACGTCATGCAGCCGTTTGCCAATAGTGCTAGCACTAATTGAACGATGCGTGCAGGGCATCCCTGTTCGCTGAATATCCGCAATCGTGGCTGTTGGGTCACTCCGCGCATGCCGGACAACCCGTCGGTCCTCTCTCTCCGTGGTTCGTCTAGGTTACGCAGATTCTTCCTGTCGCTGCTGCGTGCCTCGTTCTATCCACTGCCGCCAACAGTGTACTATGGTGATATGCGCAACACCAGTATGACGCGCAATACGCAGATAAAACCATCCCACTTCCCGGAGCCCAAAGATGCGGCCCCTCTCCAACTCCTCCAACTGCTCGAATTTCTTCCGAACTTTTCTTCGAGGCATACTTTACTAGTAAAGGATGCATCTAACAACACAGTCAGAATGTTAAGCACACGAAATGGGACGAGCTTATATAGCCGGCCAGGCACAGCGCTACGACCCCTCCTTATTTGCGTCACATGCGCGGCCGAGCGTGGTACTTGAATCATTTGCATGTCTCACGATATCAAACTAACCCACCCAGTTTCATTCTTGTCGGTTGCTTTCATCTGGTTGTAACTTCTTTTTTTTTGGACTATGAGTTTATAATAACAGTGAAGGGTTTGGAAGTTATCACGGAAACTAACAAAGGAATCGCCATTGAGATTTTCTTAAGAATTGCTATATAAATTCGCAAAAAATGTATCGAACATTGCGACTTTTCTAGAAGTTGTCAAATTAGTAAACTTAATAGGGATAATCGGGAACTTATTAAAAGTTTTCGTATCGACAAACTTGGTGACACTCATCTTTTTTTTTTATTTCGTGGTATAACGACCTCCTGAGCTGCTCTAAAGGCCAAGGCTATCTTCTGTCCCAGAGATGTGGCCACTGGTTTCAGTAAAGAAAAGGGGCCGTGCTGTGGGGCAGTTGCCGCATCCATGCATCTCCGGGACTCGAGCCCCTCCAGACCATCGGACAATACTAAGACCACTGCGTCATCCAGGAGGCACACGTGTTTTCCATAATATTCATTTTACTTATTTTTCGCGATAGCATTAACCAGATCTTCTTGTATAAACTGAATAATACAGAGCAATTGAGAGAATGAAAATTTTAGGAAGTAGAACAGAGACTCACATCAAGGATTTCTTAGTAAGTAAATTTTTAAAATTTGCTTAAATAGAAATTTACAGTAATTCCATAATGATGATACCTTTCCTTAGGCATTAGATAAAGTTCGAATGTTGAACATTTTGTATCTCGAGAATTTTAGACTCATTACGGTATCCAGTTCTTATGATAAATTATTACAATCTGCTCATATTTGTATTTCATATTGATTTATCTACGACTTTCGTTATGATAACGGTGTGACACTTTCTGACGTACATTGTAAATGAGATGGTTTTATAGCTTAAATGTTTAAAGCAATTTTAATACCCTTTAGCGCTGGGTAGAAAAACCAAAGGCGCTTTTCAACCTTGTCAAATGAAAGAGGAAGCCATTACGAATACAGAGGCGAAAAACGTAGAAGAAAGTTCGTTTAGATACGTAGTCTCCTCCTAATCATCTCCTCCATTTTATGTGGTTTACGTAACCCTGAAAAAGAAGCCATGCATTCCTAAACGGTACAAATAATCTGTAGCTTGTCAGACACAGTTGTGCATCACCGCTTCTCTGTAGGAAAATATTAATATGTGTTAGATTGCAGTTATTATAGCAACAAATGAAAATGAAAATCTTTATTCTGAAAACTGAGGCATTGTCTAGGAAAATGAGGACAGCGAGAGTTTTAAAAAGAAACGCACATGCAAATTTGTCACAATCACACTTCATTTTCAGATTCCGAGATTCAGTAAAATACACAGTATATGACGCATGAATTCCTTGTGATGACATCATGCGTAAGTTCTCAGGTGTGAAGCCCGAAGTTAGTAGGCCAGACTTGGCTACAAATGGAGACTAAATTTTTTGATCTCCCAAATTCACGTGTTGGCCATCGTCTTATTATGCACAGCTAAACGTTTTGCAGATTTCTCCTGAGATGGAATAATTTATGTAACAATTCTCAGTTCATGACAAACTTCGATATTAGATATCTTTGCAACAGGAGTCGTTGTCGTAACATTTCTTGGAAAATTCTGAATTTTTTCTTCCTAAGAAAGGAAACTTATTTTGCAGTATTCCACATAGGAAATCTCACGTGAGGAAATCTTTGACGGAGCGCCATGCAAATTTAATGGTATGTGTCGATGGTTGGGTTGTGAAAATGATTGCACTTGCGAACCAATCACGTGATAAATGAGGAGAAAAGACACAAAACGGCTCATTATAGCTAAGTTCGATCGTCCTCATCCTGCGTTTGGACCACTGCATCGGAGTGACCTCGGTGGTAAAAGCACGTGTAAGGAGTGAGAATGTCTGGGCAACGTCATCAGAAATCCTACCATAACACGGACACATTTACCCGAGGCTTCATCACAGGGCTACTTGAGGCTTGTTAGTCCCTGCGTCGTATCGCGGCGGAAAAGGCATCAGGATGCAACAATTGTCGACCAAAGGTGGCGACAGTGGTTGGAGAACAGCAGTGTGAGTCGCCGTAGTGGGGCTGGTGCATGTAGGCGGAAGTGTGAGTGCCTCGATTGCCGCATTCGACGGAAAGCTGTAGCAGCCCATGATTAACGTGCCGTACCAGACATGCTTGGCGGGGTGAATGAAACCATGTGGTATTCAGCGATGAGTCTCGCACCTGTCTCAGCGCCAACGGTCGCTGATTAAGGGCCTGGAGACTAGTAGTCACCGTGTTGATCATCATGCCATCTGTGAGGGTCATCCGGCTCATCCGCCTGGTGTCATGGATTTGGACGCTATCAGTTTCAACATCCGTTACCGATCGTGCGCATAGTGTGCACAATTGCAGCATGACGATAAGTCGATGTGATGCCGCAGCCCGTTTTGTTAGCGTATATTATCCCTGATGCCCAGTTGCAACAAGGTCTTGCTTGCGTGCACAAACATCAGCAGACCGTGCCTACAAAGTGTCCAGGTGCTGTCCTGCCCGACGCGATCGTCAGACTTCTCCCCAATAGGGAACGCTCTGGACGTCATTGCCAGACGACGTAACGCCTCTGCATAACCCCTTGTTATGTGATGAATTGTGGACACAGGGTCATCGATGCCTCAGGACACTATCCGGAGAATTTTCCACTCAATGCCACACAGTCTTGATAAATGTGTAACCCAGCATTGCGGTCATACAACCTACTGACCTAGGCATCATTATGTTGTATCCTCACTCATATCATTAACATAATCTACCAGTAATTGAATAACTTATTTCCAACTCACTCATCTACCTGTATGGTATGTTTCGTCTCATATCGTGCATTCGTTTGTAGTGCGGAATTTTCTGCTTCGAGCAGTATGTATTTTATCCTGAAATCCAGTTGTTTATGTTTATAATTTTACTGAGACAGGAAATGTGGTTTGGAACTCACTTTATCAAGCGTCCTAACGCATACTTAATAGGATGAAAAGTATTGTTTACGATATTCACAGAAGTGCTTTAAGTGAAATTGCGTTAGGCACCAAACATAAGTGATTTATTGAAATTACATGAGTTGTCGGTTTCAATTCCGAAGTGATCGGTTCTGTGTATATCTTCTTTCATAAGTCACGGCAATGCTGAAATTTAAGCTGCATTTCCTCATCTCAGCGATTGGGCATGGTAGTTTCTGAATAAATATGTTTTTTCCGATAGAAACAAAAAGCTAAATAATATCGTGATACCAGTTTCATTCGTGCTGATGCAGTATGAATTTAAAAGTTGCTGTCTTTAGCACGATATATTAAAACAATTTACCAAACCGTAAACAAATTATACATTTTATTCACGATCCAAAACCGTTCAATGAAAGTGACAAGTACTTTCGAAGCCACAATGGCTTCATCCTCAGGCCCACAATGACACGGCACAAGAAATCGCTACCTAAATGTTGGTGAACTCATGAACAGATGCGCCTCGTATTGCAGTACAAATTGACTAGTTTGTTTCTTGTGCCGTGTCATTGTCGGCCTGAGGATGAAGCCATTGTGACTTCGAAAGTACTTGTCACTTTTATTGAACGGTTTTGGATCGTGAATAAAATGTAAAATTTGTTTACGGTTTAGTAAATTGTTTTAATATATCGTGCTAAAGACAGCAACTTTTAATTTCATACTAAATAAGATCATTTGATTTGATTTTGCAGGTGATTTTAAAGAACACCAACGCTGTGTTGAAAGCAAACTCGATCATCGAAATAGTTTTTAATATTGAAATCGATAATATTCCAACTAAATACTTGTATTACTAACTGAATAAGTACGGAACAGCTCAGCTAGGTGAGTTACATTTCTGGCTTTGAGGGAAACAGGATCTCCTTCCAAAGAATCGTTGTGGTTATGCTACCCATCATAAAATTTCTGCGAAGCTCGTGTGCAATAGGAACCTTATCCTCAAGCGATCTAAAACCATCGTACAAAAAGAACTAACGCTACGGACTGTTTCAGAAAACAATTAAAATGAGATGGAAGTAGAACATACTAGGATTTAGTCATTTAAATCGATTTGCCTGCATGCTGTGACCGTTTTATGGGTTATAAGAAGTTTTTCTGTCTCCGACACGTCGGAACAGTCATGTTTAAATACACGGTCGAGTCACATTATTGTGACCACCAGCTGATATCAAGAGTAACTGCCGTGTGCAGCGCGGACAGCAGCTAGACGGGCTGGATGGGAGTGACTCAGTAAGGTGCTGGAAAATGTTCACATGTATGTGGAGCCATGCTGACTGCAGTGCATCTGACAGCTGCTGGAGGGTGCGTGGTGGAAGAGCCATAGAGATCGAGGTGGTCCCACAAATGCTCAATTGGGTTTAAGTCTGGGGAATTAGGGGACCAGGGAAGTACCTTGAAGTACTTCTTTGGCCTCCTAAATCCCCAGACTTAAACCGTGCTCTTCCAACAACTCTCGGACATTTCTAGCTGTGTGACACGTCGCATTGTCGGGCTGGAAGGTTCCATCCGCCCTGGGGAAGACAATCATCATGTATGTGTGTACGTGGCGTGCAAGAATGTATTCATAACGAATTCGGTCCATAGTACCTTCCACAGGTATCAGTGGACCCAGAGAATGCCACGAAAATATTCCCCAGACCATAACGCTGCTCCCATCAGCTTGTGCTCTTCCAGCAATGGTTGAAGAGTGTTTGTTCTCCGATGTTTCTCGCCTTATACGCCAACGTCCATCCGTTAAATGAAGCAGAAAACGTGACTCATCGGAGAAGGCAATCCTTTGCCAATCAGCAGAGGCCCAATTCCAATATTGCCGTGCAAATGTAAGCCTTTTCTGCCGACGCACTTCCGTTAGCATAAACGCAGTGGCCATCCGTCTGCATCGGAGCCCCATACGTAGCAGGGTTCGCTGAACTGTCGTTTTAGACACACTTCCGGTAGGCCCCTGGTTCATTCTGCCAGTTAGTTGCTCTACTGTAGCGTGTCGATCGGCCCTCACGAACCTTTGCAGCCGACGTTCACTTCTCACATCGGTGGCACATGGTGCTCCGCAGTTTCCATATCGCTTATTCACAATGATGCCATTTCTCAAATCACGATACACTTTAACAACAGCAGAACGAGAACATTTCACAAACAGCGTTGTTTCTGAAATACTGCCACCCTTGGCCCGAAAGCCGATAATTATCCCTTTTTGCAAACAGATAAATCGCTCCTTTTTTTCCATGATAGCAGCGAGTGATATGTTTTCAGAATGTCTACAGCACACCTTATATACCTTCCAAGCCAGCTCACGACACATGCTTTCTTTCATTGGCTACGCGCTGTTGACATCAAAAGTAGGAGGTAGTCAGACTAATGTGACTCGACTGTGTATATCACATGTATGTGTTTTAACTTTTCACTGCATTTTGGAAGTTATTTGACAATATCGTACTTTGTGAAAATAGTCCTAATAATCTATAATCACTAGCCAATGAACTTGGTATCAGAGAAACAATAAGAACTTTTCTATTAATGTGCCTTTCAATTTTTTTAGCTAAGAAAGGAAGTCGTCGAGCTTCCAGGACTTTAAGCATATTCTGTTGAATGATACATTTGCATCCAGTCACCATTTTCATTGAACTTACTGCAACGTAACTCACATAGTCAGATATGCATGTGCCGATAAAATAATATTTTCTTGGATCCTATAAATTGAAGAGGTGATATTTCGCCTCTACCGATATGCATTTACACTAAGTAACAGAAAAATTCTTAATCGTAACCAGCTGCGAAAAGCGGGGACACATTAGGTCAAATATCCACTTCAAAGGTATTGTTTTTTCAGTCGGCCTTAAAGTAGAGCCTAGTAGTGGTCTTAAAGTAGAAACACAAATATTCAAAGAAGTGGTCTTAAAGTAGAAAAACAAATATTTAAAGTAGTGGTCTTAAAGTAGAAACACAAATATTCTGTTTTGCTGTTGTTCGGAGATTTAAGGACCTCCATGAGCAACTCAATGTTCTATAAGCAGTTGTACGTCTCTAATTTAGGGTCACTAGTTCCAACAAAGGGAAAGAGCCGGTGCCGTGAGACGAAAACTACATCCATGCCCCACTGGGATTTGAACTCGGTCCCATATCGTACGAACAGGCGGAAGCCAGCGCTTAGCCCATTGTGCCACTGTGGCAGCTGAGGTATTTTGCCAAACAAAGCGTGGGGAATTTTCTAAAAGCTAATGATTCCCGCAGAATTTTTAGGAGGCAGTACCAACTGGACAAAAGTCGTATTTTCACTCCGTCTTCCACAAGTGTATATACAAATATATATTCAAGATTGTATAGATGCCACATAGTGAGAAATTTTTGCTTAAAGAAAAGCTGAGAAATGTATTCACAATCTTGGTCATAATGTCAACTACCCGCAGCAAACAAATATAGAGCCAAATACAAATGCTGTATTGTGCTAACTGGGCAGGAAACAGTACATCCAGAAAAATGGAAATCTCTGTATCTTTTGCTTCCTAGTTTACAGCAGTCCGATGCCAAAGTGTTTTACGTACAGACTGGTAAAAACAAAGATATTGTTGAAATTAAAATCCACATTTACGCACCCAGGTACAAAATAATTTTACATGAGGAAGGATAAAAGGCACAGAAATTGTAGTCTTGAATATAGCATCATGTCCAATAGGAATTTTTGAAAAGGGACTTAAACAAGAATAGACGGATAGCCAATTGCAAATAAACTTTCAGTCCCTGGCAAAAAACAGATTTAGAGGAAATTCAGAAATTTGAGAATAATATTTTCCATTTAAGCGATGTTTCGCCACATGTCCTGCAGAATTTAATATATTGTCGAAATATATTTATATTATATCAAGAGAAGCTTTTGCTACCATGAAAAGTGAAAGATGCGTAAAAATATGTGGTGTACTTTGAGGAAAGGAATGCAAAACTCATTGTTTCACGTAGGTTTGTATAAGCGGAAAAATTGTACAAAAAGAAAGTGTGCATTTCGAACACGGCTTTATGCACATTTACGACATCTAGTGGGGAAAACATTCCGTGAAAAGTCATGTTTTTTCTCATGTCGCGGAAATATTTTTCTCACACAGCTGGGTTTTTTTCACAGAGATTTTAGAAGTTCATATGTACTGAGCTGCCAGTTTATTAGATACACCTACTTTTCTTTATTGAAGTTTTAACGACCACCGTGAGCAACTCGATAGGCTATAAGTAGTCGTCCATCCCTAATTTAGGGCCACTGACTTCAGGGAAGGGAGAGAACCAGTGTCGTTAAACAAACACAGCATCCATGCCTCAACGAGATTCGAACTCGGAACCTTCCTCGGACGAATGATCAGAAGGCAGCGGTTAGACCACTGCGCCCCCGTAGCGGCCGATACATCTTCCCTCGTCATATAAGTGGCTCACTTCAACTCGCAAGACCGCACATCACCGAGGTGTGCGGAATAAACTAGGCAAACCAGATAGTCGAAAATCCGTTATCGGTTGATTGAGAATCGGATGGACGAAACGACCCAGGTAGCACAGCCTTGCGATTTAACGTAGGCCCAACACTTAGCCACCGTCTTCTATTCCTAAAAGACGGTGGCTCAGTGTTGGGCTTACGTCAAATTACAAGGCTGTGCTACCAGGGGAGTGATTTGAGTGGCTTTGAACTTGTCATGATAGGGTGCCCTGTTGTACCGATTTGACCATTACCGAAACTGCTGTGCTCCTAAACTTTTCACGCACAACCATGTCCCGGATTTTCCGTGAATAGTGTGAAAGACAAAGTATTTCCAGAAATCCGCGATCCTGTGGAGAAAAAACAGCTGGTGAGTCAAACGAATCGAAGGGGACTGGAGAGAATATTGCACGAGAGCAGAGCGTTACAACCAACACATCACTTCATAATTCAGCACTAGTGTACCGAGTACCACCTCAGAAGGAACCAAGTATCGGGCCATGTCGAGAGTGAGCTACAACAGCTGACGATCATGACTCCAGTCTCATTTTATCTCTCTGATCCACCAGTAGGTCTTGTCCACATGTCGATGATTACTTGATGCTTTATTCGTGTCGCGTCATTCCCGGTAAACCCTTGGGCGTAAAAAATTATGAGTTATGAATTTATGAGTTGTTTGAATCGCTACGCCTTGCGGCAAGTATGATGCCACATTCAAAGTCGCTCAGGCCCCTCGTTTTGCCCAACCCGACTCTCACTCGAAGTCTAATGCTAATGCTAGACGAGCTGGCCTGCCAGTGAAAGAATCACCATTCTTATGGTCAGCGCTATCTGATGTAAAAATGATTTTGGGGCTTATAAATATGGAAATGGCGTTTGTGTGGACGCCGTAATTAAGTCACACATCCTTTTTCTCAAAGGACCGCCTAAAAATTCATAATCCGAAATAAATAATACTGCATTTGAAATTATAATGATTGGTAAATACGACCAGCGCATTTCTGGAAGCACTACAAGGGTGAAACTTTGAAATATCTCTTTTTGAACACACTTTCAGGCAAGCGAGGCAAATTGCAAACAGTTGCACACGCTAACCAATGCCTACGTGCATTCAACAGAGAAATGCTTCCCTCCCTTATGTGGACATCATACATCCTCACTTATCCCTTGCATTTCATGAATTAATTTTCCGTTGGGTAAATTAAACCATGAGAACCTTCATCTACACATTTCTTTTTCCCATGCACCATCGTGGAGCTAGGAGGCATATATTCCGGTTGCAATTTTCCTCCATATCTATTTCATTCTACATTACACTTATAAAACTCCAACGGAAAACTTTATTCTGTATCAGATAACTTTCGCTCTGCTGAATAATATGAGCGCATTTTCTACTTATTCTGAGGTGCGTAGACGGAAATTTGATATCAAACGTTGTCTGACTCTAAAATCCGGATATGATTTTTTGGGTACAACTGCCCACTAGTTTTGCTCAGTACTGCCGCTACGGAATTTTAAGAACATATTTACATTTGATATCGTGTATGCGCTCCTAAGAAACGTTTAATAAAAATCCCTCTTGTACTCCTTTCCGTTGTTCGCGTTAAACATCTAATGCACATTTTCTGCTTCACGCGTTAAACATCTAATGCACATTTTCTGCTTCAAATAACACATTGTTATCTCGCTAGAGGCTTAAATGTACGTAAATATTGGCAACACAGATGACGGAGTGATCTGAGATGCTGGGCTCTGATCATGTGTCCGAAATACCCCAGGTTCGAGTTCCGGTTGAGGCATGGGTGGTGATCCTGTCCGATGGCGCAGGCTCTGTTCCCTTCCGGGAACCGTGGTCTCATTAGTGGGACGGACGGGTGCTTATAGACCTTTGAGTTGCTCATAGTGGTTGATGAACTCCCAAACAAAATCAACAACAGCAAAAATAAGTGCATATTGCATTCGGCTTGCTATCGCTGTTTCTAAAACGCAGAAGTTTCTCCCTAGAGGACCCAAATGCAATGGGCATTTGTCTCAGCGTTTCCGTTTATAGGTGTGATTGGAAAAATTATTTTCATGTAGGATAACTTCCTTTGTACTATACACTTTGTATGCGTTTTCTGCTTCTGCTAATGTACCGTTTTTCTCTAAGAGCAGAAGACGTATGTCTTTATTTATGATCAAATCTCCGCTTCTAAAAGACCCACTGCAAAAAATCCCCTTACTTCGGACACGTTCTCTACGATGAACTCTTACCTATCGCGTAACTTTAGCTGTAAGACATTTTTTTATTGGAGTTTTAACGACCACCGTGAGCAACTCAATGGGCTATAAGCAGTCGCCCGTCCCTAATTTAGGGTCACTGGTTCCAAGGAAGGGAGAGAGCCAGTGCCGTAAGACAAACACAACATCCATGCCTGACCGGGATTCGAACCCGGACCCCTTACGGACGAATGATCATAGGCCAGCGCCTTAGACCACTGCGCCACCGGGGCGGCACTGTAAGACATGACGGGCCAACAAGTGTTTAACCGTTTCTGCGTTTTACATTATTATAAGACTTTGTTTTGGATCAAAAGACATGCTCATCTTACCCGAAAATTGAGCAGTAGCCCTCGTGTTATTAAGGTGGTGTCGGCGGTTAAGATATGTTATTTTTGCTCTGATGTTGGCATAGTACTGGAGCATCGGTGAATAATGGTACGCCTTAGAGATCTCGATTATTCCAGTGACATGGATTTACAACAGCTAATCTTTCCAGTCCTGAATTTTGCAGGCATCACTTAACAAGACAGCATCCTTGCAATCGTGTTTTTCCCGGTGATGCGTGCATCATTGAGCTCCTGTTTACCTCGATGAAATCGGGTTTCGCGGACGCAACTTTGCAAACTTGTTTTCTCAGACGCATCAGTTAGCAACGTGTAATCATGTTTATTCAGACACCATTTAACAAGATTGTGTATTTGCAGGATTGCTCTTGTAGGCGATATCTCTTAACAAGAGTGAATCTTTTTAATCATGTTTATTTGTCGTATTAATTTGTATCATTTAACGAGGTTGCATCTTCACATTGTATTTACATTTACAGTGCTCGCATCTTTCCTAGCGTGTATATTCTTACATTTCTTTAGGCGAGCGCAGTTTCAAGTATTTATTATTAGATTCGTATAACTTAACAGTGATGCATCTTTGCTGTTTCGTTTACTGGGCGCATAGCTGCAATATTGTTTTATGGAAGACGTTGCTTAACATAAAACAACTTTGAGCTGTTGTTTAATTTGGAGACATCCGTTCTTACAATTTGATGTTGTCAGAAAATGTTCTTTAATTAATGATCACCTTTGGAGTCTTGTTTATCCTGGTTTCTACTGCTTTTATGTAATATTCTATCTTCTGTTGATAAAATTTGTTTATTCTAATGACGTCATTTATTTCGGATTCACATTTACTCAGCCGGAATCACTAAAGAAAAAAAAGCATAATTCTTCAAAAAATGTTTACCTCTCAGATGAGATTTATTATGTTTGCAGTTTTATTGGATGGAAAAAATTGTTGGTGAGGATCCACCTTCTGCATCTGACGTACCAAAACGACGGACGTCTACATTCTTGTGGAAAAGAAGGCTGCTGCAGAACAAGCAGAACTGAGTCGTCTGCCAGATAGCCTGTGCAGCTGTTGCTTTGTGTGTGATATTAGACCTTTACTGAATGTTGCTTGTAAACCTCTTGACTAAGATATGTGAAGTGGTGTGTTTTGGATTTCGTCTAATGTTGCTGGACCAATAAAAATTTGACGTAAGTTGAACTTCTGTATATGTTTCGTCTGGGATGCAAGGTCAGGCGATGCGTAACATGTCCGAGCCTCTCCTTGACAAAAGTCAACCCCGCCTTCTCGTGGTGCATCCTGTTCCCACTAAAGGGGTCTGACAACCGATGAATAGCGGTATAACTATAACATCGGGATTAAAAGAAATGCTATTCCACACTCACCAACTCGCTTGGCCAGCGTGGTGAGTTATATCCCCCCCCCAAAAAAAAAAATATGCTTACACAATTTCAAACTTGGCCCTCAGTCTCCGGCAGATGGAATGTACCTGGCCAACGCAGCTGCCACTGCGACACGAAGGCAGAGGGTGCTAAGAATCACCGGAGGACCAGACTAGGCTGTCATTTGATGCTAACCTTGGCTACGTTTAATGGACGCTCCTTATCTTCTGATTCAAGACTCCTTGAATTGGAGGAGGAACTCGAAAAGATCAAATGGGACATTATGGGACTAAACTAGGTAAGGAGAAGAGCTCGTTGAACTGAAAAGTTGACATCTATTTAACTATCGTGGGACAGATACTGGTAGAACTAGTGGTGTTGGATTTATAATAAACAAAAGACTGAAGGACAATATTCTGGAAGTTGAACGTTCCTCGGACAGGACTTCACGACTCGTTATCCAACTCTCAAAGAGATACCAGGCTCATACTATTCAAGCTTACGCACCCACCACAAGACATCTGAAGAAGAAATTGAAGAATTTTACGAGGAAATTCAGAATCTAAATAACAAAGGCAAACAGCACTTGAAAATCATTATGGGGGATTTCGATGCAAAAGTAGGGCAACAGAAAGAAACTTCGGTTGGTGAATTTGGTTATGGGAACAGAAATCAACGTGGAAATACTCTCTTAGAGTTTACAGAGGCAAAAAGGTTTTCCATCATGAACTCATTTTTCAAGAGAAGGTCACACGGGAAATGTACATGGAGACAACAGAATGGGACTACAAGTGAAAATGATTCTATTATGTGTAACAAACAATTCGTCATCCAAGACTGCAGTGTGCTAAACAAGTTCAACACAGGTAGTGACCATTGAATGGTGAGATGTAGGATCCACCTCAACACTAAACTCGAACGTGGCAAGCTCATACGACAAACAAAATATATTGACATGACTAACCTTAAAAACATCGTAAAACCTTCAAGTTGGAACTGAGGAGCAGGTTCTCTGATTTCGTAGGCCTAACATCACAAGAAGTGGATGATTCTGAAGTTACCAGGAAACTCACCAAGGCTCTTATGAAAACAGCAACAAAAATAGGTGGTTCTAAGAATAAGTTACATATGAAGAAAATTTCAGGAAAAACAAAAATGTTGATGCAAAAGAGAAAGGAGATGAGGACAAATAAAGATGTAACTTCTAACATGGAATATATAGAGCTATGCAAGAAAGTGCGGAAAAGTATCACTGAATACATAAGGAAATTTAGTTGTGAAATAGTGAGAAAAGCAATTGAAAACAACCAATGCCTGAAGAGAGCAAAAGGACATCTCAGTAAGGGAATAAAACAGATTATGGCTCTGAGAAAAGGAGATGGTTCTGTAACCAAAAATAGAAGCGACATTTTATCAAGAGTGAAAGATTTCTATTCAAAACTATATGAAAGGGACGACACATCTAATCCTGACATTACGATTGGTACCAGTACCAAAGTCCTTCTAATCCTCCCTGCAGAAGTTGCATATGCAATTAAGAACATGAAACTGGGAAGAGATCCAGGAAAAAATAGAATTACCATGGACATTATACAAGAAGCAAGTGGAAAAATTGAAACTATACTCTCCCAAGTTTTCACCAGATGTCTGAATGAAGGGAAGATACCTGAGGATTGGAATAATTCTACAGTGATCCTGCTACACAAATAAGGTGACGTTGAGGATTTCAGGGACAAAAATGAGATCCTCAACGTCACAGTAACCATGGCTTTGAAATCCTGCGGTATTGAAGATGCATACATTAACATTATTAATAACATTTATGAAAACGCAAGTGCAAAGTTTCGGATATTTGAGGATACAGCACAAATAAGAATTGGAAAGGCAGTGAAAAAGGTGACACCATATCTCTCGAGCTCTTTAATGTACATTGCAAAATGTCTTTCAATCATTTAACTGGGAAAACAAAGTGATGAAGGGTAATGGAGACTACTTAACTCACCTTAGTTTTGCTGACGATGTAGTACTATTTGCAACTACCCCTTCAGAGCTGCAGAGTATGACCCAAGAACTTGTTGAAAAGAGTAAAGAAGTGGGATTAAAAATGAACTTTCAGAAGACAAAAGTGATGTACAATGCTTTTACAATAAACGAAGATTTATGTATTGATGGAGAAAAGCTTGAGACAAACGGTACCTACATTTATCTTGGGCAGCAGATATCAAGTGAGGGTCACATTGATGAAGAAATTAATCGGCGTATAAAACTTGGGTGGAGAGCTTTTGGAAGAAACAGTACAATGTTTAAGAGCAATATTCCTTTACATCTTAAAAGAAAAGTGTTTAATCAATGCATCCTGCCAGTGCTTACGTATGGAGCAGAGAAATGGAACTTAACTAGAAAAGACACACAAAGACTGCAGATAACTAAAAACAGCATGGAAAGATGCATGCTTTGTGTAACCGGGAAAGATAAGAAGAGGAACTCGTGGATAAGGGAAATGACAGGAGTTGGCGACATCATGACCAGAGTGGAATCACTGAAATGGCAATGGGCTGGACATGTTGCCAGAAGAACGGATCACCGTGGACAACCGACATTTTAGACTGAATTACGAGGGACAGAAAAAGACCCAGAAGAAGACCCCATGGGAGATGGATGGATGAAATTCGAAAGTTCGCTGCAGTGACATGGAAGAGGCAGGTTCAAGATAGACAATTGTGGAATAAATTTGGGGAGACCTTCATCCAGCAGTGGATTGATAATGGTTGATCATGATGATGTTGATGATGATATGTTTTGTCTGACCGTAAAACCGTAATTTAAACTAACCGGCAGAAGTAGTTGCTTCGCTTTACTCTTAGTTTAACATCTATTCAGCCGGAAATCTCACATAACGTAAAAACGGTTACGTTGTACCTGGTAAACTTTACTTACCTAGGTTTCCACTGCTAGATTAGAATTGACGTCATTGGCTATTCCTTTCTAAGTCATCTGGGCAAGTAACGAAGAGGGATTGTTTACAATTTCTCCCGTAATCCCGTATTATGAAGGTGTTCAGTGAAACTAGTTCTGTTTATTCGTAAGAGTGAATTATGTGTGCATGAAGATACGAACTTGATGTTTTATTTTCCACAACTGTGATTTGACCACACGTTATGTAAAATTAAAAAGTGATTGTTATGAGATGAAACGACTGATTAAAAGAATTCATGTCTTTATTGAAATCGCAATCTTCTTTCAACAGAGTATACGACTGAGGCTGTCACATAGAAACAGAAATAGAACAATACATAGCTGCTAACAAGATAGTTAATAAGAATATTAAGAATTTATATGCATACGTTCTTCTTGTGTGTAGTTAATGGTAAAATTAGAACTGTGCTATCCTCAAAAATTAAACCATGAGTTTCGATTATAATATTGAATAACTCAAGTAAATTACACAGGCTTGGAAAATTTGAATCACTGAAAGTTGTTTGCAGGTTTTTGGCTAATTCTAAAGGTATTTAATTTAGTGTGCTCATTTGAAAATAACTACCAGTTTTCTCTCAGGCGTAAGGATTTTTCACAAATTGGATGTGAAGATATGAGAAAACAACCTATTTACATACATTCTGATGAAAATATTTATTTACAAGAAGTTAAAAATATATTTTTATGTGCACGAAATGTTACAAATGGTCATTTTAAAAAGTTATTTATATTTACAAATTCTCATATTGCTGTTTTCTCATGCCTTCAAAGCTTCGTTTGGTACTTTTTTCTTTTATACACAGCTTGCGGGTCATCTCTGTGCAGCATCCAACAGTATAGTCTGCCACTACGTTGTCGTTCCATCTCATTTATATCTTGGTGGAATCTTTCTCTTTGTTCTTCACTAGCAGCTTCAAAGTTTTCGGGACAGTAGTCTAAGTGAGCGTTCAGAAAGTGAATCATCAAGCTCATTGCACAACATAACACTTCGAATATTTTTACCATGTTTTCTACTATTTGCTTATAGTTGGGATCTTTGTGGCTTCTCAAGAACATCTTTACAACTTTCTTAGAAACATTCTAAGACTGTCTTCAACAGATTCTATTGTTTGATTAACTGACAGTGATTGGTTGTTCCAATACTCATGGCACAACCACTCACTGTCACTTAAGCCTTGTTCTCACTGCAAAACAGTAAACTAGATCGCTTGGCGCCCGTACTTCGATCGCCTATCGCTTGACCATCACCTGTTTCTTCTAACGAACGGAAGTTTAAGCGACGGTAGGTCGATTTTTTTTCAGTTGTTTCGAAGGATTTAAACTTGTTAACTTTTTGCAGTGCGGGCAAGGTTTTACTAACCCTAATGTATTCTTTTTGATGAAAACATAATACTTTTACAATGGGTTTATGAAATGATAGTAAATTCGGAAAACACAGCAGCTAAAATTAAAATAATTGTTTTATTCCTAAGAACAGACGAATTAAAGAATAGCAAAATACATTTTTATTTTGTAGAAAAAAGGTGTATGACATAAATATTTTGCTATTTTTTCTGAAATCAGCACCCAAAAGATCTGGGGAAAACTGTGAACATTTTAAAGATATTTTTTCTGTCGCAGATATGTGTTATTAATGAATAGGTAATTTAAGGCTGCAGCTCTTTCATGAAAGAGAAAGCTTGGTAAATGATATTCGAGGTAATCTAGATGAGGAAAACGCTACTTCCATAAAATATTTGTCATAATAATGAAGCTGAAGTATCAATTTTCCTTTTGTTCGAAAGGAGTAGAACTTGTTTGGCAGGAATCGACTTCATAACGTGGCTTACTTTGTGACACACACAAGACAGACCTACTTGGGCGGATATATATTGTTCCTTCTGGTGAAAGTGTATAAAATGCGCTACCAGGAAAACATGCAATGAAAGAGTATATAGATATCGCCATATAGAGAACTTAAATCTGTGAGGAAACAAGTGACATGTATGTGTTCAGATAAATACTTTTGTTCAGTTTGCCATCACATTATGAGTAGTAAATTATACTCTCCGAACAAGTGATATATATGCTTCCATTTGAAATTCTAAAAAAGAAATTAACCGATGAGTTTGGTAGAAGAAAGTCGAATGTACGAACATTTAGTTCTGCAGACACAGCGTCAGGAAATCTATATATGTCTCACATTTGTATAGGAGGAGTCAATACAAAATAGAATGTTGATATTATGAAAAAAAGAGAGAAAATACATTGTTACAGTAATTAAAATAAAGCACCGGATATAAAGGGAGAAATTATCTTATAAAATCAAGCAAGTGTGTTTTGGGACAAACATGTGGTACGCATAATGAGGATCAGTAAGTTAAATGACGAGCGACGCCAACTGTTTTACTCTTGTATTGTGCTTAATGGAAAACACGAATACATGTGATCTCGGCAAGTGAGCTCTGAAGGAATAGGACATGATTATTTCAACTTCAGAATAAATACAGAGTAGTTACAAAAAAAGGAGATAGAGAAAATTCTGTAAGTTTCAAAATTAAACCAAATATACTTCCACAAAAGAAAACATCTGCCAAATGCTACGACAAAAATGTTCCGAAACATTTCATCTTCAAACGCAAAGAGATTGCGATTATAACTGAGATAGCAGGGTGCCATTGATTATATAAGCTTTGAGTAAAATAAATATCGCGAGAAAAAAAAGTGTGTTATTTAGTGGTACAGATGACATCTACTTTGAGGTTATGGAGCCATAAAAGTGATAGAACACAGCTTAGATAAAAAAAAAGAAAAAAACATTACGTAATGCAGAAAAACCAATCAATGTGAACACATTAGTTAGTATTTAAACCTTAAGGAAATGTATAATTACAAGTCAATAGAAGTACCAAAGTAAGAACATGTATTGCACGTAAGGTGAATTTCATAACATTTAGCAGCTAGAAATATATTACTGCCCCAGATTCAGTCACACATATCTAATACATCCTAAAGATATACCTCTGAATAAGTTGAAAGAATACATTTGCCACGAAAAACAACAGATGTAAAAGAAACCCACGCCACTAGATTGAGAACGAATGTGGATACGGTAAAGCACAATTCTAGGCATCCCCTGGCTCATCAGAGAATTGTCCAGCAAACAAAGCAACTATTTAAAAGAGATGGCAAAGCAAATGTTCCCATCCTTTAGATGAATGATAGTAATGGAGTCATAAAGGCAGCCTAAATACCCTAAACAGGTATCCGCGCGCTGACCGAATAGTCAGATGCGAGGGCTTGTAGTCCATGTTCGGCTCAGGTTAGACACTTGAATGATGCATGAGTGGGCGCTTGTTCTATGGCTATTATCTGTCGTCTGCCCTAAATCTGTGGCCCTAATTTTGAGATGGGAGACTCTTTATACCCTTAAATACTTATGAAGATCGTTAATCTCTGAAACAAAACAAACAAGAAAACAAATGTTCATTCACAGAAAACAATTTATGAGTGCTGGTTTGCATCCAATACATATTTAGGTCAGGTGGCAATCTTTGTTTAAAGCTTTAACTAATTATTTCATATATAAGCAAGAAATAAAACGATAATGAAAAAAAAAGTGTATTTGTGTAACGCTGAATATTAACATCATTAACCGAAATAATTATTATGAGCGGCGAAATAAAATCTGAAGGATGCAAAACCTAAGAAAATAAACGTGTCCTGAACACAATGAGGAGGATACAACACAAAAATTTAACTTGTATAAAGAGGAATAAAAACTGGAATCAGGAGAGAAGAGGGAAAGAAACAATGAACATAGCTAGATAATTCTGTGCTAGTGAATGTATGTTTATGTAAAGGTTTGAGGAATTTTGTGTCACAAATATAACTGTGTCCAAACAAGGTTCATAGAGTCTAATACAGGAAGTACTTTATTTTTTTATATGTGCTGAGGTAATATTAATTACTGAATCCAAATAACGTAGAATTTTTTCATTTGTGTTGAGGTAATATTTCTACGAGAGTAAAATGAGTTAAGTAAAATGACAATATTAGATGCCGACAGATGACAATCCTTTGTTTTGCAACTTATAACTGGCTGTAATAATACATCGAAAATTCCGTATTATCTGAAATGCAGCATTTCTTTCTGACGCCATTCTGTACGCACATCGAGCTTAATTTAATTTCCTTTATTTTTCTGCTCAGAATTGCGCTTAAAGAATAAAAGAAATATACCGCAATGAATACTGAACGAGAAACGCAAGAAACTGTATTCCCTTTTTCTTTAATCACATGGAAAAATGACAGGGGCCCAGAAAGAGAGACAGATGCGTTAGTCATAATTTATCATTTTATGCAGATGTACGTGCCCAATGCACATGCAAGTCTCTCATTCCTTGCGAATTCTTAGATCACAATCAAAAATCGTGTCCCTGTGTTCTTTATATTGTAGCTACCTTTACTTCTATTGCAATTTGAGACTAACTTATTTCTCTTTTGATCAAATTACACTCAGCAGTTTGTCACTGTCTGTACGCTAGAGTGGAACCTAAAATGAATAAAAATGAGGCCCTCGTTTAGTCCATCCCGGCACCAAGGACCATGCAGAGTATAACTAACTTGAGAAACACGGACTTCCTTAGTTAGAAACTGTTTAAAAATCACCAGCCTTTACTAAAGCGATCTCTAGTCACACTTTGAAACATCTTTTACTTAGTTTAAATTATTTTAGTTTTCTTTTTTCAATTTTTATTCGAGCGTGAAGACTCGGACTTTAGGTAGGACAGTTTTAATTTTGTCTTCTCTTTTCTTCCCGGAAATGAAAAGAAGCATTTATTTTTCTTATTTTATTTTCGGAGTCTTTTGTAAATTGTCGTGGGCCGTACGACTGCGGAATACTAATCCACCTTTCGAAGTTGTTTCCTTCCATCACGGAATTTTCATTTTCGGTACATTCTGAGACAGAAGAAAATTGAAAACTGACGACATGAACGTTGTAATTTAAGTTACGTTCGCTAGATTAAAGAAGAGCAAGTTAAAATACAAAGAATTTGAGAAGCACACAACGAAATATTCTGCTCACATATTTCTCTCTTTTACCTAAACACAGATATTCTTCTTATCATTTATTAAGATTTGTAAATAACGATAAACGAAATCCAAGACATTACATTTATTTTTTAACTGCAATTATTGGAAGTTTCTGAATGTGCAATTTTAGGACACGCGTTTATTTGCTATCATCAATATCTGTGTGCAAGTTATAGGCATTTCACAAAGGACACACTTTTCTGCGCTTTACATTTGTTTAATTCAGTAAGTAATGGAAGGTAGTATATGAAACGTATTTTGCTGAAATAATTTACGCAGGAGTTCCGATTATGCCAATTCTGTTGTACAGTAATTAGAAGAGTATGTTTTCCGTAAAGAATAAAAATTAAGAACAACAGAGGTTGGATTGGGTTTCGCAATTTTCCAAAACCACATTGATCGTCACTAGGACGGTGATGACCTGCCCATCCGAAATTTGGGTTTATTTGTTTCAGAAAATTCATGACATTTTAAGTTCAGAACTTATTGAACTTTCTTCTTAGAAGCATTGAGTGTATTTTTGCATGGAAATTTGTATACGACATGTGAGTTTTTAATTGTTTTTTGGCCTGTTTGGGGGCAAACTCAATGAGACGTTACAGAGAGCCGTCTTGCAAATATTCACGTTTCTGGACAGAAATATGTGAATCTGGGGGAGACAAAAATGTGGGTTCTTCTCGATTGATACAGTTATTTCCATGGATACTGTCCAGACCGTGTATCAGATAGTACGACGACACATTTATTGGCTGTACCATCGGCTGAACAAGTAAGAATATGATTGAATCGTGAGAGTACGTGATATCAAGTCGCTCACCTACGTTCGAAACAGTTGCACGTCGTGACGTAATGAAAGGTCCGTCAAAGCTTATTTTCATTTTTGTGTAGCCTTAGACACAGATGCAATATCCTATTTCTTTGGTGAACGTTCCCATGGGCGAACGGTCTTAATCCCTGGACTGTGACCATTTGCCCAAGATGGACCAGGACCCAAACACAGATGAGGCATGGGTGACGACCCCGTTCAGTAGTGCTGGACCTTCCCCTCCCTGGAACCACTGGCCCCAAATTTGGGTAGGGAGACTGCTTATAGCCCCCCCCCCCACCTCCTACCCTGAGTTGCTTATGGTTTTCATTAAACCACAAAAAAAGATTTCTTTGCTAACGTTTTCTTCGAAATATGTTGACTCACACACATATTCAATGGAAAAATGTCTCAATATTTTACTTCAAGTATGCGGCTATTTGTCTGATATTTGTTTAGTTCATTCTGTAAAATAGTGCGAATATAATCGATTTATCTGATCATATTTCCGTCGGTCTGTCTTTAAGTGATTCTTAAAATTATTTTGTGGCTGACAGGATATTAAAGATAAGAAAAAAACTAGACGCAATGTTTTTAATATGATTCAGAATTTTTCCGCGAGAAGTTATGAAATTATTAATTTCGAAATTTTTGAAGCTAAATAATGATAAACTTTCTAAATGAGAAAAAGTAATTTGGCACATAGGTCATATGAAATCGTGAATTTTCCTCATGGCACCCTGGTGGACGAGTGGTCAGAGGCGTAGGCTCGTGATACGACGTGAATATACGACATGCCATACAGAAGATGCCTTATGGTACTGACCACACCCTTTCCTGGAACCACTTGCCCTAAAATAAGGAACGTGTGGCTGTTTATAGCCCTTAAAGTTGCTCATATGGTCGATAAATCCGCGTACAAAATAAAAAACATGCAAGTCTGTATTTCTGTTTGCAACATGTTTGAGCCGCACTTAAATCTCTAAAAACCATATTGAAAATATTTTTTTGGAATAATACTGCTCGTCATTGGAAACATTTTGAGCATAATCTCTGCAAAAATACTGTACTTTTTCCACTAGGTGGAGTAAATATACGTATATTATAGTTTTTCTTTCAATATATCTTCTTCTTTTTCCATATGACACTCTTCACCTAGGGTAATATTTGTACAACTTTTCGAATTTGTAATGAACAGTTTTGTCCCTAGAAGGCGTAAGTTTTTATTTATATTTGAAATGTTATTTTCGCTTCTAAAAATCAGACTAAAAACCTATTTTTTTACTGTATACCATTCGCTACTGCAATGATTTTGAACATTACCCACTTTAAGTAATGCAAAATCTGCCGTCTAGGGATGCGTATGCATAAACGTTTTTCCTGCTCTTTCTGCTTCCACAAGTCATTCATATCTCAAAAGTTATTCTTCCATTGCACCGCTGTCTCTCCGTAGAATATTTTGCATATGTTTTATGCATTTGCATAATGCATAATTCTGCGCTAGAATCTTCGGTGTATATTTCTATTTCAAATAATATCTTTCACTCTAGAAATCCATTTGAAAAAATCGTTTCTTAGTGAGATACTTTTGACCATAAAGAAGATTTTGCGCTTGTTTTTCTTTTTGAAAATAACGTACGGTTTCTTTGATAGGAGGTGTCAAGCAACATTGCGTTTTTCTTCTTTGAATAAATCTCGTTCTAATTGGTCGATTTAAAAAAAATACATTTGCATCGGATATCTTATTCTATGAGAAACACGTTCTTTAAAATGTGACTTTTTTCATAACGTGCATTTCTGCTACGCGTGGGCGTAAGTGGAAATATCGACTTGCAAGTATTCTAGCTATTCTAGAAATCCAGTTTGACAAAATAATTTTTGTAACTGGGTTCGTTCATACTAAGAACACTGCGCATTTTAAATAACCTGAAACATTTCCGCTTGGGACTGTAAATGTACTCCCATTTTCTCTGACCTACGTTTCCAATAATCAGCTTTGCAAAATTCTGTTTGTGTCGGAAGTATTAAAAATCGTGCTGATTACACCCAAGAAAATGGGAGTGCATTTACATTCCTAAGCAGAAAAGCTTCAGGCTTTTTAAAATGATCAGTGCTTTCTTGCTTTTTCCCAACTTGAAGATCTAGATAGTTCTGTTAGATTGAGTTTTTCTGATGTGGAGTAGTTTCTGATGTGGATAGTTCTGTTAGATGACTGAGATCTTCTGATGTGGATAGTTCTGTTAGATGACTGAGATTTTCTGATGTGGATAGTTCTGTTAAATGACTGAGTTTTTCTGATCTCAGTTTCATGAAGGTAATGTCAGGACACAAGATATCTCATTATTAAATCCTCGCGTTTGGTCTGAACTACTGGGCGTCGTAGAAGACTTACAATTAGGGACTTTGCTGAGCATACAAAAACAAATATTTTTCGTGGTTTAATGACCACGATCAACAGCTGTAAGTACACGAGCATTCGCACATCCCTAATTTGGTTCCACTGGTTCCAGAAAAGGGACAGAGCCATCAGACAAGCGGGCCACCAATGCGTCATTCGGGACTCGAATCCATGTCCATCTCGAAAGAACGGTCATAGGCCAGCACCTCTGCTCACTTGGCTACCGGATCGGTCAGGAAGAATTTCAAGGTGGACGGTTACATCGAAACGATGAGTGTTATATAAATTGTTTAAAGAGCCCATCAAAAATGGTCCAAGGAACATACCCGGAAAAGCCGAAACATTATGACCACATATGAGGTTGTTTCTCCACGATTATATGATGTTGTTCTTCCACGATTATATGATGTTGTTCCTCCACGATCTTCCAAACCAGCTCTTACCTCGCGAAAAATAGACGCTACAAGAGTTCTAAAGGTGTCTTGTTAGCACGTATTTTGTAAAAAAAGATCGTGCTTATGTTACCGGTTTGTCCGTCCGTCCGTCCGTCTGTACCCACGATAGCTCAGCAACTATTAGTCCGATTTGAAAATGCCCTTCTTTGTTGGATAGTGTTTCCGATGCGAAATGTTTTTATTATAAATTCAAAATTTTCAAGTAAGTCATAGACTTTCCGCTAGGGAGCACAAAGGTAAATTGCGTTTTCTGCGTTATTTCTGCTTCTAAACTCCGATTTAAAAATTCTTCCTGTATCGCATACAAGACCGGATGGAAAATATTTTTCGCATAATTTCTAATGTTTGGTAAAGAATGCTTTGGCCACCAGGGGGTATAAGTGTTAATTTCTGCTTCTGATGTATTTGTAGCAAAATCTGGGCTCCTGAAAACTCGACTAAATTGTTATTTTCTTGGTCCGACACCGCTCATATGGAAAAACCTTTTGAGAATATATTCTTTCAAAAATAATGCATGGTTTTCCCAAAAGGGGACGTAAAGTCACATCTTATTTTTGTCGATATCTCTGTTTCTAAGAGTTCGTAAGCTCACGATTCCGTTTACAGCAATATCTGAGGGATTAAAAACCCGATTGAAAAAACTCCTTTCTTCCGTCAGATACTATTGTTTTCCTTACCGGTTCCATTGGCTTTGAATAGCTTTGATAAATTTAATTTGCGTCAGAACGGATTCAAAAGACGTGCTTATTACACCTGAAAATTCGGTGTCATCTTTCTCGTATCTGGTACCAACACGTTGCCAGCAGTTTCTGTAGCTCTCTTACATTACGCGGTTGTGCCTCCGGAGATCGGAGCTGCTGTTCTAACACAAACCACAGATGCTCGATTGGATTGATGTCTGGGGAATTTGGAGGACAGGGCAATACCTGGAAGTCTTTCTCATGTTCCACGAACCACTCTCGAACAATCTAAGTAGTTTGGCACTGCGCATCATCTTGCTCAAAGAAGGCGCTACAACAGGCGTGTACCGTTCCCATGCAAGGGTGTGCCTGGTCTGCAATGATGTTTAGGCAGGTGGTAAACGTCATGGTTTCCTGCACATGAATGACTGGATAAGGAGTTTCCCAGGAGAACATTGCCCTTCCATAACCGGCTCGTTTTCGCTCACGGTGCATATTGGTGCCAACAGTTCCCCAGGTATACGATGCACACGCCGTCCAAAGGGTTCAACAAGAAACGAGATTCATAGGATCAGATGACTTCTTCCAATCGTTCGAGTTACAGTTTTGGTGATGGCGTGCCTATTGTAGGCGCTTTCGACGGCGAATGGAGGATAGCATGGATATTCGGAGCTTCATGCTTCTGCGCAGCCACATTTTCAGCCGTGTTCAATATCCTATGTGCTGTAACACATTACTCCCGTACATAAGCATTCACATTAATGGCGAGTTGCGCAACAGTGTGTCTTCTGTTGGCTCGTACCAGACGGGGCAGCTTTTGCTCACCTCTAGCATCAATGAGCTGTGGTCAGGCCACTCTTTGTCGGTGGTTCGTGGGTTTTTCCCTCCTCGGACCACTTTTTGAAGGTACTAATCGCAGCTGACCGTGAGAATCACATAATCCTTGTCGTGTCGGAAACGCTCTGACCCAGTCGTCTGGCCATTATAATTTGACCTTTGTTAAACTGGCTTAAGTCAGCTGCCTTTCTCATCTGAAGAACAGTAATAACATTGATTAACAGAGTTCAGTAACAAGTGCTATTTATAGCCTTTCATGACCTTCACCAACTCCGTTTTTATATGAATTTGCTTCGATTTACATAAAGAAACGCTAGTCATAATTGCTTTCATTTACATAATGAAACGCTGGGGCTCTTCGGTGATTGCATGATATTATGCAATATTGGCGTAACGTCTTTTGAAAAGATAAATGTACCTGTAGCTTCAGTATTCCCGTCCGTCCGTTGGTAGACAGCATATCTTTATAGCTGTCAGTCCTATCTTAAAACGTTCTATATACATTTGGATGCATGAACTATCAGAATGGTCATACTTGTCTTTGGTCTTTTTCTGATGCATTACTTCGCCTTCACAGAAAATAAACCCAGTTGCCATTGAATTCAAATATATTTTATTCCATATCACCACTTCTGAAATTTACATTCATCCAATTTTTCTTTCATTTGTTACTTTTCACCAGACTCCTAAAATATGTAACCCAGATGTTTGTGTTTCGGCCCCTGTTTGTATTGCGCTCCACAGCTCTGGTATGAAGTCGGGTAGTGTGTCTCGAACTGTTTAACTTGGTGTTTCGCAACATTCCACAGATGTTCAACTGGGTTGAAATCAGACGAGTTTGGGGAACATTTGAGAGGTCTCATTCAGCACTGCGTTCGTTGAACTATTCCTACAAGAGGCGGACCGGATGATATGGCATATTATAGCCATGGATAAATTCATCGTCCTCTAGGTGGAAGTAAAGTACTTGTGACGTATATTCTAAATTAACTTTCCTTTTTAGTTTCTTTCCCTATGTAAATCTTGAGTTTGTTCTCAGTTATACTTCATAGTTAACGTGATATCTTTTCTCTCAAACGAATACTGTTGGCAACATAATTGAGGTTGAATAAACGTGACGTATGCCTGTTATGAGATAAGAACGAGAGATATAAACTACGATACAACAGTTGCTTGTGTGTGGTGGAATGTGTTGGTGGAATGTGGAGTGTTGATTTGTGTTATGTGATCTCTATACTATCCTGAAGTGCTATAAACTGTGCTGGAGAAATAAAGCCAATTTCCGTAAGTTTGACTTCTGCTTTAAATGTTTCGTCTGGCCGTTAAGGTTTAATATAGGAACTATTTCATCGTATGGTTATATTTTTAAAATAACGTATCAGTACGAAAAGACATTTACGTTTTACATTGTAGAGTGTGTAAGGTCAGGTGATGCGTAACATCACAGCCTCTCCTTGACAAATGTCAACCCCGCCTTCTCGTGGTGCATCCTGTTCCCACTAAAGGGGCTCTGACGACCGCAAATAGCGGTATAACTATACCATCGGGATCAGAGGAAATGCTATCCCACACTCACCAACCCGCTTGGCCAGCGTGGTGAGTTATGGCCAAACACCTCCAAAATGACTCTACAACTTAAATCTTGGCCCTCAGTCTCCGGCAGCTGGAATGTACCTGGCCAAGGCAGCGGCCAGTGCGACATGAAGGCAGAGGTGCTAAGAATCCCCGGAGGACCGGACTAGGCTGCCATTTGATGCTGACCTTGGCTACCTACAACGGACGCTCCCTATCTTCTGATTCAAGGCTTCTTGAATTGGAAGAGGAACTACAAAGGATCAAGTGGGACATCGTCGGGCTGAGTGAGGTAAGGAGAAAAGGAGAAGATCTCATTGAACTGAAAAGTGGACATCTCTTCTATTATCGTGGGACAGATACTGGCAGAACTAGTGGTGTTGGATTTATAATAAACAAGAAACTGAAGGATAAAGTGGTAGAAGTTGAAAGTTCCTCTGACAGAGCTGCACGACTCGTTATCCAACTATCGAGAAGATACCAGGTTCAGATTATTCAAACTTATGCACCCACCACAAGTCATCCTGAAGAAGAAATTGAAGAATTTTATGAGGAAATTCGTCATCTAAATAATAAAGGTAAGCAGCACTTGAAGATAATTATGGGAGATTTCAATGCAAAAATAGGGCACCGGCAACAGAATGAAACTTCAGTAGGTAAATTCGGTCACGGCAACAGAAACCAGCGTGGAAATACTCTCGTTGAGTTTGCAGAGGCAGAAGGATTTTTCATCTTGAATTCCTTTTTCAAGAAAAAGCCACACAGGAAATGGACATGGAGACATCCAATTGGGACGACAAGTGAAATTGATTTTATTATGTGTAACAAAAAATTCGTCATCGAAGACTGCAGTGTGCTAAACAAGTTCAACACAGGTAGTGACCATAGATTGGTGAGATGTAAGATGCACCTCAACACTAAACTGGAACGTGGCAAGCTCATAAGACAAACAAAATGTATTGACATAACCAACCTTAAAAACACCATAATACTTTCAAGTTGGAACTGAAGAACAGATTCTCTGCTTTGGAAGGCCTAACATCGGAAGAAGTGGATATTTCTGAAGTTAACAGAAAAGTAACCAAAGCTCTTATGGAAACAGCAACAAAATTAGCTGGGTCTAAGAACAAGTTGCATGTAAACAAATTATCAGGAAAAACCAAAATGTTGATGCAAAAAAGAAGAGAGAGATGAGGACAACTAAAGAAGATGTGACTTCCAAAGTGGAATATATAGAGCTATGCAAGACAGTAAGAAAAAGTATCACTGAAGACGTAAGAAAATTCAACTGTGAACTAGTAAGGAAAGCAATTGAAAACAACCAAAGCCTAAAGATAGCAAAGGGACATCTCAGTAAGGGAAGAAAACAGATTATGGCTCTGAGAAAAGAAGATGGTTCTATAACAAGAAATAGAGGCGAAATTTTGACAAGAGTGAAAGATTTCTACTCCAAACTATATGAAAAGGATGATACATGTACTCCAGACATCATGAAAGGTACCAGAGTTCTTCCAGTCCTCCCAGCAGAAGTTGCTCATGCAATCAAGAACATGAAGCGGTTGAAAGCTCCAGGAGAAGATGGAATTACTATAGACATCATACAAGAAGCAAGTGGAGAACTTGAAACAGTACTCGCCCAAATTTTCACTCGATGCCTTAATGAAGGGAAGATTCCTGAGGATTGGAACAATGCTACAATGATCCTGCTACATAAAAAAGGTAACATTGAGGATCTCAGGAACTACAGACCTATCAGCCTCCTATCAGTGGTTTATAAAATCTTCACTAAGAAGTTCTTTCACACCGCTTGAAGGTAACACTGGACATGGCTCAACCGAGAGAACAAGCTGGATTCAGGAGTGGCTACAGCACAATAGATCATATCCACGTACTGAGAGAACTAATTGAAAGAGCGAGGGAATATGAACTTCCATTGTGCATGGCTTTTATCGATTATGAAAAAGCCTTTGATTCGGTGAAACCATCAGCAGTTACCACGGCTCTGAAATCCTGCGGTATTGAAGATGCATACATTAATATTATTAATAACATCTATGAAAATGCAAGTGCAAAGATTCGGCTGTTTGAAAATACAACACACATAAAAATTGGAAAGGGAGTGAGACAAGGTGACACCATATCTCCGAAGCTCTTTAATGCCACATTGGAAAATGTCTTTCAATCACTGAACTGGGAAAACAAAGGGATAAAGATTAATGGAGATTATCTAACCCACCTTCGTTTTGCTGATGACGTAGTCATTTTTGCAACTACCCCATCAGAGCTGCAGAGTATGACCCAGGAACTTGCTGACAAGAGTAAAGAAGTGGGATTAAAAATGAACTTTCAGAAGACAAAAGTGATGTTCAATGCTTTTACAAGAAATGAAGATTTATCGATTGATGGAGAAAAACTGGAGATAACAGATACGTATGTTTATCTTGGACAGCAGATATCAAGTGAGGGTCACATTGATGAAGAAATTAATCGGCGTACAAAACTTGCCTGGAGAGCTTTTGGAAGAAACAGCATAATTTTCAAGAGCAATATGCCGTTATGTCTTAAAGAAAAGTGTTTGATCAATGCATCCTTCCAGTGCTTACGTATGGTGCAGAGACGTGGACCTTAACTAAAAGAGACATACAAAGGCTGCAGACAACTCAAAGAAGCATGGAGAGGTGCATGCTTGGTATAACCAGGAGAGATAAGAAGAGGGAACTCGTGGATCCGAAAAATGACGAGAGTGGAAGACATCATGATCAGAGTCAAATCCCTGAAATGGCAATGGGCTGGACATACTGCCAGAAGGACAGACCATAGATGGACAGCCGAAATTTTAGATTGGATTCCAAGGGACAGGAAAAGACCCAGAAAAAGACCACATGGGAGATGGGTGGATGAAATTCGTAAATATGCGGGAGTGACATGGAGGAGACTGGCACAAGACAGACCGTTGTGGAGGAAACTTGGGGAGACCTTCGTCCAGCAGTGGATTGATAATGGTTGACAATGATGATGATGATGATATAGTACTCAAGCAGTCCCTGGTTGTAACCGGTGTCCATACGTTGGTCCACACAGACAATAAGGACCCAGTTAATGTCAGCTAAACACCGCTTATGTTCAAAGGCGGATTGGCCCGACGAGACCCCGGAATATTTCTTGGTGGATCACTCGAGAAATATCCCACTTTCTTGTATCCTCTTTGTCTGAGTTGTTTGGAAAGGACGAACAATTATTTTGCTAATTATGAAAAAACACCGTTATTGTCTTAAAAAATGGCGTTCCCTTACATGTTGGGCGTTTGCTCTAAAAGGACAAAATAAAATTCTCTCTACTTCAGTGAAAGATTTTCTGCCCAGACGAGCACCCTATTTTAAATAAATTAATCTAACAGCGGTTGGGCGTAGGCCGTTGGACTTTGAGCAAAAGGTTTATTGATAGGCCCTACCCTCTTTTTGTAATCTTGGAGGAGGCACTGGTAACAATTTCGAGGGTAAATCATCACCACTCCCCTATACACGTAGAGATGTAGAGCACAAAGCAATTCTCTGGCACAGATGTTTCGAAATCCGTGTCCCATCCACATTATTCTTTAGAGAAACAATGATTTACCGGTACTGGTTCCTGGATCGAAATTGTTGTTCATGAGTCAAAATAATGGGTCGACTTAAAAAAGGCGTCTATTTAAGGAGGTGGTAGGAATAGCGTTGAGCATTAGGCTATAAGAGACCAAATAAATATATTTATCTGGCACAACACCTTGTTTTCAGCATGGTTTGATATGATACATTCAACCATGAGTAGATTTTTAAAATTATTTCATCCTTAAATTGCTGCTAAAATTTGTGCAGACCGGAATTAGTTTTCCAACGCATCTTTCAACAGTTCTATTTCGTCCTGGAGTTAGCAATTTTTTTCATGAAGGATTTTATGAGATGTTACCCTGTGGGTACGTGTGTTTCTGTTCTGGACCACAAGACTAAAATTCCCGGCCTGGTTTCATCGACCCAATCCGCCCCTGCCCATATGACATAACCTCGTATGTGCCGTTCTTGATAGTATAGATGCTATGCATGAGGGATTCATAGCCTCAGGGGACTTACGCCAAATAAGGACTGGTCCATCACTAGAATGGAGTATATGTCGTGACTCCTCCGACCAGCAAAAGTGCTTCCAATCTAATATCATCTAATCTGCATATTTCTGGCACCAGGGGTGTCCTTTACGTCGATGGACTGTTGTTACGAAAAGGTGGCATATGGGACATTTCCTTTTGTAGTCCATTCGTACTAGCGTGTAACGTACAGATGTGCGGGGTATTTTTTCTAGTTGACCCATATTTTATCGGCCGTCAATCTCAAAACTGTGTTGCACCGACTGCCATGTACAAGGCGACACACTTTTCGTTTAGCCCAGGAATCTCCCTTTGGCTGCCCGTTTCAGTTGTGTCGCTGGTTGGTTATTCGTCCATTTTTTCATAGTGCATTCCTCGTACACGTTTCTAGAACAAGCCACGTGTCACCGTTTCCCAAATGGACGCCCAATCTTTCGGGCGCCCTCAATTTGGCATTTCGTAAAATCCAATAAATCCTTGGTACCGTCACGTCTATAACGTTGTTCTCAATTGAACCACTTACATCTTACAAACAGCGCTTTAACCTAGACTCCATGCCTTTTACCTTAACCTATAGGCCACGCTCTCATTCTTAGCCATTTAGGCCATGACCTGATACGCACAGTTACACCCGATAATGAGTGTAACTGCGCAAGGGTGGTCGCAATTCAGTGACCACTCAGTCTATAGCAACCATTTGCATCTCCCTTTTTCTTTGTAGTCTCTGCTTATTTAGACAGAATTACTGCGTTTATTGCATTGCTGTCGTAAGCAGTAACGACCGATTTTAATGGAATTTTTCTTTCAGATTCTGGGATTTATTTTAGAAGCTCCGTGACACGATACTTATCGTTATGCTGAACTTTAAACAGTTCAGCTAAATGTTACTAAAATCGATGAAGCAATCCGAGAAATGAGCAGTTTGTTTTGTGTGAGTGTGTATGTCCGCTACTCATTCCTCCTTCGTACTTCAGATTTGTTCAATTACCTGTGCGCTTTAAAATTTTCCGCATCACTTCCCCAGTTGGTAACATACCGAGCACGACGAAGTAAAAGACTTCTCGGAATAAATATAACCACGTTTAATTAGTTTCCCAGAAAATCGAATTTTGAGAGTAAGTTCAGACGGTTATAGCAACATATGTAAAGAAATGGTATATCTCCCTCAAGAGCGAGTTGCTTTGGTACATACTTCCTCTACTATACATCAAAAGATGTTGACTGTTCTGCAGAATGATCACAGTGAATCATTTTCGTGTGCAAAATGAGCTCACCTAACCTTTCATTCCATAGTGCGTAAGTTTGCTAATTCAGTTTGCATATGAACTTTGAAATCCCCTTCAAGCTGGAAAGGTCAAAGCAGAGTCTACTTTCTACATGTTCGTTTGGAAGCATCATGAATACTTAAAAATAAATTAAGTTGGGAGAACGGCACAGAAATTCGAGTATGTATATATTATTGCCGCAGGTACGTGAGATTAAATGTTACATCTTTCCTGCTTTAGCGATGTACGAAGCTGCTAGCATTGCAATTTTACGCGGCAGCCAAGTTTCCAAGAATGCTTCTTAAATGTTAAATGTCAGCGACCTCGGAAAACAAAAGTGAAATGCAAAGAGCACCCTCCACTTTCATTAAGTAGAACAATGGAAGTATAATTTTTTGACGGTTTGTATTCGATTATTAAATGAACAGTCATAAGTCTTTCCTTTAACCATATCTTATAAACTAGCGTGAGAGAACAGTCCTGAGTTAAAGCTTGAGACATCGAAGACCAGATGATATACAACTACTTTCAAGAGATTAAAATAAGATTGAATTCCTACCCTAGGAACAACAAGCGATGATTTTTCATATAAATGCACTGGCGGAAAGTGAAAAAAGAACACCAAGAAGGAGACGTCTGATACCAACGAAATTTATACAGCATAATAACGGAATACAGAGGATAACGTGATCAAAACATTATGGCCAAATACAGCTGTATTTGCTGGTAAACTGAAAAATAACATTTTAATGTAACATAGTTAGTACGAGGTTGAACCGCCATGAACTGCGTCACACTGTGCAATTCTGGCATGGAGTCTGTCGTACAGATGTTGGATGTAAGTTTGGGGTATTGAGTTCCAAGCATCCTCAACCTGGATGCGTAAATCGGGGATGGTCGTGGCTGGCCGTGGAGACCGGATAAGTCGTTGTCCCATAAAATCCCACACGTGCTCAATGGGGAACAAATCCGGTGAACGTGCAGGCCATGGAAGTTGTCTCACACCCTGAAGTGCATGTTGCGTTGCACGTGCCGCGTGTGGGCGTGCGTTATCTTGCTGGAAAACACCACGATGGACCGACCTTACAAATAGCACAACAACGGGCTGAATGATGTTGTTGATGTAGGAGGTGCTGTTTAACGTACCCGGTACAAACACTAGTTATGCACGGGAGTGATAGCTGATCGCTCCCCACACCAGGAGACCAGGTGTAGGACTTGTGTGTCCCTGGAGGATGCAAGAATGGTGGAGACGCTCCCCTGTGCGTCTGCGAACACGCATACGACAATCAGATGCTCCCAAGCAGAATCTGCTTTCATTGCTGAACACGACAGATCGCCATTGCGTTCTCCAGTGCAGACGTTGGCGACACCACTGCAGCCGTTCTTGACGGTGGGCTGGAGTCAGAGGTACATATGCCAGAGGCACACGTGCACGTAGTCCTGCATCCAGTAGACGGTTGCGGATTGTTGGCACAGTCACCTCAGGTGCAACGGCAGCTCGGATTTACGTCGCAGTGGATGTTCTGCTTGAGAACGCCGCTCTTCTTATGCGTCGAATGGTCCGCTCATCAGTCCGTCTGTGACTCCCGGTTCCACGTCTTTTCGTGTGGGAATGTTCCTCGGATCATCTACGCCACCATCGTACCACCACCGATACTTCCCATTCAATTCGCTCCACAATACGACGATACGACCACCCGGCCTCGCGGAGTCCGACCGGACGACCTTGCTCAAAGTCCGATAACTGCTGAAATCGTACACGTCTTCCATGTCCCGGCATTGCAGCTTCTTCAGGGTCTTCGTACGTGTCCGTACGCCGACGACTGATTACATTCACTTCGGTGTACCCCTTAAGTACCACCGACGATAATTTGCATATTATGCCATGCTGTGGCGTAAGCGCTCACTGGTTGGTCCCGAAATTTACATCACACCTACGTAAACTCGACCCCATTAACATATGTAAATTTCATGATCGTTCGTCAATTCCTTCTTGGTGTTCTTTTTCACTTTCCGCCAGTGTAGAAGTGCATACCATTATCATTACAATTATCCCTCGTGAGCCAGTCTGTGTGGAGAACGATATATTTAAAATAATTCTGAAATTGATAACGAGGAATACTGCACTAATTATGTTGGAAATGGAAACACTATAGTAGCGATCCGATTTATTGGCGTAGGAAATAGACATATAAGCGTTTCCAAGCTTCTGCACATGAACCAGATGGCTTTTTCTGGAAAGTTACACAGAAACTGCCTAACTTCCTCTTTCTGTCTAACTTCCTTGGAAAAGCCATCTGGTTGATGTGCAAAAGCTTGGAAACGCTTATGTGTCTATTTCCTAAGCCAATAAATCGGATCACTAGTTTAGTATAGTGCTACTATTTCCTAAAATAATTCTCTATTGCTTAGCTGGAACTATGAGATCAGGTATTCATGCATTTTGATCATTTAAAGACAAATGATCTCTCTTCGGGACATAACTGCACCTTTCCTATTAAGTCGATATCCGCTGGTTTTCGAAATCTCTGTGTAAAAACATCTGACTGAAAAACATTTTGCTTCGTGCGATGAAAATTCTTCGTACTTTTCTACTTCAAACGATGCTCAGTTTTTCACTGGTGGGAGAACATATATGTTTTAATTCACTTGCTATCTCTGCTTCTAAAAGTTCGAATTAAAAATGTATTTTTACGTCAAATGTTATCTACTATGAAGAACATTTTTCATATTCGTTTCTAGTTTCTCATGATATACAATGGCTCTGCCGCTACGGGTTGTGAGTGCATATTTATATTGGCACCCGTATCCACGTTTCTAAAAATCTGATTGAAAAAATTTCTTTACATTGAGTAGAATTCACTGTGCAGAATATTTTGTGCAACTTAAACAGTTTTTTATTGGAAGTTTAACGACCACCGTGAGCAACTCAATGGGCTATAAGCAGTCGCCCGTCCGTAATTTAGGGTCACCTGTTCCAGGAAAGGGAGAGGGCCAGTGCCGCAAGGCAAACACAACATCCATGTTTTACCGGGATTCGAACCCTGACCCCTTTCGGACGAAAGATCAGAAACCATCGCTTAGACCACTGCGCCACCGGGGCGGCAAACAAATTTTACCCGCCAGGAAACGTATTTAAACAATGTATTTTCCTGATTATTATTCTCTTCCAAATATCCGATTTGGAAAATTCGTTTAGTGAAATTGAGATGTTTCTCACGATCCTCTCCCTCCCCCTCCACCGTGAGAAAAATGAAATCATATTTTATCATACCAATCAAAAATATTTCGAATTGGGTAACAATTACCATGATAAAAATTTATGTTCATTTCCCACTTCTAACTATGCCGATATTTTCCACTGAGGGGTGAATACCTGTGTATCATCCTAATTTCTGTCCTATAATTTTTTCTGAAAGCCCGAGTGAAATTTATTCTTCGTCTCGTAGCTTTCTTTAGGACAAAAATTTTGCATAAATTATTTTCTTCCTGTGATGTATAGTTTTCTGATAGGAAGCGGATATACATTGTTCTTTGCTGTCATATTTCCTGTTCTAAAACACCGACTGAAAAAAACATTCGTTTCGTACTTGAATCAGTTGTCTATAGCGAAAACTTTGTTTGTTATCATAGACACTTTGTTAAATGATTTCATATACTTCTAAACGCTTCATGATTATTGAATTTAATATTACTGCGTTTCCTTTTGGTTCAACTCATGGCATTCGAACATTCAGTGATATTCATCTTGTTAAAGTTTTCTTACCATAGGAGACTACAGTAGTGGCCAAAATTGGGGAAACGTTTTGGAAATAGTGTATTTTTTAGATTTGATGGCTCATAACACCACTTTTATTTTGGAGTAATACCATAAAATTATATGTCAATGGAAATATAATTTCCTCAAGAATGTAATGCAGTAACTTTTATGGAGGATTTTGTATTAGAACAGGAGTTGCAAAAAAGAAAAGGGAAACACATAGAAAAAATGTGATATACAAAAATTCTCACCATGTCATTTAATACTTAGTTCGGTAACCTTTAGCGTTAATTACGGCCTTACAACACCTTCCCATGGAGTGAACCAAGTTTTTTAGTTCTGCAGTTGTTATAATGTGAAACCAAGATTGAATTATTGCTTCTATTAATTGGGTTTTATTGTTGGGTTGCTGCTGACTAACAAGTTTCTTTAGTCGGCTCCATAGATTTTCGATGGGGTCAAGGTCTGAGCTATTCCTAAGTCATTCCAGCAGTGGAATATGATTATCTTGAAACCACTTTTTGCACACATCAGCAACATGACATGGAGCTGAATCCTGTTGAAATATAAACGCTTCATTATCTTGGAAAAGATCACGTGCGGAAGGCTTCAGTTTGGGCTCAAGTATTTCATTAATGTATTTTTGGCCATTTATATTTCCCGTTAATCACGCAAATTCTGCCCACACCTTTTGATGTCATACAACCCCAGATCGTAACACTAACTGGGTGTTTCACGGTACATGTAATGCAATCAGGATGCAAATCTTCTCGGATTCTTTTCCTTTGGTATTCATGCCATCACTACAAAACTGGGAGATTTTGGCCTCATCACTCCAAATAACACTGCCCCATTCTTCTGCTGTCCGGTTAACATGGGTTTTTGCCCAGTTTCATCTTTTCAACCTTAGTTTGAGAGATAAAAATGGCTTTTTTCGTGGAATTCTAGCTTTTAGACCAACTTCCTGAAGTCTGCGCCAACCAGTCCGTGCACTCAACTTCACATTGCATTGCGCCATTTCATCTCGTATACACCCAGATGATTTTCTTCTGTCACCTAGACACAGTCTCTTAATTCTTCTCTCATCACTTGCTGTTGTGCACCTTTTCCTGCCTTTACCAGTCTGGGTTTTGTAGTGACTGAGTCTTTTTATACCTCTTCAAAAATTTAGAAAAGCCACCTTTGGTTAAGTTTCCACCAATTTTTCTTCTAATTTCTTCATAATTGAAGCCTTGTTCACTTAATAGTACTATTTTACATTGCCTTCTGGGTGACCAGTCAATTCTTTGCCCCATTTCTTTAATTTTATTGCGGTTTACAAGCTCACTAAATGAAAGAACAAAAAAAAAACTTGATAGCAATCACATAACACACTGACAAATGTCCTCCTCTCAGCTCAAATACATGGCATCAATAGCTGAATCCTACTGTGACCTGACTGGCTCATTGCCAGAACAAGATGACACCTGATTGGCTCTCTAAACACTCATGCTCATTGGCTATATTCAAATGAAGGAAAGTTACTTCATACCAACCTAAGCACGTTTTGCTTCCTTTTTCTGGTTATTTGGCTATGACTTTTCATAGAATACAGATAATTGAACACACTTTATTGCATTACATTCTTGATGAAATTATCTTTCAATTGATATACAATTTTATGGTATTACTCTAAAAAAAATTGGTGTTAAGAGCCATCAAACCTCAGAAATGCACTTTTTCCAAAAGGTTTCCACAATTTTGGCCACTACTGTATACGACTTCTTTCTAACGCATGTTGTGGGTACAGGACCAATTTGCCGGTCGTGGAATTAGAAACCTCGTCTCCTTGCTCCGGAGCCAGTTATTCTCCAGACTGAACTACACCGTCCTTGCCTTTTCGCTGCAACTAGCCGTTTTGACACTTGCGTCACACCATGGTACGTCACATATATCCCCCTCTCCCGCACCTTGAGAAAGAGTTGGAACGGAATTGTAGGTTTTCGGGTCAGCGGGCAAACCATTTTTGAAGGAGCTCAGTGTAGAAGAAGGAATTCTGATTAATTCCAGAAGATGTGTGAAAAAAGCATCACACACATTATTCTCGAACCTCACAGAACAGTTATTCTCCCGAATGAACACCAACCTTGGCTTACCGCTGAAACTTGCCGTTTTGGCTCTTGCGTCATCTCAGAGATGAATTGCACTGTTTTTCATACGCTGTGGAATTCCAAAAAGCTGCTGTGTTTAACTAAATTCTATCTACAGGTCGCTCAAGTAATGTTCACAGTACGTTTTTAATACTATCTATGAACAGGATACTAACGAAGTGATTTAGGATTGGGCTAAGCTTTTGAAGCTTTACTGTGAATGAGATACAGATTACAAAAGTTATTAAAAATGCATAAGATTGTTCTCTAACGTTTTCTAATTTGTAAATGCAGTACACTCCATATGTTTCACGCTTTCTAAACAAACGTCGCCTTGATTTTGTACGACATTATTAGTTCTTTCAAACCACTAGTCAATACAAATACAGTCAATAATTATACACGGTCGAGTCACATTATCGTGACCATCAGCTAATATCCCGAGTAACCACCGTGTGCAGAAAGGACAGCAGCTAAACGGGCTGGGAGTGACTCAATAAAGTGCTGGAAGGTGTTCACAGGTACGTGGAGCTATGCTGACTGCAGTGCCTCTGACAGCTGCTGGAGGGTGCGTGGTGGAGGATCCATAGAGCGAACAACACGATCGACGTGGTCCCAGAAATGATCAATTGTGTTTAATTCTGGTCAATTAGAGGGCCAGGGAAGTACTTTGAAATCTTCATCGTGCTCTTCCAACCACTCTCGGATATTTTTAACTGTGTGACACGTCGCATTGTCGTTCTGGAAGATCCCATCCACCCCAGGAAAGACAATCGGCATGTATGTGTGTACGTCGTCTGCAAGAATGGATTCTTATCAAATGCGGTCCGAGGTGCCTTCCACAGGTATGAAATACTGCAGAGAATGCCACAAAAACATTCCTCAGACCATAACGCTGCCCCCACCAGCTTGTGTTCTTCCCGCAATGGTTGAAGAGTGTTTGTTCTCCGATGTTACTCGCCTTATACGCCAACGTCTATCCGTTCGATGAAGCAGAGATCGTGACTCATCGGAGAAGACAATCCTTTGCCAATCAGCGGAGGTCCAAATCCGATACTGCCATGAAAATATACGCCTTTTCTGTTGATGCACATTCGTTAGCATAGGTGCAGTGACCATCCGTCTGGATCGGAGCCCCATACGCTGCAGTGTTCGCTGAACTGTCCTTTTAGACACAAATCCGGTAGCCTCCTGGTTCATTCGGCCAGTGCGTAGCTCAACTGTAGCGTGTCAATCGGCCCTCACGCACCTTCGCAGCCGACGTTCACCTCTCATATGATTGGCTAAATGGCACCACTGCGAATCAGCGTAGTTTGCACGTCGCTTATTCGCAGTGGTGCCATTTCTCCAATCACGATACACTTTAACCACAGCAGTACGAAAACAGTTCACAAACTGCGATGTTTTAGAAATACTGCCACCCTTGGCCCGAAAGCCAATAGTCATTTCTTTTTGCAAATCTGATAAATCGCTTCTTTTATCCATGACAGCAACGAGTGATATGTTTTCAGATTGCCTACAGCACACCTTATATACCCCCCAAGCCAGCTCACGACACGTGCCATCCTTGATTGGCTCCGCGCACTTGACGTCAAAAGTAGGAGGTGGTCATAATAATGTGACTTGAGTGCATGTTATGATATTCAGACTTTTTAATCATAGTCTTGTGATTGAAAAGACACCAATAGATGGTAAGACAGCATTAAAACAATACAGTTCAAAACAGTTCAAATTCAATGTAAGACATGCGTATTTATGATTACGAAACAATAGTTGCCTAAGCAGTATACAGAGTATATTTTCAGCGTGTTGTAATTCCAAATCGCCAGTTTTATTATTTTTTCTCTAACCTTAAGCACAATACAGAAACAAAAAATTAGTAACAATAGGAATAATATTTATCACGATATGTTCTATTCTTAAGAGTTTAGTTTGAAAGTTAAGCCACAGAATAAACGATAACTATCGCTAAGTGTTCCTTTCTGACAAACTAATTTAGAAAAAGTATCACCCATCATCTAGACGTTTCAAAGGATTTATCTTAGAGGAACTCTGGAACCTTTCTAAAGGTCTGTTTGAGTTGTGCTTAGAGTTGATTACAACAGAGTGAGTTAAATCCTCTCACGTTGCACTCCTTTCAGTAGTTAATATTAGATAATAATATTTTCAAGTTAATATTTCTTAATGCCCGAAAGCACTTTATTCAAACCAACAACAATAGCAACAAAAAAGATTGTGGCATTTATGGACAAAAAACCGATAAAGGTAAAACAAAAAAAGTAAGTTTGCTAACCAAATCTTTACAAACTATGCAATCTTGAAAAGATGCCATTTTCTTACCTTAAATACATTATTTGTCATATGCAACAAATTTCAAGCAGAAGGCGAGCAAAATTTCAAGTGTAGAAGAACAGATTTAAATTCCATTAACTATTCACAGCACCCAATTTATGAAAAAAGAAGTTGAACATACATACATGCAAATTGATGAGTAACTTTAAAAGCGCAGTTGCAAAAATTATCATTTTTGCGAGGGAACAACTGAAACTAGAAGGAAATGCCATTTCATTCTTCTGGTTTAATTTTACAGTTATTTGTTCATCTATAGTTATTCTGCATTCAACAAGAGCATCATCTTCAACTAGGTCATCATTACTTGTTTCATTAGTTTAAGCCGGTTGGCTTTTATTATTTAATTATGTATTGTCTTAAATCAAATAAATTTATTTCTGCTATAACGACTTGGCATATATTTTTAATTCATGATACAAGGTGAATTCTTTCACCGTAACTGTTCGTTTATTTTTCTTTCGTACTCAGCTTGTTCAGAAGTATGCTACCTCTGAAAATTAAGGATATTCACGCTCTGTATTTTATTGCGCATTAGAATATTGGACCTTTCATGATTGTCAGATACAATCCAACCAACACGACATTAAACATTATGTGTACTGAATGAAAGTTGAAGACTCGTGCAAGAATCAATCACTGATACGAACGATTACCGTCTTTGGTACGATTTAATGATAAAAGATGAAAAATATATACCACTAAAACCATATGTACATGAGCACTTTCGAGGCAGCGGCTACCTCATCCTCAGATCATTGAAAAATACACATTCAATCTTTATATAGCATAGATTATGGCATTGTGGGAAGCAATGGGAGGCGTAAGAGCCAATAACACTTCGTATGCGTCAAATAGTTGCGTACACAGCATGCTTAATGATAAGTGAGAAAAAACATATTACAATGACTGAGGAACGAGGTGGGGTGGGGTGGGGTGGGGTGGGTGAACATAGCATTTCAAACAAAAATCACAATTTAAAGTTAACAGATTTAATTAGTGACTTCCATGCATTGTACAATTCATAGGTGCTATGTCCATTACAACATTGTACACTGGAAGCTTCTATATACACACTTTCGCTTATTAATAGGTCCCTGAGGATGCTAGAAGTATGAATAATTCTTACATTACTCCAATCTGGATTAAGATTGTTATGGAGTACATATTTGGCTAGGGATGTTCTATACATGCCTGCTTTAATGTTGTATTTATGTTCTGTAATCCTTAATACAAGATTACGTTTTGTGGAACACAAATAATTTGAGGCAATTTGTCCTGTGGTTGCCTGAAGTAGAGGGATGTTGTAGATATCCCATTGATCCTTACTACAGCATTGTTTACTATCTTTACGAACAACTGAGAAAAGGTTTCGTGATTGTAAGCCGAATTTCACATCATGTTGTTTACAAAGGTGGATAAGGTTCTTGTAAAAAAGTGGATTATACTGCATGGAGCCCACATATTTAGTGTTACGATTAGATTCTCTTGACAAAGTAGTATTCAGGGCATATTTGACTTTTCTAAATACCTGACTAGACCGTGTTGCTCAGCTAAATTAAAAATGCATTTAACTTCTTGTTGTAGGAGTTCGGGGGTTGACGAATGTGAGTGCGCTCTTCTGAACAAAAAGAACAGTGCTGACAATTTGTGTTGTTTCAGATGTGATGAGAAAACGGAATAATATATATATATATAGCATAGATTATGGCATCAGTGATTATGTGTACTTATCTTGCAATTAACGAGCGCGCACACATCATCATTTATTATTACATATTTTATGACTGGGAAACTATGGATTCGGACAATTTCTGGAATCAACTTTGTACTCTCACATACAGCTAAAATGGAATAAATAATTAATAAATAAAAAGTACGAACTATATTTTAGTAATATGTGAATATTTGACTGTTTGACAAACTCAACTTACAGTTCTTAGAAGTGAAAGAAGCTTTTGAATCAGCCACAGAAGTTCAGTATAATATAAAAGCTTTACTTCTCCTAAAAATTACTTTGCCGCTTTGATGAGAATCTTTCTCTTGCCCCAGAATTAATCAGAGAAGCTTCATTAAAATCAGTTAAATGAACATGATGCACGTTCATTCCTTTCATTTAGAAAAAAAGAGGATGTCAGTACCTTTTCTTCTAGACAAAACACAAAACTTTAACATAAAAAAGTGAGGGAAGTTTTTTTTTTTTACTATTCACTCCTCTTTTCCATTTTTTCTACTTTCTTTTTGTTCTGCATTCCATTTTTTTAGATTTTTAAATTAATCTGTGATTTGCAAAAGTTTCTATTGTAATTAAGCTACTGAAACAAAAATTATTTAATGAAAATTTCATTTTTAACCTTCTTTTTCTAGAGCTCTCTCTCTCCGAGTAGTTATTCATTTCCGAAAAAAAAATATGTGACAAGTTGCTTTTCCCGTAGCATTTCCTCCGAAGCATCACTCACTAGAAGCAACGAATCGCATGCGAAACATTTATCGTCTTCAAACTTTTAAAAATTTTGTTTCCCCCTTTCTGAGTTTCATCGATTGAAAAGTCGTTTAAGGAAAACAGTTATCAATCATCGTTATTAATTGATGATAAGAGTATATGTGGCGGGGGACGTAATGACTTGATCGAGTTGATTGGCTGGCCGACGAGAAAGTAGGGCACGCCGTAATGGCTGAGCTTCTCTGCCGGTCAAATCAATGAAAATGATTTCTGCCGCGAGTTTTGACGCATATTGCGATCAAATTGATAGCGTTCCGTTATCCGTCAGCTGATTGCGCTAACGCAGAAGGTGTGCGAATTTCTATTTACATATTGTGATGTTCTGAACTGAGTTGTCCTCTTTTCATGGAATAGTTCTTGACCCGAGCTATTGCAAGTTTTGAGATCTATTATTTCCGTTTCGGTTGAATGGTTGTATTTTAGTTTTCCACGTCCACTGGATAATTGTCTTTAACTACGAGAGAAAAAATGTAGTCCTCGATTTTTTTTTGTAGTAACAGGGCCAGGATACTCGCTTAGCTGAGAGCTGAGAGCCTATGTTCGACTCCCAGAGAAAGAAGAGAGCCAGAATAAAGAAAACCACAGAAAACAAAGATATTCTGTGTCTTCTACGGTTCTGAATTCCTCCTCTTCTTATAATTCGTAAGACTAAATTGAACATGTATTTCTTACAAAATTTCCAAGAATGAAAAATTACATACCCTAATTGTTTCAAAAGGAGACAAATGTTAATCTCATTAGCTCTGAAATGAATCAACACTTTTCCTACTTTAGTGGTTAATCGACGCTCAAAGACTAGGAGACTTCACTCTTCTCTAATAAGCAGTTATATGTTCTAAGGGGAAGGCAGAAAGATTTCTTAGGTTATGTGAAGCGTAATTCATTTTTCTACATTTAAAAAAAATTAAATATGCTTTCACAGTTTACGTGAGTGCTGACCAAAATACAGATTATAAAAGATTAGTTGAGTGCGTTTGAAAGTTTTTCTATATGGCAAAACAATAGTTTCATTTACATAGTTCTTGAAATCACACGAACACAACGCACACTTACGTTCTGTTATGGTCAACCTATGAGCGGCGCATATCAACAAAAAGGAAATGGTCAGCACTGCCACATTTTAGCACTTTACCGAAGAGCACAGCAAACCTTCTATAAGCATTGCGCTCGCTGAGTCGTTATCATTGAGTAGGAAGTTGCAGTTGCAGATGTGCTTCAGTTGAACGCGATATCTCAGCAAGGCGATACACTAGAATCGACAACTGAGAGAGCAATATGAGGACACGAAGCACGCTAGACACAATATATACAGTAGTATGAGAAGCCTTTCGAATATCTAATTGCGTCATCAATAAACTGCGAAGGCGTTTCCAGGAGACCGGAACAGTACAAAGGAGACAAGGGCAGGATCAGGCAACATCAACATCACAAGATTTAAGCTTAATGGCTAGTAGGAATCTCTTAAGAAATGCAGATGAACTACAACACCTGTTTACCGAGACCACAAGATGACGTGCAATCACACACACCATAAGCAATCAGATCATTCTTAGTAGCAGGACTGTATGCCCAGCAACCGATGCTGCGCGTGACCCTTTCTTCACATCACTAGAGAACCCGCATAGAATGGGCTTGAACACTATCGTAGTTAGAACCGCGAGGAGTGGCACTTAGTGCTTTTCACGAATGAGTCGCGGTTCATCCTATGTTCCAGTAATCGTCGCGTCATTGTCTGGAAAAAGCACAAACACGTAATATTCCAGTTTTTATGCAGGAAAGAAATGCCTTCACTAGGGGTGGAAACCTCGTGTGGGAGGGCATCAACACTGGTTGTCGTACAGACCGCTACGTCATCTGGAACGGACCTCTGATGGCGGTCAGCTATGGATATGATATCTCTCTTACGACCTATAGTTGTTCCACATTTGAAGATACGTCCCTCTTCGTAGATTACACCGTACGCCTGCATTGTGCATAGATAATGGTAGCCATGCTTCAGGAAAAGGGCATCGAACATATGGAGCTTTGAACATAACATAACATCGAATATAACAGATTTGCACTCTTCGGACATCAACCCTATTGATCAGGGGTGGGACACACTGGGAAGACGTGTTGCAAGACTCCTAGCGCCTCCCATGACGCTTCAGCAGTTGAAGGACATCTTTAACGAAGAGTGGAGGAGAATCTCCCAAGCAGTGCTGGATAAAGTCATCCTTTTAATGCCTCACCGATGTTCCAATATTTTATCCATCGGTGGAAAAATTACAACCTACTAGAAGTCAGCACGCACAACTTTCCTGCAATTGCTCATGCTTAACTTCACTACCAAGTGCTGTACGTTGCCTCATTGTTGCCATCAGTTTGCTCAAATAGCTTTTGTTTTGTCTGTTTTATCATGTTTTATTCTCCTTATGTCTGACATTCATGCTTTCGATACCAATCAGTCATGGGTCTGTTCGTGCATGGTTGATACTGCGGTATCCCCTATTTATTTCAGCAGTGTATTTTTCCTTTGTACTGCCATTTTTCACCATACAGCCCTCATCGTCGGCTTAGAAATATGCCTGAGAAATTCCACATGAAGTTTTTATTATAGTTCCGTATTGCTTAGATCACCATTTGCTATTTTGCCAGCCATATGGTTTTTAAAGCAATTTCTTCAGGTTTCAGGTTCGTTTCTATTTTCAAGGTCTTTTAATACAAGACGCGAAACTCGAATTCCCACTTCGTTGGCAAATCGTTTCTCAATCTTGTACGCCATTTCCTAATTTGCAGCTAGATGTTAGTGTTCTTTGGCCACCTTTGCGATATTTTGGCTACGTAGCGATGCAGGTCAGTTCTTACTTCGCAAATACTCCGTAACGGAATCGATACATCAATAATAATAATAGCCGTATAGTAGTTGTAATAATAATAATAGCCGCATAGTAATGACAATAATAATAATAATAATAATAATAATAATAACCGTAAAATTAATTTGAAAAAACGAAGTTGCTAAACCTTTTTGCCTAGCCTTTGATCTTCTAACCAGCATATGAATCATACTTCAAGTCACAATGATTTCTATCAGATAAATATATGCATGACGATTAGAATTTTCAATTAGTTAATTGTGAAACACCAATATAGGTAACACAAGTTTGCTAATCCACTGGGTTTTGCAAAAAATCTTGGAAGTCTTCTTTATTCGTCTTCTCTATAAACTGCAACAGTATTTCACACTATAAATCAGGACATTTACATGATTACTTTTAAAAACTGTCAAGCTTTTTGTTCGAGTCCTGAGATTTGTTACAACACATTGTTTTCCGAATATTTCTCACAATTAAATTGAGAACATTAAGTCATTCTTTTATTAGGGATGTACACCCAGTGATCACTGAATTATGACCACTCCTATCAAAAGGGGTGCGGCCCGTTGACCACGAGATTTCCGGAGCGTGATGGGTAAACGGAAGGATTTATCGAACTTTGAGGAAGGACAAATTATGGTAACTCGAATAGCGTGTGCTTCGATTTCCCAAACGGCTGAACTGGTGGATTATTCGCGATCCGCTGTAGTTAAAGTGTATCAGGAGTAGAGTGAAGAAGGTAAAACAAAGACCCGGAAACAAAACTGCACAGGACAGCGAAAGGTTGATATAAGAGGTGAGCACTGGGTCCGAAGACTCGAACATGCCAACAAAAACAGCACTGTTCAACAGTTGACTACCCAATACACCAGAAGTAAACTTGGAACAGTATCTGACATGATCATGCGTCGCGCGCATGAGCTATAACAGCAGGCGACCCCAATAACATCTTCTCCTAACAACGATTCATCGGATCAAAAGACTCGTCTGGTGAAAGGATCATTCAAGTTAGACGTCGGATGAGTGGAAAAAGTGTGCTGGTCTGACGAGTCGCGTTTTTACTCCACTCTGTGGATGGTCGTGTACATGTTTAACGCAAACAACATGAGGCACTCGATCCATCCTGCATGGTCTCCACAGTGCAAGCCGGTATGGTGTGGGGCATGTTTACCTGGTAGAAAAGTGGACTCTTGGTGCAAGTGGAACAACGTATGACTGGTGCCCACTACCTTGAATTGCTTGCTGCTGTGCATATCCAGCAATGTTGCACTGTTTCCCCAATTGCGACGGTGTCATCCAAGATAACAAGGCGCCGAGCCACAGGTCCAATGTTGTGTAGAAATGATTTGAGGAACACAGTTCAGATTTCCAGAATATCGATTGACTTCCGAACTCCCCCGATATCAAACCCATAGAGCACTTGTGGGACACTATGGAACGTCATATTAGGCGTTTAGATACAACAATCATCTCCATACCTGCACCGAAGGCCGCATTACACGCAGCTTGGTTGGCCATACCTCTCAACTGCTTCCGGCATCTTACTTATTCGACGCCACGTCGGATAGCTGCTGTACTGAGGGCGCAAGGAGGCCCTACGATGTATTAGGTAAGTGGTCATAAATAAGTAATCACTTAGTGTATATTTGAAAAAGTCTTAAGCTTTTGAAGTCGCAGCATATACATTCTGCTCCATCAAAGATTTTCTAATCATCTGTTGGGTTGTAAAAAAGGATTATCGCCGATGTAGACAGAAGTGAAAAACAAACTTTTTACACACATATCAAAATTAAAACTTTATTAAGCAATGTAAGCCCCATTATTTTCCAGTACCACTCGTTATCTGTCGGGTAGCTTGAGGATTTATCTCTCCAGAACTTTGCATATTTCTGGGCAAAGAAGTGGTCAAATTGATTTTTGTAGGCCTGCGAAGTAGGAACGTTCTTTCCCTCGAGAGAGTTCTGAAGAGATTAGAATAAATGGAAATTTGAAGGCGCAACGCTCGGTGAGTAAGGAGATCCATCATGCTCCAACAATGTCTTCCTGATGACCAAAGAAACATGAGATCTCGCGTGATTCTAGTGCAAGACAGCACCTTCCCTGTTGTCCATTTCTGTACGTTTGTCATCATGAGTGGCCTTCACACGTTTTAAATACACTGACGGAAAACAAAATCCCAACACCAAGAAGGGGATGTGTTAGATAAACGGCAGTTGGTAGGCGGTGAGAGTACATCTGTAAGATGACGGCTATGCAAATTTCGCGCTCGGCGCATACGTGTGGCGCTAGTAGCGCCCCTCGGAACATGCAAAGCAGTTTTGCTGTAAATACGCGCTGTAACGTTCGTGAGCAATAGTTATCGTTGAGATTCGACGTGGTGTGTTGATGTTACTCAAGAATGCCTTTAAGAAGACGAAGAAGCCATTATCAACATCTCACGGAGTTTGAACGAGGTCTTGTAATAGGGCTACGAGAAGGTGGATTTTCGTTCAGCAATATTGCAGAACGACTTGGCAGGAATGTAGCCACTGTGCATGATTGTTGGCAGCGGTGGTCAAGGGAAGGTACTGCCTCAAGAAGACCGGGTTCCGGCCGGTCACGTAGCACTACTGAGAGGGAAGACCGCCGTGTACGGCGTATGGCCGTGGCGCATCGTACCGCGTCTGCGGCAGCAATTCGAGCTGCAGTTGTCACCACAGTGACACAACGAACTGTTACAAATCGGTTACTTGAAGGACTGCTCCAAGCTAGACGCCCTGTAGCGTGCATTCCACTTACTCCAAACCACTGCCACTTGTGACGTCAGTGGTGTCAAGCTAGAGCTAATTGGAGGACGGAGTGGAGATCTGTTGTGTTTTCTGATGAATGCCGGTTCTTACTGGGTGCCAGTGATGGCCGTGTGTTGGTTAGAAGGAGGCCAGGTGAGCGCCTGCAACCAACCTGTCTGCGGCCGAGACACACTGGACCTACATCTGGATTTATGGTCTGGGGAGCAATTTTCTATGACAGCAGGAGCACTCTCGTGGTTATCCCACGCACCCTGACGGCACAGTTGTACGTCGGTCTGGTGATTCAACCTGTTGTGCTGCCATTCATGAACAGCATTCCAGGGGGTGTTTTCCAACAGGATAACGCTCGCCCGCATACCGCAGTTGTAACCCAACATGCTCTACAGAGTGTCGACATGTTGCCGTGGCCTGCTAGATCACCATATCTTTTACCAATCGAGCACGTATGGGACATCATTGGACGACAACTCCAGCGTTACCCCCAACCAGCATTAACCGTCCCTGTATTGACCGACCAAGTGCAACAGGCATGGAACTCCATCCCACAAACTGACATCCAGCACCTGTACGCCACAATGCATGAAAGTTTGCGTGCTTGCATTCAACAGTCTGGCGGTTACACCGGTTATTAATGTACCAGCATTTCACATTTAAAATGGCTCTTCTCGCGCTTACATTTAGCTCTGATCAAGAAACCTTAATCGATTAAATATGTTACCTATACAAATTATTGCCGCCATTTCATTCCTCTACAACTATTTTTTCGTGTTGTTGGGATTTTTTTCCGTCAGTGTAGGAACAGCACTTATCGCAATTTAATTTTTGATTGCTCGGTAATAACTCGTAATAACGATTCCCTCCTATTCACACCATAATCTGTTCACACCTTCTTGGGATGCTGACCGGCCTCTGGAATGGTTAATGTGGGCTCATCTCGCTTGCTCCACGATGTTTTTCTTTCCACCTCAGTGTTCACAATAAATATATCATCGCTAGTCACCTTTAGTTTCAGAATGTTTTTTATATTGCTTGGCAAGTGAATCGTACAGCGATATGCGGTCGAGAACATGCACTATATTGACAAAAGGCACCGGACACTTGAAAGAGAAGCACAACATAGCATTTATTGACATACATTAGTATGGTGTCGGTCCACCTTTGGCCTTAATGCATACACTGACCTTTCGAGGCATGCTTTCAACAAGGTTTTGGAACACAGCGACAGGTATGCGCTTCCATTCAGTACAAAATGCTGCTGCTAACTATTGCTTAATAATAGGCCTTGGTTCCAAACTTCTTATGCGGCGCTCTAATTCATCCCATAGGCACTCTATGGGAATAAGATCAGGGCTCTGTGCTGGCCAGTACACACACGATACGGATTATTTTCAAACCACGCTCTAACAGTCTTTGCTTTATGGCTCGGTGCATTATCCTGCTGGTACCAACAAGGCTCGGTTCCATAGTATTGCCACAGAGTTGGTAAGGCATAATTATGCAATATATCGAGGTAGACGTGCTGGTTAACAGGCTTGTCCACGATAATCAATGGGCCGCGACCATACCACGAAAAACATCCCCACACGAGTACACTGCCAGCTCCAAACTTCACCGTAGGAACAATACACTGTGGTAAATAGCGTTCCCCGTCTGCCGCCATACCCACACACGGCCATCAGATTGATGGATCGTGTATCTGGATTCATCAGTCCATAAGACCCGTTTCTATTGATCTACGGTCCACGATAAATGTTCTTTACGCCATGCTAAACGACGAGTAGAATTCCTAGTGGACAACAAAGGCTTATGAGCAGCCGCACGACCACGGTAACCCATGGAATGAAGTCCTCTGCGAATGATGCGTGTACATACCCAGGTTCCAGCATTTTTACTCACCTGTACGCTGAAGTCTTGTGCAGTACTCCGTCGATTAGCTGTAACGATTCTCCTGAAACTTCAACGTCCGCTATCACTGATTTTCTTTGGTATGACGGTACGTTTTGCTGCTTCAGGCACACCATGTGTTTCTACTTATTTAATATATCCAAAACAGTTGACTTAGGTGTGTTTAAACGCCTCTCGGTTTCTCTTATGGACAACCCACTAATATAACACGCAACAATCTTTCCTTTCTCAAAGTTAGTTCTCTTCTGCCGCGACATTTTCTCTCAACCTCACAGTGCGATATGATCGCGGTCAGCTGCAGGCTTGTTTTCATACCGTTTGCCGCTGTACCGCGGATCCTAACAACGCAGCGGATCCGTTTATTTGCTTTTGTCAATATAGTGTATATATATGACTGGGTTTTTTAATGTTCTACAATACTTCAGTATTTCGTGGAAACTGTAATGCCTTTTAATAGAACTGGCACAGTTCTATTCAAAAGAAATGCAATATCTCAGAAACGCCCGAGAAATATTTTTTTCAATCTGTCTTGTAGAGATACAGTATTAGAACAAAGACATTAGAACAAAGCGTTTACACCAAATACAGGAATCATTCTTGGTAAATGTAAGCCATGTTTTCGTCTAAGTAGATGAAATTTTCAAATTAGTTTTTCATAAATAAATACATTCTAGCGAGACGTAACCGAATAGCTGGGGATTAACAAGAGCTAAAAGATATCTCAGCTTTCCTGAAACTAAGGCGTAGTGCTCTACAAGAAAAGCACAGCAAAGACAGATTGTGAAATATTAGTGCATCCGAAGTTGTATTCAAACGCCCAGAAAATTTTGTCCATTTTCGCATTCCTCATTCAGAATGGATTTCAGCCATACGACTGCTAGAATTAGTTGTGCCATGCATACAATCTGGTGATTAGGCATAAAGATGACACAAGCATGTTATAGTAGCGAACAAAAGTATTTGGCGAAACACTTTTTCGCCCATAAGTATTTTTCTGCTGGACCAAATTGGGTCATTTTGGGATATGAAATGTCTTGATTCGTGGGTTACAATGCCGCGTAGTTTGTATTTCGCTCAGAGCGAATTTGTCGATCAAAATGGGCCATATTCAAGAGTCGCCAATTTTTACCCATCTGTTTGTTGCATGTATTAATGTTTTTCTTGTGATATTTGTGGGTTTTGTGATGTAAAGTGAGATAATAAATCAATCTTAGGGTCTCAGAATTGGGTAAAAAGGCGGAGATCCCTGTTGGAGCTTGCCAGGCGGCCGTGAACATGATGGAATCCGGAATGCGCGTCACCGATATTGCGAGAGCCCTCAGGATCCGACACCAGTCCATTTCAGCTATCCTGCAACATTATGAGAAGACTGGGACCATCGAGAACAGTCCGCGATGTGGCAGGCCTCGTTCCACTACGCTGCATCTGGATAGACGCATCCTCCGTCGACCTCGGGCTGATCCCACCTTGACTGCTGTGGACATCGCCACCGAATTCCGCGACAGCGACGACCTGAACGTCAGCCGAATGACCATCTCCCGTCGTCTCATTGCTTGTGGATTGAATGGAAGACGCTTCGAAAAGAAACCACTCACCGGAGTCAATAATAGACGAGCCAGAGTCGCGTTCGCGCGCCGTCATCGACACTGGACCACGGCGGACTGGAGTAAGATGCTTTTCACCGACGAGAGCAAGTTCAACTTGTTCGGAAGTGATGGTATCCGATACGTACGACGTCCGTGTGGCTAGAGATTCACCCCCCAGTTCATTCAGCCGACTGTCAAGCACGGAGGAGGATCACTCATGGGTTACGGCGCCTTCTCTCGCAATGGAATGGGCCAAATCATCAAGATTGACGGAATAATGACCGGACAGAGCTACATGAACATGCTCCTTACTGATGTCTTCCCACGGACAAACCAGAACATGCCACCCGGAAGGATCATGCAACAAGACAACGACCCGAAGCACATCTCCACAGTAGCGAAGGCAGCCTTCCAGCAGCAACAGGTCCCACTTCTAGACTGGCCAAGCCAATCTCCAGATCTCAATCCCATCGAACACATGTGGGAGGAGCTGGAGAGACGATGTGCGAAGAAACCCTGCCTGAATAGGGCCCAGAAGTTCGTCCAGCTCTCTGCAGAATGGGCACGAATTCCGCACGTCACCGTCGAGAAGCTAGTGGACTCGATGCCAGCCCGTTGTGCAACTGTTTTTAAGTCTCGTGGTCATCCCACTAAATATTAGTTACTGCTTTGTCGTTTTCTCGTACTTGTTTTCTGTTATCATTGCATTAAATGAATGCGACACACACCTACTTTGTTAGTCAATTTGTATGATCTTTGCGATTAAGCTCGGTACCTGATCTGTGTTAAGGTTTCCTATCCATCTGCATATGGGTCATGTTTACAACTGAATAACACATATTATATTCCAAAATGACCCGATTTGGTCCAGCAGAAAAAAATAATGGTCGAAAAAGTGTTTCGCCAAATACTTTTGTTCGCTACTGTATGTTTTCATAAGCATATATGCGCCATATTTCGAAGCGGACATTTATGTAGTGTTTTAACATTTTATGTATGACAAAATGTTGTGGTAAAATGGTAGCCGAATATTTCCCTTTTCATTTAATTTAATTTCATTTTTTCTGAATTTGCATAACATAGCCCTCGGCACCCGTAATAAAGATCATGCAAGTCAGGAACAGACGTAACTGATTTTCAGATACCATATAAGTAAATTAGTAAGTAGTAAATAGAAATTATAGAGAAAGGTCACCAAGGGTAATTTAGTATTATATAAGTAGAAATTTATCCCAATTACATTTTCCTCCCCTTTTCCCTTCCCCCTTTTTTCCCCTCAAACAGCAGCAAGCACATGAGAAATACAAAAGTAAATAAGTTGGCCTTAAACCAGTTGGTCAAATGAAAAAGAGATATACCATATTAGATCCAGTTCTTCCCCTTTAAATAGTGTTTTAGTTTTTTTCTTAGAAAGGTTAATATTATTAATAGCAGTAAGATGGTAAGGAAAAGTATTCCATAATTTAGGACCAGAATAGCATATGTTATTTTTAAAAATTTCTGTGTATGTAAATACTGGTAGTAATTTAAGTCTATTTCTTGTTCTATAAGTATGAGTATGGGTATTAATTGTGATCAAGCCATGATACAGGTTATATTCTGTTCTTTTAAACATGATCTTTCCTAAACTATATTCATATAGTTGTTGTATAGTTAATACACTATCTACCAACAAGTAATTAGACACCCCTGCAATCGCCGATATCTGCGGTCCTGATACACGTCACGGCTGCCGCCGTTAAATATCGTGTGGGAAACAACAACGCAACCAGTCGCATGCAAGATGCCACGCAGTTCGGAGCTCTCTGATTTCGAGAAAGGTGTAATCGTCGGGTATCACAGAAATGGCCGATCCATACGTGACATATCCAGCTAGTTGAAGTACCCAAAATGGACAGTGGCCTATGTGATTGGCCAGTGGAAGACGAGAGGTGACTGTCGAAATGTGCCTCGACCCGGCAGACCAACAAAACTGGGAGTTAGAGACCGACGGGTGCTGGCCAGAGAAATTTGGAAGAACCGCACCAAATCGATGGGCCACATCCGTGAGGAGTTTCAACAGGCATCCGGAAGTATTCTTTCAGTGAATGCCATCCGTAAGGAAGCCCATCTGCTCGGTTATCATGGACGTGCTGCCGCCCACAAGGCTTTGATCACCAAGTCCAATAGCGCTGCTCGGCTAACGTGGTGCAAAGAACGTCGACAGTGGACCGTTAAAAAGTCTAAACAAGTTCTCTGGAGCGACGAATCAAGGTTCACCCTCTACCGTTCGGATGGCAGGGTCTGGGTTTTGCGTCTGCCTGGAGAACGCCTCCTGCCGGAATGTATGGTGCCAACTGTGAAGTCCGGCGGCGGTGGAATTATGCTGTGGGGGTGTTTCTCCTGGTATGGCACGGGACCCTTGGTCGCAATTCTTGGTAGACTCAACACCGAGACCTACTGCACCATTTTGGATGACCATGCGCTTCCTACGTTGTGGCAGTTTTAAGGGGTGGACTCATGTTACTTTCAGGATGACAATGCCACCTGTCATGTTGCGAGGTCCACCATGGCTTGGTATTGTGACAATAGGGTAAATTGAATGGACTGGCCTGCGCAGAGCCCGGACCTTAACCGTATCGAGCACCTCTGGGACGAGTTGGAGCGTCGACTTAAGGGGTGCCTCCAGCGTCCGAAATCGGTAAAGGAACTGACCTGTCTTCTCCAAGCCGAGTGGAAGAAAATACCGCTAGCCGTCGTACAACGCCTGGTTGCGAGTATGCCCCGGAGGTTCGCAGCTGTAATAGCCGCTCGTGTAGGCTCCACCAACTATTGAAGGTGAATAAACTTCGTTTTCCTTTGCTATCACAGGTATCCAATTACTTGTTGGTAGATAGTGTATATTAAATGTATTGGGATGTGAAGTTGTTCTATATATTAAATTGGAAGATTGATTAGTATTATCTTTTAAATCCAATAACCTGATAAACATATTTTGTAATTTTTGCAATTTGAGAATATTAAATCGTGTTGTTTTCCCCCATATCCAAATGCAGTAAGTAAAAAATGTCTGAATGATGGAATAGTATAACGCCAGTATTAGTTTAGGGGTTAAATGTCTAAAAGTGTGACTAATAACTCCGATGTTTCTCGAGATTTTAGTTGAAAGTAGATGTATATGTGTATTCCATTTCAAGTCATCACTTAAAGTGGTACCCAAATACTTATAGCAGGGCACCACCTCAATAGCATGTCCCATTAATTTTATTTTCTGTAAGTTAAGTGGAAAAGCAGAGTTTTTTCTAAAAACATTATTTTTGTTTTATTTATATTAATAGCCAGATCATTACAGCTCACCCAGTCTTTTAAGTGAAATTATTTTCCAACTGAGAAATAAGTGTATTCATGTCATTACCTTGTAATAAAATAGTAGCATCATCAGCGTATACTTGTATATCAGTATGTTCTAGTAATTTAAACATATCATTAATATAAATATTAAACAGCAAAGAGCAAGAACTGATCCCTGCGGTACACCAGAAAACACGTGTCCGAATATAGATTTCATAAGATTAATCTGTGTATACTGTCGTCTGTGAGATAAATAACTCTTAAAAATATCAAGAAAAGTACCCCTAATTCCAATGTCATATAGCCCCTGCACCAGAATTTGATAATAAATTTATTGTATCGAAAGCCTTTGAAATATCAATAAAGAGAGCAAGAGGGTAGTTATTGTGTAATAAAATAGACTGAATATTATTGATTAGGTTCAGTAACGCTATTTTAGTTGAATTATTAGGTGTAAAGCCAAATTGATTTTGATGTATAATATTATATTTAGTAATGAAATAAAGTAGTCTCCTGTAGATTAACTTTTCAAAACTTTTAGTAAATATTGTTTGATTAGCAATTGGTCTGTAATTATTAGCATCTGTTACTGCACCAGATTTATATTTAGGGAGACCTTAACAATTTTCATTAGATCTGGAAACATACCTGCTTCAATAATTGTATTAAATATATGTAATAAAGGACCAACAATATAAGAGGCAACAAATGATATGATTTTGGGGATAATGTAATCATGTCCTGGCCCCGATGTTTTATTAATATTTTGTATTGTAGTTAGTATTTCCAATCTAGTAATTTTGAAGAAATAGATAGAATTAGCTATATTTGTGGTACAGGTTGAGCTGTGAACGAAGCATTGCTCTTAGGTATATGGCAAAGTGATCATTAAGTTCACATGCTATTTGAGAATTGTCTAAGATCTTCATATTATTTTTAATTAAATAAGGTGGTAATATCTTTGTGTTATTCCTACCCATAAGGAAGTTAAGATTTCTCCAAGTTAAACGAATATTATTTTGTGAAAATATTCCAAAGTGATAGTTCGTCTTCAATTTCCTCAGTTTAGAGTTTAATTTATTTCTAAATGTCTTGAATAAGAGAAAATCCGATTGTTGTCTGGATTTGAGAAAATTAGAGAACATTTTTTTTTATTTATTTGATTTAAGCAGTGCTTAGTTAACCACGGTTTGCGTTCTTTTTTAATTTTATTTTTTGAAATTTAATCGGTAATGCTTGATTATATAGAGAGGAAAAAGTTAGAAGGAAGTTATCAAAAGCTACACTGGCGTGCCAAAATTAAGGACGAGACGGTTTTTCGAATGTAACGTAGTGTAGAAGTGCTCCACATAGACTCAAATCATACCATAAGATCCCCAAGATGTACGAATATGGGACAAGTGAGCAAAACCGTCCAAACAAGGAATCTAAAGGATACAAAGGCACTTTATTGAAAAGGTAGCTTCGAGCACAACTGTACAGACAGAAACGTCCATGTGACATGCGGCTGCCAAGAAAAATCCAGTCTTTAGTAGGGGATATGATCACCCCTGACTGCGTTGCAGGATTTATAACGTCTGTCCATGCTGAGGACGAGGTTGTCAAGGAGCTGTTGAGGCATCGCGGCCCATTCCTCTTGTAGCGCCAATCGCAGCTGCGGAATCAATGCTGGCGGTTGGGGACGTGCTACCAAGGGTCTCCCGAGAAGGTCCCAGATGTATTCGATTGGATTTAGGTACGGGATCCTTGCGGGCCAATCCATGTGTTGAATATCTTCACTCTCCAACAGCTCTGCGACAGCCACTGTACGATGAAGTGCAGCGTTGTCGTCCATGAAGAGGAACTCAGGACCCACAGCATCTCTAAACAGACGCACGTGAGGCAGGAGAACCTCAGTACAATAGCGGACACCAGTGACTGAACCTCCTTGGAAGATGTGGATGTCAATACGGCTACCAAGCATGATACCGCCCCAAACAAGAACTCCGTCACCTCCAAATCGGTCCCTTTCGATGATGTTGGAGGTGTAATTGCGTGTACCCTGCTCTCTCCAGATCTGCATACGTCCAGAATCGCTCGTCAGACTGAATCGGCTCTCATCCGTAAAGAGAACTTGACCCCATTGCTGATGTGTCCAGTTCTTGTGTTCCTGGCAACACAGAAACTACCGTTTCCGATTAACAGGCGTTAATGGCACACACCGCACTGGTCGTTGTGCAAATAGACCACCTTTGTGCTGCCTCCTGGACACGGTAAAACGCGATAACGGACGTCCAGTTGTCTGTTGCATGTGCCTTGCGATTTCTTCCGCTGTCTGCCGTCTGTCTCTTCTCGCCTGTAAGACAATATACGGTCATCCGCCGCCGTGGTTACTCGTGGACAACTACTACTAAACTCTCGGACAGCTGTATCTGTCGTTTGAAATGCTCTCCAAGGTCGTGAAACGATGCTATTAGCGATGCCGAACTCCTCGGCCACACTAGTCACACTGCGACGTTCTGCCAACTTCCCAATGACGCAACCTCGGGTAAAGTCATCCAGATGTCGTCTATTGGATTGCCTGTTGTCCATATCACACGGTGGCAGATACTTAACATCGTTCAAACCGATGTACACCGTGCAATAGCTTTCACCAAATTGCTGAGCTTACACCGCCTGTGTACTTTATACATTTCCGACCCCCCCCTACGTCATGCTGCATATATGCGCATGCCCTACCGTACCGGACCCTAGTCTATCTCCTGAGTGGTCTTTTGGTCTGTTCTGCCTGCTCGTTCCGCTGTTATGCTAATTTCTCCTCTTCGTCCTTAATTTTTGCACACCAGTGTATATCTGGATTAGAGATGTGTGTGACACTTTGGCAATTCTCATGCTGTATAAGATTTATAAAGAGTTAGTTATTAGTCTGGTTAAACAAGCAATAAGTAAATTTAATTAATGGCTGTAATACTTTATTCGAATACGTGAATGTTAGAAATATTGGCAAATGATCACTAAAAGCATAAATTATAATTCCCGAAACAATCTTGTCCTCTGAAACATTTGTGATAGCAAGATCAATTATTGTGGCGGTTTATGTAGTAATTCTAGTAGCTGCACGAGTTGTATTATAAATCCAGCTGCCGAAATTGAATTGAGAAAGAAGTCAAGTGAATTACAGCTAATCTGAGAGATATCTATGTTAACGTCTCCTAGAATAAATACGTTTTTACCTGTTAAATTGAGATAATTTAAGATATTTGTAAATTTTTGGATGAAGAGCGTTATGTTTGTTGACGGAGGCCGGTAGGAAACTGAAATAACATTATATTAATTTACTAGAGTTAAAATTTCAAGTGTGTCATCAATAAATGTAAATGTTTGAGTTTCTGTGAAACATTGGTAAGTGTCTCTGACGTAGATAGCCACACCACCCACTCTAGATTTAATTCTATTTTTATAAAATAGAATTCAATCTGGAGGTAATAGACGTACAAAAACACTCCAGTTCTTGACGTTTGTGCAGGAAGACTTAATCTTACATGTAGAGACATATTGATTCTACAGGATATTTCTAAAAGATCTATTCAGACATTGGTAACCTATTCTACTGAGCAAAACAATGAAAAAGTCCAACGAACACTGGGCAGGAAATGCTTTCCTTCCGAGTTTCAGCACACTTTTAGAGTGAAAATGGGAAATAATATAGGGTCAATTAACTTTTAATTCAGTTATTACAACACACGGCAAGTGACCAATAAGAGTAGTATGTAAGTATACATCAGGATAATAGTGCAAAAGACCTCCTTGAGGAGCAGTGGACCTCTCACAGCGTCTTTTCATCGATTGTCAAACATTTTCTATACTCCCTGGACCGCAGAGTCCTGAATTCTTTAACAGCCATCCACAATCTGTTCGCGGAGATCTTGTGCGTTAGGAACAGAAGTGGTGTTGTATCAGACTTAAGGTGTTACTGCAAGAAGAAATTCATTATAAGCAAATCTAGAGAGCGTGTAGCACCAACAGGTAGATCATCTTAATGATTCTAACGGAAAAGAGAAGCATGATTAAGATGTTCTCGAGCGTTGAGGCTGAAATATGCTGAAGCCCCATCCATTATGAACCACACTAATGGCGTGCTGCTAATAGAGCGTCTTCAAGCAATGCGAGAATTTCGCTTCCTCTAATTGTGTGTTTTACTGGCCGTTGAGCGTCGGTGGTAGAAAAATTGGACTGATCAGGCAGTTATGAAGGATCCCAGTTCCCTTTGGGCAATTGGTTGTTTCTGCGTCGCAATGTTCACAGAAAAGATCACATGAAACTTTTATGACGCTGAGACTGGGATTTTCCTGTGTCTAGTGGGGAATATTAAGAAAAGTAACAATGATTTCTCTTGTGAGTTCTCATTAATCCATTAATCGGTGAAAATCAGAAAAAGAAGTGAGACGAGGTGCAATACCTTTCACAGAACATATTGCAAAAACACGACACGTGGATGAAAACCAGTTGGTAATAGTACTTACACTCGCTACATTTATTCAGAAATGCCAACAGCCTGGACTTTTCTGGATCTCATGCACTCTACAGTAACGGGCGAAAAGGATCCCGTTTCTCGAAGACGCCGATAGGTGGCTACAAAATTGTCTTTCGCTGGACACCATAGTTGCGAAAACGCTGTTCTGCTGATACGCAGACCTTAACTGCTGTTTCAGCTCGTTCGTCCATAAAAAAATGAATAACTGGCGCAGAAATTATTATTCGTTGTCAAGGTATTAATTAAGACGTGTGATGACAGTAAAAACAAGACTACTGATTAATTCAAGCACTCTACGGGGATCAGGAACACAAAAGAGAAATCATCGCTTTTTCCATGTTAATAAGTGAGTCTCGGAAAAATTCTCATCGGCCGCCACCGAGAATCGAACCCCCTAACCCGAAACCATATTAACGTAGAAAGAGCGATGATTTCTGTTTGGTGTTCCTGATCAACATCGAGTGTTTGAATTAATTATCCATTTGCCTTCTAATTATTTGTTCAGTTGCTGCTTTCCATCTTTGGTGAATCCCCAGCGTTGTCCGGGGCTCCATGAAGCAACCTTCCATGTAGTTTGGCAGTTAATCACATGTGAGTCTGGAAAATTCGAGGTCGCTGTGGTGCAGTGGTAGCATGTCCGGCGCGTAACTAGAAGACTCTGGGCTCGATTTCCGGTAGAAGCCGATGATCATTTTTTCGAGACTTTCTTATTAACGTGGAAAGAACGATGATTTCTGTTTGGTAAGACTACTACTGATTGATATGCACTTAAACTCCGAACAACTGGTTAGCAGAAAAACTGCAGGCTCAGTTTATGCAACATTAACTTACTCAAGAGTGGGACAATTTTCAACATTTTCGTTACACGTACTAGGCTGTCAGGCAAACAGATGAGTCGAATTTATGTAGCCGCTTGACTTCTGACAGGATTCCTTCGCTGCACTCTCCAATTGTGCTCTATTTCGGAGGAGACGTGTTTCCGGACCTGTGCTAAAAAGGAACTGTTTGCACCAGTATGTGCAGCAGAAGACGTTCTGAAAGTTTGACTTGACCTTTTGGAAACATCATATATAACAGTTTCATTAATAATGGTGACAAAAACTTCTGTGCAACCATTTTTTTCCTTCCGTTGATTTTACAAATTATATGTTGGGAAAGACGTAGCATTATAGAATCACTTCTATTTCGTCACATTAAGAATGCTGTGAAACCTTTCTGTATTGGCTTACGACTTGCGAATTGAAATACAGAAGTCCTGTGGTTACAATATAAAATTTTCTTTGGTCATAAATGTCGCACAATATTTTCTGCGATCGCTTGTACTTATTTTCTGCGATCGCTTGTAAAAGGTACAGGGAGATTTGGTACCCTATTAAACTTCCTCTCATGCTGACGTTTTTCTCATGTATATTATGCAGTGAAAACCAGACATTCTTTAAAAATCATTTGTCTGCTACAAAATTTAAATTGCGTGCATACGACAACAACAAACGCATAATGTGAAATTTCCAAAATCAATAATTACAAGCGCGTAGGGAGCTTGCCATTCATTGAGAAAAATACTGACTGAAAAGGAAGAGTACCAGCAGCATGTACAGTTCAATAGTAAGTGAATTCAAGAGGCAGAGTTTGGTTTCAGCCTATGATATCTCCAACTATTCTCTGTTGCTGATAAAGTTGTAATTAAATAAAATATACATATTCACACTGTTGTAATTAAATAAAATATACTGTCTATTCACACTGCGGATCTTAAAGAGGAAAATATTCTGAGAGAAAGTTTTTCTTCTTGTAAATCTCTTGATGCAATATTCAGGTTGAAAGCTAATAACGAAGTAAATTTCTCCGTCATTTTATTATTTTCCACGCCGGGACTCGAACCCGGGTCCCCTCATTCCGGAATAAGTCGCTCTACCAATTGAGATACGCGGACGTTCGTTCTGACTGCAATATGCCTTTATGTCGTGTGCGTCCTGCTGGCAGGTACGTCACAAGCTTCAAGGCAATTTTTTCTTTACCTATCTGTTTTTTTTTGCAACAAGAAAATTCTTGCAAAACACTAACGATATACGTCTGCCTGCATATGAACAGGATGGAAATTAATTACCATGGGACAAACTGAGATAGTTATGTTACACCATAGCAGCAAGCATTCACCCATCTGGGCGCCTGTCTCTTTGTTTGAGCATCCGCACGGTCATTTTCCCATCGATCGTCGCAGTGACGTTGCCGCTGAATGATAAATTCTCACTTAACTGGCAGTAATATAATACATCATGCTTACCGTTGAACACATTATCATGTTCGAGCCAGCCAAAAACATGAATACTTGCTTCAGTTTTTCTGTTATCTGACAATAAAATATCTTAAATTCATGGTTAGATGTAAAATCCATTGTGGGACATATGCATCTGAACATGAGAAATTTTCGTTTTCAAAGAGAGCTTCCTAAGCAGTAATTTGATGCCGACTGGAAACACTGGTTTTTTTTTATTTGTTTTTTTGCCACTTGGGAAGTTCCACCTAATAATTTATCAACTGCCTTATTCATTCAAAATAGTATAACTATATACTAAAAATACGAACATTTATTGGCTTAGAATAAATAATCAAAATTTCCAAGCCTTCGCACATCAACCAGATGGCTTTCTCAAGGAAGGTAGACAGCTAACTGTAAACAGGATATCCGATTCTGGATCTATAATCTTACGAAGAAATCCTCTAAATTCTTGGATTGCACAGGTAAAAAGAACTGCAAGGTCAACTGATATTCCAGATGATCTCAAGAAATCCGCCAAATTACCGCCTGGCCCTCAGATCCCAAAACTCTTCGGCAGACTTAAACACCACAAACCCGGCAATCCATTGAGACCGATCGTGTCCAGAACATTAACACCGACGTACCACTTAGAAAAAGCGTTAACCAAATTCTTAACTAATCATCTAGCGGATTCGGACTTTATAATAACCTCCACTTTAGATTTTATCACGAAAATCAAGCAGCTCACCATTAAACAACGCCACATTATCGGCAGTTTCGACGTAGTTTCTCTTTATCCATTGATCCTCGTACAGGAAGCCATCAGAACATTGAAAGAGGCTATATCTAATTCGTCGGTTTATTCTCAGCAGTCTTGCCTCAGCATCTTCAAATTAATGGACTTGGTCTCAAATTTCAGCTACTTCAGTTTCCGAGGGCAAATTTATAAGCAAGTAAATGGCGCTCCGATGGGATCTTCGCTCTCAGCCGTCCTTGCGGAAGCAATACTTCGCCCCACTGAGCAACATATATTCACCAACATCACCCCAAGACCTACCACCTGGCTACTATACGCAGACGACGTATTTTTCATATGGCTACACGGAAAGGGGACTCTCCCGTTTTTCCTCGATAAACTAAATTGTATACACCCTACAATCAATTTCACCATGGAGCTTGAACACAATGGTACCTTACCTTATCTCGACGTCTCAGTGAGCAAATCGCATGACAACCGCCTTAATACGGAAGTCTGTTATAAACCCACCTCCGTTCCCAACCTGATGCTCCGCAGTTCATTCTGCAATGATGATTACAAGACCGCCTTATTCCGTTCACGAATTAGAAGAGCCTTCGCTGTCTCATCCGATGCCCGTTCTAGACAATCTGAACTAAGAAACATCGTCGAATTGGCCACTGAGGCAGGATATACTTCGAACCAGATGCATAACTTTATCGAGAAAGCCAGAACCAGGAGTGCTAATAATATTTCTATGCCGCAACTTCGCTACCTGGGCTCTATTCCCTACGTACCAAATATTTCCTATCAACTCAAAAAACGCGCTCAGAAGGATGAACTTCGGTGTCGGCATAAGGTCTCCGGCATCTTTATACATGATGCTTAAGAGAAATATTGACAAGCCCCCTCTTCTCAATGAGGCAGGCATTTATGCCATCCCATTAAATATCCGGACGGCTCCAGGCGATACTACATCGGAATGACCAAACGTTCGTTTGGAATTAGAATCAGCGAACATAAAAGGGATACAAGAGACGGGAAAATAACCACTGCGCTATCAAGAGAAGTCAAGTTCAAGTCCGCCGATCCTATATGGAGTGATGTAAAGAAATTAGCTTCATACTCCACACCCAAATCTACTGCCATTCACGAAACCTTGGAAATCTTGACCAGCTGCGAGGCTTGCAACGATAGCGTCTCTCTGAAGTTACCACGTATTTGGAATCAATTCTTTAAATAATGCTGAGATTTCTACCATAGTACCGCGTGCCCAACCAACGTGACCTCGTTTCTTCGAAATATCACGTTTGCTCCTAATCATTTATGTTTAGTCAAGTCACCGCGTTTAAAGTGTTGAAACGTTCTATTATCTTGTTTACAGTTAGCTGTCTACCTTTCTTGAAAAAGCCATCTGGTTGATGTGCGAAAGCTTGGAAATTTTAATTATTTATTCTACGCTAATAAAATTTCGGGTTTTTAGTATATAGTTATACTATTTTGAGTTTAGTTTGGTGTACAGTTCCTACGTTTTGAGCCTTATTCATGTTTGGACCAATAATGAAAATGAATAAAAATCGAAACAGGTATATGTTATCGAAACATTGCTTTCAAATACATATATGTCAATTCCTTGAATTATTTAAAATCACTTTTGGCGACTGTGGGAAATGTTCCTTAAACTTTTTTTCAGCATTCTAGCCATAGTGAATCTCTTTCTTGGGAAGATATTATATTTTTTTCTTTATGGATTAAAACAGGAACACAACACAAGAAATGAGTACAGCATATTTAACAAAAGAAGATTTAGAAAAAATAGAACATTTGTAACACACCAGTCAATGATAATTATCCGAAAAGTATAAAAACACTGTATTTCTGTTCTCATACAGCAACTTCGAAATATGCCCTTACGAATGGATAGAAAATACGGTATAGCAATCCCATTCATAAGTATTCGGATATAGATTTCCCTTTCAGACCCTATACAGTTACGCAGTATCAATACACTATGGGAAGTATGAATGCTGTTTGACTAAATGTACCGCATTCATACTTCCATAGTGTACGGCCTAGATTTGCTGCAGGCCAAACACAACATCCATGTCTTCTATAGAATACTCTCCCGGTCCTAACTTGGAAAATTTGACATCCGCCTACATGTCTGACCATTCATTTGGTCACTGAGAAACGACATAAGAAATTCTAAACGTTTTATATAAGTATGTGTGCTATTGTGAAGTGTTATTGCAAAAAAGAAATCAAGAAAACTTTACGAAAAGAGTATTAAGAGATTTTACTTAAAAATACTGGGGAGTTAATGTGCGTTTTATTACGACCAACCTTTAATTATTCCTTAAGTGCCAAGTAGTCCAAGCAAGTACACTCAAAGGACAAAACATTAGAGTTACCTACCTAATAGAGAGTTTGTTCTCCTCTAGCACGAATAAACAGCCTGTACACGCAGAGTCGTCTCCTCGAACAGATGCTCGAAAGTTTCTGGAGATAATGCCACCAATGCCTTTTGCAGCATTGTCTACAGCTCCAACCGAGATGTCGGTCCAAGATCCATGGATCTGATATTCCGCACCAAGACATCTCAGAGAGCTTCTACACGATTTAAATGCAGGGACCTGGGGGCCACTGGATGATTCCAAACTCAGATGAGTGTTTCTCGAGCCATGCTTGGGTGGTTGCTGCCCGGTGGGATGGCGTATTGTCTGCTGAAACACACCATTGGCCGTAGGATGAGTGAATGCCATGAAAGCATGTAGGTGATCACACAGCACATGCTGGTAGCGCGTAGAGGTTAAGGACCTCTCCAGACACATTAAGGACCCAATGTGTCCCATGAGAAGGCTCCACAAACCATTACAGAGCCGAAATTACACGACCGGGCCATGACATCATGCTGTCGGTGCCACACCATGGCCCTCCCGCGAGCTCTGTTTAGCTGAAAACGGGATTCATCCGACCCCCATGCTGCTTCCCTACTCCGCAGATGTCCAGTTTTGATGAAAATCGTCCAAATACGTGGTGTCAGTAAATAAATAAATACATCGCTCTTTCCGCGTTCCAGAAACACATAGCAACCGACAAATTGCTTTCGCCCGCCGCCGAGGAATTGAATCCACGTCTCTCTCGATATCTAGCCGAGCGCGTTAGCTTTACACCACGGTGGCCAACAATCCACGGTGCTATGTGTATTTTTTAGGTCAGCTTCTGACATCATAAATCCGTAAGATGGGCTCAGCTACTGAGACGTCTCCATCTGGTGGGCATTAACGGCACTGGCTATGTATTAATTATAGCAGTAAATCCAAAGGGCGAGATCCAAGGTGAAAATCCTCCAAATACGTGGCGTCAGTAAAAAAATAAATACATCGCTGTTTCCACTTTCCAGAAACACATAACAAGAGAAAAATTATTTTCGGCCGCCGCCGGGGAATTGAATCCACGGATCTCTCGATATCTAACCGAGCGCGTTAGCTGCACACTACGTCCAGTTTTGATGTTCGTGGCATCAGGCGAGGGTTATTGACCGATGGCAACCAATCAACAGTGGCACACGAGTAGGGCGTCGGCTTCCGTAGCACAGGATATGCAGCGTGCCCCGTACCGTTCACTCGCTGACGCTGCTTTATCCTCCGGCATTTAACTTGGATGTGATTTGCCCCAACCCCCTGTTGCCAAGCGGTCGGTCTGTACGAGCCTGGTTAGTCTAAGTCGATCCCGGAAATCAATGACGTGCAGTTAGCCATACTTGCTTTCCGGTCACTCAGATCACCACGTTTGCCAGTGTTCGTCGATTGCGATACACTGTTGGGAAGCCCTGCTGTTCCCCTATTGATCGCCTGCGTTCGATTTGGGTCTGTTCCACCCTACGTGGGGGATACCGATGTCAACTGCCCATCGACCCGATCTCTAATGTTTTGCCTACTCAGTGTAGAACCGTAAGCATTCGGTAAAGATGTCACACCGAGTATTTGCGGTTGTGGTAGGTGGGGACCATGTTATGTTCCTACTCATGTGGAATCGGTGTGGGTGACATTCCTCAGGGTTCTGCGGCGTGTCTACACGAAATGCAAGCGGCGGTCCTTCACTTATACCTCCCAAGCATTAGCGATTGAGAATGGCAGAAGCCGTAGGTACTCATCTTATACACTGAAGTGGCAGAAAAGCTGGTACACCAGTCTAATTCTTGGTTGGTCCCCCACGGGAGCTCAGGACTGCAGAAATACGACGGGGCATGCACTCCACTAGCTTCTGGAAATATGCTGTAGGCAGGGCACGTCATACTTCCTGCAGAGCGTTCCACAATTCGGGTGTATCCCGAGGTCTCAGATTCCTGTGTTCGATAGGGCGTTGCATGGCATCGCAAATGTGTTCTATCACGTTCAGATCTGGGGACTTGGGTGGGATGGCAACACCCCAAACTCAGATGAATGCTCCTCTAACCATAATGTGGCGTCCCAACATTTGTGTGGAGGTGCATTGTCCTGTTGGAACAGGCCCAACCCATCAGCATGAATGCAGGACATGAACGGGTGTACCTCGTCTGAAAGGATGTGCGCACATAGCGTTGGCCGGTCAAGACGTTTGTAGACGTACCAGGTTCCCAGTGAAGTCCAGCTAAACACACCCTATACCATTACGGACCCTCACCAGCCGGTACAGTTACCTGTTGACAGGCGGAATCCATGGCTTCATGAGGTTTGCGCCACACACGAATCCTTCCGTCTGCCCGATACAGTTGCAAACGCGACTCGTCAGACCAGGCTACTTGTTTCCAGTCATCAAGTGTCCAGTGGCGGTGTTGCCGTGCCCAAGCAAGGCGCATAGCTCTGTGTCGTGCACCCATCAAGAGGACTAGGGTTGGGCGTCTGCTCCCAAAGCCCATATCGTGCAGGGTACGTTGCGCAGTCCGAACGCTGATGCTTGTTGAGGCTCCAGCATTGAATTCCGATGCTACCTGCGAGAGTGTCGCGTTACACCATTCTTGACAGCCGAGGATGTCATGTTCACCCAATGTCTTTTTTACGGCCACACTGGTATCGTAGGTTCGAGGTTTTGCTGGAATTCTTGTAGTCACGGTATATCCTTGCAATGGTCGTCCGTGAAAATCCGAACTTCGTTCTACCTCCGAAATACTATGACCCATTTCACCAGCGCCAACTATGATACCGCGTTGAAAATCGCCTAAATCGTTATTACTTGTCATGCTCATGCCGAAAACAGCTCTGACAGCTGGCAAGAACGTCTATCGCTTTACATACGCACTGGCAGACGCAACCGAGTACGCGCAGAGGTGACGTTGCTATGTATTTTGCATAAGCTCGTCTGTACCAGTTTTTCTGGTACTTCAGTGTACATAGGTGTGTGACACTACTAAGTCAAATGTATGTACCCGTGTTTCGTATTGCGCACGTAACTTACCAACGCAGTGCTTTTTTCTTAATGTTCCTTAACATTAATGCACCGCACGTCGTGGTTTAGTTTACCTGTAAACGGCAATCCATTGTTACAAAAACACACTCTCTAGGTACTTGGTTTCACTTAACTATCCGTATATTTTTAAAGTGGTCCATAAATATGGACGCTAAATGCAATAGTAAATTGTAAAGTTGGAAAGATTTACATCAAGCAATTTACTACATAGTATGTGTTGGGTTGTTCGGTAAGAAAGTGCACACTTTCAACTTACCGTAATTCTGTAGTAAAAAAGCAATGTTCACGTTATTTTAGGGTAATTCTTAGTATTACTTTCATTACCAAACATACGTTCTGAAACTGTGGGAAGTTTACAAACACCATTAAAAATAACATTGTCATTAAGTCTTCTGAAAATATATGTGATTCGGAGATCCGAATCCTGTTTGGCGTTCCAGGAGGTACCAGATATCTCCTTTTCCAAATGGGCAAAACAACTGAAATCACAGGGGTGCGCATCTGGTGAACACGGTGGGTTGGGAATCTCCACCCAACCACTTTGTTCAATGAACAGCTGAACAATCCGGGCCTTGCGCGGCCGTGCATCCTTGTGTACAAGAACAGATTGCCGTATATGCGGTCGCAGTGCACATGCCGGTATATGTTCGACTAGAAATGACTTATACCGTTCCTATGTCATGGTGATGTTCTAATCATATGCCTATCAATATGCCACGCGGCTAACATTCATGCCAACGACCAGTAAAATTTTGTTGTCATGTAATTCTGCAAGGTTGAAGATGCCGTAGTAAACCGATGACCTTGACTGATGCTGTTGTCTGCATGCATAATGTTTTACCAAACTTCCATTTAAGCAGAGGTACTTTGTAGGCAATCTATTATTGCGACGATGCCACGCAAGGTTACTCCGCGCAAATTCGTGGCGAAATTGATTTAGTGTTGGGCATAGTATATGCAATACCAACGTAGCTAGTTCACTCATTAAATTAAGCCTAAATCTTCCTCATCACGGTATAAACCGTTGCTTGAGGGATATCCAGTTGTGTGAGAAAGTTACTGACACTCACCCTATACGACTGCTAAAAGGCCTCCTGGATGCGTCATTTTATTTCTTGTCTGTAGGTCGAAATTGGTCGACTGTATTTTGGAGAATCTTCGAGTGATGTTTTACCTTCCTTATGTCCTTTCATCCGATTGTGCACTGCCACTTTCTTAAGGGCACTTTGAACTACTGCTCTCTTCAGAAGACTTTGTGCCATGCTCTCTGAATACTGCAATAAAACTCAAACTTTCAAAGCAAATACACGGTCGTATCACAATAATATGACCACCCCCGGAATCACAGTGTACCCGACGAAGCGCGTCACAGAGTGTAAGTGACAAGGTCGACCACATGGAGATATAAGCAGCTGGCCAGGACAGATGAGCCATAGTGCGTAACGTGAACACGATGGGCAGAGGTACGGATTTGATGGACGTTCAAAAAGGAATGATCATCGGCTACCGCGCCAAAGGTGGAAGCATCTCAGAAACAGCAGACTTCGTTGGCTGTTTGCGAGGTGCTCTAGTAGGGGTGTACCAAGAATGGAACTCTAGCACACCGAATACCACCCGACGTCATAACTGTGGAGTCGCAAAGACCATCGACCACAGAGGAAAACGCCGCCTCCGTCGATTGGTAAAAGGCAATCAACGCGCAACTGTGCAGTAATTGCCCACGCAAATGAATGCTGGGGCACCCAGGTACGTGCCCCGATAACGGTAGAGCGAACCCTGTTACGCATCGGTCTCCGGAGTCGACGCTGCGTCAAGGCGCCGTTGTTAACCCAGGTCCATCGGCAACGACGCCTGCAGTTAGCATGAGACAACCGTCGTTGGACAGTGGAAGAGTGGAATTAAGTTACGTTCTACGACGAATCGATGTTTCTACTCCATAAAAGTGACGGGCGGTGGCGGATACGGCATCAGATACACGAGAACCGACACCCGGACACGCTTGTCGGTGAAGTACAGGCCGCCAGTGGCAGTGTGCATATCTGGGGAATGTTTTACTGGCGTGACCTGGGACGACTGGTACCAATGGATGGGTCCCTGAACGCTAATGGCTACCTGTCCACTCTCGTTGACCACATGCATCCCTTCATAGTGGAACTTTACCCTGTTGGTGATGGTGTCTTCCAACAGGACAATGGGCGCTGCCATAGCGCTTAGGGGGTGCGTGACTGGTTCCAGAAACACGACAGCGATGCCTCCGTTCTCCCTTAGCCGGAGAAATCGACCCCACCTCAATCCCATAGAGCATTTGCGGGACTATTTGTTTCGACAGGTTCGACGTGCCGACACACAACCATGTCATCTCCGGGACCTCCGTGGTCTGCTGCAGTCCGAATGGGCACGTGTCCCACCGACCTCCTTCCAGGGTCTCATTGCGTCCATGCCACGCCGTCTTGTACCTGTCATCCGGGCCAAGGGTGGTTATTCTCATTATTATGTAGGTGGTCATATTGTTCTGATAAGATGGTGTATGTTGTTCTTTCACTGTCACTGATCGTCTGAGCTGCTCCATTGTTATTATAACTTTCACTAGCCGATCGGTAAGCGCAAGCCGAGTCCGAGGCACGTATTACGTAACTACCAGACATGGCCTGTGTTGCAAGACATGGTCTGTGTTGCAAGTTCATTTTCCGAAATGTACGCCAAAGAAATTGCTCCCGAACAACCTAATATTTATAAAAGCTTTCCGAAATTCGAGGACTTCCATTGCTTTCTCTTGAACAACATTCCGACTATTCCAAATGCTTTTCTTTACCCCAAAGTAATCTTTAACGATGTATCAGATTTGACTATGAGGACATTTTCTTGGGATTTCGCTCGACTATTTCTGCCAATTTCACTTTTCTTCTTTAAGACTGAAAAAACCTTTTGCTCTTAAACGAACGAAAAATAAACTTTCCTCTCTTAAAGACAATCTCAAATTACAAGTGATTAAAATACTTCCATTCCCTATTCTCTATTGCCAAGACGTCTTTCTTCATACAAATAAGCAATTCTTTTGCTTTAGGTTAAAATTCTTCCACTGTTAAAAAGAAAAGAAATCTGCACTGTGCGTCTTCACATACATAGTAATTAAACTTCGTGGCAGAGAAGAGGGAACACTGCTATTTTTTCTACCTAGCTAGTGCACGATAGAGGTCTGCACGACCCGGAAGGGTTTTTTTACTTTAGAGAGCTAATCAACGTGCGTGGCAGGGCCAGGTCGACCCATTCTTTTTATGGTAATGGTAATGAAAGAAAAAAGTCTGTTTCCCCGATTTTCCGGTCTGTTTAACAGTTTTTCTGGCTTCACTTACTTCAATGACATAGCCCAGGGCGTAATCATAGAGGCGAGGAGAGGCACTAATAGTGTTTTCACCATCTATAGCTATAAAAATGGTAAAACCACTTTGGGGCCATCTGACAACAAAAATATTCAATCTCGAGTGTGTGTGTGTGTGTGTGTGTGTGTGTGTGGAGTGGAGGACGGGGGTGTCTGCACTGGGGTTGGGTGTTTGTTTTGGTATGAGATAGTGGGAAGACATCGATTGTTTCTCCTATTCTTAATCTGTATAGGGATTGACGTTCGTAGTGTTACCGCTTGCTAGTTCGGAGAAAGGGAGGTTCTGAACGCGCTAAGTCTTTCTCTCTCTCTCTCTCTCTTTAAATATTATATTCTTCGACAATTACTATAGTTAATATTTTTAGGCTTACATACAACTAAATATTTCCCATAATATCTCATTTCATTATTTAATTTTCACAATTTCATAAAATACAATAGAAAGGCAAAATACTACAAAATGTCACACCACGGGCCGGAGTCTTAAACGCTCGGGCTCGAGCCGGGCCGGAGCTCAAGAGAAAGGGCCCATGCAGACCGTACATGATATAATTTTTTTTCATAAGAAAATTCAATGTAAAAACTGTAAATTTAGATTTTGTGATGAAAGTGTATATTAAAGAAGGGTATTGTTAATTTTGAGTACTTTTATTTTTATGTGCGCCGAAGGCAAGAAATAACTGTAGGGAGAGAGTTTAAATGTATGATATTTTATTATCAGTTCTTTTTTCTATTGAATATGAGATTTGAAAACAGCAGTCTGTCTGCAAGGAGTTTTAATTGGGTTTTCATGGATTTAGACGGCAGCTAAACGAAACGGAAAAGAGGTTCCAATTTATCGCTCTCGCATGCTGCGCAGTGCTGTTCGAGAGGGATGAAGCAAAGTTTCTACGAATCTTCTGCTTTCTAGTCCATACCCTTCATTATGGCTTATTGAACTCCCAAAAGCATAAAAAAATCAAATGAGTCCCAACTCCGATGGTAACACTCATCCTCAAAAAAATAGTTGCACCCAGAAGGACGTGTCGTATTGCAAAGCTATTCGGGAGGAAGGTAAAGGTTACTAGGCACAATAAATGATTAAACATTGAGACAGATACGGGCAATATTTATGGACATACACACCAATAAATAGTGTCTCTTAGTATGGCGTCGGGCTGCCATGTTTGCTCGCACAGCATGCCAGATGTCTCGGCATGGATTTGAGGCGGACGCACTCGGTTATAGAGAGATTTAGGGTACGATCCCAGCGGTATCCGGAGAGCAATTTTTCGGTTGCTGTGTGTTAATTAAAGAAAACGTGAAAAGAGCGACGGCTTTGTCTACTCACATTGTCTCCACGTATATTTAGAAGAATTTTACTATCACTCTCTCCCTTTGGATTTATTAGCTATAATTTAATAGCTTGTACCGTTATGCCCTACCAGATGGAGACGTCTCAGCTGCTGAGCCGATCTCTATGAATTTGTGAAGTCAGATGCTGACAGATAAACACACATAGCGCCGTGGATTGTTGGCCATGGTAGTGTAAGGCGAACGGACTCGGCTAGTTATCGAGAGATCTAGGATACGATTCCAGCGGTGTCCGGATAGCAATTTTTCGGTTGCTGTGTGTTAATTAAAGAAAACGTGGAAAGAGCGATGTCTTTGTCCAGTCACGTAAACTAGTTAAGTGTAACTGCAATTTGATTTAAGGTATTTATAGCTCAAAGCAAACTGACTGGTGTTAGATCAGGGCAGAAAGTATTGCTTAGCTCGCTCACCTAATTTTAATAACATTATGTATCCAACGATACAGGAATATATAGGTTCATGATAAGAATCTCCATCAAATCCTTGGAAACGAAAAATATTTGACAGAAAATGTTTTGTGATAGCTTCGACGTTTCATGGCTACTCTTATGTTTGGAATTAAGTGTAATAGTGTGGCTTGGGTTATCATAGCGAGTGAAGCAATCTCCATCAAGGGAATTGTCTTAATGTCATTTGAAGTCGTAATTTACCTTTATGATATGATCAAGTGTTGGTACGGTACAAAAATATCAAGTGACAAGATACACTATATGATCAAAAGTATCTGGGCACTCGCCTATCCACGAATTCCCTGTAATAGGAAAGGAAGTAATATTCGAGTTGGTTCACATTTTTTTTTCTGCCATCACAACATCCTGTCTGCTGGGAAGGCCTTCTACTAGATTTCGGAATGTTGCTGCAGGACATTCCTTCCATTCTACCATATTAGTGTTAGTCACATAGGTCAGCGATGTCGTGCGGGTCGCACTGGCTTGCAGTTGGCGTTCCAGTTCGTCCCATAGGTGTTCCATAGTGCTGAAAACAGCCATATCATCAGACCATTCCTGCATGTCTCTGGCTTTGTGAACGGGGGCGTTGTGCTGTGGTAAAGGAAAGGGCAATGTTGCAAGCACAGAATTGTGAAGAATGTCATCATAGGCCTGAGCGTTAAGATTCGCAAACACTGAAACTAGGGGCCTAGCTGAAAGTATAAAAAACAGCCCCAGAACATGATGCCTCATTTATCAAACTTCATAGCTGGCACATCACAGTCAATCAATTAGCGTTCTGTTGTAATCCTACAGACTCGTCCGTCAAATTGTCAGAGGCTGAAGCATAATTTATCCCTTCAGAGAATGCATTTCCACTGCTCCAGAGTCCACTCGTTCCGAGCTTCACCCCCCCAAACCTACGCCTGGCGTTGATCTTACTAATGTTAGGGTTTTGTGCGGCTGTTGTGTCATGGCATACCCTTATCTTCAGCTTTCGGTGAACCCTTATAGTGTACGTCGCTGTTTCTAGAGACAAAGTGGGTGTTGCGGCAAAATCGCCTGTTCTTGGTTGCGACACTCGGTGGTGAGTGTCGCAACCAAGAACAGGCGATTTGCCGCGACACTCCCTTCAGCAATCGGCGGTCCCGCTCCGTCATTTCTGGTCCTATTCTCAGTCGCGTCTGTGTATGCTGTTTTTATCCGTAAGTATTTGCACTTCACAATGTCGTGACTAACAGTTGATCGGAGCAGCTGTAGCAGAGCAGAAATTTTCCAAACAGACTTGTTGCTCAGATGGTATTGTATGACTGTGCAACGTTGAAAGTCACTGAGTTCTGCCACACTACCAATTCTACTGTTCATTCTTGTCTATGATGTTTGATAGGCTACGTGCTTCTTTTTATAGCTGTATGAGCAATGGCTGTGACATATATGTGCAAATCCACTACTCGAACGAGGTTTCCGGACACTTTTCATCCATCCAAATGCATACATACATACATATCACTAAGCTGTTCTCTGAGATTCAGAGGTTAGCTCCAAAAAGAAATATAAACTTCCAGATATTTTTACTTATTGTTGTCGAATCAAACTTCTCCATTTACAGCGATCTTCACATACAACTCGTGCTTCACTAATATCCATTACACGCCGTACACAAGATCTTTTATACTTGATACTCATAATCTTTTTCTCATGCAGGCACTCCTGAATCTGATCCACCGATGTCTTCCTTGGCCTTCCTCTGCCTTTCCTTCCTGCCACTTGGACTGAAAAGATTTTCTTAGTAAGCATTTCATCACTCATTCTTTCAACATGGCCAAACCACCGAAGCATATTAGTCTTCACCTTGCTAACAACATTTTGCTTCACATCACACAACTGCAATACATCTTCATTTCTCACACAATCATATCGTGTCTTGCCACAAACCCCACGTACGTAACGCATTTCTCCAGCACACAAACGACTCCTATGTTTCTTCTGCAGTATTCAGGTTTCACTGCCATACATCAGAGTAGGAACAATTACAGTTTCATACACAGCCATGCGGGACTCTCTAGTGAACCCATCATTCCTGTGAAAACCTCCCAGAGCAGCTATGACTTTCAAAGAAGAATTCACTCGCCTACCGATTTCACCATCCAACTTGTTCTCTCTGTCAAACATGCTTCCTAAATACACAAACTCACTCACCTGGTCAATCACAGTGCCATTTATACTTACATTACATTCAATGCTACCCGTTCCTCTCTCAAACACCATAACTTTGGTTTTTCCCTTATTTATACTCAGTTTGAATTTCATGCAAACTTCGTGCATCCGAGTCAACATACTGTGCAACTCACTTTTGCTCTCTGCCAACAGGACAGTGTCATCAGCACACACCAATCTGCACACACGGATATCACCAAGACATAAACCACTATTATCTATTTTTGCATCACGCATGCATGCATCCATAAATATATTAAACAGCCATGGTGACATTACACAACCTTGTCTAACTCCTGCACCAATGGAAAACCATTTTGATAAAACGCCATTCACTCGTACACAAGCTCTACTACCAGCATACATGGCTTTTACACTATTAAGTAGATTCCCAGTAACACCATATTCATTCAATACCTTCCACAAAAGTGTCCTATTCACTCGGTCGTAAGCTTTCTCTAAATCTATGAAGGCAGTAAAAACTTTCTTCCCAACAGCCAGATACTTTTCAATCATCGTGCGTAATGCAAAAATCTGGTTAGTACAGCCTTTACCAGGCATAAAACCAATCTGAACATTCCACACTTTCAATGATGTAAGACCCCGTACTTTCTCAATAACAACCTTACCAAACACTTTCCCTGGCACACTCAGAAGGCTAATACCACGATAGTTCTTGCATTCAGTCTGATAACCTTTTCCCTTATACAAGGGAACAATAATAACATCCTTCCAATCCCGAGGGACCATTCCTAACTCCCAGAAGAACTGGCAAATTTCAGTTAACCAGTCAATTATAGTCACCACCATATTTCAACATCTCTGCAGGTATGCCATCAACTTCCGGAGCCTTACCATTCTGAAGAGATTTTAGAGCTTTACACACTTCTTCTCTTGAGATCCCTCCTGTGCTTTCATCCCTCATTGTGACATCATCTGCGTCTGTCTCAGAATCATCTTTGCTTTCCTGATCTAATAACTCACAGAAGTATTCACCCCATCTGTCACTTAACTCATTGGGCTCCCATATCATTTCCCCAAACTCATTCTTCACACAACTTACAACTTTGTTTCCCATATTTTTCCTGAGTCTCATGTACTTCCAGAAGGAGTTCCTATCTTTCCAAAAAGCCAGTTCATGCCTTTCCACTTTCTCCTTCCTATCTTTTGCCTTACTGTGGCGAACCAGCTTAGCAGCTTCACGCTTCCTACAGCGATATTCAACCACAGAGACTCTACCTTGCAACATCCCCAAATAGGCTTCCTTCTTTCTCTTTACTGCTTCTTCAATCTCACTTATCCACCAAGCATCACCTCTATTGTTACCCACTATTGTGGTGCCACAGACCTCTTTAGCAGCAGTGACAACACAGTTCTTAAAACATTCCCACTTCTTTCTACATCCCTCTCACCAGACTTCAGATCCTTCAGTCGTTCTCTGAGTAAGTCAAAATACCGCTGATGATCTTCAAGGGGCCTATGAACCTTTATTCTTTCTATCCTGGGTCTCTTCCTATTCCTTTTCCTCCAACCAATCGGATGAGTGAAAAGTGTTGTTAACATACAGAAGTTTACCAAACTAAGGGGAACACTTACTGTTTGTGGAGAACTTTATAGTAATAAGTTACAGGCCAGCCTCGGCTTTCAGAGAAGAAGCAATTTGACTTGAAATAGCCATGCACATAGAATAGTGAAATTTGTGGCCATTATTCCTGTAAAATATATCCCAATTGTGCCAGTGATGTTAGTAGGGGAAAATATGATCTAACATTTCGCTCCAGATATTCCCACCGATGTTCAATAACATTGAGGTCTGGAGATTCAGGGGGATTAGGTAGCTGTAGTACCTCATTCTGAGGGTCTGCAAGCCACAAATTGACAGGTTTTGCATACTATTCGTTTTCATTATGTGCTTCAAACATGGGTCAGTCGTGAAGGAACAATGCCTGCAACCTTGAGTGTAGGTATCCTTAAAAATGGATTGGTACTTTGCAGATAGGACTCGACTCTGCAGAATAACCATTCGTCCTAAGGAATGCTATTATATGGCATCCAACTGCACCAGGAATTCAACTCCATGTTTCAAAGTCAGAACGAAGTAGTCTGGGTGGTACGCTTCACGTTTTTGCCACACGTACACTCATTGTCGTAAAAATCCATGCACCAAGAAAAAACCGTGCGATTAACGCGAATCTCTGCGAATAGCTAAGGGGAAGGCAGATATGCAAATGTTAAAAGTTTCGTGCGATTCCGCATTCCTGCGCCCCCAAGACCGGCGTTGCAATCGCAATCTTCAGGGCTTATAAGGCGCGTCGCAGGGGAATCCACATTCGTGCCGAAGTGCACGGTAAGACTCCAGTGAGATTCCTGAGCGATAGACATGCCGAGAATCCACCGTAGATGTGCGTACGAGCAACTGACGGAGTTTGATGAACGAAACCGTATCCTCGGGATGAGACAGGCAGAGTGGCCGGTGCGCCGAATCGGCCGCCATTTGGGCCGGTCGCACAGTACGCTGCGATCGTGTTCGGAGCAATGGACACGGGAAGGCACCCAGACACGGCGGACTAGCTCTGGATGACCGAGACACACCACCAGCAGAGAGACCGTGGGATCGTGAGAGCTGCACGGACAGATGCAGCGACGTCCTTGTCCAATATCCAGAGAAATGTGTCGGCTATACAAGGGTATCCTGTGTACTCCAGAACCATTTCCAGACACCTAGCCGAGGCGAAACTGCACCCTCGGCGGCCCTTACTTTCTTTGTCATTAACACCTGACCATCGTCTGCGTCGATTGCAGTGCTGTCAGCAGCAAGCAAAGGGGAATGCTACGAACTTGCGGCGTATAGTGTTCAGCGACGAATCTCTCTACTGTATGGGAACGGACGACCACCGTGTCAGAGTGTGGAGAACCGCAGGTGAGCGCTACAATCCCATCCTCACTGTACAGCGGCACACGTCCCGAACTTTAGGCGTGATGGTCTGGGGAGCCATCGCGTATGACAATCAGGATTACCTCGTAGCGATCCGAGGGACGTTGACAGCCCAGCGCTACGTACTGGAGTTCGCAGCCCTATGTGCTGCCTTTTTTGGCGGGGCGGCCCGTGGCCATTTTCGAACAAGATAACGCCCGTCAGCACACGGCTAGGTTTTCCCAGGACAGTCTACGTCGTGATCCGATGCTTCCGTGAACTTCCAAATCGCCTGATCTCTCGCCCATCGAGCACGTGTGGAACTAGATGGAACTCCAGCTTTCTCCATGTAACAGTGTTCGTGATTTAGAGTGTCACTTGCAATAAATGAGGGTCAATCTGTCCCGTGATAGCATACGGCGTCTCTTTGACTCCATGCCGGAACGTATCGCCGCATGTATCCGAGCACGAGGCGGTTCGACACGGTACTAACACACACTGACCGTAATGTGTACCGTATGTCCGCGGGAAATCTTCCTGCTGCTTAGATATTGGAATCATGTGTGTCCTTGATATGTACCATCTCACTATTAAAATATCATTTAAACCCGACGCCTCCTTCTTCGTGCTCGTATTTTTATGACAATGAGTGTACAATCTACCAGTGGACTGAAACGATCCAATATCACTTTGTTCGTGTTCATTTAGTCTACGTTTACTTGGTTCAGGTCATTTCGTCCACGGTTCCCTTTGTCCACATTTATTTCGTCCTCAGCCTCGGAATGGATGGAATACCGTGGAAATTTTCTATTTTGATAAAATTTTTGTAACAAGGCTGAAAAAAAATGTCAGCGGACACTGTTTATTTGTGATTTTTTTCCTTTTTAAGTATTTCGATTAAAATACAGCGATTTTAAATGCTATTTAATGTAAAACGAGAAACTGAACTTTGAAGAACTTTTTAAACCCTTTGTATGGTACGATGGGAATTACTATGACATCAATCAAAGTTTATTCCAATATAAATAACTGTCTTGGATTTAAGAGGAAAAGTTTAGACCCACTTTCTCCATTATGTAAAAAGTTTCTATTTTCCTTCTCTAACACCCCAAATTCACAGTAAATGCCAATCTAAACTTTTTTTCACGTTACATGTTAATGGAATTTTCCTCATGTTAAATAGCTGTGACACACACACAGAGCATTATAGTTCATTCGCATGAAAATCAGTAACACAGAAGTTATAAACAATTAATGAACAAAATGAAAAACAAATATACTGAAAGCTAAGAACTATATGAAAACAATATAAAAGATGTGTTTCAAAACATTAAAATATTTTTGTAAAACTTTAATTATGCGATATTGATATAGTACCACATGAAAGAGTTAAAAAGTTGTTCAAAGTTGTGTACCTCGCTTTACTTTTAATAACATTTAAAATCGTTTTTTTTAATCGAAAAACTTAAACAGGAAAAACGTCGCATATAAGCAACGTCCGCTGACTTATTTTTTTGACTGCTTAGTAACGAAAATTCTATCAAAAGAGAAAACGTCTACGGCATTCCATCCATTTTGAGGACGAAATGAATTTGGACGAAAATAAACGGTTGACAAAGTGAACGGTGGACGATATGAACTGTTAACAAAATGAACTTGATCAAGTGAACGTGGATGAAATGAACACTGTCCAAATGATCAGTCACCCCGGGAAACATTGTGAAGCACGTTTCATCAGACCAGATGACACGTTGCATTCATTAGCATCCCAGTTTCTATGTGCTTTGCGCTACCTTACATAATTTGTTGCATTGATGTTGGTAATTAGAGGTTTGTCGATTATTATTATAGGCAACAATGTGAAGTACGTTTCATCAGACCAGATGACACGTTGCCAGCATCCCAGTTTCTATGTGCTTTTAGCATCCCAGTTTCTATGTGCTTTTAGCATTCCAGTTTCTATGTGCTTTGCACCACCTTAAAAGTTTTGTTGCATTGATGTTGGTAATTAGAGGTTTGTCGATTATTATTATTATTGGTTATTAGAGGTTTGTCGGTATTTACGGCTATGCTACAAGCATAGCCGTAAATACCGTCATGCTGGAGTTCCTGAAGAATTGTTACGACCAAAACGGGATCATTCCCGAATTGTGTTCAACTCTGCTGCTGTCTGCGGTGTCGTATTCTTGTGCTTCCGCTGTACAATCCGTGCCATCGTTCGCCTATTCTTATCTGACATCTTTCTATGGCATTCATAATTTGTACATCTGGTGATAATGTCACCAATTATCATTCCTTTTTTTGGAGGTCTTTGATATCTAACATCGTCGACAATTACTCCACAACAGCTGGTCCACCTGCGACGGTGGCATTGCTGCGCGACTACAACAATCGTACTGCAGCCGTTTATACAGTATATCTCACAACGCAGATGACATCGTCCCTGTGATTTGCTACCGTGTTGCAGTCGGAGTTTTTATTATTTTGATAAACCCCTGTATGTTTTAATGACACTACGATCGTCACTGTAAAATTAAAAATTTTCGTGCGGATTTTTTCTTTTTTTGAGATAATCGCAACTGATTGTGAATTGGTCTTAGTGAATGTTGAATTTCGTTAGTCAGTGTGATACAGTTCTTTAAATATGGGCCTCTGGAAACCCAGACTACTAAGACAATGTCAAGTCGTCATAATTGATAGAAAAAGCATGCAGAGTTTCCCGGTTCTTTTATGGATAGAGTTCCACATTTGACTTTAAAAAAGCAATATGTGTAAGGGCGAAAAATAATAATGAGATGCATATCAATTAAGATATGATCTAGTGCTAATTTATGTACATAAAAACAAGGAAATAACTTTATTTCATTAACTGTGTGCATATACAATGCCCAAGGTTAGAAGGGCGCCAGCCTGTCTGGGAAGACTGAATACGTCCTGTATGTGAAAGAATGTCAGTATTGTTGTATGTTTTGTTCTGTTTGTATAGAGTCTGGTTTCCACGTGCAGAAGTCCGTTAGAAGGAAGGTGAAGTATGCGGTCGTCGGGCACGGAGACAATAAGCGAGGGCGAGCGGGTTCTCAGAAGCAGGAGCGGCTGGGGTGCGGATTCGAAGAAAGTTGGCCTGCGGACAAAGGTCAGGTTCGCTCCAGGACCTGACAAGGTCAGCGCCTTGTAGTAGGTCAGCGCCTCGTGGTAGAGGGGGCCGAAAAAAGAAGGGATGGGTCTTCTGGAGCGAGGGGGATAAGAGGTAGCTTCGGAGAGAGGAGCAGAAGGATTGCGAGGTGCGCTTGGACGGCGGGTAGACGTGCGGCGTCTATGCTCCAAGGAACGCAGCTCCTGATATTTGCGTGAAGCTGGAGGCTTCGGGAGAAAGTGAAAAGGATTTGCAACGAGTGTCCGAAAGACGGATAGACGGTGGAGAATTTATGCTCCGAGGAACGCAGTTCCTGGTTTTTAGCGTGAAACAGAGTGTTTCGAGAGACATCGTGGAGTCGGAACGACTCGGATATTAGAGTGGCGTTAGGGCAACGGATTTGAGATTGAACAATTCGTGACGGACGACGCATGCCACAAATTCGTCGACGCGGACGTTGGCACCGGAACCAGACTCTCACTAGTACTTTGATTCATTAAATTTATTATCTTTCTTATTCACGAAGTATTCATTGAAGTTGATGAAGTGCCTTACAGTAGCCATTCTCTCCCTTCCTTGATTCGCGGATAATTACACAAAAAGGCGGAGGAAGAGGGGCCTGGATGATAAATTTATTAATAATAAATTACGAGAGTGAGAACCTCAGATTATTTGCTGTAGGGGGAAGTTGTTAAATTAACTCACGGACGCCTGTCGGAAAGAAGGCGGAACTTAGCACGAAAGTCTATGTCTCACCCCTACACTATGCATAACAGAACAAGCAGGTTGTGACCTATATGCAAATTTAAATTTTCATTTCGTTTCTCTGATGTTATTCAAATTATGATCCTTTTTATCTTTTCTTTACTTAACGACCTATCTCTGGAACGCTTAAGTTTTAGGCAGTTTCTGGCAGGCAGTCAGGTGGGTAAGACAGATAAAAGTCAATTTCGTGAGCGTTGGGTTTTGCATGGGCAATTCAGCAAATCATTGCTGCTGTTATCTTAACAGGTTGTAATTTCTTTTCGGTCGGGTTACTTTTGGTATCTTAAGGGTTTGTTACTATGTTTTCGTTTGATTAATTGTTCATCGTTCTTTACTTTATTTATCTGTTTTAGACTGCAACTTCAAGTGCACTAACTTTGGATTTTGGGTAGATGATAAAGAAAGATACTGTATATTCTAATTATCTTATTTAATTTTCTTTATGTAATTAGAGATGCGACATGCCGCACCGGTGTCGCAGTGGTCTAAGCAATGGCTTCTGACAATTCTTCCATGATGGGTCGGCTTTGAATTCTGATGACGCATGGATATTGTATTTTCCTTACGGCACTGGCTCTCTCCCTTCCCTGGAACCAGTGACCCTAAAGTGGAGACGGGCTTCTTCTTATCGCCCACTGAGTTGTTAACGGTGGTGGTAAACCTCAACAACAACAACAACAAAAAAAACCATGTGACACAACCTCCGTTAGGGCATAACATGATATCACACGGGCCATAATACTTTTCTGTTACTGTTCCGCAAAAGTTGAAACCGCAACTGTATCACACAGTAGGGCTGCAAATTTTGTACATACTCCTATGATTTTTTTGATCGGAAGTTTAACGACCACCGTGAGCCACTCTATGGGCTATAATTCTTCGCCCGTCCCTAACTTAGGGCCGCTGGTCCCTAAATTAGATAACCAGTGCCGTAAGAAAACTGCAACACCCATGCCTCACGGGATTCGAACCTGACCCATCTCGGACGAATGGCATAATCCAGCGCTTAGACCACTACGCCATCGGAACGGTCTATGAATTTAGCCTGTGTCCCAAGTGTGGAAGTTTTCTAGGTGCTGACTTGTGAGCATTCGTCGGAGATGGGCCCGAGCTCGAGTCCTAGGTGAAAGAGGCATGGGTGGTGCGTTTGTCTTATGATGCCAACGCTGTCCCCTTCCTGAAACCGGTGGCCTCAAATTAGTGACAGCCGACTTCTTATAGTCCATAGAGTTACTCACCGTGGTAGTTAAATTCCGAAATAAAAGAAAAAATGACCTTTAGGGAGAGTTAAAAATACAGCTGTTCTTTCTGAAAGACAGATTGTTATTCGTGAAGTGTTCGACTGAAACCTGCAAAGCTGAACTCGCAATATAAAACATTTAGCGTATTCCCGTAAGAAAAAAGAAACATTCGAAATATTTTTCAGAACGTCTCCAGTTACAGTTTGTATGCTGAAATTTGCAGAGGAGAAAAACCTTTCTTTCCTCTCTCGGGGCCAGACCGCAGTAAGCAACTCGTTGGGCTATAGAAGTCGTGAATTTTGGGCCAGTGGTTTGAAGGAAGGAAAAGAGGCAGTGCCGTAAGACAACAACACTACCCCAAGTAGCACAAAAACGTTTGTAATACGTTTTAAAACCAGTTCGGCATGACGTTGAAAAAACGCCACAATATTACGTTTAAAAAACGCTAATACGTCTCGTTGATTCAATGGTTTTTCAACCGTTGTTATACCGTTGTAGCACTGTTTTTAAGACGTTTAAATGACGTTATGTAAACGTAATATTCCTTTCATTATGAAGTTGAGAAACGGTTTTAACAACCGTTTAGCAACGTTTGAATGACGTTATTTAGCCGTCATATTCCTTCCCTTATGATGTTGAGAAACGGTTTTAAGAATCGTTTAGCAACGTTTAAATGACGTTTTTTAAACGTCATATTCCCTCTTTATTACGTTGAGAAACGGTTTTAACAACCGTTTAGCTACGTTTCATTTTCGATTTTACAACGTACTTTTCCTTTCTGTATTACGTTTACTAAACGTTACATCAACGTCTAAATTTCCTCTATTAAACGTTGCTGTCCTTTGTGTATTACGTCAAAACGTTTTCAAACGTCGCAAAAAACATTACCACAACGTTTTATCGAAGGTTCTATTCCGGTTTTAAGACTTTTTTTGGCTTTACGTGTGCCGTTGCAAAACGTTAGAACAGCGTTTTATCAACGTTTATATTTCGTTCTTGGGTCATTTCGTTTCAACTCAACACAGCGACTTGACTTGACCATCTCAGATTTTAATGAAATTTAATACATAGGTGGCCTCTATATAGATTAAGAAAAATACCAAATTTCATCGTCATATATCCACCGGTTTTGAAAATACCGCTATATAAAATATTAAAAACACCCCAAAATAGGAAGATTGATATTTCTTTAAATTGTGATTGCAGCTCCCCTAATTAAGATAGAGGGATGGGAAAGGTACATTTTTGTAGTATTGTTTATGCTCTTTTATTTGATGTACACTACTATAGGGGTTAATATTTTTAAAAATTCAAATTTAAATTTTGAATTTTTCAAAATGTGACGCTCCAAAAAATTCGAATTTTTTTTTAAACAATCTTTATATGTTTGGCATTTGATTACGTGAGTTGTAACTTGGGATGATAATGGGTGTACTTAAAAGACTACATGGGTTTAAAAATTTTATAAAAAAAAAAACAACAACATGTAAACTGAAAATAAATTTGGGCTAAATCTTTAAAAAGTTTCATTAATAGCAATAGATTTAGTATTTTTGTTATTTAAAACCATTTATTTAAACAATGTTTTATTTTTAATTGATTTGTTTAAAATCTGAGACTACATGGGCTTAAAAATTTTATTAATTTCATTATTCAGAATTTGTAATAATTCACAATACAATATAAAAAAAGACTCTGCAGTTGTACTGTAGGCTACATTTTGTTTTGGACAAAACTCTGCATGCTCTGACTTGAAAAACTGATTCTGTTGTTTAGATCATTGGTAACAAGACCCAACAAGCAGCAACTGGCACTCCTACCTTGCAGACCTCAGTCTGCTTTAGGTTTTGATGGTGATCAGATGTGTTTCACAGTCTGCTTTAGGTTTTGACGGTGATCATATGTGTTTCTTGCAGTGAAAGTGATATGTGTTTGAAAACATTTGTGGTTGAAAACTTTTGTGGTTGAAAACTTTAAATTGAATAAAGTATATCCTTTTCAGTTTTAAAACTAGACTTTTATAAATTGAAGCTGTGCATGATTTTTTTAGGAAAAATAAAAAGAACAGGTAATGGGAGGCAGTTATTTTACTATTTGAATTTTATATTTTATGCACAAATAATCAACAATGGAAAGTACAAGATATGCAGTAATACAATGTTTCAATCCATATAGAAATGTGACAGACTGGATTATGGAAAACTTTGATGACTTATCAAAGGAGACTAAAATTTGTGATTCTTGCAGAAAGCAGCTGAAAACTTTAAAAATTAGTCAAGAAGCAAATGAAACTTGTGCTGATGAGAAAATGGACTAAAATTTTGCATCTACGTCAGAAGTAATTGAAACACTGAATACTTTGCTCCATGAATTGGGTGAATCACCTGTCAATAAGTAAAAGCTAAAATCTACATGTTATGCTTCAACCAAAATTCAAAAAATCAGTTCTGCTATGAAACGGAAGCTTTTTACAAATATTCAAGAATCATCTGCTGACGAGGATGAAATACTTCATGACTCTCTTATGGACAATCTTAAAAGTAATTTTTCTAACTGCACTAGAGATAAACAGTTGATGATTTTGACTTGCTTACCAGTCATGGAGTGTTAGGAAAATCATGCAATAATTCAATGCTCCTAATTATATGGTAAGACAATCAAAAAAATTCTGAATTAGAAAAGAATTTTGGGAAGCCTTAATAGAAAACCAGGTAAGAGTCTCTCTTCTGAAGTAGTTGAAGTAGTACGATCGTTTTACCAAAGTGATGAAATTAGTCGGGTTTTACCTGGAATGAAAGATTGTGTTTCTGTTACGACTGAACACGGAGATAAAGTTAAATTGTCAAACAGGCTGATTTTATGTAATTTGACAGAAGCTTATAAATCATTCAAAGATAAATTTGCAGGCACGAAAGTCATTTTTTCCAAATTCACAGAGCTCAGACAAAAAAAACTGTGTCCTGGTAGGGTCTAGTAGTATTCATACGGTATGTGTATGCACCACACACCAAAATGTAAAACTGATGATGGAAAATGCAAGAATTGGTTCACTAACGAATGGACAATTATCTTCCCACAAACATTGTCTTGCAAGAGTATTGAGCAACCCTGATTCCATAGATTGTCATTTGGGGAAGTGTCCCACCTGTCCTGGGAACACGATTTTGAGGAGAACTTGGTTGAAAAACTAAGTTTTCGCCAATGGATTACAGTTGATAGATGCAACTTGGAGACATTAGAAAAATCAACTTCAGATTTTATTGATTTGTTTTGCGAAAAACTGTCTGCTTTGGTCAGACATGACTTCATTGCTAAGCAGCAAAGCTCTTTTATGAATAGTACTAAGGAAAACCTCAAGGACTCAAAATTTCTCGTCATTTGTGATTTTGCTGAAAATTATAGTTTTCTTCTTCAAGATGAAGCCCAGAGCTATCACTGGACCAGTGGGCAAGCCACAGTCCACCCATTTATCATTTATTACAAAACAGAGAAGACTGAACATACACGTTTTGTAGTAATTTCTGAATGTTTAGAGCACAACACTTCTAAAAAAAACTTATTAACTTCTTGAAAAGTAAGTTTGGTGACAACAGCGTCAAAAAAATGTACTATTTCTCTGACGGGTCTGCAGCCCAGTGCAAAAATCGGAAAATTTTTCACAAAATTTTATGTTTCCATCACGATGACTTCAACATATGATGCTGAATGACATTTTTCAGCAACAGCACACGGAAAGGGGCCATGTGATGGCGTTGGTGGAACGGTGAAAAGGTTAGCTGTCCAAGCCAGCTTACAACGCCCTTACGAGAATCAAATTCAAACACCATTTCAGTTGTACGAATGGGAAATTCAGAACATTTTTGTGGCAAACTTTAGATATGTAAGTCAAGAAGAATACATAGAAACAGACCAATTTTTGGAAAATCGCCTAAGCAAGTCTCTAACAGTACAAGGTACCCAGAAACTTCGTGATTTTATTCCTATCCCATTGAGTAATTCAAAAATAAAGGTGAAGATGTTCTCAGAATTCAATGAGTCAGCTACTGAAAAAGTATCAGCATTACAAAACAGACTGCAAATAACAGAAATTAGTGGTTACATAACCATAATCTATGAAAACAACTGGTGGGTAGCGTATGTTCTACCAAAAGAAGAGAGTGAGAATGAAGTTAAGGTCGCATTTTTACATCCAGCTGGTCCATCTGCATCCTTTTCCTACCCTAGCCCACAAGATGTATTATAGCTTCCTGTAAGTTACGTCTTGTGTAAAGTAAATCTTTTGACTCAGACAGGAAGACTCTACAATCTCTCTGAAACAGAAATACACCAAACTACTGAAGCTTTTAAAGACTATATCAAGAATCTACAGGTCTGATTTCACTTCAGAACAATGATGCAACGTTTTTTTAAATTTTCGGAGATTCTGCTTTAAGTGACGATCTAAGTTTAAGATTAGGAATATAATTTGCATGAATGTAAACAATTCAATGCCATATGTTATTATTATTTTGATGTGTTTCTTGAGCAGTAATTGAAATTACTTTTTAAAGTCTGTTTATTTTTTTGTATTGTATTGTGAATTATTACAAATTCTGAATAATGAAATTAATAAAATTTTTAAACCCATGTAGTCTCAGATTTTAAACAAATCAATTAAAAATAAAACATTGTTTAAATAAATAGTTTTAAATAACAAAAATACAATATCTATTGTTATTAATGAAACTTTTTTGAGATTTAGCCCAAATTTATTTTCAGTTTACATGTTTTTTTCATTTTTTTTTCATTAAACTCTTGTGTTAGGCTAAATTTGAATATAGCTTTTTAAGTAAACCCTTTATCATCCCAAGTTACAACTCACGTAATCAAATACCAAACATATAAAGATTGTTTTAAAAAGTTTTCGAATTGTTTGGAGTGTCGCATTTCGAAAAATTCCAAATTTTAATTTGAAAATTTAAATTTTTTAAAAATCTTAACCCCTATGGTGTTTGTCGTACATCAAATAAAAGAGCATAAAAATACTACAAAAAGATACCTTTTCCATCTCTCTATCTTAATTAAGGGAGCTGCAATCACAATTTAAAAACATATCAATCTTCTGATTTTGGGGTGTTTTGGGACATTTTATATAGCTGTATTTTCAAAACCGGTGATATATGACGATAAAATTTTGAAATTTTTCTTAATCTATATAGAGGCCACCTATGTACCAAATGTCATTAAAATCTTAAATGGTGAGATAAAAAATGCCTTCAAATTGTGTTGAGTTGATACGGAATCACTCTTCAAATCTTTTACTTTGCATATTACGTTGAAAACAAACGTTTAAACAACGTTTCCACAACGAAGCAAAACCGTTTTAGCAACGTTTGTGCTCCGTAAGAGGGACGTACAGTGATGCTTACCTTGAAGTTGCCATGATAATCTGTTGTATACAGTCTTGTTACCTAGTCTACAAAAATTTGGGGGTAAATAAATGAAGTTCTTAGCTAACCTAAAAAATCATTTTCATCATATCATAAAATATCATTTTCATCATATAAAGGCCCCTTCACAAAACTTTTCCTGTTCCTAATAGTTATTTTAGTATCACTTATTTTTGTTGAAGCTTTATAGGGGATGATTTTGTTAGGAAAGTAATGTTATGAAAAAGAAAGCATTTCTATCACATTTTCTAGTGCAACACAATCTCTCACCATTATACAGAGTGCCCGAGAATTATTAAACACATTACAAAATTATGTAAAAAAAACAACAACTATGAGCATTGTCTGTTTTTCTATGTCACGTATTACTAACACGGTTTCTATATTTTTGTATTGCAGAATTGTTACTCCCAGAATCCGATAGATGGTGCTAGGTGTGGCCTGATGAGGAATGTATGAGAAATGCGCAATCAGTAGTCATGTCATCCATACAGCAGAAGGCGATGCGTGTGTTATGGTTTGTGGTATTAAAGTCTGTCATTAAAGTTAAAAGAGGGTACCCGTTTAGAGTATGGTTGTAATCCTCCGTCAACAAATTCAACTAAGCGGTGAATGAAACAGTTTAAAGAAACTGGCAATGTGGAACATCGTGGAGGAGCCGGTAGGCCTAGCGTCAGAGGTGAGATGGTTGACCAAGCTGTGAAAGTTTCCGACGAAGCCTCAGGAAATCCGTTCACAAAGCAAGCTGAGAACTGTGCATTCCAAAATAGACAGTTCACAATATCTTGCACAAGAAATTAGTTTCATGCTTATAAAATTCAAATAGTGCTTATAAAATTCAATGCTTATAAAATTCAAATATATCTTACAAAAATAAGATATACATCTACGCCCCTGGCGTAGAAACCATGCACTATTTTAAGAAGGAAATGTTTTAAAAAGTTTGTCGACATGACTACTACCGGTTAACAAAAGACGTTTTTTTTTCAATCAAGAATTTAGAAGCTCATATTTTGTCCCAAATACAACAGAAGTGGAAATTAAGATTTACGCCCCCTAGTGGCCCAACTATATTTTACAAAAATTAGAAATTATATGCAAACGATTTTCCATCAGGACCTGCATCCGGTGAAGAAAGAATTTTTCAAATCGGAGATTTAGAAGCAGAGATATAGGGGGAAACGCAATTTACCGCTACGCCCCCTAGCGCAAAGTCAATGAATTACTTGAAAATTTTGAAATTGCATGAAAAACATGTGACACAGAAAACACTATCCAACAAAGAAGGAATTTTTCAAATCGGACTCCTAGAAGTAGAGATATTAACAAAAATAAATGTACATCCACGCCCCCTGGCGGAGAAAATGTGCAACATTTTATGAAGAAAATATTTCGAAAAGGTTTATCGATGGGAGTGGCATCAGTCCTTGAAAGAATTTTTTCGATCGATATTTTAGAAGCTCCGATTTTATGGCAAATACATCAGAAGCAAAAATTAACACTTACGCCCCATGGTGGCGAAAGCATTCTTTACCAAAAATTTGAAATTATATGCAAAAGATTTTGCATCAAAATATGTATCCGCCGAAGTAAAAAAAAATTCAAATCGGAGTTTTAGAAAAAGAGTTATTGGGAAAAATGTAATTTATTTTTTCGCCCCCTAGCGGAACATCTATGCGTAATTTGAAAAAAGTAACTACATCTAAAATACTCTTCGATATAAATGGAATCGAAAGATATAATTTTTTTTTCAATCGGATGTTTAGAAGCAAATATGTGGAATAAAACGTATTTTTGAATTCGACATCATCTGCATTTACGCCCTCTAGCAGCGAAATTATACATCGTATAAAAACGAAATAAAGGATCATTATTTGCATATTTCAAGTTTTCGAATGCAAAAAGAATTGTTTAAATAGGACTAATAGTTGCAGAGATATCGTGGGTACAGACAGACGGGCGGACTGACGGACGGACGGACAAACCGATAACAGAAGCACGGTCTTTTTTTTTACAAAAGACGTGCTAATAAAGCTTTTGTGTGTGTGTGTGTGTGTGTGTGTGTGTTTACTGACCATGGCGAGCAACTCAATGGGCTATAAGCAGTCGCCTGTCCCTAATTTAGGGTCACTGGTTCCAGGGAAGGAAGAGACCCAGTGCTGTAAGACAAACACAACATCCATGCCTCACCGGGATTCGAACCCAACCCACTTGGAAAAACCGAACAGTCATAAGCCAGTGCTTAGACCACTGCGCCGGCAAAAATGTAGCATTTTCTGCAAGGAATCCTCTGTAACGCATAGATGTACTGCACGATATACTTGGGTAGAAAACACCAATTTGTTTCCATGACTTTTCTTTATGACTTGTCAACAACATGACACCTACTCGATTTCTTTCAATTGCATGGAGACAATTCACCAAAATCCATGATCGTCAACTACCTGATGATGTCACATCCGAATGTTTATGCTCCTTTTGTCCTGATGAAGCCGAGCTTTAGGCTCAACAAAACTATAGATCTTAAAATAAATTACACTGCCGGAAAGTGAAAAATGAACACCAAGAAGGAATTGGCGGACGATCATGAAATTTACATATGTTAATGGGGTCGAGTTTACGTAGGTGTGATATTAATTTCGGGACCAACCGGTGAACGCTTACGCCACAGCACGGCATAATATGCAAATTATCGTCGGTGGTATTTAAGGAGTACGGCGAAGTGAATGTAATCAGTCGTCGGCGTACAAACACGTGCGAAGACCCTGAAGAAGCTGCAATGCCTGGACATGGAAGACGTGTACGATTTCAGCAGTTATTGGACTTTGAGCGAGGTCGTCTAGTCAGACTCCGCGAGGCCGGGTGGTCGTATCGTCGTATTGCGGAGCGAATTGGACGGGAAATATCGGTGGTGGTACGATGGTGGCGTAGATGGTCCGAGGAACATTCCCACACGAGAAGACGTAAAACCGGGAGTCACAGACGGACTGATGAGCGGATTGATGAGCGGACCGATCGACGCATTAGAAGAGCGGCGTTGTCAAGCAGAACATCCACTGCGACGTAAATCCGAGCTGCCGTTGCACCTGAGGTGACTGTGTGAACAATCCGCAACCGTTTACTGGATGCAGGACTGCGTGCACGTGTGTCTCTGGCATGTGTACCTCTGACTCCAGCCTACCGTCAGGAACGGCTGCAGTGGTGTCGCCAACGTCTGCACTGGAGAACGCAATGGCGATCTGTCGTGTTCAGCGATGAAAGCAGATTCTGCATGGGAGCCTCTGATGGCCGTATGCGTGATCGCAAACGCACAGGGGAGTGTCTCCACCCTTCTTGCATCCGCCAGCGACACACAGGGCCTACACCTGGTCTCCTGGTGTGGGGAGTGATCAGCTATCACTCTCGTACACAACTAGTGTTTGTACTGGGTACGTTAAACAGCACCTCCTACATCAACAACATCATTCAGCCCGTTGTTGCGCCATTTGTCAGGTCGGTCCATCGTGCTGTTTTCCAGCAAGATATTGCACGCCCACACACGACACGTGCAAAGCAACATGCACTTCAGGGTGTGAGACAACTTCCATGGCCTACACGTTCACCGGATTTGTCCCCCAATGCGCACGTGTGGGATTTTATGGGACAACGACTTATCCGGTCTCCACGGCCAGCCACGACCATCCCCGATTTACGCGTCCAGGTTGAGGATGCTTGGAACTCAATACCCCGAACTTACATCCAACATCTGTACGACAGACTCCATGCCAGAATTGCACAGTGTGACGCAGTTCGTGGCGGTTCAACATCGTACTAACCATGTTACATGGAAATGTTATTTTTCAGTTTACCAGCAAATACAGCTGTATTTTTACATAATGTTTTGATCACGTTATCCTCTGTATTCCGTTATTATGCTGTATAAATTTCGTTGGTATCAGACGTCTCCTTCTTGGTGTTCTTTTTTCACATTCCGCCAGTGTATTTAATTGGGAATAAATGTTGCTTATTTATTTTATAATTTCACACATGGTTTAATCCTTTAATTCCACTAATATTATATTTACCAACTTGGAGAAGTCACCAAGTTGGTTTACTTTCACAGGGTGATCCAGTTGTACTCTACAGAGAGATCTACTGGGAGGAGGGGAAATACTGATCTGAGGGATATAAGCTCAAGTTTTAAAGCTACAGGAGGTTGTAGTTAATTTACACTCACCTGTGTTTTGCATAACATCCCTAACTAGAGCCATAAATAACCAAACTTGAGTAAAATTAAAAAAAAATCATTTATGCAATTTCTTTATATAATTCAACGGTTTTGAATGCCCTATTATTTCTTAATGTAAATCACACTCAAAAAGTTTGCCCTAATTAGTGCTGGAAACTTTTTAAATTATGCTCATAAAATTATATTATGATATACCCCCAAATTTTAATTTATCTTTATATATATTAAGAATCAAGCAAGAAGAAACAAAAAGGGAAATAAACACTGAAAAACAAGTTACTAGTAAAGTGAAAAGCCAGAATGAGCACAAGTTGCAGTTACAATTAACTGGAATGAAAATTTGAAAAAAAAAGGAAGAGAAAAAAAGCTAAAGCACTGTTGAAACCTATTGAAAGTGCTGCCATCATGCCATTCAACTTTTTCTGTTTTTGTTTTTTTCCCCCGACAGCCAGAAAGACTCCTTTGATCCCCCTTCCCCCTCCTTTGATCTTTTTTTTTTTTTTTTTGCAGTATGGACCCAAACACAGCAAATAGCTCTAATCTCAACTTAGCATGCTCAGTAGATATGTCACTAACTCACTATTATATGCTATGCTACAAATAAATAGTCCAATATAATAATGATAATTTTACTCACAAAATGACGGAATCATGCATACCTAGTGCGTCAAAGAATTTTTAAGACTGGCGTTAGATTTCAGCCTACGGTGGCGCCACCAGTGTAATTGCGAATGCGTTATAAACCGTGATCATCTGCTTGCTTTCTGCCAAAAGTACTGCGCAGTTGTTAAAGTAACTCAAACGAAACGGGCGTTCATTAGAGAAGTAAAAATTTTTTAGTGTTGAATTATTAAGATGGAGCAAAGGGCTGTTATTAAATTTAACGCAAAACTTGGTAAAAGTGCCTCGGAAACATACCAAATGATGAAACAAGTTTACGGTGAGTTTTGTTTAACTAGATCATATGTTCTCCTGTGGCACAAACGTTTTTTGGACGGAAGAGATACGCTAGAAGGTGATAAGCATACCGGAAGACCAAGTTCATCTAGGACACCTGAGATTATTGAAAAAGTGCGTGATTTCGTGACAACCAATCGATGTGCGTCACTAAAAATGATGGAAGAGTCTTTAAACATCAACAAAGAAACGATTCGAACCATCCTGCATGAAGATTTGGGCAAAACAAAAGTCTGTGCTAAATTTGCTCCACACACGTTAACCAATGAACAAAAATCAAGGAGAAGTGCTGCACATCGCAGAGACATCATTTCAGTCGCTGAAAATGATTCAAACTTCTTAAAATCGATTGTTACAGGTGATGAAACATGGTGTTTTCAATATGATCTTAAAACAAAGCGACAAAGTGCGGAATGAAAGTAAAAAAACTCACCACAAGCCAAAAAAAAAAAAAGAAGAAAAGTTCCATCGAAAATCAAAACAATGCTCATTACATTCTTTGATAGTAAGGGTTATTATCCACAAAGAATTTGTTCCAAGTGGACAAACAATTACTGGTGAGTTTTATTTAAATGTTTTGAGGCGTTTGATGGGCAGAATTTGTCGCATTCGTCCAGAATATCGGGATGAAAACAGTTGGTGTTTGTTGCACGATAATGCACCCAATCACACCTCACTTCTTGCTCGTAGATTTTTGGCGAAAAATAACGTCTGTGTGTTAAATCATCCACCGCATTCTCCTGATTTAGCACCCTGCGACTTTCTTTATTCCAAAAAATTGAAATGACGCTAAAAGGGTGTTTTTTTTAATGATATTTCGACCATACAAACAGCTTCGACGCGTGCTTTGGAGACAATTCCGCAAAGTGAACTGGAACAGGCATTCGAATCATTATTAAATCGCTGTAACAAGTGTATTGAAGCCGGAGGGACTAATTTTGAACAACAAACCAAAAAAAATAATAATTTCTAGTTTCCATTTCATTTTACAGACCCAGTCTTAAAAATTCTTTGCCACACTGTGTAGTTGTTTGCGTTATTTACACGAAACGTTCATGTTTGGCTTTACTTTGCAAAAACCTCTTCTTTGCTTAAGAAATTTTTTTGTGCAATATAGTTTTCAATAGAAATGATGGATAAAGCTGATAGCTGTTCCTGCATCTTTGTAGATCTCAAATAAGTCTTTATCAGCTTTAATTTATTAAAACTTCTTTTCCCGCTTTCTATAGACAGGAATTGCAATATTCGAAAGCAAATCCTACTGTTAGGATAACAATGAACCATATCATACTGGAATATGAAGTTTAGAGCTTCTATTGTAGTAGCTAAGCTGGATTTGCTCATAAGTGCTTGCAAATGCCTCAGCTCTTCAAACAGTTGCTCCCCATCGATATCTTTTTCTTCACTGTCAGCATCCTTAAGGAATTTTTCTAACTGAATACACTTTTCTTTTAAAGAATCCCCTGTCAGGCAATTTCTTCAAATTATAAAGGAAACCCGAAGCGTTGGAAAGTTTTTGCAACTGAGTAAATCTTTCCTGAATGGCAAACAATGCGCTATCAATGAGTGGATAGAAAACCATTGATTTTTATATGGTTCGCAATCTGTAGGAGCTTTGTTGCAGTTTTCATAGTAAAAAGTGTTTTTTTCCGCTTTACCCTAGGCTGTGGGAATTTGGGATTTATTTCCAAGATGTACATAACAATAAGGCTTGTCACTCAAGCTTTATTGTTATACACTGAGTTGCCACTTTATTATGACCACCCCCTCAGTACTTCGTTGGGCCACCTTTTGCCTTTAATACTGCGTCGATGTAGATTCTTCGTGGCATGGACTCCACGAGATGTTGATAGGTGGTTTGTGGAATCTAAGACCATGCTTGATGAATAGCACTTTTCAGGAGTGTGAAATTCCAGGGTTGTGGATCCAGCTGTTTGATGGCTCGTTCAACTTCATCCCACAAATTCTCAATGGGTTTGAGATCTGGAGATTGTGGGGGCCAGCTAAGCAAAGTAAACTCACCGGCATGTTCCTGAAACCAATCCTGTACAATATGAGCACTATGGTAAGACGCATTTTCTTGTTGAAAGTAGCCATCGCCATTGGGATAAACCATCCACATGACAGAACGTACTTGGTCTGCAACGATGTTTAGATATGATGTGCCAGTCAGACGTTAATCAACACGAATTAAAGGGCCCAAATCATATCCAGAAAAACATTCCCCAAACCATAACGTTGCCTCCACCAGCTTGAAGGGTTGTAGCAATGCATTTGGGGTCCATGCTTTCGTGCTGTTTCCGACAAATTTTCACTCGGCCATCGGCATGGTGCAACTAAAAATATGATTCATCGGAAAACATAATTTTTTTTCCAATTATCGACTGTCCAAACCCTTATGCTCCTGTGCGAACTGGAGACGTTTTCTCTTGTTAACTGCAGACGGCAAAGGTGCTCGAATGGGCCTCCTTCTGCCATATCCCATCCGTGCAGTGTACGGAGAACAGTGCGTGCACAGATCATTTGAGGGATCCTTGATTAAGATGGTCTGTAAGTGCTGCACTGTTGCCTATTACCAGTCTGGACACTCTCCGTTCTGCCCGAGCAGTCACTAGTCGATGACGACCACACGTTGCACGTAGAGACCCAGTTTTTTGGCTGACAGTCCAGTCTTTAAACACTTTAAAACAGTGGCTCTTTAACATTTCACGAATGTGGCGCTTTCAGTGATACTCGCTCCATGGCTCCGAGCTATTACAATCATCCCACGTTGAAAGTCCGTCAAATTGCGTTTTTTACCCATCTCGTCACCCAATAATCACTTCTACTACTGTCGCAAGCACTCAGCTTTCCCTTTTTATACTAGCCTCACCCTCTGGCGGCAACAGCGTGCAGCCATAGCTCATTTGCTTAAAACTGTCAGGTAGTCATAATAAAGTGGCCACTCAGTGTATATAAAAATGTCAACAAACATCAGGAACGAACAAAAAAATTGTTAATTTTTTTTTCCTGAAAACCCAAATGCGTAAAAGCAGCAGAGAAGAATTCTCAGAAAACGAACACACAAGAATTGAAAATGCTTCTTCTTCTTGTTGGTGGTATATATATAGGAACTCTGCACGTGCCAGAAAAACAACAAAGGAGTATTCAGCTTTCATTTTTGTGGCAAATACAGACTAGCTCATAAAAGAAAAAAAAAACCTTAGCTGATAATTTTACTATGTAAGAAAATTTATAAATCCATGGGCTAATTTGGCATCCCTCCCATTTGGTGGCTGCCTACCTGGCCGGTAAATATGTATATTAGCGTCCTAAATTATTTCGTCGGAAAAATGTCAGTACCTAGAAAAAGTGTGACGTAAAGATTTTAGAGTATGGAAATTAATGGCAAATGGTGCAGAAATTTTATATTTTAAATGTGTTTTAAAGATTTTTTATCGTAGTATTGAACTGTGAGTGTGATGCTGTGAAGAGACGCTGTGGTAGGCCTAACGCATCGCTAGATGTGCATAAAAATAAAATGTGACTGCGTACACAACCATTGAAACAGAAAACTTGCTGCAAACCCGCAAATCACGATAACAATGGAACGAGATAATTTAAAGAAAAATTAATATAACAGTAAATAATTATTAAAACATTACAGATTCCAGAGAGGGCAAAAGGACATTACGACTGAATCCGCAAAAATGTGTGTAAAATGGACCTTAAGGCTAAAACTTAAAAATTTTTGGACTATGAACCTCATAAAAACAAGAGACTAATTTTTATATCAAGAAAAGCAGTTCCGTTAATGAACCTTCAAAAATTATATATAGCATGTTTAACAACTTAATTTAAAAATAGTACTTATTAAATACATAAGGCAAATATTTTATTTTAATAACTGGCAACTGCAAGAGTAACCTGGCAATAAAATTTAAAAAATCGATTCCGTAAAAAAAATTTTATAAAAAAATCTTTCTGTGTAAACGAAACTTTGTTACAGTTCCTATATATTGAGAACAGGCTTTGATAAAATCAAGAGGCCAGAAACTTCTGCAAAAACAAAATAACTCTCTATCGGAAGATGTGAAAAATAGTTGAACATTCTCATGTTAAGATAGAATTAAGTATATTAATCTTAGTAAAGCCTTAGGTGTTTTAATTGCTGTAATAACATTTTTATTTTTTTAATCTACAAGCAAAAACTATCTGCAAAATCTGCTGATAATTTGCAAACTATCCACGTAGTTTGCAATATATACGCGTGTGCGTCTATATTGTGCAGCTCTGCGCATCGCTACAGCGACGATGTGAAGCTTTGCGTCATTGAAAGGAAGATTCGCTGCAGCGTTTAATTCACGCGCGGACGACTACAAGTCCAAGCGCGTATTTTGTTGCCACGAGGGCGAGCCGTGGTATACTCATACGCTACACAATATAGTTCGTTCATGTTTTGTCATTGTTTTTAAAGCGATGTTAAGAAATTTTTCGTTCTTTCGCATACGATTCCTCGATTCAAAATAGAATGTATTAACATGCTTTTCTATGTTGTACAGGAAACTGGGGAACTATAACTTTCGGTTCTGGTTTGAACAGCTTCCATTCAGAGCTGATTTGCTGTGTCACTGCACTTTTGGTCCTCCTGTTAATAGCTTGTTCGCAGGTCAGTTTCTATCTTACTCATACGTATCTTTTGCAAATCGAAGAGGTTTTTCCGGTTCTTCCTGCCAACAACATACAGGATACAACAAAATAAAAAGTGGATGTTGTGGACCTATTTTCTGTAGCGTATCACTACATTTATTGTTCTCCTGCCAACAACGTAACCTCTTTCTCTTGTACTCTTCCGCCCATCATTTTGGCACAGCAACAAACCTTCCTTTTAAAGGACCAAAGCTTCACATTCTTTGCCGGAGCAATACATTAGGCCTACCGCAGCTTCTCTTCACAGCGTCAGACTCACAGGTTTATATTACGAAAAAAGTATATCTTTAAAACACATTTAAAATATGCAATTTCTGCACCATTTGATATTAATTTCCATACACTAAACATCGCACGTTTTCCAGGTACTAAAATTCTTTTAACGAAATAATTCAGGACACTAATCTACACATTTACCACCTGGCCTACCCCTTGGACAAGCCCTGGCTGGAAAACCACAAGATCGAATCTTTACAGTTACCTCAGGTCTGACCTTAATACTATTAAGAAAATTTGGGAATTATCAATCCACTGCTGGACGAAGGTCTCCCCAAGTTTCCTCCACAACGGTCTGTCTTGTGCCAGTCTCCTCCATGTCACTCCCGCATACTTTCGAATTTCATCCACCCATCTTCCATGTGGTCTTCTTCTGGGTCTTTTCCTGTCCCTTGGAATCCAATCTAAAATTTCGGCTGTCCATCGATGGTCTGTTCTTCTGGCAGTATGTCCAGCCCATTGCCATTTCAGGGATTTAACTCTGATCATGATGTCTTCCACTCTTGTCATTTTTCGGATCCACGTGTTCCTCTTCTTATCTCTCCTAGTTACACCAAGCATGCACCTCTCCATGCTACTTTGAGTTGTCTGCAGCCTTTGTATGTCTCTTTTAGCTAAGGTCCACGTCTCTGCATCATACGTAAGCACTGGAAGGATGCATTGATCAAACACTTTTCTTTTACGACATAATGGCATATTGCTCTTGAAAATTATGCTGTTTCTTCCAAAAGCTCTCCAGGCAAGTTTTGTACGCCGATTAATTTCTCCACCAATGTGACCCTCACTTCATATCTGCTGTCCAAGATAACCGTACGTGTCTGTTATCTCCAGCTTTTCTCCATCAATCGATAAATCTTCATTTCTTATAAAAGCATTGTACATCACTTTTGTCTTCTGAAAGTTCATTTTTAATCCCACTTCTTTACTCTTGTCAGCAAGTTCCTGGATCATACTCTGTAGCTCTGATGGGGTAGTTGCAAAAATGACTATGTCATCAGCAAAACGAAGGTGGGCTAGATAATCTCCATTAATCTTTATCCCTTTGTTTTCCCAGTTCAGAGATTGAAAGACATTTTCCAATGTGGCATTAAGGAGCTTCGGAGATATGGTGTCACCTTGTCTCACTCCTTTTCCAATTTTTATGTGTGTTGTATTTTCAAACAGCCGAATCTTTTTACTTGCATTTTCATAGATGTTATTAATAATATTAATGCATGCATCTTCAATACCGCAGGATTTCAGAGCCATTGCAACTGTTGATGGTTTCACCGAATCAAAGGCTTTTTCATAATCGATAAAAGCCATGCACAATGGAAGCTCATATTCCCTCGCTCTTTCAATTAGTTCTCTCAGCACGTGGATATGATCTATTGTGCTGTAGCCACTACTGAATCCAGCTTGTTCTCTCGGTTGAGCCATGTCCAGTGTCACCTTCAAGCGGTGTGAAAGAACTTTAGTGAAGATTTTATAAACCACTGATAGGAGGCTGATAGGTCTGTAGTTCCTGAGATCCTCAATGTCACCTTTTTTATGTAGCAAGATCATTGTAGCGTTGTTCCAATCCTCAGGAATTTTCCCTTCATTAAGGCATCGAGTGAAAATTTGGGCGAGTACTGTTTCGATTTCTCCACTTGCTTCTTGTATGATGTCTATAGTAATTCCATCTTCTTCTGGAGCTTTTCCCCGCTTCATGTTCTTGATTGCATGTGCAACTTTTGCTGGAAGTACTGGAAGAACTCTGGTACTGGTACCTTTCATGATGTCTGGAGTACATGTATCATCCCTTTCATATAATTTGGAGTAGAAATCTTTCACTCTTTTCAAAATTTCGCCTCTATTTCTTGTTACAGAACCATCTTCTTTTCTCAGTGCCATAATCTGTTTTTTCACCTTACTGAGATGTCCCTTTGCTATCTTTAGGCTTTGGTTGTTTTCAATTGCTTTCCTTACTAGTTCACAGTTGAATTTCCTTACGTCTTCAGTGATACTTTTTCGTACTGTCTTGCATAGCTCTATATATTCCACTTTGGAAGTCACATCTTCTTTAGTTGTCCTCATCACTCTTCTTTTTTGCATCAACATTTTGGTTTTTCCTGATAATTTGTTCACATGCAATTTGTTCTTAAACCCAGCTAATTTTGTTGCTGTTTCCATAAGAGCTTTGGTTACTTTTCTGTTAACTTCAGAAATATCCACTTCTTCCGATGTTAGGCCTTCTAAAGCAGAGAATCTGTTCTTCAGTTCCAATTTGAAGTTATTATGGTGTTTTTTAAGGTTGGTTATGTCAATACATTTTGTTTGTCTTATGAGCTTGCTACGTTCGAGTTTAGTGTTGAGGTGCATCTTAGATCTCACCAATCTATGGACACTGCCTGTGTTGAACTTGTTTAGCACACTGCAGTCTTCTATGACGAATTTTTTGTTACACATAATAAAATCAATTTCACTTGTCGTCCCATTTGGATATGTCCATTTCCTGTGTGGCTTTTTCTTGAAAAATGAGTTCAAGATGAAAAACCCTTCTGCCTCTGCAAACTTTACGAGAGTATTTCCACGCTGGTTTCTGTTGCCGTGACCGAATTTACCTACTGAAGTTTCATTCTGTTGCCGTTGCCCTATTTTTGCATTGAAATCTCCCGTAATTATCTTCAAGTGCTGCTTACCTTTATTATTTAGATCACGAATTTCCTCATAAAATTCTTCAATTTCTTCTTCAGCATGACTTGTGGTGGGTGCATAAGTTTGAATAATCTGAGCCTGCTATCTTCTCGAGAGTTGGATAACGAGTCGTGCAGCTCTGTCAGAGGAACTTTCAACTTCTACAACTTTATCCTTCAGTTTCTTGTTTATTATAAATCCAACACCACTAGTTCTGCCAGTATCTGTCCCACGATAGTAGAAGAGATGCCCACTTTTCAGTTCAATGAGATCTTCTCCTTTTCTCCTTACCTCACTTAGCCCGACGATGTCCCACTTGATCCTTTGTAGTTTCTCTTCCAATTCAAGAAGCCTTGAATCAGAAGATAGGGAGCGTCCATTATACGTAGCCAAGGTCAGCATCAGGTGGCAGCCTAGTCCGGTCCTCCGGGGATTCTTAGCACCCTCTGCCTTCATGTCGCACTGGCCGCTGCCTTGGCCAGGTACATTCCAGCTGCCGGAGACTGAGGGCCAAGATTTAAGTTGTGGAGTCATTTTGGGGGGGGGTTTGGCCATAACTCACCCCTGGCCAAGCGGGTTAGTGAGTGTGGGATAGCATTTCCTCTAATCCCGATGGTATAGTTATACCGCTATTGGCGGTCGTCAGAGCCCCTTTAGTGGGAACAGGATGTACCACGAGAAGGCGGGGTTGACATTTGTCAAGGAGAGGCTGTGACGTTACGCATCACCTGACCTTACATCCCATATATATATATATAGGAAGCACTGGCCTAATCGGAAAAGTATTAATCCGACACTGAACAGAAATATTGGTTTGTGGCTCTCTAATTTAATTGCTTAGAAAAAATTTTTCATTCAGAGAAATCTGAAGATACAGACTAAACTAGCAAATACGTTTTTGCTTGTAGATTAAAAAAAATCAAAATGTTATTTACAGAAATTAAAACACTTACGCAAGGCTTTACTCAGATTAATATACTTAATTCTATTTTAACACGAAGTAAATGTTCAAGTATTTTTCACATCTCCTCAGTTCTTTTGCTTTTACAGACGTTTGTGGCCTCTAGATTTTATCAAGGCCTGTTTCTCAATACATAGGAACTGTATCAAAAGTCTCCTTTACACAGAAGAAATTTAAATTTTATTGCCAGGTTCCTCTTGCAGCAGCTAGTTATTAAATTAAAATCTTTTCCTTAAGTATTTTGTAAGTCTACAGTGATTTTTGAACTAAGCTGTTGAAAATACTATTTACAATTTTTAAAGGTTCATTAATGGAACTGTTTTCTGGGTATAAAATGTTTCTTTTAATTCTCTTGTTTTTATGAGGTTCATAGTCCAATGTTTTGCCATAAAGGTCAATTTCACACACATATTCAATTGTATTTTGCCGTCATCGGAATTTGTAATGTCCTAAGAATTATTTTTTTATTGTTTCTTTAAATTATCTTATTATATTGTCATCGTGATATGCGGGTTTGCAGCAAGTTTTGTTTCAATGGTTGTGTACACAGATACATTTTATTTTTATACAACTCTGCTTCCAACTTCTCCCACCCCTCCATTCCTGAAATTTGAACAAAAATTTAGTAAACTGTATCTGGAAAAGCAAAGAACTGGCCACCTTGCCTGTGACAGGTTCAATAGCATTCCTCTGCTTCATTATTTGAGAGGCAGAACTCTGATATGTGGAAGGATGAGATGGGCACATTTGGATGTAAGTGTGTACTCCCACAGTCTAACAAAATGTTGCATTGGATATGTGTGTATATTCCATTTGGATACAGATACATTATGATTTCAGTATGCTTAATTCACATCTGGTATAAAATGTGCATTTTCAAAAAAAAAAAAAAAAAAAGGAAAATTTTTGCATGGCTTATGCAGAGTTTGAATTGTGACTGACAATTTACTTCTTGGCCACAGGACTCTGTACAGGGTGGGTTTTGAATTTTTTCAACCTTGAAGCTTTCTGGATTTAATAAGTATCTCTCCAATAGCTTATTCAGCTTCTGTTACTCTACACCCAATATATTTCTTGCAAAAAAACTGGCTCAATGAGCCCTAAGAAATGCTGATCTAATATAATGATAACAGCAATATAGAGTATCCTTTATAACTAACATACCAATAAGCTGCGTTTGTAACAATGTTTGCTACACAGAGGCACATGGAAGCACATTTGAGTAATTAAGTATAAATTCAATACCGCGAAGCAGCTGTGTTTAGATCCGAAAATCTAACAAATTTGTTACTACTCCTAGTTTAAAATGCGGTCGATGATATATATACCTGTTAAGAAAATACATGAATGTGTTCATGTGTTAAGCTTACCTCCACGTGTTACGAAACGAATACATGAATGTCTTCACGTGTTACGGAAATCTCCACGAGTTACGAAACGAATACATGAATTGTGTTCGAAATCGAAGCCTATGAATTGAAACAGGAAAAGAACTTACTTTTTAATTACGATAAAATCCATCGATTAGGTAGAGACTCTTATCCATGCAGCGCAGGCCGCCATAACTCACCGTCCGTAGTACAAGTGACGTCCCAGCAAGTCAGAGAACCACGCGAAGCGTTTGTATTCTTTGTGAGAACGACGCGGCCGCAGACGAGAGACTGCTTTAAAATCAATGGAATAAAAGCTTCTAGTCGTATAAACAAAAAAAAGGATGAATTCAATAATCTTTATCAATTATACACAAGCTTACTGTTTTATCAACAGTATAATTTAGTTCTTTTTTGCCTGAATGTAACGTCACGCCAAAGATTAGCTGTGACCTTGCTAACATGACGAAAATGCAGCGTTTAGCGAACGTAATGAATGTGACAAAATCGCAACGGTAACGGATGTAACATTTAACAAACGTTTATCAAACGTAGTCTTTGTACGGAAGACCAAATATCAACTTTTGCAACCGAAATGCGACGTCCTTTAAACGTCATGTGCTACTTGGGACCATGCCTCATCCGGTACTCGAACCTGATCCGTCGCGACAAATGGTCAGAAGCCACTGCCTCATCCGGTACTCGAACCTGATCTGTCGCGACAAATGGTCAGAAGCCACTGCCTCAGCCGCCAGGATGACGGAGGAAAACTTTTCAACTCTTACATGTGCGTCTGGTACAGAAAATGTGAAAGTCGTCTCATAGAATCTGTGTAACCACAGTAAGAGGGAGGTAATGCAGATCACTCTCCCATTGTCATTATCTCCTAAAATGTATTTTGCAATAAATATTGCTCATATATTTTGCATCTTCAAAATACATTTTGTTTTTTATTCCTTTCTAAATTACGAGCAGAAAACATGCGCTAACTCATTCAGAGAAGCAACGTCAAACGAGATGCAACCGTATCACCATTAATTAGCTAAAAGAACCGGAGTAGTACGTTATCTATTAATACCATAAATGTTTTCTATCTGCACTCCGCATATTTGCTTCGAAATAAGTCACTTACATTAAGTAAGTTGCCCTGAAGGTTGCAGTTCTTTCATTATTACCAAAGCTACGTGTCCCTGAATGATTTTATCTTAAATTCATTGGAAAGATATCACTAATGTTTGGTGGAAAGGTGTGAGCAAACATTTAAGGGCGAAAATAGTATTAACGGAGCACCCTGATTCCATTAGTATTTAATCATCTGGCCTGTTTACCTATTTCGTCTTTTCGTAAGCTTTCTTGCAGGAGACGATTGAACTACAGAAATAGTCATCAGTCGTTCCTTAATGGAATCTGTTTTCCTACTTAATATTTCAAAAGAGATGAACTTCGTAATTTGCAATATGAGACAGACTTCATTTTAGAAATCATTACTTTTCAGCAGATTCTATACACTCAAAATCTAAGAACCAATAAATAAATAAACAAGTAAGATAATGAATAAAAAATAAGACTTAATTATCTAATTTCGTTTTCCACCAACAAACCAGTAAATGAAATGGAAGTCTTGGGAGGAATAAACAGTTATTAAGATAGTTTCGATTTTCATAGATAGAAGGTGCAAACGAAATCATTTATTTGTCGCAGAGTAAGCTAATAATTTATTCACAACCCACAGAAAATAGTGTTTGCATAGACTTCCTAGAGTGAGACTCAGTCGAGCGTTACTTTCTTGATAACATTTACAGAGATGTGTATCAGTAACATACGTGTTTTTTAAAATATCTCTTAAACATTAGCGTAATGATTTAACGTAATCAATTAAAATTTAAAGAAACACATTGCAAAGGAGATAAAGTATGACTACAAACGTGACGTTTAATTTCCTAGTTCTCATTTTAAATGCAGTACATAAGTTTTTATATTACAAACTAAGTTACAAATAATTGCGCAAAAATATAGCAAACGCTTTTTGGAACTATGTGAAGTCGGTAAGAGAAATAAAAACTGGATAAAAAAACAGCAAGAGAAAAATGAGAGAGAGAAAAAGTTGAAGAATAGAAGGAAGGTATTGAGTGTGTGAAAGAGAAAAAGAGAGGGGAGGGAAATTGCGATCGAAAGAATAACTAGGTGACAAAAACTGTCTGGAAAATTCAATTCTAATGAGAGTGTCTTTCTTCAGACATGTAAATGACTTCAAGTTACATAGCAACAAAGTGTGCTACTGACTCGTAATCTACACCTTTATTGTGGTATCACATTCCTACTTCTTCTCTAACCTGATAGTAAATTTTAAAACCAGATCGGCATTGGGCGTGCAAGAATTAAAAGAAAATTCGTTTTGATTCATGCTAGCAAAATATTATGTACTTGCGTAATGTATAGGAATTTCAGCATATTGCAATTTTTATTTGCATTTTTCAAAAAAATCACAATCTGAGCGCTCAGATTCAAAATTAACCTCTTAAATTATATCAGACGTTAAATTATATACGAGCATAAAATCCTGTATATATCTCCCTTTCGTAGTATTTATCTTTTCATTGTTAAGTACGTTCTTTTTCACCATTTGTTATATTCGCAGTTTGGTGAGGCGTTCTGCAATCAAATAGCCACTACTGTGAACCGCACACACACATTTCTGTTACCGCGTATTCATAGGGTTTGTACTTAATATTCGCAAGTGGTCGATACTATTTGATTTGTACTTAATGTTAAGTACAAAACCTACCAACACACTTTGATTGCAGAACCGGTCACCAATCTGCGAATATGCGAGGTTTTCTGTTGAGAATCTAACAAACGGTTATAAAAGCGTTCTTAACAACGAAAAGATAAATACTGAGAAAGAGAGATGAATACAGGATTTAATGCTGTGCAAATTGTTCCGGATGACAGAACGTCTGGTGAAATTTTTAGAACAGAAAAAGAAGCTTTTTTTTTAAAGGGAAAAGATCGAACATCTGAGAATTGTAAAGGAACCCACTCTTTCGGTGCTCTCACCTAAACCGAATGCTTGAATTTCATTACAGAGTGTGAAATTTTCTAAAAATTTAGCGGCGTTTTCATGGACGCAGATCATTGCAAATAAGCGACGTGCAAGATGTGGAGCACCATTGATGTGAGAGATGAACTTCGGCTGCGAAGATGCATGAAGGCTGATCGACACTCTACAGTAGAGCAACTCACTGGCCGAATAAACTAGGGGGCTGCCAGAAGTGTGTCTAAAACCACAGCTCGGCGAGCTCTGCTGAGCATGGGCCCCGATGTAGACGGACGGTCACTGTATCTATGCTAACGAAGGTGTATCGGCAGAAAAGGCTTACATTTGCACGGCAGTATCGGAATTGGACCTCCGCTGATTGGCAAATTATTGCCTCCTCGGATGAGTCACGTTTTCTGCTACATCGAACTGATGGACGTTGGCGTTTAAGGCGAGAAACATCGGAGAACAAACACTCTTTAATAATTGCTGGAAGAACACAAGCCATTGAGGACAGCGTTATGGTCTGGAGAATGTTTTCGTGACATTCCCTGGGTCCACTTATACCTGTAGAAGGCACTATGGACAGAATGCGTTATGAATCAATCCTTGCAGACCACGTACACCCATACATGCTGGTTGTCTTTCCTAGTGCGGATGGATCTTCCAGAACGACAATGCGACATGTCACACAGCTAGAAATGTCCGAGGGTGGTTGGAAGAGCACGATGAAGACATTAAAATACTTCCCTGTCCTCCCAATTCCCCAGACTCAAACCCAATTGAGCATCTGTGGGACCACCTTGGTCGTGTTGTTCACTCTATGGATCCTCCACCACGCACCCTCCAGCAGCTGTCAGATGTACTGTAGTCAGCATGAGTCCACATACCTGTGAAAACCTTCCAGCACTTTATTGAGTCACTCCCAGCCCGTCTAGCTGCTGTCCGCGCTGCACACGGTGGTTACACTGGATATTAGCTGGTGGTCACAATAATGTGACTCGACCGTGTCTTCTGGAACACGAAGCGAGTTTCAGCAGCACTATTTGCTCTTTGCCATTAATTGTCTGACACATTTTTTTTCACCTCGTGTTTCAATTTTTTTGTTCCTATTAAAACACTATAACACACTTGTCTTTTCCATTTCTTAATTTCCTATCCTACGAGGCTTCCTGATTGAAGCAAGTAAGAAACGTAATATATATGACATCTGCTCGATGCCAAGGAGAACATATTGTATTATGGCCAGTCAACAACCTAGCCTCACAAGCCCCAAAGACTACACAAGCAGAGCTCTAGGCCCTAAATAGATACAAGGAAAGGGAAAAAGCCTGTGATTATACGAAATAAAAAAACACGCGAATTTAAAGCTTGGTTTAGAATCTTTTGCCAGGACGTTAGAATATGAATATGCCGAACTCCCAGTTCCTCCGATGAACTGGTTGAACCAGGCAATCCCTATGTAGGGCATCCTTAGTTCCGCAAACAAATCGAAAGGCAATGAATTTTTGAGCCAAAAGTACCCTGTACTTCTGAGGTTCCAGAATATCGCAAAAAGCAATTTTTGAAACCAAGATACTGTTTGCCAACTTAAACCTATTAAACAAAGTAATTTGGAAACCTTCCCACCTAGCACATTCAAAACTTCTGCTGAACAGAACGCCACTTCTCGTGATGAACGTCACGTTCATCACGAGAAGTGGTGTTCCGTGATTTACCAAAATGTACACCGAGGATGCTTATGTGATCATCAGTGTAGCCTACCAACTGCAAAACGTCTGGCGACCGATCCCCAAAACACAAGGCATCCATATTCAACGCAGCGCCGGCACTGTTCACGTAAGTTGTAACCTATATTCTATTTTAACTTTAATTTTGAGTTTCTTTTTCTATGTAAAATTGAGTTCGTTCTATTAGACATTTTCAAACCTTAACGTTATGTCTTTTCCCTCAAACGAGAGTGATGTTGGCAACTCACCATGGTCGAAAAAAGAGTGACGTATGTGTAACCGGATAAGAATAATAGATGAAAAGGCAGTGCAGCGGTTGTTTAGGGGGATTGATGTTATTGATGACAAAAGTTCTGGTATATTGCGATTGGATGTTAAATCACTGATACTCTATTGAGTACGCCAATAAACCGGATGTGAGTGTAGAGTACAAACCATGCAAGCAAAATAAACATATTTGTAAGTACTAGAACTGACCTCTTTTTTGTAATGCGTATGAGTACCTTCTAATATTACATTGATAAAATGCGTATGAGTACCTTCTAATATTACATTGATAAAATGCGTATGAGTACCTTCTAATATTACATTGATAAAATGCGTATGAGTACCTTCTAATATTACATTGATAAAATGCGTATGAGTACCTTCTAATATTACATTGATAAAATGCGTATGAGTACCTTCTAATATTACATTGATAAAATGCGTATGAGTACCTTCTATATTACATACATAACGTAATTACTGACGTAAGGACTAAGTTACAGCGGAAAGACAGTTACGTTATATTGGCGCCCGGACTTTCCTGTGGACCGTACCCTGTTTTTCGTAGCAAATTTTTATTATGACGCACAAGAAGTCCACATTCGAGCAGGCATGTAATACGGCCTTGCCGGCATCTATGGACAACATCAGACGGCAGCAGGTTTATGAAGCTTGTGGCTCCTATCTTTCACTTGATGACTTCAATAAGTTTGCATACCGTGTTCCCCGCAGTTCGTTCAACCCCAAAATTTGAATGCCAATGTCACTCCAGATATGCATAGGGAGATCAGGCGGGAGCAAACTTATACACCAACCTCTACGACCAGGCGGAGTATAATTTTTTCCCGCTATGTACCTCTGTCTGGTTCAATTATTTTCAATGGTACGGGTGGTTCTCTAAAATTCCTGGAAGATATTAAGGACCATTACAATATCCGAGAATATTGCCAAATTCAGATTGCCGGAACCTGCATGTAAGATGCAGCTAAAACGTGGTACTGGCAATGGGCACACAATAAACCAGGAAACCTCTTATGCTCAATTTCGAACCGACTTTCTTGAGGTTTTTCCTTACGGCCTCAATAAAGCAGGCATGTATCAAAATATCCTCGCATACATTCAATCTTGGGACTATTGTCAAAGATATAATTATAATAATAACAGACTGGCCGGTCATCTTATTTCTAGCACTAGCAAATATGTTGTAGACGTCTTATCTGTAGATTTACTGGGACCATACCTTTTGTCCCATAAGACTAAATCTCGTTACATTTTAGTGATTACTGATACGTTCTCTAAGTGGGTGGAAGTATTCCCCCTTAAATCTGATACTGCAGACTCAATTTGTGATATTCTAATTCATAATTTATTTGCTAGAATTGGGTCCCTTAATTATTTGATATCTGATAATGGGGCTTAGTTTATTTCTGATATGTTTAAAAGAATGTGTGCGAGGCTACAAATCAAACATAAATTCATCTCTCCCTATCATGCTCAGTCAAATCTCACCGCGAGGGTTAACCGTACTTTAATTAAAATAATTGCTACTTATGTCAAAGATAACCACGAGCGTTGGGACGAGCATTTAGATCTCTTTTGTTACGCTCTTCACTCGTCGGTGCATGAAAGTACTAAGCTTACTCCGGCTGAAATATTCTTGGGTCGTAAGATTTCGAAAATCTAACTAGCTTTATTGATGAACACAATCAAAGACCAACTCATGACTCTGTCCGTATTTTGGCAGCTAAGGCCCAGGACGCAAGGATGAATGCTCATGGAACACCAGCTCGGAACTATAACAACAAACGTAGGGAACCTGATTTGAAGGTTGGGGATTTGGCCCTACTTGAAACTCATTCCAATCCTTGGTAGCTCATACCTTAATTAGAAAATTTGCTCCCTTATATGAAGGGCCCTTCGAAGGTATCAGGTAATCCCAAAATCACTGTCGTTTTTTCAACGTGTGAAGAAAAGAAAGAAAAACATACCTGGAACAGATGTTTTAATCAATATAATAGGTGCACTCGGTAGTTACAAACTTCTCCCATCGATCGACAACGTGTTGAATCTCGGACTTGTAGAATTCCATGGGTTTCGATGCAAAAAAGGCAGAAAGGGTTCGCCGTACCTCCTCCACATTTCGAAGTGTAGTCCCAGCAAGATATGGTTTTTCAGGCTGCGAAAGAAGTGGTAGTTGGATGGGGCGATGTCAGCGGAATATGCTTTATGCGGAAGTCGAAGTGCTGCAACGTGGCACTGGTCATTTTCGCTGTGTGTGGTTTTGCGTTGTCCTTCTGCAGCAGCACGACTTTACGATTCACGAGTGCTGGACCTTTATCCTGCAAAGCAGTGCATAGACGCTGCAGCTTCTGACAGTAGATTTACCCTGTAATTGTTTTGTTGGGTGGCTGCAGCTCGTAATGGATTTTTGCCTTGCATATCCTACCACACAGACATCAAAACCTTTTGTGGGAAACGTCCCGGTTTCGCTACTGCTGCAGGCACATTCCCTTTCGGAAGCCACTGCCGTTTACGCTTAATGTTGTGATAAAGAACCCATTTTTATCGCCCGTGACAATTCTGTGTAAAAACGGCTCCCTTTTTTCACGGGAGAGCAAAGAAGTGCATATGTCCACACGCTGTTGCAGCTGTTGTGAAGTGAGATCATGGGGTACCCACTTATCCAGTTTCGACAAAAAACGAAATTCTGCAGATGCCGGTGAACAGTGGAATGGGTTGAATAAACAAGTGTGGCCAATTCCTCGAGTGTTGCCTGCGGATTTCCTTCAACAGAAGCTTTCAGCACGTCGTTATCCAGCTCAACAGGCCGTCAGGGTCGCTACATATCCTTTAGGCTGGTGTCCCCCTTCGAAATTTCTGGAGCCAGCGTTGACATTTCCTGACCTCCAGGGTACCCGGCCCATATACGGCATAGATGTTTCGTGCTTCTACCGTCGCTGAATGTGAATGGTTTAACTCGTACAGCATAATGTGCCTAATGTGGTCTTCTAACACTGCCATTTCCTATGCGCTTTAAGTACACAATGACTGCTCCTAGAACTCCCGTTTGCGGTTTCAAGTGAATTGAAGGTCTGCTCGCGTGATCCCTTTTATACTTACCGTGGTCGATGTCACAATCTTAGCACCAGGGGGATCACTACTGTTGGGCTTGCGCAAAACGACATTACTTCTGGGATGACCTGATATTAAAGTATATAATAATAACGTGGTTTTGAAGAAACAAAATGGTGAAAGTGAATACGCTCATGTGCAGCAATGTAGAAAATATTTCACAAGATATATAGATGCAATTATTGCCCCGAAAGCACGTGTATTTCATCAAGCACAACCCCAGGACACTGAGGAAAGTATTTATCTAACTCCGTATTTTGCTTCGTCTGAGGAAAATTTCAGTACTTTAAGTGTTTCTGTCTCTGCAACGCTAATGTCTCAACCTTCATTCCATGCTGATATTGTTCCTTTTAAAAAAGCAGTTATTAATTCTCCTCCTAATTCGCCAGCATTTCCGAGCCTCAATATGTCTTCCCCTGTAGCTCAATCTTCAAGTTCTTCTCATTCCTCAATTCGAGTAAGACGTGGTTCTTTATCTTCATCACATTCAATATATAATCCAAGCATTGTTGAAGTTTCGACTCCACCAATTCATTTTCATTTTGGTGCAACAGGAGTAAAAAGACCCTTCCACGAGTCATCTTCCGTCTGATACTATAATTTCTGTTCCTGATATTAAACACCTTCCACCGGCATTTTCATCACACGTGGTAGCGGTTAAACTCCCAGTCTACGAAATATGTCGTTCGACAGAATCTAGAAGTTCCATTAACGATGCCAAACGCTTGGCACCAGCTCATTCACATTCTACTTTCTTTGGTCATGTTTCTACAGTAAATACAGGCCAGCCGATTCTTGCAAACACTCAGCATTCACACATTGCTAGTGAGGTGAGTGGAAGTCAGCCAGTAGCATTGTCTCAACAAACAGCCTCATCGACCTTTTCTGTGGTATCATGTCTTCCGTCTTCATCTCGAACATTTCCCACTTTCTTCTTCAATACACCCGAAACGTTGTCTTCCTTTAGGTGAGTCGCCGATTTGCCGCAAAAAACCTTTGTATCCTTATGGCTTTCGTCACTGGCAGCTCCGATCTGGAAAAACGTCTCCGCAACCTTCATCGACAATTCTTCTTTGTCGATGGAAACGCCCACATGTCTTCACCTCGGATCCAAGGCCAGCCAAACGATCAGCAGTTACCTCAGCACCAGATCCTGTGTTCCGGTCGTCCATTCCAGGCCATTGGTGCCACTCTTCGCAATCAGCCCGGGGCCCGTGTTTCTACCCGGCACCTGTCCAGTTGTTGCTTCCTCAGTGTCAGCTACTGACCAAGTGAGCTCTCGACAAGTTAAACGGGGAGCAACAAACGCCTTGTTTCCTCGACAGCCACCAAATCAATTCCTGCTTGCGCGATTTTTTTCTGTTACACAAAGGAGTTGATTTCATGCTGAATGTCCCCCCGAATCGCCCTTGTGCACCAAGTATTATCCCTCTCAGAATTAAGACACTGTGACTATGTTAACATTTTTAAAAATTTGTAATTTCGCCGGTAAGATGGTGCGATAGGTCTGTGATTTTCTGGAAGGGCCAACTTTTTATTTCTGTTCGGAAATACACTAGCGTTCAAAACTTAAGGACGGACACCAGTGCCACAGATTACAGCCGCACAGTGAAACACACAAGCGTCATCCGATTTGCCTAACGTAAGCGGATCAGTAGAAAGACGATGCGTGTACAAATTTCCGAAATGTGATGTCACAGATCACATGACAGCGCTGAAATGGATATAAGGAGCATCTCGCAGCAAGGCAGGAAACGAAACGCGAAAGTGTGCGGCGTTGTAAAGAGCTTCGAGTGGTTTGCTAATGTGTTGCATACGAGAAAATGTCCACGAGGAGACATTTACTGTAGATGACTTTACGTGGTCTAATAATCGGAAAGCTGGAGGAGGGTAGAACCGTAACGAGTGTCGCCGACGAGTTCGGCGTGACCCATAGCATTGTTTCACGTGTGTGGAAGACCTTCCAAACGACAGGAACAGCTGTTAGAAAGATCGGTGGTGGTCGTCCACGGTAAACAACAGCAACCGATGGCCGATAGATGGTCCTACGGGCCAAACGTGATCAACGCCAGAGAGTGGGCAATATCGCGAAGCAACTGCAGATGACCACAGGACGCGCCGTTTCGCGGTTCCCCATTGCCAGACGTCTGGCAACGGAGAACTATTTGCCCGACGACCTGCACGCTGCCTCCCATTAAAGCCTGCCCATAGGCGACATCGATTACAATGGTGTAAGGACCACAAGGATTGGACCATAGAGCAATGGGGTACGGTACTCTTCACAGATGAGGGTTGTTTCAGTACCATGAGCGACACTGGACGTCAGCTGATATGGAGAGAGGTGGGATAACGTTATCGACCGGCTAACATTACCGAAAGGGATCGGTATGGCGGTGTTGGTGTGATAGTTTGGGGAGGCATGTAACTGAAGGGTCGTACTGAGCTCCACATTTTCGAACGGTAACTGCAAACCGCTACGGTGATGAGGTGCTCCTTCCCCATGTACGCCTATTCCGAGGTGCCATTGATTCCGAGTTAGTGTTTATGGACGATAACGCGAGATCCCATCGTACACGTGCAGTAGATGAGCTGTTGGAAAGTGAGGATATCACTTGTATGGATTGGCGTGCGTACTCCCCAGATATAAATCCCATAGAACCTGCGTGGGACGCTTTGGGAATGCGTTTTGCGGCACGCTCATATCCGCTGGAAAATGTTTATCAGTTGAAACGTGCACTACGAGAGGAATGGGCAAAGTTGCCCCAAAAATTCATCGACAACCTCGTGTTAAGTATGGCCAGACGCTGCAACGCAGCCATTGCTGTTAGGGGACATCATATTCCTTACTGATGACCACCTTCTTGCTGTAATCCATCTGTAGAAACGATGGCTCTGTACGATGGTGTATACCGCTTTACGGTCAGTTCTTAGTAAAGTCCCAGTGTACATTTTTGTTTTCATTTTTGCACATGTGTTTGTTCATTCCACCGTTTGGTACATACCGAGGTCTCTGTGATATGACATTCATCTATCCAGGCTGCTTCATTGCGAAGCTACGGCGAAAAACCAAACCGTCCTTACGTTTTGCAAGCTAGTGTAAAATAAATGCCACTATTTTTCATGCATCTGTGAATAGCCGAGTTTAATTGCTAGGTAGCAAGTTCAGTAAGCGCTCGTATGCAAGTGGGAGCAAGCGTTTCATTATTTTGCTCTTGATTTCATCCTTCCCAGATCTTTCCTGTATTTTTTTTTTAATTTGGGAATATGATATGCTATTTATCCTGATTTGATGGGCAGGGATTTTTTCTAATCTACCTGTGTGTATTTTCCTCCCTCTTTTATTTCAAGTTTATTTTGGTCGATTTCCATACAACTATTTTGCTTTCAGCAATCTCTTTAAACAAGAAAGATGACACCGAATTTTCGGGTGTAATAAGCACGTCTTTTGAATCCGTTCTGACGCAAATTAAATTTATTAAAGCTATTCAAAGTCAATGGAACCGGTATGGAAAACAATAGTATATGACGGAAGAAAGAAGTTTTTCAATCGGGTTTTTAATCCCTCAGATATTGCTGTAAACGGAATCGTGAGCTTACGCTATCTGGTTGCAGACTTGTGCGTTAAGAAAAACATGAATTTATATGAGGAATGTTTCTCACCGGAAACGCTCTCCAACATAGAAATAATTTTTTAAATCGGACTCTTAGAAACAGAGATATCGTCAAAAATAAAATGTGACTTTACGTCCGCTGGTGGGAAAACCATGCATTATTTTAGGAAGAAAGTATTCTCAAAAGGTTTTTCCGTATGAGTGGTATTGGTCCAAGAAAAAAAATTAGTCGAGCTTTCAGGATCCCAGATTTTCCTACAAATACATCAGAAGCAGATATTAACACCTATGCCCCCTGGTGGCCAAACCATTCTTTACCAAATATTAGAAATTATGTGAAACATATTTTCCATCAGGTCTTGTATGCGGTACAGGAATAATTTTTCAAATCGGAGTTTTAGGAGCAGAAATAACGCATAAAACGCAATTTACTTTTGTGCTCCGTAGCGGAAAGTCTATGATTTACTTGAAAAGTGGGAACTTAAAAGAAAAACATTTCGAATCGGAAACATTATTCAGCAATTCAAATATCGACAAAAATAAAATATACATCTAGGCCCCATGGCATAGAAACCATGCATTATTTAAAGAAGAAAATGTTCCTAAAAGGTTTGTTGATAAGAGTAGTATCGGTCTACAAGCGACGTTTTTTTCAATTGAGAATTTAGAAGCTCATATTTTGCTGCAAATACATCAGAAAAGGAAATTAAGATTTACACCCCTGGTGGCCAAAACATTTTTTTTACAAAAAATAGAAATTATGTGGAAACGATTTCCCATCAAGAGCTGTATACTGTGCAGAATGAATTTTTCAAATCGGAGATTTAGAAGCAGAGATATAGGGGGAAACGCAATTTACCTCTACGCCCCCTAGCGGAAAGTCTATGAATTACTTGAAAAATTTAAAATTATATGAAAAACATGTCACACTGAAAACACTATCCAACAAAGAAGGAATTTTTTAAATCGGGCCATTAGAAGCAGATATATTGACAAAAATAAGATATATATCTACGCCCCCTGGCGGAGAAACTGTGGAATATTTTAAGAAGAAAATATTCCGAAAAGGTTTATCGATCTGACTGGCATCGGTCCACGAAAGGATTTTTTCAATCGAGATTTTAGAAGCTCAGATTTTATGGCAAGTACATCAGAAGCAAGAATTAACACTTACGCCTCCTGGTGGCCAAAGTATTTATTACCTGAAATTAGAAATTATATAAAAAATATTTTCCATCAGGAGGTGTATCCGCTGAAGAAAATTGTTTTTAAATCGGAGCTTTAGAAGAAGAGTTATCTGGGAAAAATGTAATTTACTTTTACGCCCCCTAGAGGAAAATCTATGCGTAATTTGAAAAAGTAACTATATCCAAAATACTCTTTCTACATTAGTGGAAACGAAAGATAAAAGATATTTTTCAATCGGATGTTTAGAAGCAAATATGTGACATAAAACGTATTTTTGAATTCGACATTATCTGCATTTACGCCCTCTAGCGGCGAAATTGTACATCGTAAAAAAAACGAAATAAAGGATCATCATTCTCATATATTAAGCTTCGCAATGCAAAACGAATTTTTTAAATCGGACGAATAATTTAAGAGATGTCGTGGGTACAGAGGGACGGATGGACAAACCGATAACATAAGCGCGATCTTTTTTACAAAAGACGTGCTAAAAACGTACTGCACAAACAAGTTCACTAAAAACACAATCCAGGATTTCGGCAACATGGAAGACTTCCGTTGTCTCACAAAAAATTTATGAGAGTAGTTTCGATTTTGTCATTAAGTTTCTCATCTTCTGGTAATTTTTTCAGCATGAACCTTTTTAAAATGACTGCAAATAACTTACCTTTTTCTTGATGAAAAATGTACAAAAAGTACCTTCTGACTTTTGTAGAGTGAGCGATTAAAACAACTTTCATTCATTGCTTTCTTAGCTGCCCTTTTTCCCCTTCCCCTTCTTATTGTTTTTGAGACAGTCATTATCTGTCACCTGCAATACTAGGCTTCAAGAGCTGTTGCCGTTCCTAAACCTTATGGTCTTAAATACACTCATGTACATAAAAATTGAACATCTGAATGGAGTCGAACTGGGATTTTGATTTTTACAGGATAGGTTCATAAGACAATACAGAACAAATTATTAGCATCTCGGTGTCGTCCATACCAGGCGCATCAATGAAGCAAATAATCGGTGAGGACATCTCTGGCTTGTGTATCATTTGCTGTACGCACTGACGCATTGAATCAAATAATATGTGAATGTTGTCCTGTGGAATAGCCATCCACGTTGTGTTGATCCGCGTCCAAAGTGCATCAAGAGTTTCTGGCCGACGGTCGTACCGCTGTGCCTGTCTTTTTAGCATGTCCCAGAGATTTTCTATGGGTGATAAATCCGGCGATCTAGCCGGACACAGCATAAGTGGAAAGTTGTTATGCCGAAAGAAGACGCGTGTGGTCGCTGCAACATGCGAATTGGCATTGTCCTGTTGAAATATGTCCCCGGGACGTCCTACAGGAATGGAAGGGTGACCGGTGGTGGAATCTCATTGATGTAACGTGTACTCGTTATGGTGGTACGATCTCTCCCGATAAAAGATCTGCTTTTACACCCGATAGCACCCTAGGCCATAATGCCTCGTGTTAGTGCGATGTGCCTGGTTAGAATATACTCTTTCCGAAGCCTCTTCCACCTATCGTCGGCAGACACTGACATGGCGTAATTTTTACCTAAACAGAAGCGCGTTTCGTCCTAGAATACGACATTATTCCTTTCGCCACGCCACGTCCTTCGTTCGATGCACCATTGGAGCCTGGCAGTTCATTGCTGCGGTGTCGAAGGTAGCCTGAAAAGGGGCAGACGACGAGCCTGCAGTACGAACTGTAATAACCGGCGAGGTATTGTTATAACAGACATGGGAGAATGCGAAACAGTTCACCACTGCTACAACGCCGTTGGTGATGCAGAACGGTCACTCGAAGACATCCTCAAGAGGTTGGCCCTCATCGTTTGCTGTGTACAGCGTCCAGAGTCTTCTTTTCGTGTTCTTCGGCAGTCTTCGTACCATTCATTGCCCTCTCTTGCCACGACGGACACAGTGCGCTCCACACGACCGGCATTCTCCAGGAGGGAAGCACTGCAGTTTCTGATGTAACCTCTATCGAATTCGCTGATGTAATTGTATGACTGTCTTACACGACAACGAGGCATCCTTGGCCACTGATGACCAAGCTTTAACACCCCGAACGAGCCACGCGGCGCTTATGAAAAAAAAAGGGGCTGGTTTCCGGTTTTTGACCTTACGCGATCTGATTTGCCTACACGCGGTATAAGCATGCACCTATGACGCCGAAATGCTAATCATTTCTGCGATATTGCCGGATTAGCATATATCCTATAAAAAATCAAAAACCTGAAAGGAGTCATAGCTCTACTTCTTTCAGGTGTTCTGTTTTCTATAAACATGAGTGTAATTTTCTTTTTCGTTCAAAAAGGTGCGTCTTATCTCTGGGCCTCTATGATTTGTTGTGTCTTTTTCAAGCATGGCTTTTTCCTGAAGTTTAAAAATAATTCAGTCTGGAAGGTTACAAGAACTTTTTGCTCAGGATAGCTGGGATTTCCCATCGGTTGATAATTTCTTGAATCCTTTCATAGCTTTGTTTGTTCCTTTCGGGGAAGGGGAGGGGGCATTTCTTTTTTTTTTTTTTTAACTTTTTTAATTGCAGCTATTATAGTATCCGAAAAGAAATTTGTTAAAAGAGGGTTATGGTTAGAGGAGAGTAGGGGGTTTTGCGTAGACGTCAAATTCATGTTACACATTTTCAAGTAATGTAGAAAATTATATTTTCCTTTCTTAAGTAGGTTCCTTCGGTCCCTTGGATGAAGGTGTTTTTTCAATAACAGTTGTAAATTGTGTAACCGTATTTTATTTCTTCTTTTAGAATTCAGTATTCGGACCTGCTTCTTCAATCACCCGCTGAAACAGTGCCGATATTTTTCTCAAAGAGAACATTTAACTCTTTCTTTAGATATTTTTCTTGTCAGGGGTTTTATAAACTAATATTAACTTTAGTGTCCCAGTTTTTAGTATCACTGCATGTGCCTCTATTGCTGCAAGACATCCCTTAAACCGAGTGCTACGTGGGCCTGGATTCTCACCGTTCGTCTGAGATGGACCCAGGGGTGGGTCCCGGACAGCCATTCCCTTCCTAGAACCTGTGACGCTTAAATCGGAACGACGGGCGGCAGCTTATAGCCCTCAAATTTTCTCAATGTGGTTGTTACCCCCCCCCACCCTCATTAAAATAACAACATTGCTGCAATATTCTTGAAAGGGAGATTCGATCCTGAGTTTGGTATCCTACTTTTCCTAAAACAAATTGTACTTTGGCGTTTAAAAAGTGATATTCAGTTTTATCAACATTTCTTTCGTAGGAGCTATGAGGGTTCCTTTTATCACAAGATATGCAATAAATTCTCTATACTAACTCTTTGTTCCTTGTCCATTCCAGGATAAACTATTTAGTACATTTTTGTTCTCAGCAGTTTCCATTTCCACAATTTCTCTTCCTTCGCTTTTCATTGATTTCTGCAGCCTTCTTACTATGGAAGCTGCTATTTTCTTGTTAGCAGTTCCTAAATTTCCAGCGCAACGATGTGATTTTTTTTTCATGCCCAGAAATGGACATTTCTCGTGATATGTTTGTAACATGATTTATCTGCACGCCGAGAATTTATTTTTTTTAGTCTGCACATTTTTTTTTCAGTTTTGTTTTCTAGTAGAAATTCATTCTGTAGTGTCTTCCCTCAAGAATTCCCTTTCTTTCTTCATGTTTTATTTTTATTTTTTCTGTAGTAAATTTTCTAAGAGTATTACTCCAGCTATTATTCATAAAGTATCAGTACTACAGATATAATACAGTATGGATTTTTTAATTTTTGATTTCTATCAGAATTCTGAATTTTTCTCATCAAAATGCAGACTAACTAAATAGTCCATTACTTTATTTCCTAGTTTCAAAAATAATGGATTTGGGAAAACTGACAACTGTACCACTATATATAGTACATATACACTGCTGGCCACCCAAAATGCAGCACCAAGTAGGACACGAGATAGCAAAGCCAGATTTACTGGACACATAACAACAGATACAAAGATGAAACGACTGATCTTACAGGCCCGTGCGACCTAAGGAACACGCAGACATCAATAGTTCGTATTGCCCCCATGGCTGGCAATAACGGCCGCTACACGCCGCGGCATCGAACGAAAGAGGTTTTGGATGTGGGCTTGGGATATGTCCGTCCAGGCTGCTTCCACACGTTGCCACAGTTCATCAGGCTTAGCCGCGGGCGGTGCTTGCCGGGCCACTCGGTTGCCGAACAGCAACCAGATGTGTTCGATGGGCGACATATCGGGAGAACAGGCGGGCCACGGCAGCAGTGACACCTGGCGGGCCGTGAAGAATTGTTGCACGATGCGTGCCACGTGCAGGCGCGCATTGTCCTGTTGAAACGTGGCAGGTCATGCAGGTAAGTGAGGACTACAGGCTCCAAAACGTCGGACATGTAGCGGTGGCTGTTGAATGCACCGGCGATGCGTATCAGAGGGGTGCGGGTGTCATTTCCAATTGCTCCCTAAACCATAACGCCAGATGACAGACCGGTATGGCGATGCACAATGCAGGCGCTATACAGTCTCTGGCCGCGGTGCCGCCACACGCGGATCCGACCATCGTGGTGTTGCAGGCAGAAAGGGGATTCGTTGGAGAGCACAATGTCGTGCCATTCCGTAGTCCAGGTGCGGCGTTCAACGGCCCACTATCGCCGCACTCGCCGGTGGTGTAACGTCAATGGTAATAGGAGCAATGGGCGCTGTGCGACAAGTCCCCGCTCCTGCAGACGACGTCGAACGGTACGCGCTGACACAGGTTGTTGCACAACACACCCTAATTCCTGCGCTAACGTTCGTAATGTGGCGGTGCGAGCCGTCAATGCCCGCCGCACAACATGCCGGTCCTCTCATTCGGTGGTGTGCCACGGCTGAGCCAATCACTCACGTCTCTCCGTCCGTCACTCTTGCATTCACTGAATCCATACTCGCCTCACTGTGGCTGGATGTCGTCCCACAAGGGCGCCGATGTCTCGGTACAATAAACTGCTTTCGCGATAAGCCACTATTCGTCCTCTGTCGAACTCCGAAACGTGCTGGAATGACTGCCGTATTCTGCGACGAGGCACCAGGAAGCTTCCCACGCACAGGTCCGGCAGCACAACACACTCCCACTACTTACACGACGCCTTCTGTGCACCCTTCTTATTGTGCTTCTCTGTGCCGTGCCGGGCGCACATGATTTGCGTATGCCTTGCAAAGCTAATCGTTTGCATGTCCTCTCGCGGGCGATGCATGCTGCGAATTTCAGGCCAATCGGGTGCTTTCTTCTTGCTGTTGCATTTTGGGTAGCCAGCAGTGTATAAATCCTATATATATATATCATCATCATCATCATCATCATTGTCAACCATTATCAATCCACTGCTGGACGAAGGTCTCCCCAAGTTTCCTCCACAACGGTCTGTCTTGTGCCAGTCTCCTCCATGTCACTCCCGCATATTTACGAATTTCATCCACCCATCTCCCCTGTGGTCTTTTTCTGGGTCTTTTCCTGTCCCTTGGAATCCAATCTAAAATTTCGGCTGTCCATCTATGGTCTGTCCTTCTGGCAGTATGTCCAGCCCATTGCCATTTCAGGGATTTAACTCTGATCATGATGTCTTCCACTCTCGTCATTTTTCGGATCCACGAGTTCCTCTTCTTATCTCTCCTGGTTATACCAAGCATGCACCTCTCCATGCTTCTTTGAGTTGTCTGCAGCCTTTGTATGTCTCTTTTAGTTAAGGTCCACGTCTCTGCACCATACGTAAGCACTGGAAGGATGCATTGATCAAACACTTTTCTTTTAAGACATAATGGCATATTGCTCTTGAAAATTATGCTGTTTCTTCCAAAAGCTCTCCAGGCAAGTTTTGTACGCCGATTAATTTCTTCATCAATGTGACCCTCACTTGATATCTGCTGTCCAAGATAAACATACGTATCTGTTATCTCCAGTTTTTCTCCATCAATCGATAAATCTTCATTTCTTGTAAAAGCATTGAACATCACTTTTGTCTTCTGAAAGTTCATTTTTAATCCCACTTCTTTACTCTTGTCAGCAAGTTCCTGGATCATACTCTGCAGCTCTGATGGGGTAGTTGCAAAAATGACTACGTCATCAGCAAAACGAAGGTGGGTTAGATAATCTCCATTAATCTTTATCCCTTTGTTTTCCCAGTTCAGTGATTGAAAGACATTTTCCAATGTGGCATTAAAGAGCTTCGGAGATATGGTGTCACCTTGTCTCACTCCCTTTCCAATTTTTATGTGTGTTGTATTTTCAAACAGCCGAATCTTTGCACTTTATATATATATATATATATATATATATATATATATATATATATATATATATATATATATATATATATATATATATATATATATCATCATCATCATCATCATCATTGTCAACCATTATCAATCCACTGCTGGACGAAGGTCTCCCCAAGTTTCCTCCACAACGGTCTGTCTTGTGCCAGTCTCCTCCATGCCACCTCTGCATACTTTCGAATTTCATCCACCCATCTCCCATGTGGTCTTCTTCTGGGTCTTTTCCTGTCCCTTGGGATCCAATGTAAAATTTCGGCTGTCCATCGATGATCTGTCCTTCTGGCAGTATGTCCAGCCCATTGCCATTTCAGGGATGGTGAGTTATGGCCAAACCCCTCCAAAATGACTCCACAACTTAAATCTTGGCCCTCAGTCTCCGGCAGCTGGAATGTACCTGGCCAAGGCAGCGGCCAGTGCGACATGAAGGCAGAGGGTGCTAAGAATCCCCGGAGGACCGGACTAGGCTGCCATCTGATGCTGACCTTGGCAACGTACAATGGACGCTCCCTATCTTCTGATTCAAGGCTTCTTGAATTGGAAGAGGAACTACAAAGGATCAAGTGGAACATCTGCGGGCTAAGTGAGGTAAGGAGAAAAGGAGAAGATCTCATCGAACTGAAAAGTGGACATCTCTTCTACTATCGTGGGACAGATACTGGCAGAACTAGTGGTGTTGGATTTATAATAAACAAGAAACTGAAGGATAAAGTTCTAGAAGTTGAAAGTTCCTCTGACAGAGCTGCACGGCTTGTTATCCAACTCTCGAAAAGATACCAGGCTCAGACTATTCAAACTTATGCACCCACCACAAGTCATCCTGAAGAAGAAATTGAAGGAATTTTATGAGGAAATTTGTCATCTAAATAATAAAGGTAAGCAGCACTTGAAAATAATTATGGGAGATTTCAATGCAAAAATAGGGCAACGGCAACAGAATGAAACTTCAGTAGGTAAATTCGGTCACGGCAACAGAAACCAGCGTGGAAATACTCTCGTTGAGTTTGCAGAGGGAGAAGGGTTTTTCATCTTGAACTCCTTCTTCAAGAAAAAGCCACACAGGAAATGGACATGGAGACATCCAAATGGGACGACAAGTGAAATTGATTTTTTATTATGTGTAACAAAAAATTCGTCATAGAAGACTGCAGTGTGCTAAACAAGTTCAACACAGGTAGTGACTATAGATTGGTGAGATATAAGATGCACCTCAACTCTAAACTTGAACGTGGCAAGCTCATAAGACAAACAAAATCTATTGACATAACCAACCTTAAAAAACACCATAATACCTTCAAGTTGGAACTGAAGAACAGGTTCTCTGCTTTAGAAGGCCTAACATCGGACGAAGTGGACATCTCTGAAGTTAACAGAAAAGTAACCAAAGCTCTTATGGAAACAGCAACAAAATTAGCTGGGTCTAAGAACAAGTTTCATGTAAATAAATTATCAGGAAAAACGAAAATGTTGATGCAAAAAAGAAGAGAGATGAGGACAACTAAAGAAGATGTGACTTCCAAAGTGGAATATATAGAGCTATGCAAGACAGTACGAAAAAGTATCACTGAAGACGTAAGAAAATTCAACTGTGAACTAGTGAGGAAAGCAATTGAAAACAACCAAAGCCTAAAGATAGCAAAGGGACATCTCAGTAAGGGAAGAAAACAGATTATGGCACTGAGAAAAGAAGATGGTTCTGTAACAAGAAATAGAGGCGAAATTTTGACAAGAGTGAAAGATTTCTACTCCAAATTATATGAAAGGGATGATACATGCACTCCAAACATCATGAAAGATACCAGTACCAGAGTTCCTCCAGTCCTTCCAGCAGAAGTTGCACATGCAATCAAGAACATGAAGCGGGGAAAAGCTCCAGGAGAAGATGGAATTACTGTAGACATCATACAAGAAGCAAGTGGAGAAATCGAAACAGTACTCGCCCAAATTTTCACTCGATGCCTTAATGAAGGAAAGATTCCTGAGGATTGGAACACCGCTACAATGATCCTGCTACATAAGAAAGGTGACATTGAGGATCTCGGAAACTACAGACCTATCAGCCTCCTATCAGTAGTTTATACAATTTTCACTAAAGTTCTTTCACACCGCTTGAAGGTAACACTGGACATGGCTCAACCGAGAGAACAAGCTGGATTCAGGAGTGGCTACAGCACAATAGATCATATCCATGTGCTGAGAGAACTAATTGAAAGAGCGAGGGAATATGAACTTCCATTGTGCATGGAATTTATCGATTATGAAAAAGCCTTTGATTCGGTGAAACCATCAGCAGTTACAATGGCTCTGAAAACCTGCGGTATTGAAGATGCATACATTAATATTATTAATAACATCTATGAAAATGCAAGTGCAAAGATTAGGCTGTTTGAAAATACAACACACATAAAAATTGGAAAGGGAGTGAGACAAGGTGACACCATATCTCCGAAGCTCTTTAATGCAAAATTGGAGGGTGTTTTTCAGTCACTGAGCTGGGAAAACAAGGGGATAAAGATTAATGGAGATTATCTAACCCACCTTCGTTTTGCTTATGACGTAGTCATTTTTGCAACTAGCCCATCAGAGCTGCAGAGTATGATCCAGGAACTTGCTGACAAGAGTAAAGAAGTGGGATTAAAAATGAACTTTCAGAAGACAAAAGTGATGTTCAATGCTTTTACAAGAAATGAAGATTTATCGATTGATGGAGAAAAGCTGGAGATAACAGACACGTACGTTTATCTTGGACAGCAGATATCAAGTGAGGGTCACATTGATGAAGAAATTAATCGGCGTACAAAACTTGCCTGGAGAGCTTTTGGAAGAAACAGCATAATTTTCAAGAGCAATATGCCATTATGTCTTAAAAGAAAAGTGTTTGATCAATGCATCCTTCCAGTGCTTACGTATGGTGCAGAGACGTGGACCTTAACTAAAAGAGACATACAAAGGCTGCAGACAACTCAAAAAAGCATGGAGAGGTGCATGCTTGGTGTAACCAGGAGAGATAAGAAGAGGAACTCGTGGATCCAAAAAATGACAAGAGTGGAAGACATCATGATCAGAGTTAAATCCCTGAAATGGCAGTGGGCTGGACATACTGCCAGAAGGACAGATCATCGATGGACAGCCGAAATTTTAGATTGGATTCCAAGGGACAGGAAAAGACCCAGAAGAAGACCACATGGGAGATGGGTAGATTAAATTCGAAAGTATGCAGGGGTGACATGGAGGAGACTGGCACAAGACAGACCGTTGTGGAGGAAACTTGGGGAAATCTTCGTCCAGCAGTGGATTGATAATGGTTGACAATGATGATGATGATGATATATATATATATATGTTTAGCTATTTTTCCTTTTCTTTGGATTTCCTGAAAGTACAGTTTTCTCCCTAAAAATGCGTTTTCTTCATCCAATTTGTGTGTGTGTGTGTGTGTGTGTGTGTTAACTTCAATAGATTTTTTCTTACTTAATTTACTCCGAGTTTAATGAGCTGACTCTTGCTTTTTTCGGAGCTTTCGTTTTTCATGTGTGCATGCTGAGCGCTGGTTTGCATCTTTTCTTGCGCAGAAAAACTGTTTTCGTTTGCTTACCTTATTCACAGCAGACTTGATTTAATTCTATATTGAAAACTTTTTCTCCTTTTTAAATTCGAAGCACGCGTGTTTTCTATTGCCAATTCGTCACACGGCCTTGAAGATGGCTTTCCCTTCTCTATTTTTCAGAGTTTTTGTTTTCTGTATGCTTACTTGTAACTCGGAGATACGAATATTTTTGTGTCGCTGAGAAGAAAGGGGTGCTTCTCTTTGGCCTACATCAAATGCCAGATGCAGGCTCGAGCTTAAAAACTTGTGACAGCTTGTGATGGCCCAACATTTTAAAAAGAGCGTCCCTTTTTTGGTCCCAGTTTACTTAAGCTTTCTTCCTTTTATCCTGGTTGCTTCATTATTTTTTCTCTCTTCATAATCATACCCTTAGTATTTCCAGCCACCTGAAATATTCTGAGGATTTTTTAACTTCCTCCAGCTTCCGTTCCGTTGAAGACTTTTTCAGGTGCAAAAGTACTCACATCATGTCTCTTGCTACCTTTCAGTCTGTTCAAGTGGATATCAACAACAATTTAGTGCAGTTTAGAAAGAAGCTAGTTCACCAGAAATAAAACTTCCGGATTACTAGACCGCTGAAATATTTTGCTCAGCAAGAAAGGTTCTACCAGAGAAGTAAATGTTATAAAAGTGTGCGATAGCTGTTGGATTGCATTGAGAAGAACCTGTGACGGTCGCAGAAACTTGAGCACAATAAATACCTATTCATACCTCGGAGGCAATTTGTAATGGGAAGAAAACATAGATTTAAAGCAGAACAAAACACCTCTTTGAATATTGTAGCTTTGAGTAAACTACGTTGGAAGTGAGAAAGAAACGAAAAGTATCGGTTTCTCTTAAATAAATATGTCAAGATCAGCCTGTAATATCATCTAAGGAGTTTCTAGAGAAAGTGTGGCTATTAGCTTCTCAAAGAACAAATAATTAAGGAAACAATATTAACCTTTCTGAAAGAAAGTTAAGAAAATGACACCAATGATATAGTGAGTCATCCACTTTCTTGAAATCTACTTTTCAGAATTCGACTGTGTTTACATTTGAGAGCAGATGCAAGAGGAAAAGTAAAACTATAGGAAGAAAGTAACTGTGGAATTCAAAGCACATTTTTATTTATAAAAAAAAGAGATGTGTTTTCATGCACTCATAGTATTTGTGCTGATCATTGGCATGGCAGTAAGACTTTAATTAAACCAATCGTAAGAAAAATACTGGCTTTTAACTTCATGGACAAGCCATATGACTCCGCAGAGAAACTCTGAATGTAAGAAAACCTGTGCTTAGAAGAAAAAATCCAAAAATTAAAATTAGTAAAACGTAAGCGAAGATAGACAAAGTTTATGAATGAGTTCCGACAGCAAAACAACAAAACGTCCTGCGATCTGCGCCTGATTGTTCACTGCATTTAGAAAAGCAGTTTATCCTTATTAACAACTTTTACGCAACCATCAGAGGGTTAAGAGGAACAAAACTTTTAATCCCAAAATGCTTTTAAGTACCGTCGTTTCCGAGAACAATGCCGCACCAAGTATAACACCGCAGTTCCATTTATCACCTTGATTTGTTATGAAAAAAAAGCCGCACCCGCTTTAAAATAAGAGGTTAAGTTACCACAAGGAATTTTTATTTCACGATCATTCCGACTCCCCTGCTGATGTGGTAGCAGAGTGCATTGTATGACTTTCATCGAAGATTATGAAGGGAGGATTTAGGAAAGTTTTATTTATTTTTAAAACATTTCAAATCGCCTGTGCAACTAACACCTAAATACACTGAGGGGAAAAAATCCCAACACCAAGAAGGGGTTGTGTTGGATAAACGACAGTTGGTAGGCGGTGAGAGTACATCTGTAAGATGACGTCTATGCAAATTTCGCGCTCGGCGCATACGTGTGGCGCTAGTAGCGCCCCTCGGAACATGCAAAGCAGGTTTGCTGTAAATACGCGCTGTAACGTTCGTGAGCGTTAGTTATCGTTGAGATTCGATGCAGGGTGTTGATGTTAGTCAAGAATGCCTTATAAAAGACGAAGAAGCCATTATCAACAGCTCACGGAGTTTGAACGAGGTCGTGTAATAGGGTTACGAGAAGGTGGATTTTCTTTCCGCAATATTGCAGAACGACTTGGAAGGAATGTAGCCACTGTGCATGATTGTTGGCAGCGGTGGTCAAGGGAAAGTACAGCCTCAAGAAGACCGGGTTCCGGCCGGCCACGTGGCACTACTGAGAGGGAAGACCGCCGTGTACGGCGTATGGCCGTGGCAGCAGGAGCACTCTCGTATCTATGACAGCAGGAGCACTCTCGTATCTATGACAGCAGGAGCACTCTCGTGGTTATCCCACGCACCCTGACGGCACAGTTGTACGTCGGTCTGGTGATTCAACCTGTTGTGCTGCCATTCATGAACAGCATTCTAGGGGTGTTTTCCAACAGGATAACGCTCGTCCGCATACCGCTGTTGTAACCCAACATGCTCTACAGAGTGACGACATGTGGCCGTGGTCTTCTAGATCACCAGATTTTTCACCAATCGAGCACGTATGGGACATCATTGGACGACAACTCCAGCGTCACCCCCAACCAGCATTAACTGTCCCTATATTGACCGACCAAGTGCAACAGGCATGGAACTCCTTCCCACAAACTGACATCCAGCACCTGTACGACACAATGCATGAACGTTTGCGTGCTTGCATTCAACATTCTGGCGGTTACAACGGTTATTAATGTACCAGCATTTCACATTTAAAATGGCTCTTCTCGCGCTAACAATAAGCTGTGATCTTGAAACCTTAATCGATTAAATATTTTACCTATACAAATGTATTGCCGCCATTTCATTCCTCTACAACTATTTTTTCGTGGTGTTGGGATTTTTGTTTCCGTCAGTGTACATCGAAGGTGAAAGCACTGTAGACGAGATGTGCGAAGAGTTATATCGTAAATGGCAGTCATCGCTACTGCTTCGTTGCTGTACCTTACTTTCCGATATACAGTTACGGAAACATTAATTGCAAATCTAGAAATTTCTGATGTTTTGGGATTTTCAGTGTTGCTACAAAAGTAAATATGCAGATAATACTTACAATATGCATATTATTTTAAAGCACACTTAATGCAGAAGCCAACTCAGTTTACAGAATGGTAATATCTTTAACTGAACTTAAGTTATGACCAGAAATGTGCTGCGACGGAAGCACACTTCGTTATGTGAAATGTCATCGTAGTTGCTAAAAGCCGACGGAGCTTACTTGTACATCCTCGTACAGGCGATATAAAGGGCAGACGTTGTGCGTGGGGTTATTCCAGCCGCAAATGGATGAATGGTTAGCAGTTCAGACTACCAATGCAAGATCCTCAGATTCGATCCTGGGCTGAGCTTGCGGAAGTAGTGTGATTTGCTAACAATCACTGAATATTCGCCGTGCATCGGACGAGCACGTTAAGTGACGGACCTCATGCTGGACCCACTGGTTAAATGGGTATCCTCTCCTAGGCCCTCCTCCCTGAAATTCTCTCACCCCTTTATGTGTAACATCGTACTTGTACGGTGGCGCCATCTACTGTACTCTAATCTCACTACAAACTGTTCTGTCAAAGTCGCTAGACTTGCTCTCATTCCTTCCGTGTTTGTGTCCTGCCCAAAAGGCGAACTCGCTGTAGGTGGCTGGGACCTACATCTGCTCACTGTGGACGGAAGTCCTACAAGAAAATGACTCATACTTGCTTGGGATTATTTCAGATGATTTCGCAGTACGCGTCGGTAGTTCGTTTGCATTGGTGAGTGTGCAGTTGTTACTCCTGAGGACTGCAGTGCAAATCTGAAGTTTGGAGTGCATTTATTTTATTCTGTGCAAACTGAGTTGCAGTTATGGGAAGATTAGATAATATTTCTCCACTAAAAGCTTCGCGAATGGTGACTTTAAGTGAATTCGGCAAAAGCAATGCAGAAATTGCCCGGATAACTGGGGTGCACAAGATTACAGTTGGACGGCAGCTGGCGAAGATCCGTGATATGTGTGGAATCAAGAATGGCAGGCTGGGTAAATATGGCAGAAAAATTAAAACAATCCTAGATCTAACAACGCGTTGAAACGGTTATGTCTGCGAAACAGATTGGTCTCGTCAAACGTTCTTGCCAAAGAATTGCGGGACAGCTGTGGTACTGTTGTTTGTCCTCGAACAGTGAGGAACAGGTTACGTTCTATGGGTCAGATATCTCATAGGGCGGTAAAGAAGTCATTGCTAAGCACTGTACAACGCGAGAAACGTTTAGAATGGGCAAAGGAACATAAGGAGTGGAACACTGATAGGTGGCGTCAAGTGTTATTCAGTGATGAGACAAAATTGAACATCGACGGTAACGACGCAAGGTGCCGAGTGTTTCAACGAAATAACGAGGAACTGCATCCCACTTGCACACTTAAGACAAGAAAGTATCCATGCAGTGTTCTGATTTGGAGGAGTTTTGCTGCTGCTGGAGTGGGTAAAATCCATGTGTGCGTGAGAGCACTATTAATGCACAGGTGTATAAAAATATCCTCTAGGACAAGATGGTGCCTTCAGGGCGTGATTTGTTCCAGAATCAGCCATACATGTTTCAGGACGATTCGGCCCTATGACACCGTGAAAAAATCATTAAAGCTTATGTAACGTCTTTAAGCATTGTTGTACCTCTTCCTGCCTGGTAATTCGCCAGACTTGAACCCGATTGAGAACTTGTGGTGCATTCTGAATAGAAAAGTGCACGAACGTCTCCCCACAGATAAAGTGGAACTGATTAATGCAATCGCTGACGTTTGGCCCAACTATATTTTATCCGATATGTGCGTAAGATGGTTGACTCCAAGCCCAACAGGTGTGCAGCCGTTGTTAAATCAAATGGTCACGCAACGAAATATTAGGTACGTAATTGTATTTGAATTTGAACATGTTACTTTGCCATGATTTCTGTTTCGCAGCACATTACTGTTACTATACAGTTATTCTGTAACTGTATAATCCACGGATTATCCGCTAAAAGGATGTAAATTTTAGGCGTCCAGATAATACGCGGCTTTAAAATAACGTTTTGCGGCATCTTAGTTTTCAAAAAAACTGCATCATCAGTGTCACTAGTGGTCGTATATCTGAAAAAAATCGTGAACAACAGAAAGCTGCTTTGAAACTGTTTGGTCTGCAAACAGTTTCAAAGCAGCTTCTTCTTACTTACAAGCATTTTGGCGAAACATACGGTGGAACAAAGCGGTTTTATTTATTCTCGTGGAAGATTACGTGCTACGTTAAGCTGAGCATCACACTCATTCGTTGGTGCCCCGGCTTAACTAAGGAACTTCGGTAATGCTAAAAAATCTCGTGATTTTTCACTCGAAAGAAATACAAAAGCAGTGAAAAATGGCAGTTTTTTTAACAACATCGTTTTTTGTATTCTTTTGTCTGTTGGGTAATCCAGTGATTCGCAACTTTTCTGTAGGAAATTTTGGGACGATATCTATATCGCATTCGCGGATTATACGGCAATTTTTTTTTTGAATTTCACGGTCTGCGAGATATACGAAGGGAAGTACAATATTTATGTAACTCTTCCTCTTAATGCGTAAAAGACCTTCACACCCAGTTTACGGAGAGGGAAGAGGTATGAAAGACCGTAAATTTTTCACACCGCGTGTTTGTTATCAATACCGGGGGTGGGAATGAATTCGCTTAGCTACCTATGATTGACACCTGTACAGTAGTTTATTTGTTTAGAAATGAAGAGACACCACTTTAATTTTATGTGTGATGAAGTGTGGGATAGTGGAAGCGCGTAGAACTTTGCGGTTTTCCGTGTTGCGGGCTCAAACTGTATTACGCGCTAAGCCGAGAAGAAATATACGTTTTACCCTCCCTAGCGCAAGATAAAAGAAAGAAACAGCGCTAAATTATAATTTATTAGTCCAAAACAAATATTTTCAAATAGTAAATTGTAAACAACTTGCTTGCTAAAAAGAAAGGTCAGTTGTGATCCTTGCTGTCCTCTAAATTACCTACTCACGCAGGTTTTCGAAACTTCATTTGCGCGCCTATAAGGCTCATATGCTAATTACACTGGTAAACACAGCTTTTGCCCCATGGAATATTGATTGTGTTTGTAATGTAACGTTTTACGCTGAATTCAAAAATGTAATCAGAATTTGTCTATCACGCACAGTTTTTGTGTGACAACGTTTTTTCTTTAGGACTGAGATTTCACCAAGACAGTATTCATCACGTGCAACAACCACAGATGGAAACGGGTCACCGGGTGGACAATTTCTTGTGGGTCAAACGGGTCGGGTTAAGTTGTACCTATTTCCGTTTTAAATATTCTAAATAACCCTTCAGAAATATTTGAAATTATACTTCAGAGCTGCAGAGTATGATCCAGGAACTTGTTGAGAAGGGTAAAGAAATGGGATTAAAAATTAATTTTCCGAAGATAAAACTGAAGTACAATGATTTTACAAGGAATGAAGATTTATCAATTGTTGGGGGAAACCAGGAGATAACCAATTCCTACATGTACCTTGGGCAGCAAATATCAAGCGAGGGTCACATTGATGAGGAAATTAATCGACGTGTAAACCTTGTTTGGAGAGGTTTTGGAAGAAACAGTACAATTTTCAAGAGCACTATTCAATTATGTCTCAAAATAAAAGTATTTGATAAATGAATCCTACCATTGCTTACGTACGGAGCAGAGACGTGGACCTTAACTAAAAAAAGACATACAAAGACTGCAGGCAACTGAAAGCTGAATGGAAAGTGGCATGCTTGGTGTAACCAAGAAACATAAAAAGAGGAACTTGTGGATAAGGAAAATGATCAGAATAAAATCTCTGAAATAGAATAAATCTCTTAAGTATATGGGCTGGAAATATTGCCAGAAGAACAAACCACCGATGAGCAACCGAAATTTTAAACTGGATTTCAACGGACAGGAAAAGACCCAGAAGACCACGTGGAAGATGAATGGATGGATTAGACTGTCCTAAGATAGTCTGTTGTTGAAGAAACTTAGGGAGATCTTCATCCAGAAGTGGAGTGATAATGATGCTGAGGATGATATATTCGAATTTACAGTTCAGAGCAGATTTGTCCGGGACAGGTCCGGATCGGGTCCAACTATGTGAGGGCCAAGTCCGGGTAGGGTCCTGGTCCGAAATTTTTGACCCGTTTCCAACTCTGGTATCAACCATTTCTGAAAGTGCTTGAGGTGATGTGCTGCACTCTCATGCCATGGACATATTGGTTTTACGATACACACAGCATCTGACAAATGTGTATTCCCGTGTGACCATTTTAACACTAGCAAACGTAGTATGATACATCATGACAACGTCATAGTCCTTCGGCGTAAGATCATCCGCAGTAGGTTCGAGGAACATGATACAAGTTCAGAGAATCTAACTTATATTTCGAATCAATACATGAAATACGGAACTCCATGACTCATCGTTACCAACTTTGCTTCATGAAACAGATCCCTTCCTTTTTTTATGAGTAAACAAAATGCAATGCTAACGTCTTCATAAATAATGTGGAAAGCATGTACGGACTATGATCACAACCAGCAGAATCCCCAAAACAATTATTTATTAAGTTTCGTAATAAACTGGCTTGATCTAAGGAACGTTTACTCTTAAATCATTACGTCAGTTTCAGGTCTAACACTCAGTTCAACAACAAAATCACTGACAACCTTTGATGTCAGAATAAAAGATTGTAGCCACTACGTTTTGGAGAAATTAGTTGTATATTATGACATAATTTACGCTACAATATCTTGTACGTACGATTAGTTAAAATCCCAGATGCTATTTAGACTTTCAGGTATCATAGTTCATCTTATGTCTGTGTTTAAAACTTATAAAGCAACAAAAATTGAACATTATGTTAGAGGCAGGCAAAATACGTAAAATTTTGCAGTCTGTGGATTTTTATGTCGGAGTTTTTGAGATTAAAAACTTGTTAATCAACTAATGCATTCCATATTTGTTATCTATAGAGTTTCGTAAATTTTTCCCATGTTTAAGTGAAATAATATTCTCATGTAAAAGTTGCATGAAAATAAACTTGTAAAAACATTTTTCCTTTATACACGTAGCCGTAAAAAGAGTTTGCGTGTTTTGATATTCAATCATAATGATTTAACGTGCCGAGTGGGCTGTTATTATACTTTCATTTTTCATGAATTTTTGTATCATTCCTGGCTTAGGTAAGCTTCATGAAGTGTTGATGGGAAGGTGATGCCACAACGTCTCTTGGAAGTACTAAAATTAAAAATAAATACATCGCTATGGAAAACGGCGAACCAATAAATAAACCAAGAAAGTTCGGAAACGAATGGCAAAGTTATAAGGAGACCCGTGCAATGTTGTTATCTTTAGCGTTCGAACGATAATAAGACTGGAAACACATTATTTCTTGTTGTCTCCTAATAGAATTTGCTTGCTTTAAAGAACAAAAGCGAGTCAAATATATCTTTGTTGTTCTTTATTTCAATTTTCATTTATTGATTTAGGCAATTCGAATATTGAATTCCATTGTGCCGTGTATTGGTGAGTCGATTTCCAGGTAACGCAGTTAGGTAGTCAGTCCTTACTCAGAGCAAAAGGCAACTTTTTGAAGAATAACCGGATTTGGATTTTGGGGCACCCCGTGTCATTTATTTCTATGTATCTATATATATATATACATATCTATATCTATATCATCATCATCATCATCATCATCAGCCATTATCAATCCACTGCTGGATGAAGGTCTCCCCAAATATCTTCCACAATTGTCTGCCTTGGACCTGTCTCCTCCACGTCACTCCAGCATACTTTCGAATTCAATCCTTCCATCTCCCATGGGGTCTTTTTCTGGGACTTTTCCTGTCTCTCGGAATCCAGTCTAAAATTTCTAAAATTTTGTTTGCTCATCGGTGGTCAGTTCTTCTGGCAACATATCCAGCCCATTGCCATTTCAGGGATTTCGCCCTGATCATGATGTCGCCCACTCCTGTCATTTTCCGTATCCACAAGTTCCTCTTCCTATCTTTCCTGGTTACACCAAGCATGCATCTCTCCATGCTTTTTTAAGTTGTCTGCAGTCTTTGTATGTCTTTTTTCGTTGAGGTCCATGTCAGCTCCATACGTAAGCACTGACAGGATGCATTGATCAAACACTTTTCTTTTGAGACATACTGGCATACTGCTCTTAAAAATTGTACTATTTCTTCTAAAAGCTCTCCATCCAAGTTTTACACGCCGATTAATTTCTTCATCAATGTGGCCCTCACTCGATATCTGCTGCCCAAGATAAATATTGGAATCGGTTGTATCAAGCTTTTTCCATCAATCGATAAACCTTCGTTTCTTGTAAAAGAAATGTACATCACTTTTGTCTTCTGAAAATTCATTTTTAATCCCACTTCTTTACTCAGGTCAGCAAGTTCTTGGATCTTACTCTGCAGCTCTGAAGGGATAGTTGCAAAGATGACTACGTCACCAGCAAAACGAAGTTGAGTTAAGTAATCTCCATTAATCTTTATCATTTTGTTTTCCCAGTTCAACTATATATATGGTTTTTGAGTTTTATTTTTTTTTGTCATTGTTAAAATTTTTTTTATTACAGTATCTGCTTTGTATGTTGTTAGTTCTGAGAATTCATCATTGCTCCGCTTGCGCGTCATGATCTTCAGAATTAAGTTCAACATTTTTTTTTATTTTGTCTTTAACTCTGCTTTTAGTTTTAGATGTCTGTTTTCAATTTTCAATTTTGCAGCTTCTGCGCAAATTCTAATTGAAATGTTTTTCTCCGTTTTAGCTGGTGTTTTTTTAATTTGGGGGTGTCGGTTTTGCCAGTGCTTGGTAATTTCTTGGACTGCTTATTTCCTACAAAGGTTTCCTGGTTGATTGACTCGGAATTTTGTATGTTTGGCCTTAGTGGTTGGTGTATTACTTGACAATGATAAGATTGGAGGTCAAATCAGATAATAAATGTCCTCCCGTTCGGTTAGGCTAGCACCCTTTCCCATAGTGTCTGATATCGCTGTCAAAGTTTATCTCAAGTTATAAAATGACAAACGTTTTTTGACATGAAAATCAGCGGATCCTAACCTGTATTCTACTACTACAGATAATAACTAAAATAAATTTTGCAATGCCTACAAGACCATTTATAAGCTTACCTGTTATGTTTGCAGTCTTAGCTATATTGGCCAAAGCAAAAATCCTCTACATCTTAGGATTAATGGTCGCAGGTCTCTTGTTATCAAGTTCACTTCCCACCTGGTCTTCCCTCCATTGGTGCAAACAAGTACTCTACTTTTGAGTTGGAACATTTCCATACTCATGGTTTTGACAAAGTGAAAATTGACGTTCTGCATATCATCCCTGACCTTTTTGCTAAGCTGGAAACAGAATCACTTGAAATTCTGCAACATCAGTCTCTATATCCCTATGGTCTTAATTCCACTCTTTCTGAAAATAAGCTCAATCAACATAAATATTCCATTCGTGAACTTTTCTTTCTTGTTAACAACAAGGTCTGCTCTAGAGCTAAAAGAGGACTAAGACTTCTTCGTACTGCTAGCAAGGTAGAATTTGCAAACTTGCAGCAAACTCTGTGTAGTTTTAAAAATGATTTAAATTTTGTTAAAAATGCTTGCAGTCTTCTTAAATATTTTTAGCACTCTGTCCTAAAAAGCTTTTTTCAAATTCTGGATTAGTTCTGCTAATCAAGTGGATAAGCATGTTTTGATTTAGTTCTGGACATTATTAAACATATTCTTGAAGAAAAGAATTCTCTCAAAGGTTTTTCCAGACATTTTGTGACTATCAGATTTCTCAATAAAAGCTATGATCATCTCAATGTTAGGAATCTGTTCTACAATAATGCTCTTTATTTTCCCATTCCCAGGCACCAGTTTGTAGTTAGTTTTAAGTATGTTAGGACCTTAGGGTCCATGGTTAAAAACTACAAACTAGGTTCTTCCTGTTCTTACCTGCACCTTTTGCGTGTACTTGTGAAGAATTTAAGGATACAGTTCACTACAATAGACATTACAAACACATTATCACTGGCAACTAAGTTTTGTTGAGGATGTCAAGCTCAGGAAATTGTTAGAGTATGGTACTAAATTCAGGCCTTCTTTATATATTTCTAAAAAAACAAATTCTTGAGAATTTTACTCAAGATGTTAATAGATACATTATTAAGATTAGTTTGGCTTATAATCAACCTATTGAGGCCTTTCCAGAATGGAAGTTTAATGCTATCCGTAGCTTCTCTGGAAAGTTGGCTGATCTTGATTTATGTTTTGACAGCAATCTGTATTTTTCTGGTGTTTCAAAATTGTCTCTCTCTAAACTTCAAGATCAATATATTTTTACAATAACTGACAAAGCTAGCAATAATTTTGCAATTATCTGTAAAAAAATATATTTTGAATTGTTAAATCAATAACTTAATAATAGAGTAACCTACGAGTCAATTAGTTATTGTACCAAACAGTTTGAAAATCGTTTTAAGGCCTTCTTCAAGAAGCTTAAAATTTCATCCTTTAGGAGATATGAACCTGAGTTTCCCTTTTTTTTGCAACTGTCAAGTTTCATAAAGATCTGTGAAATTTAGGTTCATAGCCAGAGGCATTAGGAGTCATAAAAAGAAAATAGACCAGGCTTTTGAAGTACTCTTGAAAGGGGTTTTGGAACTTATTAGGAACAGTACCAATCTGCAGTACATAGATTTTTGGATTATAAATAACAATTCCGAAGTGATTTCCACTATTCTCAGCTTAAAACCCATAGATATTAATAGTTGTGATTTCGAGGACCTATATACTAATCTGCTTCTTTCAGATGTAATTTCCACCTTTAAGGAACTGTATGTAGAATTTAAACTCAACCAATTTGTTAATGCAAATGCTTGGAACACTTATCGTAACTGTTGCATTAATAATAACCATATTTTATATAATAATACTCTCTATAAGCAAATTAACGGTATTTCAATGGGATGTTCCCACTCAACTAGCGTATGTAACATTTTCTTGTTCTTTAAAGAATATAAGTTTATTAAAAATAGGTCTTTGAGCTCAGATAACTATTTACACAATTATAGGTATATTGAAGATTTGCTTTGTATTAATAATTCTGAAATTATCGAAAGTGAGTTTTCAGATATCTCCCCTAGCTGTCTTAAATTGAGTAAAACAAACCAAAATAACCAAGAGCTTGATTTCTTAGACTTAAGCATTGAGCTTAATAGAGGTAACCCATCAATTCGCCTTTTTGATAAAAGAGTAAATTTACCTTTCAAAGTAATTAAATATTTGCACTGGTACAATAAAACCTCAACCAAAGTAATAGAAAATGTACTTATTTCACAGGTACTTAGAACTTCCAGAATTTTCAGCAATAATTTAAACTTCAATGACCACATAAGTATACTATTAAGTAGTTTTCAAGATGACAAGATTCCAGATCTTTTTATTAAAAGAGTATTAAGAAAAATCGTTCTGAAAAATAGAGTTAGGTTAGCAGATCTGTTTTTATTTCTGCACAGTTAATAAAATGATTCTGGCCAATGAACGCCTTCTTGGAAGTTGGACTGGAGGATGTATATTAACTAACAACTGGAACCTTTAGTGCTATGGACAGGACAGTCTTATTAAAAATAAAAATAATAAAAATAATAATCACCAAAAAAGTTTATAATTTGATTAAAAATTAAATAAAAAATATAAAATATAAAAAGTAAACTAGATATTTTATCTCAAGAATAGCTAACATAAAAATGGTAAAACTTACGTTAAACTAAATAGTTTACTGGTTGTGTCTGTAGATGTACACTAAGATATTTTAATACAGGTAAAAATTATTAAATACGCATCAGGTATATTTGATAATAATTTTCGTGTATTCTGGAGAGCTATTCTTTTCTTACTGGACAAACAGGTCTTCATTCTCGGTTTTGTATTTTTGCTTGGAGGAATTTCGTGTGCAGCATATTTTTGTGCGGGACAGTCATCGGGCTTTCTCCTCCTCCTTGGCTGCTGCTTTACGGTCGGCCATTTTGCGTATGTAGAGTTCAGAGATCGCAGCATTGTGAGTGGGCTCTTTCATTTGTTCATATGCAGGTTCTTTCTTTCTCTTGTTCTTATCGTTTTCGCTAAATGCTTAAAAATTATTATTTTTCTTGTTTGGCATTGTTGCAGCTTGTATTCTAATTATTTAAGAATTTTCTTTCATTTTTTTGGCCATGAGCTCGTTTTTGTGCTCATTTTTAGGGCTGTTTGTTGGTCTCTCGACCTCGTGGTGTTCGTCGATTTTCGGAGTTGGACGGAATTATTTTCAGTTGTTGTAATCTTAAAGCATTCCTAGAATACTATGTAAATATTGCAATATTTATTTTTAACTATAAGTACCTTTTCCAATGCATTATATTACGTGTTTTTGTCTTCTGCCATTCCGTTTTTGGTGGGAACTGTATGCAAAACGTTCCTATTTGCTACCGTGGTCTCTGTTCTTATTTTTTATTCTTTTTATTATTTTTTATTTTTTTGGAAGTGCTTTTCTCCCAGGGAATGACACTTTTTAAGTGCTTTTTATTTTTTGGTTCCCGTTTGGAACTTCACTTGTGCGGTAAGGTTGCTTACCACGTGTCAAACCTGTAGTTTTCTGGATGTTGCTCAGTTGATAAATTTTTTTAGTAGTGGGTTTTGCCTAGTTTTCTGGGTCTACAGTTCTAAGCCTTCTCACAATTTTTGTGAGCTTTTTGACAATGTTTTTCTGGTTTTTGTAGGAGATGATGAGTATGGGTTAGGCCAGGAAAGTGATAGATGTATGTAAACACTGTTACTTAATTATTTAATTTCCGCACATTTGAGAGCGGTTACGTAAAACAACTTTTAGGGACTTATACTTCAATTTATGACTTTGCAGAAACCCATTTTCAACTAGGCCTTTGTGGAAGTGAGAAAATGCAGAGTTTTGCTGGTCCTTGATAAAGCCAAGGCTCGTCATTTTCGACACTTTCTGCATTCAGGTTTTGTTATTTATTATTTTTATTCTCTTGCCTGTTGGTTTTTGAGTTTCATTTTTATTTTTTGTCATTGTTAAAAAAAATTGTTACAGTTTCTGCTTTGTAGGTTGTTAGTTCTGAGTATTCATCACTGCTGCGCTTGCGCGTCATGATCTTCAGAATGTAAGTTCAAATTTTTTTTTAATTTTGTCTTTAACTCTGCTTTTAGTTTTAGATATCTATATATCTATATATACAGGTTGTTGATAAAAGAACTGTGGGATTTCACAGGCATGTGTTTTCTATTCCCTACCTTATATGGTCATAACATCTCTCAATCGGAAGTGCAACTGTTCAGGTTTGATGTGCCTCACTCATTGCGTCAATCAGTCCATCTATGTGCGCGCCTTTCGTCATCCGACACACATCCAAGCGGTTGTGTAATTCCTGCCAGACTCTATCGAGCATGTCTGATATGATGACCTCCAGAGCACGGGTGATCTTTTCCAGGCAGTCCCGGAAGGATCGGGAAATCGGGGGTTCGTAAACTGCCGTTCACGTACCTCTACAAGAAGAATTCACATAGCGTTAGGTCCGTGGATCGGGGTGGCCACCGGAGGAGATGGTTGTCCGTGCCTGCAGCACGTCCAATTCAGCGCTGGGGAAGAACACGATTGAGGTTGCGGCTCACATCATTACAGAAACGGGAGTGCGCCGTCCTGTTGTAAAATGTAGTCGATATAATCACTGTCCAATTGTGGAAATAACCAGATTTCCAATATTTCTTAGTAGGTGATACCAGTTGCTATTGCTTCGAAAAAAAAAAAATTCCCGTACACTTTCCCGGGTGGGACAGCACAAAAGACGCTGACCTTCGGGGAGTCACGCTCGTACTTAGTCGATACACGTGGAGGCTCCGTTCCACCAGATACGGATATTATGCCTTTTGAGCTTTCCATTCAGTTGGAAAGTGGCTTCATCGCTGAAAATGAGGCATTTCAGGAAATCGTCTTCTCATGCGTGCCCTGGAAGAACACAGATTTCAACTCCTTGTCGTCTGCTTTCAGAGCGTGCAGCAATCGCAGTTAGTACGGTTTTATGGTTAACCGCTTATGCAACACACTCCAAAAGGTCGTATTCAGCATTTGCAACTCTCTTCTTCCTCTGGCCGGTGACTTCCTCGGACTCCGCTGATACGACTCCCTCACTCTGTCAACATCCGTTTCGGGAACACTTGGACGTCCCGAACTCTTGCCTTTACATAGATATTTGGTTTTCACAAACTGCCAGTACCACCTGCGAATGTTATTTTCATGTGGTGGGTCCTTATGAAATCCTTAAGTGGAACTTACACAATAAGTACCGTTAAATAAACACAGTGACGGTGTCACGACAGATTTAGACACTTCAAATCGGAGCACGCATGATTATATATATATATATATATATATATATATATATATATATATATATATATATATATATATATATATATGGGTTGACATTTGTCAAGGAGAGGCTGGGATATCTTGAGCATCACCTGACCATGAAACGGGGAAAAGCTCCAGGAGAAGATGGAATTGCCATGGACATTATACAAGAAGCAAGTGGGGAAATTGAAACAGTACTGGCCCAAGTTTTCACCCGACATCTCAATGAAGGGAAGATTCCTGAGCATTGGAACAATGCTACAATGATCCTGCTACATAAAAAAGGTGGCTTTGAGGATCTCAGGAACTACAGGCAAATTAGCCTCCTATCAGTGGTTTATAAAGTCTTCACAAAAGTTCTGTCACGTCGCTTGAAGGCAACACTAGATATGGCTCAACACTGTAGATTTTATCCATGTACTGAGACAACTAATTGAAAGAACAAGAGAATAGGAACTCCGATTATTTATGACTTTTATTGATTATGAAAGGGCCTTCGAATCCGTGAAACCATCAGCAGTTACAATGGTTTTGAAACCCTGCGGTATTGAAGATGCATACATTAGCATTATTAATAACATTTGTGAAAATGCCAGTGCAAAGGTTCTGATATTTGAGGATACAGCACAAATAAAAATTGGAAAAGGAGTGAGATAAGGTGACACGATATCTCCCAAACTCTTTAATGCTACATCGCAAAATGTCTTTCAATCATTGAACTGGGAAATTAAGGGGATAAACACTAATGGAGATTATTTAACTCACCTTCGTCTTGCTGATGACGTAGTCAATTTTGCAACTTCCCCTTCAGAGCTGCAGAGTATGATCCAAAAACTTGCTTGGAAGATTAAAAAAGTGGGATTAAAAATGAACTTTCAGAAGACAAAGGTGATGTACAATGCTTTTAGAAGAAAAGAAGATTCATTGATTGATGTTGAAAAGCTTGAGACAACCGATACCTACATTTTTCTTGGGCAACAGATATCAAGTGAGGGTCACATTGATGTAAAAATTAATCGGGGTATAAAACTTGGATGGAGAGCTTTTGGAAAGAACAGTACAATTTTTAAGAGCAGTATGGCATTATGTCTTAAAAGGAAAGAGTTTAATCAATACATCGTGCCAGTTCTTACATATGGTGCAGATAATTAACTAAAAAAAGATATACAAAGACTGAAGACAACTCAAAAAAGCATGGAGAGATGCATGCTTGGTGTAACCAAGAAAGATAAGAAGAGGAACTTGTGGATAAGAAAAATGACAAGAGTGGACGACATCATGACCAGAGTGAAAACACTGTAATGGCAATGGGCTGGACATGGTGCCAGAAAAACGGACCACCAATGGATAACTGAAATTTTAGACTGGATTCCGAGAGACAGAAAAAGACCCAGAAGAAGACCCCATGGGAGATGGATGGATGAAATTCGAAAACATGCTGGAGTGACATGGAGGAGACAGGCTCAAGATAGGCAATTGTGGAAAGAATTTGGGGAGACCTTCATTCAGCAGTGGATGTATATTGGTTGACAATGACGATGATATACACAGAGTCATATCAGAATAATATGACCACCCCCAAAATCACAGTATACCCGCCCAGGCGTGTCACAGAATGCACGAGACACAGTCGACCAAACGGAGATATAAGGGGCCGGTCGGGACAGGTAAGCTATAGTGCATAACGTAAATACCATGGGCAGAGATAGTGATTTGACGGACGTTCAAAAAGGATGATCATCGGCTACCGCGCCAAGAGTGGAAGCATCTCAGAAACCTCAGAATTCTTGGGCTGTTCGCGAGGTACTGTAGTAAGGGTGTAACCAAGAATGGATCGCAGGCACACCGAGTACTTCTCGACGTCATAACTGTGGAGTCCCAAAGACCAACGACCAGGAGAACGTCGCCTCCGTCGACTGGTAAAGGGCAATGGACTCCCAACAGTGCAGCTACTGACCACGCAAATGAATGCTGGGACACCCGGATATCTGTCACCGATAAAAGTAGAGCTAACACCGTTACGAATGTGTTTCTGGAGTCGACGCTGCGTCAATGCGTCCAAGTCAACCCAGGTCCATCGGCAACGAGGCCTGCAGTTCGCATGGGACTACCGTCATTAGATAGCGGAAGAGTGGGAAAAGGTTACCTTCTCCAACGAATCGAGTTTTCTAAGCCACAGAAGCGACGGACGGTGGTAGACACGGCATCAGACACGCGAGAACCAACACCCGGACACGCTTGTCGGTAACGTACAGGCCGGCGGTGGCAGTGTGCATGTCTGTGGATTGCTTTCCTGGAATAAGCTAGAACCGCTGGAACCACTGGATCGATCCCTGAACTCCAATGGCTACCTGTCCACCCTCGATGATCACATGCTTAACTTCATATCAGACGCTTTCCCTGGAGGTGACGGTGTCTACTAACAGCACAATGCGCTGTGCCATGTGGCTAAGGGTGTGCGTGACTGGTTCCATGAACACGGCAGCTATGTCTCCGTTCTCCCTTGGCCGGCGAAATTGCCCGATCTCAATCCTATTGACCACTTGTGGGACTATTTGGATCAACACGTTTTATTTGCCGACCCACAACCTTGTCATCTCCGGGACCACCGTGGTCTGCTACAGTCCGAGTGGGCACGTGTGACCCGGGCAACCTTCCAGGTCCTCACTGCATCCATGCCACGCCGTCTCGACGCTGTCATCCGGGCCAAGGGTGGTTATTCCCATTATTGTTTTTATTCTCATATTTAGGTAGGTGGTATTATTCCAATACGACCGTGTATATACATACATATACACTGAAGAGCAATTGAATTAGAGATACCTGTCTAGTAACGTGTAGCACCACCTTTCGCCCTGATGACGGCGGCGATTCATCTCGACATGGACTCGACAAGACACCGGAAGAGTTGGGAAGCCATACGGATCCACGACCCCTGAACAAGTTCCCACAGTTCACGAAGATTTCATGGAGGGGGTCAGAGCCTCGAACATCTCTCTTGATGGCATCCCAGATTTGCTCGATGGGATTGAGGTCAGGTGACCTAGCTGGCCAAGGAAGCGAGGTCACGTCGGTTGAGTGTTCATCCAACCATTCAGATACAATTCGGGAGTGATGGCACGGTGCATTGTCTTGTTGCAGGATGAGGTCCCCAGTGGGATGCTGAAGACGCACAAACGGGAACAAATGGTCTTCCAGGATATCTCGGTAACGTTGACCTGTGAGGGACGATGTCACACGTACCAGAGGTCCCAGTTCAGTCCACGTAAACAGTCCCCAGACGAGAATGCCACCCCCACCAGTTTGAAGAGTACCCTGCTGGCAAGAAGGGTCCATCGCTTCATGTGGTCTGCGCCCTACTCGTATCCTGCCATCCGCATGTACCAACGTGAATCTCGACTCATCAGTCCAGGCAACATTTTCCCACATGTCTAGGGTCCAGTGGCGATGTTCCCGTGCCCATGCTAATCTTTGCACCTTGTGATATGCGGTCAGCAGCGGTACCCTCGTGGGACGATGGCTTCTGTGCCCCATAGCGAGGAGATGGTTCTGGATGGTGTGACTGTTTACACGTTTTTCTGCACCAGCGGTAAATTCCTAAGTGATTTCTTGCACTGTGGCCCGTCTATCCGCTGTTACAATGCGAGCTAGCCGACGATGACCCCGCTCATCCACACACTCTTGTCCACGTCAGTTTGTCCTTGCCAGGAAGGGTTTTACCGGATACGATGTACTCACGGTACACCCGTGACGCAGTGGCTCGTGAAAATCCCAGTGCCTGCACGACTTCCGAGATGGAGTGACCCATTCGTCGGGCCCCACAATTTGCCCACGACAAATGCACTTAGATCCTTCGTCTTAGACATACTGCGCCCGACTCTCAGTGATTCCCGTTGCATCACTCCTTATATTGTCGGATTGCTGCATACGTCATGACGTTTCCGTTTACAGGGCCGCCCACAGCGCCACATTTTCATAACGACAGCTGTCACTAATTCAATTGCTCTTCAGTATATATATATATATATATATATATATATATATATATATATATATATATACAGTGAAACCTGCCTAAAGTGACCACCTCTGGGACTGAACCGGGTTGGTCACCATTGACAGGTGGTCACTATACACAACATATTTTCTCATAGACATGCTTAAGTCCCTACCAATTCTTGATTTTTGAACATACGAGTAATACAGTCTAAAGACATGCATTAAAAATCAATGAAATAAAAAAAAACTTTTTAAAGATGGTTTTTTATAAAGTTTTTTTGATGTACGTATGTACATGTACTGAGCAAAAAACGTGTTTCTTAAAAGCGCAAAGCTTCTTCCTAGCACTTAAAAAAAAAAGATCGACATGTAGTACTACATACAGTAAAATTTAAACTTCTTGTTAACAACCTCTGGGTTAAGTGTGTTTTTACAGTACAGTAATTGAAAATTAATCATAGTTGAACATACCATTTTACTTGGTTTGCTTTACTTTAGGAAAAAACATACATTTCAAGTTTTCCTTGTTTTAAACTTGCTTTCTTCTTTATGATTGAACTTTCAGCAAGTTTTTCAATTTGCGGTAAATGCTCTAGCATAGTAGAACAATTGGCTACTGCATATGATCTCATTTTTTTGCACATTGTTAAAATATCGTTGTCTGACGGCACATCAGTTTCCACCTCTGTTTCACATTCTTCTTCATTGTTAGAAATTTATTCAGTTATGGTGCCCTTGTTTTGAACTTCATTTACAATTTTATCTTTCAGTTTCTGGATCGGATAAACTATGGAGCTCGACATTTTTGTCAGCATTCAAAAGTTCCTCTACAGGATGCATTCCATTACCTGTAGGCAAATGATCAATGAGCTCTTGCAGCATAGAAATGTTGTCCTCCACAAGTATTGTGGCAGTAGGTGAAGTTAAAGCATTTAAAAACCCAGCATATTCAAAACATTTTGTAATTGTGGTCGCAGACACTTGTTCCCACGAATTTTTGATCCACATTATAGCATCAAGAACATTGATGAAGTTGGCAATCTCATTAGCCAAATTTGCTTGCTCCGACCTCGATATCACTGCTTGCAACAGGGCTCTTTTGTACATCAGTTTAAAAGATTGGATTATGCCTTGGTCAAGTAGCTGGAGATGTGCAGTTGTGTTTGCAGGAAGAAATTTTATGGTTACATTTGAAAATCATAAATAAGGAGGATGTGCTGGGCAGTTATCTGTAATCAAAAAAATGCTTCGTTTTTGGCATTTCATTAGTCTGTTCACAGTAGCTACCGATTTTTTAAAGATGTCACCAGTCATCCAAGCTTTCTGATTTGCACGCCAAAGTACAGGTAAATTATCAGGGTTTACATTTTTAAAACAAGATGGTATTTTTGCTTTGCGAATAACAAGCGGTTTTAACTTTTCTCCAGTAGCACTGCAAACACACAAGACAGTAAGTCTTTCCTTGGAAATCTTTCCGTCTTTGCATTTGTCACCAGCTATTGCCAAAGTTCTGGTCGGCAATGCCCGAAAAAATAAACCACATTCATCAGCGTTAAAAATATCCTCCATGGTAAATCTTGTTATGAATTGCGACATTCTCTTTTTGAAACTTGCAACAGTTTCGCAATCCATATCATTAGATTTTCCGCATAAAATGTTTTGTGAAATGTTATGCCGCTTTTTGAATGATTCAAGCCAGCCATTAGAAGCAGTGAACTGGTTAACACCAAGCTTTTTTGAGAAATCTAATGCAGCTTCTTGCAGCATTGGGCCTGATATTCGTGCATTCATTCCACGCATTCTCTGAAACCACGTAAAAGTTGCTTGGTTTACATCAAAATTGTCAGTCAATCGCACTTTGCTGCATAATCCATTTTCATTATCTTCTTCACACCGTTTTAAGTACTCGGCCTTACGTTTACTAATATTACACACAGAGGTTTGCTGACTTGAAAATTTTCAGCGGTTTTTCGCTGGCTGTTATGTTCCAAAAAATTCAGGAGATCTATTTTCTCTTTTAAAGTTCATTATTTGTAAGGCTTGGAATTCACAGGAGGCATTTTGGTAAAACTTTCTACTTGAAATTTAAATGCAAAAACATTCTTTTAAAAACTAGGAAGGAAAGCTTTTCAGCACTAAGAAACGTCGTGAACAAGCATTGACAAGGCAATGATTTGTGACATCTGATGTCCCTGATGTGATATATGTTGCCCCTAAGATGGAACAGGTGCCTGTGAAACCTCTGATAATCATTCCACCCTGTAAATGGTGCCTTAAGGGACCAGAAAATCCCCTCTGCTTTTACATCATATTCCTAAGAATAAGAAGGGAAGGGGGAGTGGAGGGAAGTTCTCTTGTAGCTCAAGGACAAAGAGTGGTGTTGCAAAGAATGAGACTGGGAAACAAGCTTTTGAACAAAGGAACAATAGTTTTACCTAAAACCCATGCTCCAACTCTCTTGTCTCTGCACGACTTTAAATTTCTTTTGCTTTTAGTACTGGTCACTTTAACAGGTGGGATTTACTTGAACTTTGTCAAAAAGAAGGTCACTTTACACAATAGACAGGTGGCCACTCAAGGGGAAAATTTAATCATTAGCAAGATATGGAAACCTGCGGTTCTTATAAAAAGTGGTCATTGTATTCAGGTGGTCAATTTACCAAGCTGGTCGATTAACCAGGTTCCACTGTATATATATATGTGGTCTTCTTCTGGGTCTTTTCCTGTCCCTTGGAATCCAATTGTGGATTCATATTGGTTGACAATGATGATGATGATAATATATATATATAGCAAAAACTCTGCATTTTCTCACTTCCACAAAGACCTAGTTGGAAATGGGTTTCTGCAAAGCCATAGATGCAAGTAATAAGCCCACCAAAAATTGTTTTAAAAAATATATATATGTCATGACCTCCGCAAAGTTGTATGACCTAGCTTTAGTTAACAATTTAGCTTGCATCCATAACTTTCATGGCCCGACCCATGCTCTTCATCTGTTACTATTAAACAGAAAGAAGAAGATTAAAGAGAACTCAAGTTGTGAGAGTGACATAATAATTAGAAATAATGTTCAGCTATAACGAATTGCCAAGTTCGCCTGAGAGAGAATTTAAACCTGAATAGCAATGCAAAAGTATTCCAAATTCTTACATTGCAATTAAAAAGGAAATATTAATTATTTAAAACTCAGATTTTTGAAAGAAAGCTTGATTCTAAAACCCCCTACTCCACAACTTCTGACAACACAAAAACGAGTATAAATTAAAGACAATAATTAACTAAAGAAATGCTTTGTGAAAGTTATATGACATAAACAATTAGTTGCAATATGTACAAAGTATTTCAGCAGTGCTTTAAGTGCATAATTAAGTAGTTATTAAGAACTTAACTACTTTGAAAATACAGCGCAATGTAAAGGAACTATGCTTGGCCAGCTGCTGGGCCTAAGTTTCCTAAAAAACGCGCAAAGTTACCAAGAAAAGAAAGAGTTAAAACCCGCAAAAAGGTTAACAGACTAGCCAGTGCCTGAATGCTAAAAAGCAAAAAACAACAGAGAAAAAAAGTACAAGAAGTACAAACATTGAACTTATAAAACCTAAAACCCAAAGACAATGAAGAGAGCTTACGTCTTATGCAACTAAACTTTCTCCACACAAGAGGAAACATGGCTGACCTTTTCCCCAAACGTCCAAACACCTCTGCCACTCCCTAGTCGCTGGGGGGCAGTGTGGGTGGGGCTGATGGCCTCCTCACACTGAAAGAAACCAACTCGCGGAGATTTTAACCAGAGAAAAAAATATATACTTAAGACTGTGGACCTGTATGATCAGAAAGAGCAGAATTAACTCTCCAGAACACATGAGAAATATTATAAAATACACAAGTGGTGTATTTAATAATCTTTGCATGTATTAAATCACCTTAGTGAGCTTCTATAGATTATTCAGAATCTTATTAATTTTAATGTTAGTTTTACTATTTTTAGTATAGCTATTCTAGTGAGTGAATAACTAGTTTTCTTTTTTATTTGTTTTTATTTTCTTTTATAAACAGATTTTTAAGCTTTTTGTGATTTTGTCTATATTATTTAATTTTTTATTTTAATAGGACCTTCATATCCATAGCACTAAGGTTCCTTTCAGTAGTTAATAGGCATCCTCTAGCCAACTTCCAAACGGCTTTGATTGGTCAGAATCATATTATTAACTGTGTAGAAAATTAAAGCAGATCTGCCAAACTTACTCTATTATTCAGAATAATTTTTCTTAAAGCTCTTTTGATGAAAGAAGAAGGAATTTCGTTCTCTAGAAAACTGTCTAATAGTATTTTAATGTGGTAATTGAAGTCCAAATTGTTGCTGCAAATTCTTGAAATACTTAGATATCTACACTGGAATAATAACATATCAACCAAAGTAATTGAGAATGTACTAATTTCTCAGTTCCTAAGAATTTCAAGAATTTGCAGCAACAATTTGGACTTCAATTACCACATTACTATACTATTAGACAGTTTTCTAGAGAACGAAATTCCTTCTTCTTTCAACAAAAGAACTTTAAGAAACATTATTCTGAATAATAGAGTAAGGTTGGCAGATCTGCTTTAATTTTCTACACAGTTAATAATATGATTCTGACCAATCAAAGCCGTTTGGAAGTTGTCTAGAGGATGCCTATTAACTACTAAAAGGAACCTTAGTGCTATGGATATGAAGGTCCTATTAAAATAAAAAATTAAATAATATAGACAAAATCACAAAAAGCTTAAAAATCTGTTTATAAAAGAAAATAAAAACAAATAAAAATGAAAACTAGTTATTCACTCACTAGAATAGCTATACTAAAAATAGTAAAACTAACATTAAAATTAATAAGATTCTGAATAATCTATAGAAGCTCACTAAGGTAATTTAATACATGCAAAGATTATTAAATACACCACTTGTGTATTTTATAATATTTCTCATGTGTTCTGGAGAGTTAATTCTGATCTTTCTGATCATACAGGTCCACAGTCTTAAGTATATATTTTTTCTCTGGTTAAAATCTCCGCGAGTTGGTTTCTTTCAGTGTGAGGAGGCCATCAGCCCCACCCACACTGCCCCCCAGCGACTAGGGAGTGGCAGAGGTGTTTGGACGTTTGGGGAAAAGGTCAGCCATGTTTCCTCTTGTGTGGAGAAAGTTTAGTTGCATAAGACGTAAGCTCTCTTCATTGTCTTTGGGTTTTAGGTTTTATAAGTTCAATGTTTGTACTTCTTGTACTTTTTTCTCTGTTGTTTTTTGCTTTTTAGCATTTAGGCACTGGCTAGTCTGTTAACCTTTTTGCGGGTTTTAACTCTTTCTTTTCTTGGTAACTTTGCGCGTTTTTAGGAAACTTAGGCCCAGCAGCTGGCCAAGCATAGTTCCTTTACATTGCGCTGTATTTTCAAAGTAGTTAAGTTCTTAATAACTACTTAATTATGCACTTAAAGCACTGCTGAAATACTTTGTACATATTGCAACTAATTGTTTATGTCATATAACTTTCACAAAGCATTTCTTTAGTTAATTATTGTCTTTAATTTATACTCGTTTTTGTGTTGTCAGAAGTTGTGGAGTAGGGGGTTTTAGAATCAAGCTTTCTTTCAAAAATCTGAGTTTTAAATAATTAATATTTCCTTTTTTAATTGCAATGTAAGAATTTGGAATACTTTTGCATTGCTATTCAGGTTTAAATTCTCTCTCAGGCGAACTTGGCAATTCGTTATAGCTGAACATTATTTCTAATTATTATGTCACTCTCACAACTTGAGTTCTCTTTAATCTTCTTCTTTCTGTTTAATAGTAACAGATGAAGAGCATGGGTCGGGCCATGAAAGTTATGGATGCAAGCTAAATTGTTAACTAAAGCTAGGTCATACAACTTTGCGGAGGTCATGACATATATATATTTTTTAAAACAATTTTTGGTGGGTTTATTACTTGCATCTATGGCTTTGCAGAAACCCATTTCCAACTAGGTCTTTGTGGAAGTGAGAAAATGCAGAGTTTTTGCTGGTCCTTGATAAAGCCAAGGCTCAGTATTCTCGACACTTTCTACATTCAGTTGTTTTATTTTATTTTTTATCTTTTCTCCTTTTACTCACACCGGTAGATACATAACCTTTTCTATGTTGTACTTGGTATGAGTCAAAAATATAAATTTTTTGGCTTAGGTCTCTTCTTAATAGAATGTGAATTCTGAATTTTCATAACTGCTGCGTTGCGCGTTTTGATCTTCAGGTTATTTTGCAACTTTCGTTTTAAATTCAAAAGTTTTTCCTTAGTTTTCAGCTTTGCTCTTCAGTATATATATATATATATATATATATATATATATATATATGCACACTATCTACCAACAAGTAATTGGACACCCCTGCAATCGACGATATCTGCGGTTCTGATACACGTCACGGCCGCCGCCGTTAAATATCGTGTGGGAAACAACAAAGCAACCAGTCGCATGCCAGATGCCACGCAGTTCGGAGCTCTCTGATTTCGAGAAAGGTGTAACTCTTGTTTATCACAGAAATGGCCGATCTATACGTGACATATCCAGGGAGTTGAAATACCCAAAATCAACAGTGGTCTACGTGATTGGCAAGTTAAAGATGAGAGGTGACTGTCGGAATGTGCCCCGACCCGGCAGACCCACAAAACTAGGAGTTAGAGACCGACGGATTCTGGCCAGAGAAATTCGGAAAACCGCACCAAATCGATGGGCCACATACGCGAGGTGTTTCAACAGGCATCCGGGAGTGTTCGTTTGATGAATACCATCCGTAAGGAAGCCCATCTGCTCGGTTTTCATGGACGTTCTGCCGCCCACAAGCCTTTGATCACCAAGTCCAATAGCGCTGCTCTGCTAACGTGGTGCAAAGAACGTCGACAGTGGACCGTTGAACAGTGGAAAGAGGTTCTCTGGAGCGACGAATTAAGGTTCACCCTCTGCCGTTCGGATGGCAGGGTCTGGGTTTGGCGTCCGCCTGGACAACGCCTCTTGTCGGAATATATTGTGCCAACTGTGAAGTTTGGCGGCGGTGGAATCATGCTATGGATGTGTTTCTCCTGGTATCACACAGGACCCTTGGTCGCAATTCCTGGTAGACTCAACGCTGAGATGCACCATTTTGAATGACCATGCGCTTCCTACGTTGTCGCAGTTTTATGGGGTGGACCCATGTTACTTTCAGGATGACAATGTCACCTGTCATGTTGCGAGGTCCACCATGGCTTGGTATGGTGACAATGGGGTTAATCGAATGTACTGGCCTGCGCAGAGCTCGGACCTTAACCCTTTCGAGCACTTCTGGGACGAGTTGGAGCGTCGACTTAAGGGGTGCCCCTACCGTCCGAAATCGGTGAAGGAACTGATCTGTCTTCTCCAAGCCGAGTGGAAGAAAATACCGCTAGCCGTCGTACAACGCCTGGTTGAGAGTATGCCACGGAGGGTCGCAGCTGTAATCGCCGCTCGTGGAGGCTCCACCAACTATTGAAGGTGAATAAACTTCGTTTTCCTTAGCTATCACAGGTGTCCAATTACGTGTTGGTAGATAGTGTATATATATATGTGTGGGATGTAAGGTCAGGTGATGCGTAACATCACAGCCTCTCCTTGACAAATGTCAACCCCGCCTTCTCGTGGTGCATCCTGTTCCCACTAAAGGGGCTCCGACGACCGCCAATAGCGGTATAACTATACCATCGGGATTAGAGGAAATGCTATCCCACACTCACCAACCCGCTTGGCCAACGTGGTGAGTTTTGGCCAAACCCCTCCAAATTGACTACACAACGTAAATCGTGGCCCTCAGTCACCGGCAGCTGGAATGCACCTGGCCAAGGCAGCGGCCAGTACGACATGAAGGCAGAGGGTGCTAAGAATCCCCGGAGGACCGGACTAGGCTGTAATCTGATGCTGACCTTGGCTACGTATAATGGACGCTCCCTATCTTCTGATTCAAGGCTTCTTGAATTGGAAGAGGAACCACAAAGGATCAAGTGGAACATCGGCGGGCTAAGTGAGGTAAGGAGAAAAGGAGAAGATCTCAGTAAAGTGAAAAGTGAACATCTTTTCTCCTATCGTGGGACAGATACTGGCAGAACTAGTGGTGTTGGATTTATAATACACAAGAAACTGAAAGATAAAGTTGTAGAAGTTGAAAGTTCCTCTAACAAAGCTGCACGACAGGTTATCCAACTCTCGAGAAGATGCAAGGCTCAGATTATTCAAACCTATGCACCCGCCACAAGTCATCCTGACGAAGAAATTGTAGAAAATTATGAGGAAATTCGTCGTCTAAATAATAAAGGTAAGCAGCACTTAAAGATATATATAGGAGATTTCAATGCAAAAATTGGGCAACGGCAACAGAATGAAACTTATATAGGTAAATTCGGTCACGGCAAAAGAAACCAGCGTGGAAATACTCTCGTTGAGTTTGCAGAGGCAGAAGGGTTTTTCATTGTGAACTCCTTTTTCAAGACAAAGCCACACAGAAAATAAACATGGAGACATCCAAATGGGACGACAAGTGAAATTGATTTTATTATGTGTAACAAAAAATTCCTCATAGAAGACTGCGGTGTGCCAGACAAGTTCAACACAGGTAGTGGCCATAGATTTGTGAGATGTAAGATGCACCTCAACACTAAATTCGAACGTGGCAAGCTCATAAGACAAACAAAGTGTATTGACATAACCAACCTTAAAAGACACCATAATACCTTCAAATTGGAACTGAAGAACAGATTCTCTGCTTTAGAAGGCCTAACATCGGAAGAAATGGATATTTCTGAAGTTAACAGAAAATAACCAAAACTTTTATGGAAACAGCAACAAAATTAGATGGGTCTAAGAACAAGTTGCATATGAACAAATTATCAGGAAAAATCAAAATGTTGATGCAAAAAAGAAGAGGGATGAGGATAACTAAAGAAGATGTGACTTCCAAAGTGGAATATATAGAGCTATGCAAGACAGTACGAAAAAGTATCACTGAAGACGTAAGGAAATTCAACTGTGAACTAGTGAGGAAAGCAATCGAAAACAACCAAAGCCTAAAGATAGAAAAGGGACATCTCAGCAAGGGAAGAAAACAGATTATGGCACTGAGAAAATAAGATGGTTCTGTAACAAGAAATAGAGGCGAAATTTTGACAAGAGTGAAAGATATCTACTCCAAATTATATGAAAGGGATGATACATGTACTCCAGACATCATGAAAGGTACCAGTACAAGAGTTCTTCCAGTCCTCCCAGCAGAAGTTGCACATGAAATCAAGAACATGAAGCGGGGAAAAGCTCCAGGAGAAGATGGAATTACTATAGACATCATACAAGAAGCAAGTGGAGAAATCGAAACAATATTCGCCCAAATTTTCACTCGATGTCTTAATGAAGGGATGATTCCTGAGGATTGGAACAACGCTACAATTATCCTGCTACATAAAAAAGGTGACATTGAGGATCTCAGGAATTACAGACCTATCAGCCTCCTATCAGTGGTTTATAAAATCTTCAATAAAGTTCTTTCACACCGCTGGTAGGTAACACTGGACATGGCTCAACCGAGAGAACAAGCTGGATTCAGGAGTGGCTACAGCACAATAGATCATATCCACGTACTGAGAATACTAATTGCAAGAGCGAGGGAATATGAACTTCCATTGTGCATGGCTTTTATCGATTATGAAAAAGCCTTTGATTCGGTGAAACCATCAGCAGTTACAATGGCTCTGAAATGCTGCGGTATTGAAGATGCATACATTAATATTATTAATAACATCTATGAAATGGCAAGTACAAAGATTCGGCTGTTTGAAAATACAACACACATAAAATTGGAAAGTGAGTGAGACAAGGTCATACCATAACTCCGAAGCTCTTTAATGCCACATTGGAAAATGTCTTTCAATCAGTGAACTGGGAAAACAAAGGGATAAAGATTAATGGAGATTATCTAACCCACCTTCGTTTTGCTGATGATGTATTAATTTTTGCAACTACCCTATCAGAGCTGCAGAGTATGATCCAGGAACTTGCTGACAAGAGTAAAGAAGTGGGATTAAAAATGAGCTTTCAGAAAATAAAAGTGATGTTCAATGCTTTTACAAGAAATGAAGATTTATCGATTGATGGAGAAAAGCTGGAGATAACAGACACGTACGTTTTTCTTGAACAGCAGATATCAAGTGAGGATCACATTGATGAAGAAATTAATCGACGTACAAAACTTGCCTGGAGAGCTTTTGGAAGAAACAGCATAATTTTCAAGAGCAATATGCCATTATGTATTAAAAGAAAAGTGTTTGATCAATGCATCCTTCCAGTGCTTACGTATGGTGCAGAGACGTGGACCTTAACTAAAAGAGACATACAAAGGCTGCAGACAACTCAAAAAAGCATGGTGAGGTGCATGCTTGGTGTAACCAGGGAAGATAAGAAGAGGAACTCGTGGATCAGAAAAATGACGAGAGTGGAAGACATCATGATCAGAGTTAAATCCCTGAAATGGCAATGGGCTGGACATACTGCCAGAAGGACAGACCATCGATGGACAGCCGATATTTTAGATTGGATTCCAAGGGACAGGAAAAGACCCAGAAGAAGACCACATGGGAGATGCATGGATGAAATTCGAAAGTATGCGGGAATGACATTAAGGAGACTGACTCAAGAGAGACAGTTGGGGAAGACATTTGGTGCGGCCTTCATCCAGCAGTGGATTGATAACGGTTGACAATGATAATGAGCATGATGATGATCATCATTGATAACGGTTGACACAGATGATGAGCATGATGATGATCATCATGCCCATCATCGTTGTCAACCGTTATCAATCCACTGCTTGATGAAGGTCGCCCCAAATGTCTTCCACAACTGTCTCTCTTGAGCCAGTCTCCTCCATGTCATTCCCTCATACTTTCGAATTTCATCCATCCATCTTCCATGTGGTATTCTTCTGGGTCTCTTACTGTTCCTGGGAATCCACTGTAAAATTTCGGCTGTCCATAGGTGGTCCGTCCATTTTGCAATATGCCCAGCCTATTGCCATTTGATGGATTTTACTCTGATCGTGATTGATTTGTACATATTGTTTCTTATTTTGCAAGTAGTCCTCTAAAAAAAGCTAACATTACTTTCTTATTCCATTATTACAGAGTTTATCAAAAAGTGTCCCGTGATCGACCGTATTAAATGTCTTTCTAAGGTCTAAGAATGTTGCAACGGTTACTAATCCCTTTTTTCTATTATTTAGTATGATATTCTGAAATGTTAAAATTGCTTTTTCTGTTGATTTTTTCTTCTCAAACCAATACAGATTTTTGTAAATAATAAGATATTTCTCAATAAAAAAAAAAGAAACCTAATTTTTTATATAATAGTTTTTCCAAAACCTTGGCAAAGAAAGATATGTTAGAAATCGGTCAGTACAGGGAAATGGAGAGTTCTATTGCAGGGACAGCCCTCTATAGACTTAACATTGGCTGTCCACGAAGCTGTCCTCGGCTGTCCCCGTGGCTGTCCCCGGCTGTCCACGAGGCTGCCCCAGCTGTGCAATTTTTTGTCACGTGATCGTCCCCATGATGTGCTGCCCCTAGCGGTGCTTCTTGGAACTTTCTATGGATCTTTGTTTTAGTGGGATGGCAACGACCGAGTGTGGAAAGGGGGTGGACATAGGAAGATGTGTACTTTATGTGCTGCTCCCTAGCGGTGCTTCTTGGAACTTCTAATGGATCTTTGAGGGATGGCAACGAGGCAGTGTGGAAAGGGGTTGGATCTAGGGGGATGTCAACTCGAAGTGCTGCCCCCTAGCGATGCTTCTTGGAACTTTCGATGTATCTTTGACTTTGAGAGATGGCAACGACAGAGTGTGGAAAGGGGGTGGACATAGGGGGATGTGTACTTGATGTGCTGCCCCTAGCGGTGCTTCTTGGAACTTCTAATGGATCTTTGATTTTGAGAGATGGCAACGACCGAGTGGGAAACGGGATGTCTACTCGATGTGCTGCCCCCTAGTGGTGCTTCTTGGAACTTTATTATTTCGACGGATCTTTGATTTTGGGGGATGGCAACAACCGAGTGGGGAAAGGGCGCTGCGTAGGTGTTAGATATGATGGTGCTTCTTGGAATTTTATTTTTTCAATGGATCTTCGATTTTGAGGGATGGCAAAGACAGAGTGGGGTCCGTTGGGATTTTTTTTATTTATTCCTGAGGTTTTCAAGCGGGATTTTTTCCACCTCTTCGATGTTATTTTTCCCCGGAGGAAATTTTTACGTAACGATGCTGGGGAATTTTCTTTCCAAGGGAATAAAAATGCTCTGATGGTCTTAGCGAGGTTCTAACTCACGATGATTTGGTTTCAAAAAATGGTCGGGTGGTCAAATGGTTTTCGTGTACTACGTATTCATTCTATTTTTTAATTACTTTTACGATATTTCTTCAAGTATTTTTTTTATATTTTTGGTATGTTTTGAGGGAGTTTCTTCGTGTAGATGTAATAAATCTTCTGGTAAACTTTTCTTTTTCCTCCATTCAATTTTATTTCAGACCATGAGACGAGGAAATGCTTCTTTAGAAACGATTTCGTTCCTGTTCGCAGTAATTATTGAACAATGACTTTATGTTAATTTTGAGTCTTTCGCCCCTGCAATATTATTTTCTCGTAATTTTTTCGTATGTTTAAGAACTCTACAGATCTTTCACAGTTAAAATTCTGCTGAAACAATATTTTCTTACATTATCTCGCATATCATTATAGCTTCTCAATTTTCACTATTTTTCTTCTTCTATCTTTGAAATTTCGTTAAACTTTTCAATAGGTCATAGGTCAGGATTCTTTTTTTTTTTTTACTTGGTCAAACTTATGAGTCCTTTTATTCAGACCATTTTTTTTTCATTTCATTTCAGCAAACAATTGTTTTAAATGTAACAAATCATTCCTCAAATCTTACATGTATGTCAAATATGCATTTTTTTATTATTTTCTATAGTTCGCTATACTTTTCGTGGACTACCCCAACAGGAAAGCATTCATTGTCAAGACATGCAATCTAAAAGCTTTTTTCTTACGATAAAATTTGTATTCTTTGGGACATATTTTCTGTATATTTTTCTGTCTCATCCGAAAAAACATTCATTCTGGAGGTAAAGCGAGTAATTCCGTTCTTGCACTAAACATTATTTTCTAACGTTTTACTAACTCACCAGAAAAGCAGTTATTCCCCACCCCCATAGCGAAAGTAAAGAAATACTTACTTCTTTTCCCTATATATCGACTCAATCTGTTTCTTTTTGAAATGCTGGTCATGACATTTCAACTAAAATTTCATACTTTCACCAAAAATCATATTCTTAAAGGAGCTATTTTTTTTACTTTATTTCATGTATAACTAAATTTTTATTGTTTACTCATCTCATCAAAATCAATAAGAACTCTATAATCTCATCAGTTTTTCTCATTTAGTCAGGAATACATATTATACATCATTTTAAAGGAAAGCTTATGCTGAATTCAAATATTTTTACAGAATGTTATTACCAGTAATAGAAGTGAAGTTACAATCAAAAGTTCAGTGTCTAGTCATAAAAAGAGACAAATAGTGGAATTTGTAAAATTAGTGTACAATGCATTTAACGTAAAATTACTGTACAGTACATTATTGACACTTGCAGGACACTTGAAATAACTGACCAACAAGCAAAATACGCTTTAATATTTAATTCGTGATGACGGTTACTTAGTAACAAAGTGCTCCTTCTTGGCATGGAACTAATGAGCTTCTCTAGTTGTCCTTTGGTGATAACATGGTGCCATACGGCCCTTACAGACTCAATTAACGTCTTTAATTGAGTTGTGTTATAACACGGTGCCATACGTCCCTTACAGACTCAATTAAAGTCTTTAATTGAGTTGTGTTATCACCAATGGACAACTAGAAAAGCTCATTAGTTCCATGCCAAGAAGGTGCACTTTGTTACTAAGTAACCGTGGTTATCCAATTAAATATTAAAGCGTATTTTGCTTGTTGGTCAGTTATTTCAAGTGTCCTGCAAGTGTCAATAATGTACTGTACAGTAATTTCACGTTAAATGTATTGTACACTAATCTCAGAAATTCCACTATTTGTTGATTTTTATGACTAGACGCTGTGCTATTCCATTTATCTTTCGCTGTGTAATATGTACCACGTCTCGTCATTCAGTGTGATAACACAGATGTCATTTCCTTTCCTTTTCTGACTTTTGAACTACCAAACATGAACCAGAACCCTCTACACTTTGTGATTCCATCATACAGAAAAATCATTTTGCACTCAATTTTCTGAAGCACTATTCTCCTGAATAATATCATTTAGATTGCCAATTCTGGTATATAGTTCTTAAAAGACTTCCCACAATATCTTTCAAATTTACTTTTGTTCACTTGGTGGGATACTGCTCACACCTCTTGTGACGTATATTCTAAATTAACTTTCCTTTTTAGTTTCTTTCCCTATGTAAATCTTGAGTTTATACTCAGTTATACTTCACTCTTAACGTAATATCTTTTCTCTCAAACGAATACTGTTGGCAACATAATTGAGGTTGAATGAACGTGACGTATGCCTGATATAAGATAAGAATGAGAAATAAAAACGACGACTAAACTGTCGCTTAAGGAGCGTGGCTTGGAGAAGTGTTTGCAAGTTGAGCGTTGTGTTAAGATCTGTGTAGAGCTGTGTGGTGTGTGGAGAGTTTAATGCGAAGTACTATGTGATGTTATGATTTGTTATGGAAGTGCTACATCCTGAATAAAGCATCTTTTCCGTAAGTGTGACTTCTGTTGTTTACATGTTTCGTCTGACCGTTAAGGTTTAATTTAGGAACTATTTCATCTTATGGTTATGTTTTTAAAATAACGTAGAAGTACGAAAAGACTTCTACGTCATACTCTCTCGAGTGGAAGGGATTGCTAACAGCTTTTTGGCAGATTTCTCTGAGTATAATACCAACACAGCTATATCTACGACAGTACTTCACTTTCGATCTGTTCTTCGTGTCATCAGGGATTGCGACTGATTTTAAAGAGCGTTCTTTAAGGAATATTAGATCACTCGTTCGTGCTATTCTTTTATCACTAGCTTTTAGAAATGCCGCACTGCATGCAGTGTGACTAAAAGCGTGGATAAAATGCATTTGATGTGCGAAAGAGAAAATACAATGTAACTGCGCAAAAAAATCCATAAGATCTTTTTCAGTAAATAGCAGTTTCTTATCCATGCTCCATATGAGATAGGCAAATACAATGATAAAACATTTTACATCCACTAGTCCATATTGTTTTAATTCAAGTTTAAATATCACTGAGTTGAAATCAGTCGTACCACCAGATTTATGAGCCTCCAACCGGATCTTATCACCTGTGTCACGATTTACATAATCCTTAATTGAGGAGAAAGGGAACCCAATATTAATTTGTGGTAACTTTCGTTAAAGCATTTGTTGATAATATGAGTCGACCATATTTCAAATTTTACTAAGAGATTCTTCATCATTATGACCTCTCACGATTATTCACCATTATGACCGGTATATATTCTCTGTTGTTCCCATCCGTGATAAATTAAATGCAAAAGACATATTTTCCCTAATGTAGGCCATCATTCAGTATGTTCTTCAGTCATAGCTTCAACTCCGACGCATATTTTCTTACTTACAATTAGTATTTCTTTGTTCGTTAATTTCATAGTTTAATGACCACCGTGAGCATCTAAGGCTATAAGTTGTCTCCCGTCCCTAATTTAGAGCCAAAGGTTTCATGGAAAAGGGATATCTAACACCGTACGACAAACGAACCTCACATGCCACATCTGGGATTAAAGACTGGACCTAACTCGGATTGTTAGCCGTAGGCCAGCGCCTCTGACTACTAGGCCAAAGGGGTGCCACAGGACTAACTCATCTTTTCTATTCTCATAGTCACGTCATTATTCTTATGACTTCACTGTGACACCTGTTGCTATTTATCTATATGTGAAGTGACGTCATCTTTGCCTGTCGCCTTGAGAAACCTTTTACAAAAGAGAACAATGAAAATTTCGGGTCAAAGAACTATATATTTTAACCCGTCGTTGGTCGTCACACATTTAACAAAGTCTGTGGTCGCGAATGAGATTATTTCTCACACTACCTTCTTCCGCTGTTTACTCAATAATAACACTTCAGAATTCTTTCTTTGCAAGAAATATAGTTAATATACAATCGTGGCCATAGGTCCTGCACCAGTAGACCGAAAGTCAAATGTTTGATGTTTGAAGTCAACTTATAAGGCGTAATGGTAAAGTCGAGAATACATATTATACATTATTTTAAAGAAAATTTCATGCTGAATTCAAATATTTTTACAGAATATTATTACCAGTAAGAGAAGTGAAGTTACAATCAAAGGTACAGCGTCTAGTCATAAAAAGCAACAAATAGTGGAATTTCTGAGATTAGTGTAGAATGCATTTAACGTAAAATTACTGTACTGTACATTATTGACACTTTCAGGACACTTGAAATAACTGACCAACAAGCAAAATACTCTTTAATATTTAATTCGATAACCACGGTTACTTAATAACAAAATGCACCTTCTTTGCATGGAACTAAGGAGCTTTTCTGATTGTACATTGGTGATAACACAACTCAATTAAAGACGTTAATTGAGTCTGTAAGGGCCGAATGACACCGTGTTATAACACAACTCAATGAAAGACTTTAATTGAGTCTGTAAGGGCCGTATGGCGCCGTGTTATAACACAACTCAATTAAAGACTTTAATTGAGTCTGTAAGGGCCGTATGGCACCGTGTTATCACCAATGGACAACTAGAAAAGCTCATTAGTTCCATGCCAAGAACTGCACTTTGTTACTATGTAACCGTGGTTATCGAATTAAATAACAAAGCGTATTTTGCTTGTTGGTCAGTTATTTCAAGTGTCCTGCAAGTGTCAATAATGTACTATACAGTAATTTCACGTTAAATGCATTGTACACTAATTTCACAAATTCCACTATTTGTCGCTTTTTATGACTAGACGCTATACTTTTGATTGTAACTTCACTTCTATTACTGGTAATAACATTCTGTAAAAATATTTGAATTCAGCATAAGCTTTCCTTTCAAATGATGTGCAATTATATATATTCCTGACTTTACTATTACACTGTATAAGTTGACTTCAAACATAAAAAATTTGACTTTCAATCTATTGGTGCAGGACTTTGGCCACGATTGCATATATACACTCACGTTCATGAAAAACAGAACATCTGAAAAGTGCTGAACTACGGCTTTGGTTTTGGCATTATATATTTATTAGGCAATACAGAATAAATGATTAGGTGCGTCAATGTAGCTAATAATCGCTGTGGACACCTCTGGCTTGTATAACGTACTGTCGCTGAGTCATCGAATTAAATAACGTGTGAATGGTATCCTGTGGAATAGCCATCCAGTCGGTATTAACCAAAGTTCATCAAGTGTTGCTGGCGGACGGTCATACCGCTACAACTGTCGTTTGAGCAAGTCCCAGAGATTTTCTGTGTGTGATAAATCCGGCGATCTAGCCGGCCACGACAGAAGTTGAACGTTGTCATCTCGGAAGAAGGAACGTGTTGTCGCTGCATCATGCGGTGTGGCATTGTCCTGCTGATATATGGCCACGTGTACGCGTGCAGGTATGGAAGAACGACCGGCCGTAGAATGCCATTGGGGTAACAGGCGCTCGTTATGGTGGTACGGACTCTCAAGAGAGGTCATCTGCTTTCGTACCCGATAGCACCCCATGCAATAATGCGTGTTGGTGTGGTATGCCTGGTGAGAATACACTCTTTCCGACGCCTCTCTCCATGTCATCTGCAGACACAGATGCGGTCATCATTTTCGCCTAAACAGAAGCGCATTTCGTCCGAGAACACGATATTGTTCCATTCGTCATGCCACTCTCTTCGTGCCATGCACCATTGCAGCCTAGCCGTCCATTACTGCAGTGTCGAAGGTAGTCTGAAAAGGGGCCGACCAGCCTGCAGTCCGAACTGTTATAACCGGCGACGTACTGTTACAACTGACATGGGAAAATGAGTCACAGTTCGCCACTGTTGCGCCAACGCCATTGGTGATGCAGAACGGTCACTAAAAAACAACCTGATGGGATGACGGTTGTCTCTCAGCGTTGTCTGTGTGCTACGCCCAGAACCTTCTCTTTCCCTCCTACGCTATTTTTTTACCATTCTCTGCGTAATCTTCCCACGACGGACACACTGCGCCTCACACGACCGGCAGTCGCCCGCAGGGAAGCACTGCAGTTTCTCATGCCAATGACGCGACTCCTTTCGAACTCGCTGATGTAACTGTACGACTGTCTTACACGACGATGAGGTATCCATAACCCCTTCTGACCAAGCTCTGACATGCCGACCAAGCCATGCGGCGCTTATAACAGAAAATCGGCCGGTTTCCAGTCTGTGAACTTGCGCGATCTGATTTGCCTACACGCGACACGCGTGCACCCATGACGCCGAAATGCTAATCATTTCTACAGTATTGCCTGGTTAACATATCCTGTAAAAATGAAAGTCGTAACTCGACTCTTTTTAGGTTTTGTGTTTTTTTATGAACATAAGTGTAGTTACAAATCAAATTAGGCGAAAAACGCATTCGTATCATAGTTTTATCTATAAAAATAGAAAACACAAATGCCAGTAATCGCATGATGAGAAAAACTCTCATCGGATGCAAAGGCCAACGGTCACTTGATGAGAGAAATACTCACACGAAGCACACGAGCGCAAAGACCAGACTGTTTGAAGGTCACAAACGATCCTATAAGTATCGGAACTGATAACAGAGTGTTGAGAAGATTCTAAAAGTCAGCTGGAGTGGGAATGGTAAAAAATGCTTCGCTTTATAATATATGCGAAGCGACTATGTAGCGAAGAGATGAACTGACTGACTTTGAAAGGGGCATTATGGTTGGATGCCACATGAGTAAGAAGCCAGAGCGTAACATTGCCGCTCTTTTAGGATTTCCCAAATCAACTGTCATTGATGTTCTTCATCCATGGAAAGCAGATGGGGCCATTACAGAAAAGGCGCACGCCACGAAGCAGCGCAAACTGAGGAATCCTGCCAAATGAAGCTTACTGAGGTATACGAAGGCATGCACGTCCTCTGCACCAGACCTGGCTGGTGGCGTAGCACAACCTACAGCAATAGTTATTCTCACCAGAACAATCTCTGGGGAACTCCATGCCCACCGTTACCATGGTAAATCAGCTGAGCACAAGCCCTACATCATTCAAATAGAAGAGTGTAAGAGAGTCGTGTGGAGCGACGATTCACGCAACTCACTCTTTAATTCGGAAAAGTGACAACGTTCTCCTTTTACAGAAAACACTGTCAAGCGGACTGCATTGTCCCTACAATCGATTTGAGCGGGGGACATGTAATGGCGTGGGATTACAGAGGACGTTTACACATTTTTAGAACGTTTTTGATAAGAAATTACAGAAAATATAAGATGTTCAAAGAAAAAAAATTGTAGCAGTTAAATATCGTCTGATAAGGAAATGGTGTATGCAAACAAGCTGTGGATAGAAGGATATGCTTTTGCTCTTTACGAAGATAAATATTCGTATGCTGCAATTAAAAAAACGCCGTAAAATTCATGGAATTTGCATTTCTATATGTAAAATAAGCAATATTATTCATAAAAGAGCGAAACATAGTCAAGGATTGCTTTTAACAGCGAAAACATCACCAAACGAATATCGAAACAAAGTGTTCACTTTTACGACTATTTCAAAAGTAAGGTCGCTAGTTTTAAACCAAAATCCGCCGACACAAACAACATTCTCTAAGTCGTTAAAATCTGTATCAACTGTAAACCAGGTAACAAAGAAGGATTTGAATCTGAAAAAAACGACAACATAATATTCTTAAAATAGTATAACTATACTAGTAATCCGAATTTCTTGGCGTAGAATACAAATCAAGGTATCCAAGCTTTCGCGCATCAACCAGATGGCTTTCTCAAGGAAGGTAGACAGCAAACTGAATAACAGAACGCTTCAACAATTTTAACGCGGTGACTTGATTTGACAACAAACGAGCAGATGCCAAGTAATTATTCATCAAACGACTCGAGGCGTCATGCTCGGTAACACGCGGAATCATAGAAGAAAACGAAATGCATTCATTATTTGAAGAACTGGCTCCAAACTCGTGGCAACTCCAGCGAGAGGCTGTCATTGCATGATTTACTGTTGGTGATGATCTCTAAAGTTTTGCGAATAGCGGTAGATTTTGGGGTGGAGTAGGAGGCTAATTTCTTTACGTCATCTCACATAGGAGTAGCGGGCTTGAGCTGGACCTTTCTGGATAGGACTGTTGTTACTTTACGGTTCTTTATGTCAATTTTATTCTCGTTGATTCTAGTTCCAAACGAACGCTTGGTCATTCCAATGTAGTATCGCTTGGAGCCGTCCGGATATTGTAAAGGAATGGCATAAACACCTGCCTAATTCGAAAGCCGGGACTTCTCCATAGTGAAATTGATCGTGGAGTGAATATCATTAATTTTATTTTGGAAAAGCGGCAGAGTTTGATTTCCATGTGGCCATATGAAGAATACATTGTCCGCATATCTCAGCCAGGTAGTAGGCCTTTGGGTCATGTTGGAGTATATATATTGCTCGATTGGGCGAACTATTGTTTCCTCGAGAATGGCTGAAAGAGAGGATCCCATCGGGGCGCCATTTATCTGTTTGTAAATTTTTCTTTGGAAACTGAAGTAGCTGGAACTTGTGACTAAATCCATTAACTTAAATATGTTGAGGCAAAACTCCTGCGAATGAAGTGATGAATTAGTAACGGCATCTTTTAATGTCCCGATGGCTTCCGGCACGGGGACCGAAGGGTAAAGAGAAACCACATCGAAACTGCCGATGATGTCGCTTTGTTGGACAGAGATTTGCTTGATTTTCGTGATAAAATCCAGAGTGGAAGTTATTATAACGTTCGATTCAGGAAGATAATTAGCCAGAAATTTTGAAAGTGCTTTCTCTAAATGGTACGTTGGCGCGGATCTCCTTGATACAATGGGTCTCAATGGATTACCGGGCTTGTGGTGCTTAAGCCTACCGAAGAGCTTGGGGATTTGAGGTCCTAGTGGTGATTTGGCGGTTTTCTTCAGATCGTCCGGAATAGCGGTCAGTCTGGCAGCTCTTTGTACCAGTGCAATCCAACAATTTAAAGGCTTCTTCCGCAGCTCTGTAGATCCAGAAGTGGAGATAAAATCTTTGAGTTTCTGATTGTAATCTACAGCATCCATAAGAGCAATCTGGGCGGCCTCTCCGTTAGAGTTAATATAATGGAGTGGTCATTTCTGAGATTCGAAATCGGTCTCGGAATTAAAATTTATGAGATCTGTGTTTCGAATTGTACCACGATCGTAAACTTGAGCAGCAGAGTAGGCGTATTTCGTCTTTGGCGTCATCCGGAACTCGCGATATTACGCTTTCAAACACAGAAATTACGCCTTTAAGATTTGGTTTCTTTCTGAAGCAGAACTTAGGCCCAAGTTCTAAAACTTTAGTTTCTCTACGGTGAGCGTCCGCTTAGAAATATTGACGAATGGAATGGCAAATTCTTTTGGATTTGGATTCTGGGATGATTTCAAGAAATTTAGCTTCTTGTTATGTTTGGAGGATAAGGATGATTGGAGTCTGTCGACCAACATGTCCACTCGGCGCGTTAGGTTGTTGAAAGTGATCGGGTCGCAAAGAATATCCAGTTTCATATATAAGGTATAGCACTTGGCTTCCAACGACATAACATCTTGAAGTCCCCGCTTTCAAACGAGGCAGGTGTTTATGCCATCCCTTTAAAATATCCGGACGGCTCCAAGCGATACTACATTGGAATGACCAAGCGTTCATTTGGAACTAGAATCAACGAGCATAAAGGGACATAAAGAACTGTAAAGCAACAGCAGCCCTATCCAGAGAGGTCCAGAAATTAGCCTCCTACTCCACCCCAAAAATTACCGCCATTCGCGAAACTTTAGAGATCAAGACCAACAGTAAATCATGCAATGACAGCCTCTCGCTGGAATTGCCCGAGTTTGCAACCAGTTCTTCAAATAATAAATGCATTTCGTTTTATTCTATGATTCCCCCGTGTTAACGAGCATGGCGCCTCGAATCTTTGGCTGAATAATTACTTAGCAGCTGCTCGTTTGTTGTCAAATCAAGTCACCACGTTCAAATAGTTGAAGCGTTCTGTTATTCAGTTTGCAGTTTGCTGTCTACCTTCCTTGAGAAAGCCATCTGGTTGATGCGCGAAAGCTTGAATACCTTGATTTGTATTCTACACCAAGAAATTCGGATTAGTAGTATAGTTATACTACTTTAAGTGTGATTAGTGTACAGCTCCTCGTTATTATTTAACATAATATTCACCGCATTTTGCCTAGGAACGTGGCTTAGCGCAGACGAAGATGTAGACTTCTTTATGAAAATCAGTAAGCATGAGATAGATGGAAATTTATTATGACTATTGATGAAGCACGGATCTACCTAAACGACTGTAACTAAAAAAAGGTCGATTTACTGTCGCAAAGAGTAGAAAGAGATTTACAAACCTGGTTCCAAGAATCCAAAGAATGCTTCAGTAAACGGATTCATGGCTATTGCTGGTTTCTCGTACAATGGGAGATTGAAGGTAAGAAAATTTGAAAAGAATATTAATACCAATTCTACATATAACCCAAATAATGTTTTAACTCCTATATTTAAAGTGAAAACACTATAAAGCTGTGAGTCACCACTCTGTTTCTTGTAAAAACGAAGAGACAGGTATCACGTTTATACCTTTTTCTCATATTCCTTCAAAATCCCCTGATGTGGCACCAATATATTATTGTGCCTTCGGACTACTGAAAAGAGCCCTTTCTAAAGCTGACCTAAAACAATGATTGCAATATGGACAGAAGTGAAAGAGGAGTGGAATAAAATACCACTACTAATTTTGAGGGATGCCCTGTTACCTTAGAAATCGGGATGTGGGCTGATTCCAAAAAAAGGGGTACGAGATAGAATATCTAAGAAAGAAATAATGTTATAAATATAAAACGGTGTAAAAGTTGTGTATAAAAGTGAAACAGGAAAAAAAAATAACAAAACCTTACCAATTCTTTATTAATACCTCATGGTCGGCTTTCAATAAAGACGGACATGAGAAAAAAACAAAGACGTTAGAAATAATTTCATTTTAAACATTAATTACATTGCGGGAATATCGTTCTAAAACTGTGCGAGCATTATCTTTTCTTCTCCTGGGAAAGACTGAATCCTTTGCTGATGGTGCCTTTCAGCCTGACGGCCGCCAGGAGCGAAAACGTTCTTAAAAGTTCTACACTAGCTGTGTTGTGGCAGTACTTTGGAACATATTCCTACGTGTTACAGCAAGTTCGAGCGCCTTGCAACACTGCGAGGTCTGTCCAAGTATTGGTTGAGGAGCAGGACGTTTAAGTGCTGGATTGACTTGCACAAAGTCCCTAATTAAATCTACCCAGCAAAAACACAAGTGTTGGGAAATTTCTGGCTACCAGCTGGCAGTGATGGGTAACTGCTGGCTGACATCTGCCGCTCACGTCCCAGTAATGGTCCGTTGGTGTCAGCGCTAACAGTTGGTTAGCCATTGATGGCCCTGCAGCATCGCCGTGAATTGTGGGCCTCCAGCAAGTGCTACTAGTGGCCCGTAGCTGACAACCGATCCAACCCCAACACCAGGAGAAAGCAACGGGACTGCGCATGCGCAGAAGAAACACGTGCTGTGTCTCTCATGGTACCAGTTAGTTGAAGACGACGCTATCGCCATCGTGTTATTTTAGTGGATGTGAAGAAAAAAAAAACATGCAGAGAGGCGAATTGATTTCCTAATGAAATGCCACGTCGACGAAGATATCAGATTAATCCATGAAATACTAGATAACAGCCGTGAGATACACCCACTCCATTCCCATGAATAACAAGAAATAATTTGAAACCGCTTGAAACAAATGTCCTGGAAAAGCATTAAAAAAACGTTTGTTGAAAAAATTAAGAATTATACACGTACAAAATTTATCAATTATTTGAAAGGAAAAAAAAGCAACGCTCTGTGGATATAATGCACTCTCATCCATGGGTTGAATACACAAGACTGTGAGGAATTCGCTTCTAAAAATAACGAGGAGTGAAATAAAATATCTTTCCCCTTTAAAACAAATGTAGCTTCGGACAACGGAAAGGAAAGGTACAACGTTAAAATAGTAACAGAATGTGACATGAACCCGGGTAAATGTATATTAATTCAACAATCTCCTTTCAAGACGACAAGAACAACACAAAACTTTAAAAAGCGAATTTAAGTTGGTACACTCCTTGGAAATAAGCGAAGCTCCCTTAAGGTAAAAAAGAAACTATCGTTACGTTGAAAAAATAAATTTATGAATTATATGAAACTGACATTTATGAAAAATTCCTCGCATATTGTTAAATTAAAGAGAGAATCCTTCGATTACACATTCCGCAGGAAAGAGACAGCTTCAAGCACACGCTCGTGAGTACTGCTGTATAAGACAGCCGTCAGGCCGGTGCTTACCTACGCCTCCTCCATCTGGATCAGCGAGAGAGAATCGAGAGCAAGCAAAGATCACTGGGGCTCCCCCTTGGACGCCACTTCGGAACCTGAGGAACAGACTTAGAATCGAGAAGGTACATGAGTTTTCCACCAGACTCGCCAATAGGTTCTTCAAGAAAGCGGAAACCCACCCTAATGGACTGTTAGGGGCGCGGTTGATTACAATCCCTGCGAATTCCTTAGGTATCCCAGAACTAAGGCGGCGATCGTTTACCCACCTTGACGGAGAGAGTAAGTATGTGAACACTGGTGGGTGTTAGACAGACCACCACCCCTTTCTTTTTCAGATTGGCAGATTGGCATTGAGACGGTGAAAATGGATTCTTCTCGGGCATTTGGATTTGGTCTCGTTGAGTTGCAATGAACCCCTGGTGTGTCGGCGGCCGGGTGGTATTGTGCTTCTCCGTGATGTTGTGCGGTTCTTGGTTCCCCTTGCTTCCCTTCCCACTAGAGTGGTGTTACGGTTCACAGTTTGAAAGATGTATCACCCTCTCTTTTCACTCAATTCTTCTGTTTGTCTTTCCTAATGAGTTCACTTACTCAAATCTCCTAGCTTTCTATTTCTAAGGGTAGTTTTAGACCTGGGGTCAGACACTCCCTTCCTAAAACTTCTTCAAATATCGTGCTATCGTGCTCATACGTCGCAAATCAGTCCCGTCAATAGAGATCTCGCCTCCCACGCCGACAGCCTGGTTCGTTTCCAAAAAGATCCAAACAGGTGTTTTCCCAGTTTGTTGAGAAAATTTCCCCAGCGCTGTGCTATAATTCAGAAGTTTCGTAAAGGGGTAAAAAAGTTGTAGCCTTTGGGAAACTGCGGTTATCCTTGATTTTTACTTTTTTTATGGCTACTACTGGGAAATTGGCGGACAAGATTCGGCAAGCCATCAGTTACGTCACGTGGTTGCCGACTGCCACTGCCGGCAAACTAGCGGACCACATTAGGCTACCCATCATTTCAGGAACGTGCTTGCAGGGCCGCTGAAGGGCCACTTATGGCAGCTACTGCCTATGATGGATAACTGATGGCCCTGTTGTGGCATATGACAACTGATGGGGATGCCAGCTGTTGGCCTGAACTGCTGGCCCTTCTGTTGGCCGCCCGTAAATTTTATTGACGGTTCGGCAGCTGCAACACAGTGCTGGCCCAGCAAGACTGTTTTTGCTGGGTAATAGATATTGTGGGACGAAACAGATTCGGGTGGAAACACTTTCTCCTACGGGAGCTCAGCCAGAAGCTTCGGAAAGAAATAGGGAAAAATTCCGGCCGCCCCAGTGGTCTTTGCGATAGCTTATGATCATTCGTCAAAGATGAGTCCGGGTTCGAATCCCGGTGAGGCATGGATGTTTTGTTGGTCTTCCGGCGCTATCTTCCACTCTTCCTTGGAAGTAGTGGCCCTAAAGTATGGATGTTTGGATGCTTATAGCCCAGCGAGTTGCTCACTGTAGTCGTTAAACCTACGACGAAACAACAACAAAAAAAGAAAAAAAAACTTCCGGCATCACGTGGAACTCATGCCTAAAGACGTCGTTTCAGTCATTACAGCGAGAGCTGGGCCAGGTATGTATTGATCTCGACTATTAAATGCTATTGTTTCCGTTTCACCTAGGTTTCCGTACACTTACGTCTACTTAGTGTATTTTTAATTGGAAAAGGTATCAGAATGAAGCGTAGAATTTTGCCGTAGTAGTTTCACCACTGTGGGTGACATTTGAATAAAAATAGGAAATCTAAATTTCTATACCACCCCCACAGGAAACAAGATCCATTTAGCATAATTTCGCGTGGTGCTGATTGGTGTAACGAAAGCACTCTCATCTTTCTTGCTGAAACTGTCGCTGAGATCTTACGAACACATGTGCGTGAAGCCCCGTAATTAGTGGAGTTATAGCACGTTTTAAATCTATCTGTATAATGTTTAACATTCACCGCAGGGTTGCAGGTGCACTTACACTGATATTAATTTTCGGCGGGCAGTTATGTTATGTTAAACTTGTGCTTTTAGACGTCAATGCTAATCCGGATTATCCATTCACATCGTCTCATGTAAATCTGCAAAACGTCGTATGATTTTACTGATATTGAAACTCGCTTCCTTCCTATAGTACAATATCAGATGCAAGAGATAGCGGCTGGATACAGTAACTCGGTGTATTTCGAGATTGTGGCTATTTAGGGTGAGTGGAAACAACGCAACGCTGTTGTCACTGTGAGGGAATACCAACATCGGTTTCCCAATGATCACCAGCCATCACGGTACTTCATTCAAGGGCTGATGAACCTCCTATAATTCACAAGTGCATGTATTCCCCAAAGAACACTGGGCCGACCACGGAGACATTCCAGTAACCTGAAGTTCGATTTTCTGGCGTGCCTTTCTGCCCATTCACATAGGAGTGTACGGACTGCGAGTTCAGAAGTTCACATCCCACCTAGTGTTGTTATGGTGAATACTCCGGTGTCATGGTTGGCACCCCTACAGACTCCATAGACACCAGACCTTTCAACGTGCCGACTTGTAGTATTGTTTGTAGTTCTGCAAATGAACATTACTACTAAGAAGAAGATCATCCGTCTTTTGTGCATTACTAAGAAGAGGATCATCCGTCTTTTGTGCATTACTAATAACAGAATCACCCTTCTTTTGTGCATTACTAAGAAGAGGATCTTTCGTTTTTGAGTGATGAGTGTTATTTCGCAGAAGACTGGACTCCAATTTGGTAAAACGACCGTTATTGGAATAATGAAAACTGTTCCTCGTTCGAGAAACACACCACCACCAGTGAATTGCCATATATATGCGATGCCGCATTTGGGGAAAAATTTTCTAGTACCAGCATTCTGCCAAGGGACTCTGACTAGTGACGGATACCTTGAATCCATACTAAGCACTATACTCGCGGATTTCGTGGATGATATGTCACAGACCACCAGGACTCTACCGGTATCAAAGGGTCGCCAATTAGCTGAATGCAGAATTTCCTCAAAAGTGGATAGGTTTACGAAGGCCAGGGGAATGGCCACCCAGGTCCTCTAACTTTTCACTTTTGAATTTTTTTGTGTGCGATAGCCTGAGTAGTGTCATATATGTCACAGTCCAAGCAACCTGACAACATTCTGTCATATAATTGAAGGAGCCTTTTGGAACAAATTCTCAGCTGATCTGGAAAAAGTACACGCAATTATCAGAATATTGCAACTGGGTATTAGTGTTGATGGTGGTCCATTAGAGCCCATTACGTATGCGCTGACTGAATGTAATGCCCTAAATAAATGAAACCTGATCGTTTAGAAATACTAATGTCTGTCGAAATTTATTTGGCTTAGTTTTTGTGCCCCGATAAACTCTTCTAATTGTGTACAACACGTAGGCTACTATCAGTTTTAAACACACAGCGGATAAACGTGCAATAACTCCTCTAAATGCAGGGTTTCACACGACACATGTTTGCAGTTCATATCCCTAACATCTCAGCGACTTTTGCAGGTAGCAAAATAGGTTGCCCTTTTTTAAAATAATTAAACCACCGCGCCGTTTTTTTCTGAAAGGATATTGTTTGCTGCAGAAACCTTATTAACATGTAGTTTGTATTTTTACAGTGCTGCCCACCCAAAATGCAACGCCAAGAAAGAAGCATCCGATTTGCCTGAAATTCGCAGCATGCGCCACGCACGAGAGGTCATACAAACGATTAGCACTGCAGTGCACATGCAAATTATGTGCGCCCGTCACGCCACCGAGAAGCACTATAAGAAGGGTGCACAGAAGGCGGGGTGTAAGTAGTGGAAGTGTGTTGTGCTGCCGGACCTGTGCGGGGGAAGCTTCCTGATGCCTCGACGCAGAATACGGCAGTCATTCCAGCACGTTTCGGAGTTCGGCAGAGGACAAATAGTGGCTTATCGCGACAGTGGTTTATCGTACCAAGACATCGGCGCCCGTGTGGGACGACATCCAGCCACACTGAGGCGAGTATCGATTCGGTGAGTTTAGGAGGGACGGACGGACTGACGTGAGTGATTGCCGCATGAGCGGCACATCACCGAACGAGAGGACCGACATGTTGTGCGGCGGGAATTGACGGCTCGCACCGCCACATCACGAACGTTAGCGCAGGAATTAGGATGTGTTGCGCAACAACCTGTGTCAGCACGTACCGTTCGACGTCGTCTGCAGGAGCGGAGACTTGTCACACGGCGCCCATTGCTCCTATTACCAGTGACGTTACACCTCCGGCGAGTGCGGCGGCAGTGGGCCGTTGAACGCCGCACCTGGTCTACGGAATGGCACGACATTGTCTTCACCGACGAATCCCGCTTCTACATGCAACACCACGATGGTCGGATCCGCGTGTAGTGGCACCGCGGCGAAAGACTGTATAACGACTTCATTATGCATCGCCATACTGGTCCGTCGCCTGGCGTTATGGTTTGGGGCTCAATTGGATATGACATCCGCACCCCTCTCGTACGCATCGCACTCCGACGTTTTGGAGCCTGTAGTCCTCCTTCACCTGCTGGACCTGCCAGCGACCACGTTTCAACAGGACAATGCGCGCCCGCACGTGGTGCATCGTGCAACAATTCTTCACGGCCTACTAGGTGTCACTGCTGCCGTGGCCCGCCTGTTCTCCCGATATTTCGCCCATCGAACACGTCTGGTCGCTGATCGGTTACCGAGTTGCCCTACAAGCACCACCCGCGGCTAAGCCTGATGAACTGCGGCAACGTGTGGAAGCAGCCTGGACCAACATACCCCAAGCCCACATCCAAAGCCTCTTTCGTTCGATGCCGCGACGTGTAGCGGCCGTTATTGCTAGCCATGGGGGCCACACGAACTATTGATGTCTGCGTGTTCCGCAAGTCGCACGGGCCTGTAAGCTCAATCGTTTCATCTTTGTATCTGTTGTTATGTGTCCAGTAAATCTGGCTTTGCTATCTCGTGTCCTTCTTTGTGTTGCATTTTGGGTGGCCAGCAGTGTATGTTAATCGTATCCATGATAGTGAAACTGCCATGACAAAGTTCCGCACGTTGTCATAATACTTTTTCTAATTGGAAGTACATGTCGAAGGTCAACCGCTGAGGAAATAGACCCAGGTTAAAATATTTATGAAACATCTTGTGTATTACTTTAGAGTAATTATCGTTTAAAATAATTTAGAACTGAATGAAATGAGATTTTCCTGTTTCCCTTCAGCGAGCTACAATTATTTTGACCTAGTGATCATCTACCCAAAATGATTTATTTTACTGTTCAAAATTAAGGGACAATGATCGCTATGCATTTCAGGAACTATTATTGACGATTCGTTAAGAGACTGACGGATCATTTATCTTCCAAACTCGAGGTGGTATCTTAATCGTCAACTTTGCGTATGTTCCCTTAGTAAATTAACACAAAGCTTTGGGGAGGATCTGTTTTGCTTGTACATGTGTAAGTCTGAATACATTAGCTAGACCGCAATAATTAATGAAGTGAAACGTGTAAAGCAGCAATAAAAAGTTAATTAAGAAGATTCCCGATTTGTAGCGAAGGGGATATCAAATTTTCATAAACTTCTTCTTGTAACTGAAAAACAATCCTTGTTATAATCTGATTCTTTTAAAGCTTGAAATGTCGCCAACACAATCTTCCAGGCATTTATCTTTTGCGTCTGAGAAAGCTTTCTTTCAAAGAAAATTGCAGCCCAAAACGTAAAAGTATTTTACACATTTAAGACTAATTTAGGCCTAGAATATAAGTAGGCTACATCACAGGAATTTTAGGTTTTAGTTGATGCTTCTTTTTCACTTAAATATCCACCAGTACAGGAAGGTAAATAAAAATGATTTAGTGATATAAGGTAAAAAAGAAAAATGTGGCATAGATGAATGCATTTCAACAGTTTTTCTGGATGATGGTAACAATGCTCAAGCATTTGTCATGAATGCTACAAATAATAACAAAACGTATAATGTTATCTCATTTATGCACTCACATGTTTGGTTACTTAGAGATACATCGCCGCACGAAATAAAAGGATGAGCTATAAAAGATCTATGTATTATAGTTGTCGACGTATGTAAACTAATGCACTGAAAATTGGCAAATATGCAAATTGCACTGCGCGGAAAACTATCCCTTATTTACTTATGCCGCGGCTGAGCAGGAATATGGAAATTAGGAGTGCATTAAAAAGACGCACGAGTCTACACACTACTTTCAGTTGCTCTATGCAACAATTGCCTTCACTTCAGTGGTACGTCAAACTGATTATGTCACGAAGACATCATATGGATGACATTCGGTGATGAAGAGCGATTTGTAGGATGGAAGCAGATCAATCCCAGATCGAAATTTCCAGAGCTCTGAATATTTCCCAAAAATGGGAAATATTTAGACTCTCAACAGACAAGAGATGTTGGTCGTCGACCCTGACAAGACCGTCTCAGAGCCACAGCTGCTCCAGACGATTACTATCAGACTGCCAGACGGAGTAGAAAGATGTCCTCTAGGCAATTCCTTTTAGAGCTTTCAACAGTTACAGGAAGGAGGGTTTTAAGACATACTGTTTGTTGAAGACTTCGTGAGACAAGCCTTTGTGCAAGGAGGACAGCTATCTGTAAACCACGAAATTCAGCCGCCAGGCGAGCTTGTTTAACGTGGAGTTGCCTACATCCTACTTGGAGTCCAAGCCAGTACGTTCTTTTCACAGATGAATCGCGATTCAACTGAAGTACTGATTCGCAACGTAATGCCATCTGGAGAAAACCAAGGACCCGCAACAGTCCATCTACCATCAGAAAAACGGGACTACATTGGTGACTGTGGCGTGACAGTATGGGCAGGAATCATGAAGACCTAAAGAAATTAGGCCTTCATGATTCCAGCCCATACGATGAAAACCTTCACGAAGGGGGCACTGACCTAATCATCTTTCAGAGTCGGTCTGTTACTGCCCTGAGGTACAGAGACGAGATCCTGAACCCCTGTCAGACATTCGGAGAAGCGGTCGGTTCAGACTGTTCTTACTGATGGCAATGCCAAACCTCATCGAACTCATTTGGTCGACGACTTTCTCGAAGAGGAAGATTTTGCCGAATGGGGTGGCCACTCATATTCTCTAATGCCAATCCCATTGACCATGTAAAAGATGCTCTAAGGATAAGCACTGGAGCTCGCCAACTACCCCTGCCAGAGCACTTTAGAAATTCAGAACAGCTCTTATTGAGGAGCGGGCTTTAATCCCTCAAGACGTCATCAGTACCTTCATAAACAGTGTGAGGAATTATTGCTTGAGGTGCATTGCTATCACGGGTGATCATACGCCATATTAAAATGCCACATGTCTTAAGAAAAACATTTTAAATAATGTTAAGTGGATTGCACTGTCATGTAAATTACAAGATTGTGATATTAACATATGCTAATTATAATATGATTTTCTTCTGCTTGACTTACATAAGTAATGTAATAATGCACTTCATTCACTGAATTTCCTGAAAATATATCGAAACCAAATTTCATTGAATCTCCCCTTAAATACTTCGAGTTATGTACAAATTTATAAACTATCCTTTGATTTTGAGTACCAGAGTAGATGATAGAAAAATGTAAGATTTGCAAAGGGAATGTCAACTGCAATCTTTTACGGCACCTGACGGCTCGTACACAGGTAAAACAAAAAGTATTACTCACCTACACAAATGACGAACTAACACTTTCATTGAAAATAAAGACCTAACACGTTGATTAATAATAAAGGACTAACAAGTAGATTAATAATGAAGAAGTAATATGTTGATTAACACTGAGAAATTATTATCAGTGGCTATAAAACCATCTAGAGATGAACTTTGAAAAAAACAAATGTATAACGCTGTGCAGTAGTAGAATCTATAAGTAGCAAGCAGTTGACTATCGTAGTATCAAGAACGCTAACGTAAAACTTCACACGCAACTATCCTGCATTTTGTCTGTTGCTTGACTTTTGACTGGCTGCCAGTGTTGTCACATAGTACACAAAACTTGGTAGTTTAGATATAATGTTAAGTTCAGAAAGTCTAATGAGTGGCCACCAAAATTTACATAAAAGACTCCAAACAGAAAGGTAAAAGTTAAAATAGATAATATGCAGCACAAACATGGGTGTAAAAATATACATTGCTCTTGTTCCTCAACATTTTCTTGTTGCTCTGTTTTGAACACTGACAGAATTTTTTTTCGAAATGTTTGAGTTTTCGTAATAGCAAGTGAAATGCTGCAACCTGATTTAAAGATATTAGAGTAGCGTCAGAATCAGCCTTTCACTTGTGCATGGTGAAACATTCATACACTGGCGTGCAAAAATTACGGACGAGACAGTTTTTCGAATGTAACGTCGTGCAGAAGTGTTCCACATCGACTCAAATCATACCATAAGATCCCCAAGATGTACGAATATGAGACAAGTGAGCAAAACCGTCCAAAGGATACAAAGGCACTTTATTGAAAAGGCAGTTTCGAGCACAACTGGACAGAAGACAGAAACGTCCATGTGACCGGCGGCTGCCAAGAAAACTCCAGTCTTTAGTAGGAGATATGATCACCCCTGACTGCGTTGCAGGATTTACAACGTCTGTCCATGCTGAGGACGAGGTTGTCAAGGAGCTGTTGAGGCATCGCGGCCCATTCCTCTGGTATAACCAATCGCAGCTGCGGAATCGTTGCTGGCGGCTGGTGACGAGCTGCCAAGCGTCTCCCGAGAAGGTACCACACGTGTTCGATTGGATTTAGGTACAGGGACCTTGCGGGCCAATCCATGCGTTGAATATCTTCACTCTCCAACAGCTCTGCGACAGCCACTGTACGATGAGGTGTAGCGTTGTCGTCCATGAAGAGGAACTCAGGACCCACAGCACCTCTAAACAGACGCACGTGAGGCAGGAGAACCTCGGTATAATAGCGGACACCAGTGACTGAACTTCCTTGGAAGATGTGTAAGTCAGTACGGCTACCAAGCATGATACCGCCCCTAACGAGGACTCCGCCACCTCCAAACCGGTCCCTTTCGATGATGTTGGAGGTGTGATTGCGTGTTTCCTGCTCTCTCCAGATGTGTATGCGTTCAGAATCGCTCGTCAGACTAAATCGGCTTTCATCCGTAAAGAGAACTCGACCCCATTGCTGATGTGTCCAGTTCTTATGTTCTTGGCACCACAGAAACCGCCATCTTCGATGAGCAGGCGTTAATAGCACACACCGTACTGGTCGTCGTGCAAAGAGACCACCTTGTGCAGCCTCCTGGCCACGGTAAAATGCGATAACGGACGTCCAGTTGTCTGTTGCATGTGCCTTGCGAATTCTCCCGCTGTCTACCGTCTATCTCTTCTCGCTTGTAGGACAATATACCGGTCGTCCGCCGCCGAGGTTGCTCGTGGACGTCCACCGCTAAACTATCGGACAACTGTTCCTGTCGTTTGAAATGCTCTCCAAGCTCGTGAAACGATGCTGTGAGCGATCCGGAACTCCTCGGCCACACTAGTCACACTTCGACCTTCTTCCAACTTCCCAAAGACGTGACCTCGGTTAAAGTCATCCAGATGTCGTCTGCTGGATTGCCTGTGTTGGCTATATCACACGGTGGCAGCAACTCGACGTCGTTCAAACCGATGTACACCGTGCAATAGCTTTCACCGGATTGCTGAACGTACCCCCGTGTGCTTTATACCCTTCCGACACCCCCGCCCTCCCCTATGTCATGCTGCATATATGCGCATGCCCTACCGTACCGGACCCTAGTCTATCTTCTGAGTGGTCTTTCGGTCTGTTCTGCCTGCTCGTTCTGCTGTTATGCTAATTTCTCCTCTTCGTCCTTAATTTTTGCACACCAGTGTATTAATACAGTACGTCAAATTCGGAAAATTATCTGGCGGGGACACCTAATCTTCTTTCCCTCATAAAACTGAAACAAAACATTTTTCGCTCGATATGTCATTAAAGAGATTTTCTGAAAACAAATACCAATGTTTCTCAGCAGGCGAAATTTCAATATCACGATTCTATGCTTAGCCTCCTAGATATGCTTGTAAAACATTGATAAAATGTTCTTCTCCGTTTCGCGATACAACGATCACCACGTTCATTTCGGGATACAAGCATTCACCCGTCCTTGATTTGGGGACACCTGCTTCAAGAAAATGAAACACCCAGCGGCGTAGAACAAACGCGCCACCGATACCTCATTCGAAGCTCAAGCTAGGGCTAAACTCGGATGATTAGGCCAAAGCCCGAGCCTTTGACCGCTAAGTCACTGGAGCTGCATTTGACTTTTTTGAAACGGCTAGATACATGGACAAATGCATTAGGTTCCGTTCCAAGATTTTCAGTAATCAACACACAATGCTTGAAAACGTTTTGGGTTTTATGAAATTCGCGTACTGAAAAGTGTGTAATGTTAAAAAACAAGAACAAAAATTTACTGCTTTAAAAACGATAGAATATATACACCGATGAGCTATTACATTATGACCGCCCCTAGCCTAGAAAAACGAACGTGCCTATAGACCGAATGGTGACGCTGGTGAAGTTCACAGAGAAGTATATATACAACCCGAGGACCGGCTTTCAGTTAGTAGAGTGTTCGGAGTCAGAATAGGAAAAGCTGCCGATATATCGGAGTTTGATAAAGGACAAATTGTGATGACGCGGCCTCTCGGAACTACGATATTGGAAACGGCGCTGTTTGTGGGGTGTTCATGGGCCGCTGTAGTGAGTACGTATCAAAAGTGGTGCACAGATGGGCAAACGACGAACCGTCACCCAGCCTTGTGTCATCAGCAGCTCATCGATGCCTAGGGGAGCGGAGACTGTCGCGCATTTTTCACAGCGACCGCAGGGTAACAGTGTGACAAATCACTCGCAGATACGACAGTGGTGATCAGGGCAATGTGTCACAGCACACAGTTCATCGCAGCCTTCAGCGCATGGGCCTGCGTAGCCGAAGCCCCAGCGGGGCTTCATTGTTCCTTGAACGTCATCGCCAACAACTCATGAAACGGGCCCAAGATCATCGAGATTGGACTGTGTGTGATTGGAAGAAAGTGGCCTTTTTTGACGAATCAAGATTCCTGGTGCATCACGCAGACGGCCGAGAGCGGATACGCAGATTACCAGCAGAGGCTATTGCACCTGGATGCACTGTTGTGTGGAAACAGGCAGGCGGCGGCGGTGTTATGCTGTGGGCGATGTTTTCTTGGGACACTTTAGGCCCCATTATCCTAATAGCATAATCCCTGATAGCCGCCAGGTATATGAACATCGTTGCGGACCAAGTTCACCCATTCATGACAACTGTGTTCCCTGCTGGTGATGGTCATTTCCAATAGAATAAGGCGCCATCCCACACTGCCAGAATCGTCAAGGAGTGATTTGAGGAACATGCTGGTGAATTTCTGTTAATGCCATGGTTTCCAAATTCACCTAATCGAGCATTTGTATTTCGTCTTCGGAAGTGGCTTCACGCTAAATCCCCACCACCCTGAAATGTACGAGAAATGGAGAACCTGCTGTTGACATTAATGGTACCAGATACTCCAGGATACCTATCGCCACCTTGCGGGCTAAATGGGATCCTACAGCTTATAGGTAGGTGGTCATAATGTAATGGCTTATCGGTGTTTTTTGGTTTTCTTCTTTTCTGATAACAAATTGATGTACGGCTCCAGAACTGTCTCAATTCTTCGTTTAACAGTTGAGCTACACTCCCATTTTGGGTCGTTGCTACAAAAGATCCCTTATTATTAAGAGAAATAGCCTCTTGCATTGATTTCACTGTTAGTGTCCTGACTAGCAGTGAAATCAATCTTAGTGTCCAGCCAGCTAGCTCTTCTAAATCTTCTGTCGAAAGCTCTTCACCATGTCTCTCGAGAAACAAATTTATGTCTCCAATTTCTACATCATCTAGTCCTATTTCCTTTTCTATCTCAGCCACACTCCCTGTTATTGACGCAAGAGTTAGTGTCGTGCTCTTCCGAATCTTGAATTCAGTCAGGCCCAAGCTTACGGGAAACATCATTCATACATAATTCTGACACTTCGCACCACGCAGATGAAAATTTGGAGATCCCATTCATGACGTCGTATAACTTCCAGTAGTCTCTCAACGTGACATCATCGTACACTTGAATAGCCTCAAAAATTCCCTTGGGTGTTGGCTATAAGCAAATACGCCTTGAATGTGAATATTGCTTCTTGATCCATGGAATATAAATGTAAGGTTGTTTTTGGTGGAAAAAAGACAGTCTTGTCGTCTAGGCCATTGGTATTCAAATCACTCAAATGCAGTAGGTCCCCAAGCGCATTGTCCATCAGCAAATAAAACTTTGTAAGGAAATCGATTTTTCGTACAGAACTCCTTCCTGTACCGCTAGGGAAAAATACGACGTGTACCATTCTCTCCTACCCTTTCGGCTTCATGTTGTTTAGACAAATGCATTTTTATCAATTCACTTGCAGCTCTTAATCCGTGGTTAATGTAATTTGGCCGCCCCGATGGCGAAGTGGACTAAGCCATAGCTTCAGATCATTCGTCCGAAAAGGGTCCGGGTTCGAATCCCGAAGAGGATGAGGCATGGATATTGTATTTGCCTTACGGCACTGGTTCTCTCCCTTCCCTGAAACTAGTTATCCTAAATTAGGGACGGGCAACTGCTTATATCCCATTGAGTTGCTCACGGAGGTCGTTAAATCTCCAATAAAAAACATTAATTTGCTTTCCCTCGTCGCATTTCATATTCCGTTTTTTGTTTTATTATTTAAATTTTAGGCTCTAGTTTAATCACATATTACACTGGTGTGCAATAACTAAGAACGAAGAGGAGAAATTAGCATAACAGCGGAACGAGCAGGCAGAACGGACCGAAAGACCACTCAGGTGATAGACTAGGGTCCGGTACGGTAGGGCATGCGCATATATGCAGCATGACGTAGGGGGGGGGGGCGGGTGTCAGAAAGATATAAAGCACACGGGCGGTGTACCCGCAGCAATTCGGCGAAAGCTATATTGCACGGTGTACATGGGTTTGAACGACATCCAGTTTCTGCCACCGTGTGATATGTCCAACAGGCAATCCAGTTGACGACATCTGGATGAATTTACCCGAGGTCGCGTCATTGGGAAGTTGGAAGAAGGTCGAAGTGTGACTAGTGTGGCCGAGGAGTTCGGGATCGCTCACAGCATCGTTTCACGAGCTTGGACAGCATTTCAAACGACAGGAACAGCTGTCCGAGAATTTAGCAGTGGTCGTCCACGAGCAACCACGGAGGCGGGCGACCGGTATATTGTCCTACATGCGAGAAGAGACAAACGGCAGACAGCGGGACAAATCGCAGGGCACATGCAACAAACAACTGGACGTCCGTTATCGCGTTTTATCGTGGCCAGGAGGCTACACAAAGGGGTCTCTTTGCACGATGACCAGTACGGTGTGTGCCATTAACGCCTGCTCATCGGGGACGGCGGTTTCTGTGGTGCCAGGAACACAAGAACTGGACACAGTAGCAATGGGGTCGAGTTCTCTTTACGGATGAGAGCCGATTTAGTCTGACGAGCTATTCTGGACGTATGCACATCTGGAGAGGGCAGGGAACACGCAATCACACCTCCAACATCATCGAAAGAGACCGGTTTGGAGGTGGCGGAGTTCTCGTTTCGGGCGGTATCATGATTGGTAGCCGTACTCACCTCCACATCTTCCAAGGAGTTTCAGCATCTGGTGTCCGCTATTGTACCGAGGTTCCCCTGCCTCACGTTAGTCTGTTACAGTTGCTATGGGTCCTGAGTTCCTCTTCATGGACGACAACGCTGCACCTCATCGTACAGTGGCTGTCGCAGAGCTGTTGGAGAGTGAATATATTCAACGCATGGATTTGTCCGCAAGGTCCCCGTACCTAAATCAAATCGAACACGTGTGGTACCTTCTCGGGAGACACTTGGCTGCACATCAACTGCCGCCAGCAACGATTCCGCAGCTGCGATTGGCGCTAAAAGAGGAATGGGCCGCGATGCTTCAACGGCTCCTTGACAACCTCGTCCTGAGCATGGAGAGGCATTGTAAATCCTGCAACGCAGTCAGTGGTGATCTTATCCCCTACTAAAGACTGGATTTTTCTTGGCAGTCGCCTGTGACATGGACATTTCTGTCTTCTTTCAAGTTGTGCTAGAAGCTACCTTTTTAATAAAGTGTCTTTGTATCGTTTGGATTCCTTGTTTGGACAGTTTTGCTTACTTGTCCCATACTCTTACATCTTAGGGATCTTATGGTATGATTTGAGTCGATGTGGAGCATTTCTACACTACGTTACATTCGAAAAACCGTCTCGTCCTTAATTTTTGCACGCCAGTGTACTATAGCTTTATTACGATATCTGGACCATGTGTGTCTTGGAAATCGGGCAAAACATGACTCATCACCCCTCTCTAATCGTGATGTATGTGAGTCGCAAAAGACAAAGCGGGTTAAATTGAAGCCGCGTGAAACGATTCCTACCTGTACTTGTCTCCAAAATACCGGCGCATCACCTAAATTTTATCTAATTATAGAGAGATGGTATTGTTTGACTGAAAGCGAATCAGTGTGACTTCATGCGCTTTTGGAGTGAACTACGAAATGTTCTGATTTATCACTAAGTGAAAGCGCTTTGTGTAATTGCAAAATTAACAAGAGAGTACCCTGGTACTCTTTGTACCTAATTTCTGCTATGCACCTTTTTTTTTTTTTTTTTTTTTTTTGAGATTTAACGACCACCGTGAGCAACGCAATGGGCTATAAGCAGTCGCCCGTCCCTAATTTAGAGTCACTGGTTCCAGGGAAGGGAGAGAGCCAGTGCTGTAAGACAAACACAACATCCATGCCTCACCGGGATTCGAACCCGGACCCCTTCCGACGAATGATCAGAGGCCAACGCCTTAGACCACTGCGCCACCGGGGCGGCTATGCATCTTTTGTATGCCAAGATCTTTGTGGGTATGATTCGAGAGTTCACATTCATTTACGTACAACGCACTGCATTTATTCGCGTGACTCACAACCACACCGAACCACAGTCTAGACATACTAAGTGGAATTAATTATAACAAAAAAAAATAGATTTACTAATTCCTGACATTGAGAGATACTTAGGCAGGTGGGTTAATGAATGTTATTGTCGTAAATTCAGTCAAAGAAGAAGATATTTTTTTTTTTTTTTTGGGGTTGGAGGTTTGACGACCACCGTGAGCAACTCAATGGGCTATAAGCAATCGCCCGTCCCTAATTTAGGGTCACTGGTTTTAGGGAAGGGAGAGAGCCAGTGCCGTAAGACGAATGATCAGATGCCATCGCTTAGACCACTGCGCCACCGGGGCGGCTAAAAGAAGATATGTGAGACATAAAAGTAAATATTCATTCAATTATGGAGGCGGATTTCGATTTTTTAGTTTTTCAAAAACAACTATTATTAATTTATATTATTCAGATTTTGACGAACGTAGGAAACGAACCTTACACTCATGGAATGTGATGTCGCTACACATTCCATGAGTGTAAGGTTCATTTCCTACGTTAGTGAAGTGGATTGGTAATGTTTGGTCCAAGATATCTGCAGGTTTGTAACGTACTAGGAGATGTGATGTACCTGCCAGGGGGACGCACACGACATAAAGGCAGATAGGAATCAGAGTAAACCGTCCGCGTAGCTCAATTGGTAAAGCAACTTATTCCGGAATGAGGGGACCCGGGTTCGAATCCTGGCGCGGATAAAAATGACGGAGAAAATTACTTCGTTATAGGTTACACCTCATCGTGTTTTACATCATTTTAAAGCTCTCGTCAATAACTCACCTGGAAAGATATCGAGAGGAAGCCTGATTTTGCTACAACACAGGGTTTTCACAACGTCAGAAATGCATTTTTTCAATTGTTTTAATCACATTTTGCATCAGGTTCTCGTAATCAACGCAGATTGCAATGTGATATTGTCTAGTTTATGCAAAACGGGATGTAATAATGTTAGGTGATAATTTTGTAAAATATATTGTTGAGTAACAATGAAATAAACTATTGCTGCGTCACTTCATGAGACAGCATGCTCAAATCAGATTTCATCGACGATTTTGATTACTTCCTTTACCCTCTTCCTTACATTGAAATTTGTTCCACGGACTTTACTTTACTACTGTCAGGGAAGAGGGATAGCATCAAAATAAGAAACGCCACAACACAGACAACGAAATGAAGAAGCTGTGGTCCAGACTGTTGTAAAAATTATCCCTGCACACCTGAGTCTCAGGCCACACTGGGGAAAGGAGTGCATAATTCCATAAAAAGACGTTGGTTATGTTTTCATTCACCCACTTGACTTCTTACGTGGTTCATTTCAAAAGCGCCGTGCCGCTGGCTTTTTAAGTTGACCTCCTGCTCAAGTCCATGTTTTAGCATGTTTAGCGTATTCTATCCAGTTGCCCTACATTTTTAACAGGCTACTACTTATAGCCCTTAGAGTTGCTCATGGTGCTCATCATATCCCGAAACAACGACAACAAATAGTTTCACACACATTACAGTACTTATTTGCACTTGATGCAGTGACTTATATTGCATCATACAAGTTTATTTGAAGGTACATGCATCGATGTCTTCAAGCTTAGGACTAATTAGGCAGATCGTCAATCTTGTATATCGCCACCTAAAACCTGCTAATCGGATGGGTTAGATGTTCGACGTTACTAAGGCTATTGCAGCCGCATAGACAAGAGAAATTTGTGATTTTGAATCCATACACTAAATGGTTCGCAATTTCTCACTGAAAAATATCATGTTCTGTGAAATCAGAAAATGTCTGTTGCCAAACAATTTAGTTCCACACATCCACCTGCAGAAAAATAAATTGATAGCAGGAAGTTTGAATACGCTGAGGAACAAAGTTGAAATTTTGTTAACAAATCTGATTTTGAAATACACTGAAGAGCAATTGAATTAGAGAAAGCTGGCGTTACGCAAATGTGCCGCTGTGGGCGGCCCTGTAAACGGAAACGACATGACGTATGCAGCGATCCGAAAATATAAGGAGTGATGCGACAGGAATCAGTAAGAGTCGGACGCAGTACGGGTAAGACGAAGGATCTAAGCGCATTTGATCATGGGCAAATTGTCGGGGCCCGACGACTGGGTCACTCCATCTCGGAAGTCGTGCAGGCACTGGGATTTTCACGAGCCACTGTGTCACGGGTGCACCGTGAGTACATCGAATCCGGTAAAACCATCCCTGCAAGGGCCAACTGCCGTGGACAACAGCGTGTGGATAAGTGGGGTCATCGTCGGCTAGCTCACATTGTAACAGCGGATAGACGAGCCACAGTGCAAGAAATTACTCGGCAATTTAACGCGGGTGCACAAAAATGTGTAAGCAGCCACACCATCCATAACCATCTCCTCTGTATGGGGTACAGAAGCCATCGTCCTACGAATGTGCTGCTGCTGACCGTACATCACAGGGTGCAAAGATTAGCATGGGCGCGGGAACATCGCCACTGGACCACAGACATGCGAAAAAATGTTGCCTGAACTGATGAGTCGAGATTCACGTTGGTACATGCGGATGGTAGGATACGAGTACGGCGCAAACCGCATGAAGCGATGGATCCTTCTTGCCAGCAGGGTACTCTTCAAGCTGGTGGGGGTGACATTCTCGTCTGGGGACTGTTTACGTGGACTGAAATGCGACCCCTGGTACGTGTGACATCGTCCCTCACAGGTCAACGCTACCGGGATATCCTGGACGACAATTTGCTCCCGTTTGTGCGTCTTCAACATCCCAATGGGGACCTCATCCTGCAACAAGGCAATGCAGCTCCCGAATTGTATCCGAATGGTTGGATGAACACTCCACCGACGTGACATCGCTACTTTGGTCAGCTAGGTCACCTGACCTCAATCCCATCGAGCTCATATGGGATGCCATCGAGAGAGTTGTTCGAGGTTCTGACCCCCCTCCGTCAAATCTTCGTGAACTGTGGGAGCTTGTTGAGGGGTAGAGGATCCGTATGTCTTTCCAACGCTTCCGGTGTCTTGCCGAATCCATGCTGAGACGAGACGCCGCCGTCATAAGAGCGAAAGGTGGTGCAACACGCTACTAGACAGATATCTCTAATTCAATTGCTCTTTAGTGTAGGTCCTTCTGTTGTGACTGCATAAATTTGTAGCGCGGCTAGAGAAAAATTTTAATTCACTGCGGAAAAGACCGTAGCTACCAAAAATGTGTAGAAGAATTGAGTATTGGATTGTGCAATCTCGCATGTGTTCAAAATTCACAAGCGCGACATCACAGCCCAACACACAATACTTGTTTTTGTTGATATTTCTACACTAAGGCATCGTAATTTCACCAGGAAAACACATCAAAGGCTTATAAAAGGTCTACATTTTTATTAATCGGCGCCAGTGACAAAACTGTTTTGACCCTTGGATGATTTATCAATGAATTATCGGCATGCGGTTTATAGGTGATTCTAAATTTACAAGCATGTAAATATAAGCACAGGTGAAAATTTTCAAGCCTTTCTGTAATCGACATTCTGAGTTGCATAGAATAATTTTTATGAGCTGCAAAGTTTCTTGCCATTTCCGTATCTGCACCTTTTCAAAAGCTCTGGTTCATTATCGAGCAAAAAGAAATACACTACTGTTTGTGGAACCTGCAACACCATGAAAGATTGTTGGTATTAGCCTGAAACCTACAGGATATGCACAAAAGTTTGCGAAATGCAAATGATTAAAATTTCAGATAAAATGCGCTTGAGGTTTCACAGCAGCGCTCTCTGAACTATCCAGTCCTGGGGGAAAGGAGCTGGTTCAGACGAGATGCATGCTACAATCAGTGAAGAGCCAGCACTGAATCGAAAGGGTGTTTCTTCTGAATCGAAAGGGTTAACTATGACCCCGCCGCCGCCGAATGTCACATTATGAACACCTGACGGACTTTGAGCTAATAGGGATTGTTGGGATGAAAGAAGCTGCATTTTCCTACCGCGAATTTGCTTCTCGTACGGGACGAAACGTCAGCACTCTGATACGAACGTGGCTTCAGTGAACAGATGAGGCTCAGACACACAAAAATGTGGAACATGGACATCAAAATCTCCCCACTCCACGGAATGACAGAAACTTCTACCGCATGACAGTGACTAATAGCACAGCGACATCCACGGTGTCAGCGTAGCAGAAGAGTACTGTCACAGGTCAGGCTTTGTCCTCCAGTATAGATCGACGTCGTCTACTTAAGAGAAGACTGGTCGCTAGCAGCCCATTGCTGCGCATTCCTTTGAACCCCAACCATAGATGCCTCAGTCTGCAATGGCGCCTCAAACACAGACATTGACGCGGTGATTGGCAACATGTGACAAGTCAAGATTTAACTTGGTGCACCATGATGGTCGCATACGTATTCAAAGACATACGTGGTGAACGTCACCTTGCAGCATGCATTTTGCTGCGCCATAGCGGAACAACGCCAAGCTTCATAGTTTGAGGTGCCATTGGGTTCATTTCAACATCTAGCCACAAATTGACAGGATCCTCAAGATCCACCTATAAAGCAGGGATGTTTTCCATGCTAGAGGGAAAACATCCCTGCATATATTCCAGCCGGACAATGCTCTGCTACATGTGGCCCGCCATGTCCAAGAACTCTCCCATGCACGGCCGATACCACTTCTTCCCCAGCCTGTATGTTTCCAGGATATCTCCTCTGTCGAACATATCTGGGACATGGTAGCTAAGCGACTAGCCATTCAAGCGCCTCTACCAGTCACCACAAATGAACTCTGATTTCGCATAGGAGCGAGTCTGGCAAGCTATTCCCCAGGACGATATCAAAACCGCTTCCATTCAATGCCACGCCGTGTAGAGTCTGTTATTGTTGCTCGAAATCGCTTCACACGATGCTGAGTTTTGAAGCGAAAAACCTTGTATAGTTATACAAATGTAATCAGTTATCTCCTGTAACATGAGGACTCTGTGATATAAATTTCATTTGAATAGCGCGATTGTTTCTTGGTGTTGCACTTTTCACAAGTAGTAGTGTAAAAATCACTGTCGCCTTTGAAATAAACATCTGAAGCTAAATACTTCTTTAGAAGTATTCAGCTTTAGATGTACGATTACGACAGTTGGAGTTCAAAACCATATTAAACATCGCAACGATGCATGGGTACACCGCAGAGTGCGCATATAAAATCATTAAAAATGTAAGACGCTCGAAATTCACAACACTGGAATGTGAGAGACGAACCATCAAATATGTCGCCACTATGAACTATCTACCCACCGTCAACCCAGTTATAAGGAAGTCTTGCAGAAAATATGACTTGGATTCCCGCGAAACCACTTCAAATCTATTTTCGATTATTAAAAAGGATCGGGACTCGATTGACAATATCAATAAATCTGGTATATATTGTATACCATTGGAAAGCTACGACCCAGCCGATAATCCCCAAGTCTACATTGGATCAACTTTACGTACTTTGGGCGTAAGAATAAATTAACATAAATACAACGTTAGAAACCATTCAAAAACTACATCCCTCTCTCGACTTACAAGAGAAGACAAATATACGACAATATGAGATGAAGCTTCAATATCGGGTAGTCAAAAAACCAAGGCTTCACCCCTTTTTGCCGAGAGTTTGTACATCTCTGCCTTTGGTGATAAATGTTGTAATGAGGATTCGCCTTATTTAGTGCCACAACCGTGGAAATCCCTCATTGAGGGAACATTAGAAGACACTATACTTGACAACGAGGATATCCCAACATTGCCATAGAAAGTGGAGTTGCTCACCTCAGTTCTTTAAGACTCTTAACTCTTTGACCACGTGCCGTGATGGCTATTTTACGTCAACAGCCAACTGTATAGAAGTCCCTGCTGTCTGTATCCTACTTTGCATTTTCCCTGAAGATGGGCACGTTTGCCGGCCCGAAAGATCTCGTAGATTTTACCTGCAAATAATATATTTTAATGTAATAAACTTTTAATGTGATCTTGTTTTATTTTTAATCGTGCAATGACAGTGTCGATTATTCTTGAATTATTTGAATACTTCTTTTATTGACACATTTTTAATACTATAGCAGCTTAAACTCTCATTGAAACAAGAAAAAAATCATCTTTTGTAGGAACCTTTCAATTCAATGTTCTACCTGTTTAGATGTTCGTGCATTGCTTTGTAGAAATTAAGTGAATCCAATTTTGATATCAAAAAAGAAAATTTGTTTTTCCCGTTGTGCTTTCATTTATGGTTTTTACCCATTCGGATCAGATACAAGTTCTGAGAGATGCAAAAATATCACTACGAGCGGTACCATCGTGAGAAAACTTATATTGCAGATCGACAATTTAATATATTATTGTATCCTTCCGTTTTAATAATCTCCGCATTGCAAAAGAAAGTTTGTCAAGAACTGCGGTAGATACACAGATTGTTGAGACCGGCTCCGAAAAAACAGACATGAAAATAACTTGAGACCACGGAATCTTGCCAACGAAAGAATCCAAAACCAGCCAAATGTAGTAATTTGTCATGAAGAGATGTGGCTTAAGCCACAGATGATAGAGGGTTTTGTATGGGTTGAAACAAGGGGAAGATAAAGCAGCTAAAATATTGACTTTTCTTGCCGCACAGGAAGGTGACAGCGGGATCGATAGTAATAACGCCATCGATTACTGACTAAGCCGGCAAGCTTTAACTGCCCTCTCACACTTCTTGTTTTCCTCTATTCCCATTTCTTCAATATTAAGTTCTCTTGTTTTCCGAACCCACATCACCCAGGGTTACGCCTTTCCTCCTATATTACCGAAAATCTTCTTCAACACGGAAAACTTTATAAATGCAATAAAATGGATAGCACTTTTACCGCATCAACGCGTAATATTTAAGTTAGCAAGGATGCGTTTTGTTCATGCTTGTTCGAACTAAATGATATCCCAAAACAGAAGATTTTATATCAAGTTCGAATTCAAACTAATGATCGGAGTGCTACAATAATTTTCTTGTGAACGATCTTTTTGTCACATGCAGCCGTTCGTGTATTACCATAGGTCAAAACAGCGAATTCCATCTGCGCCTTTCGAAAGATGAATCGTAAAGAAAATAGCTAAAACCTTGAATGACGTATTAAAATGTATAAGAACCGTTCATTTACAGAATGAGAATATTACATACAATGATAGCTGAACTTTTTTTGACCTGTTATGTGGCAGAAATGTTAATACTGTAATGGTTAATCACCGTGGCCTGCTAGTTTCTAACAGTGTAGGAGAAGCAAGTAAAAATTTTGAACGAAACGAAAGAAAACAGAAGGGGAAAATTACTGAGATTGATTCACAGAACGTGTGGTAGACGTTTTTATATAACAATTTTCGAACTGGATCAAAGGAAATAAAGAAAAGCGTTTGACATCCGTGACCGTGTCAAAGATTAAAAAAAATGCAATTTCGCCGATATCTAACTATGTGTATAAATAAAAGGTCTCCTTTCGAAGGTTTTAAGAAAGACCAAAAGCTTCTTTCTTTATATCTTCATATACAGCAAAATAAGATAAAAACGTTAACAATCCTAATCAACAATCATAAGTTTCCCGTCGACTTAAAAAATCACTGGAAAAAGTGTAGATGCAATTCTCTTCGGCATAAAGTATTCTGTGGGGAAGAAATGTTGCCCCATTCCTAATGTAAATCATTAATATATTGAAAAGGTTCTAGCACGAAACACCGACACGTCGTAACACCGAAAATAAAAGACCGACGGGGTGAAACACCAACAATTCAAAACGCCGACAGCTCAAAACACTGACAATCATAACACCGACAAATTATACCACCGACAAATTATACCACCGACAAATCATAACACCAATAAATCATAACACCGACAATTCTATGGCATAACACGCCCGCCGTTTTAGCAGATTTTCAGTCACTAGCTTAATATTTGATATGTATAAATAAGAAACAGAGAATAATAACGGCAAAATAATACCCATAAATCCTGAAGTGGTTACTTGGCCTATAGACCGCAGGCCTCTTAAGTAGATTTGAAGTTAAAAACTTAATATTTGTTATACGTAAATCAGTAATGGACTATAACAACAGGAGCACCACCCCGTTTTAGCAGATTTGAAGTTACAAATCTAATATTTGGTATAGATAAATAACTAACGGAAAATAAAAACGGCAATAGTATAGATCAATCCTGAAGTGCATATATGGTCTATAGTAGGCAATTCAAATTGGGCGGTGAAAATGTTCATGTCGAATTTCACTTAACTATACAAAGAGTGAGTAGAAAGTTTTACATTATTTGCGTGAACGCATGTGCTGCGCGGGTATGTCACTGGTTTAAACTCGTTCATGCCGTCAGTAGAAAGGGATATAACGTGGTAGTCGTTGCTGTGAACAACAGCATTGCATGTCGTCATTCTGTCAGTGGCTGGGACGCCTAAACGGTGCACAGCCACAATCGGCTAATTAGGAAACTTTTGCTTTACGAGTTTGAAATCGGCCATAACGGTGCTCAAGCAACGCGAAACATTTGTCATGCGAAAGGGGAAGGATCCGTGGACCACAGCACCGCAACCAGATGGCTCAAGAAATTTCGCTCAGGTGACAGAAAGCTCGGCGATCAGTCAAGGTCAGATAAGCCGCGAACCGAGGATTCGGTCGCCGTACGCCAAGCGGCACTAGAGGGAATCGAACTGATGCCACACACAGCATATAGTCCGGAGCTCGCCCCTTCGGATTACTATTTGTTCCCATCCATGGCCTACTACCTTCGCGGACGGCACTTTAACATCCATGAGGAGGGGGCAGGTGGGATGAAGGAGTTCTTCTACCCGAAGGACAAAAACTGGTACCGCCGCGGAATCGAAGAACTGGCAGGCAAATTGCTAAAGACTGTGCAACACGATGGCCTATACTCTGAATGCTAGTCAGCTTTCGTCGTAAATGTACGTATGAAGATATAAAGTGACTCAAATATTGCAAAACTTTCGACTCACCCTCTATAATATCATAAGCGGAAAGCTAGCATTCAGTGTCAGTTTATCTGAATTCCGGCTTTCCGCATAGATTGGTTTGTTGCAGTGTAGCCGACATGCTTGTGGAGTTATCGCTCGTTCGTACATTTTGGACAGATTTTTCACTATAAACGCCATCTTCAAATGTAATTTCACAAGCAGTCTTTCACACCCGCAACTGGGTTTTTTCTCATAGGAGCTAGAGTGTATAAGAAATATCCTCCGCATAACCAGTTCAAACCTGCTGCAACGGATTCGAACGCGAGGCGAAACAAACCTGTTTCATTCGATCAAGAATTATACTTAGTTTTATTTCTTATTCAGAAAGAGATTTCGGTAAATGTGTAGTTTAGCGTCCTAAATTATTTCGCCCGAAATGTTGAACGAATTCGAAAAAGTGAGACGTACAAATTTTAAAGTCTGCAATTTCATGGCAAATGATCAGAAAATTTTATACTTGAAATGCTTTTTAAAGATTTTTACCGTAAAACTTACCTCCAAGCACGACGACGTAAACACCAGCTGCGGGAAGACTAACACAATGCCGCGGCGACCAGGTGAAGCCTGGCTCCGCTGAAACGAAAGTCCCGTTCCGGCGGCTATTTTACTGTCGGAAGAGTACAACAGGAACGGGGAACGTTCTTGCCAGGAAAGCGTTCCATTTTGTAGTGCAACGTTACAGAAAATAAATCATCACTTCTGTCTCAGTTTTTCACATCACAATCTGACAATTTCTTGTCTTTTTCGCGTATGATTCTTTGATGCGCAATGTATGAACTCACTTCTTCGAGGGTTTTTTTCTTTTAATCCACATTGAATGAACTGCGAACCAGGCCGTCAATAGGAGCAAAACTTTCAGTTTCCTATGCCATGTAACTTCCGTTGCAGACAGAATGCGACATATACTGTAACGTTTTTTTAGAAGAAACAAAGGCATTTGCATGCTTTCTACTTCGAATCAGGAAATGATATGCGCAAGAAAGAAGCAATTGTCACCATGTGTTTTGAAAAATTGCGACAGAAATGAAGAACTATTTTCTGTAGCGTAGCACTTCAGATTGGAACACTTTGCTTGCAAGAACGTTCCCCGTTTCTCTTGAACTCTTCCGCCAGCAAAATGACCTCCGGAACGAGACCTCCGTTTCAGCGGAGCCAAGCTTCACGTGGTCGCCGCGGATTTTGCGTTAGGCCTGCCGGAGCGGTGTTCACGTCGTCGTACTTGGAGGTCATTTTTACGTGAAAATCTTTAAAATGCATTTCACAGATGAAATGTTTTCACCATTTGCCATGAAATTACATACTTTAAAATCTGTACGTCTCACTTTTTCTAAATCGTTCAAAATTTCCGACGAAGTTTTTTTATGGGGTCAAACTACAGGGTGCTCGAAAAGTCCCCAGCGGTTTTCTATTGACAGATGTACAAAAACGAACAGGTCTACAACAATGCGGTTTGCGGCATTTGAAAGAGTAAATATTCGAGTATAATAAACTTACCTTAATACACCTCTACATGTGCGCCTTTTGTGGCACGTAACACATCCAGTCGGTATTCATTTTCTTACCATGTGCCCTTCAACATATCAGGATCGATTCTATCAAACACTGCTGTAATGCGCTGTTTGAGCTCCTGAAGGCTGCTTAATCTTTCCCGGTAAACCATGTCCTTGACATAGCCCTAGAGGATGAAGTCTAAAGGAGTGATATCCGGGGACCGGGGTGGCCAATGAATGGGACCATCTCTGCCAATCCATCTGTTGGGACACTCACGGTTCAGGTATTCACGAACGTCAAGTCCCCAATGTGGGAGAGCGCCATCTTGTTTCAGTATGACGTTTGGTTGCAAATCCTGTAGTTGAAGATCCGCAAAGTTCTGAAGCATGTCCAGGTAATTATTCATTTGCACTGTGGGCTCGGAGAAGAAGAATGGCCCAATTATACGATTATGCATGAGCCCACACCAAACATTCACTTTTGGACTGTGCGCGATGTGCTCCATGACTGAATGAGGGTTTTTACTACCCCATATACGAACGTTCTGAGTGTTGACTTTTCCGTGCCCCTAAACAGTTGCCTCATCCAAGAACATTATACGGTGTAGGAAACTTTCATAAACTTCCAGCCGCTCCAACATATCCCATGCGAATGCTAAGCTCCGAGGTCCATCGTTAGGTTAATCTGTTGTAGAGTTGCACTTTGTGCGCGGTTAGTTTCAGGCATTAGTGAAGCACTTCCATCAATGTGGATCGTGGAACATTCAGTTGTAAAGAGGCCATTCCCGTGGACTTGCTAGGACTGCGAACGAAAACCTCCTAAATGCAATGCACAGTTCCTTTATTGACACAGGGTCTGCCACTTTTTTGCCGGTCCAGGACGATACAATTATCCAAAAAACTCTTCTGCCACGCTCTGATACTGAAATCACTCGGTGGATCTTTCCCATATGGCCGACGGCAATTTCTTTGTACTATAATCACAGACTTCGTCTCAAACGACGCCATTTTCAGTTGTTTTGCAGTCGGCGTCGGTATTTGCGATCACGCAACGCCATCTGTCGGAAAGAGATGGCGTTAAAAACTCGAATATTTACTCCTTCAAATGCCGCAAAACGCATCGCTGTAGATCTGTTCGTTTCTGTATAGTTATCAATCGAAACCCCAAGGGGACTTTTCGACCACCCTGTACACATTCACCGAGATTTCTTTTCCAAACACTCTTGTGTTTGAACCAACCCGTATTTCCTGGAATTGTTTCTTTCTTTTCACAGATTTGGGTAGGATAAATTCTATAATGTATTTCTTGTAGAAGAAAATTAGTTTTCTGAAAAAAAAAAGAAATAAAAAATAGGCATGGTTGCATGTATCTCCTACCCCCTCCTTGCCTTATATTCCTATTTCGCTCTTGATTTATATTTTTGGCAAAAACATTGATGTTTTCATCGTTACATTGAACATTTGCACCGGTAATGTCGAATAATCGATGTTTCGTCAATGAGTAATCATTGACGTTAAGCGTCGATTTTTTCGACGATGTGCTCAACCTTGCTTCCCACACTCCATACATACATTGCGTTCTTTAAAAAACTAGGCTCTGGGCAACTTACTGCTGCCTGAGGCGACTTATGTTTTTATCCGTGGAAGCAAAAAACAAGGTAGATAGCATTCCCCGTTTCCTATCTGATGTGGTTGCACAAAAACTACATTCTTCACTTCCGTTCCAAAGCTCTATCAAGGACTCCCTTCCATGAAAGCTAGTTCGTGAAAAATTTTTTTCTTATGTGATACATTTTGTCAGGATAATTAACATATTGAAAGAATTGGGCCTGAAATTTGTGTTTTAGTATCATCACAGAAAGAAGGGAAACTGAGTGTGAAAGGGCATCTCTATTTAAAAGAACCTAAACGCAATGATCTGTTCCACTAGATTTGTGATCAGAAAGGGAATGGATGCAGGAGTAGTCCCAACAGTTTCCTGCGATAGATAGTGAGTACCATTTGAAAAACACCACCGAGCACACCAATGCACCAGATGCTTTGAAATCTCAACTAGCGAAAAAAATGGCAGAAGCAAAACAAAATGCTCGCTTATGTAACGATTTACCAATTCAATGGTTCAACGAACAGTGACGGGGGTCAGTTTAGTCGCTTCCCAAGGCATGTCCTCAGAAGATTCTCTGAGACAACGAATCAAAAGAGCCTGACGCAAAGACACACTTCAAGAACCAACATCACTTGAAAATTTAAATATTCCCGAAGAACTGAAGCATACAATAACAGGTGATTTATTTCTGGTTAAGAAATCTATTCTTGGCGAGAACAAAATATTGCTCTTCTTCGCAACTGCGGACAATAAAAGGATTAGAGAAGCCAACTACTGGATTTTGAATGGAACATTTAAGACAGTGCTGCCTTTTTTCCATCAGCTATATTCTATTCATTCCCAAGGTGAACCAGAAAATAACTGTCAAATACTTTCTTTAGCTTATGTCTCGGGGTCGCTCATAAGACTGTTATTTTTTTTTAACAAACATAAAATAAATAACAAGTAAATCCAAAAACACAGTGTTATACCCAAATTGGCCATCTGCTAACAGGCCAGTTCCTCACAGTGAGGATTTACTTATACCACAGCCTCCAATAAACGTAACTTTAGAAGATGAAGACTCGGAAAACTATGCAGCTAACCTAGTTCAACATGAATCTACTGCTGAAGAAAGTGCTTCTTCTTTTGAGTCACATCTATTAGTTCAAGGTGATTTAAACGACCTTGTTCGGGATTTGAATTTGTCCAAAATACAGGCCGAACTTTTGTGGTCTGGGCTGAAATGCTGGAATCTACTTCAGCAAGACGCCAAAGTGTGTTTTTTTTATCGTAACCGCCAGGATGACTTTAAAAAAATCCTCAAGGAAATGAATTAGTTTCAATACAACAATATTTTTTTTGTGTTGGATGCTGTTGGTTATGAAAATAAAACTACAATGTAGCATTTCTTCATTCACTCCTCTAAACCTAGTTCGAAATATGTACGTTTGCACAATGGCAACAGATTTCCTTCTCTGCCGATAGCTTATACCGCTAATATGAAAGAATATTACGCAAAAATGAAATTCCTTTTGCAAACAAATTCAGTATGCGATGTACAATTGGAATATTTCTGGCGATTTAAAAGTCACTGGGTTGTTACTTGGTTTGCATCACGGCTCTACTAATTTTTTTTTCTGTACGAGTGATACAGTCGAGAAAATAAAAGTCATTACATCAAGAAGGAATGGCTAAAGCGTGAATCGCTGACTTTTGGACAGAAAAATGTCACGCATCTCCAACGGGCCAATCCTGAAAATATTTTTTTTACTTCTACTCCATATAAAATTAGGGCTTATTAAAACTTTGTTATGGACAAAATGGTGCGGGGTCTGCTTATTTGAAGGAAATGTTTTCTCGAATAAGGGATGCTAAAATTAAAGAAGGCATTTTTGTGGGCCCTTAAATCAGAGCTTTGATTCATGTTGGAAAGTTCGAAGATCTGTGAAGCCAAGCTGAAACAACAGCATAGAAACCGTTCAAAGGTTTTACGGAAAAGTCGATGGGAAATTTTAAATCGCAAAAGTACCGTGACATTGTAGGTGAACTCTTATTCATTCAAAGATATGAGGTGCAATATGTTCCTTAAAATTCATTTCTTGGACTCCCACATGAATTTCTTTCATGAGAATCTCGGCTCCGTCAGCAACAAACAAGGCGAGCGATTTCACCAAGATATCTCGATCATGGAAAAACGGTACAGTACCAGGAAATGTGGATTTCTAGCATGCTTGCTGACTACTGTTGGACACTTAAGAGGGATGTTTCAGATGTAATAAATGTACGTAAATATACAATTTTTTTCAGAGTTATTCTGTGTGTTACTAAACATCCCTGCGTGATAGAGAAAAACTGTTAACATATATGAATTCAGCATAAAAAGTACTATTAGGATTAGATAATTGTTTTTGTGTGCCAAAAATATTATTTTATTTTGTGAACCAGTATTATAAAAGAGCTTTCGAGAAACCGTCAACAATTATAATGACTTTGAAATCCTGTGGAACCAAAGATACGTACGTTATATTAATAATAACATTTACGATAATGCAAGTGCAAAACGTTTCTTTGCTCGAGGACACCGCAAGTGTAAAACAACGAAAAGGGGGCGAAACAAAGTGACACCTTATCTCTCAAGCTCATCACTGACACTTTGCCGAATGTTTCTCAGTCATAGAACTTAGAAGACAAGAAAATAAAGATTAGTGGAGATAGTTTAACTCATCTTCGTTTTGCTGATAACATAGTCATTTTCGCAAGTACCCCTCAGATATGCGGGGTATGGACCAGGAACTTGCTGATAAGAATGAAGAAGTAGGCTTAAAAACTAACTTTGATGTACATTGCTCAATGCTTTTACAAGGACTGAAGATTAAGAGGTTGACAGGACAGATTAGGAAGTAACCCAAGCCTATTTACCTTGGAAAATAGATATCAAGCAAGGCCTACGTAGAAGAAAAAATTAAGAGGCGTATAATAACTGGCTAGAGTGCATTTAGAATAAACAGTAAACTTTTTAAGGGTAATTTATCATTATGCCTTAAAGAAACGCGTTTAATCAATGCCTTTTTCAGCTCTTTCTTATAGATCAGAAACATGGACCTTAACTAAAGTTATAAATGAAAAGGCTGCTGACAAATAAAAAAAGTGTATAGAGATGGATGCTGGGTGCAGCTAAGAGGATTGGAAAAGGAACTCATGCGTCAGGAAAAAGACAAGACTGAATGGCAACATGATAAAAGTAAAGTGCTTCAAATGTTAGTGAGCTGGGCATATTGCTCGAAGAGCTTATCAGCGTAAAACAACGGAAATACTAGACATAATTCTAAGGGACAGGAAAAAAACCCAGAAGAAAACTGTTTGGGAAACGGATGAATGAATTTTGAAAGCACGCTAGAGTGAAATGAAAAATAATTGCTCAGAATGCAGATATTTATTTAGAGCTTCATTTAGCAGTGGATTGAGACTGTTTGATAATGATATGTCAGATAGATCCGGATAGTAAGCAAAATTATACAGTGAAGAAGACAAAGGCCTCATCTCTGTCGGGAAGCACAATTCTTCTACAATACTTTTCTTGTTATCCGGATTTGCTGTTATTTTGCTTCTTTACCCTTACCATTCAGATCTATCTTTATGATAATGCTGTTATATAATCACGATACCTTGTGATTTAATTATCCTCAAAATATCCCAATTTTAGAAAAACAAATCAGATGGATACTCACAAGTTCAAAATTCCTGTTTATTCTAACACATTTCATTAGAAGTGGTGAATTTGAATTAATAACTTTTTCCTTTATCAAACAATATCTTTTTCCCCTTTTTCTCTGTTGAATGGAGTGTATCCTGATAAGACGCTATCCAGGAGTCTGTCTTCAAGCTTTGACAAAAGCATGCACTCGTACTAAAATCCTCTTCATCATTTTAATCAAGAGAGATTTAATTTGCAGATGGCAGTAATTGGAAGCGCATTGTTTATTAGATAATGTGAATATCTTTTAATAAGCAAAACACAGTCGCGAAGATAGCTTTAATTATATCTCAGAACAGAATGAGTTCAAAAAGAAACTCATTTAAACACTGTAGAAATGCTAATTTTATTTGGCAGAACATATTAAAAGAAATGTATTAGGGTTAATCATGTACGGCTGAGTTTCTGTTGCAAAAGACTAGAGAAGAAATGATTAGAGAACACTTAAGAATATATATTCTATCAAACTTTACGGATGTATATGGGCAAATCAATCATGGCCCGTACATTTTCGGAGTACATGTATAAAAGTGACGCATGAAGTGCGCGAAAGCTCGTGTCTAGATGCTTGCTGTTTAGAGACCTGTGTAATATCCCATCGCTATCATTAGTTTTTCAAGCTTCAGGCACTGTGAGATCACATCACTCTAGTGATGGATCTACGAATTACTATTTGAATATTCAAATACATTCCCTTTTCATACAATCTGAATTAAATTTTCATTACTTTAACTGCGTTTTCATTACTTGCCGTCTTTTCAAAAAATGAAAATTATTCTTTTAATTTATTTCTCTTTTTCCTTCATTATTTGGCTGCATTTTTCCTTACTCGGCTTTTGTTTTTTTAATAATACTTTACAAGTAACACTTCTTGAAACGTTAATCAGCATGCTAAAATGATAGAGAAGAAGAACAAGTAAGTGAAATTCAAATTGGTTTTCCAATACAAATGACAGATGGAGACATCAAAAGCATGAAATAACTTTCACCCACCGTACTGTACATCACATGCAATTCTTTTCTAACCTCGGCAACAATGTTAAAAACACAAATTGTTTCTACGGTTTGGCAAGTGCGCGATGTTACAGCACGAACAGAGGCTATCTTTCTGTAGCTGCTTCACGAGCAGAAAGATATCAAGCTGTCTCTCCGTAGAGACAATGTTTCAGTGAATACTAGCATTTTTGGGTCAGATCTTAGAGATTCCGTATGATATGGAATATACCAGATTAACAGTCTCGCAAAGTGTTTGGTTCGAGTTCGCAAAGAGAAGAACTCTAAAACTGATACAAAAGCTATGAAATGTTTCACAGTACAGCACATCATAATTACTAACTACAAGGATGAGGAAAATATATTGTAAAATGGTGCTACTTTCAAAGTGCTGTCTATCACGAAGTGTTATTTTTCAATTAGGACTGAGAAGCCTAAATTCTAGGCAGTGTAGAAATTTCCAGCGATTTGGCTGGACTGAAAGAAATATTAGTACATTGCAGGCTGTGGTGCGAGGTAGTACGGGAGGACAAACTGCACAACAAAACAGCTGGATGTTTGCTCTTCAGCCCATAATACGTGCTGAGTAGCTACTAACGAACGATAAGTATGACCATACACATGCGATCTAAGAGGGTCCCTCACAGTTCACATAAACATAAAGCTAGCTTTCTAGGAGTTGCAAGGACCAAATTGCTACCGAGTCTGTAAAAACGGTTCTGTTATTCGTTTTCCCATTGAGTTAGCTTACACATTTGGTTGATTGACCAGTTGGGTTCGATGACACCAGTCCTGCTTGGCCACAGAACGGGAAAAGCAGAAACAGCTTATAGCTGAGACGAGGGAACTCTACTTACAAACATTTCGCAAATCAGGTAATCATATCGGGAGCGGGGGCGTGCAGGCTGTTGCCAAGTGCTTTTTGTTCTGAGACGTGGTGAGAAACGAATAAATTGAGACTTTCATCACTTATTTCTTCTGATGTTTTGTGCCATATATTGCTTTGAAAAATCTCGACCTAAATTTTTTAAAACAAAAGAATTTTCACCGTGAAAATTCTACAAGTGCTCAGTTATGCAGAAAAATCTAAATGACCAAAATATTTCAGCAGTTGATGGTACTCTATGAAATTATCTCCTCATTTGTTGGTTCGGAGCTAAAAGCATTTTATCCAGACGGAATATAAAATATGATTAGGATGAAATTCAGGAAAAAATACAAAGTAAGTAGGCTGTAACGAATTTTGTAATAATCCGATATTAATGTTTTAAAGAACATTTTTTACTTTCCGCTAACTACTCATCCCAAAACAAAAACGGCTTTGCAAAACTAAACTATTCACAGCGATTTTACATATATAAAACAGCAGGCGTTGGCCTTGATGAATTTAGTCATCTGGAGCATCTGCAGCTGCTGAACGACCATCATAATTCTCTCCAGCTTCACCACGTCAATTTTTCCCTTTGTCCCATTTTCAGCACTTCTCTCTTGAAAAGAAAATGAAGAAAAAGGAAAAGAAAATTAAAAAACACCCACCACACTCCCTACATACCTCTGCATCACTGCAAACATCTACCACCGTTAAAATGTCGTTATATAAATGTTTTCATTCTTTATTCTCATACACGCAATTTAAGCTTGTATTTGTATTTGATAATCTTTTCACGTCTGAAAACTCGCTGTACATTCATATCGAAAAGTTTTTGAACCCGTGTAAAAAAATTAAATATCGTAGGCATAAATACAAGCACACTAACACATGTTTTTACACATGCGATTCATACTACATTAAAAACAACAAAACAGAAATAGTAAAAAATCAAATGACAGCACTTTCCCTATTACTTTTAATGGGAAAATCGTGCCCGCCTTATATATTTTCGTTAAAATGCAAGTTTTTAAACAATATCGCTTTATGTGAAGATTCATTGCACTTTAAAGATAAAATTTATTTATTTATTTGCTTTTTCAAGGAAAGTTTATAAGAAAACTAATAAACCGTAAGGGACAAATGTACTCCGTTAAGTCATACCAATATCCAGCAGATGCTAGATCTGGGTACATACCGATGCGAAGAGGACAGGAAATGTTACTTATGTACTCATCTTTTGCATAATGTTTGTTAATAATCTTGAAAACCCAATTTCGCAATAGTTGTAAAATCGCATTTGTGAGAAGAACTTTAACCAGTGATTTTCCTTTTCTCCCAGGAGAGAATTAATTTATGTTGTCATTAGAAACAGTACATCTTTTTTCAGTGTATTCAAGTCCTGAACTAGGTGCTGTATATCTCGAAAGAATTGAAGAATACATTTTTTAAGAGAAATATATAAGACAAATAAAAACTGTAAAGAAAAATATAAGAACAAAAATGTTACTGCCAAGGTAGAACAAGAGGAAAATAGGGAATGAGAGATATCAGTTAACTAATCCACTAGAAACATATTTGATAAGTTCTTAAAATGAGTTATTCATCTACCTCAAGTAAATTGGTTTATCTAATAGAAATTCTACAGTGTTCTTAACAAATGTGATATGTTAAGACAATACTACCGTACATATAGTCAATATATGCATCTGTGTAAGTGCATGCAGACCTGTAGTAAAAAGATTTTAGTAAAACTTTCGTAGGTAAAATATTTGATCTCCTGATATAGTTAGCGTAGTGCATCAACTCGAATTTGCGATTTGGAATGCATGAAGCATATCGTAGCATTGCCATTGTAATGAATCGGATTAGAAATACGGGAAAGAACATCATCCCCATGCGGATGAAAGGAACAAAAAAGTCACAATGGGGAAAAGTAATGACCCATGAAGAACGATTCCAGAATATAATACGTTTCGCTGCCCATTTCATCAAAATAGTGGACGAATGAACGATTGCTTGTAAATCTGTAATCTATCAAATCCCTCAAACATGCAGGCAATGGAATTGAACTGAAGAGCAATTTTCCTTTTCAAGTTTCGAGAGACATAAATTCACCCAAGTGGAGAAAGCATTGTTTTCTTGGGAATTCTCTCGGTTAACTTTTCAGACTGGGAAACATGTTGCATCTTTTTGAAGTACATCAAAATTCACATCAGTTCTTTTAGTCATGCTAATTCTTTATTTGAAACTTTTCTGTACACTGCGATTTGCCTATTTTAAGAAGTCTTAAAATATTATACAGGTGGCACAGAACATTTATTTACTCCTGTGTAAATTCGAACATGGTAATTAATATGTTTGCAAAACCAGCATGCGTAATTCATTCATTTGCTCTTTGGAAAATTAAATATTACCTGTGTTAAATTTTGTTTCACTAGTACACTACTGTTTGGAAAAATTGCAACACCATGAAGGACTACTGGTATCAGCTTGGAACATGCAAATGATTAAAATATCAGTGAAAATGCTCATGCGGTTTCGGAGCAACGCCCTCTTAACTGTCCGGTCTTGGGTATAAAGAGCTGGCTCAAATGAGATGTTGAAATCAGTGAAGAGCAGACATTGTGTTGAAAGAGTGTTTCTTGCGTTTGGCTATGCCAGGTTGCCGAAGATGGTCGAGGAAGGATTGCTGGGAAGAGAGAAGCTGCATTTTTCTACCGGAAAACACCCACTCGTAGGGAACGAAACGCCATTACAGTATTGCGAACAAGTGGACTGATGAGGCTCGGAAGCACAGAAATCAGCGAAATGGATCGCAAAATCGCACGACTGTACGGGAACACAGACACCTCTACCGCATGGCAGTGACAAATCGCACGTTAGCGCAGATATGGAGCACTGTCACAGGTCAGGCTTTGTCTTCCAGCACAGTTCGACGTCGTCTTCTTAACAGAGGACTGGTCACTAGCAGCCCATTTTTGCGCATTCCTTTGACCCTCAACCACAAACGCCCCTGGCAACGATGTGGTCTTGAACAAAGACATTGGCGCGCTGATTGGCAACAGGTCATGACGAATCACGAATCAGCTTGATGCACCATGACGATCCTTTATGTACTCGTCCTGGTGAATGACACCTTGCAGCGTCATACCGGCCCAACACCAAGCTTCATGGTTTGAGGCGTCATTGAGTTCAGTTCGTGATCCCGCCTGATGCGAATTGGGGGAACCCTCAACTGACACCGATACATCAGGGATGTTTTCGAAGCAGAGGTTACCGCTTCCTTCAGAGATGTCCTGGCGCTATATTCCAGCAGAATAATATTCGGCCACATGTGGCCCGGAGTGTTCAAAACCTCTTCCTAAAACGGCAAATACTATTTCTTCCTTGGCCTGTATGTTCGCCGGATTTGTCGCCAATCGAAAATGTCTGAGCCACAGTAGCTAAGTGACTGCGCAGTCAAGTGCTTCCGCCAGTCACCACAAATGAACTCTGGTCTCGCATAGAAGGAGCCTGGCAAGCTATTCCACAGGACGATATCAGAAACGTATTCCATTCAGTGCCACGCAGTGGCTGTTATTGTTGCTAGAGGTGGCTTCACACAGCGGCGCCGGAACCACTGGGGCAAAGAGCGCAGTTGCCCCCTCACGCGAATGAGTGTGGGGGCAAGCAAAACATCGCATTTGCCCCCTCAGTTTTTTCTCAAATTACATATGTTAGTGATTGGAAATCTCAAACATTTGTTTAGTTCATTTTGATAAAAATGGAGTATTGTTCTTCATTTTTTACCATGAACTATCTAGAGATCTGATTTTTTTTAGTGTCACATCTCAGACGCCAATAAATGTTAAACATTCCAGATGGCTGGTTCCCGTTTGAAGACCAGCAACGTTTTCTGTCTCATTAGATGTAAAAAATTAGTCTTAAAAATAAATGGGGAAATGGAAGTAGGGTGAGGAATGAGATATAAGTTCCTTCAATGTTTAAATATAGCGTCTACGGCTATAATCCCTGCGGATTTCGTACCAATCCGGAAGTATCAAAATCTGTAGTTTAACGCCATTTATGTGTTAGATTAGTTGAGAAAATATACGGATATGAAAGTGTTTTTTTATTGATGAATGTTTAAGCGAAAACATTTTTTCAGCAAATTTTCCTTATGAAGTCATCACGTCCTCTTTTACAGTAGTACGATAAATTTTGTGCCGTGATAAAATATTTTGTTCTCCGACATCTTGCCCCCGCTGTTAAAAAAGAGTTCTGACGCCACTGGCTTCACACGATTATGAGTTTTGAAGCGAAAGAATTCTGTATAGCTCTACAAATGTAAGCAGTTATCTCCCTTAACATCAGGAATCTGTGATGCAAATTTCATTTGAATAGCGCGATTCTTTTTTTGGTGTTGCAGTATTCATAAATAATAGTGTAAATTGAGATTTTTGTGAGGTCATGGTTGTTTATCATAAACATAAATTAGTCTAAGTTTCTACTGAAGTCAACATATCTACGCTCCTAAACACCCGAAAGTATGAAATCCCACACATTATTTCAAGATTTTTTTACTCTGTTTGAAACCAATCTGCTGGTTTGACATTAGCCTAGGCTTGAACCGATTACGATAGAGTATGTGAACTTCTCATTTAGTAACAAGCTAGCATGTTATATTTTTTATGAGAGGAATAAGACCAAAGTTTTTGGTCCAACAGCCTGTTGTAAATTTCACCTGAACATGTTGTGAGGGAACCAGATGCCTACTAATTAATACTGTACCTGGATAGTGTAATAAAATACCAGTGCCTGCTTATTTACAACCTCAGTTCCTAAACTTGATGATTGATAGAAGCCTTAGATAATTTCAAAAATAACGTATTGTTGACTACGAATAACAGGCAAGAATTTTTTTTTTTTGTTAAGTAATAGTGTATTTCTCTGTAGATCTAAAATGATATTTTTTTACCAACCACTAAAATAATTTTCCCTATTCAGAGGAAGAAAGATAAGTTATTCCGTTAGAAATCAAACGATATCACTAACAATTCCCTGATTTTAAAGCTCCATTCACATCAAACAATAATGTCGCATCCAATGATTCTTAGCACGTACTTTGTAAAAAGAGGTCGTGCTTATGCTGTCACTTTGTCCGTCCGTCCGTCCGCCTGTAGACACCATATCTCTGCAAATATTAGTCGGATTTGAAAAATCCCTTTTTGCATTGGGAAGCCTGAAATGTGAGAATGATGTAACTTGCATTCCGGTTTTTTTACAATGCATTATTTCGCCGCTCGAGGGCGTAAACACAGAGGATATCGAATTCAAAATACATTGTTTTCCATATATTTGCTTCTAAATAGCTGACCGAAAAAAACTATTTTACCTTTCGATTCCATTTATCTCGAAGACTATTTTAAGTACAGTAACGTTTTCTTGTTACGTATAGATATTCCGCTAGTGAGCGTAAAGTTATATTATGTTTTCCCGGATATCTGTGCTTCTAAAAGTCCGGATTGAAACATTCTCATTGCGCCGGATACAGTTCCTGATGGGAAATGATTTGCATAAAATTTCCAATTTTCGGTAAAGAATAGTTTGGCCACCAGGGGACTTAAATTTTTATTTCTGCTTCTGATGTATTTGCAGCAAAATCTGCGCTCCTGAAAACTCAATTGAAAAACTTCTTTCATGGACCGATGCCGCTAACCTGGGAAAAATTTTCAGCTTCTTAAAAAATGCATGGTTCTTCTGCTAGGAGGCGTAAATGTATATGTTATTTTTGTCGATACCTATGCTACTAAGAGTCCGATTTGAAAAATTATTTCTTTGTTGGAGAGCTCGTCCGGTGCAAAATGTATCTAATATAATTTCAAGTATTTTTTTTTTTAAGTACTACTAAGGGGAACAAGTTTAAGTTTAGATTTACAGCAATATCTGCGGGACTAAATACCCGATTGACAAAACTTGTCCTTCGGTGAGATACTACTAATTATGAAAACTCTTTGTGTGTATTTTCTTCCCAAAATAATGCACAACTTAGCCGCTAGTGGCGTCATGTTTAATCTGTTTTTCTCAATATTGGTTCTACTAAATGTGCAATTTAAAACCTTCTTTCAACACCAGATGCCATTTACCTTGTGGAACACTTCGGGCTTGCATTTGAGGAGTTTTGTACTTTTGTTAGCTGCTGTACCTTGGCTTCTAAAAGCTCTATTAAGAAATTTCTTTTTTATTGCATGCTATTCGCTACAATAAATATGGGGAACATTATCCTCTTTATATAATGCACAGCTTTCCTGCTCTAGGGGCGTAAAGGTCAAAACCTTTTTCTTGCTACCTCTGATTCTGGGAGATGTATTTGAAATGTTCCTTTTCCTAAGCATAGCATTTTCCATGAATAATGGTTTTCGTTTATTTTCAACTTTTCCATTATGCAAAATTCTTCAGCTAGAAGGTGTAGAATTATATCACGTTTCCTTCTATATTTCTTCTTTTAACTGTCTTTTTTTAAAATATTTTTGTCTCTGATACGCCATTTGTTAATTTTCGTAACATACTTATTAGTCGCCGGCAGAAGTAAGCAGCTATTTCTACTTTTGGGTGTTTTATCGATTGAAGAAATCCAATTGATATTTTCTAACCTGTTCCGTTGACTATGAATAACTTTGATAAATTTTATTCGCATTGGAAAGGATTGAAAGAGGTTATCATTACAATCGAAAATTCAGTGCCATTTTTCAAACTGTATTGCACAGCACTACAAGAAAATTTCCAGTGTAAAACTTTCAAAGGTACCTTTCTTAGATGTATGTAATTCGCTGTATGTGGATAAAAATAATTAACTGAATTAGTGAATTAAAAGAAGGAACACCATTCTTGATAGAATATCGATAACGTGGTACAATGCGTACAAAACTGTTAGAACAATTCTTTATCTACCGTTGCATTAGAGGTTATGCGTTTTGTTTGGTGCCTTGTGAAGTAAACCTGTGAATGTATACGTGGACTGGTAAAGATCCTCACTTGCCTGTGGTGCACGAAAGTCAGCATTGGTTTATGTAGGTGCACTACTGGATATTTTCCGCGTGCAGAGCTCACTTATAGAATTACATAGGAAATATGACACGAAGAACGAACTCAATAATTGACAATACTTGCACTTACACACTGCGCAAATAAGGAATGTTGGACAATACCTTGCTGCGGATGCTGGACAACACCTCAGAAGGTGCTAGGGCGACGTCTCCCGCATTTAGCAGTGTTATTTGTACAGTGGAGGATATACCACGCTATGGATGCCTGCTCACCAGTGCAGTCATTCAGAACCGCTGCCTCTGGAATCTGGGACAACGTATCTTGCTGACAAAGCCACTGAGCTTAAAAACGTTTCCCGATGGCAACTGGATCTTCAGTGTCGACGCATTTACAAAGAACAGCCTGAATAACAGCAGCTTTTGCTACAGGCTGTCACCCCGAGTACCCCACCGACTTGTACGAGTAGCTTTTTCAGACACACAACAGTCTTTATAAACATAATATTTTTTTGCACAGAGATGCGCTGTCCTTTGAAACTGAGTGTTATTACGGCATTTCATTGCATTGTACAGAGATCTGCTGCCTTTTGAACCTGCGTCTTTTTATGGGCATTTAACTGCAATATCTGAACAAAACACATTACAGATAGAGACGGCAGAAGGTTCATTTCATATTACAGATAGTCTATCGGGGGAGGCTCATTTCATATTAAGACCATCTTACTGGAATAAATGAACAAAGGGGCAAAAAATGTGTTCCAAACAATGTGTACGAGTAATAACTTTTTGTACAGAGATGCGCTGTCCACTGGATCTGCGTGCTTCTTCATTGATTTTTTCACTGAGGTGTCCGGTTAACGGCAGCAAGATCCACACCGTGCGTAGGTCACACATATGGCGGTGTTCTCTTTGGGAGAGAATGCCAAAGCATTCTATTATCGGAAAACAATATATACCGTATACAACCAAAACCACATACATCTTAAAATCAAATACAATTTATACAACAACATACAACTCACAACGGCTAAGAACAGGTTCAGTAGTGTTGTGGCTAGACTGGGATCATGTGTGGATCACTTGCACTCGGATCTGAACCCCATCAGGCATGCTTGGCGTCAGCTCAGACAGGTTCTGGGATCCCGCAGAAATGTGTCAGTCACTTCAGACAAGACCTGGAGGTCCTCCGTTGAAGACTATGATGCGTTTAATCAAAACCACCTACACGACCTGTATGGCACGAAATGTTCATTTCTGCATCATTGCTAGGCGAAACATCGTTTCCAGCTGAGGGGCACCCCGGGAAGTTTGGCTTATGCAAACTTTTTTCATTTCATTTATTGCATTTTAGTTGTTACAGACATGGTATTACATAATCATAAATATATAACACAAATAATATATTTTTGTAACGACAGGAAATGAGGAGGGAAAAGGCCTGATAGGCCTGACGTGCCCTCTTTTCCCACAGCATCAAAATTTTCATGAAAATTCAAAAATTCAAAAAAACATAAACAAGTCAAGTCCGCACAATATCAAACACAGCTAGGGTGGTACTATCAATTAATAAAGGTAATAATACATTATGAGCTTTTGGTCAGTAAGAAATGCCTGAGTTTTCCTTTAAATATATTAATATTATTAAGTGATACAATATCAGTAGGAAATGTATTCCATAGTGCAGGACCAGTATAATTAACAAATGATCTAAATCGTTCTGTTAGTGGAAACATGAGGATTAGTTTTTTTGTCTCGTGGAGTAATCATGACTGTGAGTACTTATTGTAATTAAATCTTGGTAGTAACCGTTTTTAATTCTCAAAAACATTAGTTTACCTGTACTATAGATATGCAATTGCTGAATAGGTAGTACATTAAAATCATTTGGACTGAGTCTAGCCTGAAAGACTGTATTTGAAAACTGAGTATTTTGTAGTTTAAATTGTAATAGTCTTATGAATCTATTTTGTGACGACTGAAGTTTTTTCATATTGTATGAGGTAGTCGATCCCCAAACAGATATACAATAGATTAGATGAGACTGAATTAAAGTGTAGTATAATAAAATCATTAGTTTTGGGGTTAAATTGGCCACTGCACTACTAATAACCCCTATATTTCTTGAGATCTTATTAGAAAGGTAGTCAACATGTGAATTCGATTTTAAATCGTGCTGAATAATGATACCAAGATAGTTATGACTTTGAACCACTTTTATGGATGATCTATTCCCAGAGTGGTCCTCAGCTGGATCCCAGATCCGCAAGTCTCTGCGTTGCATAAGCAAACTTCGGGAACTGCCATCGTATGTTTCTGTGTTAAGAGCATTTTACCGCTCAATAAAGGTTTTTGGCCCCCCTGCGTCATAAATTTCATGCCCCACTTCTCCCTCGATGCCTGGTCACTTGGTTTATCAGACACAAGGGTGTTCTGACAGTTATTCGAGATATCCACTATTTTTAGGTTACAGTCTTTAGCAAACGAGCCCCTTTCTGGCCGTGATGGAATCCTCATCTTTCTTCTGCGGAGTCGGATATTCTACTTCTTGAATTTCGCCGGCGAAGGCATATCACAGCAGCTTGTCGGTTTGACAAATACGTCACCTCTGAGATTGGGGCCTCACATATATATTCCCCTTGAGGAAAGCGGGTGCACGAAATTGCAGGTTACTTTGGGTCAACTGAATTACCATGCTTGAAGGAACTCTTTGTGGAAGACGGGATTCTGATTACTTTCAGACGACGTGTGTAAGAAACATCACAGATTTTTCGAAGCGCCCATACAGCACAAAACGTTTCAGATATGTATCAATAATGTTACAATCTCTCATTTTCGTTACACTTTCAGAGATTTCTTACAATTGCGTTTCAGCAACATCTATTTTGGATCATAACTCTTTGTACATTACGGTTGCGTTAAAAATAGCGTTCACCGATACTACTGTTTTATAGCTTCCATTGTTCATAATTGCTACCTTGATGTTACAATCCGGCGAAATTTAAGATGTTAGGTTTGGCAACGGCGTCGTTGCGCATGCATATTTATGCCATTTCACCGAAGCACTCTCGTAGTCGTATTTCCACGTGTTACTGGTACATTTTTTAGTGATACTGTCGTACTCGAGTTAGCTAGTTAGTTAATTTAATATTTCATCCTTTTTTGTGTGTGTGATTCAAGATCATCTGAAAGTAAGTAATTGTTTTTATTATAATAATTTTTAAATTCTAAAAAGCATTTTATAAAATCTAAGTAGATGGCTGTTTTGCATTAGTATACTATACCAGCATGTTTTGGTTTTACTTGAAGCTGAAAAATTTCATATTGGTAGGTATTTAGAGAAATTATTTTTTTTTGTTTCTTTTTTTCGCTGAAATAAAGTCTATTCCACATGTGTAATAGTAATTCGACACCCTCATTTGGGACCGATTTTTATTTCTTTTGTGATAAATATATAAACGCCGCTACTGTTCCCAATGAACAGCGGACTGCGTTGAACCTTTAAAAACGTAAACAACTCGTAATACGACTGTTGTTGCTTTTGAAACAGCTGTCAGGTATAATAGTTTTTCTTGTGATTTTACGAAGTTTATTAAAACTATAATGTTCAACGTAGTAAATACGTAACAGTAATATGATGATGAGGGATGTAAGGTCAGGTGATGCGTAACATCACAGCCTCTCCTTGACAAATGTCAACCCCGCCTTCTCGTGGTGCATCCTGTTCCCACTAAAGGGGCTCTGACGACTGCCCATAGCGGTATAACTATACCATCGGGATCAGAGGAAATGCTATCCCACACTCACCAACCCGCTTGGCCAGCGTGGTGAGTTATGGCCAAACCCCTCCAAAATGATTCCACAACTTAAATCTTGGCCCTCAGTCTCCGGCAGCTGGAATGTACCTGGCCAAGGCAGCGGCCAGTGCGACATGAAGGCAGAGGGTGCTAAGAATCCTCGGAGGACCGGACTAGGCTGCCATCTGATGCTGACCTTGGCTACTTACAATGGACGCTCCTTATCTTCTGATTCAAGGCTTCTTGAATTGGAAGAGGAACTACAAAGGATCAAGTGGGACATCGTGGGGCTAAGTGAGGTAAGGAGAAAAGGAGAAGATCTCATCGAACTGAAAAGTGGACATCTCTTCTACTATCGTGGGACAGATACTGGCAGAACTAGTGGTGTTGGATTTATAATAAACAAGAAACTGAAGGACAAAGTTGTAGAAGTTGAAAGTTCCTCTGACAGAGCTGCACGACTTGTTATCCAACTCTCGAAAAGATACCAGGCTCAGATTATTCAAACTTATGCACCCACCACAAGTCATCCTGAAGAAGAAATTGAAGAATTTTATGAGGAAATTTGTCATCTAAATAATAAAGGTAAGCAGCATTTGAAGATAATTATGGGAGATTTCAATGCAAAAATAGGGCAACGGCAACAGAATGAAACTTCAGTAGGTAAATTCGGTCATGGCAACAGAAACCAGCGTGGAAATACTCTCGTTGAGTTTGCAGAGGCAGAAGGGTTTTTCATCTTGAACTCCTTTTTCAAGAAAAAGCCACACAGGAAATGGACATGGAGACATCCAAATGGGACGACAAGTGAAATTGATTTTATTATGTGTAACAAAAAAATTCGTCATAGAAGACTGCAGTGTGCTAAACAAGTTCAACACAGGTAGTGACCATAGATTGGTGAGATGTAAGATGCACCTCAACACTAAACTTGAACGTGGCAAGCTCATAGGACAAACAAAATCTATTGACATAACCAACCTTAAAAAACACCATAATACCTTCAAGTTAGAACTGAAGAACAGGTTCTCTGCTTTAGAAGGCCTAACATCGGAAGAAGTGGACATCTCTGAAGTTAACAGAAAAGTAACCAAAGCTCTTATGGAAACAGCAACAAAATTAGCTGGGTCTAAGAACAAGTTGCATGTGAACAAATTATCAGGAAAAACCAAAATGTTGATGCAAAAAAGAAGAGAGATGAGGACAACTAAAGAAGATGTGACTTCCAAAGTGGAATATATAGAGCTATGCAAGACAGTAAGAAAAAGTATCACTGAAGACGTAAGGAAATTCAACTGTGAACTAGTGAGGAAAGCAATTGAAAACAACCAAAGCCTAAAGATAGCAAAGGGACATCTCAGTAAGGGAAGAAAACAGATTATGGCACTGAGAAAAGAAGATGGTTCTATAACAAGAAATAGAGGCGAAATTTTGACAAGAGTGAAAGATTTCTACTCCAAATTATATGAAAGGGATGATATATGCACTCCAGACATCATGAAAGATACCAGTACCAGAGTTCCTCCAGTCCTTCCAGCAGAAGTTGCACATGCAATCAAGAACATGAAGCGAGGAAAAGCTCCAGGAGAAGATGGAATTACTGTAGACATCATACAAGAAGCAAGTGGAGAAATCGAAACAGTACTCGCCCAAATTTTCACTCGATGCCTTAATGAAGGAAAGATTCCTGAGGATTGGAACACCGCTACAATGATCCTGCTACATAAGAAAGGTGACATTGAGGATCTCGGGAAACTACAGACCTATCAGCCTCCTATCAGTAGTTTATAAAATCTTCACTAAAGTTCTTTCACACCGCTTGAAGGTAACACTGGACATGGCTCAACCGAGAGAACAAGCTGGATTCAGGAGTGCTACAGCACAATAGATCATATCCACGTGCTGAGAGAACTAATTGAAAGAGCGAGGGAATATGAACTTCCATTGTGCATGGCTTTTATCGATTATGAAAAAGCCTTTGATTCGGTGAAACCATCAGCAGTTACAATGGCTCTGAAAACCTGCGGTATTGAAGATGCATACATTAATATTATTAATAACATCTATGAAAATGCAAGTGCAAAGATTAGGCTATTTGAAAATACAACACACGTAAAAATTGGGAAGGGAGTGAGACAAGGTGACACCATATCTCCGAAGCTCTTTAATGCCACATTGGAGGGTGTTTTTCAGTCACTGAGCTGGGAAAACAAGGGGATAAAGATTAATGGAGATTATCTAACCCACCTTCGTTTTGCTGATGACGTAGTCATTTTTGCAACTACCCCATCAGAGCTGCAGAGTATGATCCAGGAACTTGCTGACAAGAGTAAAGAAGTGGGATTAAAAATGAACTTTCAGAAGACAAAAGTGATGTTCAATGCTTTTACAAGAAATGAAGATTTATCGATTGATGGAGAAAAGCTGGAGATAACAGACACGTACGTTTATCTTGGACAGCAGATATCAAGTGAGGGTCGCATTGATGAAGAAATTAATCGGCGTACAAAACTTGCCTGGAGAGCTTTTGGAAGAAACAGCATAATTTTCAAGAGCAATATGCCATTATGTCTTAAAAGAAAAGTGTTTGATCAATGCATCCTTCCAGTGCTTACGTATGGTGCGGAGACGTGGACCTTAACTAAAAGAGACATACAAAGGCTGCAGACAACTCAAAGAAGCATGGAGAGGTGCATGCTTGGTGTAACCAGGAGAGATAAGAAGAGGAACTCGTGGATCCGAAAAATGACAAGAGTGGAAGACATCATGATCAGAGTTAAATCCCTGAAATGGCAATGGGCTGGACATACTGCCAGAAGGACAGATCATCGATGGACAGCCGAAATTTTAGATTGGATTCCAAGGGACAGGAAAAGACCCAGAAGAAGACCACATGGGAGATGGGTGGATGAAATTCGAAAGTATGCAGGGGTGACATGGAGGAGACTGGCACAAGACAGACCGTTGTGGAGGAAACTTGGGGAGACCTTCGTCCAGCAGTGGATTGATAATGGTTGACAATGATGATGATGATGAATATGATGATGTCACAAATATTTTTCGGATACGTAACAGTAATGTAACGAAGTTACAAATAACTTTCAAATAAGTAACCGTAACATGAAGTTGGTATGTTGAAGTTACAGAGAGACCTTTCACTGTAACGTATCGGTTATGTTTCAAAGTTATGTAACGTTTGAGGACATTTTGACGTAACCGTAAGGTTTCTGAAACATTACTGTTACATTGCGCAACGTATCTTAAAAGTCTCCATGTTTCAGTGCTACGTACTTGTAACATATACGAAATATTCTGTGCTTTGTGGGCGATGAAGAAGAAATTCTCATTAACTCCAGACGATGTGTGGAAGAAGCATCACACATTTTTTTCGAACCTCACGTCCAGGAGATTTATTTCATGTTCGGGAACCAATATTGCGAAAGGGCACTTTTCGGCCGGTGATGGAATTGGAACTCACATATTTCTTCTCCGGAGTCGGATATTCTAACGCTTCAATTACACCGACTAAGGCATATCGCTGCAACTTGCCGTTTTGACATGTACGTCACGTGTGTAGTAGGTACGTCACAAGCCATGTGAAAAAGAAGAGTCACAACGATTGTTTCAAGAGCTTAACTTCTAAAATGTCTCGGAGTTTGCGATGGAAATTGAAAATTGCTGATGGCTGATACTTTGTTATGATGATAAAAATACTTGATTTCAACACAGCATTTAAATATTTTCATGACAGCAAGATTTGATATCAACAGAGCCTTTAAACAATGTGCCAATCAAGGATCTGATATTCCCAGACACAGACAAAAATACATGAAATATTATATTGCAATTAAGATAATGTACAGTCCCATTACGAAAGCGTTTAACCATGTGCGGGTCATAGGAAAACTCCATTAAGCGCAGAACGAACTGAAGGAATAATTGACATCTGCAACTTGAGAGAACCGACCCAGGTAGCACAATTTTGCAATTTAACGTTGACCCAACACTGAGCCTCCGTCTTTTAGGAATAAAAGACGGTGGGTCAATGTTGGGCCTACGTTAAATTGCAAGGCAGTGCTACCTGGGGTCAAAGCTATAAATTCCTGATGTCAAAAGTATCTTCCGTTTGGAAAATGTTGGTAGTAAAAGCTAACCTCCATGGAAATTATAGGAAGGTACTTACATCGTTATTAATAATATTAATGTATGTATCTTCAATACCGCAGGATTTCAAAGCCATTGTAACTGCTGATGGTTTTACCGAATCAAAGGCTTTTTCATAATCGATAAATGCCCTGCACAATGAAATTTCATATTCCCTCACTCTTTCAATTAGTTCTCTCAGTACGTGGATATGATCTAAAGTGCTGTAGCTACTCCTGAATCCAGCTTGTTCTCTCGGTTGAGCCATGTCCAGTGTTACCTTCAAGCGGTGTGAAAGAACTTTAGTGAAGATTTTATAAACCACTGATAGGAGGCTGATATGTCTGTAGTTCCTGAGATCCTCAATGTCACCTTTTTTATGTAGCAGGATCATTGTAGCGTTGTTCCAATCCTCAGGAATCTTCTCTTCATTAAGGCATCGAGTGAAAATTTGGGCGAGTACTGTTTCGACTTCTCCGCTTGCTTCTTGTATGATGTCTACAGTAATTATATCTTCTCCTGGAGCTTTTCCCCGCTTCATGTTCTTGATCGCATGTGCAACTTCTGCTGGGAGGACTGGAAGAACTCTGGTACTGGTACCTTTCATGATGTCTGGAGTACATGTATCTTCCCTTTCATATAATTTGGAGTCGAAATCTTTCACTCTTGTCAAAATTTCGCCTCTATTTCTTGTTACAGAACCATCTTCTTTTCCCAGTGCCATAATCTGTTTTCTTCCCTTCAAAGATTTGGCAGTTTTAAAATACAACACACATAAAAATTGAAAAGGGGGTGAGACAAGGTGACACCATATCTCTCAATCTCTTTAATGCCACATTGGAAAATATCTTTCAATCACTGAACTCGGAAAACAAATTGATAAAGATTAATGGAGATTACCTAACTCACCTTCGTTTTGCTGATGACGTAGTCATTTTTGCAACTACCCCATCAGAGCTGCAGAGTATGATCAAGGAACTTGCTGACAAGAGTAAAGAAGTGGGATTAAAAATGTACTTTCAGAAGACAAAAGTGATGTACAATGCTTTTACAAGAAATGAAGATTTATCGATTGATGGAGAAAAGCTGGAGATAACAGATACGTACGTTTATCTTGGACAGCAGATATCAAATGAGGGACACATTGATGAAGAAATTAATCGGCGTATAAAACTTGCCTGGAGAGCTTTTGGAAGAAACAGCATGATGTTCAAGAGCAATATGCCATTATGGCTTTAAAGAAAAGTGTTTGATCAATGCATCCTTCCAGTGCTTACGTATGGTGCAGAGACGTGGACCTTAACTAAAAGAGACATATAAAGGCTGCAGACAATTCAAAGAAGCACGGAAAGGTGCATGCTTGGTGTAACCAGGAGAGATAAGAAGAGGAAATCGTGGATCCGAAAAATGACAAGAGTGGAAGACATCATGATCAGAGTTAAATCCCTGAAATGGCAATGGGCTGGACATACTGCCGAAAGGACAGACCATCGATGGACAGCCGAAATTTTAGATTGGATTCCAAGGGACAGGAAAAGACCCAGAAGAAGACCACATGGGAGATGGGTGGATGAAATTCGAAAGTATGCGGGAGTAACATGGAGGAGACTGGCACAAGACAGACCGTTGTATAAGAAACTTGGGGATACCCTCGTCCAGCAGTGGATTGATAATGGTTGACAATGATGATGATGATGACTTACATCGTATATCTGGGAAACAGCTGCATCAATTAATGAAAGGAACAAAATCCTGTTACAAACTGAATTAACCCCTAATAAATCATCATGGGGCTCCCAGGTGTATGGAAACAAATTTTGGCTTTAAAATACAGCCTTGTTGTCTCAGCAATATGTTGCCACTGCCGAACCATCAATAAAGTGTCCGGGCGGCCAACAGAGGGGCCAGCAGTTCACGCCAGCAATTGGCCAACAGTTGGCACCCCTATCATTTGTCATATGCCACAACAGGGCCATCAGTTATCCGTCATAGGCTGTAGCTGCCACAAGTGGCACTTCAGCGGCACTGCATGCACGTGCCATAAATGGTGGCTAGCCTAAAGTGGTCCGCTAGTTTCCCGGCAGAGGCAGCCGGCAATCACGTGGCGTAACTGATGGCTTGCCGAATCTTGTCCACCAATTTCCCAGTAGTAGCCATGAAAAATAATAAAGGATAACCGCAGTTCCCAAAGCTACAACTACTTTTTTCCCCTTATGAAACTTCTGAATTACAGCACTGCGCTGGGGAAATTTTCTCAACAGACCGGAAAAATATCCGTTTGGATCTGTCCGGAAACGAATTAAGGACTGTCGGCTTAGGAAGCGCGCGCTATACCGACTCGACTGATTTGCCACGCATGCGCATGAGCTTGAAGCTGAGTTTTTTCCTGCGGAATGTGTAATAGAATGGTTCTTCTTTAATTTTACAATATCGCGAGGTATTTTTCATTAATGTCAGCTTCATATAATTCATAAATTTAATTTTTCAACGTAACGATAGTTTTTTTACCTTAAGGGAACTTCACTCATTTCCAACAAACTTTGATTTCCAACAAACTATTTTTAATGTTTTTCCAGGAACAAGTGGTTTAGTGTACGTTAAAACGAAAGATTACACAGAAATTATTTCTTGTTATTCATTTTAATGGAGTGGGTGTATCTCACGGCTGTTATCTAGTATTTCATGTCTTAATCTGATATCTTCGTCGATGTGGCATTTCATTAGGAAATCAATTCGCATCTCTACATATGCCTTTTTTTCTTAACATCCACTAAAATAACACGGTTGCGATAGCGTCGTCTTCAACTAAGTGGTACCGCGAGAGACATAGCACGTGTTGTTTCTGCGCATGCGCAGTCTCGTTGCTTCCACCTGGTGTTGGGGTTGCACGGGTGCCAGCTACGGGCCATTAGTAGCACTGACTTGGAGGCCCACAATTCACGGCGATGCTGCAGGGCCATCAGTGGCTGCCGACTGATAGCACTGCCTTCAACGGACCGTTACCGAGCCGTGAGCTGTAGATTTCAGCCAGCAGTGATCCATCACTGCCACCTGGTGGCCAGCAGTTTCCCAACACTTGTATTTTTACTGGGAAACATTATCTATGACAAGGAGAACAGTATGTTCTAGGTTTAAGCACAAACACAAAAATATATTACGTTTTCTTCATCATTCCAATGGTCACAGGATGAAACATGTCGGAAAGATGGAATATTTTCCGTTTTATTTTCTTATTGATTAATCGATTGTTTTTTTACTATATAAGAAGCTCAAGATTTTAGTAAGATTTAATATTAATGCATTATCTATTACCCAGCAAAAACACAAGTGTTTGGGAACTGCTGGCCACAAGCTGGCAGGGATGGGTCACTGCTGGCCGAAATCTGACGCCCACCGCTCCGTAGGTGTCCGTTCGTGGCAGCCACTGATGGCAATGCAGCATCTCTGTGAATTGCCGGCCACCAAGCAAGTGCCACTTGTCACCCGTAGCTGGCAACCGATGAAACCCCAACACCAGGTGGAAGCAACGGAACTGCGCATGCGCAGAAGCAGCACGTGCTGTGTTTCTCGTGATACCAGTTAGTTGAAGACAACTCTATCGCCTTCGTGTTATTTTAGTATGTTAAGAAAAAAGCATATGTAGAGAGGCGAATTAATTTCCTAACGAAATGCCTCGTCGACGAAAATATCAGATTAAGCCATTATAAACTAGATTACAGACATAAAATACACCCACTCCTTTTCCAGGAATAACAAGAAATAATTTTTGCGTAATCTTACGTTTTAACATTCACTAAAATGCTTGAAACAAAAGTCCTAGAAAAACATTTAAAAAGCACTATGTTAAAAAAAAAAGAAAGAAGAATCATAGGCGTACAAAATTTATCAATTATTTGAAAAAAAGCAACGCTATGTGGATATAATGTACCATGGGTTGAATGCACAAGACTGGAGTACTTCACTTCTAAAAATAACGTTCAGTAAAATAAATATATTTCCTCTTTAAAACAAGTGTAGCTTCGAACAGCGTAAAGGAAATGTGAAAACGAAGGTACTGGTCACGTGTCGTGACTCTGCCTCCTATTAATGGATCTGAAGCGTCTGCGATATAGGGCTTCTCACAGACACAAGGAAGACTTTGTGTTTCTCTGAAACTCTCCCCAAACTCTATTCGAGCAAACAAACGAAGCCTTCCCCACTTTATTATGAAATCTGTGAAACGGGAAGGTGGATCGAAACAGCTGAACAGACAGAATAATACTCACCACTAAGATATAAGGATATCGAGAGGAGTTACGAATAAAAACACAAACATTTATCACATAATCGGTTATGTTCCTGACGGCGGTGAATTACTTTTTCTCTAACATCAGATTTCCCTAAGGCTCAGACCTGGACAGTAGCGTAGACACGAAATCTAGGAAAACCACTTCCGAAGAAAATCTCTTTCGGCGTTGACGTTCTGGAAAGAATCTACCTGCTATTAGGTAGATCTATATCTCTGAGAATATTAGGAATAGTAGCCTAACGGTACTTCTCCGTCAGTACGCTTTCAATCTTAGCCTGTGCTAAGATTTGATTCTCTGTAGAGGAATACCTATTACGCAAGCTGGATTCCCTGACTGTGACCTGTACCGCTGCAGCCGAACACTCTATATCTTCTAGGATAGATGCTGGCTAAACTCATCCAGAGCCTGGAACCTCCGTAGCTGGAGCGTCTGACTGCTCACCAAACAAACGGCAAACGCTTCGCGTCCCCTTTATCGGAGAACTACTCTCTCCAGTTGGACGAAAGCAGACTGACTAACAGGTCCTCTCTAAGAGACCTGCTCGTCTCCCACTTCCGCGCTACGCATGCGCGAAGACCGCGGCGCTGACCCTCCCTTTCGCTGACCTGCTTACGTAGCTCCCATACTCCGGCCACGTGGTCTAACTTTGACGTCACTCGCCGACTAACCTTGGGCGTTAGCTAGGCGTGCATCGCTGATGGGTTTTAATCCTACCTTTCGTGTCCCTACGGCCTGTCAGATCTTCCATTAGGACGTTAACCCTTTGAGAAAGTAATCCTATCGCCGAAGTACATTCTTACACTAACACAATATACATTGTTATATTTACACAAAAGTGGATGGCTGTTTTCCAGAGTTTTAGGCGTCTGGGAGACGCAGACAAAGTACAGCGAAAGTCGCGGTATCATTGAAGATGTTATCAGTTCGTTGAAAAGGCTTTTCCTTTTCTAAGGCGTGAGAAACTAAAGTTCTTTGTTTGAGGCTCTCGACTTCTGAAAAAAAATGTTCGTGAACCTTCTGTCGCCTTCTTGGACTTGTATTGTCTTACTTTTCTTCATGAAAAAGTAACATAATGTTCAGCATTATTATAAATTAACATAGTTAGTATGTCCGTTTTTACAGGCCCCTACTTCCGAGACGAAAGATGTGGGATGTCGTATTTCACATGTAGAGTCTTAAACAAAATAAGCAAAGTTCCCTCGGTAATTTCTCTACGGCGTCTCCTTAAGCAGACACGCCCACAAGTTTCTGTTGCGACACACACATATACATATATACACTGGCCAGTAACACCAAAGAACCCAGCTGGGTTACTACCTAAGTGTTGACTACCCCACCCCCTTTCAGTTATCTAAGGTGCGAAGCCCTCCTCCTTCTTTACTGAAAGCTGAACGTGACAGTGCATCTGCATGGGGAATTAACTTCCCCTGCGATATGTGATATGTTCAAGTTGAACTGGGCGTTGGCTAAACTCCACCTTTGTAGCTTTGAATTTTGTGAAGCCGCGCTGATCAAACAAGTTAGAGGGTTGTGGTCAGACATAATCTCAATCTGGTGTCCGAAGATTCAACTCTCAAACTTTTGTAACGCCTACACTATCGCGTAGGCTTCTTTATGGCTCGCCGCCCAGCGTCCCTGAGTGCTGGTAAGTTTTTTACTAGCGTATGCTACTGGTCGGACTTTCTCCCTCTCATCTCTTTGCCCCAAACAACACGCTACGGCGTAGGCGTTGGCGTCCGTGTGTAATACGAACGGTTTATTAAAGTCTGGGGTAAACATTACGGGAGCCGTACATAACAGCCCCTTTAGAACTGTGAACGCCTCTTCCAGTTCTGGTGTCCAAACAACTTTCTCTGACGCTTTCTTTCCGGTCAGATCGCTTAGGGGTTTCGTTACCTCTGCAAATTTGTGCACATAATCCCTGTAGTAACTACAAAGTCCGAGAAAGCTCGGTACCTCCTTTTTTGTTTTGGGTTGTTCTAAATCCCGTACTGCCTGAAGTTTCTCGGGATCTGGCTGGCGGCACCCAGACCCTACTACATGCCCTAAATAATGGACGCTTTCCCGGGCGAAACAACATTTATTTAAGTTGCCCGTGAACCCGGCTTCCTCCAGACTCCTTATCATCAATCCCAAATGCTGCGTACGCAGTAAACTTCCCGGTTTAACGGTAATTATGTGCTCCCCTGCCGTAGTGGCTCTTACCTCTCCGGAGAAAAATTTGTCCATACCACTTACTAATTCCTGTAGCTCTAGTACCTGCTCCCGTGTTATCTTCAGGCTTTCTACTCGTACGTCCGTCGGACACGCTCTCTCCTCCTCCGTTCTTCTCGTTGGCACTTCTTGTATATTCCCGAAATCCTCGTCCGATTCAAAGAGGACCCATACGACGTTTATCCTGGGCCTATACTTCCTCAGCTTTCCTACGTACACGTGGCGCTTGTGTCCCAGACCCAAATCGATGACGAAGCTATTACTCCCTCGCTTCTCTAAAATAAAAACCGGACCCGTCCATCTTGCATAAATTTTATTCTTAGAGTCGGGGATGAGTGCTATATCTTGGTCTCCTACTTCGAAGGTTTTCGACCACAGCCGTTGGTTGTAGTACGAGGCGTACCGTCGCTGTTGCTCACTCCGCTACTTCCTCTACCTGCTGTGCAATCTTCTCCATTCGCTCCTTCATCTCTCGCAGGTATTGAGTTGCCGACGTGGATATGCCTATGGGTAACTTACATCCGCCCATCCAATTTTTCTTCAAAATAGCTAGCGGACCCACTGGTTCTCTGCCGTACAATAACTGGAAGGGTGCTATTCCGGTGGTGGCATTCGGTACCTCCCGGTACGCCCACAACAAATAAGGTAAAGCTTTGTGCCATTGCCTCGGCTCTTCTCTGATGACGTGGTGGAACATTCCCTTGAGGGTTCTGTTGTAACGTTCTGTCAGGCCGTTGGCTTCAGGGTACCCTATGACCGAGAACCTGGGAGTCGAACCCAGTCTCTTTAGCATGTCCTGTGTCAGTCTTGACACCAAATTAGTACCCCTGTCCATGGCTACTACCTCTGGGATTTCTGTGCGCTGGAAAATTTCCAAAAGCGCGTCGCAGGTACTCCTGGCATTTAACGACGTTAAACATACTGCCCTCGGCCATCAAGTATGCTGATCTACCAATACTAAAGTCCAACGGTGCCCTTTACTCGACGCGGGTTCTATGGGACCAATAAGGTCTTCGTTTACCACCTGGAAGGGTAACGCTTGCCTCCTAACTGGGGTTATGGGTGCCCGGTCGTTCCGTGTGACTGGCCTCCTAAGTTGGCAAGCTAGGCAGTCATCACATTATTTTCTAACGTCTTTCTTGACGGATGGCCAATGAAATGAGTAGCGGATCCGCTCTAAGGTCTTCTTGTGGCCTAAATGAGCCGAAAACACCGAGTCGTGCACCAACCTCATCACTTCTCCTCTTCTACATTCCAGCACTACCAGCTGGTTGACTGGTAGCCCTAAAACTTTCTTTCGGTGATGTAGTAGCCCATCCTACAAAAGAAATCCACCCTTCCTCTCTATGGCCTGGCAAAAAGCTTTTCTCAGCGTCTCGTCGCGCGTCTACTGATCCTTAAAATGTCTCTGGTCTGATCCATGAAGTTCCCTGTCTATGAGACTCCCATATCGGCAAGAGCTCACTCGCGCGCCGTCGACTGCGAAGTTTCCGTCCCCGGATCTGATTGGCTGCCTGTCGCGCACTCCGCGGATGCCCCGCCTATCTCGGTAACCTCTCTCTCTGATGCCTGGGGCGAAAACGGGTCTTTCGATGCTTCTTCCGTCCGCAATCCTTTCGCGACGCAAATATCCTGGGTTTTTTTAGGTCTATCCCTGTAAGCTTTTCCCTTCCTGCAAATCGTTCTTGATCGCAAATGCCCCCCGTGTTGAAACTATCCACTCGGGACTCGCTTGCCTAGCTTCCTTTATCTTTGCGTAATTTAACGGCGTAATTAACGCATCGTTACTGAGCTTGGGTACGATCGCACAAATTATTTCTGTCATACCCATTACCTCTTTCCCGGCTTTTTCCGAATCTGGGTCTATCAATCTAACTTGCAGTTGTTTTATGGGAAAGTTGGCGGTTCTTCCGTCAAATTCGGTTAAATTTATCCATCCGATCTCCTGCTCATCTTCTTCCTTCAACTTACAATCTTTTACGCAACAAAATTCGGCCCCGCTGTCTACGATTATCCCGGCCCGAATTCCTTTCTCGGTTTATATCCTTAATTGTCCTCCTACAGGTATCTCTATTATTCCGCATTGGCCACTCTCGGATCCCACTATGCTTCCCATTTTTGCATTTAACTTCATGGGGTCCTCTTCGGGTTTCGTCTTGACGCTCCCTTCATCTGTTAAATGTAACTCTCAGCTGGCAATTCACCCGTCGGTGTCCCGCCTTACCACAAAGAAAACAGATCACGCCCTGATCAAAATTGGAGTTTCCTGGTGGTCTATTAATTGCCCCCATATTTTGGAACCCTGATTCGGTCGCTGGGAATTTCCCTTTCTGGGGTAGCCCGTTATTCGGCTGATCTTCTCTCTTTACCTGGGTTGTTCCTCCCGTATTATACAGACTTCCCTTAAAATTAGAGCCCGCCGCATAATTGCTTTTGGGTCTCCCTTTTAACAATTCCATAGCTTCTACATGAGTCTCATAAAGGTCACATAGCTCTCCCAGTTCGCACGCTAGAACCAATTTCCCAACGGCACCCCTCCGCAGCAGATAAGTCTTCAAACTTGGAGAAAGCAAACCCTTGAATTTATCGCAAATTAATAAATTCATTAATTGCTGGAAATCTGATACGCCGCTGTTCTCCACGTAGTATTTTAGCGCTCGCCCAATACGACCTGTAAACTGCTGGAAGCTTTCCCTTTTATTCCTTTTCATTGTCTCAAACTGTTTGGATAGATATCGGGGGTCAAGTGGCACTCCGCCAAAATCGCTTCCTTAACGGTGCGGTAGCAGTCATACTGCTCCAGGGTTAGCCGTCCGAACAAGTGGTTCACGCATTCGGCGTTAAATAAAGCCACGACTAACCGTCCCTGCATCTTTTCTGGAACAGCATGTAACAGAAAGGCCCCTCTATGGAATTGAAGAAATCTAGGATTTCCTCGGGCTAAGAAGGACTCTTTGGAATTGTCCTCTCTATGATTCTTATGTAATCGGCCAGGCGCCCCTGATCTTTCCCCTTCGTCGTCGGAGCCGGACTATCTAAGGATAACTGTAGTTTCTTCAGCTCGAAGTCCCTTTCTTCCTTTCTATCAGCTAATTGGAGCTGAAGCATCCTGTCAGCCCTTTTGGCTTCCAGCTCGAATTTTCTTAATTCTCTCTCCGTTTCTGGCCCGACTTTCCTCAATTCTCTTTCCGCTTGCTTTTCCTGCAATTCGAGCATTCTGAATTTAAATTCCAATTCCAACCTAGCGGTATCCACTTCCTTCTTTCTTTGGTTAATCTGTACCTCTTGGTTAGACTATAAGTTGTTATTTAGCTCTTTATCACTTTCCCCTTTACTTCCCTCTACATTCTGTTCTTCGTACTCCTGACTTTTTTGCCCGTCCAAAAGCTGATCCATATTTCATGCAATATTCATATACAATACTCATCAAAATCAATATACATGTAAAAATACACTCAAATTTTTGATATCAGCCTATGCTCTCAAACTGGTTAGACTATTAACTCCTAACATTCCTACTTACTTATTTCAACATATAATAATAAAACACAATTAATTTCCTAACTTAACTAATAACCTCGAACTTTTACACATAAATACACTTTGCACTTCAACAAATGATAATATCTTTGACCCTATGTTTCTAACTGACCGCACCCTAACGCGAATTCTATTGGCTTTAGGTGGCTAAAATACTACAGGGAGTGCCCAGGAAATAAAATTGCGGTTCCAAAGTGATACTTACCAGCCGAAGCGATCCGAGCTCCCTTCTGCTTCATTCTGTGTCTTGGTATGGCTGGGCACTTCACTTTAGTCTGACATTTTTTCGCACAAATAAGTCCTGTAGCCTGTGAGGCACTCTGGTAACGAGCTTCCTCACTGTAGTCACTCTCTCGTCGTACACTTTCGAAGAATGAGTCCTGTAGCCCGTGAGGTACTCTGGTTACGAGCTCTCCTCACGATCTCGTCCTCTCGTCGTCTGGGTTGTAGGTCTCCTTCGTTGCACTGGATCTCTCGCCCACCACAGCGTGCGAGAAGCGTCCTGGTTGCGGACCTCCTCTAGCCGCCCGTCGTTGGATAAAGTTCTGTCGGTACCTTCTCTTTCACCTGAGGGTACCGGGATCTTTCTCCTATCTACCTAACTAGAATTTCTCCTCTAATTCTTATCAGCCTGTCTGTCTCCTCAAAGTTCGTTTGTTCTGTATCCTACCGACGACTACGCCATATTTTCTGTGCTGTGAGAGCGAAGGTACTGGTCACGTGTTGCGGCTCCGCCTCCTACTTGTGGATCTGATGCGTTCACGCTATAGGGCTTATCACAGACACAAGGAAGTGTTTGTGTTTTTCTGAAACACTCCCGCAAACTCTATTCGAGCGAACAAATGAAGCCTTCCCCACTTTATTATGAAATCTGTGAATCGGGAAGGCTGATCGAAACAGCTGAACGGACAGAATAATACTCACAACTAAGATATAAGGATATCGAGAGGAGTTACGAATAAAAACTCAAACATTTATTACATAATCAGTTAGGTTCCTGACGGCGGTGGATTACTTTTTCTCTAACATCAGATTTCCCTAAGGCTCAGACCTGGACAGTGGCGTAGACACGAAATCTAGGAAAACCACTTCCGAAGAAAATCTCTTTCGGCGTTGACGTTCTAGAAAGAATCTACCTGCTATTAGGTAGATCTATATCTCTGAGAACATTAGGAATAGTAGCCTAACGGTACTTCTCCGTCAGTACGCTTTCAATCTTAGCCTGTGCTAAGATTTGATTCTCTGTAGAGGAATACCTATTACGCAAGCTGGATTCCCTGACTGTGACCTGTACCGCTGCAGCCGAACACTCTATATCTTCTAGGATAGATGCTGGCTAAACTCCTCCAGAGCCTCGAACCTCCGTAGCTGAAGCGTACGACTCCTCACAAAACAAACGGCAAACGCTTCGCGTCCCCTTCATCGGAGAACTACTCTCTCCATTGGACGAAAGGAGACTGACTAACAGGTCCTCTCTAAGAGACCTGCCCGTCTCTCCTCCCCCGGTGCTACGCATGCGCAAAGACCTCGGCGCTGACCCTATCTCTCGCTGACCTGATGACGTGGCTCGCATTCTCCGACCACGTTGTCTACCTTTGACGTCACTGGCCGACTAACCTTGGGAGTTGGCTAGGCGTGCCTCACTGACGGGTTTTAATCCTACTTTTTGTGTCTCTGAGGCCTGTTAGATCTTCCATTAGGACGTGAACCCTTTAAGAAAGTAATCCTATCGCGGAAGTACATTCTTACAATAACACAATATACATTGTTATATTTACACAAAGGTGGTTGGCTGTTTTCCAGAGTTTTAGGCGTCTGGGAGACGCAGACAAAGTACAGCGAAAGTCGCGGTATCATTGAAGATGTTATCAGTTCGTTGAAAAGGCTTTTCCTTTTCTAAGGCGTGAGAAACTAAAGTCCTTTGTTTGAGGCTCTAGACTTCTGAAAAAAAATGTTCGTGAACCTTCTGTCGCCTTCTTGGACTTGTAATGTCTTACTTTTCTTCATGAAAAAGTAACATAATGTTCAGCATTATTATAAATTAACATAGTTAATATGTTCGTTCTTACAGGAAAGATACAATGTTAAAAATGCAACAGAATGTGACATCAACGGGTAAAATATTAATTCAACAATCCCCTTTCAAGACGACAAGGACAGCTCGAAAATTTTTAAAGGCCAATAAGTCGATATACTCGTTGCAAAAGTGAAGTTCCATTAAGATAAAAAAAACAAAAAAAACAATCGTACGTTGAAAAAATAATTTTACGAATTATATGAAACTGACATTTATGAAAAATATCTCGCAATATTGTGAAATTAAATAGAGAACCATTCGTTACACATTCCACAGAAAAGAGGGTCAGCTTCAATCCGTGCTCGTGCGTGCCAAATCGATTCAGTTAGTAGAGCGCTCCCTTCCCGCGCAGGCAGTCCTTGGTTTGTTTCCAACCAGACCCAAACGGGCGTTTTTCCGGACCTGTTGAGAAAATTTCCCCAGCGGTGTGCTATAATTCAGAAGTTTCGTAAGGACAAAAAATGAGTAGTTGTAACTTTGGGAAAATGTGGTTATCCTTTTTTTTTTTTTTTTTTATGGCTACTACTGAAAAATTGGCTGACAAGATTCGGCAAGCCATCAGTTCCGTCACGTGATTGCCGTCTGCCACTGCCGAGAAATTAGCGGACCACATTAGGATAGCCATCATTTATGGCACGTGTTTGCAGGGCCGATGAAGGGCCACTTGTGGCAGCTAATGCCTGTGATGGATAACTGATGGCCATGTTGCCGCATATGACAACTGATTGAGGTGCCACCTGTTGGCCAGCTGCTGGCCTGAACTGCTAGTCCTTCTGTTGGCAGCCCTGACATTTTATTGACGGTTCGACAGCGGCAACATAGTGCTATGCCATTGCTGGCAGTGCTGGCTCCCAGCCATGGCCCAGTGCTGTGCCAGTAAGACTGTTTTTTCTGGGTAGTGTTAAGAAATTGTGGGACTTTTAACGTAAACAAAACAATTTTAATTTAGTGCATTTTGTGATACTCAAACCTAAGCATATTAAGCATAAAATGGGAACTCTTCACCCTAAATATAGAAGCAGCAAGCAGAAAAGCATCATGCGTTATGATGGTGTTACATTGACAGTTGTAAGTTTTTTGATCTGGTAACTTACAAGTAAAGAACATTTTTGAAGTATGCTGCAATAAAAGCACGATATTTTTTCACCTTTTAACAACCAGTATGTAATTGCAATTTTTTTAGTGATAGGAAATAACTTGAGATCTAAAGGCAAATTTGCTAGTTTCCTTGATAAAGGTTTTAGAGAAAAAAAGGCCAGTAATTTTCACTGAACAAAGAAGTCTAAAATCCTGTCTGTATTGGTTTTACAAACATGATGTTTAGTTCCCAGCTTTTATGAACGAGTCACCAATAAATCATTTAAAGATCCTCTGTCGGCTTCTTCTGAACAAAATATCTAAGAGAAAATCACATTTTTTTCAACCCGCTGCAGGGATTTCCAGAGATACTATGGGGGCTACGAGTAAATGAGGGATGGAACGGTGCATATTAATGCCAGCTGCAGTAGAAAGAAACACACACAATAGAAACAGCACGTTGAAGAGAATAAATGTTTATATGACAGAATGCCTTCATTCAATTTCAATTTTGTTTCCGTTTGGGGTAAAAATGAGCCTCATGAGCATGTAAGGATATAGTGGGTTGTCCGTCCCCAGTTCAGGGACATTAAACTTGGAGAGTGTGATTTGTATTCCCTTATCAGTGGACTGAACTTACACGTAAGGGCATCTAATTATTTTTAGCAACGCGGTATTCTTAAAAGGTACATTGGAGAATTGTTTTTGCCTTCGCCTAAAACAAGGTAATTTCTGTTCTTCTGTTTTCCAAATCGTTTGCTCAGGTTTTATAATAGCCACGCTCAAATTGCACATAAAGCTTCCCCAGAGGAGTCCAGATCAAAAATAAAAAGAAAGATTCCCGTACATTTCTAATTCCGATAATTTGTTCTTTTTATTTAAATAATTGTGTTTACCGAATTCTCAATCCTTCAGCTTTTGTTGATTAGGGCAGCTCAACGAATAAAATTCAGAAAAATGCAGACAACAAATGAAAATTCAGAAAAGGCAGAAAAGGACCTGCTAAGGCTTCAAATAGCTCTTCAAGATACACCTTTTGATCTACATCTGGACTTCGATAGTTGTCACGGTTTTTTTAGGTGGTATATTGCACCCCAAAAGCGTGAGCACGATCACAGCGGTCTGAGGTTTGCAGCTTAAATTTTCAGTCATATCTACCACCAGATCTATGCCACAGTATTGCATGCTGAGTTTATGAAATATTACATTAAAAGTTCCTTTGACCTTCAAATTTGCAACTTAAACAAAGGAAGAAGTAAAGAACCTGAAAGTTCCACTTATCTTACATCTTTTTGCGCACGTTCTTTTAGACATCTCTCTGGCGAAGCGGCATTCTTTCATTCTTTTATTAAAGAAATAGTCTTGTGTTACTGAAAACTGTATCCTTTATGTTACACCCAAATAAGGGCTGCAAAAATAGAGCACGTCTTCCAGGTTATAAGTGTAAATTAAATAAATGCCCTTCTAAGAAAGCGTTGTCAGCAGCAATGAAAAGATGGTTTCATGTAATAGTCTTCAAACTGGATTCATTCAGGCAGTTACGGTAATGTGAAAACTTCAAAAAATGTGAAAATGTGAGCACGCAGTAAACATGAAAACATAGATAAATCAGATTATAAGACAGTAAAAAGCTATCGAAAGGATCAATCGAGCATTCTTTTCTTTTGGAAAGCCCATGGTTATAGAAGTGGTTTCAGGAACGATTATTCGTAAATTTTTAATTTGCTGAAATGTTGTGAATACACTTAAGTATTGTAAATAGCATAATCTAGATATTTCTATAATAAACTTGTTTCTAAGCGTTTTGTTATTAACAAAGTAAAACATTAAGAGAGGTTTATCCTTAACCGTTATTTATTTGTTTTTGAAATAATGGGATTATCATGCATTTTTGTAATAGCTTGTGGATAAACAAATAAGATTTACTGGAAACTTTCCGGTCAAATGAACCTTGACCAACTGTGAGCAACAGATATGCAGAAATTGTGTATATTTTCGTTATTTACATTGTTGTTTGCTCTTTAAATTTTCCTCTTCACAAAAGTAATGTAGAAAATCAGAGATTAGCTGCTTTGTCGCCCCGGTGGCGCAGTGGTCTAAGGCGCTGGCCTCTGATCATTTGTCCGTAAGGGGTCCGGGTTCGAATCCCGGTCAGGCATGGATGTTGTGTTTGTCTTACGGCACTAGCTCTCTCCCTTCCCTGGAAACCAGTGACCCTAAATTAGGGACGGGCGACTGCTTATAGCCTGTTGAGTTGCTCACGGTGGTCGTTAAACTTCCAATCAAAAAAAAAAAAAAAATAGCTGCTTTTAAGTAGCATCTCAAATGGTTCTTATCTGCAGAGTACAATCCACAACTGATCTGTCCTACTATGTTTTAAGCTACATTCATTATGTAATACGGCAATAATTTATACTGGAATGTATTTACTTAAATGGACCTGCAATAGTAAATTTTACGTTTTATGAAAATTATGTGCAACTGTACATTTTTTTTAATTTGGAGGTTTAACGACCACTGTGAGCAACTCGATGGGCTATAAATAGTCGCACTTCCCTAACGCAGTGGGCCTTGGATGTTGTGTGAGTCGTAAGACACACACAACATCCAAGGCCCACTGCGATTCGAACCCGGTTCCATCACGGACGAATGTTATTAGCCAGCGCTTAGACCACTGCGCCCCCGGGGCAGCCACTATGTATTTGATTCAGCTTGTTCAAATCACTTTTAATGATGAAGAGTAAATCTGTTCATGATCTTTAATAAAATAAATATTATTTTTCCGTTATGCAGATCTGCAAAAGCAAGCTCTCCTTTTTATCACGGATAGTTACATATTTGTATGTGTTTCAAAACGTAACGTACTGATGCTTTTGCATTTCCTGTTCATCTGAGGATTCAGTATCTTCCACTACAAAAGACGTATCGATAAAAACATTTGTAATCAGACAGCGGTACACATGATCAAATTTTCCTATAGGTTTTCGCTTCTCTTTAAGTACAGCTTTCAAAATAGGCATAAAAAAATGTCATCTATTGTTTTCTCGTAATATTTCTTTCTGGGTCACACAGAAGGAAGAATGGCTAATAGATCCCAGTTTTGCAAAACAATTCACTAATAATGCGATTATATTTCTAACTTTAATTTACTTTTATGCGAATATTTTTTAATTTTCTTTTATTAAAATTTAAAAACCAAATGGTTTGTTTAGAAACCTCAGTTGCGGTAATAACAAAGTCTTAAATTGAAATTACTCACAGTATGAAATTCCTTTTTCAGGCAGGAGGTTTCTTTTCGAAATAAATCATTTCGAGTTTAAGATTCCCACTTTGCAATAACCAGACTGTTGTTCGGTAGGCAAGACTCCGATTATTTTCACTCTGCTTTAGATCTACTATGAAAGCTCTTCTGAATTCCCCCATATTTTTTTCGTCATCACCGCTAGTGAGTCCACCAAATTTGTTTTTGTTGAATATCCCATACGACGTTTTACGCTTCCAGCAGTTGTTTTCTCTTTATAGAGAAAAGCATACCAACTCTTTCACTTTCCTAAAATTTTCGTTGCATAATACGTTCAACCCCAAAAAATAAGTTTTTTGTTATTCAAATTTCAGATAGTGAATCGTTTCAGTGAAATGAAAAATTACATAAACAATTGAAAATTAAATGTTCTGTCCAAATATAAGCGTGTGCTTAAGAAAATAGAATTAGCGCCAGCGTAGAGGGTATTTATCATTTGACCGAAAGAGCACTTTACCAAAGATCGATTCTCTCAAACTCACTTGGCCGAAAGGTTCATTTTACTGAAGTGTTGGTTTTTGATAGCCATACAGTTCTTGATAGACATTTTTAATCTTAATGAAATGACTTTTTAACAACGAAGAAGTGATTACAACGGGAAAAGCCTATAATTCATAGCACCACGATAAACAATGAAGTGAACCATTCAATAAAACGACCTCTCAGTAGCAATGAACTATTCGGTAACATTATCTTTCAGTAAAGTGAGCTTTTCGAAAAATTAATCCTTCGGAATACAGTGATCATTTCGATAAAAAGGCCTTTCTGTTAAGGAATTGCAGGGGAAATGAATAACTCCGGCATGTAGTACCTACGGCGAATAAAAGTGCAGCTAAGCGCTTCTAAACTTCGATTTCATTCACACGTCAAATATGTGTCGCATTTTCGCTGTACGTACTGCGTTTGTAATTAAAGCAGTTTTGGGGAAACATACCATATGTGAAGGTGAGTACTTTATTATTTAAAATTCAATTTGCAATTTAATCTTGTCATAGTCAGACGTGGAAGTACTTTGTGCGCCCCATTTTTGGGGTAGAGCTGTCAAAATAAGAATGTTTTGAGCTTTTTAGCCTTCAGCAACAAGAGATTAGCCGCATTAGATCCGGTTGAGAATATAGTTATGATAAGCTGTTCTGAAACGTATTGTACTGATGTTATTGGAAAAGGGAATGTCGCGCTTTAAGGTGTGCTAATGAGAGAAGCCCGCTTAAGGGCAATTTACAAGGTATCGAAGCAAGTAAAGATTAACTTCTACAGACAAGTGGTAAACAGGGAGATTAAAATTGTTCCTCGTACTTGAGGAGTTTAGAAATTCACCTGTTAGGAGGAATACTTAGGCTGTTATTTTTTTCGTGGCAGACGGTCTTTGGTGGGAGAAGTGAGCAAGAGACGTTTTGCAATGCGTCGTTTTTTTGTTTTGTTTTTTTGCTTTGACGGTGCCGTAAGGCTAATTACGAAAAGCACGAAGATATTCTTTCATTCAACATCCGAGCGATAGTCCCGCAGCAGAAATGTCAAGAATTATGCTATTTATTCGTTACTATTAAAAAAAAAAGGGTCTGGACTCATATTTAACGTGTATGACTTTGTGTGTTGAACCACATCAGTTTCCTCAGAGGCGTTAACTGAATAAAAAGCAACTCACAGCATCTTGTCTGAGGTTGATCGAACCGAAATAAAACAAAATGTGATGATTCTCGCGGGAGCAAAAGTATAGTCATAAACAGGCAGAAAAGTGCGAAGGTCGTTACAGAGACGTTCATTAATTCAAAGTGTTTTGACTTAATGAACCGTTTTAATTATGCTACATATTTTTTTCTACGAAATTTTTCCGCAAATGTATTTGGGATGGTTTTCTGCTCTGATTTTTCATCAGAATGTCCTTTTGAGTCAAACAATTGGATATATGAAACAAATCAAAAGTTTCTATGACTGGTCGTAGGCATCGTTTTTAAATCTCTGCAAGGTGAAAGTTTTCAAAAATCATGTTCAGTTTTTATAATAATTGTATATGTCTACCATTTTTTTCTCAATGCATGTCGAGTTTGAAAAGTAAGTATCATACGAAGGAAGCAGTTCTAAGAAATTAATTCGTAAAATTATATACATTTTCTTTCTTATTGTTATATAACATAACAACTGTTCTTCTGATCGCTGAAATGTCTTTCAAATTTTTCACTTAAGTGTAGCAGGAAACGTGTGCTTTTTCAACTAAATTCATTGTTTATCACAAACCTGGATTAGAAACTCTACTCACGTCATCTGGTGTCCGAAAGGCACCAGGAAAAAAACTAATACAGAATAGCGGACCTCACAGAGAAACATGCACCCGCTGAGGGCGATAAAAGTGAAACAATAGAACATGACGGCCTCGGAAGCAGACGATTTCCTTGCAGACATGGTTCGGCTTCCGCTTCTAAAAACACCTCTTCATGCTTATATTTCCAGTGTCACACAATGGTCGTCGTGCTCCTATAGTTCTTTCTGCTTCTTCTTAAACGGATTGCCATTGCCAATACATCAAATATGCTAGAGCAAGTCAGTTTATTCCTGTGTGGATTATGAAGTGATAAGATATTTTTAGGCACCCTAAAACACAACCGTTCTACAAAACGCTATTAATTTTCTTTTTCTATCTTTCTCTTTACTTACTACCTATATTCATTCAGGCGGATAGCACGATTTTCACGGTACCTTTTTCACACATTTGTTACTACTAAATAATTGTTTTGATATTTTAGAACTTAAAAAAATGTTTCGTTAAAATTAACTAACTCAGGACTAATTCGTAGAAGCTACGATAATTTGTTTAGTATGCAAAGGTAAACTGAGCAGCACATAAATGAAAATAAAACTAAAAGCATTTTTGTGCAGTTCATACGGAACAGTATGAGAAATGCATAACTGCTATTGTTCGCCAGGTGTTCGCATGCATCTTTCTACGCGAAGAATACATGGAAATCACCATTTTCCTGCCTTATGATCGTTAGCGACACGTCACAATTACAAAATTATCATTACGTATTTTTGCTTGTGTACGTTCGCGAATAGTTAGGATACCAGATGACTTTTAAAATCAATATTCCTTATTCCTGCGATATCTTTTAAAGCTGAAAAGATTTTTTACGTTTTGGTGCTGAAGTTCTTATACAACACACTTCTCATAATTTCGTACGACGCTAACTCATTCTGGTGCACTGGGTAATATAAGGAAAGTTATTGACGATAGTAAAGTTTGTATACATTCACGGAAAATGAAATTTGCGTACCTAGAAGAAATCATGCTACAACCGCGAAATTTTGCAAATAGTTAGAGTGCGTGCTAGTATGCAAATGATCCACGTTTGGTGCGACTGCGCATGACCGCATACCCTGTGGTTCGATTGCGCATGACCGCACAGCCTGTGGTGGCGCTGCAAGCACGAACCGGCAGCTTTATAAACCGGCGTGTAGTCGATGCTCCATCGAAGCGAAAAGCACCGACCGACGCAAGCAAAAGTACCGAGTGACAAGAATGCTGGGTGGACGCCAGAGACGTCAAATTACGCAAAATACAGACTTTGAGAGAGGCCTGATCGTCGGGCTGAAAACCACAGGGTGATCGGCGCGCCATATAGCCCGCCACGTGGATCGTTCTGACCATACCGTCCTACTGTGTTGGAAGCAGTGGACTTCTGACGGCACTGCCACACGAGGAGCGGCTCCGGACGGACCAGGAGGACCACCCGTAGAGACGATCGACGGATCGTGCGCCAGGCACGAACGGGTTTCACATGGACGCGGTCCACTATACAGGTAGCTATAGCTGATCCTGTGTGCTTAAAAACCATTTCGCGACGCCTCGCGGAAGTGAATCTGCGATCCCAGCGCCCTTTACGTGTGCTGCCGTGAACACCGGAACATCGCTGGCTCCGTGTGCAGTGGTGCCAGGCCAGAACGACGTGGAACGCCACAGACTGGCGACGTGTGGTGTTTAGAGATGAGTGCCGCTTCATTTTTGGGACATATGATTATCGTGTTTAGGTGTGAAGGTCCCGGGGTCAACGACACAATGCCAACCTCGCTATCGAGCGCCACACCTCCCCCACTGCAGGTATTATGGTCTAGGGAGCAATTGCCTATGATAGCTGGTCCGCTCTAGTAGTGGTACGTGGATCATTGACGGACCAGCGGTATGTGGATGAGATCCTACGGTTCCATGTGCTCCCATTCCTGACCGGTATTCCAGGTGCACTATACCAGCAGGATAATGTTTGCCCGCATAAGGCTTGGGTGGCCCAGGACTGCTTACGTCATGTCTAGACACTTCCATGGCCTGCCCGCTCCCCGGACATGTCCCCTATCGAGCGTGTGTGGGACCAGTTGAAATGCCAGCTTCCGCCGTGCAGCACTATCTGGGATTTGGAACACACTGTCTAACATTGATGGTCCAGTCTGCCGCAGGACATCATCAGGCGTCTGTTCCTTTCCATGCCGGACCATTTTGCAGCATGTATCACCACACGAGGCGGTACGACGCGCTACTGAAGATGACCGGACTGCGTGACACAGATCCCTCTGTAATTGTCCTGCAGCTCTGTTTTTGCCATCATGTGTATCATTTATCTGTATCATTGCGTCCATAAAATTTCAGTTCAATCCGATGCTTCCTTCTTCTTGTGCAAATTTCATTGTACATGACATTTTTTATCGGCTTCATGATCAACGGAATAACTGTAATATGAAAAAAATTATTAAAAAATAATGCTAAACAGTTGAAGAACTAACAAAGAAACGTATGGTCAGCCTCCCTATATTCCTTCCAGAAGCAATTTCAGAGTGGTAGTCTGTTTCATAGATTTCGCCTTTATGCTTTTGTGACTGCTCTTAAACAGGCATAAATAATTGTAAACACCGCTCAGAGGTCAATATTTCAAAAATGTAAAATGAATGGTTCAGTTAAATTAAAATATCATATTCATGGATTTTCTTCTGCTAGAAGTAAATCATTCTGCTGTTTTTCAGGAACTGAAAAATGTAAAAATCTACAAATTAAAATTTCAGGAGGCCGCAGCATTCATTTTACCACATTTCTTTTGAACCGATATTCACTTTTTAGCACGTCTTATGTTAAAAAAAGTACATATATTTTGTTTCATATATTTATTTCTAAATATCTGATTAATTTTTTTCTTCTCTGCGATACTATTTATATCGAAGACTATTCTGGGTAAGTTTCTTCTTCAAGTAGTGCTGAGCTTTACTTCTAGAGGCGTAAAGTAAAACTGGTATTTCTCCGATATCCCTACTTCTAAATGTCCAATTTAAAACATTCTTTTTTGAATCGGATAGAGCTCGTAGTAGGAAGTGTTCTGCACATAATTTCTAATTTTGGTAAAGAATGGTTTGGCCACCAGGAAGCGTAAGCGTTTTTTTCTGCTTCTGATGTATTTATAGAAAAATTCAAGATTCTGGGAACTCGATTGAAAATATCTTTCGTGGATCGGTACATCTCGCGTCGAAAAACGTTTTAGGAATACCTCCTGTTAAAATAGCCAAACATTTTCCCACTAGGAGCGTAGATGTACACTGCTGGCCATCCAAAATGCAACACCAAGAAGCAAGCATCCGATTGGCCTGAAATTCGCAGCATGCGTCGCCCGCGAGAGGACATGCGAACGATTAGCATTGCAGGGCATATGCAAATCATGTGCGCCCGGCACGCCACCGAGAAGCACTATAAGAAGGGTGCACAGAAGGCGGGGTGAAAGTAGTGGAAGTGTGTTGTGCTGCCGGACCTGTGCGTGGGAAGCTTCCTGATGCCTCGTCGCAAAATACGGCAGTCATTCCAGCACGTTTCGGAGTTCGACAGAGAACGATTAGTGGCTTATCGCGACAGCGGTTTATCGTACCGAAACATCGGCGCCCGTGTGGGACGACATCCAGCCACAGTGAGGTGAGTATGGATTCGGTGGGTGTAGGAGGGACGGACGGACCGACGTGAGCGATTGCGGAAGCCGCGGCACACCACTGAACGAGAAGACCAGCATGTTGTGCGGCGGGCATTGACGGATCGCGCCGCCACATCACGAACGTACGGTAGCGCAGGAATTAGGGTGTGTTGCGCAACAACCTGTGTCAGCACGTACTGTTCGACGTCGTCTGCAAGAGCGGGGACTTGTCGCTCGGCGCCCATTGCTCCGATTACCATTGACGTTACACCAACGGCAAGCGCGGCGGCAGTGGGACGTTGAACGACGCCGCACCTGGACTACGGAATGGCACGACTTTGTCTTCTCCGACGAATCCCGCTTCTGCCTGCAACACCACGATAGTCGGATCCGCGTGTCGCGGCACCGCGGCGAGAGACTGTATGACGCCTGCATTATGTATCGTCATACCGGTCCGTCGCCTGGCGTTATGGTATGGGGAGCAATTGGATATGACACCCGCACCCCTCTGGTACGCATCGCCGGTACACTCAACATCCACTGCTACATCTCCGACGTTTTGGATCCTGTAGTCCTCCATTACCTGCAGGACCTGCCAGCGGTCACATTTCAACAGGAGAATGCGCGCTCGCACGTGGCACGCATCGTGCAACAATTGTTCACGGTCCACCAGGTGTCACTGCTGCCGTGGCCCGCCTGTTCTCCCGATATGTCGCCCATCGAACATGTCTGGTCGCTGATCGGCAACCAAGTGGCCAGGCAAGCAACACCCGTGGCTACGCCTGATGAACTGTGGCAACGTGTGGAAGGAAGCAGCTTGGACCGACATATCCCAAGCCCATATCCAAATCCTCTTTCGTTCGATGCCGCGACGTGTAGCGGCCGTTATTGCTAGCCATGGGGGCCACATGAACTATTGATGTCTGCGTGTTCCGCAAGTCGCAAGGGCCTGTAAGCTCAATCGTTTTATCTTTTGTATCTGTTGTTATGTGTCCAGTATATCTGTCTTTGCTATCTCGTGTCCTTCTCGGTGTTGCATTTTAGGTGGCCAGCAGTGTATATCCCATTTTAGTCGATATCTCTGCTTCTACTGTAATCGACCGATTTAAAAAAAAATTTCGTAACAGTTTATTTCCGATTCTTATTTATTTGCAGCAAAATCTGAACTTCTGAAAACTAGATTGAAAAAATTATTTTGTGGCTCACCTCGGAAAATCTTTTCAGAATAATTTCTTCTCAAAACAATGAATTGTTTTTCCGCCAGGAAGCCAAGATGTATATCATATATTTGTTGATATATCTGCTTCTAAGAGTTGGATTTGAAAAATTCATTCATTTTTGGGGAGCGTTTCCGCTGCGAAATGTTTCTCATTTTATTTAATATTTTTCTTAGCGCACAAGTTTGACCCTAGAGGCCGTAAGTTCACGTTTCCATTTACTGCAATATGTGCGGGAATAAAAACCCGATTGAAAAATATTTTTTCAGTGAGGTACTACTAACTATGAAAACACTTTGTATGTATTTCCTTCCCAAAATAATGCGCAATTTTGACACTAGGGGACGCGAATTCTTAATCTGTTTTTCTCAATATCTCTGCTTCTACAAGTGTCATTTAAAAATCTCTTTCACCACCGGATGCCATGTACCTTGTGGAACACTTTAGGTTAGTATGCATTTAAGGAGTTTTATAGTTCACAGTTCTGTGGCTTGGTGCTGTTTGTGTACTTCTCTTTGCAGCTGTATCTCCGCTTTTATAAACCATGTTGAGAAATTTCTTTTTACTGTATGCCGTTTGCTACAAAAGAGATGTGGAGCATTATTCTCCTTAAGTAATGCACAGATTTTCTGCTAGGGTGCGTAAAGGTCAACATCTTTTTCTCTCTATCTGTGCTTCTGGGAGACGTGTTTGAAAAGTTATTTTTCTTAGCTTTTCCCATGAAGCATTTTTTCGCCCTTTTTCTTCTTTTCCATTATGCAAAATTTTTCCGCTAGAAGGCGTAGAAATATATATTTCCTTCTATATAATTTCTTTTAACTTTTTGATTTGAAAATCATTTTGTCTCCGATACCTTCCTTTTGCTACGAGAAGCTTTTTGTGCGCCATTTGTTAATTTTCGTAATATACTTTTTAGCCGCTGTTGTAAGTAAGTAGGTGTTTTTATTTCTGGATGTTCTATCGATTGTAGAAATCCGGTTGATTTTTTTCTAACCGGTTGCATTGATTTTGAGTAACTTTGATAAATTTAATTCGCGTCAAAAAGATTCATAAGACGTGCTCATTACAACCGAACATTCGGTGTCATCTTTCTCGTTTATGTTATGCCATTCGGTACCATAAAGATTAGCAACATTATCCTCTTTAAATAATAATCGTTTCCCGACTAGTAGGGTGAGGTATAAATGAAATTTTTTTTCTCGTAACACTGCCTCCAGAAGAAGTATTTGAAAAGTTCATTTTCCTTAGTATAGCTTTTGCTACGAATAACACTTTTTCAATATTTACAATCCTTTCTATTTTTCAAAAATTTTCCGTTAAGAGGTGTCAGCTTATATTTCTATTTGAAAGAGGTATTTTGATTCTACAAATCTCTTTAAAAATCCTTTATAGGTAGGATAATCTTCATTATGAGGAGTACATTGGGCTCATTTTGTTTGTAAGTAATGTACAGCTTTTCTCTTGCGCCGTAAAGTTGTATCACGGACACTATTTCTCTTATTCTAATTGTTGAATTTGAAAATCCCTTTTGCCTCTGATATTTTCTGCTATGAGATAATTGTTTGCACAATTTGTTAATTTTTGTAACACATCTTTCAGGTTCTAATGGGACTAAGTAGCTATTTCAATTTGTGCATATTTTGTCGATTGTAGAAATGCGCGTTTAGCACGTGTTTTGAATTAACGATTGTGCTTATGTTATCACTTTGTCCGTCCGTCCGCCTGTGGACACCATACCTTTCCAACTTTTAGTTTTAGTCCGATTTAAAAAATATTTTTTCATTGGAAAGTTTGAAATGTGAGAATGATGATCTTTGCATTCCGGCTTTTTATTTTTTACAATGCACAATTTCGTCTCTGGAGGGCGTAAATGAAGATGCTATCGAATTCAAAACACATTTTATTCCATATATTTGCTTCTAAACATCCGATTGAAAACATTATTTTACCTTTCAATGCCATTTATATCGAATACTATTTTAGATGCAGTCACTTTTTTCAAATACTGCATGGATTTTCCGCTATGGTGCCTAAATGTAAATTGCGTTTTCCCTGATATTTATGTTTCTAAAACTCCGATTTGAAAAATTCTTCCTACTTCGGATACAGCTTCTGATGGAAAATGTTTTCCGTATAATTTTTAATTTTTGGTAAAAAATGGTTTGGGCACCTGGGTGCGTAAGTGTTAAGTTCTGCTTCTAATGGATTTGCAGCAAAATCTAAGATTCTAAAAAGTCGATTGAAAAAACTTTCTCTTACACCAATACCGCTAACCTCAGAAAATATTTTCGCAACATTTTCTTCTTAAAATAATGCATGGTTTCCTCGCCAGGGGGCGTAGATGTGTATCTTGTTTTTGTCAATATCTCTGCTTCTGAGAGTCCGATTTGTTGGAGAATATTTTTGCTGCGAAATGTTTCTCATATACGTAATTTCAAAAATTTCAAGTAATGCATAGATTTTCTGTTAGGGGGCGTAAAGGTAAATTGCCTTTTTTGCGATATTTTTTAAAACTCAGATTTGAAATATTCTTCCTGAATCGAATACAGCTTCTGCTGTAAAATGTTTTGCATATAATTTTTAATTTTTGATAAAAAATGGCTTCGGCACGTAAGAGCTTATTTCTACTTCTGTTGTATTTGCAGAAAAATCTAAGCTTCTAAATATTCGTGAGCCATGTCGCTCTCCTCGCAAAACCTTTTGAGAATATATCCTGCTTAAAATAGTGCATAGTCTTCCGCTACGGATCGTTGACGTATGTTTAATTTTTGTCGATATATCTGCTTCTAAGAGTCCGACTTGAAAAATTCTTTGTTGGAGAACATTTCCAGTGCGAAATGATTCTCATATAATTTCAAATTTTTCTTAACGCAGAAGTGTGCCACTAGAGAGTTTTAGTTCACGTTTTCGTTTAGAGCAATTTCTGCCGGACTAAAAACTAGATTGAAAAAATTCTATTTTAGTCAGATAATACTAACTATGAAAACTCTTTGTATATACACAGAAGAACAATTGAATTAGAGACAGCTGGCGTTGTGCAAATGTGGCGCTGTGGGCCGCCTGCAAACGGAAACGTCAAGACGTATGCAACGATCCGACAATATAAGGAGTGATGCGACGGGAATCAGTAAAAGTTGGACGCAGTATGGATAAGACGAAGCATCTAAGCGCATATGATCGTGGGCAAATTGTCGGGGCCCGACGAATGGGTCACTCCATCTCGGAAATTGTGCAGACAGTGGGTTTTTCACGAGCCACTGTGTCACGGGTGCACCGTGAGTACATTGAATCCGGTAAAACCATCCCTGCAAGGGCCAACTGCCGTGGACAACAGCGTGTGGATGAGCGGGGTCATCGTCGGCTTGCTCGCATAGTAACAGCGGATAGACGGGCCACAGTGCAAGAAATCACTCGGCAATTTAACGCTGGTGCACAGAAACGTGTAAGCAGCCACACCATCCAGAACCATCTCCTCGCTATGGGGCACAGAAGCCATGGTCCCACGAGGGTACCGCTGCTGACCGCACATCAGAAGGTGCAAAGATTAGCATGGGCGCGGGAACATCGCCACTGGATCCTAAACATGTGGGAAAATGTTGCCTGGACTGATGAGTCGAGATTTACGTTGGTACATGCGGATGGCAGGATACAAGTACGGGGCAAACCACATGAAGCGATGGATCCTTCTTGCCAGCAGGGTACTCTTCAAGCTGGTGGGGTTGGTATTCTCGTCTGGGGACTGTTTACGTGGACTTAAATGTGACCCCTGGTACGTGTGACATCGTCCCTCACAGGTCAACGTTTCTGGGATATCCTGGGCGACCATTTGTTCCCGTTTGTGCGTCTTCAACATCCCACTGGTGACCGCATCCTACAACAAGACAATGCACCGTGCCATCGCTCCCGAATAGTATCCGAATGGTTGGATGAACACTCCACCGACGTGACCTTGCTTTCTTGGCCAGCTAGATCACCTGACCTCAATACCATGGAGCACATCTGGGATGCCATCGAGAGAGATGTTCGAGGCTCTGACCCCCTCCATCAAATCTTCGTGAACTGTGGGAGCTTGTTCAGGGGTCGTGGATCCGTATGGCTTCCCAACGCTTCCGGTGTCTTGTCGAGTCCATGCCGAGACGAATCGCCAGCGTCATCAGGGCGAAAGTTGGTGCTACACGTTACTAGACAGGTATCTCTAATTCAATTGCTCTTCAGTGTATTTTTATCCAAAAATAATGCATAACTTCGCTTCAAGGGGGAGTTAATATTTAGTATGTTTTTCTCAATATATGTGCTTGTACAGGTGCGATTTAAAACCTTCTTTCAACGTTGCATGTCATTTATCTTGTGTAACACTTTTTTTGTTTAAATACCACCATAAGCAAATCAATGGAATATAAGCAGTCGCCCGTCCCTAATTTAGGGCCACTGGTTGCAGCGAAGGGAAAGAGCCAGTGCCGTAAAACAAACACAACATGCACGCCTCACCGGGATTCAAATCCAGACCCACCTCGGAGGAATAGTCAGAAGGCAGCACTTAAACCACTGCGCCACCGGGGTGGCATGAGGTTCTTTCGGTTTGTATTTGAGGAGTTTTACAGTTCACAGTTATGTCGCTAGGTGGTGTTTGTGTATTTCTGTTTGCAGCTTTATCTCCGCTTCTAAAAGTTATATTGAGAAATTTCTTTTTACTGCACATCATTCGCTACAATACAGATGTGGAGCATTATTCTCTTTTAATAACGCACAGATTTCCCACTAAGGGAAAAAAGGTCAAAACCTTTTTCTCGCTGTCTCTGCTTCCGGGAGACGTATTTTAAAAATTATTTTTCCTTAGCATAGCTTTTTCCGTGAAAAATAATTTTCGCCTTTTTCAACTTTTCCATCATGCAAAATTCTTCCGCTAGACGGCGTAGAGTTATATCATGTTTCCTTCTTTATTTTTTCTTTTAACTGTTCACTATGAAAATCGGATATTTGTGTGCTGTCTTTGTTAGTTTTCGTAACATGCTTTTTAGCCGCTGTTGTAAGTAACTAGCCGTCTCTATGTCTGGATATTTTATCGACTGTAGATATCCAGTTGATTTTTTCTAACCGGTTCCATTAACTTTGAATATCTTGGATAAACTTCATTCGCGTCAGAAAGGATTCAAAAGACGTGCGCATTACAATCGAAACACTGCGTCATCTTTTTTGTTTTATTTTGCAGTTAAAGTACGTTACGAACTACAATAAAAGCAGCGCCCTATTGTAAAGTTGCTGTTAGTAGCGCATTTCTTCCCAAACCTGATGGTGGTCATGTAAAAACGGATATGTTTGTGCAGTTGAAAGAGATTTGGGGATAAATTGAGCTTAGATAAGCCATTAAATCTAGAGCTTTTTACCATTCACGGATTTTTCTTGCAGAGACGTATCTTGCCTTATACAGCCGCAAATGCTCTCGTGATGTTATAAACGTAGATAAATGTTCTTGGACCACTGAGATGCCGGAAATTGGGCAGTTTTGTGCTCTCAAGAAAAATGTTGAAGGAGCATTGCCCTCTCTCTCCGAATTTCGAAGAAAAATTATTTCTGTATTTTTTCTTGAAAAAGGTCAAAGTGATCTAAGAAACTATTAAATTCTCCGATTTGTGCGCCCCCACCAGCTGAAGAATTTTTATGCAACAGCGATGTGTTGGACCACAATTGTAGTTAACATTTGTTCACTACAGTAATGATCTATCCATACCGTTCTCATACAAGAAACGTGAAATGATCGTATTCCGACATAATTTTTATCGACCATATCTATAGTTAATATAAGTTCACAGTACCATTGATCTCTCGCACCATCAGGGCTTCGTGCTTGTTAGAACGAGCTTGAATGAAGTTTTCGAAACACTTTTCTTGAACAACTAAGAGTATAGGTGTTTGGTTCCTTACTATCCTTTAGTAGATTCTGAATGCCAAAATATTTGTTTGTGTTATAATTTATTATGCTTCAAGTGGAAAATTTGTTACTTCGATGTTTTTAGTTAATTACTAATTTCTAAAGTGATTTCTACAGTTTATTGCTTTACTGCTTACTGATTTTGCTAAGCGCCGTCTTCAAATGACAGTTCACTGAAGTGAGAGAGCTGTATGCTCGTTGTGTAGCTTCATACAAACATTGCTCTCCTAGTTTTGTATTGCAGTTTACTTTTTTCTTAAAATCAAATCTTCTCCTTTTGAACTGATTATCGTGGTAACAACGGCCTTAAAGAACGTAATGAAATTCTGTATCTCTGTTTACCAGTTTCCTGAAAGCAATCTGCGAATTTTGGTAACTTTGCCATTGATATCGAAGGAATTGCTGACTACATCTGTAGTGAGCGCTATAATAACAGGCAGTAATAACTGAATATCATAGTCTAGGTGTTGCTTTTCAGATGCTTCCTTCCGCTGTAACATCTGTTTCAAAACAATGAACCAAGTGTTTTGATGCCTTAAATGTTCTGGAAAAAATTATAAATGGATGTTTGAAGTTGATTTTATCCATTGAATTCTTAAATTCTATTTGATCTTTCATACCATTGCCAAATTGCTAGCGTATGGCTCCGATAGCTTGGGTGAGACGAATTTTATATTAGGATCTGATTTTTTCAGTCTCTTAAACTTGGAACCCTGAATTTGGGAGAGTATAACTCCTTCTAGCCATTAACGGACAAGTATTAATGAAACAACAGGAAGAAACTATGTCTACGTAGTTTTAAGATGTGGTTTGTTTATTTCAGAAAAGCAATCTTCCATTTTCCGAATTTCTCATTGTTGTCTACTCCCCTTAAAATCTCAGTCAATTAGTACTCGACGTTCTATGGGAGAGTGCAATGCAGGATCAAAACGCACTCTACCCGAAAGACAGATAAACTGGGGCTACAATCGGCTACAAGCGGATTATTCTGAGATGTAGGTATTCTTTCCCTTTCGAATAAATGAAAAAAATGTTTGTTCTCTTTTAAAGGTTTTCTTTCTTTACCTTTGTACTTCACGTATCCTATTATTTAACCGCCCACTTTTTGTTTGCTTATTACTTTTCTAGTTTAAGTGCGGAATTTAAAAATTAAGAAAAACAAATAAAACGATACTAAATCAGTCTCTCAGGTATCTTTATTAGAGAAAATATTTTTCAGCATCTTCAAACGCAATCAAGGAAAATATATTAAATTCTTCTTCAAGAAAGACAATGAGCGATGCTTTTAAAAGAATAGTTGGTGATCTCATTTCAGTTTCGTCCTTTTCAGCTATGCGTAAAGTCTCCAATCCACTTTCATTGCACCCTTACTGGCATTAAAACGATCTTAAGCAGCGTTTCCGGTGATAATATTACTTTTTTTTTTTTTATATTTCAAAGCAAAATACCGTCATTTTGGAAGAGATACTTAATAAGTATTTACTTTCTGAAAATTGATCACTGAGGCTCATAATCCTGCAGTCAAATAAAATACAAAACAGATCACTGGAGAATACTTCCTGTCCTATCATAGCGATATTTAAGGCTAGAAATAAAAATATGTATTTGAACTTTCTGTATCGATCGGTTTGCCCAACTTTTAATAGCAGCGCTTCCTCCGCTAGAGCTGGATCATTAAAACACACGCCGCCTCTTGAAAGGGTTTATTAGATATAAAAAAGATGAAGAAAAAATAAGTCAAGCACAAGAAAGACATTTGTGAATTTATGAAGGTAGAACCATATCCTGGAAAATTGCCAGAAACTGACTTTCCTCCCCCTCATTTTTTTGGACTCTGATTTTTATGACTGTCGTCGGTGAACTCCGGCTTACCCAGAAAATGGAATCGCATATTTTATTTTCCAAAGATACAAGTCTCCGCGCTCTTCTACCTATCTCCACACACACATGAATTACTACCTTCCATTCGCGAATAAATTGAGTATGGAATTCGACGATAATTAGATTCGATACCGAAGTAGAAAGAGTTCGAAAGGAAGCTTCAAACAAAGAAGGAAAAAAAGGGAATTGAACTTTAATCGCCGCGAAACGGTATGTAACTCAGCTTTGTACACATTCGTCGTTTAAGATAGATTTTCTACTTACTTGAGCTCCAAATATTCCGGCATTAATGACTACCGTCTTTTTTTACTTTGATATTCATTTTTGCATTTCAAGATGAGGACTTCAAAGCGAAAGTAATCGCCTTAGATTCGTTTTGATATGCAGGAGGATAGTAATGAAAATCTTCGGTGCGCCCTCCAGCCCCAAACGAGAGCCAGCGAAATGTTTCTAACAAGATGTTCTTAACAGGGTAACATGATTAAGAAATTCGGGGTATTACAGGAAGAGCAATACACTCGCATATATATGTAAAAAAAAAAGGTATCATTTCTTCAGATACTTTTTTACTGCAAAATTACAAAGCTGTTGTTCTCTACATCCGTGTACCAAATATATATCGACTCACAGGCGCCGACTGCATGGGTGCTCCTGGGCTATTACGCAGTCCTAGCTTAAGAAAAATCCATTACTGGGCATGTTTGATTTTTTAAAGAGAGTTAACGTTTTTATTTTATTATTTAAGTACTTTTATCAAATTAATTCTTACAGCAACTGTGTATACGGTAGCAAATGTTAAGAGGTGTAAATAAATATTACTATATACAGATGAGAAACACATTATGCAACGGTTTTTTTGTCATTTAAGCACATGTTAGTGTATGTTGCAACAGATGTTAATGTATTAGCATTTGTAAGAGTTTATATTTACCACAGCTAAAATATACGGTACGTGAAACATTGGAACATACCAATGTAAATGCGCCTGTAAAGCATAACTTGCGCATTTTATAAATCAATTCGGAATTCCTTTTCGAATGAGTCATTAATAAATTTTAAGGGCGCAAAAATAAAGTTCGAATACCGATTCTGCGTCAGTCGCCATCAAAATATACAGACAAAATAAGTTAGCTGAACCATTTAACTGTAATTTTTTAAATCTCTCAAAATCAAGTAACTTTTTTAAGGCGTTGACAAAGCAGGTAATTTAATAAATCCTGGCCTTCGCTGCTAGTCTATGATTTGAAAAATGAGGAAAAACAACAAGCATAAATGGGAAAATGGACAATTAAAGACTTAATTTTTATTTTTTTTCTCTTTCGAAGTTTCGTTCAGAATTGCGCTTTGGGAACCCGAAATGCTCGCTAAACCCTTTGGTTTTTTTAAAAGTACTCGTCCCCGTTTTCTTCTGGCAAATATTAACAGCTCAGCTTGGATTTTACTCTGCGAGGCTCAGCGCCCACTGATTTTTTTAAAAGTCAGCGCGTGTATATCGAATTCAGGTTCTGAATGAAAGTGGAACCAATGACACCAAAAGGTTTTCCATGGAATGAAGTATATATCACTGAAAAACATCGGCATATTTTGGTTTAGAAGAATTTCTTGCAATAAATGAATAACCAAACATGATAAATATTTAATAAAAAAAGAATTAAATGCAGCTGTCGGGAGGTATTTATTTTTAAATAAATATTAATTTGATGAATTGCAGGATAAATTCGGGATGCCGTGTTGGAGAAAGAATGAAGTCCGAAGCTGATTTCGTTACGTTCCTAATGGATTTAGCGTAATCTTTATTATATTGTCCAATCACAGCCAATAAGAAAAGTAAAGGACCTTGAGTTTTGTTTCCGTGGAAACGTGTCTTTGATATGAGCCATACGGCCCAGTAGAGGTGAGAATTAGGATTCAGAGGGTAAATTCGGCTCAATCGAATTTGCATAACACATTTTTGGAAATTAAGTCATAGAAATGTCTCCCAGCAGTCGTGCACACTGCTTTCACGTGGAGAAAAGAAAAAGTTGTTTATTAATTCTGACTACTCTTCGCTAAGTGCTGACACAGTGTCCTGTGATCAGTTCCTGTGCAACACCTGAAAGAGTGAAGGCCGCCCCGGTGGCGCAGTGGTCTAAGGCGCTGGCCTCTGATCATTCGTCCGTAAGGGGTCTGGGTTCGAATCCCGGTCAGGCATGGATGTTGTGTTTGTCTTACGGCACTGGCTCTCTCCCTTCCCTGGAGCCAGTGACCCTAAATTAGGGACGGGCGACTGCTTATAGCCCATTGAGTTGCTCACGGTGGTCGTTAAACCTCCAATCAAAAAAAAAAAAAAAAAAAAAAAAAAGAGTGAAGGACTCTAGATGTTCACACGCTCTCTTCCTGCGCTGCGATGTATTCGCAAGCACGTGCTCGTGTTTCGCTAACGCTCAAGATTTATTTCTACGTACTTTTGAAAACCTTTTATTCCTTTAATGTGTTGTATGTGTTCGAGTGCAGTAAGAATGATTGTACACTTTGAAAAGTTTGATATATAGGAAAGATCACTAGAAATATTAAGAATGTTTCTTTCTTTTTTTCCTCCTTAGAGAATATCCTCTGCCCCTGTATGCGCATACATTTTACAACCCTTCATCCTAAAACCCATACGGAACCTACACTTTGTAAGAAATTTTTAATCCACTTGTGCACAAATGGTGCGATATTCGACTTGCATGGAAATCGCACGTAACATATCTAGCACATAATCCCTCATTTGGAACTTAGACCCAATTCGGAGGACGGGCCGGAAATCAGCTATCATGATCACTCAGTCAACGGGGCGACAGACGCTGGTGCAATGAGCAGTCTTAACACTACTACTACTACTACTACTACTACTACTACACTGCTGGCCATCCAAAATGCAACACCAAGAAGGAAGCATCCGATTGGCCTGAAATTCGCAGCATGCGTTGCCCGCGAGAGGACATGCGAACGATTAGCATTGCAGGGCATATGCAAATCATATGCGCCCGGCACGCAACCAAGAAGCACTATAAGAAGGGTGCACTGAAGGTGGGGTGTAAGTAGTGGAAGTGTGTTGTGCTGCCGAACCTGTGCGTGGGAAGCTTCCTGATGCCTCGTCGCAGAATACGGCAGTCATTCCAGCACGTTTCGGAGTTCGACAGAGGACGAATAGTGGCCTTTTGCGAAAGCGGTTTATCGTACCGAGACATCGGCGCCCGTGTGGGATGACATCCGGCCACAGTGAGGCGAGTATGGATTCGGTGGGTGCAGGAGGGACGGACAGACCGACGTGAGAGATTGCCGCAGCCACGGCACACCACCGAACGAGAGGACCGGCATGTTGTGCTGCGGGAATTGACGGCTCGCACCGCCACATCACGAACGTTAGCGCAGGAATTAGGGTGTGTTGCGCAACAACCTGTGTCAGCACGTACCGTTCGACGTCGTCTTCAGGAGCAAGGCCTCGTCGAACGGCGCCCATTGCTCCGATTACCATTGACGTTACACCATCCGAGTGCGGCGGCAGTGGGACTTTGAACGCCGCACCTGGTCTACGGAATGGCACGACATTGTTTTCTCCGACGAATCCCGCTTCTGCCTGCAACACCACGATTGTCGGATCCGCGTGTGGCGGCACCCCGGCGAGAGACTGTATGACGCCTGCAATATGCATCGCCATACTGGTCCGTCGCCTGGCGTTATGGTTTGGGGCGCAATTGGATATGACACCCGCACCCCTCTCGTGCGAATCGCCGGTACACTCAACAGCCACCGAGGCATGTCCAACGTTTTGGAGCCTGTTGTCCTCCCTTACCTGCAGGGCCTGCCAGCGGCCACGTTTCAACAGGACAATGCGCGCCCGCACGTGACACGCATCGTGCAACAATTCTTAACGGCCAACCAGGTGTCACTGCTGCCGTGGCCCGCCTGGTCTCCCGATATGTCGCCCATCGAACACGTCTGGTCGCTGATCGGCAACCGAGTGGCCCGGCGAACACCACCCGCGGCTACGCCTGATGAACTGTGGCAACGTGTGGAAGGAGCCTGGACCGACATACCCCAAGCCCGCATCCAAAGCCTCTTTTGTTTCAACTTCATATTATTTCTCATACACTGTTACAAATTGGTACTTAGAAATACGCAAAATGTACTCGTTTTTGAGAGCACTATGGACTTATAATAGCTCCGAGTACTACTGTCTTATTTTTGAGTACATATAGGGAATCAATTGTGAGTATATCCGGTATTTCTCATTTGAAATATATTTACTAATTTTTTAAGTATATATGTCAAACAACCATTTCAAACAAGGCAATGTATTTCAAATATATGTGCTCTAACTTCATTCAGCTTCTTCAGGGCACAGAAACTAAAGGAAGTTAGAGCGAATCTAGCTATTCTGACAGGATAGTTTGTAAGTGAGAGAAACCCACTAGCTGGCGCCACCGTACAAGCGTACAATTTTGCAAATAGAATTCCCAGAGAAATTAGGGGTCTCAGGAACTTTAACCGGGGGATTCCCACCCGGGAGCCGTCGCTTAATGTGCTCGTCCGATGCCCGGCGGATATTCAGCGTTTGTTAGAAATTCACATTACCAGGCTAGGTTTGAACCTGGGTTCCCTCCATCAGTAGTCTGAATCTCTAACCACTAAGCCATCAGCGGTTCGATCTGAAATTTGGAATATGTGTACTCCATACATGCTCATTTATTCACAGAATAAACTGAAAGTGTTAGGTGTGTAACTTAATTCTCGGCCACAGGCACGACACGCTGACAGCATATTATTGCAAATCGAATACGTACCTCATCAGGGAAATAATCCTCGTCGTATTGGATACATTTGAGCCATCGGTCAAGGAGCTGCCGAATGCCACTGCGGTAAAATGAGGGCTGTTTCGAGTTAAAAAAGTCATCAATACTTGTGTGGACCTCCTCGACACAAGTGAAGTGCGTATCACTCAGGTGATGTTGCAGGGAGCGAAAGAGGTGATAATCCGACGCGGCGAAGTCTGTAGAATACGCCTGGTGGGACAAAATCTCCCATTCCAGGTCGGTGATCGTGTTTAAAGTCGTTTTCGCGGTGTGAGGATGCGCGTTATTTTGAAGCAACAGGACCGACTTTCCGCCCTTGCTGGCGTATGGCCTTTTCGCTTCCATTGCGTCACTCACACGAATGAGTTCCTGACAGTAACGCTCAGCATTGACCGTTTCACCTGGTTTGAGCATCTCATCGTGTACGACACCGCGCTGATCCCACCATATTCACAGCAACAACTTCCTGGCATGGATATTCAGTTTGGCGGTACTGGTGGTAGACTGACCTGGATAAGCCTACAATTTCCGCCGCTTAGGATTATCGTAGTGGATCCACTTCTCATCACAGGTCAAAATTTTGTGGAGGAAATCCTTCTTCTTGAATCTGGACAGCAAGCACACAGCAACATCGTAGCGCCTAGACTTGTTCTCAGCTGTGAGATGGTGGGGCACCTAACGGCCCTCCTTGTGAATCCTTCTAAGCTCGTGCAGGCGCTTTGTAATGGCTTGCCAAGTTACGCCAAGTTCCTGAGCGAGCTCTGACTGCGTGCGACAGGGATCCGATTCCAACAGTTGTACCAGTTCTTCATTGTAAAATTTATGTGTCTGTCCCGGACGTTCTGCATTACGGAGATCGAAATTTCCCTGCTTAAACCGCAGGAACCACTTCTTACACGTACTTTAGGACACAGCAGCTTCACCCAAAGCAGCACAAATCATTTGATGGGCTTCTGCGGCACTTTTCTTCAGCTGAAGCGCGAACAGGAGGCAGTGCCTCAAATGTTGCTTCTCGAACGACATTGCTTTCACCGACAACTTTCGTCCCGTCTGTCACTACAGATGTGAGCGGTTATGGTTGCCTGAAAAGTTGTTGGATGGCGCTGTAATCAGCCATTATCGCACACAGCTATTTGCGTTTGCCGACGTTCTATGATCGCTTGCGGTTAATAGCCGAGAATTAAGTTGCACACCTAATATATTATTCGATGGTACATCTGGGATAATAGATATACTCGTTTTCACATGCTGGGCAAATAGACCGCACAATTTTATGACACATATAGTGATGAAGCGACAATATACACTGGTGTGCAAACATTAAGGACGAAGAGGAGAAATTAGCATAACAGCTAAACGAGCAGGCAGAACGGACCGAAAGACCACTCAGGAGATACACTAGGGTCCGGTATGGTAGGGCATGCGCATATATGCAGCATGACGTGGGGGGGTGTCGGAAGGGTATAAAGCACACGGGTGGTGTACGCTCAGCAATTCGGTGAAAGCTATTGCACGGTGTACATCGGTTTGAACGACATAGAGTTGCTGCCACCGTGCGATATGACCAACAGGCAATCTAGTAGACAACATCTAGATGACTTAACCCGAGGTCGCGTCATTGAGAAGTTGGAAGAAGGTCGAAGTGTGACTAGTGTGGTCGAGGAGTTCGGGATCGCTCACAGCATCGTTTCACGAGCTTGGACAGCATTTCAAACGACAGAAACAGCTGTCCAAGAGTTTAGCAGTGGTCGTCCACGAGCAACCACGGCGGCGGACGACCGGTATATTGTCCTACAGGCGAGAAGAGACAGACGGCAGACAGCGAGAGAAATCGCAAGGCACATGCAACAGACAACTGGACGTCCGTTATCGCGTTTTACCGTGGCCAGGAGGCTGCACAAAGGTGGTCTATTAGCACGACGACCAGTACGGTGCGTGCCATTAACGCCTGCTCACAGGAGACGGTGGTTTCTGTGGTGCCAGGAACACAAGAACTGGACACCTCAGCAATGCGGTCGAGTTCTTTTTACGGATGAGAGCCGATTTAGTCTGACGAGCGATTCTGGACGTATACACATCTGGATAGAGCAGGGAACAAGCAATCACACCTCCAACATCATCGAAAGGGACCGATTTGGAGGTGGCGGTGTTCTCCTTTAGGGTGGTATCATGCTTGGTAGCCGTACTGACCTCCACATCTTCCAAAGAGGTTTAGTCACTGGTGTACGCTATTGTACTGAGGTTCTCCTGCCTCACGTGCGTCTGTTTAGAGGTGCTGTGGGTCCTGAGTTCCTCTTCATGGACGACAACGCTACACCTCATCGTACAGTGGCTGTCGCAGAGCTGTTGGAGAGTGAATATATTCAACGCATGGATTGGCCCGCAAGGTCCCTGTACCTAAATCCAATCGAACACGTGTGGGACCTTCTCTGGAGACGCTTGGCAGCACGTCACCAGCCGCCAGCAACGATTCCGCACTGCGATTGGTGCTACAAGAGGAATGGGCCACGATGCTTCAACAGCCCCTTGACAACCTCGTTCTCAGCATGGACAGACATTGTAAATCCTGCAACGCAGTCAGCGGTGATCATATCCCCTACTAAAGACTGGATTTTTCTTGGCAGCCGCCTGTCACATGGACGTTTCTGTATTCTGTCCAGTTGTGCTCGAAGCCACCTTTTCAATAAAGTGCCTTTGTATCCTTCGGATTCCTTGTTTGGACGGTTTTGCTCACTTGTCCCGTATTCTTACATCTTGGGGATCTTATGGTATGATTTGAGTCGATGTGGAGCACTTCTGTACGACGTTACATTCGAAAAACCGTCTCGTCCTTAATTTTTGCACGCCAGTGTATTATTTATGAGATTGACACTTAATGTAAAAACGTGCACAAAGATACTTTATGCATAATTAAATTATTTGTTATCAGTGACGTTTTAGTACTAATTATTTATGTGTGTCACTTTACACATTTATTAAACAATTTCTCTTGAAATGGATAATATCTAAAATGAAGTAATACGAGATTATTTGTAAGTACGATTACTTCATTTTAGATAATATCTAAAATGAAGTAATCGTACTTACAAATAATCAATAAATCAATATGTATTTATTGATTATTTGTAAGTACGATTATTTGTCTATTTGTAAGTACGTGAGGATACTTATTTTTGAGCATGTCATGTACTCGTTTACGGCACGATTGTACTTTAAAAAATAGAGTAGGTTCAGGTCCTCATTTTTAAGTATATTTTTTTAACAGTATATGCATCAAAGTAGGGTTATTTCGACTATAACTGAAATCAGAAGAAATGTTTCACTAAGCCAGGAATGTTAAATGTCTGGGGGGGGGACGAACTCCCTCCCCGCCACCCTCGCAATGTACGGAGTGGAGCAACTAACAACCAAAAGGGTCTAACCTCAGTAAAAAAATATTTTTATTTTTTTATTTTTTTGCGGAAACTGCATGTGAAATTGATTCAAGATATAGCTAGGAATTTTTGACGGGATATTTCAATGAAGTATTAAAAAGAAAAGGAATTATTCCGCACTTTTTCTCAACAAGTAAAATTCTTGAAAATCATTTTCACGGTTTAAATTTATAAAAATTGGATGACGCGAAAGGAACTATTCCAGACAAATTGTGGCTGCTTTTCACAGTCATAGTAATAATTCCTGCACATGTATATTAACAAAAGAATGTGAAAGAAATTTCAGTTCAGTGAATGAAATTCTTATACCAACGGTTTGATGTATTGCAATTGTATCACATAACTTCTCATCCATTCCTCAGAATATAATGAACTGAATGCTGTTCTTCGGGTTGATGAAGAAGCAGTGATTTGTGTCCCTTTTTCTTCTTTTCGTAACAAAGTTAAGAGAAAACAAATGTACTGTATGCAAAACATTATGATATTATTATAAGTTTTTTTTTGTATATTGAAGACTAAATAAATTATGTAGTTTACTTTTTGTGTGCCATAACTCTTAATTGTTACTTTATTTACTTGCTTGTTTACATTATGTATTTTCGCATAAATCGAGATGGTCATTAGAGAGTTATGTGATTTGTGTGCGTGGTAATGAGACATTTCGAAGAGGTTGACTTTAGTTCTCTAAAAGAATAAAATTTTCATGACATGATAATTTTTGCGTAAGAATCTTTTGTAGTACGTCGTAATGGTATCATTTAATTACAACGTTTGGCAATAAGTTTAATTACATGCAATAATCTGCATTACTTCGGCTTTACGAAAAATATCTGTATGTTCCAAAGAATTTGAATTATTAAAACGCCGATAAAACCTAGTTAAAGATATGGAATTTAAAAATTTCAGTGATTGAAGGGTAATAGATTTTTGCGAAAGGGTCTTGATTATATTTTTGCGGGGGACTGAAGCTTTTCTGGTACGCCATTTGCAGCTGCATTTTAAAATGCAAAGGAAATTGTGCGTGAATAACGTATAGATGTAAAGGAAAGCACCAACTTGTTTCGTGACGCTGCAGTGTCTTACGAATAAGCAACTTAAGAAAATAACACGATAATTGTTGCTTCAAATGCTCTATATGCCCACTGAGCGTGATTCGTCATTTCGCTATTATATGATGCTGAAAGAAATATCTTAGATTTCTCCAAATCTTAAGTGTACGTAGGAAGATCATATTTCTCGTTTATTTAGCACACATACAAAAATGTTTACTCAGAGCATAATGCAATGCTTAACTCTTCCGAAATCTAAAATAGCACCACTAAAGGCTCTTTTACGTAGAGCAACCATGAACGCAACAATCACATTTTTAAGCATGTAAAAATCTATTCAGGTTTAATAATAAAATGTAAACTAAAAACGCATTCGCTAAATATTATACATGAATTCTAAACAGTAAACACAGTCCATTCACTCTTAGATTACAGTCGGGGATGGAGCCAATCAACTAAGTGAAATCGGGAAATAAAAACTGAATCGACACTCCGAACTGATTTTCGCATTCAAAATTTCTGCATTTTACTAAGTAAGACAGGAAAAACTCATGTTACCTGTCGACTTCTTCCATCTGAGTTAGAACTTTAACTTCAAAAAAAATATTTATAGTTCTGTTACCGTATTTAAACAAACGAAAGGATAGACAAAATTATTAAAACAACAAGCCCGGTTTCATTATTCTGAAATTTTGGCGTACATTCGGCGTTCTACATTTGGCTCCAAAACTCTGAGATAGAAAACTCTTAACGTCCCAGGGAAAGAGATGTACTTGGAAGAATCATTCCCAATAAAATTTATTATTTTCCTACTATCAACATCAGCTACGAAACAGAGTAAAGAAAGTAATTGAGAATATCTTTTTCAGCGAAACGTACTGTCGTTATGGTACTAACGACGTCCGTATTGTTAAAGGAAGACGCACATCTGACATTTTGCACAAATGAAGGGCACTTACTCATTTGAATCATCGTTCACCGGGGTACATAATGACGAGAAAAGCGCAAATGCTTTCTTCTTAGAAGCATGGACGCCAACGTAGGAGGGCAAGAGGGGTGAATTTCTTGCTGCAGGAAATGGGATCATGGCCTTTCTGTTCTTGTGAGGAACTACCGAGACTTTCGCGACAATACTAATTGCTAATAGTTCTGTAGAACTTCTGGATGCGTGCGTATGGAGTGAAAAAAGAAACAAAAAAACATTGGGGATTTTCAGTAGAAAAAGCTGAAATTTTCAGTAAAAAATTTAAAGTAGAAATTTCCCATTGCATGTTAGAGAACAGCATACATACGTATAGTACGGAAAAGTATGAAAGGCAAAAAAAATTTTTAAATATATTATCCTCTGCAGTAGCTATTCACTGTTTAGAAAAGATCTCTTGAAAATATTCCCATAAATTGTCTTGAGGCCATTTTTTTTTATTCTCGATAACCCGTATCGTGGTGCATGTGACACAAGTGGCCAGAATGATTAAAAAACGACAAAGAAAGTTCTTCATTGTCGTAATGTGTTGTCTAATTTCATTTATCCACTTTTTCAATGTAATTTTTGGTCTTCTGGTTTTCAGTTAAATTATTGTGTTGAGAGTGTAGTAAAAATGTTTAAAGAACCAGAAGACACAGTGGAAATTTGGAAATTTGCATATGGTGTTTGTTTATGTTATTCGTAGTTACAGTGTCTTTTGCCCCCACCTGAAAACTAAGCTATGGGCGCCCATGCTTAGAAGCAAACTATTTCTGTCGTACCGAAATGGCCCATAATACTCCGAAAAATAATGTAATATTAATATTTTTCATTGAAGCGAAATGCATGGTGAATATCTCCATAAAGAAGAACAATTTCTCTGTGGTGCCAATGTACACTTGTTGCAAAAAATAATGAAATCAATAATGTCTGCAAATAAGTAATCAAAAATTGTTTGTTACATGTACTGTGATGTACCGAAGTGTATCTTTTACAAGAGAGTTATACACAGTAGAACTTCTGAATGCATATGTATATGTGATACAGATATTATGCAAGTTAGTCCCAAAATACTTCCTTCAGTGTAATGCACTAATAAGTGTCGCAAACACAATAGAATTTCGACAGTGCGAGAGTGCATACAGTACGAGCCAGTCGCGGGTGCAGGACGTGCTGGCTTGACCTTGCAGGGACTGACGATCTTCTACAAGAGTATCAGAAGCACAGCGTGATTGCCGCACGGTGGCGCAGTTTGTCTAAATAAACTATGGGTTCGAATTCCTGTGAGGAAAGGATGTTGTGTTTGTCTTTCGGCATTAGCTCTCTCCCTTTCTTCGAACCAGGGGCCCTGAATTAGGAACGGACGGCTTCTTATATAGCCCACTGTGTTGCTCACGGCGTTTGTTAAAACCCCAATGAAAAAAAAAACCAAAAAAAAACCCTGCTTGTTTGACTTCGATTGGGCTGAAAGTCGGCGAAAAACTAATAAGTGAGCCGCTTCGACACCCTTGAAGTTTTTCCCTGACAAATAAGGTACATTGCAAACTGGTTTCTGTCTATAGTACTGACAAATGGGTAAATCTGTCGCAGGCAATGCTTAGATAATGCTAGACATAAAATGACTTTACGAAATCTTTAGTTGAGGTTACAGAAGAGTTTTTCTTTGAAAGTGATATAGAGTTCTTTGAAGTCCATTGAACGTTAACTGCTGTTGAGATAGCTTGTTTTACGTATACGTTTTCTTTCTTTTTTAGCACGTCTTTTGTCAAAAAAGTTCGTGCTCATGTTATCGGTTTGTCCGTCCGTCCGTCCGCCTGTACCCACGATATCTCTGCAACTATTAGTCCGATTTGAAAAATTCTATTTGCATTGGGAAGCTTCAAATATGAAAATGATGATCCTTCATTTCGTTTCTTTTTACGATGTACAATTTCGCCGCTAGAGGGCGTAAATGCAGATGATGTCGAATTCAAAAAATACGTTTTATTCCACATATTTGCTTCTAAACATCCGATTGAAAAAAAAAAAATTCATCTTTCGAATCCATTTATGTCGAAGAGTAAATTAGATATAGTTACTTTTTCAAATTACACATAGATTTTCCGCTAGGGGCGTGGAAGAAAATTACATTTTTCCTGATAACCCTTCTTCTAAAGCTCCGATTTGAAAAAAAAAATTCTTCAGCGGATTCATCTCCTGATGGAAAATCTTTTGCATATAATTTCAAATTTTGGGTAAATTATACTTTGGCCACCAGGGGGCGTAAGTGTTAATTTTTGCTTCTGATATATTTGCCATAAAATCTGAGCTTCTAAAATATCGATTGAAAAAATTATTTCGTCGACTGATGCCACTCACATCGATAAAACTTTTCGAAATATTTTCTTCTTAAAATATTCCACAGTTTCTCCGCCAGGGGGCGTAAATGTGCATCTTATTTTTGTCAATATATCTACTTCTAGGAGTCCGATTAAAAAAATTCCTTCTTTGTTAGCACGTCTTTTGTAAAAAAAGATCGTGCTTCTGTTATCGGTTTGTCCGTCCGTCTGTACCCACGATATCTCCGCAACATTAGTAAGATTTGAAAAATCCTTTTTGCATTGGGAAGCTTGAAATATGCAAATGATGATCTTTTATTTCGTTTTCTTTTACGATGTACAATTTCGTCGGTAGAGGGCGTAAATGCAGATGATGTCGAATACAAAAATGCGTTTTATTCCACATATTTGCTTCTAAACATCCGATTGAATTTTTTTTTATCTTTCGATTCCATTTATGTCGAACAGAATTTTAGATATAGTTACCTTTTCAAATAACACATAGATTTTCCGCTAGAGGGCGTAAAAGTAAATTACATTTTTCCCGATAACTCTTCTTCTAAAACTCCGATTTGAAAAAAAAATTCTTCAGCGGATACATCTCCTGATTGAAAATCTTTTGCACATAATTTCAAAATTTTGGCAAAGAATACTTTGGCCATCAGGGGGCGAACGTAGTTAATTTTTGCTTCTGATATATTTGTCATAAAATCGGAGCTTCTAAAATATCGATTGAAAAAATTCTTTCGTAGACTGATGCCACTCACATCGATAAACCTTTTCGGAATATTTTCTTCTTAAAATATTCCACAGATTCTCCGCCAGGAGGCGTAGATGTACATCTTATTTTTGTCAATATCTCTACTTCTAGCAGTCCGAACTGAAAAATTCCTTCTTTGTTGGATAGTGTTTTGCGTGTGACATGTTTTTCATATAATTTCAAAATTTTCAAGTAATTCACAGACTTTCCGCTAGGGGGCGTATCAGTAAATTGCGTTTCTCCCTATATCTCTGCTTCTAAATCTCCGATTTGAAAACTTCTTTCTGCATGCACCGGATACAGCTCCTGGTGGGAAATCGTTTGCACATAATTTCTAATTTTTGTAAAAAAAATAGTTTGGCCACCAGGGGCGTAAATCTTAATTTCTTCTTCTGTTGTATTTGCAGCAAAATATGAGCTTCTAAATTCGCGATTGAAAAAAACGTCGTTTGTTGACCGATACTACTCATGTCGACAAACCTTTCAAAAACATTTTCTTCTTAGAATAATGCAGGGTTTCTACGCCAGGGGGCGTAGATGTATATCTTATTTTTGTCAATATCTCTACTTCTAGGAGTCCGATTTGAATAATTCCTTCTTTGTTGGATACTGTTTCCGATGGGAAATGTTTTTCCTGTGAATTTTAAATTTTGAAGTAAATCATAGACTTGCCGCTAGGGGCACAAAGGTATATTGCGTTTTCTGCGTTATTTCTGCTCCTAAAGTTCTGATTTGAAAAATTATTCCTGTATCGCATACAAGACCTGATGGAAAATATTTTTCACATAATTTCTAATGTTTGGTAAAGAATGGTTTAGCCAGCAGGGGTCAGAAGGGTTAATTTCTGCTTCTGAAGTATTTTTGCAAAATCTGGACTCCTGAAAACTCGACTAATTTTTTTTTCTTCGGCCGATACCGCTTATATGGATAAACCTTTTGAGAATACTTTCTTCCTAAAATAATGCATGTTTTTCCCACCAGGGGACGTAAAGTCACATCTTATTTGTGTCGATATCTCTGTTTCTAAGAGTACGTAAGCTCACGATTCCGTTTACAGCAATACCTGAGTGATTAAAAACCCAATTGAAAATCTTCTTTCTTTCGTCAGATCTATTGTTTTCCATACCGGTCCCATTGACTATGAATAGCTTTGATAAATTTAATTTGCCTCAGAACGGGTTCAAAAGACGCGTTTATTACACCCGAAAATTCGGTGTCATCTTTCTTGTTGGATAGTGTTTTCAGTGTGTCATGTTTTTCATATAATTTCAAAATTTTCAAGTAATTCATAGACTTTCCACTAGGGGTCGTACAGGTAAATTGCGTTTTCCTCTATATCTCTGTTTCTAAATCTCCGATTTGAAAAAGAATTATGCACCAGATACAGCTCCTGATGGGAAATTCTTTGCACATAATTTTAAATTTTTGTAAAAAATGGTTTGGCCACCAGGTGGCGTAAGTCTTAGTTTCCGCTTCTGATGTATTTGCGCCAAATATGAGCTTCAAAAATCTCGATTGAAAAGAAAGTTGTTTGTTGACCGATACTACTCATGTCGATAAACCTTCTTGGAACATTTTCTTCTTGAAATAATGCATGGTTTCTACGCCAGATGGCGTAGATGTATATTTCATTTTTGCCAATATCTCTACTTCTCAGAGTCCGATTTGAAAAATTCCTTCTTTGTTGGATAGTGTTTCCGATGCGAAATGTTTTTCCTATAAATTCAAAATTTTCAAGTAAATCATAGACTTTCAGCTAAGGGGCACAATGGTAAATTACGTTTTCTGCATTATTTCTGCTCCTAAATCTGCGATTTGAAAAATTCTTCCTGTATCGCATACAAAACCTGATGGAAAATAGTTTTCACATAATTTCTAATGTTTGGTAAAGAATAGTTTGGCCACCAGGGGCATCAGTGTTAATATCGGCGTCTGATGTATTTGTAGCAAAACCTATGATCCTGAAAACCCGACTATTTTTTTTTCTTGGACCGATGCGGCTCATGTGGATAAACCTTTTGAGAATACTTTCTTCCTAAAAGAATGTATGGTTTTCCCACCAGGGGACAGAAAGTCACATCTTATTTTTGTCGATATATCTCTTTCTAAGAGTCCGATTTGAAAAATTCTTTCTATGTTGGAGAGCGTTTCCGGTGCGAAATGTTTCTCATACTGTATAAATTCATGTTTTTCTTAACGCACAAGTCTGCAACCAGAGGGCGTAAGCTCACGATTCCGTTTACGGCAATTTTTTTTTTTTTTTTTTTTTTTTTTTTGATTGGAGGTTTTAACGACCACCGTGAGCAACTCAATGGGCTATAAGCAGTCGCCCGTCCCTAATTTAGGGTCACTGGTTCCAGGGAAGGGAGAGAGCCAGTGCCGTAAGACAAACACAACATCCATGCCTGACCGGGATTCGAACCCGGACCCCTTACGGACGAATGATCAGAGGCCAGCGCCTTAGACCACTGCGCCACAGGGGTGGCTGCCGTTTACGGCAATATCTGAGGGATTAAAAACCCGATTGAAAAACTTCTTTCTTCTGTCAGATACTATTGTTTTCCATACCGGTTCCATTGGCTTTGAATAGCTTTGATAAATTTAATTTGGGTCAGAGCGGATTCAAAAGACGTGCTTATTACACCCGAAAACTCGGTGTCATCTTTCTTGTTTTTTTGGGGTTTTTTTGTGGCGAAAATTCTATCTCAATAAATGGTAATAACAAGAGAAACATTCTGAAGCAGACTAAATAAGAAGCTTTCAAGAGACTAGAAAGCCGCACCGCTGGAGCACGGGTCTAAGCGATGGCCTCTGATCATTCGTCCGAAAGGGGTCCGGGTTCGAATCCTGCCTGGTGAGGCATGGATGTTGTGTTTGTCTTACGGCACTGGCTCTCTCCCTTCCCTGGAACCATTGTGACCCCAAATTAGGGACGGGCGACTGCCCATTGAGTTGCTCACTCTGGTCGTTAAACCTCCAAAAAAAAAAAAAAAAAAAGAGGAGACTAAAAAACAGTGGGAGAATAAAAATCTTGTTGCATAATGTGGAGCAGAAGAAGTAACAGCGGCCGTTTGGAGCTGAGATGGGCAAAAAAAGATTGAAGAGTTTTGCTCCCGGAAGTACTCAGAAGATGCGTCACAGCTGCGAAGATCTATGAAGAGAGCAGAATACGAAAAAAACTAGTGAGGCCTCTCTTGTTTCTTTCATTTTGCCAACAAAGACAAAAAAGTAGTCCTATCAGTCGTCCAATATTCCAAGAAAAGTCAATTTTTTTCGGAAACAATTTCATAGAGCGAAAATATTATTTTGTACTACGGGAAGTGTTGGCTGGTTGCAGATGGTAGAAGAGACATGGTGTCCGATAGTTGAACGTCTACGCTAAAAACCTCCGCGGATTCAGACGCCGCCGCCGTGGCGCCATCTGGTGAAGAAATTAAACAACTCATCGAAAGTCAGTACCTTACACTGGATCATCTGTGCAGTTATGGTGAAACAAAGCTGAATTTTTAAATTCTGCTGTTCAAAACATTTGCTTTACAAGAAGAAACGACAGCTTCTGGTCACATGTAACGTAAAGAAATTTGAAAGTTCTAGCTTGCTCCAATGCATCCAGAAAGAATAAGATCAAGCTTGATGTTGTAAAAAAGTAAGATAAGGCTTTTTTAGTCAGCTAAGCTTGAGATCATACACAAGTATTACATATTTACACCGAAGAGCCGAAACATTATTACAACTTGCGTAATATGATGATGTTGGTCCACCCGGAGAGGCATAGACGCTACAAAATTTCTAAAAGTGTCTTGCTGTGCCTCCTACTAACACGTTACCAGCAGATCCTTTAACTCTTGTAAGTTACGTGGACGAGCCGCTGCAGATCAGATTTGCTGTTCTAACACAAATCACAGATGTTCTATTGGATTGATGCCTGAGGAATGTGGAGGCCAGGGCAATACCTGGAATTCTTTCTCATGTCCCGCGAACAATTCTCGAACAATTCGCGCAGTGTGGGATGGTGCATTATCCTTCTGAAGGTAGGCGCTACTAAAGGGCAATACTGTTGCCAAGAAAGGTGGTGTCTGTATACAATGATGTTTAGGTAGGTGGTAGATATTGTACTTTCCTGCACATGAATCACTGGACCCAGGGTTTCCCAATAAAATATTACCCACAGCATTACACTTACTCCACCGCTTTGTTTTCGTCCCACGCTGCATCATAGTACAAACACTTCCGTACCCAAAGGACGCTAGCATACCCCGCCGTCCACATAGTGAAACAAAGAATGAGATTCCTTGGATCAGACGACTTTTTTCCAATCATTCAAGGTCCAATTGTGATGGTCGAGTGCCCATTGTCGGCACTTTCGACCGTGGACCGAGGTTAGCATGAGCAATCTGAGCAGCATGTGGCTTCGTAACCTCATTTTCAACAGGGTTCGCTGTACTGTGTGTTGTGATACATCACCCCCGTTGCGAGCAGTCAAATTACTGGCGAGTTGCGCTACGGTATTTCTTCTGTTGGCTTGTACCGTACGGGATAGACTTCGTTCACCTCTAGCATCGCAGAGCTAGAGGTGAGGGCCAACTACCTCTAGTTTCGATGATCTGTCCTCACCTTGCCGGCGGTAATGGTTTTTTCCTCCTCGGTCCATTAAAACACAAGTGTTGGGAAACCGCTGACCACCAGCTGGCAGTGATTGGTCACTGTTTGCTGAAATATACCGCTCACGGCACGGTCGCCGTCCGTTGGTGGCAGCGGCATCAGTTGGCAGCCATTGATGGCCCTGGAGCATCGCTGTGAATTGCGGGTCTCCAAGGAAGTGCCACTTGTGGCCTGTAGCTGGCAACCGAAACAACCCCAACACGAAGTGGAAGCAACGGAACTGCGCATGCGCAAAAGCAACACCTGCAATGTCTCTCATGGTACCAGTTAGTTGAAGACGACGCTATCGCCATCGTGTTATTTTAGTGGATGTTCAGGAAAAAAAAGCCACACGTAGAGAGGCAAATTACTTTCCTAATGAAATGCCACGTCGACGAAGATCACCGTTGGAAAAAAAACATGTAAATAATTATTAATGAACTGTAAGAATTAGTCAATTATTACTCTCGTGTATTTAAAGAAACTCATTTCGTAGCAAAATTCCTGCACTAACACACAAAGAATCGAGAGTACGGACAGCCATGAAATACACCCACTCCATTCCCATGAATAACAAGAAATAATTTCTGTGTAATCTTTCGTTTTAGCATACACTAAATCGCTTCAAACAAAAGTCCCGGAGAGACATTGAAAGTCGCCATGTTGGAAAAAATAAGAATTATACGCATACCAAATTTGTCAATTATTTGAAAAAAAAAGCGACGCTATGTGGATATAATGTACTCATCCATGGGTTGAATACACAAAACTGGGAGGAATTCGGTGCTAAAAATAACGACAAGTAAAATAAAATATCTTTCCTCTTTAGAATAAATGTAGCTTCGGACCGCGGAAAGGAAGGATGCAAGGTTAAAAATGTAACAGAATGTGACATGAACGGGTAAATATACTATTTAAACAATCGCTTTTCAAGACCACAAGCACAGCACAAAACTTTGGAAAGCGTCTTTAAGTTGGTACACTCGTTAAAAATGAGTGAAGTTCCATTAAGGTAAATAAAAACAGTAGTTACGTTTAAAAAAATATGAATTGTACAAAACGGACATTTATGAAAAATACCTCGCAATATTGTAAAATTAAAAAGAGAATCCTTAGTTTCACATCGCGCAGGAAAGCGGCTCAGCTTCAAGCAAAGGGTCGTGTTTGGCAAATCAGTGTAGTGGTTAAAGACTCCGCTTTGCTTACGGAACTTCTTCGGTTCGTTTCCAGATCGTACGGTTGCCGTTTGAAAAGATCTAAACGGGCATTTTAGAGGAACTGTTGAGAAAATTTCCCAGCGACTTACCGTGATGCAGAAGTTTCGTAGGGGAAAAAAAGGTAGTTGTGCCTTTGGGAAGCTGCAGTTATTATTATTTTTTTTATGGCTACCACTGGGAAATTGGCCGACAAGATTCGGCAAGCCATCATTTAAGTCACGTGATTGCCGGCTGCCACTGCCGGGAAACTAGCGGACCACATTAGGCTACCCATCATTTATGGACCGTGTTCGCAGGGCCGCTTGTGGCATCCACTGACTGTGATGGATAACTGATGGCCCTGTTCTGGCATATGACAACTAATGGGGTGCAAACTGTTGGCCAGCTGATGGCCTGAACTGCTGGCCCATGTGGTGGCCGCCGGGACATTTTATTTATGGTTGGGCAGTGGCAACATAGTGCTGGGTTACTGCTGGCACTGTTGGGTACCAGTGCTGGCTTGAGTGCTAGCCCAGCAATATTGTATTTGCAGAGTAACCACGGCTGACCGTGACCACAATATGAGCTTTGCCGTCTCGGAAATGCTATGAGCCAGTCGTCTAGCCATTGCAATTCGGCCTTTACCAAACTCATTTAAGTCCGCTGCATTTCCCATCTGAAATACAAGAGTAACAGTCATCAACAGAATTCAGTACCAGGTGTTATTTGTACCGCTTCTTTATGTCCAGTGCATTTCCATCCGAAGAACAAGAGTAACAGGACAGTGCTCAACAGAATTCAGTATCAGGTGTTATTTGTACCGCTTTATATCTTTCGCACGCGCCAATGTTTACCTGCAGCTGCGTCGATTTGAATAAAAACGCACTGGTCATAATGTTTTGGCTCCTTGGTGTATGTCAGCATTACCTGTATTTTACAAAAGCCAAAAAGTCTGAGTGTACATTAAAAGCTTTAAGAAATGGTTTTACGAAAAATCTGGGCTTCAGACAGAAAAGTTTTTTTTTAAAGAAAACAATTTGCTGCGAAAAGCTGTTTGCTCTTTGATAATGCGCTCTAGCACCCGGACGATGAAGAACTATAATCTGGTGATATCCGTGACCTGTAACCCCCTCCCCTCCCTCTCGAACGTCACGAATATGTTTCAACCAATTGAGTTGGATGTTTTTTAAAGCGCTAAAAGAAAGATGCCGACGACAATTTTCCCAGTTTCTATTACAATCAGCCGAAGGAGTAGAAGGCTTTAAAATGAAGTCCTAAAAAGTGATAGATTGTAAAACAAATTCCAAAGTTCACGAGGCATTTTCGTTATTCCTGTCGTGGATTAATAAAATATATTTCTAATACAACTTTCCGTGAAATGACCGAGGAAACCATGGATTTTACGGATTTTTCGTATGCCAGGAATATTATGAATTTTCAGAAACCTTTCCGCACACACAATTGCTTTCTTACATTGACGGTAAACTGCTGTTTTTAAGAGGTGTTAACGGAAAATTCTAAATTTTCAGAAACATTTCCGCAGTTTCTTTCGCAGAAAAACGGAAAAATTATGTTCTCAATTTTTCTGTGTCCATATGATGGACAATTCCCGGTAATAGGAGCCATTCCCGGGAATACTTGGGATTTCATGAACTGTTAAATTTCAATCGTCTGTCGAAGGATCTGATTTTAAAGTTCTGTAGCAAGATCGGATATTGTGGACAGCATATCGCATAAAATTTTGATTATCATGGCACCGCATATTCCTTCCCGTATTTCCCATTTTGCCAACCAGCTATTGTACATTCTATTACTGTAAGAAGCTGGGTACTCAAATTTTTGTACAGGTGACTGTACGATTTCTATGTATCAGTCGCGGACACCTTAAAACAAAAGCTTTTGATACATAAACATAGGGCAGAATGCTGTAACGACGATCCCCCTATCATTATACCGTTGCCATGGAAACTACTTTGTAACTATTACAGCGAAAGGAGACAATACCGGCTGCTCTAATGAAACGACATGATTGTGTAGTGAGCATGCGCATGACAAAACATAATGTTGCGTCAGTGTGCATACTATCCTATATAATATATACCCCCTAGGGCATAATGCAACCACACCATCTGATGACGTGTCCACAGTGGACTTGAAAGTGCTCATGTTCTAATGTATATATCATTTTAACCGTAATTTTTTTAAATCGTGTAAAGACGGCAAATGTGTTCTTAATATCCTTCAGCACGAAAAATTGACTTCCTATAGTATATTTGAACTTTGCTTAAAGATAATTGACAGTCGTTGTTAGTTTAATAAGATCTCAAGTTCCAAAGTATTTTGTTGCTTCGAAGAATCACGAAGGGAAAAAAAATACGTAATTTGTAATAAGTCATTTCACACACAAAAAATAAAATTGTAACAAGCCTATTCAGAGAAATAATAATTTCCAACAGAAAATAAAACGACTAGTTTAACGGCATTAATGGAAAAAAAATCGTCATCGGACCTACAATTAGAGTTCTACTTTGAACGTAACGGTGATTCACATGTCTTTCTGGCTCGGCAGTAACACACGTGGTATCTGCTGAGCCAGCCCCGAACGACATCGGTTCGAATCCTACTAGGGGCAAAGGGAAAGTAACTACTGATGTAAGTGATGAAAAATTCGGAATCTTCGATTTTGCGATACTTGATGTCCAAATACACGGAAAACCCTAAAACGGGATTTTCTGAAATAAACAGAATTACTGACTATGCAAATTCTGTCAAAATACGGAAGTTAGAAGAAACGGGTATTTCGTTAAAAGGCGGACACCAAGTGGCAACTTTTCTGCACCCCGTTTTCAGGAATTTTCTGTGAATTCACACAATTAATTTTTTACAGTGTAGTAGTGGTGGATGTGGTTCACTGGGTAGCTGACTCAACGGACGAGATTAAGTCCGCGACAAATCATGGAGAATGATTTTAGAAAACTTTGAATCCTTATACGCTTCAGTTGAAAGAAAGTATGAGGAAAATTTTGCAAGCTTAATCGGAAAACTTCCAGGGTGAAAAACTTTATGATGAAACAGCTGTCGACAAGTGCTGGTTATGGTGAACAATTTAAAGATGCCGAGTCTTTTATTTTGAAATATTAGCCATAAAATTGGAAGACAGCAATGAAGACGTGCCTGACAAAGCGCAGCAAGAGGGAAAAATGAATCACAGTGAATTGTCCTCCGCGCTGGAACGTGCACTAGGCTACCTAGCACAGCAGGACGAAGTGCTAGTGTTGAAATTCTGCCATGATATCGCCGCGAAGAAACGACGCCATGTGCAGAAACAAAGTAACTTTTTAGGAACTGATTTCACAGAGTCTTACACCTCACCAATGATTGTATGCTTCGTACACTCATTGCCATAAAAATCCGCACACCAAGAAGGAGGCTTTGGATTGAAATGAAATTTTAATGCTGAAAAGGTACATACCAAGGACAGAAGTGATTACAATATTACAGCAGCAGGACGATTTCCCGCGGACATACGGCACACATTCCGGTCAGCGTTAGTACCGCTTCGGACTGCCTCGTGCTCGGATACATGTGGTGATACGGTCCGGCATGGAGTAAAAAAGACGAGGTATGTTATCCTGGGAATGATTGGCCCACACTTCGTGCAACTGACGCTCTAAATAACGAACACTGGTACATGGAGAAAGCTGGCGTCCCATCTGGTCCTACACGTGCTCGATGGACGAGATATCAAACAATCTAGTAGGCCAACGAAGTGTCGAAGCGTGACGTAGACAGTCCTGGAAAACCCGAGCCGTGGCGGACGGGAGTTATGTTGTTGGAAAATGGCTCCGGGCCATCCCGCCAGGAAAGGCAGCACATGGAGCAGCAGGATTTCTTGTACATAAAGCTGAGCTGTCAACGTCTTTCGTATCACTGAAAGGGAAGTCCGGCTGTCATACGCGATGGCTTCCCAGGCCAACACGCCTGCAGTTCGGCACGTGTGCCGCTGTACAGTTAGGTTGGGATTGCAGAGCTCATCTGCGGTCCTCCACACTCTGACACGGTGATCGTCCATTCCCATACAGAAGCGGGATTTGTCGCTGAACGCTATACGTCGCCAGTCCGTAGCATTCCACGTTGCTCGCGGCTGACGCCACTGCAATTGACGCCGACGATGGTCAGATATTAATGGCAGAAAACGTAAAGGCCGTTGAGAGTGCAAATTCGCCTCTACCAGGCGTCTGGAAATGGTTCTGGCGGACACAGGACCCCTTTGTACAGCCACCACATGTCTCTGGATACTGGACAAGGACGTCATTGCATCTGTCATGATCCCACGGTTCTCTCTGCCAGTGGTGTGCCTGGGTTGTCCAGAGCCAGTCTGCCGTGTCCGGGTGTCTTCCCGTGTCCATTGCTCCCAACACAATCGCACCGTACTGTCTAACTGGCCCAAATGGCGGCCGATTTGGCGCGTCCGCCACCCTGCCTCTAGCATCCCGACAATACGCCCCGTTCAAACTCTGTGAGTTGCCCGTACGCACATCTACGGCGGCTCTTCGGCATGTCTATCGTTCTGGGATCTCACCTGACTCTTCTCATGCACTTCGGCACGAAAGTAGAGTACCCTGCGCGGCGCCTTATAAGCCTCAAGGATTACGATTGCAGCGCCGGTCTTGGACGTGCAGGCATGCGGAATCGCACGAAACTTTAATCATTTGCATGTCTGCCCTTCCCGTAGCTATTCGCTGAGTTTCACGTTAATCGCACTGTTTTTTTCTTGTTGCGTGGATTTTTATGACAATGAGTGTATATTTACTGTACTTACAATCATCAAGAAAATCACGTTTTTTATTTTGTACTAGTTTTAGGTAGTAAATATCATTGCTTCTACGTCATAACTTTATTTGCCGCCCTCCTTTTCTCCATTTTGTCCAGTAGTATTTCGTATGGTCTACGTTTTCGGTAGTCCAAGCTAGTACCGGTCCCATCCAACACGGACTTTTGAGAGTCTACCGCATAAGAAGAAAAGTTGAAAATAAAATAGACTTAAAAGATGCGATTTCAGAATTTCCTGCAATGCATTGCACTGTATTTAGGGTACATCATCACACGTGTTATAGCTAAAAGCCCAAATTTGCAGGTAATGGGGTTCGAACCGACATCTTCCTCCTCTGGAGTCGGGTGTTCTACCGCTTAAAGTATACCGACTAAGCTCGTTGTTTCAACTTTGCCGTCTTCATATGTGTGTCACCTCTGAGGTAGGTACGTCATGTACACATATCCATACCCATTGAAATAGGGCTGGGACGAAATCGTAGGCTTCCGGGTCAGCCGGCAAACTATTCTTCAAGTAGCTAGCTGTAGGAGAAGGAATTCTTATTAATTACGAAATATAAGTATTACACATTTTTCAAAGCGCACAAGAAAGAATTGTTTTTTTCTGATTTAAGGTTTAACGACAACCGTGAGCAACTCAGTAGGCGAAAAGCAGTCGCCCAACTCAGTGGGCTCTAAGCAGCAGGCCACTGGTTCCAGGGAAGGGAGCTAAGCAGTACCGTAACACAAACACAACATCCATGCCTCACCGGGATTCGAACCCGGACCTGACTCGGTCGAATGATCAGAAACCATCTCTTAGACCACGGCGCCACCGGGGCGGCAAGGAATTTTCATTAATTCCAGAAGATGTGTTTAAGAAGCATTATACAATTTTCTTGAACCTCATGGTCGGCCGATTCATTTTTATGTTCGGGCCTCCATGTGCAAATAAGCCCAAATCTGCAGGTAATTGAATCCGAATCTTTCATCTAAGGACTCTATTGTTTTAGCGACTGAACTACACCAACCAAGCTTATCGCTGCAACTTAGTCGTCTTGACATGCGTGTCACCTTTGAGGTTATTGGCAATATAAAACTATTGTCACAATGTCATTGGGGCCGCCCCGGTGGCGCAGTGGTCTAAGCGATGGCCTCTGATCATTCGTCCGAACGGGGTCCGGGTTCGAATCCCGGTGAGGCATGGATGTTGTGTTTGTTTTACGGCACTGGCTCTCTCCCTTCCCTTTAACCAGTGACCCTAAATTAGGGACGGGCGACTGCTTATAGCCCTTTTTTTTTTTTTTTGATTGGAGGTTTAACGAACACCGTGAGCAACTCAATGGGCTATAAGCAGTCGCCCGTCCCTAATTTAGGGTCACTGGTTCCAGGGAAGGAGAAAGCCCGTGCGGTAAGACAAACCCAACATCCATGCCTAACCGGGATTCAAACCCGGACCCCGTTCGGACGAATGATCAGAGGCCATCGCTTAGACCACTGCGCCACCGCGGCTATAGCCCATTGAGTTGCTCACGGTGGTCGTTAAACCTCCAATCAAAAAAAAAATGTTATTGGCAATATAAAACTATTGCTGCTGATCGATGGGAAGTAGATCATTCAGAAAACCTAAGCTATATCCCTGCGGCGCAGTGGTCTAAGCGATGGCTTCTGATCATTCGTCTGAGATGAGTCCGAGTTCGAATCTCGGTGAGGTATGGATGTTGTGTTTGTCTTACGGCACTGGCTCTCTCTCTTTCCTATAACTAGTGGCCTTAAATTATGGACAGGTGACTGCTTATACCCAACTGAGTTGCTCATGATTGTCGTTAAACCTCCAATCAAAAAAAATAAAAAAAAACCTAAATTTAATATCGAATGAAATTATGAGGGAAAAATAATAATTACCAACAACATAAATTGCGTAAGTATCTTATGGTTCGCGTTTGAACAATACGGTCTGATATTTAAGTCCAATGTAGGCGATCTACTGAAAACTAGTACAAATATCACGTGTGGAGTAAGTTGCATAGTCTCGTAATTTTAGTGAAACGAAGTCTGCTACAAGCACTGAGTTAGTACTGCACCGAGTATTTCAGAATCTTAAGAAATGCAAAGGAAATGAAAACCTGCATCAAACGGAAATTCAGCCTTGATTATTGAAACAATAAAGGTATCACTGAAGCAAAACTCATATCCTTTTCAAATACAACAAAGGTAGCATTGGAACTCAGGCGTCTGCGTGCTAGATATTCGAATACTAATTATGGACTATAAAAATGGAAAGAAGAAATCTGATAACTTTAACCAAAACTCTGTTTCTCTATGTTCTCAAAAGGCAGAAGTGAGAAAACTGTGTTACGAAAAGAAGTAATTGACTAATATTTCAACGTGTCAAAGTTTCCTCCTATTAGATTAACGATTTGCTTGCACACGTATTACAGGCTTCACAGGAAGCAGACTGATTCCGATGACAAAGTAGCTTTACGTTTGTCATAGAAGGCATTTTCGGTACAACAAAGACATTGCTTCCCAAGTAAATCTCCTTAGTATTAGGAACAGAGAGCATTTCTTCAATTTCTATGAAGCAAACAAGGAACCACCCAACCGAGTAACCCTTGGAATTGAGGCACCTCAACTAATTAGAGAAAATAATCCTATCGAGTTCGGCCGCTACGAAACAGCAAATGTATTACTGCTGTGAAGATTACCTCGTAGAACTGTATGGCAGTAACCCAATTTTGCGTGCAACTTACGCAACTCCTACTCATAAAGTGCCAATCGAGAATTTCGAATAACTGAAATCCTCTAAATATACTTTACAAATACTGCTTTAGGAAATGAGAAAGAGATTCATGTGCGAGCAAAACTATTCCAGGAAGTTCACTTTGGAGGTTTGAAAGAGGTAGCGGATGCCCTTCGAACTACGTAAAATATCTGAAATAAAAATGTGGTGATAGTTCCCCAAGTTTATTTTCATTAAGTAAGATGCTGTGAATGTCCTTAATGAATAGATCTTTATCCCATATTTTCAGCACGTCATTTGAAAAAAATGCATATATTACACTATGTCCGCCCGTCCGTCCGTTTATCTGTGGACACCATATATCTGCACCTACTGGTCTGATCTGAAAAATTATTTTTGTATATGGGAAGCCAGAAATCTGAAAACGATGATGCTTACAATTTGGTCTTTTCTTGATGAGTAACGTCGACTCTAGAAGGCTTAAATGGAAATGCTGTAGAATTCAAAATACATTTTATTCCATATCATTGCTTCTAAATATTCAAATGAAGAAGTTCTTTCTTTTCTTCCACACAATACACTAGGGATGGGCAAAAAACCTCGGTGGTTTTGAACATCGATGTTTTCCCACTGAAAACCTCGATTTTGCAGTAGCCGATACATCGAAAAGAACATTGAGGTTACATGACCGATGTTTAAAACTGATGAAGAATATTTTCTTTGAAAAGTAAATAAAATTATTTTTGCTGCATTCTTATAAACAGGAAGGAAATATCATCTCTATTAACTGTTTCGGTCGATGATCCATTGGCGAAAATTGAGTTATTTTTCTGAATGGTACAGGACACGATACATCGAAAAAATGTCGTGGTTTCCACTGATACATGTAGCGTTTTAACAGATGTTATTAGTTCCTCGATGTTGAATTGGTGAGTAATCACTGTTATATTGAACAGAGATTTTTTTAAATCGATTGCTCATTTATCGTTGCAGATGGAAAAGTGTGAATTATTCTGTTTATTAGCAAAGCATTGAAACATCGAGGTTCACACCCATGTATCGAAGAAACATCGAGGTTCACACCCATGTATCGAAGAAACATCGAGATTCACACCCATGTATCGCAGAAACATCGAGGTTTCCACAGATACATCGAACATTTTAACAAATATTATCAGTTACTCGATGTTGAATTGGTGAGTAATCACTCTTGTACTGAACAGAGATTTTGCCCACCTATTGCCCATTTACTGATGCAGATTGAAAAGTACGAATTCTTCGGCATATATTAGCAAAATCATCGAATTATCAAGGCTTACACCAACAAGTAGAAAATTTCCACCGATACTGTCGATGCATCGATGTTTCGGGACTGAGTAACCCCCGATATGTGCATCACTACAGTATGGGATTCAAACTATTTGGGTGCAATTTATTTTTCAAGAAATACAGTTTCTCCGCCAGAGGTGTAAATGTAAATTGCGTTTCCCAGATAACTCTGTTTTTAACAGCCCGATTAAAAATATCGTTTTGCGTTGGGTAGAACTTATGGTGGACAATATTTTGAATAAAATTCCTAGTTTGACGACCAACTATTTTGCAATTATGGTGCGTAAGCGTATGCCTCTTTTTATGAGGGATTTGTAGTAATATCTGCTCTTCTAAAACGTCCATTGAAAATAAAATTGCAGTCAGATGCATATCCTCACATAAAACAGTTTGCGCGTGATTTTGCTCAAAGTAATACAGAGTTTTTTCCTCCAGAAGGCGCATATGTACATCTTTTTTTCCGCGGTATCTCTGTTTCTAACACTTCGACTTGAATTCCTTTTTCTTTATTCGGAACAACATTTCCGGCGAAAAACGTTTTGCATATATTTTGTGATTTCCTTAAAGCAAAATTTTGCTACTAGAGGATGTAAGTGCATATTTCTGTTTATTTTTTATATGCAGAAACATCTGCTCTTCCAGAAACCCGATTGAAGAACTAATTTTCTATCAGATAATAAATACACTACCTACCAACAAGTAATTGGACACCTGTGATAGCAAAGGGAAACGAAGTTTATTCACCTTCAATAGTTGGTGGAGCCTCCACGAGCGGCGATTACAGCTGCGACCCTCCAGGGCATACTCTCAGCCAGGCGTTGTACGACGGCTAGCGGTATTTTCTTCCACGCGGCTTGGAGAAGACAGGTCAGTTCCTTCACCGATTTTGGACGGTAAGGGCACCACTTAAGTCGACGCTCCAACTCGTCCCAGAGGTGCTCGATAAGGTTAAGGTCCGGGCTCTGCGCAGGCCAGTCCATTCGATTAACCCCAATGTCACCATACCAAGCCATGGTGGACCTCGCAACATGACAGGTGGCATTGTCATCCTGAAAGTAACATGGGTCCACCCGTAAAACTGCCACAACGTAGGAAGCGCATGGCCATCCAAAATGGTACAGTAAGTCTCGGCGTTGAGTCTACCAGGAATTGCGACCAAGGGTCCCGTGCCATACCAGGAGAAACACCCCCATAACATAATTCTACCGGCGCCGAACTTCGTAGTTTGCACAATACATTCCGGCAGGAGGCGTTCTCCAGGCAGACGCCAAACCCAGACATTGCTATCCGAACGGTAGAGGGTGAACCTTAATTCGCCGCTCCAGAGAACCGGTTTCCACTGTTCAACGGTCCACTGTCGACTTTCTTTGCACCACGTTAGCCGAGCAGCGCTATTGGACTTGGTGATCAAAGGCTTGTGGGCGGCATCACGTCCATGATAACCGAGCAGATGGGCTTCCTTACGGATGGTATTCATCGAAAGAACACTCCCGGATGAATGTTGATACTCCTAGCGCATGTGGCCCATCGATTTGTTGCAGTTCTTCCGAATTTCTCTGGCCAGCCACCGTCGGTCTCTAACTCCAAGTTTTGTGGGTCTGCCGGGTAGGGGCACATTCCGACAGTCACCTCTCATCTTCCACTTGCCAATCACGTAGGCCACTGTCGATTTTGGGTACTTCAACTCGCTGGAAATGTCACGTATTGATCGGCCATTTCTGTGATGCTAGACGATTACACCTTTCTCGAAATCAGAGAGCTCTGAACTGCGTGGCATCTTGCATACGACTGGTTGCGTTGTTGTTTCTCACACGATATTTAACGGAGGCGGCAATGACGCGTATCAGGACCGCAAATATCGTCGATTGCAGGGGTGTCCAATTACTTGTTGGTAGATGGTGTACTAACTACTGTAATATATTTTCGCATATGCTGCCCAATAAAATGCAAAATTTACGAACTAGGGGACGCAAAGGGAAATATATTTTTCCCGGTATCTCTGCTTTTAAAACATCGATTTGGGAAATTATTTTAACATCTGATAACAGCCGTTTTATGTAATGTGTTTATGTACTCTTTGATTTTTATAGCGCATAATTCTGACGCTAGGTGGCGTTATTCCGTATTTCTGTTTGCAACCAAAACCTCATTGAGAAAATTATCTTTGCAATGTACGACATCATGTTCCTTAAATAGTTAACGATTTTCCCGCTGGGAGCGAATAAGTATCAGCAAGCTAGCGATTAAAAAGGTTTTAATCGCTAGCTTGCTGATACTGATTTTCCTTCTCGTAACTTTTCCTATGAAGAACACTTCGCACATACTTTCATCTTTTCCATTATTCACAATTCTTCTGTTAGGGAGCTTCAGCATATATTCTTTTTATTTGAAAATCCGATTCTAAAAGTCCCTAGGAAAAATTCTTTCTTAGTAGGATGCAGTTCATTAAAAAATAGTATTTTGCACCGATTTTGCTCTTTAGATAATGCAATGCTTTTCAGATAGGAGGTGTAAAGTTATATAACATGTATTCTAACTTTACTTTCATTTTTAGTTTCCTTCCATATGTAAATTTTGAGTTCGTTTTTTTTAAGCGTTTCAGTCTTAACGTTATATTTTCTCATTCACTTGATATTGTGTGGCAACAGTCTTGAGGTCAAGGGTGAATGACGTGTGCATGTCTTAGTATAACTTTGTTCTGCGTAAGATACCTTTTTTCAGGACTAAGGGTTATTGGCTAGATCATTAGTGGCTACACTTCGCTGTTTTTGTGAGTTGTGTGCTATTTGTGGTTTAATGTGTTGTGTGTCAACGAAGTTACCCTGGATAGGAATAAATTTTAATTCCGTTGATTGAAAGTACTAATACTTCGAAAATTCTTGCAGTGACTTTTGTGCGTCGTTAAGCTATATAGGGTTTCCCCTAAGATGAATTACTTTGAGGAACAAGCTTCACGTAAAATAGTGCTTTTAGGTTGAAATGACTTTGAACATATAGTTTACACCTTAAAACCTAGGAACATTACACCTGTTCCTTTGCATTTCTTGTTCTAATTTTTCGATTTTAGAAATTCCTTTTTTCTCGAATTTCTTTTGCTCTATGAGATGTAATGTTCGTGGAAATATAGCTGTCCGAACACTATATAGATCACTCTTACAACCTCACCTATAGTGAAACAGGAGTCATACAAGAACTTCAGAAAATGTTACTTACGATTAATCTTTATTCAGCTAAATATCCTTTAGCACAACACAGTCTTCAACAATATTAGTGAACTAATTCCATTTACTTGTGAGGAAAGTTTAACGAAAAAACAAAACACCAACACTAAATATATAGTACGCAGACGTCAAGAGATCACAACTTCAAGCAACTCAATTTCCCAACTAGCATTATATCGTCATACTACCAACATTTCCACTTACTGCTGCTGCTCAAACAATATGTATCTCGTCAGTTCTCATCTAACACATACACAAGTCATACATTCTGACCTGAAGGCCGCCACGGTGGTGCAGTGGTCTAAGCGATGGCCTCTGATCATTCGTGCGAACGGGGTCCGATTTCGAATCCCAGTGAGGCATGGATGTTGTGTTTGTCTTACGGCACTGGCTCTCTCCCTTCCCTGGAACCAGTGACCCTAAATTAGGGACGGGCTACTGCTTATAGCCCATTGAGTTGCTCACGGTGGTCGTTAAACCTCCAATCCAATCTGACCTGAAGGTATTTCCAACCATACTCTTGCGAGAGAGAAGATCTCACGTTAAGTTTGAAAAATGCTAAGGAGATCGAACTCAAATTTACATAGAGAAAAAAACTAAAAAGGAAGGTAAAATTAGAGTATACACCACAGAGAAACATGTGCACACTTTTGTGATTTTTCGGGTACACATGTCAGCCGTTGGCAGAAACATGTAGCTGTTTTTATGTGTGGATGTTTCATCGACTGCAGGAATGAGGTTAATTTTTGTTACCGATTCCATTCATTATGAAGGACACTGCTCACAATGTGCAATGGAAATAATGCGCAGTTTTCTACTGAGGACGTAAATGTATTCTCTGTTTTGTTGAATCTCTCCTGCTTCTAGTCTGTCCGCGTGTCTTAGTGGCGATTCATATTCTCCAATGACTTTAAAAAGGAAGGTAACAAAACGGTTTCATATAAAAAAAGCATGTGATTAATGGAAAACGAAACGGCGTTGCATATTTTTTCATATAGAGATCACATTATTGTTAAAATGTCAAAATACTATAGAAAGTATTCGAATTCGCGCATTTTGGTATAGTATGAGACTGTAACGTTTCTGATGTACTAGTGTACTGGAGGCAAACAGAATGCTTAATGAAAATTTACACTCAATGCACAAAACATTACAGATACATACTTAACGGCGCGTTGGTCCTCCTATAGCGCGAATAATATCCTGTACACGACGCGGCATCGACTCCATCGGATTTCGGTAGGTTTACGAAGGTAATGCCAGCCGTGCCTTTTGCAGCATTATCCACAACTCCGGCCGAGACGTCGGTCCTGGATCCATGGATCTGATGTACCGCTCTATGTCATCCCACAAAGCTTCCACAGTGTTTGAATCCGAGAACCCTGTGAATCACTGAATGGTTCCGAACACAGATGACTGTTCCTCGAGCCATGACTGGGTGGTTGGGAACCAGTGAGGCTGCGCATTGTCCTGCTGGAACATACCATCGGCCAACGGATGCGCGAAGGCCATGAAAGCGGATAGATTTTCATCCAGCACATGCTGGTAGCTCGCAGCCTCTATGGACCTCTTCAGATACACTAAGGGACCTAATGTGCCCCACGAGAAGGCTCCCCAGACCATCACAGAGCCACCACCGCCTGGAACAGAACTGACATGGCACGACAGAGCTTTGACCTCATGCTGTCGACGCCATAGCTGCAACCTCCTGTCAGCTCAGTACAGCTGACATCGGGACTCATCTGACCAAACGACGCGGCGCTACTCTGCAGAGGTTCAGTGTTATTGTTCCCTGCACCAGATGAGGAGAACTGTCGGATGACGAGCAGTCAGCAGTGGTTCACGAGTAAGGTGTCCGCTCCCGTAGTCCAGGTAATGCAGTATCCGCCCTATCGTTTGCTTGCTGACGCTTGTACGGCCTGCGACATTTCACCTGAATATGATTTGCGCCGACGTTGCCAAGCGGTCAGTCTTTATAAGCCTGGATGGTCTACATCGACCCCAGTCATAAATGGCGTTTGGTCAGCCACCGTTTTCTCTCTGGGCTATGGTACACCCATCAATAAGGGTACATCCTCGATACGATTGTCCTCGGGGTCCCACTTGAGCGACAGATTGACCCATCTTTCTTGCGCCAACAATGCGTCCACGACCAATGTCGCTCAGATCACCACGTTTACTCATGTTCGTCGATTGCGGTGCACTGTTGGGAAGCCCTGTGCTCTCCCTATTTATCGCCTGCATTTGGTTTGGCCATGTTCCACTCCACCTGGGTATGCCCATGCCAAACGCCGATCATCTCTATCTCTAATGCTTTTTCTATTGAGTGAACGGTTAAGATGTGTTTAAAATTGCATTAAAGAAGATCTCCAGTTCTTTATCAATATACACTAACATAAAGGAGACCAGAATAATTCAATATAACTGTCTTTTTTCTGTGATTTTGCAGTTGTGATTTAAGTGAGTTGTTTATTATTTTTCCCAAATTGACTATTAATTTTCCAGGACAAAAAGGTCCCACTGCCTTGACAGGAGCCATAACTCTTTTCGAAATTATAATGGAGTGAATAACTAATTTCCCTGCTGATTTTCCTATAGCAGATTTTAAGCTATTTGTCGGATTCGAAGTTAGGATATGCAAATATTTCATATTGAAAAATAAAGACATTTAGCGGAAAGAAAGGAAAAGAAACATGCACTCCCTATTATTACATGGTCAGTTTTTACGCGAATTAAAATTGTCCATTACTACTCTTTCTTCTGGTGTAGCTTTATTTAAATTTATGACAAGCATTTAAATATTGTGGCATCTCATATTTGGGAATTTGCTAATTGTTCTCTCGACGTTTTATAAAAAACTGAAAAAAAGAAGGATCATATCTGATTATTTTCCCCTTCCTTGCCTATCTATCTGGCTAGTGTTTCGGTTTAAATCTATTATCCTTTTTGTAACTCTGTAGGCTTTTCAGGCATTTTATTACCTTGTCTCTGGATACACACATTCCGAACATGTAAGTAATATGATATTCTTCGAAAACTGAAGTTTTCAGGGTAAACAGTCCGTTGTTGGTAGTATCGCGCAATAAACAAACCTTTCCCCTAGCTATCCGCAGTAAAATGTGGAATATTTAAAACTTTCCGATTTGACGAGGTACTAAACAAAAACGGCAAACAATTTTATATTTGGGATGTATGGGAAACGACCTTAGGGAAAAGATACCGAAAGAAGAAGGAAGCAAGAATTTCTCTCTCTGTTTTTCCATGTTGAAAATTTCGAAAGAATCAACCTTTCTTTTTTTAGATTTTTCCTGAAAAGGGAAATCACGTCTGCTTACGTGTACGCAGGGTTGTGAAGGAGAGAAAAGAATATCCGTGTAAAACGATGGACAAACTGAAATAGAATGCGAATTTTACAAATCATTCGTAATATTAGAACCATGCATCAAAAATCTTTGTCAAAGATTATTTCTTATTCGTGTTTCCTACTTGCATTATCTTATTCGTTTACACCACCGAAGATAATGCAAGTAGTAAGTACGGCTCGAAAAAAAAAAAAATGCCCTACCTTTAGAAGGAACAGAATTTCAGAATTTCTAGGTAATTCAAAGTAAACAGAGATATAACGTCCAAAACCAGACCGCGTCATACATTTCTCAGCTGTGTTTCACACTACCAGAGCGTACGGGAAAAATTCTGCTCTTCAAAAAATTATGGTCATTCTGGCCTCTATACGGTCCTAAAACTTTTTCTCTAATCTGTGTCCTGGATATCGAAATATCGTGTCAAATATACGCCGAAGCGCTAGAACATTATGAACAGCGCGTTTTTCTGCAAATCGAAGGAGCTGTAGGTAAACGACGGCGAGTGTGAAGGTCATGAAACGGTATAAATAACACATGATACTCAAATCTGTTAATCAAGGCTATTCTTGTTCTTAAGATGGGAAGGGCAGAGGACATAAGTGAGTTTGGCTAAGGACGATTTCTAATGGCCAGACACCTGCAACACAGTATTAACGAGAAGGCAAAGCTTGGGGAGTGTTCATGGTCAGCCGTGGTGAGTACCTTTAAAAATTGATCCGAGGAGGGAAAAAACAGGGAGCCGCCAGCAAGGTGTGGATCAACTACGGCTCATTGATGCTGGAGGTGAGCGAAGGCTATCCCGAATTATACGAGCCAGCAGAAGGAATACTGTGGCGCAACTCTCCAGTAATTTGAATGCTGGTGACGGATGTAATGTGTCAAAGCACATAGTGCATCGAATCCCGCTCAAAATGGGACTGCAACTGCAGCCAGCTCCCAGTGCCTTCAATCGGCACGCGATTATCAAACTGGACCTAAACCTGGAAGAAGGTCGTCTGCTCCAATGAATCTTACTTTCTGTTGCACAATTTGGACGTCCAGGTAAGTTTGCGCCGTTTACCTGGGAAAGTGTTGGCAACAGGATGCACCGTGAGACGAAAACAAGCCGGTGGAGGAAATGTAATGCTTTGGGCAATGTTCTGCTGGAAAAATTCGGTCCAGTCAGTCATGTGCAAAAAAATATGACGTCTACCACCTACCACTATCACTACAGACCAGGTAAATCCTCCCATGGTAAAGGTGTTTCCTTCTAGTTACGTTTTCTTTCAGCAGAATAATGCGCCTTGCCACACTGTTCGGATTGTTCGAGTATGGTTTGGAGAACATACGTAAACCATGGCTCCCGTATTTACAAAACATTTTTTCCAATATATCGATATACCGTGGTAAGCACACAGACGTGCCACCTCGAGAGTGTGCACTGGAAAATGGTGAAAAATACACTACTGTTTGCCAAATTTGCCACACCAAGAAAGAATCGTGGTATTCAAATGAAATTAATATCGCAGATTCCCCATTTTACAGCAGATAACTTATTACATCTGTAGAGCTATACAAGATATTTTCGCTTCAAAACCCAGTATCTTGCAAAGCGACCTCGAGCAACAATAACACCCTTTACACTGTGTAGCACTGAATTGAATACGTTTCTAATATCGTCCTGAGGAACAGCTCGCCAGGCTGCTTCTATATGAGACCAGAGTTGATTTTTGGTGACTGGTGTAGGCGGTTGACGGCGCAGTCACTATGCCTCAGACATGTTCCATTGGAGACAAATCCGGCGAACATGCAGGCCAGGAAAGAAGTTGTATTTGCCGTTTAAGGAAGAGGTTTTGAAAGCTCCGTGCCACATGTGGCCGAGCATTATTCTGCTGGAGTTTAGCGCCAGGACAACTATGAAAGAAGGGTATCACCTCTGCCTGGAAAACGTCCCTGATGTATCGCTGACTCTTGTGGGTTCCCTTAGTTCATATCAGGCGAGATCGCGAACTGAACCCAACGGCGTCCAAAACCATGACGCTTGCCATTGGGACGGTTTGATGCTGCAAGGTGCCGTTTACCACGCTGTCTTCGAACACGTATGCGACCATCATGGTGCATCAAGTCGAATCGTGACTCGTGAGAGAACACGACTTGTTGCCAATCAGCGAGCCAATGTCTGTGTTTGAGACCCCATTGCAGCCTAAGGCTTCTGTGGTTGAGGGTCAAAGGAGGAATGCCCAACAATGACCAAAGTTCGACGAATCAATAAATCAATTGAGAGAGAATTACATAATTTGAAAAAAAATCATCGTAAAAATACCTTAGCATGAGAAAAACAAATCTGATTTCTATAATTTTTTTATTTCAAATAATTTCCATACGTATTAGAGAAGAATTATGAACGGCTGGAATAAAGGAGAGGTATTTCGATTTTTCATCTGCATATGAAAGAGTTGTGGATATTCCACGACCTTTCCGTTCGTACAACGAGACAGTTCAGATTTAACTAAGTCTTTTTGCCAACAACCTTTAAATGTTCCATATGATGGATAACCATTCGGGAAACTATCCGATTCACTTAACTGGAGAATGTCATTCAGTGTTTCACAATTATACGTAGCAATCTGAGCCGTGTCAGTCAGCTTTGCTTGGATGATTACAGCTTTCTAATGACTTTCCAGAAATTCACGTTTTGTAGCAATAATGGCTGCCATTCTGTCTTCTGCTAAATTTACGACGCAGACATGTGACTCAGATTCTGAAATTCGTATTTGCTTGAATTTATTTCAATTCTCATAAGCAGAACGACTTCAAAAAATTATCTCAGCATCATCTCTCCCGAAATGTTCTCAAGTATCGTGGCTTTGACGCTTTCTCTAACAGTGTTTTTTTTTTTTTTTTTTTTTTGCGATTTAGTCGTATTTGTTTCTCCTCTGTAGTTTCTTTATCACTTTCTTCAGTGAAATTTTATTTCCGCAGTTTCAACATTTAGTATTTTTTGACGCTTGCATGACTTAATTTTACTTACAGAAGTGTATTTGGTGATAAGTCTTTTCTTGGCACAAACCAAACCTTTTACTTCTTAATTTCCTTAACCCTTTAACCGGCTGTAAAGAATTAACTCGGGTTTGCAAAATGGAATGAAATCCGCTCTAACAAATACATTTTCTATTTAAGAAGAGTGCCAAAAACGGCTGAAACGAGTGAACATATGCATCAGAAAGTGTTGCTTTCCCTTTAGCTTTGTTATTCAAAGTGACCATTTAGGGGAAAATTGACACTAATCCTTTCTGAATGATTACCTGTTAAAAGGACAACAACAATGCCGACGCACCTAAGAAAGGCGAAAGAAAGTGTTTCGGTTATCTGTTTCTACTCAGTGGCATGCCGTCCGTGGCACGGAGACTTGCCCTTTCCCATCATGCATTGGGTTATGCAGTGCAGAATAAAGAACTAGAAGTGAGCGCTCATCACCAGCGACAGGTTTATAATCGGTATTGCTCAGCTGAGAGGGAGAAGGATGATGTTTTGACATAGCTTTTGTGAAACCCGGCCGTTATGTGAGCATGGGTAGCGCAGAAAATGTTTGGCACCATTTGGTTCAGGTATATCGGGCGCTTAAAGGGTTAAACTCTTTTGTTTACAGTTTTGTGCCAAACTAACTTAAAAATGTACTTATAATCTTATGTTTTTTTTTTACATGTTTTAACGTTAGCGTATGGTTATACGCTTCTATCAAAAGCTGGTTCTCAGTCTATATGATACTTCTGTTATCTACTTTAAAGGAATTAAAAATATTTACCATGACTAGAGAGACTTGCCGCGAAAAGTCTTTCAAGAAGTTTTATTCGCGCCTATCTCCTAACACATGTATATCAATAAGTTCATGCTGTCCCGGTGGCAGAGGGGTTAGGGTCACGACCTTGTAGTTAATCATTTGGGTGAGCCCGACTTCAAGTCCCGGACGAATCATAGGTGCTGTGATTGTTTTATGGCACCAGTCCTTCTCTCCACTGGAACTAGAGATACCATGTTAGCGACGGGAGACTCCCTCCAGCTTTTTTGTTGTTTGGGGGTTTAACGATCACAGTGAGCCACTCAATGGGATACAATGAGTCGCTCGTCCCTAATTCAGGGCCACCGGTTCCAGTAAAGGGAGTTAGCCAGTGCCGTAAGACAAGCACAACATCCATGCCTCACCCGGAATTTGAGCACGGACCAATCTCGGACGAATGATTTGAAGCTGGTGCGTCGTACCACTCGAGCACCGGAGCCACTCCCTCTAGTTTTAAATGCACATGGGGGTCGGTAAATACCAAATAAATAAATAAATAAATAAGTAAAAAATAAATAAATAAATAAAATAAAATAAAAAATAACTGTTATAATCACGAGAATTATTCTTAAATATAGTTGAGGCAGAAGCTAAAAGTTTCATAATCATCGGCGAGTGAATGAAACGGCTGTTGCTTTCTGAATGGATGCATAATCTATTGTCATTAACTGGAGTGCTCAATAAACCCATGGTCTCTTTTCAAGTGCATGCTTCTGGTCTACTTTTGAAACATTATGAATGGACAAAGCTGGGCATTTTTACCACGCCTTTTGTAAAAAAAAATGTACGTGCTTATAGTATCACTTTGTTCGACCGACTGTCAATCCATACGCCTGTGGACACCATATCTCTGCAGCTATTAGATTTGAAAAAATATTTTTCCATTGGAAGGCTTTAAATGTGACAGGATGATCCTGGCTTTCCGGTTTTTTACGCAGCATACATTCGCCGCTAGAGGGCAAAAATGTAGATGCTGTCGAATTCAAAATACATTTTATCCCATATATTTGCTTCTAAATACCAGATTAATATTTTTTTCTTCTTTTCGATGCTATTTATAACGAAGACTATTTTGTGTACAATATCATTTTCAAGAAATACATAGGCTTTCTGCTAGGGGGCGTGAAAGTATATTGCGATTTTTCCGAAATCTATGCCCCTAAAAGTTCTATTTGAAACATTCTTTCTGCATCGGATAGAGTTCCAGATGAGAAATGTTCTGCATGCAATTTATAATTCTTGGTAAAGAATATTTTGGCCAACCGGAGGAGTTGGCGTGCTTTTCTGTTTATGATGTATTTTTAGCACAATATGCGCTTCCGAAATCGCGATTTAGAAAATTCCTTCGTGGACCGATACCACTTGAAACAAAAAATCTTTTGAGAATACCTTCTACTCAAAATAAAAAACAGGTTTTCTTCATAGTAGCGTAGATGTATATCTCATTTTTGTTGATATCTCGGCTTCTGAGAGTCCGATTTGAAAAAATATTTTTAATTGGGGAGTGCTTCTTGTACGAAATGTTTTTCGTATAATTTCAATCTTTTTTTCCCAGTAAAAGTGTGCCACTAGAAGGCGTAACTTTACATTTCAGTTTAACCCTTTGACGACCATAACGCTCAAAACGTCCGTACATACAAACGACCATAGCCGCCCGAAACGCCTGTCTAGAGGAAGTCAGATTTCCTACCTTTACCTGCTCTTCAAATTTGCATGACATATGAGGAATCAGAAGGTGTCACCCTCAGTCACTATTGTTGTTACTAAACAAAGAAGTGAACCAACACAGACAGTTTCGGGAGTTATGGTATTTAGAGTGATACAAGATTTTTGGATCATGGTCGTAAAGGGTTAAAGCATATTTGCAGCGATATCTACGGGACTAAAAACCAGATTGAAAAAAATATTTTTCGTTCAGATACTACTATCTATGAAAACAGTCTGTGCTTATTTCCCTCACATAATGCACAATTTACCCGCTAAGGGGCGCAAATATTTGATTCACTTTTCTCAAAATATCAGCCTCTAAATGTCCGATTTAAAAAAAATAATATTTTAACACTGGATGCCATTTTCCTTGTGGAATACTTTGCTCGTACTTTTGGAGTATCTTATAGTTCACAGTTCTGTCACTATGGGGTGTTTTTGTACTTCGGATTGAAACTACATCTCCGCTTCTAAAAACTCTATTGAAAAATATCTTTTTTTACTGCATGTCACTCGCTACAATAAAGATGGGGAACATTATCCTCCTTAAATAACCTACAATACTCCTGCTAGGGGTCGTAAATGTCAAACACTTTTTCCCTCTATCTGTGTTTACAGGATACGATTTTCTTAAAAACAATTCCTTAGCATAGCTTTTGCTATGAAGATTACTTTTTCTATATTTTCAACTTTTTCATTACGCAAAATGATACAGAGTTATATCATGTTTCATTCTATGCTTCTCCTTCTAACTAACTGATTTAGATACCCCTTGGTCCCTGATATGTTCCTTTTGCTATGAGAAACATTTTGAGCCCGATTTATTAATTTTCGAAACCTACTTTTCAGGCGCTGGTGGGAGTAAGCAGCTGTTTCTATTTTTGAATGTTTGTTGAGCGGAGCTCTCTTTACGAGACTCGGGACATTAGTTGTTCGGGCATAGGTACGAGATGACACATGCGATCACCGTGATTTTCTGCATGCGATTGGATATCGTCCATGGTCAGGTTTTGGCGCCTTCCGATTCCCGAAATTCCGTGTCATTGAGGAATAATCGTCCCAAAACTTGGATTTTTAGGAGCTTTTCCGGGTTTGGAAATTTGTTACCTATCTCCTCCAAAGATCTTCAGCCAATCGCGGTGACACTTGCCATAGACCAAGGAAAGGACATGGTGAGTGACAGGGGTTGGTTTCATGGTGATTGGTCGTGTCGTATAAACATAATGACCATTAAAAACTGACCAATTTTAATAATAATTGAAAAAAATCCGCTTTCTATACGAGACTCGGGACGATTAGTTGTTCGGGCATAGCTACGACATGACACATCCGATCACCGTGATTTTTGGCATGCGATTAGACATCGTCCATGGTCAGGTTTTGACACCTTCCGATTCCCAAAATTCAGTGTTATTGAGGGATTTCAGTTAAAACTAGATGGCCTTTTACTTGAACCGTTTCACGAAAGTCGGCTCACGCACATTAATTTAAAAAAATCGTTTGAATTGAAAAACAAAGAAATGGAAAGACTCTGTCTGTTAGCTCAATAATAATAAAAGAAAGTTTCTGTGCGCGTGTGTGTGTCTGTTTTTTGCGATAAAAAATTAAAAACGTTGTTCCCGATCTGAGTGTGGTTTTCTGCTTTGTTTACATGCAGCTTGATTACAAACAACGTGAAGGCGTGAAGGAAAGTAGTTCATGAAAAATTTTAGGCATTTCTGTTTTAGAATGTTCCGTGCTTTTGTTCTGGAAGTCATATAAATTTTACGCATTCGTTTTTTAGAATTTGTTATAGTAGACGCCTTAATGAGCTTAGATTGTGCAATAGCTTCGCTCAAAATTTGCCAATTGTACCCGAGTTATCGGTTACCGTTGCCGGCTTGTCCTAGTCTATTGTAGAAATACTGTTGATTTTCTTTTCCTAACCGGTTCCATTGACTATGAATAAATTTGAAGAATTTTATTTGCGTCGAAAAGGAATCAAAAGACGTGTTCATTACAGCCGAAAATTCGGTGTCATCTTTCTTGTTTATTATATGATTCTTTACCCCCTACAAATCTAAGAAGTTTCCTGAGACGTCGTTCAAAATCAGATATCGCAACAAAAGCAAGTGTAGATAAGAGTCACCTCTCATGACGATGTCAGACGATAAAAAACGGGAAAGTACACAGCCTCTCCTTGACAAATGTCAACCCCGCCTTCTCGTGGTGCATCCTGTTCCCACTAAAGGGGCTCTGACGACCGCAAATAGCGGTATAACTATACCATCGGGATCAGAGGAAATGCTATCCCACACTCACCAACCCGCTTGGCCAGCGTGGTGAGTTATGGCCAAACACCTCCAAAATGACTCTACAACTTAAATCTTGGCCCTCAGTCTCCGGCAGCTGGAATGTACCTGGCCAAGGCAGCGGCCAGTGCGACATGAAGGCAGAGGGTGCTAAGAATCCCCGGAGGACCGGACTAGGCTGCCATTTGATGCTGACCTTGGCTACCTACAACGGACGCTCCCTATCTTCTGATTCAAGGCTTCTTGAATTGGAAGAGGAACTACAAAGGATCAAGTGGGACATCGTCGGGCTGAGTGAGGTAAGGAGAAAAGGAGAAGATCTCATTGAACTGAAAAGTGGACATCTCTTCCATTATCGTGGGACAGATACTGGCAGAACTAGTGGTGTTGGATTTATAATAAACAAGAAACTGAAGGATAAAGTGGTAGAAGTTGAAAGTTCCTCTGACAGAGCTGCACGACTCATTATCCAACTATCGAGAAGATACCAGGCTCAGATTATTCAAACTTATGCACCCACCACAAGTCATCCTGAAGAAGAAATTGAAGAATTTTATGAGGAAATTCGTCAACTAAATAATAAAGGTAAGCAGCACTTGAAGATAATTATGGGAGATTTCAATGCAAAAATAGGGCACCGGCAACAGAATGAAACTTCAGTAGGTAAATTCGGTCACGGCAACAGAAACCAGCGTGGAAATACTCTCGTTGAGTTTGCAGAGGCAGAAGGATTTTTCATCTTGAATTCCTTTTTCAAGAAAAAGCCACACAGGAAATGGACATGGAGACATCCAATTGGGACGACAAGTGAAATTGATTTTATTATGTGTAACAATAAATTCGTCATAGAAGACTGCAGTGTGCTAAACAAGTTCAACACAGGTAGTGACCATAGATTGGTGAGATGTAAGATGCACCTCAACACTAAACTGGAACGTGGCAAGCTCATAAGACAAACAAAATGTATTGACATAACCAACCTTAAAAAACACCATAATACTTTCAAGTTGGAACTGAAGAACAGATTCTCTGCTTTAGAAGGCCTAACATCGGAAGAAGTGGATATTTCGGAAGTTAACAGAAAAGTAACCAAAGCTCTTATGGAAACAGCAACAAAATTAGCTGGGTCTAAGAACAAGTTGCATGTAAACAAATTATCAGGAAAAACCAAAATGTTGATGCAAAAAAGAAGAGAGATGAGGACAACTAAAGAAGATGTGACTTCCAAAGTGGAATATATAGAGCTATGCAAGACAGCACGAAAAAGTATCACTGAAGACGTAAGGAAATTCAACTGTGAGCTAGTGAGGAAAGCAATTGAAAACAACCAAAGCCTAAAGATAGCAAAGGGACATCTCAGTAAGGGAAGAAAACAGATTATGGCTCTGAGAAAAGAAGATGGTTCTATAACAAGAAATAGAGGCGAAATTTTGACAAGAGTGAAAGATTTCTACTCCAAATTATATGAAAGGGATGATACATGTACTCCAGACATCATGAAAGGTACCAGAGTTCTTCCAGTCCTCCCAGCAGAAGTTGCTCATGCAATCAAGAACATGAAGCGGGGGAAAGCTCCAGGAGAAGATGGAATTACTATAGACATCATACAAGAAGCAAGTGGAGAAATTGAAACAGTACTCGCCCAAATTTTCACTCGATGCCTTAATGAAGGGAAGATTCCTGAGGATTGGAACAATGCTACAATGATCCTGCTACATAAAAGAGGTGACATTGAGGATCTCAGGAACTACAGACCTATCAGCCTCCTATCAGTGGTTTATAAAATCTTCACTAAAGTTCTTTCACACCGCTTGAAGGTAACACTGGACATGGCTCAACCGAGAGAACAAGCTGGATTCAGGAGTGGCTACAGCACAATAGATCATATCCACGTACTGAGAGAACTAATCGAAAGAGCGAGGGAATATGAACTTCCATTGTGCATGGCTTTTATCGATTATGAAAAAGCCTTTGATTCGGTGAAACCATCAGCAGTTACCACGGCTCTGAAATCCTGCGGTATTGAAGATGCATACATTAATATTATTAATAACATCTATGAAAATGCAAGTGCAAAGATTCGGCTGTTTGAAAATACAACACACATAAAAATTGGAAAGGGAGTGAGACAAGGTGACACCATATCTCCGAAGCTCTTTAATGCCACATTGGAAAATGTCTTTCAATCACTGAACTGGGAAAACAAAGGGATAAAGATTAATGGAGATTATCTAACCCACCTTCGTTTTGCTGATGACGTAGTCATTTTTGCAACTACCCCATCAGAGCTGCAGAGTATGATCCAGGAACTTGCTGACAAGAGTAAAGAAGTGGGATTAAAAATGAACTTTCAGAAGACAAAAGTGATGTTCAATGCTTTTACAAGAAATGAAGATTTATCGATTGATGGAGAAAAACTGGAGATAACAGATACGTATGTTTATCTTGGACAGCAGATATCAAGTGAGGGTCACATTGATGAAGAAATTAATCGGCGTACAAAACTTGCCTGGAGAGCTTTTGGAAGAAACAGCATAATTTTCAAGAGCAATATGCCATTATGTCTTAAAAGAAAAGTGTTTGATCAATGCATCCTTCCAGTGCTTACGTATGGTGCAGAGACGTGGACCTTAACTAAAAGAGACATACAAAGGCTGCAGACAACTCAAAGAAGCATGGAGAGGTGCATGCTTGGTATAACCAGGAGAGATAGGAAGAGGAACTCGTGGATCCGAAAAATGACGAGAGTGGAAGACATCATGATCAGAGTTAAATCCCTGAAATGGCAATGGGCTGGACATACTGCCAGAAGGACAGACCATAGATGGACAGCCGAAATTTTAGATTGGATTCCAAGGGACAGGAAAAGACCCAGAAAAAGACCACATGGGAGATGGGTGGATGAAATTCGTAAATATGCGGGAGTGACATGGAGGAGACTGGCACAAGACAGACCGTTGTGGAGGAAACTTAGGGAGACCTTCGTCCAGCAGTGGATTGATAATGGTTGACAATGATGATGATGACATGAAACATACATTCACAGAATGCAAAACATTTTTCCAATGCAACTTCTAGGAGTAGATAGGTAACGTTCGGAGACAAATAGAGAAACGAAGTAATAATAGAAGCGTATCATTTTCTTTTCAATCAGCCTTTCGGCATTCTGGCAAACGCATATCATGAAGATTGTTTAGTTCTGTGAACGAAAGGGCTTAGTGCAATCTCCAAGATATATCTGAAATAGCTATTTTCGTATGCATTCTCGATTACCCACTGTTATTTTTACAACGAGCTTTTGACATATCGCTGCAGTTCAGCTACATCGCCAATGGGTCACCAGGTTGCTTCGTTACGTATTACTGTGAATACATTCATTGCAATGAAGGAAAAGCGCATGAAAGCATGTTCCCAACAAGCGTACGATAATACAAATGAAATAGGATAACATTTTGCCTTTACAGACAGCTACATTTAATGCAACTAACATTTTTCAGCTGCATACTTTTGAACCCTTCTCTAAATCCTGAGATATCGTATCAGCCGATCAAAATAAATAAGAATTACAAAGGATAGGCATAAAATATGCATGGTACTTTTTTCTGCATGGGGTTTAACGACAACCGTAACTCACAGATTATCTCTAATTTAGGGACACTGGTTCCAGAGAAGTGACAGAGTCAGCGTCGTCGGACAAACACACCTCCCATTCAATATCTGGACCCAAACCCTGGGCCAGCTCTGACGACTGGCTAGAAGGAAGCGTCTTAGACCACTCAGTCACTGGTGAGCCCAAAGAGCTTTTGAGTGTTATCTTCATATTTGATTCTTTTACTAGAATATAGGTCTGCCACGAAAAATAAAGAATGAAAATCATACTGATCGAAAAGGTAAAATAATTTACATATTTCGTATCGTGACTTGCCATGTTCTGCTTTAGAGACAAAAATTCTTGAACACTTTTCCTCGGCATAAATCCTCCGCCTCTCTTTAAGTTTCTGCGCAATGGGACTTGTGTATTATACACCGACGATCCAAATCTTATGAACACTTGCGAAATATGACGCTGGTCCTCCACGTACCAACAAAACAGCTGTTACCCCACGAGGCGTAGATGCTACAAGATTTCTAAGAGTGTCTTGTGGTATCTGGTACCAATACGTTACCAGCAGATTGTAAGCATTAGACTCTCCCCAAAGGCTTGTTTTTGTCGATCGGTGTATTCTTGTTCCAAAACTTTGGCAAACATTGCACACGCACCCGGCCGTCTACATGGTGCAACATGAAACGAGATTCATGGGACTAGACGATCTTCTCCCAATCACTTAAAGTCCAGTTTTAATGCTTGTGTGCTCATTGTAGGCGCTTTCGACAGTGCACCGAGATTAGCATGGACGCTTTTTAGCAGGGTTCAATGTATTGTGACACATTACTCCCGTCACCAGCATTCAAATTTCTGGCGAGTTGCGCCACAGTATCCTTTCTGTTTGCACGGAGCAATTTTTCACCCGGCCGTCTACATGGTGCAACATGAAACGAGATTCATGGGACTAGACGATCTTCTCCCAATCACTTAAAGTCCAGTTTTAATGCTTGTGTGCTCATTGTAGGCGCTTTCGACAGTGCACCGAGATTAGCATGGACGCTTTTTAGCAGGGTTCAATGTATTGTGACACATTTCTCCCGTCACCAGCATTCAAATTTCTGGCGAGTTGCGCCACAGTATCCTTTCTGTTTGCACGGATCATACGGGAAAGCCTTGGCTCACTTATGACGAAGAAAATTTATCCATCATTTTTATGCCAGGGGAGGGATTCGAACTCACAACTCTCGGCTCCAGAGCGCTATCCACTATACTACACTGGCATGTGCGCTCACTGCTATCTGCCTTTATCTTATGTGAGTATTGCGGAGCAGGCACGTCACGTCACCCCCCCTCCCACGAAAGAGGGCCAAGTACATGGCCCACGGGTCAGCCGGGATCATGTGTCGCTGTAGGCAGTATTCCGATGAAGAACGTGCATTTGAGAAATCCCAGACAATTTGGTGTGTGGAAAAAACATCACACTATTGCGGTTCGGACGCCAATACGACGAAGAAAATTTCTCTTTCATTTTTATGCCAGGGGAGAAATTCGAACTCTCGGCTCCGGAGCTTCGAGTGCTATCCAGGATACTACACTGGCATATGCGCTCACTGCTATCTGCCTTTATCTCATATCGATGAGCAGTGATCGACCCACACAAAAGGCCGTAGCTAGTGGTAAATTCTAGAGGAGGCTACTGGTAATGTAGGGGCTGCTAGAAAAGATTTTGTTACTTCAGGTAATTAATATATATGTATATCGCGGGAGCACCTCCATTTTTTGTGCTCTTAATGGCATCAAATCAGGAGGTACTCTCGGGAAGCTCTCCCTACCCCCTTTTTTTTTTTTTTTTGAATGAAATGCCTCAAAATTGTAAAACTGTTTTACTAATGAAGACAAAATTTCGAAATGTAATATTTCCAAGCTTTGTTTAAAAAAAAATTAATAAGAGCCGATTTGGTTGAAATTTGACAAAAGTATCCTTTCATATAATACGAGACTGTCGCTTATTCCCTCTAGGCTAGACGATTTTTTATAAATCGGACGAAATGGATTTTAGTAATTAGATATGCCTGAATTGCTAGTTTTAGTGCTCGAGATACGTACCGTTATCACATCAGAAAAATTGAAAATTACATCGCTCTGGAGCGGGAATCGAAACCTCATCTCCCGATTTTAGTTCAAGCATGCTATAATTTGGGAAAGAAACTCACTTACGACCACTGCAATTTTGAACTGCCGCAACAGTCAGCTTGAATGCTATAAAGATGTCATGTGAAATGTGATGATTCCTGGGAATTGGACATTAGTCAGGGTCTTTGGATTGCACACAACACATCACTCTCGTTTCCGAGCGATGTTTATTTACGCAGAGTTAACGTAGTTCTAGGATTAAGTGGATGAAATGTTTTTTTGAGAACACCAAAGGAAAATCATTCAAGAAAGACCGAAGAAAACACACTGATTAATTTTCATACGATGAATAGGGAATTAACGGTTAAATTAAAATTATTTTAACCAGAAACCACAGATTATTCCAGAAAAACGTGTTTTTTGAACTGATACATTTGTCTGGTGTACATGTCTAATAATGACCTGTTTGGCATCACGTTTCTGCTGCTTCTTAACTTTTGAGACCATGGGCGCCCAGAGTTCAGTTTTCCGAAGGGAGCAAACCGAAAGTGTAATTACGAATAACACGTACAAACACCATATGCAACTTTCCCTGCGCAAAGGGGGGGGGGGTAATTAGGATAGGACACGTGGAGCAGCTGCCCCTGGCGCGTCTCAAAAGAGGGAGCAGAAATCACTGCTTTCAGTGTGATTAAAATTGGACTTGAAACTTTTACATCAGTTTCTGGTACACTTGAAATTCGCGCTCCAAATGTTAAAGGAATGTTAGTTGCTCACATTCAGAAATGAAGGCACAATTTTATAGCTCGTCCAACTGACGAACCACGGCGTTCGTCAACAACAATGGGACTTAAGGGTTTGTATTTTTTCGTTCGCTGAACTGTACGTACATTCAAGATAAGGATGTCGTTCATATTTTTCATTCTCTGTGGGCTATTCGATCATCACTGTGGCAGGGGCCCACAACTGCCCAGCTACGTACGGTCCGTTCGAGAACGAACAAAAAATAGGTCCAAACTCCGAAGCAGTTGCGAGAAGCTGTACAAGTAGTCAGAGTTTGATTGTGCCTCTCTCATAAAGTTAACATGGAGGGTATGACATTAATTTTGCTTTGTTTAGCAGTGTATTCTTGTGTGTGTGTGTGTGCCTGGGTCGGTGTTAATATATAGATAGACAGATGCACACATGTACGTATGCCATAAAAGAGACAGATGGAGGCGCAATATTTTGTGGCTTGATCAGGATGCAGAAACGCCTAGCTACGCCTCCGCCCCGTACTTTCCTGTTACCGCACTATCAATATATACAGAGGGTGAGTCGAACGTTTTGCGATATTTGCATGAAAGCATGTGCTACGGTGGGTATGTAAGGTGTTCCAACCAGTGCAAGTCGCGCACTGCAGTCAGTCGAAAGGGATATAAAGTAGTAGTCGTTGCTGTGAACAGCATTGCTTGTCGTTCTTCTGTCTGTGGTTGGAAAGCCTAAAATATAAACAGCCACGACCGACTAATTAGGGAACCTTTGCTTTACGAGTTTTAACTTGGCCATAACTCTGCTCAAGCAACACAAAACATTTGTCATTCGTAAGGGAAAGGTTCCGTGGTCCACAGCCGCGCAACCAGATGGTTCAAGAAATTTCGCTCAGGTGACAGAAACCTCGACGATCAGTCAAGCTCAGGTAAGTCGCGAACCGTGGATTCGGAAGCCGTGCGCTTGGCATTAGAGGCAAATCCAACAACCAGCACCCGGAGATCATCAGGCGAGCTGAGCATATCTCAGACCACCGTGATTCGTCGCCTTCAGGACCTCGGCTAGGTCTACAGGAGCTGCCGCATTGTCCCTCACGAACTGACGCCAGCTGAAGCAAACCGCCGAGTGGAAGTGTGCACGACACTCCTAGAAAACCCTCCCGATGTACGTTTCATCAAGCGAATTTTTAAATGCGATTAAAATTAGGTCGATGTCCGTAATCCTAACGCACAACGGCAGTGGTTAAGCCCGGGCCAGCTTCCTGAACCTGTTGCCAAACGTGGGCGCTTCAAGCACAAGGTGATGCTCTGCGTCTGGTGGAATTCCGAGGGGATAATCCATTACGAATTTGTTCCAGATAGTCGGACCAACCCTGCCAACATCTGCTCTCAACACTTGGAGCGGATGTATGCCGTTTTGGAGGAGAACTACACGGCACTGGTGAACAGAAAGTGCGCTATTTTACAGCAATACAACGCTCGGCCTCATACCGCGAGAACGACCAGGGCAAAACTCAAGGAACTTGAGGTCATCGAACTCATGCCACACCCAGCATATAGTCCGGACCTTGCCCCGTCGGATTATTAGCTGTTACGGTCCATGGCGCACTTCCTTCACGGGTGGCACTTCAACAACCAGGAGGAGGTGGCAGCTGGGGTGAAGAAGTTCTTTGCCTTGAAGGACAAGAACTGGTACCGCCGCGTAATCGAAGAACTGGCGGACAGATATCTATAGATGGTGCAACACGATGGCCTATACTTTGAATACTAGTCATCTTTCGTCATAAAGATACGTGCGAAGACATAAAGTGATCGAAATATTGCAAAACGTTTAACTCCCCTTTGTAATTAACTTCCTTGTGCCGTCTTTACCACACATTATACACATAAATTTAATTCGAAACCAGACGGTTCTAGAATTACATAAAAAAGATGCATAAATGAAATTGAACAGCATTTTAGCGCAATATGAAAATTTCTCTGTCGTTCTTTTGATCATTTTGTCCATTTGTGTCACATGCGACCCGAAACCCCAGTGACTACTCAATCTATAATCAAGATAGTAAAAATACCCTCAAGAAAAATTCCTGAGAACATTTTCGTGAGATCTTTTTTCAGTAGTGAATAGCTACTGCAGAGGATGATGTATTTTTCGTTCCTTCGCTTTTCATACTTTTCTATATTACACGCTTGTGCTCTGCTCTCCAACATGCAATTGAAAAATTTTATGATTAATTTCTACTGTAAATTCCCAACATTTTCCCAATTATTATACACACGCATCCAGAAGTTCTACAGAAAAAATAGCAAACAGAATTAGTGTTATCGCGGAAATCTCTGTAATACCTTCCAAAAACAGAAACGTCATGTTCCGATTTCCAGGAGAGGGTAAATGCCCTTCCCTCTATATGGGCGCATACATTTGAGACATGTAGATTATACTCCTTTCACACCTTAACGCTGTTTAACGGTTTCCTTTCGTATATTGGTTTTTTAATGCGTTGTGCGATACAGCTTGAAATGTTTCACTTGCTTTGAATTTTTCCGTTTTCGCGTCGATATTTATTTGTGCCTAAACTTTGGCGACGGACGCAAAAGTTTAGGCACAAATAAACACCAGAACACATTGAGTAATCATAATGTGTACAGGTGTATGGTGTACGATTGCAGCAGTTTATGATGTAAATCAGAGCGATTAATTGATCTGCTAACTGCATGTTTTTGCAAAAACACTTCACGAGCTTCTGTAAAAACACTGCACCTTTTTAAAACTTCTAATTTCTGTATTGACGGCTCGACGCACATGATTTTTGTTAGATAACTTACGAGTTTTTTCTCTCAGACAGATCGATATACACTGAAGAGCAACTGAATTAGAGACAGCTGGCGTTATGCAAATGTGGCGCTGTGGGCAGCCCTGTTAACGGAAACGACATGACGTATGCATCAATCAGAAAATATAAGGAGTGATGCGACGGGAATCAGTAAGAGTCGGAGGCAGTATGAGTGAGACTCTAAGCGCATTTGATCGTGGGCAAATTGTCGGGGCCCGACGAATGGGTCACTTCATCTCGGAAGTCGTACAGGCACTGGGATTTTCACGAGCCACTGTGTCACGGGTGCACCGTGAGTACATCGAATCCGGTAGAACCATCCCTGCAAGGGCCAACTGCCATGGACAACAGCGTGTGGATGAGCGGGGTCATCGTCGGCTACCTCGCATTGTAACAACGGATAGACGGCCCACAGTGCAAGAAATCAGTGGGCAATTTAACGCTGGTGCACAAAAACGTTTAAGCAGCCACACCATCCAGAACCATCTCCTCGCTATGGGGTACAGAAGCCATCGTCCCACGAGGGTAACGCTGCTGACCGCACATCTCAGGGTGCAACGATTAGCATGGGCGCGGGACCATCGCCACTGGACCCTAGACATGTGGAAAAATGTTGCCTGGACTGATGAGTCGAGATTCAAGTTGGTACATGCGGATGGCAGGATACGAGTACTGCGCGAACCACATGAAACGATGGATCTTTCTTGCCAGCAGGGTACTCTTCAAGTGCGGTGGGGGCGGCATTTTCATCTGGGGACTTTTAAATATGGCATGTGCGAATTATCATTGTGTTCGTTGATTCTTTCATAGGGGAGGCTCAAAAAATTTCAATGTATACTGAGCTACCCCTAGCGTCCCACAAGCTCCGATCCTGCCCACACCTTACCAGCGGTTCACAGTGTTTTCCTCCTCCGACCACTTTTTGAAATTACCAACCATGGGTGACCGTAAGCATCCCACAAGCCTCACTGTCTCGGAAATTCTCTAACCCCGTCGTCTGGCCATTACAACTGGCCCTTTGTCTAACTCGCTGAAATGAGCTGCATTTCTCATCTGAAGAACAAGAATAGCACTGATTTGCAGAGCAAATGATCAAATGATCATATGTAGAGGATTTTAGGAAGGGAGTGTCTGACCCCAGGTCTTAAACAACCCTTAGAAATAGGAAGCTAGGAGATTTGGGCTACAGTGCCTGATAGGAAAGTGACTCGGAAGCGAAGTAGAAAGGGGGAGGAAGACGCCCTTACTTATTACCGGGGGTGCAGTACCCGGGGTCCGACGGCTTAACGTGCCCATTGGACGCACATTTAGTTGATCGAAACTGAGGTCCTTTCCTTGTTAGTCACGAACGTTGCCCACTAGGCCACCCGCGGCCCTGATTTTCAGAGCTTAGTATCAGTTGCTATTTATACCGTTTCATGACCTTTACATGCGCCGTCGCTTACCTATTGTTCCTTCGAATTGCATAAAGACATGCTAATCATAATGAAAGCAAAAGGAGTTTATAAAATTGAAAAGTTGCAAAACAAATTGATGAACTTGAAAGCATTAGAAAAAATATGTCAATGATGACCACATGATTCTTGAGTTACAAACCCGAAAACCAAAGCTAGGAGACCAAAAAGAGCATTAGTGATGACTAAAGATCCGAAAAACGTATCAGTGAAATTCATTCTTGGCAAATCAGGATTGGTCAAAGAACTTTAAATTCACTTTATTACCTAATCATCTAAACGGTTTTTTCGATTGCAGTTCAAAGGAAGTGGTCAACAAAAATATTTTTAAATTAATAAACAGAAACTGTACACCAGCTATACTGAATTGTAGTACAACCATACTAGTGATCCGAACTTGACTTCTCTGCCCTGTCCAGAGAAGTCAAGTTCAAGTCTACTGATCCTATCTGGGATGATATAAAGAAATTAGCTTCCTACTCCACGCCTAAATTTACTGACATTTGCGAAACCTTAGAGATCATTACCAACAGTCAGGCTTGCAATGATAGCGTCTCTCTAGAACTGCCACGAGTTTGGGACCAGTTCGTCAAATAATGCTGAGTTTTCTCCCACGATACCGCGTCCCCAACCAACATGACGCCTCGTTTCTGCGAATGAATGCACATTCGCAGCTATTCATTTATTATCTAGTCAAGTCACCGCGTTCAAATTGTTGAAGTGTACTATTACTCAGTTTACAGTTTGCTGTCTACCTTTCTTGAAAAAGCCATCTGGTTGATGTGCGAAAACTTGGAAATTTTTATGCCTATTCTACGCCAAGAAATTTGGATCACTAGTAGAGCTATACTATTTTGAGAAAAAAAATTGTTGAATACTTTCCAGGTACCATGAATTACATTCAAATAAAATGGCAAGAAATAAGAATTTATATCCATTGATGACGCTCTTCCTCTAAGAAATTACTGACCTCACGGGGCAACGCGATAGTTTCTAGTCCTTCTTCCGAAAAGAAAGCGGATTCGAACCCTGAATCATGCACGGGGTGTGTCTTTGCCTTACGGTACTGCTTTACCCAATAGCCCCAAATTAGGGACGTGCGACTGCTTATATCCCACTGAGTTGCTCACGGTGGTAGTTAAACCCCCAAACAAAATACAAATAAAAAAATTCGAATATTATTTTATGAATAAATGAACCGCACAGAAGTGTGAAATAAACTAGAGAAGTATTTCAGGTGTAGATGGAAATTCCGAATATATTAAGAACACGGAGTGTATTCTACTGCGGCATGCATTTTATATTTCAAACAGAAATTATTCCACTTATCTCATGGCGAATATAAATTCTTTGACTTCTATCAACGGTGAGATGAAAAGCCAAACACATTTGTTTTAATATTACTTTCATATCAAAGAACTGCAATGAAATTGAAATAATTGCTTTACGTATATTTCACCGAAATACAACGTTTTGTTTAGAAATTCTGAAAAGTGCAAAAGTCCAAGATTTATTCTACTTTTGGTAATGGTTTAAAACGTGCATTTATTCAGTGCCAAGTTTCCCATTTTTGTCAATCGTGAAAAATTGAAGTTTTCTCTCGTCACATATAAAATTCCTAACTTTCATCTACGGTGACAGATTCCGACTGTTTCATTTTAACCATTAAATATTTGACCCTTTTCAACAGAAAAATTATGTTTCTAGTATTTGAAAGGTGCCCAATACTATTCGAAATACAAAGGCGAAATCTCCCCGTTTGGGACACTGAATTCTCAGTGTTAATGTGTTCACCTACAACACATGCTTTCTTCCGAGTGGAATACTTTAAAATTTCTCCCTGTTTAATTAGAGGCTTTGAGATTTCTATTTCTTGCATTCAAGTGTGACGTAGAAAGGGAAAAGAGAGGCTTATTCCACCGTGTCGTCGTTAGTAAACTGGAAAGTATAAATCACAGCAAAAGTGCAGCTGGGTGGACCGGGGTGTCTTTGTTAAGTGGTTACCACCGTGGTTGTGTTCACACAAGACAACCCAGAGCTGCTTTTCGCCAGGGAACATCTCCGCGAAGCACGGAGAACAAAGTTAATGGACGACCCTTGTAGCGGTTCGCAACATAATGGCGACAGTTACGCAAGAGACTAAAATCACCGAGCGTTCAGACTAATGAAGCAAAGACTGCTAATGGAAGGATTTCAAAACTTAATGAGTCGCGCGGGACTCCGCTTGGACCGGCAGAAGTGATACATAATGTGTTTACTACATGGCGATGAATTAGTTGCTTGAAAGTGGCCGCTCTTGGCCAATGCATATGTTTCCTGGGAAACGTCGTTTGCTTTTGGAAGCGCGGCGTCTCACAAAAGAAATGCGAGATCGACCGACTCACTTTCGGGATCGCGAGGCATTACTCACTGTCGGGAAACAGAATCAATGTCTGTAATCGTGATTAAAGGAGATAATAAACTTATAATTTCACAACACCGTGTAATTTGACCTGGCTGGACTCATTTGCAGTTAAATGCGGTTTATTCAATTCTAATAGGACGCGGTGTGTTTAGAAGAGTTTATACAGACAAGAAATAAATAATTAAATTGAGAAAAAAAATGCAGGTAGAATTAACCCAAGGGTGTGTTTACTTTGACATACACACCGCCTGTTAGTAAAGTAATCAGGCAAACTTTGTGTTCGAGGCGAGTACCACTACTGGAGAATTCTGCTGTCAGCATCTTTTTCTGTAACAAAGTCGTTCGTATTAACTTTATATGGGTGGCAGCAGGAAGTGAAAGCAGCTCTTTTTCCCAAGAAGGAGGGTGCTAAGTTGTTTCAATACACCGACCAACTTCAACTTTCTTTTAATCTTTTATTTGTGAGGTAGAAAAAGTCAACCATGTTATATATGCAATGTATATATACTATAGCAGTCATGCCAGTTGTCCGAACGTTGAATTTATAAAATCTTCTTTTGAATACAAAACTAAAGAAAGGGAAAAGTAATTAAGGGAAAGAAAAGTAATTTCAGATTCGTAACTGTTTTACGATTTAGAACAGGGTCGTGACGTCAATGCAAACGTTTTGACGTAAAACGGTGGCATGTTTCGGCGCCCCTTAATTTAAATCAAAATTTCATGACATTTTTTCAGCATTTCAACGCCTCAGGCATAATTATCTTTAAATTCAGATGATGTCGACTTCAAAAATACGTTTTATTCCACATATTTGCTTCTAAACGGACGTTCAGACCTATCAGCATAACTAATTTTCAGATCTCTAGGTAGAGGTAAATTGCGTTTTTCCCTATAAGACTGCACAAAAATCTCTCATATCTTTCGATTCCATTTACGTCGAAGAGTATTTTAGATATAGTTACTTTTTCAAATTACGCATAGATTTTCCGCTAGAGGGCATAAAAGTAAATTACAATTTTCCCGATAACTATTTTTTCTAAAACTCCGATTTGACAAACTTTTTCTTCAGCGGATACACCTCCTCATGGAAGATCTTTTGCATATAATTTCAAAATTTCGGTAGATAATACTTTGGCCACCAGGGAGCGTAAGCGTTAATTTTTGCTTCTGATATATTTACCATAAAATCTAAGCTTCTAAAATATCGATTGAAAAAATTCTTTCGTAGACTGATGCCACTCACATCGATAAATCTTTTCGGAATATTTTCTTCTTAAAATATTCCACAGTTTCTCCGCCAGGGGGCGTAGATGTATATCTTATTTTTGTCAATATCTCTACTTCTAGGAGTCCGATTTAAAAAAATTCTTCTTTATTGGATAGTGTTTTCAGTGTGACATGTTTTTCATATAATTTCAAAATTTTCAAGTAATTCCTAGACTTTCCGCTAGGGGGCGTAGAGGTAAATTGCGTTTCCCCCTGTATCTCTGCTTCTAAATTTCCGATTTAAAACATTCTTTCTGCACCGGATACAACTCCTGAAGGGAAATCGTTTGCACATAATTTCTAATTTTTGTAAAAAAATGGTTTCGCCACCAGTGGGCGTAAATCTTAATTTCCGCTTCTGATGTATTTACAGCAAACTATGAGCTTCCAAAATCTCGATTGAAAAAAACGTCGTTTGTAGACCGATAGTACTCATGTCGACAAACCTTTTAGGAACATTTTTTTCTTGAAATAATGCATGAGTTCTACGCCAGGGGGCGTAGATGTATATCTTATTTTTGTCAATATCTCTACTTCTAGGAGTCCGATTTGAAAAATTCCTTCTTTGTTGGATAGTGTTTCCAGTGTAACATGTTTTTCATATAATTTGAAAATTTTCAAGTACTTCATAGACTTTCCGCTAGGGGGCGTAAAGGTAAATTGCTTTCCCTCTATATTTCTACTTTTAAAACTCCGATTTGAAAAATTCTTCCTGTATCGCATACAAAACCTGATGGAAAATATTTTTCACATAATATCTAATGTTTGGTAAAGAATGGTTTGGCCGCCAGGGGCATCAGTGTTAATATCGGTGTCTGATGTATTTGTAGCAAAATCTTGTTCCTGAAAACCCGACTATTTTTTTTTTTTTCTTGGACCGATGCGGCTGATGTGGATAAACCTTTTGAGAATACTTTCTTCCTAAAAGAATGTATGGTTTTCCCAACAGGGGACAGAAAGTCACATCTTATTTTTGTCGATATCTCTGTTTCTAAGAGTCCGATTTGAAAAATTATTTCTGTGTTGGAGAGAGTTTCCGGCGCAAAATGTTTCTCATATAAATTCATGTTTTTCTTAACACACAAGTCTGCAACCAGAGGGCGTAAGCTCACGATTCCGTTTACAGCAATATCTGAGGGATTAAAAACCCGATTGAAAAACTTCTTTCTTCCTTCAGATACTATTGTTTTCCATACCGGCTCCATTGACTTTGCATAGCTTTGATAAATTTAATTTGGGTCAGAAAAGATTCAAAAGACGTGCTTATTACACCCAAAAATTCGGAGTCATCTTTCTTGTTTTGTATTAGTGTTTCATTAGAAATTGTTTTTAGTTTTTCTTCAAATAGATTAATGTTATTTATTTCAGTTGATTCTATCGGTGTGTTGTTCCAAAATTCTGCGCCAATGTAATTAATACTTTTTTCATCACTAAGGATTTAGAGTTAATGGGTCGTAGAAGAGATTTGCCCAGGTTTTAAAGTTATGGGTAACTACTTTTATATGTACTGTATACTATTAATGTGTAAGATATTATTTTATTCTTTGAAACATTAATTTGCCAATATTAAGATTTAAATAGTTGGGATATTGACACAATTCCGTATTTATTGGTATCCACATGTACGTGATGATATTGAAGAGTTTGTAAATTATTTGGATGTAAAGAGTTATTTTTAAGTCCATCAGTCTAATAATCTTATTTTGTATTCTTTGTAGTTTTAATATATCAGTTTGAGTAGTTTGACCCCATGAGGTGATGCAATAGTTCATATGTGACTGTATAAATGTATAATATTACATTTATTTAGATTTAAGCGTGAAACATAATATGTTTTTACTTATAATGCCAATGTTTCTAGAAATTTTATTTGCAATATAGTCCGCATGAGTACTCCATTTTAAAGTAGGGTTTAATATTATTCCCAGGAATCTGAAACTGAACTATTTCTATAAGTATGTTATTTTGTACTAAATTATGGAATTGGAATTGTTCTATTTTTAATCTGCTGTAGATCATAATTTTTGTTTTATTGAAATTAAGTACTAAATCATTTTGTATTAACCATTCAGAGTATATTTGTAATTGCCTGTCAGATTGTATAATCAAATCATTAGTATTTGTTCCTTTCATTTTTATTGTTATGTGACCTGTATATAACAGTAAATTATCTGAATTTAATATACCATTTACATATAGGTTGAAAAGTAAAGGTCCTAGAATTGATCCCTGCGTAACCGTCGAGTTAATTTTAAGATTAGATGATTGAAAATTATCAATTGCAGTATAATGATACCTATTCGTTAGATAAGTCTCCATTAATTTGTATGATGCTCCTCTGATACCTCGTAATTTATTTAAAATAATTTTGTGATTTATAGTATCAAAAGCATTTGATAGATCTAGAAAAATCGCAAAGGTAATTGTTCTTAACTATAAATGTTTTTGAGTGATATCTTGTAAGTGTAGAAGTGCTAGTTCTGTTGATATATTCTGTTGGAAGCCAAATTGATTTTTATTAATGATATTATATTTTTGTATATAAGACTTTAATCTTGTATATATAAGTTTTTTAAGAATTTTTCAAAACGTGACATTTCAGCTATAGGTCTGTAATTAATAGCACCACCTCTCGATCCAGATTTAAAATTTGGAATGATCTTAGTAATTTCTAATTCCTGTGAATAAATGCCGGAGGATAGAACGAGGTTATAGATATGTAATAGGACTCCAAAATTATCTCAGCTACATATTGGATAGCTGAGGGATGAGTATCGTCATTTCCTTGGCCACAGTTAGTGTTTATATAATGTAATTCAGCCAGTAATTCAGTTTTAGTTATCATAGATAAGTGAAATGAATTGTGCGGTATAAATTTTTAAAACGTTTTAAGGAGTTAGTATTTAAAGGTTGATGAATTATTTTCAATTTTTGCGATACTGAATTAAAAAACTCATTTAAGTGAGTCACCAATTGATCCTCTTTATTAATTTTTAATTCTTCTTCTGTTATGAGTTCCTCTGGCATTAGATTTTAAGTTTGGTACCCCCATAAATAGTTTGAATATTTCCATGTTAGTTTTGGGTTGTTATAGACAATTTTGTTTTAATATTCAGTTTTAGTACTACGTATTAAGGAATTTAAAGTGTTTCTGTATAATTTAAAGTTCGCATTGTCAGTTTGTTGCTTAGGTTTTAGGAATTTTGAGAATAATTTATTTTTCTTTTTAATTATATATATAATTGATGAGGTAATCCAGGGTTTCATTTTTTTTATTTCGTATTCTGGAGTTTGAGGTTAGTGGGAAAGCCATATCATATTTTTCTTTTATAATTTCAAAGAAATTTTCTTAAGTACTGTAAGTATAGGAGATCGTGGCATGTATAATGCCTCCCAGCTGATTTCTAATAACAAATATTTAAATTTATTTAAATTTTTCTTATTTATTTTACGAAATGCTGTTTTGTTAGTATCCTTCTTTAAAACCTTTCCATTATCTAAAAAAGCAAATATAGGCAAGTGATCACTGATATTATAGGTTATAATTCCAGATGTTATATTATTCGGTTTAACATTTGTTATTGACAAATCTATAGTAGTATATGTGTTTGGAGTATATCTAGTAGGCGCCTCAACCGTATTTCCGAATCCGAATGAGGATACTATAGGCCTAAATTGCTGAGTTATTAAGTTATTCTGCGATATATCAATGTTAACATCACCCATTAAAGATGCCGTTTTTTAGTAGTTAATTTTGTTATAAAGTTCATTTAGAATCAGGAATAAGTCACTAACATCTGAGTTTGGTTCTTTGTAACAAACAGATATTATGTAGTGATGACATTGTATTGTAAGTATTTCAATGTTTTATTTGTTATTGTAAATTCATTAATTATAGAAAAGTAGAGGTATTAATCTCAAATATAAATAGCCACTCCCCTCCCTTACTGTAAACTTTGTTGAGGTTAAAAACTTGAAAATTTTCTAAAGATATAGATTAATCGTTGAAAGGAAACCATGTTTGAGTTATACAAATAATATCTATTGTTAGGGTTAGTGTCTGAATCAAGGTCTCAAGGCGTAGGTTTTTATTACATAAAGATTTCACATTTATGTGTATGATTTTTTGAGTGATATTAGATTTAGTTATTAGTAATTGATTTAAATATTGTGTGGTGTAGTACTGACTGTGGAGAAATACACTGGCGGAAAGTAAAAAAAGAACACCAAGAAGGAGACGTCTGATACCAACGAAATTTATACAGCATAATAACGGAATACAGAGGATAACGTGATCAAAACATTATGGCAAAATACAGCTGTATTTGCTGGTAAACTGAAAAATGACATTTCCATGTAACATGGTTAGTACCAGGTTGAACCGCCATGAACTGCGTCACACTGTGCAATTCTGGCATGGAGTCTATCGTACAGATGTTGGATGTAAGTTTGGGGTATTGAGTTCCAAGCATCCTCAACCTGGACGCATAAATCGGGGATGGTCGTGGCTGGCCGTGGAGACCGGATAAGTCGTTGTCCCATAAAATCCCACACGTGCTCAATGGGGGACAAATCCGGTGAACGTGCAGGCCATGGAAGTTGTCTCACACCCTGAAGTGCATGTTGCGTTGCACGTGCCGTGTGTGGGCGTGCGTTATCTTGCTGGAAAACACCACGATGGACCGACCTTACAAATGGCACAACAACGGGCTGAATGATGTTGTTGATGTAGGAGGTGCTGTTTAACGTACCTGGTACAAACACTAGTTGTGTACGGGAGTGATAGCTGATCGCTCCTCACACCAGGAGACCAGGTGTAGGCCCTGTGTGTCGCTGGCGGATGTAAGAAGGGTTCAGACGCTCCCCTGTGCGTCTGCGAAAACGCATACGGCCATTGGAGGCTCCCAAGCAGAATCTGCTTTCATCGCTGAACACGACAGATCGCTATTGCGTTCTCCAGTACAGATGTTGGCGACACCACTGCAGCCGTTCCTGACGGTGGGCTGAAGTCAGAAGTGCACATGCCAGAGGCACACGTGCACGTAGTCCTACATCCAGTAGACGGTTGCGGATTGTTCGCACAGTCACCTCAGGTGCAACGGCAGCTCAGATTTGCGTCGCAGTGGATACTCTGCTTGACAACGCCGCTCTTCTTATGCGTCGATCGGTCCGCTCATCAGTCCGTCTGTGACTCCCGGTTCCATGTCTTCTCATGTGGAAATGTTCTTCGGACCATCTACGCCACCATCGTACCACCACCGATACTTCCCGTCCAATTCGCTCCGCAATACGACGATACGACCACCCGGCCTCACATAGTCTGACTAGACGACCTCGCTCAAAGTCCGATAAGTGGTGAAATCGTGCCCGTCTTCCATGTCCATGCATTGCAGCTTCTTCAGGGTCTTCGCACGTGTCCGTACGCCGACGACTGATTACATTCACTTCGCCGTACTCCATAAATACCACCAACGATAATTTGCATATTATTCCGTGCTGTGGCGTAAGCGCTCACCGGTTGGTCCCGAAATTAACATCACGCCTACGTAAACCCGACTCCATTAACATATGTAAATTTCATGATCGTCCGCCAATTCCTTCTTGGTGTTCTTTTTCACTTTCCGCCAGTGTATTAAACAAAAACTAGTCCCACAAGTGCTCTATGGGATTGAAGTCTTGCGATTTCACCGGCCAAGGGAGAGCGGAGACAACGCTTTCGTAACCCTGGAACCAGTCATGCAATGCCTTAGCGACGTGGCAGGGCTCATTGTCTTATGGGTAGACTCCATCACCAACAAAGTAAACGTCCAACATAAAGGGATGCATATTATCAGCGAGGATGGACAGGTAGCCGTTGTGGGTCTGGGATCCATCCAGTGGTACAAGCGGTCTCAATTCATACCAGGAAAACATTTTCCAGACAAGCGCACTGCCACCGCCGGCCTGTACATGTTAGTGTGAGGTTGATTCGATTAATGGCTTGATGTCGGGTGATTAAATTATATTATTTCTCGTTTCCTGTTTTACCTCGATGTATCCATAGTACTACTCCACTTTAAATCAATTACCACAGTTACATTTTAAAAACACAACACTTTTTTACATAAAAATGACATGTAGACACACACGAGCTCTCCGCTACACAATCCCACGACAACCTCTTTCTGCTGAGGAGAATATGGAAATGAAGTTCTTACGTCACATACAGTCTCTGCAATGCGTAGTGCATCTGGCGCCATCTGTCAAGTCGGGTAGTGAATGAAAGATTGGGAATTACAAATTTAACAACATATCCCCCTCTATTTCTCGATCTGTAATCACTTGCAAAAGTTGTAAGAATTCATAAAACTTATACAGCATTTAAGATTCTTAGGTAATTGTTAAGTTTAGATTTACTCAAAGAATTAGTAAGAAAGTCTGAAATATTTTCATCTGGAGTCACATACTGAAGAAAAAATGGCTTATCATTAATGACAATGACTGTTAGTTTCTCATTAATGAAACTTACCTGTCTTACCATATTATTTGATTTACGTGACGTACATCCACTGTTTCCAAGGAAAATTGATAACTGGTTGTCACAGTGTATAATTGAACTTTGGAATCCTTTTCCATAGCCTTCCACAAAAAATTGTAAAAATGTCCCAGTCTGCATGGCCTCGACGACAGCTGTGATTTCTACATCACATATAGAAAGTGAACTGTGGTTTGTGTTTTTGAAGTCAAGTTGACGAGATTTGGTCCCAGTAGATAGTTGTACCCACTTACTGATCTTTCCCCATTTTATTTTCCGTATTTCCATGACGTATCACTGTAGCATTCCAGTTTTTGATCCCCTTGGGTAAACACCAAACAGTAATGTTTTGTTCCTTTCAAGTATCTTAGAACTCACTTGAGTGCTTGCATGTGTATTTCTCTTGGGTCCTTGGTAAATTTTGATAGAGCATTTATTGGATAAGCTAAATCTGTTTTTGCTTTAGTAGCAAGATACATAAGTGAACCTCTAAAGTTCTTGGTATTTTTTAACATCACAGCCTTTTGATTCTTCATATTTCTCCAGGTCTTGATTTAAGTGGTGTAGTTACAGGACAGCAATTTTCCGCACTACACTGAAAAGCAATTGAATTAGAGATACCTGTCTAACAACGTGCAGCACCACCTTTTGCCCTAATGACGGCGGCGATTCGTCTCGGCATGGACTCGACAAGACACCGGAAGCGTTGGGAAGTCATACGGATCTACTACCCCTGAACAAGCTCCAACAGTTCACGAAGATTTGATGGAGGGGGGTCAGAGCCTCGAACATCTCTCTCCAGGGAATCCCAAATGTGCTCGATGGTATCGAGGTAAGTTGACCTAGCTGGCCAAGGAAGCCAAGTTACGTCGGTGGAGTGTTCATCCTACCATTCGGATACAATTCGGGAGCGATGGCAAGGTGCATTGTCTTGTTGCAAGATGAGGTCATCAGTGGGATGTTGAAGACGCACAAACCGGAGCAAATGGTCGTCCAGGATATCCCGGTAACGTTGATCTGTGAGAGACGATGTCACACGTACCAGGGGTCCCATTTCAGTCCAGGTAAACAGTCCCCAGACGAGAATGCCACCCCCACCAGTTTGAAGAGTACCCTGCTGGCCAGAAGGATCCATCGTTTCATGTGGTTTGTGCCGTACTCGTATCCTGCCATCCGCATGTACCAACGTGAATCTCGACTCATCAGTCCAGGCAACATTTTCCCACATGTCTACGGTCCAGTGGCGATGGTCCCGCGCCCATGCTAATCTTTGAACCCTGCAATGTGCGGTCAGCAGCGGTACCCTCGTGGGACAATGGCTTCTGTACCCCATAGCGAGGAGATGGTTCTGGATGGTGTGGCTGCTTACACGTTTTTGTGCACCAGCGTTAAATTGCCGGGTGATTTCTTGCACTGTGGCCTGTCTATCCACTGTTACAATGCGACATGGCCGACGATGACCCCGATCATTAACACGCTCTTGTCCACGGGAGTTGGCCTTTGCAAGGATGGTTTTACCGGATTCAATATGCTCACGGTGTGCCCGTGACACAGTGGCTCGTTAAAATCTCAGTGCCTGCACGACTTCCGGGATGGAGTGACCCATTTGTCGGGCCGCGACAATTTACCCACGACCAAATGCGCTTAGATCCTTCGTCTTACCCATACTGCGTCCAACTCTTACTGATTCCCGTCGCACCACTCCTTATATTGTCGGATCGCTGCATACGTCTAGTCGTTTCCGTTTAGAGGGCCGCCCACAGCGCCACATTTGCATAACGCCAGCTGTCTCTAATTCAATTGCTCTTCAGTGTATGTTCAAAAATTGAAATGGTTCTCTACATACGTCAGTTTTCCCTACTCTATTTCCTACTAAATTGAATCGAGGAGAAACTCTTAATCGTGTAGTCTTTAGATAAAACATATGTCAAATCATGTTAGTATTTACGATAAATTTATGTACTGTATTTAGCACATAAAACGTGGTTTCCAAAGAGTACGGGCGTTGTCTTACCTGTTGCATCTGGAAATTTAGCCAAGTAGCTGTGTGTGTGAATTGTACCGCTTAGTTGCCTTGCAGATTTTTTGGGATTATCTTGCTAAATGCATTCTCAATGTCTTAGTTTTTCCCTTTATTACATTATCAGAGCTCTCAGGAAATATTCTTTGGTTATACACTGAGTGGCCACTTTTTTATGGCCACCTGACAGTTTTAAGCAAATGAGCTATGGCTGTATGCTGTTGTTGCCAGAGGGCAAGGCTAGTATAAAAAGGGAAAGCTTAGTGCTTGCGACAGTAGTAGAAGGGATTTTTGGGTGACGAGATGGGTAAAAAATGCGATTTGACGGACTTTCAACGTGGGATGATTGTAGGAGCTTGGAGCCATGAAGCGAGTATCACCGAAACTGACGCATTCGTGAAATGTTCCAGAGCAGCTGTTGTTAAAGTGTTTAAAGACTGGACTGTCAGCCAAAAGACTGGGTCTCTATGTGCCACGTGTGGTCGTCATCGACTAGTGACTGCTCGGGCGGAACGGAGAGTGTCCAGAATGGTAACATACAACAGAAGGGCAACAGTGCAGCAAATTACAGACCATCTTAATCAAGGATCCCCTCAAATGATCTCTGCACGCACTGTTTACCGTACAATGCATCGGATGGGATATGGCAGCCGAAGGCCTGTTTGAACACCTTTGCTGTCTGCAGTTAACGAAAGAAAACGTCTCCAGTTCGCACCTTAGCACAAGGATTGGACAGTCAATAAATGGAAACAGATTATATTGTCCGATGAATCACGTTTTCAGTTGCACCATGCCGTTGGCCGAGTGAGAATTTGGCGGAAACATCACGAAAGCATGGACCCCAAATGCATTGCTACAACCCTTCAAACTGGTGGAGGCAGCGTTAGGTTTTGGGAAATGATTTCCTGACATGCTTTGGGCCCCTTAATTAGTGTTGATCAACGTATGATTGGCACATCATATCTTAACATCGTTGCGGACCAAGTGCATCCTGTCATGTGGATGGTTTATCCCAATGGCGATGACTACTTTCAACAAGATAATGCGGTGAGTTTACTTTGCTTAAGTGGTCCCCACAATCTCCAGATCTCAACCGCATTGAGAATTTGTGGGATGAAGTGGAACGAGCCATCTGACAGCTGGATCCACAACCCTGCAATCTCACAATCCTGGAAAGTGCTATTCATCAAGCATGGTCTCAGATTCCACAAACCACCTATTAACATCTCGTGGAGTCCATGCCACGAAGAATCGACGCAGTATTAAAGACAAAAGGTGGCCCAACGAAGTACTGAGGGGGTGGTCATAATAAATTGGCCACTCAGTGTATATATCTGATCCAGTAGAATTGTATAGTATACGACATACGCATACCAGTAAAGTTGATTAGTCTGGCAGATAATTTACATTATTAGGCTACTATTATTTCGGACATGTTGCTTAGCCCTTTCACCCCCGGTTGATGAGTTGTATGAGGCGCTGACTTCTAATCATACGTCCCGGCTGGGCCCTGGGTCCGAATCCCCAAGAACGCATAAATGGTGTGCTTGTCTCACGGCACTCCATGAAAAAACGGGTGACCCAAAATTACGGAGCAAACGACTGCTTTATAGCCCATCGAGTTGCTCACTGCAGTTAATAATCCCACTCGCCCCAAAACATATAAAATGTTTTGTTTGCATTGGCAGCTTATTTTTAAAAACTGCTAACAACTTTTTCTGTCAGATAGAAATCTTCACTCTTTACCATTAAACAATCTCTGCTAACTTGAATTTCAACATAAAGAACAATTTTAAGAAAATGTGCTAATGGCCGCGCCGGTGGCGTAGTATCTAAGCGCTGGCTTCTGACTATTCGTCTTAGATGTTCGAATCCCAGTGAGACTTCGATGTCGTGTTTGTCTTACGGCACTGGTCGTCTCCGATTCCTGGAACAAGTTTTCCCAAATCAGGGACGGACGATTGCTTACAGCCTATTGAGCTGCTCACGGAAGTCATTAGACCCTTCAAATAAAAAATAAAAAAATCGCTAATGTCCAACAAGTGAACAACCCTGGCCTCTCTTTCGTTATTCGAGGATACCTATTTTAATTGCATTGAGTGATTAACGGATTGTAACGGCGCAAGAACCTCGGAAGGCCAAAACAGCTTCATTAATGATAATACGAAAAGAGCGTTTGCATTTCATATCCTGTTGTGTACTGATATTAAGATAGCATTTCAAATTTCGCTTAATCCCTAATGACTCACAAAACATATTAAACACACTATAAAAAAGAAAACCGAGATAAAGGTTGTATCGAAATGTGACATTTTCCACTGATCCACCATAAAACACAAATTAAAAAATAGATAAGAAAGGAAGGAGAGCAAGAAGACAGAGAAATCTGTTTCACACAACTTGAATAATCACTCAGTCTGGCTTTCACAGAGTTAGGAGGTCTTCAAACGTATCATCACACCAAGGGATAAACACATTAATCGTAGCAAATTTACCTTCGAGCAGAACTTCTGTGATGGAAGGTGACTGGCTTTCTATTCATCTCAAACATTTCATTCCACAAAATAAAATTCTAACCCCCGGTCTCACTAACACAAAGTGACTTTTCTTTTATTGGAGGAGGGGAATATTTATCCATTTTAAACAATGCACAATTTTTCCGTTAGGGGGAAGAAATGTCAAAAAAAAAAAAATGTTTTGCTATCTCCGCTTCCAGAGGTATTTGAAAAAATATTTCTCTTTACCATTCCATTATCTGTGAAGAATTCTTCTCGCATATATTAGGTGTGCAACTTAATTCTCTGCCACAGGCACGACACACTGACAGCAAATTATAGCAAATCGAATACGTACCTAATCAGTGAAACAATCCCCTTCCTGTTGGATACATTTGAGCTATCGGTCAGGGAGCTGCCGAATGAAACTGCGGAAAAAAGAGGGCTGTTTCGAGTTGATAAAGTCATCAATACTTGTGTGGACCTGCTCGACAGAAGTGAAGTACGTAACACTAAGATGATGTTGCAGGGGGCGAAAGCGGTGGTAATCCGACGCGGCGATATCTGGAGAATACGCCAGGTGCGGCAAAATCTCCCATTCCAGGTCGGTGATCGTGTTTAAAGTCGTTTTCGCAATGTGAGGACGCGCGTTATTTTGAAGGAACAGGACCGACCTTCTGCCCTTGCCGGTGTATGGCTTTTTCGCCTCCACTGCGTCACTCACACGAATGAGTTGCTGAAAATAACGCTCAGCATTGACCGTTTCACCAGGTTTCAGCAACTCATAGTGTACGACACCACGGTGATCCCACCATATGCACAGCAACAACTTCCTCGCATGGATATTCGGTTTGGCAGTACTGGTGGTAGGCTGACCGGGATAAACCCACGATTTCCGCCGCTTAGGATTATCGTAGAGGATCCACTTCTCATCACAGGTCAAAATTTTGTGGAGGAAATCCTCCTTCTTGAATCTGGAGAGCAAACACAGAGCAACATCGTAGCGCCTAGACTTGTTCGCATCTGTGTGTTGGTGGGGCACCCATCCGCCCCACTTGTGAATCCGTCCAAGCTTGTGCAGGTGCGTTGCAATGGCTTGCCGTGTTACTCCGAGCTCCTGGACGAGCTCTGACTGTGTGCGACAGGGATCCGCGTCCATCAGTTGTTCCAGTTCCTCATCGTCAACTTTCTGTGGCTGTCCCGGACATTCTACATCACGGAGATCGAAATTTCCCTGCTTAAACAGCTGGAACCACTTCTTACACGTACTGTAGGACACAGCAGCTTCACCCAAAGCAGCACAAATTTTTTGCTGGGCTTCTGCGGCACTTTTGTTCAGCTGTAACGCGAACAGGAGGCTGTGCCTCAAATGTTGCTTCTCGAACGGCATTGCTCTCACCGTCAACTTTCGTCCCTTCTGTCGCTACAGCTGTGAGCGGTTACGGTTGCCCGGAAAGATGTTGGATGGCGCTGCAATCAGCCACTATCACACGCAGCTATTTGCATTTGCCGACGTTCTATGATCACTTGCGGTTATGGCCCGAGAACTAATTTGCACACCTAATATATATATATCATCATCATCATCATCATTGTCAACCATTATCAATCCACTGCTGGACGAAGGTCTCCCCAAGTTTCCTCCACAACGGTCTGTCTTGTGCCAGTCTCCTCCATGTATATATATATATATATACACATTTTATTGGGATTTAACGACCAGAAGGAGAAGCTCGATGGGCTGCAGTCGCCCATCACTAACTGAGGGCCACTGGTTCCAGGAAAAGGAGAGAGCCAGTGCCGTAAGATAAACACAACATCCATTCCTCACCGAGATTCGAACCCGGACCAATCTCGGACCAATGGTCAGAAGACATTGCTTAGGCCACTACGCCACCGGGGGCGGTGTATATATTTATTCCTGATTTTCCATTACTCAAAATTATTCCTCTTAATTTTTGTAACATAATTTTCAGCCGCTAATGAGAGAGAGTAACTGTTTCAATTTCTAGGTGTCTATTGATTGTAGGAATGCAGTTGGTATTTTATTTTTTATAATGGGCTCCATTAACAATGCGTCCTAAGTACGGGCATTCGACCCCGGATGTGAGATAAGGTGGCTGGGATGCTACGATGAAAATTATAGTTTCTTCGACTAGCGCAAATCGGAAATGTTCTCAGATTTCTAAATTGCATCTGCTTAGTTCAGTTGTTTGGGGCTGCTTTGTCCTGGGTGGCGTAATGGATAGCATGTTCGACAGGTAATCGGGAGGTGCGGATTCAGTTCCCGTCCAGAGCGATGAAATTTTCAAAGTTTTCTGAACTACATGGACAACCGTGAAAATACGGTACATCAATGCCAATGATTACATTTAATTTTTCTCCATTACCTCGTGCTACTCTTTCTTCCGAAATGAACAAAATAAAACTGTAGAATTTTGAAATTGACAGCTGTCACTTCTAATTGAATTGCGGTTTCATTTCAAAATAATTAAATTAATTAATTGAATTTCAATTACAACCAACGTAACAGTTGAATTTCAATTACAACCAATGTATCAGTTGCCTAGTTGTTTTATGCTGCCAAAGGATAATGCAATGCTGATGCGCACCATCAAGGTGCTTTTACATCATGCTCTTGCCGAGAACCTGAATAACGCCCACATATTTGCATGCAACATTTTCGAACTTTTAAGTCCAAAATGACGTATTTCTACAACACCGTGAAGGCCCGCCCCCGGTGTTCGAGTCGTCAGAGGCACGGGCTTCATGCGAGTCGTCCGGGTCAGAGATCAAACATGGATGGTGCGCTTTTATTATGGCACTGGCACCTTCCTTTACATAGAACCACCTAAATAGTCTTCCGTATGTTTCCAATGGTAAAAACTTCTGTAGACATTTTCTTCGCAATTAATGTATTCCCAAGAAAGAACATTGACACATCCATAAAAATAACTTTAAATTATATCGTGACATACCTAATATTTACTAAAACGTAATCATAATTATACTAAAAATAAATATTTTTTCTCTGGGTAATGTAAACACCTGCTAATAGATGGCGTAACGTGTACGTTGGTGAAGTCAGTGGACAAAAATATTCGATTTTATATCGATTTTCAGAAATACAAAGCAGCAGAACCCACAGTTTTGTTGACATCTTCAGCTAAATTATTGTCAGAACCTTGAATGTAAGTAGCTCGAATCATTTTAAACATTCCACACTATTGCATGGATAGACTGAAAATTTTGATTGCATCCAGAAACTCAATAAAATTACTGAAAAAAAATTCTGCACTGATTGCAAAATAAGGCATCAAACATGTTTGTCCACTGGCGTCATAAATGTACATGTCGCTCCATCTATTAGCAGGTTAGAACATTACCCAAAGAAAAGTTATTGATCTTATTATAACTATGGTTAATTTTAGCAAAAATTAAGTATGCCTACATTTTGACAAACAGACTACTGATTGAAGTCTTGTAATATACATAACGTGCTGCACATTGTACTGTAAGTTTCAATCTTCGAAAAGACATGACTTTTAACTCTGTGCACGTTGTGCTGCCGGAGTTCTCGTCGTGGGGGACAAACTTGAAGAAACAGAATTTTTTTATAATTCTATTGCTAAGTTATTTTTTATGTTCTATGCTTTATTGTAACATGTTTTAGTAGAATAGTTTATTAAAATTTTACTATATACATTGTTCAAAAAGGTTGTATTATTGACAAAAAACATTTTAACAAGATTTCTTCTTAGGGAAACCTTTAAACGTCAGTTTAAAGACACGTATTCAAAAAGTCACTTTATGGTACATACTATGAGTAAAAACATTTAAAAACACCAAAAACACTAAAAATGATTGGTTATGTTCAGTTCGTACTGTCGCTCGAGTCTTATTCTGTGCTAACTCCAAAAGAGGGGTTGGCCGGTACTCTCCAACATGCGATGGAAATATCACTTAGGGCATTTTCAAATGATAAACAATATCATCATATTCCGGATAATAATTGACAGTCCTGTACTCCCATTATTAAAGGTGAAGGTAGTTTGTTGACAAGTCGTCCCAATCTACGATAAGATATGCAGAATCAGTCCTTATCGAAAAGACGAAATGATCCAACTGCAATATGAACAATTCTATAGATTTCCCATTACCTTGGAAACTAATAATTAATAATGAAAAAAAGTAAAAAAGAAAATAAATAATAAATATAAATTTTTTTAACTATTCCTCTAAGAGGTTACGATATTCGCCCAGCAGTCAACCACGCACATTGACAAACATCACGTGGACTACATCAGTGACGTCGACATCAGGAACGCCCACCAACAAGTTACAAATCACAACCAGAATATGGGAAGTGGTGAAACATCGGCTTGAAGATGGTATAAGCTGATACCGAAATGCATAGCCAGACTGTCATCACATTTGAAATGTTGTGATGATTTGCTTTGACCTCTGCAGTTTCACAGTGGAGGACAGATTTCTACAGTGACTTAGTGAAGAACTGCCTACAAAATATTTCCTTGCTACGACAACTGCCTGACTAACATTAGCAGCCAAATGTGAAATTTACGGATATTCCTTGATCCTAAGAATAATATGAAGTGTACCGCACAGATTTACAGTAAGTACATTGCGGAATCACCTCGATTGGGACGACTTGTCAACAAACTTCCTTCACCTTCAATAATGTGAGTACAGGACTGTCAATTACTATCCTGAATATGATGATATTGTTTATCATGTGAAAATGCCCTAAGTGATATTTCCATCGCATGTTGGAGAGTACCGGCCAACCCCTCTTTTAGAACTAGCACATAGTAAAACTCGAGTGACAGTACGAACTTAACTTAACAAATCATTTTTAGTGTTTTTAAATGTTTTTACTCATAGTATGTACCATAAAATGACTTTTTGAATACGTGTATTTAATCAGAGGTTTGAAGGTTTTCCTAGGAAGAAATCTTGTTAAAATGTTTTTGTCAATAATACAATCTTTTTGGACAATGCATATAGCAAAATTTTAATAAAGTATTCTACTAAAACATTCTACAATAAAGCATAGAACATAAAAAATAACTTAGCAATAGAATTACAAAAAACTCTTTTTCTTCAAGTTTGTCCCCTACGACGTGAACTCCGGCAGTACAACGTGCAGAGAGTTAAAAGTCATATCTTTTCGAAGATTCAAACTTACAGTATTAAGTATGCCATGCTATAATTTAAAGTTATTTTAATCAGAGTGGTAATTTCATCCTTGGGAGTGCATTAACTACAAAGCAAATGTCTACAGAAGTTCTTAAAATTGGAAACATAAGCAGGATTTTTAGGTGGAACCACTTTAAACTTAAGGTGGACGTCAAATAATTTTGCTTCCTATACTTCTAGTGAAAAAACGTTGGTACACATTTCCTTCACAATTAGTGTGTTCCCGAGGATGCAAATTTGAACATCGATTAAAAATACTTCATATTATAACTTGAAATACTTAATATTTTCTAAAACATAACCATAATTATATTAAAGAGCAATAACTTTTCTTTTGGCAGTGTTGAAACCAGAAAAAAGATGGCGCGACCTGTACTTTGATGACGTCAGTAGACAAACAAATGTTGGATTGCATAATTATGGTTATGTTTTAGAAAATATTAAGTATTCCAAGTTATAAAATGAAGCTATTTTAATCGATGTTAAAATTTTCATCCTTGGGAACGCATTAATTGTGAAGAAAATGTGTACAGAAGTTTTTCCATTGGAAGCAAAATTACTTGACGTCCACCTTAAAGCCAAGCAAAGCGTGCCGTGCCGCCACATAGGCACCGTGGTCTAAGCGCTAATTTCTGCCTATTCTCCGAGATAGGCTGGGTTCGAATACCTAGTGAGGCATGGATGGTGTGTTTGTCTTACGACACTGGCTCTCTCCCTTTCGTGGAAATAGTGGCTCTAAATTTCAGACTGGCGACTGCTTATAACTTGTTGTGTTGCTCACGGTCGTCGTTACACCTACAAACAAAAAAAGCAAAGCATCCTTAAAAAAATTCGTGCAGCTATTGATTGGGTATAAAACATTGTACCAATCATCTTTTGAATATATGTTTATTGTTCTTTTTGTTGTGAAATTTATTTGAAACTTCCTCCTCCATTCGGAAACTCCTGCATCCAAATAATAAATCTGAAGAATTTGGTCTCTTTTGTTGAGCGACTTTAGTGTGTTAAAAGGCTTTCAGTCTGAAGATAAGTGTTTGTGCGTTTCTTGCGGGTAAATTTCTGGGAAAAGTTAAAAATTGAGTTTTGTGTATTTAGACTTCCACAGTTATGTGTGTCTAACTCACAAACATCAAAGGTAAAGCTGCAATGTTGTCTCCCCGTTTATTTGCGATATTGAGGCAATTTGTCGATCAGGTAGCGCCGTAGGGCTTAACTCTCAGAACCAGTAGTTGTTCTTCCTTGCAAAGAAATAAATAGATAAACTTTCCTTCACAAAGAGCGTACATCCTGCACAAGGAGCATTTCTCTATTTATTATAGTTCTGAACATTTCCTCGAACTTGTAGTGAAATGACAAACACTTGCCCATTACAAAACGTGCTTCAGGAAAGGCTCTTTTAAACTGGAACATGCCGTTTCTGTAAGCATAATTTTACGCTATAAACCTAAAAATATGACAAATTTGTTCAAATCCATAATAATTTTGCGGAAAAGGATAATACGACTGATCAATAACGCGGAATTCTTCACCAATCGTTTATAAAGAACATCTTTTCTTCCTTCTTTTACTTTGTTCAGCAGTTTAAAGACTCAAGTGAGCATTTTGCAGTCGCATTTTTCTACCTTTGCGCAACTGGTTATAAAGTCTATTACCCTGGCGCAACGTGGACGATCGGACCAAAGTCCGCGCATCTGACAACTCAACCATCGATTCGGAAAAAATGCTTTCTTATTATTGGATTGTGATAGCTCCTGGAATAGTTTTAACGGTGCTGGTCGGATGCATGGTTGTCTCAGATATCTGATTAAAGCCGCCCTTTCTTCTCATGCCGTACGGAAAAGTTTCTTGCTATCTTGTTTTTAAAGCCATATTCAAAAATACGCCAATAGGATGTATTCTTATTATTTCATTTTAGGCACCGAATTTGCTCGAATTTCGGATTTTTTTTTTAAATTATAACAAAATTTAGCTCCTGTTAATTCATTACACTTTTCTACTCTTTCATTCAGACATACACTATATTGACAAAAGTCACCGGACACTTAGAAGAGAAACACAATATAGCATTTATTAGCATATATTAGTACGGTGTCGGTCCACCTTTCGCCTAAGTCACGCTTTTCTGAGCTCTGTGTTGTGTGCCTATTTAGTGTGTTTTACCGTGTGGTTCGTCATTTTCCTTTTGTGTTCCTTCAAGCTGAAGGCCTGTGCTTTGTTTTGATGCATCTCCCAAGTTGGTGAGTAGTTTACTTTTTTCTGTCATCATCATTTGAATTGTTGACCGAGCTGGTCAATTTCTCACGTAGCCCTCGCTGATATGGGTGATGTCCACGCCCATATCAGCGAGGCATTTCCTGCCTCCTCCTCCTCGATTTGAGATCAATCTCCTCCAATGCTTGAAGGTGATGTCACCCAACCACTAGAAGTGGAAAGTGACTCCTCTATTACAGCTCAAGCTTCTTGCCCTGCTTCGACCAGTGACGTCAGTGGAACGCAACCCTCTGCTGCTTTAAGTGAAGACATGGATGTGTCTGACAGCGCTGCTAATTTACCCTCTACTTCAGCTCAGTTCAAACAGCCGGTTGCAGACAGCCGCGTTGCGTCGCAGTGCTCACGCTTGAGTCCCGCTCCTAGGGCATACTCTGCCGCTCTTACTGGAACAAAAGCTCCTTCAAAGTTTGTTGTAGAAGTCCTACCAGACTCGTACGTCAGTGTTGATGGCACTATTGCCACCATATATATTCCCGAAGATTCCCCAGCGGGAAAACAATTCTATTCTACAATGCACTTCGGAGCGTGTTTCGATGCGCTTCCAGACACAAAGTTGAAAGAATATAGTATGGCTCTCAAGCAGATACTTCCAGCTGGAGCCAGTATTACTCACATGGCTCGAAAACCTCGAGCTGTGTTGGTGTACTCTGCTCTTAAAGAGCATGCGGATCTTGTCTTGACAGAAGGTTTGTCCCTCAAAGACGTCCACCTTCTACCAGAACCTGTCTCTCAGCGTCCCATCCAGGTTACATTTCATCCGGTCCCACCTGAGGTATCAGACGTTGCGCTGTGCACTGTACTCAGTAAGTTCGGCCGAGTTGTTGGGCCCGTTACTACGCTTTCAGCTGACCCGAGAGATCCAGACGATAAATATATAGGGGGATTTCGTCGAAGTGCAAGAGTGGTCTTTCCATCTGATGAACACTTGCTCGCCTGCCCAACCTTCGTTGTGGACAGCAACGTAGGAGAATTGAAGTGACTACCTCCCTCCACTTCCTTTTTTGCCAAGGAAAGAATCATTTACGTGTGCATTGCCTACATCTAGCATCACAGGCTCCTAATAATTCTCCTACAACTTCTGGCCCTCTTCTGAGCCGAGCAACATCTTCTTCCACTGCACAGAAAGCTTCAGAATCGAAACTTTCACAAAAAGTCGACTGCAGGAGTTGGTCAACGCGTGTTTACGGGCGCTTCTTCCTTCGACCAGCAACTGGATTTTCCCTCACTTAATTGTTCGCTTCCCATGCGTCGTCATTCTGTAGCGGAGTCCCCTTCAGGGGGTTTCTCTACTGCCCTTATCATCGATACTTCTAAATCTGCTGATGACGGTTTTTCTGGCCACGAATCTCGAGTTAATGAGAGCTCGGCTGAGCCTTCGCTGAAACGTCGTGGATCCTCTCGAAGACGCCCACCCAAGAAGCAGACTGCCGCATCACCCCGTACCTCTCCCCGTACTGGTGGTGCATCTCGTAAGAATTCACCATCGAAGGCTACTACCTCTTTTGTCCAGGCCTACGAAGAGACTCCTTTCAAACTTGAGGATCTTGTCGAATACCTTAAGGACGGCTCGGTTCCTACTGGGCCGATTTCATATGAAGATTTACATCCATACCTGTCACATAAGACAGACTACTCCACAACGCATGCTTTACTCTCAAAGTACGCATCGTTTCTCCCTCTAGTGCTTGATAAGATCCAAGTCCTTAATCAATGCTTCTCCCGCCTTCGCAAGGAAGATCCGTGAGCTAAAACCTATTTTAATCGACTCAAATTATTTCCTCCTGTTGTGAAGGTTCTTCAGCAAGCATTAATGGAAAAAGTCTTCAAGACTGTATCACTTAATTGCAGGGGATTTGCATCCCCAGTTTCTAATGCCTTGGTACGTGAAGACCTCACTCCATTAGGAGCTGATCTTCTCTTACTACAAGAGACAAATTGCCAATCCACTACGATATTCTCACGATGGCGCCAGTGGAACTACACATTTCACCATGCCTACCAATTATCAATCCATAGTGGTCTAGCTGTAGGTATCCGCCATACTTTCAACTCCATTATCACCTTTTCTTCGGTTCGAAACTTATGTCGATACCTATTACAGTGTGCATCATTCACCATAGCTTCCACATGTTATCATATCTTTATTATTTATATCTCAAGCTCTTCAACCCACTTGACAATACTTTTTACTCGCCTTCGTCGTGCCTTGTCTCGCATTCCCCCCATAGATCATGTTTTAATTTGAGGGGATTTCAATTGCACTCTGAACCGATCTCCTTCCACCAGAGAACGCCGTGTTAACTTGGTGAATCTTTTTCAGTCAGTGGTCTCCGACAACTCATTCATTGATGTTCACCGTCACTTCCATCCTTCATCGACTATACATACTTGGCGCCGCAACATAATCAAAATCCGTACACAGCTCGCCTTGACAGATACTACGCCTCATCTACTCTTCTTACAGCAGTGATAGAATCTATTATCACTCCTACAGCTTCTTCTGACCATCGCGCCATCTTTCTCATTGTTCAAGCTGTTCCAGCACAACCCCGTACAATTCGTCCATGGACTCTCGACGACACTTTTCTTACAGATCCAGACTTCTGTACTTCAGTACGCTCTTTCCTTGAGGACAAACGACCTCAACTTCAATTAGGTCCTTGTGGTCTGACGTTTTGGTTGAAAATTAAACAGCAACTCGTTCTCCACGTTCGCAAACTTTCTTTTAAAGCAAAAACGCTTCAGAACATGCGTCTGAAAGATGTCCGTTCCATGCTCTCCATACTAAGCCTAAGTGATCCTTTCTTCTGCCACTATCAAGAAGAACTGCGATCAATCCTCCTTCCTCTGGCTCAACAATATCTACGACGTCTCCGGCTACAGCATCTATCGCCAGACGCATCCAATTACGATTTCTTTACATCCATGGAAAAACACACGAACAGCGTCGAATTCACTTCGGCACCTTCGCCTCACATCTGGAGAGGTGTCTGATGATCCACTCACTCTATGTTCCCAAGTCCGAAAGTACTATACAGAGAAGTTCTGTGAATCTCCTCCGCCATCCTTTTCAGCTTTGGCATCACTTTTTCTAACCTACCACAAGTTCCTCCCCATCTTGCCTCTTCCCTTCTCCTTTTTTCCACGTTCTCTGAACTATCCTCAACGTTTTCTTCTTTAAACTCTAGTGCCGCACCGGGTCCAGACGGCCTCACTTTCCTCTTCTATAAAACCTTCCTACCTCTCCTTCTACCGTTTCTCTTTCTGCACTTTCTGCTGCTTTCAATCACTCCCTTCTACCAAGGAGATTCACAGTAGCATATATTGTCCTATTCCCTAAGAAAGGTGATCTCCTTGACCTGGGGAATCGGCGCCCTATCTCCCTCTTAAATCTAGATTATAATTTTTATACTAAACTTCTTTCCCAACGCCTTAACCCCATTCTCACTCACATTCTCTCCCCCAATCAAACTTACACAGTTCCCGGCCGTTCACTTTCACATGATATTCATCTACTTAATGATCTAATCCATCTTGCCCGATCTCGCTCCGAACCCCTCGCCCTTCTCTCTCCTAACCAACAATCCGCTTTTGATAATATCTCACATTCCTATCTATCGGCTACACTCCTTCACTTCGGGTTTCCTCCTTCCTTCGTCTCTCTTCTTTGCTCATTCTATCAAGACGCCGTTCTCCAGGTCAAGCTGCACACCTTTCTCACAGCGCCCATTCCCTTCCGCCGGGGAGTGCGGCAGGGTTGCCCACTCTTCCGACAACTCTTTGCAGTCGCAATTGAACCATTCCTCTGTTCTGTACACCAATCCTTTAAAGCAGTTCTACCACCACTCTCTGCCTGCACAAGACGTCATGCCACTACCTCTGTCGCATACGCAGATGATGTCACCATCTTCATCCGTCGTGACATAGAATTTCCTTGTCTCCAACGCCTATTCGCAGCTTATGCCTCATGCTCCGGTGCAGCGCTCAACTCATCTAAAAGCAGTGGTTTATGGTGCGGCTCATGGGCACATCGTGTAGACACCCCTTGGGGAGCAAGCTGGTCGTCCATCTCACAGCGCTTCCTTGGAGTTCATCTTGGTTCCTTGCAAACTGCCCCCCTCTACACGTGGAATGCTATCCACCCACGTTTTCTCAGGTCAACTGCCTCCTGGAGGAGAGCCCAGTTCTTCTCATCATTCTTCCAGACCGCTCGCCTCTCTCGAACTTACCTAATTTCCTTGTGCACACACTCCTGGCTTGGTGTCAAGTCTCTACAACTCCGCCTTCATGAAATTACCCGATGTCTTATTTCTCTGATATGGACCTGTTACCACTAGGTCAGTGCCATAAAGCTTTGCCTCCCTCCGGATCACGGCGGCATCAGACTCATTGATACACAGGAGTACTACAAGGCCGTCAGAATTACTACTTTTCTCCGTCTCTTCACGTCGCCAGTACCCGATGCCGTTTCAGCTAGGGACGTCATCGTCTCCCCGAGCAACACTAGCTTTTCCTTTCTCTCCTTTCTACTCATGGACCACCGACCCCTCACCCTCATTCGACTTCCTCCTGTTTACCGTGAAGCTCTAACTTTCTTTCGTTCCCTCCTTCTCTCTCGTTCCCCACCTGATTCCACAACTGAACTCCTCGCTGAACCCCTCTTTTATTCTTCGATTCTATATCCCTCTCATCTTCCGTACTTTGCCTATCCTTCCTGTCTCCGAGCAGGTGTAGTAACAGTTAAAGATCTCACTAACCTTAACCTTTCCTGGCGACTCTTCGCCAGCCTCTCTCCCTCTCTTCTCCTCCCCTCCTCTTCTCGTGACATCTACGACTCTATTTTTTCATCTATCATTTCTCGATTTCCTCATCTTGCTTCCCACTCAGGTCTTTCCTTTGTTCCTTCTGCTTCTCTCCTCTTTCCTCTGCTTTTGCTTGCTTCTGGCTCAGCTCATCCCATTTCCTCTCTCTCGGTATCAGCTCTTTATCGGTTCCTCTCTATGTCCCATTCTTCTCCTCCTCTCCCCATTCCTGATGTTCCCCCCGCTGCCACTGCTACGGTGTGGTCCGCCGCTCTGTCTCCCCTTTCTGCTCCTCTAGAAGTTAATACCCATTGGCATTTCCTCTATCGCCGCATTCCTGTTCCCTCCGTTCTTTTCCGAATGTCCCTTCTCGATTCCCCTCTTTGCCCTTTCTGTACTCGGGAGGCTGATGTCTCCCATGGCAATCAACACTGTGTTATATTACTCCCAATGCTGAACTTCGCATTTACTATCGCCCAATGTTCCATTGCATCAGATCTTGCATTTGATGCATATCGGACTCTTCTGCTACAGAACTCTCCCCCAGTGAAGCTTCCATCAGTATGTGCCTATATTTTTATTTTAGTGAAGGATGTAATCTACGTGTTTTATCAACGCTGCAGAGATTTGACTACTCCTCTGACTGTGCATGAAGCTTCTACGGCATTATTATGCCACTTCCCCGACTGCCTGACATCTCGACTTCGGCTAGAGTATTCCGTTGCAGTTACCCAGCGTCGGGAGAGCCAGTTCCTTGCCACCTGGTCAGCGGCTGCATCATGGTTTACCAGCTCACCAGTGTCATTGTACCTGACGGTCGGCAGATTCGATATTTGACCTTTTTGAATCAGAAATGCACATGTTATCTCAACAATCTGTTTATAAGATCTTTGCTCAGCTTGGAAATTTACCGCACTGATTTTATTTTATAAAGGGCTATAAGAGTTCACACAGTAAATTGTTTTTGTGATACTCATCTTTTATTTTTCCTTAAATTGACGTTCAAGTTTAGTTCGTCGTTCGGTTACATTTTGATTTTAAATAATTGCAGTTAGTCATTAGCATAGTGCTGTATAAACATATAAATCGTTTCTGTCATTTGTATCCATCGTTTTGCACCTTTTGTTTGGAGAAGCTAAGGGTCGTTAGTCTCCTAGTAGTGATTAATGTTGTTAGTGTTTCAATTGTAAAAATGTTCAAACTATATATATTAAGAGTTTGCTTATTTTCCTGATATTGTTTCTCTACTTCATTAATTGCATAGTGCTGCTTTTTGTAATTTTGTTCTATTTTGTTTCCCGAACATGTTTGCACTGTGCTTGTACATAGTGCTTAGCGATTGTACATAGTTTTAAAAATATTGTGGAACAAGTAATACATCTTATTTGCATCAGGAAGTCCAAGTTTAGTTATATCCTGTTATTCAACATTCCATTGATTTGTCTGATAATCAGTTTTTCAATTGCAAAGCACTGTACATCCTTGTAAATATTTTGTGTTAAAACTCACTGACATATTGTACCTTCTTTCAAGAGAGATGTTGACTCATGATTCTTACTGTATTTATTTTTGCACAATTTAGTCAATTGCACGGTGTTGTACTTATGAGTAATATATTTTGAAAAACATTTTACCTATTTTGTTCGTTTGTGTGAGGTGAGTCTTTGTACTATCATTCTCCTATTACTAAATATGGATAGTGAGAATACGTTAAAGCTTCATTCATCGTGTGTTTTCTTATTCTACTTAAATTTTCTATCTGGTCAACAGAATAGTGTTACATTTCTGTATATGGTGCTATTTTGATTCCTAACATGTTTACACTGTGCTGTATATTTGTACATTGTTTTTAAATTTTGCCGAACAGGTAATATATTATATTTACATCAGGAAGTCCAAGTCTGTTCTTTTCCTGTTATTCATCATTCCATTGATTTGTCTTATGACCAGTTTGTCAATTGTTTTGTACTGTACATTCTTGTAACTATATATGGTGTGTTAAAACTCACTGTCTTATTGTACTTTTTTGCAAGAGAAGTGTTATCTCATGAAACTCTCAATATTTTCTTGAACAAGTATGTTAATCGCACAGCGATGCACTTATGAGCAATCGGTTTTGTAAAAATCCTTCCTAGTTTGGTTCTGTTGTGTTAGGAGATACGCAGACATGCTTGTCGCTTATCATTGATAACGAGCTGTGTGTTTGCTCCATGTTTCAACTTGTGCACTATGCTCTATATCTGTATATAGGTTTTAGTGGTCTAATGATGTTTGATCGTATTTTATTTGTATTAAGATGTTCTTATTAGTTCGTCTCCTGATTTCTACCTTGAATAAAGATATTTTGAAATTACCTTTGGCTTTAACGCATGCACTGACCCTTCGACAAGGTTTTGAAACACAGCGATAGGTATTCGCTTCCATTCAGTACATAATGCTGCCACTAACTGCTGCTTAGTAGTAGGCCTTGGTTCCAAACTTCTTATGAGGCGTTGTAATTCCTCCCATAGGTGCTCTATGGGAGTAAGATCAGGGCTCTGTGCTGGCCCGTCCACACACGATACGGAATTATCGTCAAACCACGCTGTAACAGTTCTTGCTTTATAGGACGTAAGTCGTGTCTCTTTTGAGCTCCGTGTTTCGCCGTCTACTGAGTGTGTTTTGTGTGCTCTGTCGTTTAACATTTGTGCGTGCCTTCAAGACAAAGGTTGTATCTTTCATTTAAGACATCTCCCGAGTCGGTGAGTACTATTTTCAGTTAGCTATCAGCACTTCATTTTCTCGACCAGTTGGTCGTTTTTACTAAATTAGGCCTCGCCATCGGCGATGGCGACTGCTGATAAGAGCAGCGTTCCCGCTCTCGTCACAGTTTCTGCTACTACGTCGATCCTTATCTCTGACGGAGCAAACCAATCAGCGTCCGTCCTTGATGATAAGGAATATTGTCCTCCTCTTGATGCCTATTGCTCTTCTTCTTCTACGCTTCGACTCTTTGACTCCACCCCTCCTGGTTGTGATGCTACGTCGTTCGCTTCTGTTACTGCCGATGACGTAATGGATATCTCTGAGAGCGTTGCTTCTCTGCCCTCGGTAGCCTTGCCCAGCGTTGTGTCAGCTCCTTCATCCAGTGCTGCACCTCTGCCTTCCAGTGGAGGTTTGCCTTCCCGCTCTTATTCTAGCGTTACGTCAGGTGCGTTCCTACCGACGCAAGCGACTCACCTTCCCCTTTCCTGTTATAACACATTCAGCTGCGCCCAAGGATCCTGCAAATAAGAATGTTCGTAGTTTACGCCGGAGTGTTCGACTCATCTTTCCATCAGAGGAGCATCTCCGTAAGTTCCCACGGATCCTAAACGTCCGATGTGGGCAGCTCTCCTACAGAATTGACATGCTAACATCAGAATACTGTACTAATTGCAAAGAACTTGGGCATCAGCGTGCTCGTTGCCCCAACAACGAGTATCCAGCTCCCACGGCTTCTAGAGTGCCTCCCGCCTCTTAGCAGCCTCCTGCTACATCTCTCTCTCGACCTGCACCGTCTTCTAGTGTGCCAACTGCCCCTGGGCCGAGTTACACAAAAAGTATATCTAAAGCCTCTTGTCAATAAGCGCCTTTTGATGCTGACCTCACCTCCCACCTTCATCTTCCAGTGCTCGCCTCATCTTTTACTCCTGATCACGTGGCAACATCGGGAGACCTCGCCACTGGTTTCCCATTAGTCTTCACTGTTGGTGTCTCCGAGTGTGACGGCGGCGCCGATAACTCCTCTGACTTTGCGTCTGCTTCCCGAGCATCGTCGCTCCCTGGAAAACACATTTCTGGCACTGGTACAGGTACCCGATGTAAGAAGAAGAAAAAGAAGAATCCCTCTGCAGATGGGCGACCGTTCCGTGCCACCAAATCTTCAGGAGATTTTTCTCCTCTCTCTTGCGCCAACAGAAATTGAAAGGGACACTGATGATGATGGGTCTCCGCCTTCGTTTGAAGTCTTTTCAAGTGTACTCTACAAATGTGGTGCTCCTTCAGAACCTCTCAATCTTGGAGATTACTATCAGTTTTGCACAAACACCACGAATCTGGAGTCGACGTATGACTTCCTCCGAGAGCGCGAAGACATTCTTCCCGCGCTGCTCCTGCAAGCCGGATGCATTGCTAAGTACCTTCGTGGGTTTGTACATGACCACCTGCACCACTCATGGACCCTTGGCTGCGTAAACCGATTACAACAACTCCTGAAAGTTGCCCCGCGACTCCTCCAATCAATGACCGACCAGTCCATTCAAGGTCACGACCCTTAATTGCAAAGGGTTCGCTAGCCCCCTAGCGAATGCTCTTGTAATGGAAGACCTCTCGCCCTTCGGGGCCGACCTGTTGCTACTGCAAGAATTAAACTGCCATTCCTCCACTCTGTTTTCTCGTTGGCGTGCTAGCGATTATGTGTTCCATCATGCATATCGCTATTCATCTCATGGTGGACTTGCTATCGGAATACATCAGCAGTCCCGATCCACCCTCACTGCACTCTCAGTGCAGAACTTATGCCGGGATTTACTCCAGCAAGTCTCCTTCACAGTTGGCGGAGCTCGATTTCACATCTTTAATGTGTATGTTCCGTGCACCTCTATTCATTTATCCATCTTGTTCACCAAACTCCGTCAAGCTCTCTCGAAAGTCTCGCCTTCGGATGGTGTGATCTTGGGTGGAGATTTGAATTGCACCCTTGACCCGGCACTGGATCGCTCTCCCTCGTCGCGAGAGCGTCGGACGGATCTCGTCGCACTACGTACCTTGTTGCTGATTTCTCCTTCACCGATGCTTATAGGCGCTTACATCCACAAGAGACCTCACACACGTGACGCTCGTCTGGGAGTCAGCTTCCATCGACTGCACGCCTGGATCGGGTTTACGTTTCCACACCGCTTCTTGCGTCTATTACCGAGTTGCGACATCAACCTACTGCTTCCTCAGACCACTGCACGGTCACCCTCACAGTGTTTGTTGCGGCGTCACTCCCTCGGACTGTACGTCCGTGGACGTTTGATTCCAATCTCCTCACTGATCCTGACCTTTGTGCCTCTGTCCGTTCTTTCCTCGCTGCTCGTCGCGCAGGGTTTCATTCCACACCCTGTACCTTGACGAATTGGCTTCATGTCAAGCATAAGCTCCTCTTACATATCAAGCAACTTTCCTTCACCATGACGACTTCGAGTCAGATGCGTCTCGATCACGCCAGGCAGATGTTCGCTCTCATTGGGTTGTCAGATCCGCTATTTCCGGCATATCAGGCGGAGCTCCAGGCTTTGCTGAAACCGCTAGCGCAGCAAGCACCTTTACGTCTGCGTATTAAACATCTCAATCCGGTGGAATGCACTAATGATTTTCTAACATCAATGGAATCTGCACGTAAGTCTTCTACCTCGCTTCGTCATCTTCGCCTCCCCTCTGGCGAAATCACATCCGATTCGGCAGCGATTTGCTCTCACTTTCGTCAGTTCTATACCACCAAGTTCAGTGAAACTCCTCTCCCTTCTCCCTCTGCTCTCCCCCATCTTCTCAATAACCTGCCTCAAGTTCCGTCTCATCTTGCTCACACCCTGTCTCTCTCACCCACATCCACGGAGGTGTCCGACACCTTCTCTTCCCTTACCCCCATGCCGCTCCGGGTCCGGACGGCCTCTCTTTTCCTTTTTATCGTGCGTTCTTGCCTCTTCTGTTGCTTTTTCTCCTCTCCGCTTTTTCTGCTGAATTTAACTGCTCCCCACTCCCGAGGAGTTTTACGGACGCACATGTGGTCCTATTTCCCACGAAGGGTGACCCTCTTGACTTGGAAAATTGGCTCCCTATTTCTCTTCTCAATCAAGATTATAAACTCTTTACTAAGCTTCTTTCCCGTTGACTAAACTCTGCCCTTCCTCACATCCTTTCTGACTCTCAAACCCATACTGTTCCTGGCCGTTCTCTTTCCTCCAATGTTCAACTTCTTCGCAATCTCATTCATCTTGCCAAGACTCATTCTGAACCTCTTGCTCTCCTTTCCTTAGACCTCCGTTCCGCTTTCGATAATATCTCACACGCCTATTTAACACAACCCCTGCTACACTTTGGCTTTCCTCCACATTTTGTCTCTGTTCTTCTCTCCCTCTACCGGGACGCCGTTTTCCATGTCAAGACGGCATCTTTTCTCACAGCACATAATCCCTTCAAGCGGGAAGTTCGTCTGGGCTGCCCGCTTTCTGGTCAACTCTTTGCGATTGCCGTCGAGCCCTTTCTACGATCTCTGCAAACATCTCTCCTAGCACAACTTCCACCACCAGTTGCCAGCTCACAGTTCCAACTGCTTCGTCGTTTGTTCTCCGCATATGCTTCATGTTCTGCAGCTAAACTGAATACGTCTAAGATCACCGGATTGTGGTGCGGGTCGTGGTCCAATCGCATGGATGCTCCATGGGGGCTACATGGTCATCCACTACCCAACGCTTCCTGGGTGTGCACTTAGGCGCATCACAAGCTACATCCAGTGCAACTCGCACGGAACTCCATCCTCGCCTCCTCCGCACAGCTGCGTTCTGGTGTCGTGCACAGTTCGGTACGTCCTACTACCAGCGTGCAAATCTCACCAGGACATACCTTCTGTCCATCTGCAAGCATTCTTGGATTGCATCTACGACCCAGCTTTTCTGTCTCCAGGAGGTTATACGCTGCCTTACTCGAGTAATGTGGGCGGGTCATCACTGGATTAACGTCTACAAGCTCTGTGCTCCTCGCTCCTATGGTGGTGCTGGCCTACCTGATATCCCGCTGTGCTACAAAGCAAGCCGAGTGATCAACTCCATTCACCTTTTCACGGCTCCAGTGGCTTCCGCAGTTCAGGTACGTGACGTTCTTGCCTCCTTGCGTAACCCACATTTTTCCTTTCTTTCTTTAGTTCTCATGGATTGCTGTCTTTCCCCCCCTCCAAACTCCCAACTGCATATTCTGAAGCCCTCACTCACCTTCACTCTATCCCCCTCATTCGCTCTCCTCCCTCTTCAACTCTAAAGCTTCTTTCTGAACCCCTCTTCTTCAACTGCCTTGTTCATCCCCCCACCTCTCCTGCTTTTCATTCCCCTCTTGGCTCCGAGCAGGTGGAGTAACCGTACAAGACCTCACTAACTCGGATCTATCCTGGAGCCTTTTCTCTGGCCTCTCCCCTGCTATTCTCTCGTTCCCATCCGCCCGTTTGGTCTATGACTCCCTGCTTACTGCACTTCTTTCGCTTTTCCCTGATCTTGTCTCCCCCACCGGTTTCGTCTCAGTCTTTTCTGCCCCTCTTCCGCTGCCGTTTTTCCTCCGACTCTCAGACTCGGTTCTTCCTCTCTCCTCTAAATCTCTCTATCGTTTTCTAGTGCACCTTGAGAACCCTTCACCGCTTTCTATTCTCGAGGTTCCCCTGCTTCTCTTCCTCTCATCTGGGCCGCTGCCCGCTCACCCTTATCCGCCCATCTTGAAATTAATACCCACTGGCTCTTTTTGCATAATCGCCTCCCTGTTCCGTATTTTCTCTTTCGCATGTCCCCTCTCTGCTCCTTCTGCGCAAAGGAGGCAGACGTTTCTCACGTCTACCTTTACTGTGCCATCCTGATGCCTCTCCTCCACCAGGCTTTCCGGATTGCCAGTCGCTCTTGTTCTGCAGATCTTCCGTTCACTGCCTACAGACATCTTCTTCTGCGGGCTCATCCACCGACGCCTCTTCCGTCAGTGTGTGCCTATCTTTTCGTGCTGGTTAAACACGTTATTTACGTGTACCTTCAACAACTCCGCAGCGTTTCTTCGCCGGTCTCTTTACACCAGGCCAGCGCAGCACTTTTGTGCCATTTCCGAGATCGATTGCTTTCTCGACTCCGCCTGGAGTACCAGTCGGCTTCTTCTAGTCATCGAGAAGCCACCTTCTATGCTACCTGAGCACCGGTCGCTCCATGGTTTGCGGTTGATTCTGGAGTGCTACACCTATTAGTACCCTAGGACATTCTACACCTCCTTTGCTGAGTTCCGTGGCACCCTGGTGCCCCTCCTCCACTTTACGACTCGTCTCCATGTGTATCATGTGATCATGCTACAGTCTGTGCTGTAATACCCAAGTTTGTTTTTTTCTCGTTTTCAGTGTGCATATCATTGTGATCTTGTCATTTGAATTGTTCTTCTTCGTGTCGTATTATGCTTTACCATATTTACATTGTTATCAGTCTGCCCTCTGATTCCGTGACCTCCCGTCACTTTTATGTACTTGGGGCTGTACCCTGGTCACCGTAAGTGCTTTCTGTCTATGCACCTAGTGTATTACACCGTGTTCCTGTAGTGTGTTTTACTTTGAGATGTCATGTGGTGTACGTCTCTATCTCCCATATGTTATATTTGCCGCACTGACACACCTTCTTAGTGTTTAGCCATTTTCATTGCACCTGTTTGATTTTTGTACAGTTCTATACTTCCACTTTGTGTACATACTACTGTCATCCCAGTGTACTTTCATGGGGTTTTTTTGGCATCCTTTGTACCTCTTGCATTTCTTGTGTTGTACCGTGCTTTCACATTGTGTTAATGCTTTGATCGTACACACGCAAATTTATGATAAATTCTGTCATCCGTCAGAACCCATGGCTTGTCCTGTGCTTTCACTTTATGCATATACTCATAACATCCCAGAGTGCACTCATGGTTTAACGTGTGCTTTTTACTGTACTTGTAACATTTCGTGCGCTGTATCGTGTCTTCACATTGTGTACTTTATTTGGTCATCCCTGTATACAATATGGTTCATCATGTCTTGTTAATGTACCAGTTACATCTATTGCGTCGTACAGTGCTTTCATTTTGCGTTAATTCCTCTTGTCATCCCAGTGTCCATTCCTAGTTTTGCCCTGTGATTTTACTGTTCCTTCTGCATTTTTTTCGTGCAATCCGCGCTACCGTTGAGTTGTGAATGCTAATGTTATCTCAGTGTATTTTCATGCTTACTCGTGTACATTAATTACCTTCACCCCGCCTGTATTATGTTGCTTTGGTGCCCTCGTTAAATAACTTGCACAATTGTGCACGCTGTGTTTTTATCTCATGTATGTAATGTTTTACCTTCACGGTGGTGTTTGTGCTGTTCTTTTTCTAATTTTGTAATATTGTTTTCGCCTGTGTTATCCTGTAAATCATGCCCAGCCAATGTCATGTGACACGATGCGTTTCTCTCTGTCACTTCTCCTGCAATTTTTGTGCAATAAGCTTTGCTTGCAGCATTTGTTATTCATACCCATTGTCATTGCAGTGTATATACCATCATTTTTTAACAGTTTGTATTATTTCCCAGTGAGACACCCAACGCTGTACGTCTCCCTCTTATGTTTTCTTATGATGAATAATAATAAAGGGATTTTGAAACCTTGCTTTATGGCTCGGTGCATTACCCTGCTGGTACCAACAAGGCTCAGTTCCATAGTATTGCCACAGAGTTGGTAAGGCATAATTGTCCAAAATATCGAGGTAGACGTGCTGGTTAATAGGTTTGACTACGATAACCAATGGGCCTGGATCATACCCCGAAAAACACCCCCACACAAGTAAACTTCCAGCTCCAAACGTGACTGTAGGAGCAGTACAATTTGGAAAATATCGTTCCCCGGGATGCCAACATACCCACACACGGCCATCAGACTGATGGATCGTGTATCTGGATTCATCAGTTCATAGGACCCGTTTCTACTGATCTATGGTCCACGATACATATTATTTACACCATGCTAAACTACGAGTAGTATTCCGAGTGGAGATGAAAGGCTTATGAGCAGCCGTAAGACCACGGTAACCCATGGAATGAAGTTATATGCGAATGGTACGTGTACTTACCGAGTTTACTGCATTTTTACTCACCTGTACACGGAGGTCTTGTGCAGTTCTCCGTCGATTAGGCGTAACGACTCTCCTGTGGCTTCGACGTCCTTTATCACTGATTTTCTTTGGTCTGCCGGCACGTTTTGCTGCTACAGGCACGCCATGTGTCTTCCACTAATTCAGTACATCCAAACCGCTGACTTGGGTATGTTTAAACGCTTCTCGGTTTCTTTTATGGACAACCCACTAATATAATACCCAACAACCTTTCCTTTCTCAAAGTCAGTTCTCTCCCTCTGAGACATTTTCCACCAACATCACAGTGCGATAAGATCGCGGTCAGTTGCAGGCTTGTTTTTATAACGTTTGCAGCTGTACCGCGCATCTTAACAACGCAGCGAATCCGTTCATTTTCTTTAGAAGGAGTGCCCAATGACTTTTTTTCAATATAGTGTATTACACGCAGCTAACATTCTTCGTCAAGAGGCTTGATTAATGACCTTTTTGATTTCATATACGAAATTAATGTAATTTAAAGATTCGATCAAATTAAATTTTTTTCCCGAGGTACGTTTTTGTGCATATTACCTTATTTACATCAGAGCACTCTTCATTTATTTTACATATTTACATGAATTTCCTTTTCTTATGTAGAGGTTTTTTATGGTACCCTGTTTATATTTATTGCTTTTTATCTTGTTACTTCTTGTTAAATGCGCCAGAAAATTTTTTTGCAGAATTTAAATTTCATTACCGCATTATCTCTCCCATCTTTCTATAAGTTAAATGAAATGCCTAATAAGTTTTCTTCGTGGATTATTTTATGAATCATTTTTTAAGGAACTTAATTTCCTCTTAGGAACTGCAGTGCTTTTCGATTCTCTTAAGGCGTACTGATTTGTTTATCAAATTATGCACATTGTAGAGTGTGTTTAAAAATTTGTCTTTTTCTTTTCTTTTTTGTTTGCTGTATTAATTTAGGAACTCATCACTTATCCTTTTTTGCGTTACTATTTTCTCAATTAAGGGTTCTGCTTTCTTTTTCTTCGAAGCTGTCACAGCAGATTTTCATATTATTGCCGAGAGAGATCGACAATGTGGCACATTCTTATAAGTTCAATACCTAGTTTAGGTAATGAATGTTTTCATGTAGGTAAATGCGTTTTGTAATAAATATCATTATATTGATGAATTTTCAGATTTTAAATTGTGATTTTACCAAATAGCAGAAGTAAAACGGAAATTTACACCGGAACACTGGTGCACATGTATATTTACGTAGCAGGTACTCCCTTATGTGGTTTTAATTTGAATTTATGTGGTTTTAACTTTATTATTACCAGAACTGTACATATCTATATGAAGTAGAATATGGTTTGAATTGAGAACAAATCCTTAAAGAGAGAAAGAGAGATAGAGAGAGAATACATTTAAAAAAATTGGCAGTTCTTTTACGCTAAATCTAGATTCCAGCTGGTGATGCTCTTAGATTTAATGAAAAGTATGGCATTATGCTAAATACAAATCTCCAGTCTGTCCCACAATTATATGGAAAGGTGAAAAATCAGAGTAAATGTACGATTAGTGAAAGTGTACGCACCCCATTACCACAGTGGTGAAAATAAACCACATAGTCTTTGCAGACGTATTTTGTTGATGAGATAATAATAATTTCGGATTTGTATTAAACGTTTTAAACATGCAGTGTTCTGAAACTGTCCCAAAAAATTTATGGAATTTCACACAAACGCGCGAACACTAAGACGCATTGCTATGCAAATTAGACTGGCGTCAGAGCAGGATAAATAGTCTGTAAACGTAATGAGGCTGATTCAGTTTTAACAATGCCACGAGGGAAAGAGCTGTCAGCAGAGGAGATAATTCACGTTCGGGAGTTGAACGATCAAGAAATGAATGTAAGTGCGATTTCAAACAAATTAAAACGATCCCAATCTTCTATTTGTAACGTTTTAAGTGGTAGCAAAAATTATCCAACTCAGAAACGAACTGGACGGTACAGTAATGTTTCGCCTCAAATGAAACGACATATCCGGAAGCTCGCTGTGCATAATAATCTGTCTGTACGGAATATAAATCACCACGAAAACGTCAAAATGTCGAAAAGTACAGTTCACAGAGTACTGCAGCAGACACTTCTCGTGAAATATGCAAGACAGTTAAAGAAACCGCCTTTAACTGCACAGCACACACAAGCTCGATTAAACTGAGCCAAGGAACATTAGTCATGGAAGGACGAATGGCTCCAAGAACTATTTAGTGATGAAAAGAAATTTAGTTTAGATGGCCCAGACGGTGCTAAATATTATTGGCATGATATAAGCACTGGAAGACGCCAAATGTTAAGCCGGAAATACGAAGGGGTTCCGTGATGGTGTGGGCAGTTTTTGAATTTAATGGGCAAGATAATATCTGCGTTTTGTCAAGATATCAAAATCCCGTAACATACCAGAAACTTTTAAAAGACAGTTCGCTCCCAGCTGTTGCTGAAATAAGTGGTCTTGATTGGGTTTTCCAGCAGGACAACGCGAGCATTCACATACCAACCTCTACAATGGCCTGGCTGAGATTGAACAATGTCAAATTACTGGCGTCGCCGGCTTGCAGCCCGGATCTCAACCCAATTGAAAATCTTTGGAGAATTTTGGTTCGAAGTGTTTATGCCAATCACAAGCAATTTTCAAGAGTTAAAGATCTGGAAACCGAAATCCTGCAGTGTTGGTATAATATTGACCTGTACAATTATGCATAATTTATTATACAGTATGCCAGAACACATATTTCAGCTTATTGCGTGTGAAGGACAGTTAATTAATTACACTGGTCGGCAAAAAAATTTTTTTCGAGCCCTTACACCATTCCTGCTGATTCTTATGCAAAACGACCTCCTCAATCCGAATATGACGCCCGTTTCCCCATCACCCATCGTTTTCGGGGGAGCCCCCTCCACCTAATTGTATCACTTTCCGATAATTTGGAGGGATGAAAAGGATTATTTCAGCCTTTACATTTCTTCTGAGGGGCTACAGAGGTGAAAAGTTATAAAACATGAACATCTGTATCAAGGATGTAGATTTGGGGGTATCCCCTCCGCATTGTAAAGAAATCATTAAAAATGATCGATTTTTTATGATTTTTTTATCAATTTTTAGTAATATGTTATGGACATGAATTTTATTTGGAGGGGTGAAAAGGATTATTTATTTTAGCTGTAAAGAATAATATATAAAAAGTAAAATACAAATGTAAAGTATAATTAATAAATAAGATAAGTACCTTTATTTGGTGCTTGCTTTCCTTTTGTACAGTGAGTTAGAAGTTTCTCGTACCAAACACCAGCAGTACTCTGCTAACATGCTCGTATTCCACTTCCCTGAAAATCCCCTCTCGATCTTATTGATGTCTTGATGGAAACGTTCCCCGTGTTCATCGGAAACTGCTTCTAAATTTTCAGGGAAGAAGTCCAGGTGTGAGTGCAGGAAATGCACTTTAAGCGACATGTTACACCCCATGGTCTTGTACGCTGACAGCAATTCCTCGACATGAGCGTCATAATCATAACTTTTGTTGTTACCCAAAAAGTTCTTACACAAGTTTTGGAATGCAAGCCATGCTCTTTTTTCTTTTCGATTCAGGTGTTCAATAAGCGTCGAATCTTTGAAAAGTTGTCTAATCTGTGGGCCCACGAAAACTCCTTCCTTAATTTTAGTCTCACTAAGACGAGGAAATTTATTTTTCAAAAATTGAAATGCATCACCTGTCTTGTCCATTGCTTTCACAAACTGTTTGATCAATCCCAGTTTGATGTCAATCCCAGTTTGATGTAAATATTTTTTTTAGGAGACCAGGGGATCATGAACGACATTTTCTGACCGGAAGTAAAACTTTCTTGCAGAGGCCAGTTCCGTACGATGTAATGTTTGTCTCGTGCTCGGCTGTCCCATTCGCATAGGAAGCAGCAGTATTTTGTAAAGCTTGATTGCAGGCCCGCGAGTACAGCAACAACTTTTAAGTCAGCGCAAAGTTTCCAATTATAATCATGATAACAGATTTTATCAAGGATTCGGCTGATGTTTTCTTACGTCTCCTTCATATCCACAGAGTATGCAACCGGGACTGATGGTAACTCATTCCCATTGGCCAACATGACAACTTTCAAGCTTTTCTTTGATGAGTCTATAAACAGTCGCCATTTGTCTGGGTCCCATATCATCTTCAGTTCTATCATCAATGCATTTGAATTAGGGCAGAACACTAAGCCTTCATCTTACGAAAAAAGTAATTGCAGGGTTGACTGTCTGGTCCTGTAAGAAGAGATTTTTACGCCCTTTTCTAAGAGATTCCACTGCTGAAGTCGAGATCCAAGAAGTTGAGATTTAGTCTTAGGTAACTCCAAATCCCTGACGAGATCATTCAATTCCGACTGAGTAACGAGTTGAGGTTTTCGATGAGCTGAATCAGCAGAACACATCATCGGTGGACGTATCATGTGGTGGTCCACGCTGTGGCTCAAAGTATGTCACATCCGTTTCTGGCTCTAGAGTATAGGTTTTTGGGGGCACTGGGATTGGCAATGATTCGTTGTGAGGAACTGGTCTTAGAGCTGAAGGGATATTAGGATACTGAATTGTATGCTTGCTTTTGTTGCTAGATAACCCGACGGTGGAAGTCATACAAAGGTAACAATCTGTGAGATGACAGCGAGGTCCGCGCCAAACCATGGGCACAGCAAATGGCATTGATTTACGGGTACCTTTGTGCCATTTGGTCAAGCTACTGTAACAAGTAGTGCAGCAAACTGTGGGAGCCCAATTCTTGTCCTGATCGCCAACTTTGCAATCAAAGTAAAATTTACAAGCAGTTTTAAGAAGCGGAGAAACGGGTTTTCGTTGCGCTTTAAAAGTCAATTCCCCTCAAACATAGCAGAATCTATCGGGATGATTTATACACTCGCGTGGCATAATTAAACAGTAAATAAATGCTCTATATTAATCACAAATTACACTCACGTACTGTAATTCACTTGGAAAAGGCCGGTGTAAACAAATTTCTACCGTTTGACACAATTTAAACAACTTGGAAACACAGAATCCCCGCCTAGAACACCGACAAGTAGACTCAACGATCGCTACAGGTCAACTGAGGGAAGATTATGCTTACAGTGCAGGATTATCGTGATAAGAGCAATGCAAGTTTGACCTTGTCAAAGCCCGTGGGAACCTGTTCGCACGAGGTATTGAGAGAGGCAGCGTGGTAGAGTGAATGTTCCGAACTGTTGCTATATATTTTTATTACTGTTGCTATATATTTTTATTATTTGCGGTTTTTTGGGGGAGCATGAGAGGGGCTGGAAGCTGGAATATGTAGCAAACAAGTGAAAAAATTGCCAAAAAAAAAAACGAAAAAATCAATCATTTGTATGATTTCTTTACAATTGGGGGGGCAAATCCCCCAAATCTACCTCCTTGATACAGATGTTCATGTTTTATAACTTTTCACCTCTGTAGCCCCTCAGAAGAAATGTAAAGGCTGAAATAATCCTTTTCATCCCTCCAAATTATCGGAAAGTGATAAAATTAGGTGGGGGGGGGGGGGGGCTCCCCCGAAAACGGTGGGTGATGGGGGAAAACGGGGGTCATATTCGGATTCAGGAGGTCGTTTTACACAAGAATCGGCAGGAATGGTGTCAGGGCCGATTTTCATGCCGACCAGTGTTATTAATTGTGTTTGCCATTTAAATATTCATTCTGTTTTTTTGTTCCCATATAATTATGGGGCAATGTTACATAGTTTGATTTCATAAAGCTAGAATATTACGTTACGTATATGTTGTCAACAGCGTTTGACGTGTGTATATTATGTTGTTGGTCATAAGACATAATGCTCTACCAGAAGTCTTGGTTTTTTTTGCATGCAACTGTTTTCGTTCGCAAAATTATGTTTCCATATTGTATGGGACAGACTACTCGTTGCGCATTTGATTCTATCAGAAACACAATTTCTAATTCATGAAAGAGTAAATGCTAATTCCAGAAGTTATGAACCGATCATTCTCATAAGAATACAGTTTATGCTATTCCAATTACTCTGATGTTTCAAAGCTATTAAGAATATGAACAAATATGCTAGTTATGAATATTTATAATACAATTTTGGTCTGTGCTGGATCAAAAAACGCAAAACCACGCCGTCGCTAGAGGCTGAACAAGTATATAAATTATAGTATCCATTTTTCATATTTTCTGTTTCGAAGGCAAGAAGTATGATTTGGAAAAGGTAAAATGCATTATTTGGATATATATTTAGGCGAGAAGAAATCAGCCAAAATGATAGAACGAAATTTTTTTTCTGAAGCATGCTGAAAAGAACAAAGTAAAGAATGGAAATTTGAGTTGGGAATTAGAGTTAGAGGTAAAGAGGATTTCAAAATCATCGGCCTGTGAATTAAAATCATTGCAAAAATTAGGATCACACGGTGGACTTGGAAACTTAAAAGAATTATAAAAAAAACATTGACCCAGATGGGAAGAATTTTAAGTTCAAAGTCAAAGCCCCAGAAGGCAAGCCAAAGTATATTAAAATGCATTATCCAAAACTTAAAAACAAGGTACATTTTAACCAGTCAACAGCAACAGCAAAAATAATCGCAGGACATCAAAAATCATGAGCAATGTGTAATGGAGATCGAAACAGAACAAACTGTTACAAAGGAGGAGCAGGGTCACCCATTCTAGTGACATTATTGCATCAAAACTGCACGAAGAGATTACTGGGTGAAATTCTCAGCAGGTGATGTGTCCACCACCACTGCAATGTTTCTATGACACTGGTGTATTATGCTTAGCACCAAGTATTTTAGAGGCTCCTTGGGCAAATTGAACCACTCCTGCTGGAAAGTCCAAATAAGTGCTGGTATGGTTCTTGCTTGGGGATTCTTTTGCGCAGCATGTCTTCCCAGAGCGTCCTATCCATGCTGTATTGGATCACTGAGATCATAGAAGCGCGCTGGCTACCCAATCCGACGGATATCCTCAGCAGCCTCTACTTGATCCAAAGCTGTTCTTTATTATTGAGGGTTGAACGACTCAGTGAACAACTCGATGGGCTATAAGCAGACGCCCGCGCCTGATTTAGGTCCACTCTTTCCAGGGAAGGGAAAGAGCCAGTGTCGTAAGACACCGACACACACACACACATACACACAAAATATTCATGCCTCACCGGAATTTGGTAAGGGAGGCATGTTGTGAGACCAGAAGCCAACGCTTAGACCTCTGTACCACCAGAGATGGCGCAGCTGCTATGGGGTGACCACGGTCATTATCGTCCATTAAAATTAAATCTGCGCCCGCAGAACCACGAAGCGGACGAACGTGGTGAAGAATCACATCATTGCAGTACCGTTACACCACTGATGATGGGGCTGTACGATGCGCCCCGTATAATGGTAGAATCATAGAGGTTTTCGGACATGTAGTTCTGCTGCATTTATACGTGTTGACATGGTTTGGTGTAAACTTCGCACACCTGTGCTTGCTTGAACACGATTAGCCAACCAACCCGCAGTACTTTTGAGAGGTCTTAAGGGCAATTTCATCAAGTACTATGACTATGGATACCACTAGTTCTCGAATACGCTGAAAACTTTTCAGTGTTTTTCAAACATTCAATGTGACAGAATAAATTATCAAACATTCAATGGGACAGAATACATTATCAAACATTCAATGTGACAGAATAAATTATCAAACATTCAATGTGACAGAAGTACGTTAGACTTTAACTATCTCCAAAGCACAATAACAATACAATCGACTTCTAACAAGAGCAAGCCACTTAACGAGAGATTTAAAACATCTAACGTGAAACTAAATATATCTGACGAAAGACAGCATAATACACCTGACGGAAGTCAGCAGAGCGCATCTGAAAAAGTCAGCTGTCTGACAGAAGCCAGTTTCATACAACTGCAGACATCATTCTTATATCTCTGTTGAACACATATACCATTCTACTCTTGACCTCAATTGAGGTTCCCACAAAACATTCAGATAGAGATAAATATAGCGTTAAGGTCTGAAAATGCTTAAGAACAGTGAACCAAAATTTATATAGACAATAGAAACCAAAACACAAGCTAAAATAGGCCGTGTCTTCGTTCGAATATGCCAGGTCTCGATTCCCGGTTAAGGTATAGATGCTATGCTTGACTTACGGCACTAGCTCTCTCCAACCTCTAGAACCAGTGAGACAAAATTAGGGACGAAAGACGGTTTATAACCCTTGCATTTTCTCACGGTGGTCGTTAAGCCCCGGAAAAAAACGAAAAAGAAATGCAGATAAATTAGGAGCTTCAGATAGGTGATAAATAATTTTGGAAAATAACTAGCATACCGATTTTCTACACGAAATGAGCTTTAAGATACTGAAAATTTCCCAAGTCTCCATAGGCACGTTTTATTGTAACTACTAAAATAAAGTTTTCTAAGGTAGGCAGTATGCGGCGTTTCAGTAGATCAAGATATCGTTAAGTATAAATGCTGTTTCGATTAATGTACGGCAAAACATTTTTTGAATGTCGATCTCAAACTCACCGTGGAAATTCAGAAAATAATTTTCAAATATGAGTACGCCTGGTTGGTAAAGAAATTTATTTCTTGAAGCGCAGGCAGCGCTAAGAAGAATTTGGCTGCGTAGCCTTGGACGTCACCCAGGTATGAAGAAATATGAAATTTTGCAACATAGTGAACGTTCAGTGTTATATGAAAATATGGCTTTGAAATTCGTCGTCCTCTCAATTACTCGGGCAAATAACTTTAAGTAACTGCGAGCGCCTCAGTGTACTTAAATAAATAACTTTTGAGCATGTTCAGAGCCTGGGTATAATAAGAAAATATATTGTGGAAAATAACATGATCTGAATCCTAATTACTTGGAGAAATTCATTTGAAACGCGCGTATGTACTGTTAGATTCAGACATTGAATGCTTTCCATCCGGACGGTATTTTTTCTGACCAGGATAAAAATAAAATCTGAGAAATAAGCAGTATGCTACTTCGATGAGGAAAATGAGTTTTAAATTTTGGATTAAACCTTTGTCTAAGAAACAATTTTTCAAGGGTAGATTGTAAAGAATTATAGGTGTCAAGTTTGGTTTTATGGAGATGTATCAAGTAGGTGTCAAGATTGATCTTTATAGAGATCTATCAAATTTTCGAAATTAAAATGTTATTACTTTTTCTGGTGCATAAAAAAGTACCACATAAAGCAATTTTTAGTACATGAATAAACAGGATCAAAATACACAAATGAGCCATTACATTACGACCACCTCCAGCCTAGAGAAATTAGCACCCTGGAGACCGAACGGTGGCGCAAGTGAAGTTCACAGATCAGTATCAAAAGTGGTGCACACATGGCCAAACGACGGTCCGTCGCCAGCCGTGTGTCGTCCGCAGCCCAATGATGCAATAGGGGGAGCTGAGACTGTCGTGCTCTGTTCACAGCGACCTCTGGACCACAGAGCAACAAATCACCCCCAGTACAACAGTAGCGATCACGGCAATGTGTCACAGCACACAGATCATCGCATCCTTCTGCGCATGGCCTTGCGTAGCCGAGGTCACGGCCAGTTCCCCATGCTCACTGTACGGCATCGCCAACAAAGCCTGAAATGGGCCCAAGATCATCGAGATTGGACCGTGGATGATTGGAAGAAAGTAGCTTGGTCTGACGAATCAAGATTCCTGGTGCATCACGTAGATGGCCGAGCGCGGATACGCTGATTACCAACGGAGACTATGGCTCCTGGATGCACTGTTGGGCGGAAACAGGCCGGCGGTGTTATGCTGTGGGCGATGTTTTCTTGAAAAATTTTAGGCCCCATTATCCCAATAGCACAATCCCTGACAGCTGTCAGGTATTTAATCATCGTTGCGGACCAAGTTCACCCATTCATAGCAACTGTGTTCCCTGCTGGTGATGGCCATTACCAACAGGATAATATGCCGTGCCACACTGCCAGAATCGTTCAGTAGTGGGTCGAGGAACATGCTGGTGACTTTCTGTTAATGCCATCTCCTCCAAATTCACCTCACATGAACTCAATCGAATATTTGTTGCTCGACTTGGAAGAGCGGTTCGCGCTAAATCACCACCACCCTGAAAGGTGAGGGAACTGGAGGACCTGCTGTTGACACTATGGTACAAGGCACCCTAGGATATATATCGCCACCTCATCGAATCGATGCCTCGCCGAGTGGGCGCTGGTTTGTGACTAAAGAGGTTCCTGCAGTTTATTAGGTAGCTGGTCATTATGTAATGGCTTATCGATGTATATTTTGAGATATCTACAACATCATAATTAAAACAGGAAGATAAATTTTAAGAGCTGAAGAAGACCTTAATCTGGGAAAAATAATTTTTGAGGCATGGGCAAATTAGGTTTGCGTGGCCAAACAGCTTTAGACCATGGAGAGTGATCGAGGTATTTTCAGCTAATCAGTCAAATGTTTAATGAGATGCAGCAGTTTTCCACCAAGGAAGGGTAGCAGCGGCTCAGTTAAAGTGATTTCGTAAAGCCAGTTTTGGCCCATAATAAAGTAATCAGTGTGTGACTGAGAATGTGCGTAAACTGAGAATCACGGCAGCCTAACCATGTGATCGAACCGAGATGATATGTTTTGGTGAGGGGGCTGTAGAAAATCCCTTCATCTCCCTCACCATGTCCGACGTATCTCACGCACTGTGCATGGATAGCAGATTCACATATGCTCTGAGTAAACTATCAAACTGGAAACAACTCAATTAGGGCGCAAACAGGGGAAGAGGGAACCTGAGTAGCGCTGGTCGTAAATATCCGATCACGTTGCATACGACGCGATAGGGTTAATAGGAAATGCAATGATTCTTCCCGAATCCTTGTCTTTAATTGTTTAAACTCGTAATGATTCTGATACATCAGAAGACCTTTAATTATAATCCCGTAATTTACGACATGATTGCCTCGTGATACCGACAACGGTGGAGTTCGGGTGGCACTCGCAGCCGTGATTTAATTAACATCAAACTCATTCGCCTTTGCTGGCAGTTAAAAGAATAAATAAATTTACATTGGTCGATAACTGAATTTAAAAGCTGTCTCAGGATCGGGAAAGAGCGACCACAATGTTGCGCGGAATCCCTGTTGTTTACGATAAAATATAAATGCAATTCCAGCTGCTAAAATGGCTGACGACAAGTTCAATTTAAACCTCTTGCTCTTTTATCTAGGTTGCATGAACACAATACGGTTAGCGTTTGGAACGTTTTAGATACCCTTAATAACCAGAACATTGAATATTGTCCAGACTCTTCAAATAAATTTTTTTTTTGTTTTATAATGATCAAAATAATGCAGAAAGGCAACAATAATTTTTCGGAAATATCACTTCATGTAATTTTTTTTTTTGTCCCGGGATTCTGTTTAATGTAGATGCATTTTCTCCAAACAAATTTTTTGCTCTTGTTGTTTCGAGGGTTTATTGACCACCATGAGCAATTCTTAGGGGTACGTAGGGCCACCCGTCCCGATTTTGCTCACTGCTTCCAGGGAAAAGACACAGGCAGCGCCATCAGGCAAACACACCAACCATGTTTGTATGAGCAACTCTTAGGGGGATTTTTTGAGTCACCTGTCCCACTGACTTGCTCACTGCTTCCTGGGAAGGGATAGAGGCAGCGCTCTCATACAAACACACCAACTATGTTTCATCCGGGGCTCAAGCTTTGGCCCATCTTGCAAGAAAAGTCCGAAACTGGAGGCTTAGCACACTCGGACACCGGAGCATGTGGTCTGAGTAAAAATAAATGTAAGTAAAACCAATTTGGATAAAGCATCTTCCTTATACACTGGCGGAAAGTGAAAAAAGAACACCAAGAAGGAATTGGCGGACGATCATGAAATTTACATATCTTAATGGGGTCGAGTTTACTTAGGTGCGATGTTAATTTTGGGACCAAACGGTGAGCGCTTACGCCACAGCATGGCATAATATGCAAATTATCGTCGGTGGTGTTTAAGGAGTACGGCGAAGTGAATGTAATCAGTCGTCGGCGTACGGACAGGTGCGAAGACCCTGAAGAAGCTACAATGCCTGGACATGGAAGACGTGTACGATTTCAGCAGTTATCGGACTTTGAGCGAGGTCGTCTAGTCGGACTCCGCGAGGCCGGGTGGTCGTATCGTCGTATTGCGGAGCGAATTGGACGGAAAGTATCGGTGGTGGTACGATGGTGGCGTAGATGGTCCGAGGAACATTCCCACACGAGAAGACGTGGAACTAGGAATCACAGACGGACTGATGAGCGGTCTGATCGACGCATAAGAAGAGCGGCGTTGTCAAGCAAAACGTCCACTGCGACGCAAATCCGAACTGCTGTTGCACCTGAGGTGACTGTGCGAACAATCCGCAACCGTCTACTGGATGCAGGACTACGTGCACGTGTGCCTCTGGCATGTGTACCTCTGACTTCAGCCCACCGTGAGGAACGGCTGCAGTGGTGTCGCCAACGTCTGCACTGGAGAACGCAATGGCGATCTGTCGTGTTCAGCGATGAAAGCAGATTCTGCTTGGGAGCCTCCGATGGCCGTATGCGTGTTCGCAGACGAACAGGGGAGTGTCTCCACCCTTCTAGAATCCGCCAGCGACACCCAAGGCCTACACATGGTCTCCTGGTGTGGGGAGCGATCAGCTATCACTCCGGTACACAACTAGTGTTTGTACCGGGTACGTTAAACAGCTCCTCCTACATCAACAACATCATTCAGCCCGTTGTTGTGCCATTTGTAAGGTCGGTCCATCGTGATGTTTTCCAGCAAGATAACGCACGCCCACACACGGCACGTGCAACGCAACATGTACTTCAGGGTGTGAGACAACTTCCATGGCCTGCACGTTCACCGGATTTTTCCCATATTGAGCACGTGTGGGATTTTATGGGACAACGACTTATCCGGTCTCCACGGCCAGCCACGACCATCCCTGATTTACGCGTCCAGGTTGAGGATGCTTGAAACTCAATACCCCAAACTTACATCCAACATCTGTACGACAGACTCCATACCACAATTGCACAGTGTGACGCAGTTCTTGACGGTTCAACCTCGTACTAACCATGTTACATGGAAATGTCATTTTTCAGTTTACCAGCAAATACAGCTGTATTTTGTCATAATGTTTTGATCACGTTATCATCTGTATTCCGTTGTTATGCTGTATAAATTTCGTTGGTATCAGCCGTCTCCTTCTTGCTCTTCTTTTTTTTAGTTTCCGCCTGTGTAATTGCCTATGACTATTCCAAATAATTAATTCTGTATGCTACTTAAAATTGGTGTTGTTAAACATTTTTGTGACGGTGAATAGGCCTCGCCGGTGGGGCAGTGGTATAAGCAATGGCTTCTGATTATTTTTTCAGCGATGGGTCCAGGAGTTCGAATCCCGGTGAGGCATAGATGTTGTGTTTGGCTTACGGCACCGGCTATCTCCCTTCCCTGGAACCAGTGGCCCTAAATTCGAGACGGGAAACTGCTTATAGCCCACTGAGTTGCTCACGGTGGTCGTTAAACCTTCAACAAAAAGGAAGGTAAATAGGCAGCCTCGGTGGCCACGGGGTCAGAGTACTGCGTTTCTGGCTAGTCGTCCAAGCTGGGCCCCGCTCGAATACCAGATGTGGTGTAGGCCGCCTGCTCCATGACGGTGGTTCTTTCTCCTCCACGGAACCAGAGGCTCCGGCATAGGGACAGGAGACTGCTTATAATTTTAACAGTTGCTCATGGTGGTCGCTAATCAAGAAAACAAATAAACATAAAATAAAGCTAAGGTAATTTAAATGAATTGTTTCTATGTCTGGTATGATGTATAACCAGCACCTACTAAGGCTTGAAAACCTTGAAAGTTAGAGACGGCTGACTGCTTATAGCCTATTGAGTTGCTCTCGGTGATCGTTAAACCCCCAATCCAGAGAAAAAAATTCTTGAATGCAGAGGATGATATCCTAATAACGCGAGTAAATAACCGTTACGTAATCCAGGTGTGTTTATCCAAAACATTGTGACTAAAAGTGCCTTTTTGCATGTGGTAAATTTGAAACAACGTCTTCCGAATCTGGAGAAAAATATTATACTGACTGAATTACGCCGGCTTGCTTTATTGCTGCAACTTGCCTATATTATTTCATGTGTCACGTCAGTAGGACGGCACATATATATACACCGAAGAGCAATTGAATTAGAGATACCTGTCTATTAACGTGTAGCACCACCTTTCGCCCTGATGACGGCGGCGATTCGTCTCGGCATGGACTCGACAAGACACCGGAAGCGTTGGGAAGCCATACGGATCCACGACCCCTGAACAAGCTACCACAGTTCACGAAGATTTGATGGAGGGGGATTAGAGCTTCGAACATCTCTTTCGATGCCATCCAAGATGTGTTCGATGGGATTGAGATCAGGTGACTTAGCTGGCCAAGGAAGCGAGGTCACGTCGGTGGAGGGTTCATCCAACCATGCGGATACAATTCGGGAGCGATGACACGGTGCATTGTCTTGTTGCAGGATGAGGTCACCAGTGGGATGTTGAAGACGCACAAACGGGAACAAATGGTCGTCCAGGATATCCCGGTATCCTTGACCTGTAAGGGACGATGTTACACGTACCAGGGGTCCCATTTCAGTCCACGTAAACAGTCCCCAGACAAGAATGTCACCCCCACCATCTTGAAGAGTACCCTCCTGGCAAGGAGGATCCCTCGCTTCATGTGGTTTGCACCGTACTCGTATACTGCTATCCGCATGTACCAACCTGAATCTCGACTCATCAGTCCAGGCAACATTGCCCCACATGTCTAGCGTCCAGTGGCGATGTTCCTGCGCACATGCTAATATTTGCACCCTGTGATGTGTGGTCTGCAGCGGTACCCTCGTGGGACAAATCGGTTCAGTAGTTTTCGAGATTAATAAAAAAATTCCGTATATTATCCTGAAATACTTTCTTTCACGTTGGGTGTGATCAGGTTGTATGTAAACAATGCGGAACGATACACGTGAAATCGGGAACTACTTCAAAGCGATCTGATTCGGTAGTATAGCCAAAAATAAAAAAAATAAAAAATAAACGAAGTAGCCTATGTCACCCGGAAAGATATAAACTTCCCAACGGTGAAAAAATTATCCAAATCGGTTCAGAAGTTTTCGATATTACCTCAAACACACAAACAAAGTCTCTCTCTTTATATATTAGTAACCGATTATATAATGATACAAAAACATTGTTAAAACCAAACTGGAAAAATAAAACACATTTTTAACCCCCTTGTGTAGTTATGTAGACACGATATCATTTCTGGTCACTGAAAGAATGCTTCAATACTCCGATGTAAGCCCGTCAACGACGGGTAAGCACATGTTTATACAATAATGACAAACGTCATCGTTAAATTTCTTTATTTTTTATTTGTTTTATAAAATTTCTGCTGTACAATATTATAAAAAAGTAATGTAATACTCTGTAAAAATAATGTGCCACAATCATAAACTAACTGTACAAATAAAGTAAACAAATTCACCAACAAAACTCACAAAATACAACAAATCACCAAAACTTTCACACTAAATACAAATCCTACACAACAACAAAACTCATTCTATTGAAAATTAATATTAATTAGATAGACTAATTACCAATTGTCAATATAAATCAAATATTTTATGTTAAAAATGATTAAATGTACAGCAAGTGGCCAGGAAAAAAGGCTGAAATGCTGCCTGACAAGCCCGTGATCCCCTTTAAATAAAAACAAAATATTCCAGTCGAGTCAAGACAACGAAAGCAATTTTACAATACGTTTCTTTTACAAATCATAAAGCAATACATTCCAATATTCAATTTCCCGTCAAAAAACTTCTTAGCACTCGCTTAAATACCGAATAACGTGCCTCTGATTTAATAATCAACGGTGATCCATTCCACCTACGCAATCCCAACGCATTGGTATTATTAAACATTAAACCTGTAAGAGCCCACGGAACAGAAAAACTCGACCCACCACGAGTATTACAGGAATGAGTTGTACGCCGTAAGGCAATTAAGATGGAGTATCTTCCTGTAAAAATAGGTTCATAGACCACCAGCAGCAATCTGTATTTATGTAGTTGCTCAATAGTTAATATCTGAAAATGACGAAAAAGAACCTCCGATCCAACAAAAGAATTTAACAATCGGACAAACTTCCTCTGCAATACAGATAAACGAACTATGTTACGTCTTGTAGACGCACCCCATATTGAAATGCAGTAGGACAATACAGGGAAAATAAAAGAATAGTATAAAATTAACAGAATTCTAACTGACAAAAAAACAGAAATCCGCGAAATCATACCATTGCGAGATCTCAAACATAACGCAAGCTGTTCCACCTGAGAATCCCATTCAAGAGATTCATGCAGAACTACACCCAAAAATTTCACTGTGGTCTGGAACTGTAATGCCGTATCATTTAAGTAAACATAACTCAATTCACAAGGACGAGGCCTGATGTTGGAAAACAACACGCTATTTAACGTTAAAACATTGCATACAAACGAACGAAGGTACTACCTAATTTCGAGATTTACTTGAGAAATCAATTCACTCAGATTATTCCACCTAAAAAATAGGCGTACATCATGAGAAAACAATACGAAATGAGCACCAGATGGAACCCGAAAAATATCATTTATATAGATCAAAAACAAAATAGGACCCAACACTGAACCCTGATGAACTTCAAATGAAACAGACTCAACTGTGCCCAATAAATAAATCTGAAATATATTAAGTGCAACACCTATAATCCCAATCCTCTCTAGCTTAGTAATAATGTGTCATGGAATACAGTATCAAATTCTCTACAGAGATCGCAAAAGAGTCCAACAACACTATTTCCAGAATCTAATCCGTCCTGTTAATAACTTAAGACATCTAGAACAGCAGTCTCAGTTGATAATCCCTTACGGAAACCATGCAGATTGTGGCCCAGAATATCGTTACTATCCAGATACAGTATGAAATGAACCTATGTAATGTAAGTCTCTCCCAAATTTTTGCTAAACACCGAAATATTAGCAACTAGACGATAATTTGCCATATCAGTTACCAAACCCTTTTTAAAGATAACATTAATTCGACTAAGGGTCATAGGAGAGGGAACGATACCAGTTCGGAAGATATTATTAAAAATATGAGTTAACGGAGAAATCAGACTCAAGGAAACAAATTTTATTACTTTTGAATGGACACCATCAGGGCCAGGGTCCTTTAATGGATCAAATCCATTTAGTACTTGCAAAATATCATCCGCTAAAGGTGTAAAAAAAGATGAACAACGATCCGTTAAATAATCAGTATAGCAACCACCAGTCAAAGTAATGTTTGATATCAGTTCACCTGGTAGTTCCACAAAACAAGTATTAAATAAATCAACCACTCTCTGAGGATCCGACTCCCTAACACCATCATAATCAAGTTGAATCGAATGAGCATAAGGCCTGGATCTGCCCAATAGGTCATTAATAGACCGCCAGGTTCTCCTACAGTCCCTAGTAATAGCAAACTTATTCAAATAATACATTTTCTTTGCGTGCCGAACCTTTGAATTGAATCAATTTCGATATCTCCTAAAATTGCTAAATCAGCCATGTCTCTTGATCTCGAAAACACTTTAAATAATTTATTTTTCCTATGTAGACACCTGAGTAGATTTCTCGAAAGCCATGGCTTTCTACAACAAACAGAACGATTGACAGTAATAAGGGGAAAATGAACCTCATAATGTACCCAAAAAATCGACCAAAAACATCATGCGCTCTCCAAGAGCAGTGCGAACCAACACAGAGCCCAATCCACTGCAGATAAAGCCAAATCAAATAACCGAAGATTTTCAAAACTAAAATTTTGCATAGTAAAAGAACATACAGATGGTAACTCCTTTTCAGCAAATGACCCCGATAAACAAAAGATCGCAAGTGATCGCTGATATGAAAAGCAAGTACCCCCGAGCAGCCGAGCAAACTGTTTGTTATACACAAACCCAATATCGTAGCAGAAGCATCAGTTTTGGATTTTGTACTACATTCTCAAAACCTGAAGCAGCAATAATATCCACAATTGTTTTTGTTACAACATCATTTGTACTGTAATCAATATTGAAGTCTCCAAGGCAATACAAAATACTCCCACGTTGGTTAAAACCATCCAAGAAACCCGAGACAAATTTAAAAACCTGATCAAAACAACCATGTGGAGGTCGGTATACAGTACACTATACAGACCGATGTACTTCAACAGCAATCATTTCATAATTACAATCAAAAACAGTAAATTTATCAGTAGTCACCACAGGAAGAGTATTTCTCACAAAAATAGCACCACCACTACCACGACCACCAGAACGTGAAGCAGTGAAAGCACGAAATCCAGGAATCACACACAAATGTGAGCAATTTTCTTCAAACGTAACACATAAAAAATCTGTCAATCTGTCGAGGAACTCAAAGCATCCAGTAGTGCCAACATAACATCCATTTTTCCTAGTAAGCTGCAAGCATTAATATGTAAAAAATTAAAATCATATTTCCGTGTAGTAATCAATTCACGTAGATCTCGAAGCAATACCAAATCAGTAAAACAGTTAATAATAATTCAACGAAACAAGAAACAAATGAATTTCACATTTAAGAAAAAAACTAGTTGAAACGACGTAAATCAAGGTCTGCCTTACTCTTAATAACAACCACTTTGGTTCCCACCGCCTTCCTACAGTGTATACGACCATTTCTAAACCAACAAAATTTAATATTGTTTGTTCTCGAAAAATGTCTAGCCTGCCAAAATAATTCCCTGCTTAATGGCGTCAAATTTTCATTTATAGAAATTCGGCTGTTACACCAAGATCCAGGCACAACGTCCGACATCTTTATTACTGTCCTTCCTTTCGTTAAATAGGTATCACGAACTGTTCTTCTCGTGACCTGTACTATAATTGGAGATATCCCCTGTGCTCCCCTACTAGGTAATCTATGAATAGTCTCGATTTCACCAATGTCAAAATTATCCATATTCAACTTACCCGATATACGGCACATGAGGTCACGCAAGACATCCTCAGTCTCCTTCTTTTCTTCCTTTATTCCATGAATTTCCAAATTTTTATTTCTGGTGTATTGCTCGAGATCATTATATCTCTCACGAAGTAGCTGAATATCAACCGTTTGCATCCTTACATTTGACTGCAGCTCTATAATCTTACCATGTGCTATATCGATTGCCTTGTCCATATTACATAGTTTATCCAGAACTTCATCATATTTTGTCGACAAGAACTCGACAGATGTTCTTAATTCTCTAATCTCAGTCTTAATTTCCACAATCACATCAAGTTTCTTGTTCACTGTATCTAATAATTTCTCGTCAATAATACCACCACGAGTATCACTGGAGTCCGTCATCGATGAATGTCCTCCGACTCCCGTATGCACTGAAAAAGAAGTGGGAACGCTAGAGGCAGGGACAACTCGAGGTCTACAGTCGTCACAATGCCATTTTAATTTCTTTTCCTTGGACATCCCTCTATATGTAGTTTCCTCTAACGAGCAACATTCAAAGTGAAGAATGCCTCCACAATATCCATAACATTTGACACCATTATCAAGTGATAGATCTTCACCACACTTTTAGCAGCTTACTCTTGTCATCGTAATCAACATTCACCACCAGTTTAATCTATAAAGGCAAAATTGTAGTATATTGCTATAGGTGATCAAGTGATTGCGCTGAAACAAATCCAGAGGCAACACCACAGCGCAGAACGGCGCAAAATTCGACGAATTTTATCCTCTGAGTGAATAAGCCAACGACACTATTTCCTCATCTATTAAGCAGACGGCAACGCACAAGGAAGTATAAGCACAAGTCAAGTCAACATCAATACGTCACCAAACATGTAATGCACAACGCAACCGAAAGTACACATTTTTTCAATACATTAGATAATTAACCTCTGCACACTCTATAACCGAACTGAACATATAAGAAGTTCACTGTAACCTTCACAACGCAGTACCCGATGAAGCACAACCACACACTCGGAGTTTTTAACTAATTATCAGTATTTTTTTAACAGTTAGAAAAACGAGATATAACAACATTGTGACTTGACTGGACATATTGCAACTAGTCCTCATTATTTTTTTTATTTTTTTTATTGGAGGTTTAACGACCACCGTGAGCAACTCAATGGGCTATAAGCAGTCGCCCGTCCCTAATTTAGGGTCAGTGGTTCCAGGGAAGGGAGAGAGCCAGTGCCATAAGACAAATACAACAACCATGCCTCACCGGGATTCGAACCCGGACCCCGTTCGGACGAATGAGCAGAGGCCATCGCTTAGACCACTGCGCCACCGGGGCGGCTCATTATTTCCAAACGATGTGTGGAAGAATCATCACACATATTTCCGAATCTCATTGCTTGCGGATTATTTTTAACGTTTGGGCGCCAATGTGAAGAAAAAATCTCTTTTGCAGGTGGTGCAATTTGAACCATGTGTTCCTACTCCAGAGCCGGATATTCTCCGTTCGTTCTAGTCAGTCCGGGATCGAATCCCGGATGAAACACGTGCGATTCGTTTCCGGCGGTTGGTTGACTCGCTGATTACAAGCAATATGGAGTATACGTTCTACTTATTGAACGGTAAAGAACCATGTTAACGCAGGCATTGTTCAGGTGCATGCTAGAATTTATATATAAATACGAAACCGACATACAGCTTATATTTTTTTGCTGCAACTTACCGTTTTTGACTCATGCGGTCACCTCAGTGGTACGTTACAACTACATGCATGAACCTAGAGGCACCAAACACCGTAGAACGCTTATATCGTGCAGATAAGGTTATTACCGCATCTCTGTGCTTGTCTTTTGTTTCGTTGTTTAGCGACTGCTATGAACAGCTGTAAGGACTATAAGTTGTCGTCCGTCCAAAATTTCGGGCTGCTGGTTCTGGGAGAAGCAAGAGCCAGTGCCATGATGCAGGTGCGCCTCCCATGCCTCATCGGGAGCCCTGGCCTGGCCCCTCTTGGATGAGCTGTCAGAGGCCAGCACTTGGACCGCTTCTCCACTGGGACGGCCCACCTATTTGGAAATCCGTGTAATAACAAAAGACAGAATGAATGAATACCCATCCAAATTATCTCTCACCAATTAATCTATTAACTGAAAAACTATAAAGCTGTATGTCGGTTTCGTATTTATATATAAAAATCTAGCATTCATCTTAACAATGCTTGCGTTAACATGGTTCTTTACCCTTCAATAAGTAGAACGTAAACTCCATTTTGCTTGTAATCAACAGGTCAACCAACCGCCGGCCTGGTGGCGCAGTACTTCAACCGCCGAGTTCTGCCCGTTCGTCCTAGTCAGTCCGGGAACGAATCCCGGATGAAACACGTGCGATTCGTTTATCCTACGGCCCTGACTATTTCCCTTCCCTGGGACCAGTGCCTTTGAATAAGCGACGAGCGATTGCTCACATCCCTTAGATTTGTTCATGATGGTCGTTAAACCCCTAAAATAAAGCAACGGCTCAAACCGACGTTCAAGAAATAGTACTATCCAACCTTTTCATGCAAAGGGGCGGAATTTCGAATATAAAAAGTAGTAGGATATAATTATCATATTTTCACAAAATTGGGTTTCAGCAGGTATTTTATTCCAAATAATATGAACAAAAACGCAGGAAAAGCAACATGGTTTTGGATTCATTCCAAAGTTTTATTAAAATCTTCGAAATTTAACTACAAACTACTAGTGTGCTGCAAAACATTCAAGTAATGGAGGGATCACTATGATGCGAGTTTTGTAAATCAGGTTCTGAAGACCAATTCGTAGGTAGCAGGGAAGGTCACTGTCTGATTTTCTCTTTCCAGTTTCGCAATTTTCAGCTTCTTCTTTTTTTTTTTTTTTTTTTTTTTTTTTTTAATTGGAGGTTTAACGACCACCGTGAGCAACTCAATGGGCTATAAGCAGTCGCCCGTCCCTAATTTAGGGTCACTGGTTCCAGGGAACAGAGAGAGCCAGTGCCGTAAGACAAACACAACATCCATGCCTCACCGGGATTCGAACCCGGACCCCTTTCGGACGAATGATCAGAGGCCATTGCCTTAGACTACTGCGCCACCGGGGAGGCATTTTCAGCTTCATGCCAGACAGTCTTTTCACACCTGCTTCGTTAACTTCACCTGTACTGTAGAATGCAAGAACTTTTTCAACGCCCTGATCCACATTCTAAGCAAAGCAGAAGAAACATAAACTAAAGCAGAAAACCTACGCTTGTTTTTAACACTGTCGAGCGAATGTTAAATATTTTATATAGTTCGTGGTTATGTTTCTGATATGCTTGCGAGGGCGCATTGGTATACATCGAAAGCCGTCACAGGTGTTGTGAATAAAATATGAGTATTACTAACAGGATTCTTATTTATACACTGGTCTCGAAAAGTAAGAGATATTGCGGTTTCGAAGTGAAAACGTGGATATGCAAATCTAGCGATTACTGGAGATCGGTTATCAGCGTGGGAAGGTATGTCATATGTAAATTAGCATCATGAAAACAGAGCACGTGGCGTGCGAGCTCCGGTTAAAGGGTTTTTTGATGGTTTAACAACCACGTTGAGCAACTCAATGGGCTTAAAGCAGTCTCCCGTCCCTAATTTAGGGCCACTGGTTCCAGTGAAGGGAGAGAGCCAGTGCCGTAAGAGAAACACAACATCCATGCCTCACCGGAATTCGAATCCGGACCCCTTTCGGACGAATGATCAGAGGCCATCGCTTAGACCACTGCGCCACCCGATGAAAGTACCCTGCGAAATTGAAAACGTGTCGTTTCACCGCTTGGTCTAGAAGTTTGCTGAATGTATTACATTCAGGGTGGGATTAACCTGAAATGATGTCAGACGACGTTCAAGCATTGACAACAGAAATAGGGCTGTTAGCATCAGAGCCGGACTAAGACATTCTGAGGCCCTAAGTGCAGTTTGAAATATATGCCCCTTTTATTAGCGATATCAAACTGGCTGGAATGCATGTCGGAGTGCGATAAAATAAACATCTTAGTAGTATATGGCTGCAATTTTAAACTACTTTATTTCGCGATTTCCTTTCAGAAAAAGTCTTGATTACGTCATGATAACTGAGAGAATTTGTTAAGTCTGATAATGTAAACATCATAGATAGATGAGACAACTTTTTGTGCCCTAGTGAATTTTTTGAGTAATTGTTTACAATCTACAAACAAAACTGAAATGGGCTTTTCACCGCTGGCATAGTCGAAAAACATTTCAATATTGTTTCGACATTTGGAAATGTTGATCGCAGTCCATCGTTAAGGCATATTAATACATACCCGTGGGATTTCTGACACCTTTTTCCTTAATGAATTTCAATAACTTAGAAAATTCGTTTTGAATTTGGTCTATATCAATGTCCTCTTTGCATGTCTTCATCAGTTTTAAAACAGATACCCGGACTTCGTCACTTGTCATCTGAAGGTTGAAAAAAACAGCAAACATGCCTAATAAGTCTTCATAGACTTCTACTCTACGGTGAATTTCAGATGTTAACGTGTCACATATAAAGTAAGCGGTTTCTACGATAAAACGTTCTCTGCCTTGCTAGAACAACTTCGTTTTCTGTAGTCTCATCAAAAAACGTTTTCATTTTCTTCTGTCGGCATTTGTCATCTTTGAATTTATGGTTGTCGGTGAAAATTTTGGCGTCGGCTTCTATGGATTGAAAATTACTTCTCACACTTATGGTGAATGTTTTTAATGATTTTAGCGAATTCACAGGTTTCAAAAGATTGATTTTAGGGCCCTGCAAATATTTGTTCATTGCATTTAATGTTTGTAGCACTGTATTCGAAAATATGATTAATAGAGCTGTTTCATATTCCTGGAATTGTTTTAGCAGCCCGTTATGATAAGGAGTCAGATATCAAACAAGGCTCTAGAATGTTAGAGCGTCGTGTTGACCTTGAAAAGAAGGTATACAAGGTGTCCACAAAATAGAATTATCTCACTGCATTTACACAGGAATTGGCCAAATTTCCAATAAAGTTTAGTTAGTGAGTTGCACAAGGAATGTAAAATGCAGTGGGACTATTGCTTATTATTCTGGTCTGTAGACCTGTATATTTGCCTGAGATATTTGCTGCGTTGTCGTACGCTTGTCCCTTACAATTTCAATGTCATGAGATAAGTTGTTTAATTCCTTTAATACAATTTCGTCTAAGTATGCAGCCTTATGCTCCTCCCTTCGTCCAACATTCGTCCGACATACCTTTATTTAAAAAGAAGCTGATCCATGCCGCCTCGAAGGCGCAGTGGTCTAAGCGATGGCTTCTGATCATTCGTCCGAGATGGGTCCGGGTTTGAATCCAGTGAGGCATGGGTGTTGCGTTTGTCTTACGGCACTGGCTCTTTCTCTTCCCTGGAACCAGTGACCCTAAATTAGGGACGGGCGACTGCGTATAGCCCATTGAGTTGCTCATGGTGGTCGTTAAACCTCCAATCAAAAAAAAAAAAAAAAGAAAAAAAGCTGATCCATTTGCGATATTTCCGGTGTCGAATCTATTACAATCAAAAAGACTTTTAACTTTGTGGAATCTTTCACTTCTTCAGCAATTTGATGTCTCAATCTGTCTCCCATTAAGTGAATGAACCCGTTACAGGCATAATGCGACAATTAATTAGTTTTTCCTTGCCCACATTTTCCGCGGGTATGTAAATGACGCCTCAAAAAATCATCAAATACACTCAGATATTCTAAGTAGTTTTGGAAGTTCTCCTTTCTTCCAGACTGAATATTATCGCTGCTTCCCCTAAATGCAATCCTAATTTACTCAATAATTTCACCATTGCAATGGTCCTTTTCAAAACTTCTTTCTAATAATTCTGTACTGCACATATTTGCTTTGCCAATTCAGTGTCGATGCGTCCCATTATTGAACATATCTTTTTATATCAACACATGGCTTTGATATGGTCGCGACTGCGCTCATACTCAGTTAACGTTTTAGAAAGATTTCTTCAGTCATTACATCCCGTTTTCATTTTATCACATATTACAGCTTTCGTAAAAAGTTTGCAAACAAAGCAATGTACTGATTTGCTTGTGTCAGAGAAAATTAACCGCCCCCATTTCTCTTTGGTTCCATTACTTTTGATGCAGTAGAAGTGAGATTCTACAATATTCTTGATCGTGATCTTTATACACGACTTTCAAACATTCAGTATTACGGGCATTTTGCAGTTCAGTAATCAAATAAAACTCAATCATTTTGTTATTCGAACCTATATCATTTGGCGATAATGCAATATCAATTGTGTATGCGTCCGTACTTGCAGTATCAGATTCGACGCTTAGATTACTACTTACTTCGATTTCCATTTCCCTTGGACTTGCAGATGCAGTCGAGGCACAAATGTTTTCTGCATTTTCTCTTTGGTAATCCAATTTGTTTTCTTCACTACCTTCCACAAGTAGTTCCTCATACATTTGTAAAGTCCATCTCCGTCGCTGTTGACTCCGCTTTTTTCTTTTCCTGACGTAGGTACATAGGCGGTCACAAAAACGACTCAACGAAATTTGCTTGTGCTTGATGAGCTTTAACGTCTAATTGTTTACGTTTACGTTTTGACGCACCTGATTCAAATTTTCTGTTCATCATTTTGGTTACAAAATATCAACGTCACCAAGCCAACTTAACTATTTATGCAACGAACACACACTGGTATAATGCAATCGCATAGTCGAGTCATTTAAGGAAGGCTTTAACGATGTGCGGAAGAAAAGGCAGTTGACGGCGTGACATAGTAGCGAATCGAAATAGCGTATTATCTCTCATACCAGCTGCGTGGTATAGAATGCTGTAATCGGGAAGCAATCTTTCCTTTGCGAGCCGGGAGCCCAACGCCGACATTTTGAGAAAAGGGACCGCGAGCGCACATTTGAACTTCAGCTTGAGGCCCCCAGCTAGCGCTTATTGCGCCTAATGGGAAATCCTGCCCTGGTTAGCATGTTACAGGCAGGTTTATGCCAAATCGATGTGGTTGCTGCTTTAGGAGTTTTGCAAACATGGGCGCCTATATAGGAGGGCTAAAGGGGCATTTGCCCTCCCCTGGGTTTCGGAACACGCCCTTTCTGTTCTTGTAAGGTATTTCAGGAATTTTCGCGATAACACTAATTAGAATTGCTAATTTTTCTGTAGAATTTATGGATGTGTGTGTATGCAATAAAAATTGGGAAAACATTGGGAATTTACAGTAGAAAGTAATAATGAAATTTTCCATTGCATAACGAAATATAATATAATACGTATTTATTGGTGTAGGAAAAAATAGTCTCCCCGCAAGCTTTCCCCTTCAACGGACGGCTTCTTCAGGCGGTTACAAAGGAAAACAGAATCAAACTTATAGATGAATACGCATATACCTAAATAAATAAATATGTATGTGGAACACCACGCTCGCGCATGCCAAACACATGGGTAACAACTGAAATGCTGCAGTATATGATATATGATTGTAGGGGCGAGAATGTATGCACATCGGTGAATTATGTGATAGGCATTTGTCGGCATAATATATTTTGATCGAAACTCTTTAGATTCATGTGATGGACATTAAATTACATTAATCTTATAAGAATGAACTGTTTTCATCAAGACATGCACATTTGATGTTACTTATTATCAAGTGTATTAAGATCTTCCTTAGGACGGATGTGAAAAAGCAACGGAACCTGAGATAACGGATGTTAAGCCTTGTAAATGTACTAGTAAGGCGACATTCCAATGTGCCTATTGTAATGACGATGTACTCGCGGAGGCACCGCTATTGTTCTTGGCTGGGGGAATGCAAGTTGTGGGATACACGGAAGGTGCAAGGTCAAGGTAAGGCGAAGGAAGGTCAACGCCGGAATTCACAGGTCAGGGAGAAAAAGGGTGGGGGTGGGGGCGCAGAGAGGCAGGCGGTTCGTCTGCTCGACGCGTGCTCCCGCTCGGAAAAAGGGTTAGCGCCTCTGGCGGAGAATGCAGGAGCCAGTCAGGAGGCGAGGAGAGGTTACTAGAAAAAACTTTGAGTTAGGAAGAGAGAGAGTTAGTGGCTGGAGTGCATAGTGGAAGGTGTTGGAGGCAGCACGGAAATAAAGTTGGTCGTAGGAGACGTGCCAGATATAGCACGGAGAAAAGTTCGTTGTTGGAAGAGCCGGAGGGAGACACCGGTTGTCTCTAACGAAGTACGGAGAAAACTACCTACGAGGACGCGTGTTCGGGAACACAACACGAGGCTTAGCTTTCCAAACAAAAGACGCACGAGGTGCACGAAAGATTCCGGCCAATAAAGACTTTCACGTTCGCGATAGGGAAAAAAACCTGCAAAGGTTTATTTGCAGAAAAAAGTATTCCGTTAATGAATAGGGACTCTGGCATTTTCCGCGGAACTACAACTTGCAGGAGCTCGTGTTACGGAACAATAGCTGCCAGGATTGATTATCTTTGATTAAACATTTTTGTTAAGTTTCAAACAAGCCAAATGCAGAATTCATGCCTTGAATGTGTCTTGCCATTAATTTTACCTCACCTCTCCCGAATAGCAGATCATTTTTAGTAAAGCTGGGGGAGTAAGAGCGCCGGGCTATCTTTAGATTTTCGTTGATAGATAGTTTCCATACAAAAAGAACCTTATGAATTTTTACTTCCTGCAGTGGGGAATTTTCAACAGCACGGGAAGCCAGGATCGTTTAGCTGATAAGCAATAATTAGCATAATAAGCTTCCACCCCTACAATGACCAAAACGTACTAAGTCGTTAATGTATACAGAATCATTGCATCCTACTTGTTATGCCAAATATATGGCTTCAGGCCACAGGGAGCTCAATTGAGACCTTTGGGTTGCACACATTATGGCGTATTAATATTTCAATAGTTTCTCTAATGGCTGCTGTTTTAGCATTTCTGTATGGAGCAATCTTGCGGATGTTCTCCCATTGAGGTTGCGCTCCCTGGTTAGCTACTTCCCTGGCAAGCGCTGTAGTAAGTTTATTTTGCTTCACGTCCCTTTTGTGCTCTGATATTCTCACACTAAAGGAACTTTTAGTGAGTCCCACATAATGCTTAGTGGACGAATCCGGGTACTGTAGTGCAAGGCTATAGATACCTGCGTCCGTAAGGCATGTGTAGCCCTGTCTTTCGGTGCTGAGTATGGTCACCATTGATTTAGATAATTTCAAACCTACAGCCAGACCTCTCCTTCAAAAAAGGTTCTTGATGAAATATGAAATTCTTGGTATGTAGGGAATAGCTCCAAAAATTTCAATGCTGCCTTTTCACTTACCGTAATTCGTTTGCTTGCCTCCGTTTTCGCTATGATGTTTACCACTCTGCAAGTTCCAAATCCTTCAGCTCTGGCGAGATCTTTCAGAGCTCCAATTTCTGTTTCATAGTCTACCTTCTCAATACATAGCTCTCTGGCCCTTTTAGCTTGCGGGAAGATTATTTTTTCCTACACGAATAAATACGGATTATATGTATTATATTTTGTTATTACTTTGGTGTTGACAACCCACAATTTACTTTTCCATTGCATGTTGGAGAACAATGTCCATACGTACCGTTTGGAAAAGTATTAGCAATGGCTTATTATCATTCGTCCGAGATGGATCCGGTTTCGAATCCCGATGAAGCATGGATGTTGTATTTGTCTTACGGCACTAGCTTTCTCCCTTCCCTGGATCCAGTAGCCCTAAATTGATGAGGGGCGAATGCTTATAGCCCATCGACTTGCTCACGATGGTCGTTAAACCTTCAATCAAAAAAAGTATTTGAAAGAGGAAGAATTGTAACATTTATCATCCTCTGAAGCAGACATTCTCTGCTGGGCAAAGATCTCTGGAAATGTTTTCCACAAAATTTCCTTGAGTGCATTATTTTCATTCTTCGATGACCATTTGGGTGATTTCTGGGTTTTCGTGGCGCATGTGACACAAGTAGCCAAGTGTATTAAAAGAACAACAAAGAAATTTCCTTATTGTGCTAACATGATGTCTAATTTCAATTATTCATCTTCCGAAAATTTTCCCAGAAATTGTCAACACATAAATAGAATTTCCAATTAAATTTATATGTTAAGATTGTCGTATAAAAAGCGTTGGATAACAAGAAGGCACAAGGGAAATTTGCATATGGTGTTTGTAAATGTTATTCATCTTAAATTTGCTGTTTACTCCTTCCTAGAAACAAAGCTATGGGCGCCCATGTTCGCAAAGTGCAATAAGTTAATTACACACAAGATCTCTACGTCATGAAAATGTTGCAGATCGACTCAGAAGTGGTTGCACGAGGATAACTACCAGGAGGCAAGATCACTACCTGACAGTAAGTAATCGGAGAGGGCCTAATATCACCAGTAGCCAACTCCGGGAATCACTTCGAACTGCTTTTGGTGTAACAGTATGCGTTCAGACAGTACGAAACCGTCTTCACGAGTAAGAACTCAGAGCAAGGAGGCCATTGAGATGTATATAATTGACTGTTTTTAGCCTATTAAGAGTCACACACCTCTCCCTGGAACCGTAGGGGGAATGTGTGCTATCACGTCTCTGCGTTAGGTATTGTCCTTTCACTCAACGCTCTTTGCTGTAGGGACACTGCTCTTTGTGCTTTGTGCTTGCATGTTCGCAGTTTTCATGTACTTTCTCGTTATTTGCTGTTATCCACTCTACAGGGCGACTCACAAACCCTGGATCGCCTTTGACACGATCAGTGTAATGGGTCCTCCGGGTTTCTTTTTTCATGCTGTACCAGGGTTTTTCTATTTGTGCAGTCTGATATCTTTCTGTCCGCCCGTTACACAGTTTCGTGTCGTGTTTGTGCATCCCGTGATGTGCATGTTTAGTTGTGTTATGCTTTGATGTGTTATGTTTTGATGTCTTTCATTTCTGCTTTTTTAGTAAACCGTGGGGCTTAGCGCACTTTGGCCCATCAGTGTGTGTGTGTGAGAGAGAGAGAGAACCTTGCATTATAAATCTTAAATCAAAATACCAACAACCAACCAAAGAGAAATTTACTGAAACTGAATGGTATAATAGAAGAAACAATACCTGACATATGCGCATTGTTGCGGAAGAAGCAATGCTATAGAGTTACTTTATCACAGAAAATAATATAGTAATGGATTGGAATGTGAAGTTATACGAAAATAAATGCTTTAGTGTTCATAGATTCATAAAAATGAAAATTAAAATAAAAGAGACTTGTTTGTTGGTTTGAACTTAGAACCAAGCAAGAAAGGACTCAAGTTATTATCAGAGCCTTTGTTAAAAAAGCGCAATATTTATTTTAAATCTACCAGAAACTTAGAAATATGAAAAGACTTAAAGAAAATAAGGTTCCAGTGTGCTTTTAAAACGAAGAATTGTTAACAGACCAGCAGAAAACTACGTAAAATCCTCTGCTATACAAAATGTTTTCCCACTCAGCTGGAACCGTTATTGTACCTTTTCTCGAGTTTTAATGAATACCGTGATCATTTAAGGATATAGCTTTATATGCTCACGGTGGTCTGCAGTTTTTTATTTGGGGCCACTGATTCCCTGGAAGCGAGTAAGTTAGCGCCATACGATATGCGCACCATCCATGCCTTATTCGGGATTCAAACCTGGGCCCTAATTCGGACTATCAGCCGTAGGCCGACACCTCTGACGCCTTGGGCAACAGGATGTCGTACTTTTTTCAGGATATCTACATTCCATAATGTTTTTGAATTAGTGCTTCCCCGGTGGCGCAATAGTCTAAGCGCTGACCTCAGACTGTTCACTCGAGTGGGCCAGTGTTCGAGTCCCGGATTAGGCATGGGTGGTGCGGATGTCCTACATTACTGTCCCTCTCCGGAATGAATTGTTTAAAATTAGGGAGGGGCGACTGCTTACAGCCTATGAGTTGCTCACGACGGTCGTTAAACTCCATAAGAAGAAAAAAATATGTGTTAGGGACAATTTGATTTTCCTGCATCTTCTCAACAAATGCTAGTTTACATTGATATTTGACCATCAGCGACATATATAGTATTTTACTTATTCTGAAACAGGAAGGACTTAATTTATCCACTGAATTAACTATTGAAAAAGGTTCAGATTTTCTCCAAAACCTATACGAGTATATTTTTTGTCATACTTCACCAAGTGTAAGTAAAATGTTCGTGCTTTTACGACGTAATCATAAATTAGAACGATAAGCGTCACATTTTAGAGACGTCTCAGCATAAATAAATTAAGTGATTTTTCAGTTTAATAACATAATTTAAAATACAAGAATACACTTTCAGGTTAAAAAAACAAACAAACATAAAAACATGAACAGTTACTTAGATTACTAAATATTTGGAGGCAGAAGTGTGTTTCTTTTTCTGTCGAAGAAGAGAGTTGTTTCAGAAATGGATCGTTCAAGAAAGTATGCATTTTTTTCATCAAAGCCATTGTTACTTTTAGGATATTTGCATTTTGATACTGTAATTGCCGTAAGTCATGCTGCTGAAAGTACTTGGTTATGTTAAAGTGTAATCATACTAAGTGGTGATGTTATACGAGTACTTTAACACACTTCTATCTTTTTACAGTATGTTAGCGAAGAAACTATCGTAATGAAGCACAATAGTGCACATTGGCTGAGAAAAGATTTACACATCAATTGTTTTGGTGTGAAACGCACTGAAGAATTCAATAAATAATTAAAAACGTTTTCAGCATCATTACTGGAAATGACTTTTCGTTCGTTGAAAAAATAAGACGAAGGGGACGGGAAAACAACATTGATTGCCTTCGGACAAAAAGTTTGCGAATACGAAACGCTTTGATTTGGTTATCATTGCGTTTACTTCACTTTCAAGTGTGCATATTTGTGAGACAAAAAACAGCTAATCACATATAGTATTTTTTTCTCTTACCATGGCATGGCATCTCATGAAAAATTCACGACAAACCCTAAAAAAGGAAATGGCAAGCGATCATCACGAAAGGTTATTTTTGATGCTACCACTTTCATTTAATTTTCTTCGATGTCCTGAATTTTGAGATCATGCTTTTATGCTAAAAGCTCTGTAAACCATGTGAAGCGAAGAAATGTTTCCATAGCAACAAGGGTAATATTAAAACTTTGTTCCTTTTATCCTCGAAAAAAATAAATCCATAGTAAAGTTCTTATTTCTTGCCGTTTACAATAAGCATTTTCTCAGTACGCTATGTAAAACTGATGCTGATGTGGCAGCATTTTTTTTGCGAGTTTGTCTATCCATTTCTCCGCCCAAAATGAATTTAAGTGATTTCTCTTTTTTTCATTTATCTGAAAAACGTATGGGCCACTGAGAAAGAATTTAAGCAGATTTTATTATTGAATGAAAATGCTTATGATCAAGTTGACAAGAGGAAGGCTGCAAAACATTTGCCGTTGTAAAAGTAGTGATCGATGGTAATGCAAGTATTTTCCTAGTCTCTGATCAGGGCTAACGGAATGTGAATTTAGGCTTTCGAAACGTTCTGGTAGGATTGCAGATATTTGAAATAATTTTGAGTGCTGATTTAAAATGTGGACTTCTTTTAATGCAGTACCTGTGAAACTCAGAAAAACGCTTGTATTCACTTTGGAAACAAGAGGATATGCCACATTTTTCTGAATAATCCTTGCAAATTAATGGAAAACCGTATTTGACATAAAACTTCAGTTTTTATTTAAAGTATTTCTTGTACGGTATAACATTAAGTAAAAGTTCAATACATAAAACGCAATAAGGAAGCATCGAGTGAGCGATATAAAATTTGAAAGGAAAAGTTATCTCCAGCGATACTTAAATTTTTCTTCAACCTGGCTTAATTGTGCATGTTTCCGAATTTCGGATGGAAGTTTTTATCTCATTAGAAGCTCCTTTTTAAATAGCTTCGAAACTGGCCTGGTATGGTTCGCTCAGTGATAGCCGGTGTAATCTCGATTCGTCCAATATTGTTAGGTCAAGTGCCGATTTGTCCAAATGTTAATACAGCAAACTCTCCATTATCAGTGAGCGGATTATCCGTGCCCTACTTGTTTTCTTATTTCTTTTTTTTTTGCGCAGCAGTACCTTTAATGCGTGTGAACCAAGAGTTGAGTTTGACTGCGAGCGTTGCGCTGCATCATCAACTACCCGTGACCAACTTATCTTTGATGAGTGCAGCTATATTACAATGTAGTCTGTAGAGATGGGTTGGACCGTGACTTTTAAGTATCAGGGACAACGCTGAGGGCTCCAGAGAAGTATCAGTGACAACGCTGACAGTTCCAGAGAAGTATCAGTGACAAAATCACAGTCGGTGACAGCAGCGTATCCAGACAGTGTAACGCTTGTCTGTCAGTGACTCAGAGTATCAGTGAAAGGAACGATCGAGCTTATATCCACGCAGCACTGGCCGCCATAGGTCACTGCCCGCGCTGCAGGTGACGTCACCTCCAGGCAAGAAGCTGCTTTGAAACTACGAAAACCAATGGAACTACAGCTCTACGAGGCGTATAGACAGATAAAAGGAGGGATTAATAATCATCAATTATACAAGCTTACTTTTTTGCCAACTGTATATAATAAAAAATAAGTTGGTGTTTTTTTCTTGCGGAAATCACTGTCACAGCTCAGTGGCTCCAAAATCCGCCTTCAAAGAGCAGGAACGGTAGAGCTGGAAGTTTCGTCCGGTTACAGCGACAGCTGGCGCCGACGGTGATTCTGTCACTGATATTTCAGCAAACAAGTTACAGCCGGTGACGGTGTCATACTTGTATTAGTGACCTGATTTCCGACCCATATCTGGCAGTCTGTAGCAGCAGAATCTGCTGCTTCAATTTGACACGTGTCATAAAAAGAGATATTTTTCATAACGCTGCTTGTGGCGACAACAGTAAGTCATGGAAGAAAAGCGGGAGAAGGTGCTTCTTACCTTAAAACAACAGCTGGAATTAATTAAAAGGTTCGAAAAAGGAGAATCAGTAAAGAAATTAGCGAGTGATTATGGAATTGGTGTTCAGACAGTTAGAGACATTAAAAAATACAAAGAGAAACTTGTGGAATTTACTCAACAACAGAAATTGTAAGTACAGTACCAATATTTTATAATTTTGTATACTCTATTGATAACAGTTCAATGTGTCAAATGCATTTTTATATACTGTATAACACGAATGAAGGTGATTTTTTAGTAAAAAGTAAAATCGTATTATCCGTGTTTTTCAGTTATTCCTGCACATTTATCCGGTGATTAGCACGGATAATCGAGAGTTTGTTGTAAGTCCAAAAATACTATTCTCCCGATACCCATCTTCTTATAATATAACTTATTGAATGACACATTCAGTCCAATATCCATTTGTTAAAAGGAAACCTAGTCCAAATGTTGTTTATCCGAAAATTCCAGTGGTTCAAAGGCGATAAAATAATGTTAGCTTCAGTGGTTACTATTATTGCCCATACCAAAATATTTCTCCCAATATTTTTTTTTTGCTAATTTTATTTTCAAGAAAGAAAACTAATTGATGTTTAGCTCATATTCGTCCAAATGTGCTGGTATTGGAACCTATGTGAAAGCAATCAAATATCGGAAACAGTCAATCGGTAGTGGTGGCAGTTTGTGCTTTGTTTCTTAAGCCAAGGGGTATGTTTTTGCACCCCCAGGTTTTAATCGCTGGATAAATGATGACGTCTAACTATGCAGTGACAGATTTGTATCTTTGTGTTTAACAACTGATTTCAATTATACCCTTTGCACTGAACAGAATAATGGGAATAGTTTTGCACTAGCACGTTTTGAGTTCCTGGGCTAGCCTGTGTATGGAAACTGTTTTACTAAAGAATAACATATTTTCTTCACTCAATAGAAAAAAAACTTTGGGAAACATTTTAAACTGCTTTTTTTGTTTTAATTGACAAAACGTAAAATATATGTTTCTTCATTTTCGTCATTCTGTTTTCACTCAAATGCAGAATTAAGTACAGTACATGGGTTTGTGTTTGCATAATTTTATATTCCTTCAGTTTTTTTCTTGTATTTATGTTTACTGGTTACATATTCTCTGGTAAAAAAAGAAATACAGGAGAAATTGGGTAATTTCTTTTAGGGGATTGTAATTTGTACATGCAGTAGTACTGTATAGCCCTGGAAAAAATATAAGGTCGCACGCAAAATAGTTTATTACATAAGTATTACAATTCTAGAGGACCTCCAATTAAACACAGTATTAAAGCAATGTTTAATCGGAGTACAGACAAGATATATGATTGTTGCATAATTAACTATTAAGTATAAAATTGTAATTATTAGACCATTTTCATTTTGGAAAAAAATATAAGGTCGGCATACATGTTTGAACAATTTAGCACTTAAAAGTCTAACAGTTTGCCTTTCTTTTCAATGAATGCAATCAATTTCGATGTCTGCCTTTCTTTTCAATGAATGCAATCAATTTCGATGTTTGCCTTTGTTTTCAATGACTGCTATATTTCGATGTTTGTCCATGCTTCTTGCATGGCTGCAATAAAGTCCGCTTTTGTCTGGAAATGGCTTCTGTGCTTGTAGACAGAACGCACCATTATACCTCAAAGGCTTTCCATCGGGTTGAGGTCGGGGCTCTGTGAAGACCAGTCCACAACACGAACATCATTGACTTCAAACCACGCTGTAGTAGATCGAGAGTTCTGGAAGTTGGCAATGTCTTGCTGAAAAATACAATCTTCCGATGTCATAAGGGGAGCAAAAGGTAGCAAATTATCCGCTAGCATATCTTGGTACTTGTCGGAATTAAGTTTTGTGTCTAATTCGCAAGTGAGGTTTTTTGAGTTGCAGAAAATGTCCCCATAAACCATGACCAAGCCTCCGCTGAATTTGCGCTTTAAAAAATAGGGGTTTTCTTTCCGCAGATCATGCGAATATCTAGCGAAACCGTCAGGCCCATCCAAAGTAAATTTCGTTTCATCGGAAAAGACCACGTCTTTCCACTTATTACCAAAAGTAATATGCCTTTTTGCAAACTCTACTCAAGCAGATGCATGTTTAGCATTCAGGTAGGGTTTTGGCTTGAGCTTAATGTATTGAATGTTCGAATTGCCTGCTAAAATATTTCGTACAGTTCGCCCACTGCAGGACAAGTTCAGTTCACGAACAATTTCACTGGACGACTTTTTGTTATCACATGCAAGTTTACAAACGCTACGTTTCATGCGATTTGAAATTGATTTTGGCCTACCTGTAGATTTCTTTAACCCATAAAAAGATGGATTTCGCAAATAATTTTTCACCACGGTCTTGGACCGGCTTATAGCCTTTGCAGCTTACGCACCACTCTTCCCACTCGCATGCAATCCTTGTATTCTACGGCGTTCAAAATCCGACAACTGTTTGCCATTCGCCATAGCTATACTCTTCTTAAAGCCAACACTGACGTTTCCACATGCTCTGCTTATCAAGGGCGCCTGTTGCTACACATGCGTGAAACAACCAAATTTCCATAATCTTCGGGAAACGTTCCTGATCTTATAATTTTTTCCAGCTGAAAATGTAGTTAATTCGGTTTTCTTCTTTTTATTTTATTTTCCGCAAACATTATTATTTTAGAAGTGTTTGAAACTTGTTTTAGCATTATTTGAACGGTTCGCCCCATTAACGCAGTCTTTTTTGTCTGCATTTTTGCATTTCTTTACACGACCTTAACCTTTTTTCCAGCATTGTAATTGGAAACTATTCACGAACCCAGAACTATTTTGGAGGAATCTTTAGAAGTTAGCGCAACCGAGGTGGCTACCTGACAAAAGCCACCTCACCTCGGTGGCGCTAGCGTCGGACGATTCGTCCAAAATGGGTCTGGGTTCGCGAATAATGAGTAAGGCATTGAAGATGTGTTGGTCTTACGGCGCTGGTTCTCCCAGTTTCATAGAACAACTAGCCCTAAATTTGGAATGGGCGAGCCCATTGTGTTACTCCGGGTAGTTGTTAAAATAAATAAAAAAAAATAAAGCCCTAAATAAAAAAAATGATAAAATTCAACTGAAAGCTTATTTCTGCTTAAAACGTTCCAATTGCTTGCATTTAATAACATGTACATTGATGTGCAAAACTTAAGGACGAACCAGGTTTTGACCTGCAGCGTCGCACAGGAGTGGCCTGGATATATAAAATTCAAACCATAGAATCTCCATACTTATCGAAATGATGACGGAAACAACACCGACACAAGTGCAGATACTAAAGGATATATGGTATAAATTTATTCAGAATTAGCTACATAGTACCGGGTGCCATGATACAGATGCATCACTGCCAAAGAACGTACGAACGGAATAGATGGTCCTCAGTAAAAAATATGATCACCCCTAACGTCGATGCAGGATTTACACCGTCTTTCTATACTTACCTGTAGTTTGTGGATGAGCTCTTGCGGTAATATTTCCCATCCTTCCCTCAGCCCCGTCTTCAGCTGTTGGACATTTTTCAGTGTGTGTTGACGTGTCGCAGAGCGTGTTTCCAGAGCGTCTCACACATGCTCTACAGGATTTAGGTGGGAAGGACATGCTAGCCAATCCATCCGCTGAATGTCTTCACTTATCAACAACCACCGTACGATGGGATGTAGCGTTAGCGTCTATTAACACGAACTGTGAACCAATGGCACCTCGGAAAAGAGGGACACGGAAAAGGATTACCTCATTGCAGTAGCGGGCACAGGTTCCATTACTACGGAGCTCATTTCAGTATCTTAAACAGCTTACGTCCATCGATTAGAATGCTTTCCAATATGAGAACACCGCGACTGATGTTTTCGGGGTAATAAAGAGTGCTTACCAAACGCCAGATTAGCTGACGTTCATAATTTTCTGTGTTATGAACTACGAAAACAATGATATGCACCTTTTGTTATTTTCGTGACGCGTAATATTTCCGTTAAGTGGTGGATATACAGATGGATATTATTTTCCTTCTTGTTTATTTAATTCAGTCCCGCTGCTACTAAAAAGCTGATTAAAAATACAATTTATCGGAGTTCTTTTACTGTGGCGAATAGTCTGCGCACATTTTTCACCTCAAATGCTACACAGTTTTCCCCACTTGTGGGAGAAAACTGTGTTTAGTTTCTTCCACTATACCAGCTTTTAAAAATTCGATTTGAAAAAAGACCATTTTGCGTCAGATAACTTCTATTACGTGCAATTCTGAGTCTCTTTTCTCACTTTTACAAAGTGCATAGTTCTGCCTCTAGGACATAATCTCTACCTTGATTTTTAAAAGAAATTGTTTGAAAAAAATGTTGTACCCGATATCTTTGGCCGCGACAAACAATTTTTAAATACACTGTTGGCCATTAAAAGAGCAACATTAGGAAGGTCGCATTCCAGGGGATCGAAAGTTGGCAAAAGGGCAAAACACGGGCGCACATGTGAATGATTAACCGGGTAGCACGTATGTCGATAATATAGGACAATAAAGCCCCTTGGAAGTCGTATAAGAAGTGTGAACAAGGAGCTGGAGTTAAGCACTTGAAGTGTGTTTGCTCGCAGTTCCTGGGCAAGGACAGCTACAGCATGCACCGTCGAATACAACCGCAGCCTTACTAGTAGGTTTCTGACTTCGAACACGGAAACATTCTGGTATATCGGGATTGCGGATTATAACTCCGAGACATCGGTAATCGTGTGGGACGGAATGCAACCACAGTGAGGAAAATATGGCATCAGTGGGCAGTGGAGGAACGACCACACCGACCTGCCGGATCCCAAGAGCCCCGTCACACCACCGAACGAGAGGACCAACATCTGGTGCGCATGGCTCTAACAGATCGCAGAGCCACATCGACTATCGTAGCTCGGCAGTTCGGGTGTGTGGAACAACACCCAGTCTCCGTACGGAAGGTTCGATGCCGTCTACAGCAGCGAGACATTTTTGCGCGGCACCCAATGCTTCGGCTACTTTGACTGTACAACACCGGCTTCTGCGACTGCAATGGCGCCATGAACATCGCGAATGTAGGAACGAATGGCAAGGAATCCTGTTTTCCGACGAATCCCGCTTCAGTTTGCTGCACCATCATGGACGAATCCGTGTCTGGGGGTACCGCGGGGACCGGCTAAGTGAGTCCTGCATTATGCTGCACCATTCATGCCCGGCACTTTGCGTTATGGTATGGGGTGCCATTGGATTCCACTCCCGCATGAGTCTCGTCCGCATTACCGGTACGTTGAGCAGCTATCATTTCATCGCTTAGGTGTTGGAGTCTGTTGTTGTACCATATCTTCAAAGACTGTCTGTCGCGACTTACCAACAGCATAATGCGTGACCCCATGTGGCACGCAACGTCCAAGACTTCCTGGATCACCACCATGTGCCACGTCTGCCTTAGTCCGCACGGTCCCCGGCGCCTATTGAACACGTGTGGTCCATGATCGCCGGACGACTAGTAAGGGAGCGATCACCCGCGGCTACAACGGAGTAACTGTGATATCGTATCGAAGATGCGTGGACGAACATTCGCCAAACACACATCCAACGTCTGTTACTATTGATTCCGGGCCGTGTAGCGGCTGTAATTGCCCCCCCCCATGTTGGCTACACCAGATATTGATTCTTACGTCTTCCCCTCGTCTCACCGGGCTGTATTTGTAAACGATTTACCCTTGTATCATGTGCTTTCTGTACAATAAATATGGCTTTGATATCTCTTGTCTTTTGTGGTGTTGCAATTTTAATGTCCAGCAGTCTATTTTGGATTTTGCATCTGACACCATTCTTTATGACGAACATTTTGTTGTATGTCATGAATCCATAATAAAAAGTTTTCATATCACCGATGTTTGATCATTACTAAATTTTACATTATCACATATTCTTTTAATTTAAAGATCGTTCTCAGTTCGCCCTATAATTTTATAGCATCTTATCTGCTTTAATGCATTTTTGCCGATTGTTCGAAAGAGTTGAGCAATGATCTAAACTTCTTCGTAGTGGATTACTGGAGGGAAAAGAAGAGAAATACAGAAAGAGAACAATGAATAAAAAATGTATACTTGCATTATTATATTATTAAAATATGGAAGCTAAATCGTTGTTGGTTACGAGAAGGGTGAATAACAGCCAGAAACGAATGAAAACCAAAGGGACATAAAAAAACAGATGTGGTTGGCTATATTTAGCGAGAAAGGGAAAATTTCATAGTGACATTGTAAACATTTCTTTGCTTTCAATAAATTCCGAATATTATAAAAAGAAATTCAATCTCATTTTGTCTATGAATTTTTATACACAAAGCACATATAATGAGGAAAGTGTTTTTTAAAGAGCTTAAATATTTTTGAAAGTATTACATATCATTTTGTAGCACTGATAATTTGAAAGATTTAAATTTCACTTCTTCTATATGAATATTTATTGAATTAAATTTTGTTTAGTAAAACATCGTTTAAACTTTAATTCCAGGATTCTAAATTACTTTCACTTACATTGTAAATAGTAGAGTAAACAGGTATATTATTCATTTTCCTATTAGGAAACACAGTGTAAATGTAACCGCACCCAGAACAGTTATTTTATAACTTTTAACAGTTTTCAAGGATGAAGTGCGTTGGCCTGATCATATAATTGGATGAAACATATCAGCGGATCAATTAATTATTACAGGACAATTTTTTCCATTCGAGCCCTCATCGCTGGACCAATAGTCGGGGCCCGCTTTGAAATAGGTGTTTCACGAAATTTGGCAATGTGAAACGAAGTGATACTGAACTGCAAAAACAGTAGCTACCTTTTAATAGGCAAAGTAAATGGCATCATAAGAAGGTATATAAATGTAAGATTTCTACAATACTCAATACCTAAATAAACAGACACCAAGAGACTGTTTTGCTCTCCAAAATTCCTTAAACGTACAATTCGAATTCAAAATCTGCTATTTGTGTCGTGACAGGGCTTCTTCATACCGTACGTTTGTTCAAAGCACTTAATTTTTTTATTTGTGCAAAACGATCGTAATATTGAATCTAAAGTCTTTGATTATAGGTGTACTACCTTATTAGTTGAATTTTAAGCCACAATGATATATCGATGAAATTATCTCCAACGAAATTTAAACCCTTAACATAAATTTCAATGTGCAATTTTCTGTCCCTTTGTCTACCACTCCTGTCATTTTACGTATCCACGAGTTCCTCATCTTATCTTTCCTGGTTACAATAAATACGCACCTCTCCATGTTACTTTCAGTTGTTTGCAGATTTCGAATGTCCCTTTTAAGTAAGGCCCATGTCTGTGCTCCATATGTAAGAACTGGAAGGATGCTTTGATTAAACACTCTTCTTTTAAGATATAATGAAATTGTATATACACTATATTGACAAAAGTCACCGTACACCTAGAAGAGAAACACAACATAGCATTTATTGACATACATTAGTAGGCTATCGGTCCAACTTTTGCCATTAATGCATGCATCTTCATGCACCTTCGAGACATGCTTTCGACAAGGCTTTGGAACACAGCGATAGGTATGCGCTTCCATTCAGTACATAATGCTGCCGCTAACTGTTGCTTAGTAGTAGGCCTTGGTTCCAAACTTTTTATGCGGCGTTCTAATTCATCCCATAGATGCTCTATGAGATTAAGATCAGGGCACTGTGCGGGCCAGTCCACACACGATACGGAATTATCGTTAAACCACGCCGTAACAGTCCTTGCTTGATGACTCGGTGCATTATCCTGCTGGTACCAACAAAGCTCGGTTCCATAGTATTGCCGCAGAGTTGGTAGAGCATAATAATCCAAAATATTGAGGTAGACGTGATGGTTAACAGGTTTGTCGACGATAATCAATGGGCCGCGACCATATCTCGAAAAACATCCCCACACGAGTACACTGCTAGCTCCAAATTTGACTGTAGGAACAGTACACTGCGGTAAATAGCTATCTTGCGGCTGCCACCATACTCACACACGGCCATCAGACTGATGAATCGTGTATCTCGAGTCATCAGTACATAGGACACGTTTCCATTGATCTACGGTCCACGATAAATGTTCTTTACACCATGCTAAACGACGAAGAGCATTCCGAGTGGACATGAAAGACTTATGAGCAGACGAACGACCACGATATTTCATGGAATGAAGTTCTCTGCGAAAGGTACGTGTACATACCAAGGTTCCAGCGCTTTTGTTCACCAGTACACTCCGGGCTTGTGCAGTACTCCGTCGATTAGCTGTAAGGGCTCTCCTGGGGCTTCGACGTTCTCTATCACTGATGTTCTTTGGTCTGACGGTACATTTTGCTGCTTCAGCACGCCATGTGTCGTCCACTTATTCAGTACTGGTATGTTTAAACGCCTTTCGGTTTTTCTTATGGACAACCCACTAATATAACACCCAACAATCTTTCCTTTCTCAAAGTCAGTTTTCTCCCGCGGCGATATTTTCACTTAACCTCACAGTGCGATATGATCGCGGTCAGCTGCAGGCTTGCTTTTGTACCGCGCGTCTTAACAAAACAGCGGATCCCTACATTTTCTTTTGAAGGGGTGTCCTATGATTTTTGTCAATAAAGTGTATATTGTATATATAAAAGAGAACACGTTGTGTTAAATAATATTCATCAATCTAAAAGCATGTTCACTAAAATTCCGCACGAAAGGGATTTGAATCACTTGTAATCTTAAAATGTTTAAGGTGGAAATCTTTTTGGCAGCCTAGGTTACGAAGTAGTGCGATGATGTGAAAATTGTTCGAAAAAAAGTGGAAAAATACCAGTGATGCACAGGAGTATGGGAACTGCTGAATTTTAAAAAAGTAAATGTGGGAAAAATCAGAAATGGGCAATGGGACGCCATTTTGAAGTGAAAAGCAAATAAGGAAGAGGACAGCCATCTTGATGACCAGTTCACAAGGTCAGGACGAGCCGATGAATTCTGAGAACTTTGAGCATGGAATTCTTCGAGAGAGCAAAGCAATATAGCAAGGGCTAATAAGGCCAGCATCCATCAGCTGGCCTTATTAGCCAACTGATGGATGTAACCGTGAGAACTTAAGACGCGGAGAGTGAAGGATGCCCAGCAAGTGTGTCGAATGCGTCGTTGTGATTGACTGAGCGCTCGCTGGGGCTCATAAAAGTTTGGGAGGACTCTGGAAGTTAGTCTTTTTGGCGGTATCTTCTTGTATAGCTTCTACAGGAGTAAGACTTCAGATCACCGCGTGGGATGATTTTGACATATGAAAAGCTCTCGGCTGTGGTCGAGTAGCTAGGAGTGGATTCAGATTAACTGAGGTTAGTCATCAATATCTATATTTTGTTCCAAGGGATCAGGGTGCGGTCTCGATCTATTATACCTGATATCTAATTTCCAAGGTGCTGCATAATTGTCTACAGGAGAAGGACAGCTATTATAGCTGACATGTGTGCTAAATTGTTTGTGTGCTGAATACTGTTACCTTATGAACACAGACAAGAACTGGCCTTAACATCACTGAACTCTTGTAAGATTGAAAGTTGCTATCAAGGAAGCACCATATGCCTTTCGGTTCAGCTCAAACTATGTTGTCAACTCAAGCTCTGTTTGGCTTATCATTTATCTATATTGCAAGGTGTAAAACCAACCTTCATCCTACCCTACGTAGGAAATAATAAAGTTCGTTGTTATTTGTTAAATATCTTCAGTTCATTTCAACACCAGTTTGGAAGTCTTCAACCACGCCTATCTCTCTCTAATAAAATGGATCTACATAAGGCGTCTAGACCTTACCCCAATCTAGACTGATGGCAGCGAGAAAAAGTAAGTGCACCGTGGCGGTAAGAGTATCGCAGTGAAATAAAATGCTATAGACATTCACCATGCTGTACCTCCCACTATCCCACAGCAAATAAACAAACTGATAAATACAACAACGATCGTGACAAGTGGTTTAAGTGTTTGCTTCTGAGCTCTCGTCCGAGGTGTGGTTCGATATTCGGTTGAGACACTGGTGGCGCCTTTCTTTACGGAGTGGCTCCCTCCTCTCCCCGGAACTTGTGGCCCCAAATTAAGGACAGGCGATTTATTATAGTCTTTACAATTGCTCACGGTGGTCGATAGACCACGAAACAAAACAAAAAAGAATGCAGAAATATGGCTTTGATGATAGAAAAATGACGTTATACCCACTCATATATACACGACCGAGCCACATTATTGTGACCACCAGTTAATATCCACTGTAATCGACATGTGCAGCGCGGACAACAGCTAGACCGGCTGGGTGTTGTTTTTTTTTTTTGATTGGAGGTTTAACGACCGCCGTGAGCAACTCAATGGGCTATAAGCAGTCGCCCGTCCCTAATTTTGGGTCACTGGGTCCAGGGAAGGGAGAGAGCCAGTGCCGTAAGACAAACACAACATCCATGCCTGACCGGGATTCGAACCCGGACCCCTTACGGACGAATGATCAGAGGCCAACGCCTTAGACCACTGCGCCACCGGGGGCGGCGGCTGGGTGTGACTCAGTAAGGTGCTGAAAGGTGTTCACAGGTATGAGAAGCCATCATGACCGCAGTGGATCTGAGGAATCCCTTTATACTCCCCCCCCCGGAAAATTCCCCCACCGGTAAATTCCCCCAACTTTTTCACTCAGGGATCGTGCACAAATTGCATTTTACTCAAAATACGACTCAAAAGGTGGGGGAGTTTTCCGACATTTGGAAATAAATCTCTGCGGATATTTTTATAAAATCCCAGGCTGAATTTTATTTGTGAAAATATTAATATTCATCAAAAGAATATTTCTGTTTCCTAGTTCATTTGTTGATGAGAAATAACAATTGTGTTTTAAAATATATTTCGAATCTTGTAGTTTATCTTTTTGCCCGGTTTTTTAGCACGTCTTGTGTAAAAAAGATCGTGCTTATGTTACCGGTTTGTCCGTCCGTCCGTCCGTCCGCCTGTAACCACGATATCTCTGCAACTATTAGTCCGATATGAAAAATTATTCTTGCATTGGGAAATTTGAAACATGGGAATTATGATCCTTTATTTCGTTTTTTTTTACGATGTACAATTTCGCCGCTAGGGGCGTACATGCAGATGATGTCGAATTCAAAAATATGTTTTATTCCACATATTTGCTTCTAAACATCCGATTAAAAAAAATCTTTTATCTTTCGATTCCATTTATGTCGAAGAGTATTTTAGATATAGATACTTTTTCAAATTACGCATAGATTTTCCGCTAGGGGCGTAATAGGAGTTTTAGAAGAAGAGTTATCGAGAAAAATTACATTTTTCTCGATAACTCTTCTTCTAAAACTCCTGTTTGAAAAAAATGTTGCTTCAGCGGATACACTTCCTGATGGAAAATCTTTTGCATACAATTTCAAATTTTTGGTAAAGAATAACTTCGCCACCAGGGGGCGTAAGTGTTAATTTTTGCTTCTGATGTGTTTGCCATAAAATATGAGCTTCTAAAATATCGATTGAAAAAATTCTTTCGTGGACTGATGCCACTCATATCGAAAAATTTTTCGGAATATTTTCTTCTTAAAATATTCCACAGTTTCTCCGCCAAGGAGCATAGATGTATATCTTAGTTTTGTCAATGTCTCTACTTCTAGGAGTCCGATTTGAAAAATTTCTTCTTTGTTGGATAGTGTTTCCAGTGTGGCATGTCTTTTATATAATTTCAAAATTTTCAATTAATTCGTAGACTTTCCGCTAGGGGACGTAAGGGTAAATTGCTTTTCCCCCTATATCTCTGCTTCTAAATCTCCGATTTGAAAAATTCTTTTCTGCGCCGGATACAGCTCCTGATGGGAAATCCTTTGCACATAATTTCTAAAATTTTTTAAAAAATGGTTCGGCCACCAGGTGGCGTAAGCCTTAATTTCTGCTTCTGATGTATTTGCAGCAAAATATGAGCTTCTAAAATCTCGATTGAAAAAAAGTGGTTTGTTGACCGATACTAATCATGCAGACAAACCTTTTGAAACATTTTCTTCTTGAAATAATGCATGGTTTCTACGCCAGGAGGCGTATATATATTTCCTATTTTTGTCATTATCTCTACTTCTAAGAGTCCGATTTGAAAAATTTCTTCTTTGCTGGATAGTGTTTCCGATGCAAAATGTTTTTCCTATAAATTCAAAATTTTCAAGTAATAAATAGACTTTCCGTTTGGGTCACAAAAGTAAATTGCGTTTTTTCTGCTTCTAAAACTCCGATTTGAAAGTTTTTTCCTGTATCGCATACAAGACCTGATGGAAAATATTTTACACATATTTTCTAATATTTGGTAAATAATGGTTTGGCCACCAGGAAGCATAAGTGTTAATTTCTACTTTTGATGTATTTGTAGCAAAATCTGGGTATGAGGAAAGAATGCCCACAGAAAAAACGCCCACGGAAAAATTACCCACGGAAAAATCGCCCACGGAAAAAACGCCCACGGAAAAAACGCCCACTTTTCGAAAATAGGAAAAAACGCCTACGAAAAATATGCCCACAGACAAAATGCTCACGGAAAAAATATGTGGTCGACTGATAAGTTTTTATGACTGTTATAAACGGTGTTCGGACAACTGGTCACAGACTGCTGGCCAAAAAAAGCGTTAGGGGTCATATAAAAATTGTGGTTTCTAGGCCATCTCACCTACATAACGCGAATATGGGAATGACGGAATGAAAACTTTTGGAAGGGCCTAAACGTTAGTCCTAATATTATTTTCTGCCTGAGTAATACCGCAATATTAATAACTTGATGTGTAAAATATTTTCTGCAAACCTTACAAATACGAGAGGAAAGTTCGGATTGCACTGATGGACTGTTTTAAGGGGCCGTATAAAAACTGCGTTCTGGGCTGCTCCGTGGCTACGTCTCCCTGAGATTGGTTATCTGACACACATAAAATGTCCGTAATTTCGTATTTTCTTATTTACGATATTTTTCTAGAAACTACAACTAAACAAATTCTCTGCGAGTATGTGCAAACCCAGGAAACTTGTCGGGGGATGGGGGTGGGTGCTTAAAACCTAAAATATAAAGAATTTCTGGTCTGATCGGGAGATTTCCAGCGTTTACAAGCTACAACTCGTCGAAAACTCGACTAAATTTTTTTTTTCTTGGATCGATAGTGCTCATATGGAAAAACCTTTTGAGAATACTTTCTTCCTAAAATAATGCAGGTTTTTTCCACCAGAGGACGTAAAGTCACATCTTATTTTTGTCGATATCTCTGTTTTAAGAGTCCGATTTGAAAAATTATTTCTCTGTTGGAGAGCGTTTCCGGTGCGAAATGTTTCTCATGTAAATGCATGCTTTTCTTAACGCACAAGTCTGCAACCAAAGCGCGTAAGCTCACGATTCCGTTTACAGCAATATCTGAGGGATTAAAAATCCGTTTGCAAAACATCTTTCTTCCGTCAGACACTATTCTTTTCCATACCGGTTCCATTGACATTGAATAGCTTTGAAAAATGTGATTTGCGTCAGAACGGATTCAAAAGACGTGCTTATTACACCCGAAAATTCGGTGTCATCTATCTTGTTAAGTTTTCCTCCGTTTGAAGAGATATGCTCCTCCCACATGTACTCTAATTGCATGAGGTCGAATGTTTTCACTTGCGAGCGTTTCCTAAGCAAGTGTCCTCAAGTGAGGGGGGGGGGCAGGAGGGTTGGAAACGGGGTGATGTCCCTCTGCTCTTGGGTGGCCCAGCTAACTGAAGAAGGTGGGTTCCTTCCAAGAAATTGCCTGAATGTTTTTTTTAACTGAACGCGAATTTCTGGTCTAGTTCGCACGACGACTGACCAAAATTTACAAATCGATTACATATTAAATAGAACCACATCGGTTGGTGGAAGATCTCCACACAGGAAGACTGCCACACAGGAAAACTGCCACACATCTTTCAGCAACTTAGAAAACTGCTGGATGCCTTAATTACTTTTTATTAGGTTGTCGGAAAAGTCATGACGTATTTTAGCCATGTTTTGCAAAGGTCATTTATTGATAGAAAGAACAAAAAAAAATCAATGATATAAAGCCCGTTTTGTTCGATAACCTTTTTCCATCTTTCAGTGAGCTGCAGAATACCTCATTCATAGAAGGACCTGTCTTTCGTGGCGAAAAACTGCACATGGTGCTGATTTACAGCCTCATCTGAATTGAACGTTATACCACGCAAGGACTGTTGAAGAGAGCAAAACAAGTGGAAGTCTGACGGCGCAAGGTCAGGCGAGTACGCTGGGTGTGGCAACACATCCCACCCAAGCTCCAATAATTTTTGGCAGGTGATCAAACTTGTGTGTGGTCTCGCGTTGTCGTGATTTAACACAACACCTTTACGCTGAACGAGCTCTGGATGTTTCTGGATGATGGAACACAACACCTTTACGATGAACGAGCTCTGGATGTTTCTGGATGATGGATTCGTTCAAACTGTCCAATTGCCGACAGTACACATTCGAATTGATTGTTTGGTTTCATGGTCGGAGCTCGAAAAACAAGACACCTTTAAAATCCCACCACACTAAGACCAGAACCTTCCGCTGATGAATGTCTGCTTTGGATTTCGTTTGAGGCGAAGCAGCACGTCGGTACCACGACTGTTTGCGCAGCACATTGTTGTACACAATCCACATTTCGTCACCAGTTACCAGTCTCTTCAAAAAGGGTCGTTTTCCTCACGTTTAATGAGCATATCGCAGATGTTCATACGCTCCGTCAATTGAGCTTCTTTTAGTTCATGAGGAACCCACACATCGAGCTTGCATACGTATCCCAGGTTCTTCAGGTAGTCGTGAACGCTTGAATGATGGATGTGCAATGTGTCTGCAATCTCTCGTGTCATGTAACGTGGGTTTGACTCAATCAATGCCTTGATTTAGTCGTCATCAACCTAGGTTGGCCTCCCGCACCGTGGAGCATCGTTGAGGTCAACATCACCAGCACGGAATTTTGCGAACCACCGCTGGCACTGACGTTCTTGTGGGGGATTATCACCGTACACTTTACGCAACTTTTCACAAGCTTGATGCGCGTTCTTCCCTTTACGGAAGTAAAACAGTAAAATATGGCGAAAATGCACAGTTTGGTCTTCCATCTTCAACTTGATGTCAAATATAAACCAAATCGCTCACTATTCCCGTTAGACTGCAGCTAGAACTGGCACTTGTCGAATTCCATAGCGATAATAGAGCTGCGCATGGCTCTAGTACTCCCAAAACCGCCCAACCGCCATCGGGTGCCAAAATACGTCATGACTTTTCCGACAACCCAATAAAATTCTGGCCGGGTCTAAATTTTGCGTCTACATGAAACCTTTCTGATTTAGGGGCCAGCTATCGGATATATATATCCCTGATGAGTGGTACCCAGTGGCTGACTACCAGGTTGTGTATTTATTTTTTAATATTATTGTACACTTTGATTAAGAGTGCTGAATTGATTGAATTATCTGTATCATTCGTCTGTGAGGGGTCCGGGTTCGAATCCCGGTGAGGCATGGATGTTGTGTTTGTCTTACGGCACTGGCTCTCTCCCTTCCCTGGAACCAGTGACCCTAAATTAGGGACGGGCGACTGCTTATAGCCCATTGAGTTGCTCACGGTGGTCGTTAAACCTCCAATAAAAAAAAAAAAAAAAAAAAAAAAAAAAGAATTATCTGTATGTGTATTTTACTTGTTCTTAACTCTTGCAGCTGTGCGCGGGTTGGGACATATTTGACGATGTTTAAATATCTTATAAATATGGATGTAAGGTCACGTGATGCGCAAACATATCATAGCCTCTCCTTGACAAATGTCAACCCCGCCTTCTCGTGGCGCATTTTGTTCCCACTAAAAGCGCTCTGACGACAGACACATAGCGGCATAACTACACCACCAGGATTAGAGGAAATGCTACCCCACAGTGCCACCACAAGTCATCCGGAGGAATAAATTGAAGAATTCTACGAGGAAAGTGGCATATAAATAACAAGGGCCAGCAGCACGTAAAATGCGAAAATAGGGCAACCGCATCAGAACGAAACTTCTGTAAGTAAATTAGGTCAAGGCAACAGAGACCAGCGTGGAAATACTCTTGTAGAGTTTGCAGAGGCAGAAAGTTTTTCATCATCAACTTCTTTATCAAGAAAATAGCCACATAGAAAATGGACATGGAGGCATCCCAATAGGATGACAAGTAAAATTGCTTTTATTATGTGTAACAAGGAATTCCTCATCGAAGACTGCAGTGTGCTGAACATGTTAAAATCCAGTAGCGATCACAGAATGGTGAGATGTATGATGCAACCAAACATTATACTGAAATGTGGTAAGTTCTTAAATCAAACAAAATGTATTGAAATGACCAACCTTACAAATCATGATAATACTTTCACGTTGAAATTCAGGAACAGATTCTCTGCTCTAGACGGTCTAACATTGGAAGAATTGGACATCTCAGATGTTAACAGAAAACTAACCAAAGCTCTAATCGAAACAGTAACAAAAATAGGTAGTACTAAGAATAAGTTGCATATGTAGAAAATATCAGGAAAAACAAAAATGCTGATGAAAAAGAGAAGGGCGATGAGGACACATTAAGAAAATGTCACTTCCAAAGTGGATTACATATAGTTATGCAAGACAGTTCGGAAAAGTATCACTGAAGACATAAGGAAACTCAGTTGTGAACTAATGAGAAAAGCAATTGAAAATAACCAAATCCTGAAGGAAGCAAAGAGTCATCTTAGAAATAGAAGATAGCAGATTATGGCACTGAGAAATGAAGATGGTTCTCTAACAAGGAATAGATTTGAAAGTTTGACAAGAGTAAAATATTTCTACACAAAACTATATAAAAGAGGTGATACACTTATTCCAGTTATTTAGAAAGGTACCAGCATCAAGGTTCCACCAGTCCTCCGGACAGAATTTACTCATGCGATTAAGAACATGAAACAGGGAAAAGCTCCAGGAGAGGATGGAATTAACGTGGACATTATATAAGAAGCAAGTGAAGAAATTGAGTCTAGACTCGCCCAAGTTTTCACTAGATGTCTCATTGAAAGGAAGATTCCTGAGGACTGGAACAATGCTACTATGATCCTGCTGCATGAAAAAGGTGCATTGAAGATATCAGGAACTACAAGCCCATCAGTATCCTTTCAGTTGTTTATAAGATATTCACAAAGGTTGTTTCACGTCACTTGAAGATAGCATTGGACATGGCTCAACCAAGAGAACAAGCTGGCTTCAGGAGTGGTTACAGCTCCATAGATCATATCCATGTACTGAGACAACTAATTGAAAGAAGGAGGGAGCATGAACTCCCATAATGTATGGCTTTTATTGATTATTAAAAAGCCTTTGATTCTGTAAAAACAATCAGCAGTTACAATGACTTGGAAATCCTGCGGTATTGAAGATGTTTACATTAGCATTATCTATAACATCTATGAAAACGCAAGTGCAACGGTTCGGATATTTTAGGATACAATACCAATAAAAATTGGAAAAGGGGTAAGACAAGGGAACATCATATCGCCAAACTCTTCAATGCCTCATTGCAAAGTGACTTTCAATCATTGAACTGGGAAAACAAGGAGATAGATATTAATGGAGATTATTTAACTCACCTTCGTTTTGCTGATGACGTAGTCATTTTTCCAGCTGCCCCTTCAGGGTTGCAGATTGAGGAACTTGCTGGCAAGAGTAAAGAAGTGGTATTAAAAAATGAACTTTCAGAAGACAAAAATGGTGTACAATGCTTTTACAAGAAATGAAGATTTATCAATTGATGGAGAAAAGCTTGAGACAATCAATACCTACATTTATCTTGGGCAGCAGATATCAAGTGATGGTCACATTGATGAAGAACTTAATCAGCGTATAAAACTTGGATGCAGAGCTTTTGGAAGAAACAGTATAAAAGTTTAAGAACAATATCCCATTATATCGTAAAGAAAAGGTGTTTAATCAATGCATCCTTCCAGTACATACTTATGTAGCAGAGGCATGAACCGTGACTAAAAATGACATACAAAGACTGCAGACAACTCAAAGAAGTCTGGATAGATGCATGCTTTATGTAACTAGGAAAGATAAGATGAGGAACTCCTGGATAAGGAAAATGGAAAGTGTGGAAGACATCATGATCAGAATAAAATCTCTGAAATGGCGCGGGCTGGACGTGTTGCGAGAAGAACCGACTATTGATGGACAACTGAAATGTTCGCCTGCATACCAAGGGAAAGAAAAAGACCACTCGGAAGATGGAGGGAAGAAATGCGAAAACATGCTGCAGTAACATGGAAGAAAGCGTCTCAAGACAGACAGTTGTACAGGAAACTTGGGGAGACCTTCATCCAGTAGTGGATTCATAGTGGTTGACAATGATGACTATATATATACACTGACTGACAGAGTAAATACCACACCATGAAGACGTGAACGCAGCGCAATGCAAACTGCACGGTGGGTGCACTCGTATAAGTTATGCAAATTATTGCAAATTGCAGGCCAATCGCACGAACGGCGCGCGAGATATAAGCGGACAACCATCCCGTGAGGACAAGTCTATAAGTCGTCACGGCCGCGAGAAGTGAGTGGTTCTGTTATAACCGTGTATGGAGAACGAACAAGGTGTGCCAACGCCGTTAAGACGCCGTCGTACACGATTTCTTCAAACGGATGAGTTCACGAGAGATGTCATTGTAGGCCTTCGTACAGCCGCATGATCATTGCGTCGTATTGCGCAAGAAATGCAACGCGAGGCCACAACCGTCTGTCGCATTTGGAGATACTGGTCTCAGGAAGGATCTGTGCAAAATCGTAGGGGGACCAGATCACGGAGACGGACGTCCGAGTGCAACGATCGCATCCAACGTCATACCGTAGCGGACCCACAGGTTACAACGGGCGACATTTTGCTGAGTTTACGGGGAGGCTTGGGTGCTCCGATATCGACGCGAACTGTGTCGCGCCGATTGGCTGCGTCTAGTTTGCTGTTCAGCCGTCCGCTGCCAAGGCTACCCTTAAACAGCGATCCATGGTCGTCACCGCTTGGCGTGGTGTCACTTCAGAGCTGCGTGGGGTGCCAAATGGAACAGTGTGGATTTCAGCGACGAATCGCGCTTCTGTTTCATCACGAATGATTGCCGTGTGAGAGTCTGAAAGCGACGTGACCAACGAGCGGATCCTTCCGCCATTGTGGAGCGCCACGCGGCCCAGCAACGTGGAATCATGGTGTGGTGTGGTATCAACTCCAACAGCCGCTCACCACTGGTACGCATTACGGGCAGATTGACGCCACGCCGCTATGTTGACGAGGTGCTGCGGCCCGTGGCACTACCGTATCTCTAGGGAATACCAAACGCCCTTTTTCAACATTATAACGCTCGACCGCATACCGCTGGAATCAGCCTGAATGCTTCACACGGTGTGTGGATGCTTCCGTGGCCAGCACGATCCCCCAACCTCTCGCACGTCGAGCATCTGTGGGACACGATTGGACGTCGGTTGAGTACCCTCGCACCCCCGCAAAATGAAGATGAACTGTGGACTCAGATCAACACCACATTGTCCACGATACCCCAGGACTCTATTTGGACTCTTATTGCCTGCATGCCACGTCGGATGCAACACTGTATCGTACAAAATGAGGGCCACACTCCTTATTGATCATCCTGTATATTCGGCCACTGGAGCTTAGTCTGTATGTGACCATTAAATAATTTGTTCAGGACCTACTTTTCTATCTGTGTGTGCAGTTTGATCTATTTTCGAGCATTTCTTCATGGTTCGGAATTTTCTCTGTCAGGCAGAATATATATATACATTTCTCTGTCATGCAGTGTATGTGTGTGTGTGTGTGTGTGAGGGTAAATCACCACGTTTTTCAGTGCTGTTTTTCATTTGCCATGTTCAACTGCTGTTACCGTTTCATAATTAACGATTTATCTGCTATAGATTTAAATGGTTTTACATCGTGGCACGAGAGCACTGCACTCACTACTACAACAGTTTAAACACTATGTCGGTATTTGCCGTGTAGTTGTCCGAGAAGCGATTAAATATTTTATGCTTTTTTGCAGTCCAAGAACGTAACACCGAACGTCGTTTATCGGTAGATGACCGCGGGATATCAAATTCTCCCTCGCACTTCCGCTGTTTTCATGCAAATTAACATTATCACTTAAGAGAATTTCTTTTTGGAACCCGTTCTTCAAGGTCGAAATCTATAGATGTGAATTTGTCCTGTCACACAAAAGCAAAATCAAATCAATGATAATCAGCTGAAAAATTCGTCCAATGTTATTATCGAAATTACGTAGTAAATTGCAAAGTTTTCTAAAACATTTTCATGCTTGACGAAAATATTTTGAATATGACATCAGTTCCGAAAATTTAGTTTATTTAAGAACATTTCGAAGTAAATTAAACCAAGATTTCTCTTTCTTTATCTTGCTTAGCAAATTACTGTTTACATCAGATGACTTGAATGTCTCTCTTGAGTCAACTGAAAAACTTGAACTTTCAATACATGATAGAATCCATTGTCTCTAACCAACCCCCTTCACTTGTTTATTAGTTTTCAAGTTCAAAGATATACCGAATTCCCTTATTATTCATTTAGCATAAATGGCAAATGCTTTTCTTATCTTGAGTTCCAGGCACATATTCTTCTTCACTGCCGCAGAGGTTTCATTGTGGAAGATTCTCTGAAAAATGCACACTGATGAATTTCATTTGGAGAAATCGATAAACAGGTAGACGGCAAACCTTTTCGAAAAATAATATTTTCTTCATTGTCTTTGTGTATGACCGCGCAAAACCTCTTTTATCTCGCAGCATGCCATTGTGAAGCTCACAATCAGTCTTTAGTTTCGGGTGCACCGGAATTTCGTAAAGCTCGTCCCTTTAATTAAACTCCAGCTCTCCATTCCAGTGGAAAATCCAACTGAAACTATTGACCACACCGGCACCAAAACAAAGACCTTTTGAGCGAAGCCAGAGCAGGAATTAACAAAACACCTTGACTCTTTCAACTAAGGATAATTAGTGAGCTTTCTCCGCTAGTAATGGCAAGATTTTCCCTCGCATATTACTTAACCCGGGAAAATATATTCCTTTTACAGGAGTCTGCAACGTTATTTCTTTTTTTAGTTTGGCGACAATTTTAGTAGAAACGACGAAAACAAATATTAGCGCAAAGTGTTACATGCAGTTGAACACTTTTGTCACTAAATGAACTGAATTATTCATTACAACAACTGAGAAAAACTGTTGTCGAGAATTATAGTAGGAACAGAACTGATGTCGGAAATAGGAACTACAAGCAAAATGAAATTGTTTGCAATATGGCGTAAATGTCCATTTATTTGCTAAAGAATGAATTGAAAATCTTTGCAGCATTAATCATACAAAAGAATTAATAATTTCAAATGGAAGGGCATTTTTCGTGAAAGGTATCTAGCAAGGAGAAAGCTATTATTCCAGAACATTAGGGAACCTGCTGCAGAAAAGAAATGAAAAATGAAAGAAACTGAAACTGTAGAAATCTTGTGTAATAATTGCACATGTTTTGCTGAAATGGGACTTTGAGAATGGTAAAAAATATTTCAGAGTCATATTTGAATTTTCGAAAATTCCGAAGCGACAGAGATATATAGATTCTATGCTGAGAAAACCTATAAAATCTTGGATAGCTTATCACAGCATCAGAAGGAACTGCTCACAATATTTTTTTTCTGAAGTGATATCGAGGCGACAAAAATATATATTCATGTCAGTCAGAAATAAACCTTTGTACTGAAAACCAGGAAGTTAACGCACAATATTGGGCATGCTTACTTTTTTTCGTATATCACCCCATTTAATCACCCCATTTCCTCAATATTCAGAGTTATCACCAGAAATACAAATATCCTACTGACTAAATAAGTACATAATTATCTCTGAGGAATAAACATACTGAAATTTTTTCCAGTAAAAGTTCGTACATAAATACACTGCCGGAAAATGAAAAAAGAACACCAAGAAGGAATTGGCGGAAGATAATGAAATTTACATATGTTAATGGGGTCGCGTTTACGTAGGTATTATGTTAATTTCGGGACCAACCGATGAGCGCTTACACCACAGCACGGCATTATATGCAAATTATCGTCGGTGGTGTTTAAGGAGTACGGCGAAGTGAATGTAATCAGTCGTCGGTGTACGGATACGTGCGAAGACCCTGAAGAAGCTGCAATGCCTGGACATGGAAGACGTGTACGATTTCAGCAGTCATCGGACTTTGAGCGAGGTCGTCTAGTCAGACTCTGCAAGGCCGGATTGTCGTATCGTCGTATTGCGGAGCGAATTGGACGGGACGTATCGGTGGTGGTACGATGGTGGCGTAGATGGTCCAAGGAACATTCCCACACGAGAAGACGTGGAACTGGGAGTCACAGACGGACTGATGAGCAGACTGATCGACGCATAAGAAGAGCGGCGTTGTCAAGCAGAACATCCAATGCGACGCAAATCCGAGCTGCCGTTGCACCTGAGGTGACTGTGCAAACGATCCGCAACCGTCTTCTGGATGCAGGACTGCGTGCACGTGTGCCTCTGGCATGTGTACCTCTGACTCCAGCCCACCGTCAGGAACGGCTGCAGTGGTGTCGCCAACGTCTGCACTGGAGAACGCAATGGCAATCTGTCGTGTTCAGCGATGAAAGCAGATTCTGCTTGGGAGCCTCCGATGGCCGTATGCCTGTTCGCAGGCACACAGGGGAGCGTCTCTACCCTTCTTACATCCGCCAGCGACACACACAGGGCCTACACCTGGTCTCCTGGGGTGGGGAGCGATCAGCTATCACTCCCGTACACAACTAGTGTTTGTACCGTGATGTACGTTAAACAGCACCTCCTACATCAACAACATCATTCAGCCCGTTGTTGTGCCATTTGTAAGTTCGGCCCATCGTGGTGTTTTCCAGCAAAATAACGCACGCCCACACACGGCACGTGCAACGCAACATGCACTTCAGGGTGTGAGACAACTTCCATGGCCTGCACGTTCACCGGATTTTTCCCCCATTGAGCACGTTTGGGATTATATGGGACAACGATTTATCCGGTCTCCACGGCCAGCCACGACCATCCCCGATGTACGCGTCCAGGTTGAGGATGCTTGGAACTCAATACCCCAAACTTACATCCAACATCTGTACGATAGGCTCCATTACAGAATTGCACAGTGTGACGCAGTTCATGGCGGTTCAACCTCGTGCTAACCATGTTACACGGAAATGTTATTTTTCAGTTTACCAGCAAATACAGCTGTATTTTGCCATAATGTTTTGATCACGTTATCCTCTGTATTCCGTTATTATGCTGTATAAATTTCGTTGGTATCAGAAGTCTCCTTCTTGGTGTTCTTTTTTCACTTTCCGCCAGTGTATGAACGCAAAATGACCATTTAGGTACATCTCGAGCTATGTTTTCTATAAGACGATTTTGATCCATCAGTATTTGAAATATATACTCAACCGAGATATTTCACAGAGATAATCACGTGTCTAGGGATGGTGTATGTGTTGTGTCGTGAGAAAGGTAAAGATGTAATATTTATACCATTTTCAAAGTGGTATGGTAATTCGATCCAGGCGCACCGGTACAAATGTCTTGAAAACAGCAACTCCGCTTGAGATTCCTCGGATAGCTATGTATCCGGTGCTCTGCGAGTGGGGTCCAACGCTCTGCAGAATTCTTCAAAATGGCAGATATCTGGTCCGAAGCACGTCACTGATGAAAAAGTGAACAAGAAAGATGACACCGAATTTTCGGGTGTAATAAGCACGTCTTTTGAATCCGTTCTGACGCAAATTAAATTTATCAAAGCTATTCAAAGTCAATGGAACCGGTATGGAAAACATTAGATCTGACGAAAGAAAGAAGATTTTCAATCGGTTCTTTAATCCCTCAGATATTGCTGTAAACGGAATCGTGAGCTTACGAACTCTTAGAAACAGAGATATCGAGAAAAATAAGATGTGACTTTACGTCCTCTGCTGGGGGAAAACCATGCATTATTTTAGGAAGAAAGTATTCTCAAAAGGTTTATCCATATAAGCGGTATCGGTCCAAGAAAAAAAATTAGTCGAGTTTTCAGGAGCCATGATTTTGCTACAAATACTTCTGAAGCAGAAATTAACACTTATTACCACTGGTGGCCAAACTATTCTTTACCAAACATTAGAAATTATGCGAAAAATATTTTCCCTTAGGTCTTGTATGCGATACAGGAAGAATTTTTCAAATGGGAGCTTTAGAAGGAGAAATAACGCAGAAAACGCAATTTGCCTTTGTGCTCCCTAGCGGAAAGTCTATGATTTACTTTTAAATTTTGAATTTATAAGAAAAACATTTCGCATCGGAAACACTATCCAACAAAGAAGGAATTTTTTAAATCGGACTCTTAGAAGTAGAGATATTGACAAAAATAAGATATAATCTACGCCCCCTGGCGTAGAAACCATGCATTATTTCAAGAAGAAAATTTTCCTAAAAGGTTTGTCGGCATGAGTAGTATCGATCAACAAACGACTTTATTTTCAATCGAGATTTTAGAAGCTCATATTTTGCTGCAAATACATCAGAAGCGGAAATTTAGACTTACGCAACCTGGAGGCCAAACCACTTTTTACAAAATTATAAATTATGTGCAAACGATTTCCCACCAGGAGCTGTATGCGGTGCAGAAATAAATTTTCAAATCGGACATTTAGAAGCAGAGATATAAGGGAAAACGCAATTTACATTTACGTCCCCTAGCGGAAAGTCTATGAATTACTTAAAAATTTTGAAATTATATGAACCACATGTCACACTAGAAACACTATCCAACAAAGAAGTAGAATTTTTCAAATCGGACTGCCAGAAGTAGAGATATTGACAAAAATAAGATATACGTCTGCGCCCCCTGGCGTATAAACCATGCCTTATTTCAAGAAAATATGTTTCTAAAAGGTTTCTCGACATGAGTAGTATCGGTGAACAAACGACTTTTTTCAATCCAGATTTTGGAAGCTTATATTTTGCTGCAATGATCAGAAGCGGAAACTAAGACTTACGCCAGCTGGTGGCCAAACTATATTTTTAATAAAATTAGAAATTATCTGCAAACCATTTCTCATCAGGAGCTGTATCCGCTGCAGAAAGAATTTTTCAAATCGGAGATTTAGAAGCAGAGATATAGGGGGAAACGCAATTTACGTATACGTCCCCTAGCGGAGAGTCCATGAATTACTTGAAAAATTTGAAATTATACGAAACACATATCGCACTGCAAACACTACCCAACAAAGACGGAATTTTTCAAATCGGACTCTTAGAAGTAGAGATATTGACAAAAATAAGATATATATCTACGCCCCCTGGCGTAGAAACCCTGCACTATTTTAAGAAGAAATTTTTTCTAAATGGTTTGTCGACATGAGTAGTATCGGTCAACAAACGACGTTTTTTTCAATCGAGTATTTAGAAGCTCATATTTTGCTGCAAATACATCAGAAGCGGAAACTAAGATTTACGCCCCCTAGTGGCTAAACTATATTTTTACAAAAATTAGAAATTATGTGCAGAGGATTTCTCATCAGGAGCTGTATCCGGTGCAGAACGAATTTTTAAACCGGAGATTTAGAAGCAGAGATATAGGGAGAAACGCAATTTACCTCTACGCCCCCTAGCGGAAAGTCTATGAATTACTTGAAAATTTTGAAATTATATGGAGAACATGTCACACGGAAAACACTATCTAACAAAGAAGGAATTTTTCAAATCGAACTTTTAGAAGTCGAGATATTGACAAAAATAAGATGTACGTCTACGCTCCCTGGCGGAGAAACTGTCGAATATTTTAAGAAGAAAATGTTCCGAAAAGGTTTATCGATGTGAGTGGCATCAGTCCACGAAAAAAGTTTTTCAATCGATATTATAGAAGCTCAGATTTTATGGCAAATACATCAGAAGCAAAAATTAACACTTACGTCCCCTGGCGGCCAAAGTATTCTTTACCAAAAATTTGAAATTATATGCAAAAGATTTTTCAATAGGAGATGTATTTGCTGAAAATTTAAAATTCAAATCGGAGATTTAGAAGAAGAGTTATCTGGAAAAATATAATTTACTTTTACGCCCCTAGCGGAAAATCTATGCGTAATTTAAAAAAGTAACTATATCTAAAATACTCTTCAACATAAATGGAATCGAAAGATAAAATAATTTTTTCAATCGGATGTTTAAAAGCAAATATGTGGAATAAAACGTGTTTTTGAATTCGACATCATCTGCATGTACGCCTTCCAGCGGCAAAATTGTGCATCGTAAAACAAAAAAAAAACGAAATAAAGGAACATCATTTGCATATTTCAAGCTTCCGAATGCAAAAAGAATTTTTCAAATCGGACTGTTAGTTGCAGAGATACCGTGGGTACAGACGGACGGACGGACAAACCGATAACATAAGGACGATCTTTTTTTACAAAAGACGTGCTAAAAAGGCAGACAGATGTTGATACGACTTCTTCAGTGACAGAGAGAAGCTACACATCATCATGAATAGTGGAGTGCAGCGAAGGTCACCACAGCAGTGTGTTAGAGCGTATAACGTTTCTTACCTTACTAGGAACGACGGGTGAAAGACATCGCAACGGTTGTTGTACAATAAAAAACATAGAAACTGAACCATGACGAGTGCAAATGTTTTCTCCTGGTATGATGAAGATAGGTTTTTAATGGTTCACGACGACGAAACGACCCGTATATGGTAAATATTGAATGAGTCCATTAATTTGTCTTTTCAAGGATTAGCAGTGTTAGGTATTAGTGGTTTTATATCACGTGGGGTATAGGAGAGTGGCTTAATTGTACACAATGTCTGTCTTGATACCTTTCGAATAACGTTTCAAAGCCACACGACAGCTACAACCCGTTGTCGATCACGTGCACCCTTTGTGGCAGGCATTTCCCAATCTGAGTATGATACATAACTACTGAAACTAGTACCGTGAAATGTGCTATAATACTGGGAGCATATGTGTTATTTTCGAGTAGACTACCCCTCAAGCAGGCACTTTTTTTTTCATCTTGATATTCAGCCAAAGCGGTACGGCGATGAGCTACTGCTAAAGTAAAAATAGTGGACACGTGCACACATGCTCCTATTCAATGGAAAAAGGAAGGATTAATCACGAGTGGCTTCACGAAATTCGTATCGCAGCTTACAACACAATGCGTTCGTTCTCACTAAGGAAAAGAGAGAAAGAGTATGAAGTTCCTTGTGTGTTAAAAAATAAGCAACATAGGAATGTAAAGAATCGTAGGTGATGCACAATGTGTTGTTGGAAACATCTCACTGTCTAACAGGAATCTTCAGACTCTGGGATCTAAAGTAACTAATGTCATCAGTAGAGAGATATAAAAAACAAATTTTGAAGATGACAAGCCGATTTTTGGTGTAAATGTGACAAGGATGGTAAGTCAGATATTATCCGAAACTTGAAAATTTTCATCGTCCTGGAGTGGGACTCGAACCTGCGTCTCCCAGAAAACGCCCGGGTGTGCTAACCACTACACCACCCAGAACGACCAAGTTTCAAGTTTCCGATCAATTTGAATTTACCCATCAAAGGATTCGCTAGTCGAAGCAACCGGCATTCATGTTTAGCGAATCTGTAATTTAAGAATCATATTCCGTGTTTGCCCGGAGAAGCAGTTTTTTTCATCCTGCTTTTTTTATCTTTCATGATAAAAAAAACAAGTTTACTATAAGGCATCAATATAAATAATTCGTGTTATATGTTCTGTCTCTCTCTCTCTCTCTCTCTCTATATATATATATATATATAACTTTGTATTTACTGTTCATATCATCATCATCATCATTGTCAACCATTATCAATCCACTGCTGGACGAAGGTCTCCCCAAGTTTCCTCCACAACGGTCTGTCTTGTGCCAGTCTCCTCCATGTCACTCCATCATATTTACGAATTTCATCTACCCATCTCCCATGTGGTCTTTTTCTGGGTCTTTTCCTGTCCCTTGGAATCCAATCTAAAATTTCGGCTGTCCATCTATGGTCTGTCCTTCTGGCAGTATGTCCAGCCCATTGCCATTTCAGGGATTTAACTCTGATCATGATGTCTTCCACTCTCGTCATTTTTCGGATCCACGAGTTCCTCTTCTTATCTCTCCTGGTTATACCAAGCATGCACCTCTCCATGCTTCTTTGAGTTGTCTGCAGCCTTTGTACGTCTCTTTTAGTTAAGGTCCACGTCTCTGCACCATACGTAAGCACTGGAAGGATGCATTGATCAAACACTTTTCTTTTAAGACATAATGGCATATTGCTCTTGAAAATTATGCTGTTTCTTCCAAAAGCTCTCCAGGCAAGTTTTGTACGCCGATTAATTTCTTCATCAATGTGACCCTCACTTGATATCTGCTGTCCAAGATAAACATACGTATCTGTTATCTCCAGTTTTTCTCCATCAATCGATAAATCTTCATTTCTTGTAAAAGCATTGAACATCACTTTTGTCTTCTGAAAGTTCATTTTTAATCCCACTTCTTTACTCTTGTCAGCAAGTTCCTGGATCATACTCTGCAGCTCTGATGGGGTAGTTGCAAAAATGACTACGTCATCAGCAAAACGAAGGTGGGTTAGATAATCTCCATTAATCTTTATCCCTTTGTTTTCCCAGTTCAGTGATTGAAAGACATTTTCCAATGTGGCATTAAAGAGCTTCGGAGATATGGTGTCACCTTGTCTCACTCCCTTTCCAATTTTTATGTGTGTTGTATTTTCAAACAGCCGAATCTTTGCACTTGCATTTTCATAGATGTTATTAATAATATTAATGTATGCATCTTCAATACCGCAGGATTTCAGAGCCGTGGTAACTACTGATGGTTTCACCGAATCAAAGGCTTTTTCATAATCGATAAAAGCCATGCACAATGGAAGTTCATATTCCCTCGCTCTTTCAATTAGTTCTCTCAGTACGTGGATATGATCTATTGTGCTGTAGCCACTCCTGAATCCAGCTTGTTCTCTCGGTTGAGCCATGTCCAGTGTTACCTTCAAGCGGTGTGAAAGAACTTTAGTGAAGATTTTATAAACCACTGATAGGAGGCTGATAGGTCTGTAGTTCCTGAGATCCTCAATGTCACCTTTTTTATGTATCAGGATCATTGTAGCATTGTTCCAATCCTCAGGAATCTTCCCTTCATTAAGGCATCGAGTGAAAATTTGGGCGAGTACTGTTTCAATTTCTCCACTTGCTTCTTGTATGATGTCTATAGTAATTCCATCTTCTCCTGGAGCTTTCCCCCGCTTCATGTTCTTGATTGCATGAGCAACTTCTGCTGGGAGGACTGGAAGAACTCTGGTACCTTTCATGATGTCTGGAGTACATGTATCATCCCTTTCATATAATTTGGAGTAGAAATCTTTCACTCTTGTCAAAATTTCGCCTCTATTTCTTGTTATAGAACCATCTTCTTTTCTCAGAGCCATAATCTGTTTTCTTCCCTTACTAAGATGTCCCTTTGCTATCTTTAGGCTTTGGTTGTTTTCAATTGCTTTCCTCACTAGCTCACAGTTGAATTTCCTTACGTCTTCAGTGATACTTTTTCGTGCTGTCTTGCATAGCTCTATATATTCCACTTTGGAAGTCACATCTTCTTTAGTTGTCCTCATCTCTCTTCTTTTTTGCATCAACATTTTGGTTTTTCCTGATAATTTATTTGCATGCACCTTGTTCTTAGACCCAGCTAATTTTGTTGCTGTTTCCATAAGAGCTTTGGTTACTTTTCTGTTAACTTCCGAAATATCCACTTCTTCCGATGTTAGGCCTTCTAAAGCAGAGAATCTGTTCTTCAGTTCCAACTTGAAAGTATTATGGTGTTTTTTAAGGTTGGTTATGTCAATACATTTTGTTTGTCTTATGAGCTTGCCACGTTCCAGTTTAGTGTTGAGGTGCATCTTACATCTCACCAATCTATGGTCACTACCTGTGTTGAACTTGTTCAGCACACTGCAGTCTTCGATGACGAATTTTTTGTTACACATAATAATATCAATTTCACTTGTCGTCCCAATTGGATGTCTCCATGTCCATTTCCTGTGTGGCTTTTTCTTGAAAAAGGAGTTCAAGATGAAAAATCCTTCTGCCTCTGCAAACTCAACGAGAGTATTTCCACGCTGGTTTCTGTTGCCGTGACCGAATTTACCTACTGAAGTTTCATTCTGTTGCCGGTGCCCTATTTTTGCATTGAAATCTCCCATAATTATCTTCAAGTGCTGCTTACCTTTATTATTTAGATGACGAATTTCCTCATAAAATTCTTCAATTTCTTCTTCAGGATGACTTGTGGTGGGTGCATAAGTTTGAATAATCTGAGCCTGGTATCTTCTCGATAGTTGGATAACGAGTCGTGCAGCTCTGTCAGAGGAACTTTCAACTTCTACCACTTTATCCTTCAGTTTCTTGTTTATTATAAATCCAACACCACTAGTTCTGCCAGTATCTGTCCCACGATAATAGAAGAGATGTCCACTTTTCAGTTCAATGAGATCTTCTCCTTTTCTCCTTACCTCACTTAGCCCGACGATGTCCCACTTGATCCTTTGTGGTTCCTCTTCCAATTCAAGAAGCCTTGAATCAGAAGATAGCGAGCGTCCGTTGTAGGTAGCCAAGGTCAGCATCAAATGGCAGCCTAGTCCGGTCCTTCGGGGATTCTTAGCACCCTCTGCCTTCATGTCGCACTGGCCGCTGCCTTGGCCAGGTTCATTCCAGCTGCCGGAGACTGAGGGCCAAGATTTAAGTTGTAGAGTATATATATATGTGTGGTTTTCGGTATGTGACGTCATGATGGTGAAATGCCGAGATCGCTATGCGGAGGAGCGGCCGCTGGGTGGCGTGAGCGTCGGACGTCGGCGCGTCACGAAAACATGCTTCCACAGACAAGAAGTAGAGCAACAGAGAGTTCTGAAGTGTAAACACCGAGACTGGGTGGTGTGCCGAAGTGTGTTCGATTGGTATTCGCCAGGTTTATTTTTCTTAGCGGAACGAGTAGGTTCTTTTTTTTTTTTTTTTTTTTTTTTTTTTTATTGGAGGTTTAACGACCACCATGAGCAACTCAATGGGCTATAAGCAGTCGCCCGTCCCTAATTTAGGGTCACTGGTTCCAGGGAAGGGAGAGAGCCAGTGCCGTAAGACAAACACAACATCCATGCCTCACCGGGATTCGAACCCGGACCCCGTTCGGACGAATGATCAGAGGCCATCGCTTAGACTACTGCGCCACCGGGGCGGCAACGAGTAGGTTCCGTTGTTATTGTATTCTATATCAATTGTAAGTGTACAACAAATTAAATATGTGTATGTTCAGAGGTCGTCCAGCCCGTCCATTATTTAAGTGTCGTGATTCGATGGAACTATAGTGGGGAAGTTTCCCAATACCTCATATATATATATATATATATATATATATATATATATATGCACTGAAGTGCCAGAAAAACTGGTATACCAGTCTAATACTTGGTAGGTCCACCACGGAAGCGCAGGACTGCAGAAATACGACGGGGCATGGACTCCACTAGCTTCTAGAAATATGATGTAGGCAATGCACACCATACTTCCAGCAGAGGGTTCCACAATTCGAGTGTACTCCTAGGTCTCGGATTCCTGTGTTCGATAGCGCGTTGCATGGCATCCCAAATGTGTTTTATCACGTTCATATCTGGGGACGTGGGTGGGAATGGCAACACCCCAAACTCTGACGAATGCTCCTCTATCCATAATGTGGCGTCCCGACACTTGTGTGGAGGTGCATTGTCCTGTTGGAACAGGCCCAACCAATCAGCATGAATGCAGGACATGAACGGGTGTACCTCGTCAGAAAAGATGGACATATAGCGTTGGCCAGACACAAATGTTCGTAGACGTACCAGGCGTCCCAGTGAAGTCCAGCTAAACACACGCCATACCATTACGGACCCTCACCAGCTGGAACAGTTCCATGTTGACAGGCGGGTTCCATGGCTTCAAGGGGTTTGCGCTACACACGAGTCCTTCCATCTGCCCGATACAATTGGAAACGTGACTCGTCAGACCAGGCTATTTGTTTCCAGTCATCTAGTGTCCAGTGGCGGTGTTGCCGTGGCCAAGCGAGGCGCACAGATGTGTATTGTGCACCCATCAAGGGGACTCCAGTTGGGCATCGGCTCCCAAAGCTCATATCGGGAAGGGTACGTTGCACAGTCCGAACGCTGATGCTTGTTGAGGCTTCAGCATTGAATTCCGATGCTACCTGCGAGAGTGTCGCGTGAAACGATTCTTGACAGCCGACGATGTCATGTTCACCCAATGTCTTTTTACGGCCACACTGTTATCGTAGGTTGGAGGTTTTGCCGGAATTGTTGTAGTCACGACACACCCTTGCAATGGTCGTCCGGGAAAATCTGAACTTCGTTTCTACCTCCCAAGTACTATGGTCCATCTCACGAACGCTGACTATCACACCGCGTTGAAAAACGCTTAAATCGTTATTACTTGTCATTCTCATGCCGAAAACAGCTCTGACAGCTGGCAAGAATGTCTATCACTTTATAAACGCACTGGCGGACGCAACCGAGTAGGCGAATAGGTGACGTTGCTATGTATTTTGTATTAGCTCGTCAATTCAATCTATATTCAGCTGTAGATCATGTAATAGCATACGTAGAGTGAATTTTTAAGATTTACTGAAATATTTTTTCAGAAAATACAAAATTCATTCATAATTCAAATTCAGAATTCAAAACCAAAAAAAATATAAAACAAAAAACAGGTTGCCGTCGTCAGGAGAGCATCAACCTGCGAGAGTGGCATTTCTAGCACCAACAAACGACAAGGAGAACCAAAAATGTCAGTTGGTCATGCTCCCAAGGCCACCAGACCCAACACAAAAGAGACCTAAGATCTCATAATGCAATAACGTAAACAATGATAAACAAAAAAAATGACACCAAATTTCCGGGTGTAATAAGCACGTTTTTTGAATCCGTTCTGACGCAAATTGAATTTATCAAAGCTAGTCAAACTCAATGGAACCGGTATGGAAAAGAATAGTGTCTGACGGAAGATAGAAGTTTTTCAATCGGATTTTTAATCCCTCAGATATTGCTGTAAACGGAATCGTGAGCTTACGCGCTTTGGTTGCAGACTTGTGCGTTAAGAAAAACATGAATTTATATGAGAAACATTTCGCACCGGAAACGCTCTCCAACAGCGAAATAATTTTTCAAATCGGACTCTTAGAAACAGAGATATCGACAAAAATAAGATGTGACTTTACGTCCTCTGATGGGAAAAACATGCATTATTTTTGGAAGAAAGTATTCTCAAAAGTTTTTTTCCATATGAGCAGCATCGGTCCAAGAAAAAAAAATTAGTCGAGTTTTCAGGAGCCCAGATTTTGCTACAAATACCAGGTCAGGTGATGCATAACATCACAGCCTCTCCTTGAAAAATGTCAACCCCGCCTTCTCGTGGATCCTGTTCCCACTAAAGGGGCTCTGACGACAGCCAATAGCGGTATAACTATACCATCGGAATTAGAGGAAATACTATCCCACACTCCCCAACCCGCTTGGCCAGCGTGGTGAGTTATGGCCAAACCCCTCCAAAATGACTCCACAACTTAAATCTTGGCCCTCAGTCTCCGGCCGCTGGAATGTACCTGGCCAAGGCAGCGGCCAGTGCGACATGAAGGCAGAGGGTGCTAAGAATCCCCGGCGGACCGGACTAGGCTGCCATCTGATGCTGACCTAGGCTACGTATAATGGACGCTCCCTATCTTCTGATTCAAGGCTTCTTGAATTGGAAGAGGAACCACAAAGGATCAAGTGGGACATCGTCGGGCTAAGTGAGGTAAGGAGAAAAGGAGAAGATCTCATTGAACTGAAAAGTGGACATCTCTTCTACTATCGTGGGACAGATACTAGCAGAACTAGTGGTGTTGGATTTATAATAAACAACAAACTGAAGGAAAAAGTGGTATAAGTTGAAAGTTCCTCAGACAGAATTGCACTACACGTTATCCAACTCTCGAGAAGATACCAGGCTCAGATTATTCAAACTTATGCACCCACCACAAGTCATCCTGAAGAAGAAATTGAAGAATTTTATGAGAAAATTCGTCATCTAAATAATAAGGGTAAGCAGCATTTGAAGATAAATATGGGAGATTTCAATGCAAAAATAGGGCAACGGCAACAGAATGAAACTTCAGTAGGTAAATTCTGTCACGGCAACAGAAACCAGCGTGGAAATACTCTCGTAGAGTTTGCAGAGGCAGAAGGGTTTTTCATCTTGAACTCCTTTTTCAAGAAAAAGCCACACAGGAAATGGACATGGAGACATCCAAATGGGACGACAAGTGAAATTGATTTTATTATGTGTAACAAAAAATTCGTCATAGAAGACTGCAGTGTGCTAAACAAGTTCAACACAGGTAGTGACCATAGATTGGTGGGATGTAAGATGCACCTCAACACTAAACTCGAACGTGGCAAGCTCATAAGACAAACAAAATGTATTGACATAACCAACCTTAAAAAACACCAAGTTGGAACTGAAGTACAGGTTCTCTGCTTTAGAAGGCCTAACATTGGAAGAAGAGGATATTTCTGAAGTTAACAGAAAAGTAACCAAAGTTCTTATGGAAACAGCAACAAAATTAGCTGGGTCTAAGAACAAGTTGCATGTGAACAAATTATAAGGAAAAACCAAAATGTTGATGCAAAAAAGAAGAGAGATGAAGACAACTAAATAAGATGTGACTTCCAAAGTGGAATATATAGAGCTATGCAAGACAGTACGAAAAAGTATCACTAAAGACGTAAGAAAATTCAACTGTGAACTAGTAAGGAAAGCAATTGAAAACAACCAATGCCTAAAGATAGCAAAGGGACATCTCAGTAAGGCAAGAAAACAGTTTATGGCACTGAGAAAAGAAGATGGTTCTGTAACAAGAAATAGAGTCGAAATTTTGACCAGAGTGAAATATTTCTACTCCAAATTATATAAAAGGGATGATACATGTTCTCCAGACATCATGAAAGGTACCAGTATCAGAATTTTGCACATGCAATCAAGAACATGAAGCGGGGAAAAACTCCAGGAGAAGATGGAATTACTGTAGACTTCATACAAGAAGCAAATGGAGAAATCGTAACAGTACTCGCCCAAAATTTTCACTCGATGCCTTAATGAAGGGAAGATTCCTGAGGATTGGAGCAACGCTACAATGATCCTGCTACATAAAAAAGTTGACATTGAGGATCTCCGGAAACACAGACCTGTCAGCCTCCTATCAGTGGTTTATAAAATCTTCACTAAAGTTCTTTCACTCCGCTTGAAGTTGAGCCCGGACATGGCTCAACCGAGAGAACAAGCTGGATTCAGGAGTGGCTACAGCACAATAGATCATATCCACGTACTGAGAGAACTAATTGAAAGAGAGAGGGAATATGAACTTCCATTGTGCATGGCTTTTATCGTTTATGAAAAAGCTTTTGATTCGGTGAAACCATCAGCAGTTACAATGGCTCTGAAATCCTGCGGTATTGAAGGTGCGTACATTATTATTATTAATAACATCTATGAAAACGCAAGTGCAAAGATTCGGCGGTTTGAAAACACAACACACATAAAAACTGGAAAGGGAGTGAGACAAGGTGACACCATATCTCCGAAGCTCTTTAATACCACATTGGAAAATGTCTTTCAATTACTGAACTGGAAAAACAAAGGGATAAAGATTAATGGAGATTATCTAACCCACCTTCGTTTTGCTGATGACGTAGTCATTTTTGCAACTACAAGGTCAGAGCTGCAGAGTATGATCCAGAAACTTGCTGATAAGAGTAAAGAAGTGGGATTAAGAATGAACTTTCAGAAGACAAAAGTGATGTTCAATGTTTTTACAAGAAATGAAGATTTATCGATTGATGGAGAAAAGCTGGAGATAACAGACACGTACGTTTATCTTGGACAGCAGATATCAAGTGAGGGTCACATTGATGAAGAAATTTATCGGCGTACAAAACTTGCCTGGAGAGCTTTTGACAGAAACAGCATAATTTTCAAGAGCAATATGCCATTATGTCTTAAAAGAAAATTGTTTGATCAATGCATCCTTCAAGTGCTTACGTATGGTGCAGAGACGTGGACCTTAACTAAAGGAGACATACAAAGGCTGCAGACAACTCAAAGAGCATGGAGAGGTGCATGCTTGGTGTAACCAGGGAAGATAAGAAGAGGAACTCGTGGATCCGAAAAATGACAAGAGTGTTAAACCCCTGATATGGCATGGCCTGGACATACTGCCAGAAGGACAGACCATCGATGGACAGCCGAAATTTTAGAATGGATTCCAACTGACAGGAAAAGACCCGGAAGAAGACCACATGGAAGATGGGTGGAGGAAATTCGAAAGTATGCGGGAGTGACATGGAGGAGTCTGGCACAAGACAGATCGTTGTGGAGGAAACTTGGGGAGACCTTCGTCCAGCAGTGGATTGGTAATGGTTGACAATGATGATGATGGCATCAGAAGCAGAAATTAACACTTATGCCCCCTGGTGGCCAAACCATTTCTTACCAAACATTAGAAATTATGGGAAAAATATTTTCCATCAGAATTTTTCAAATCGTAGTTTTAGAAACATAAATAACGCAGAAAACGCAATTTACCTTTGTGCCCCTTAGCGGAAAAATTATGATTTATTTGAAAATTTTGAATATATAAGAAAAAAACATTTTGTATCGGAAACACTATCCAAACAAAGAAGGCATTTTTAAATCGGACTCCTAGAAGTAGAGATATTGACAAAAATAAGATATACATCTACGCCGCCTGGCGTAGAAACCATGCATTATTTTAAGAAGAAAATATTTCTAAAATTTTTGTCGGCATGAGTAGTATCGCTCTACAAGCGACGTTTTTTTCTATCGAGAATTTAGAAGCTCATATTTTGCTGAAAATGCAGCAGAAGCAGAAATTAAGATTTACGCCCCTGGTGGCCAAACCATTTTTTATTTGAAATTATGTGCAAACGATGTCCTATCAAGAGCTGTATCCGGTGCAGAAAGAATGTTTCAAATTGGAGATTTAGAAGCAGAGATATGGGGGGAAACACAATTTACCTCTACGCTCCCTAGCGGAATGTCTATGAAATACTTGAAAATTTTGAAATTATATAGAAAACATGTCACACTGAGAACACTCTCCAACAAGGAAGGAATTTTTCAAATCGGCGTCTTAGAAGTAGATATATTGACAAAAATAAGATATGCGTCTACGACCCCTGGCGGAGAAACTGTGGAATATTTTAAGAAGAAAATATTTCGAAAAGGTTTATCGATATGAGTGGCATCAGTCCACGAAAGAAAAATTTTTTAATCGATATTTTAGAAGCTCAGATTTTATGATAAATTCATGAGAAGCAACAATTAGCAGTTACGCCTCCTGGTGTCCAAAGTATTCTTTACCAAAAATTTGAAATTATATGCAAAACGTTTTCCATCAGCGGATAGGAATCCGCTGAATAAAAAAATTCAAATCGGAGTTTTAGAAGAAGAGTTATCGGGAAAAATGAAATTAATTTTTATGCTCCCTGACGTAAAATCTATGCTCAATTTGAAAAAGTAACCGTATCCAAAATACTCTTCGACATAAATAAAATTGAACGATAAAAGAATTTTTTCAATCGGATGTTTAGAAGCAAATATGTGGAATAAAACTTATTTTTGAATTCGACATCATCTGAATTTACGCCCTCTAGCGGCGAAATTGTACATCGTAAAAAATAAACGAAATAAAGGTTCAAAATTCGCATATTTCAGGCTTCCCAATCAAAAAGAATTTTTCAAATCGGACTAATAGTTGCAGAGATATCGTGGGTACAGGCGGAAGGGCTGACGGACGGATGGATAAACCGGTAACACAAGCACGATCTTTTTTTACAAAAGACGTGTTAAAAAGGCTTTACCGGCAGACCAAAGAGGTCAACGCCACCAATGAAAACTAAACACATACCGACGATCAACAAGAACACAAATATATACTGAATTGTAAAAGAAGTGGTCGCGGTTAAATAACATCCTAGCAAGCCAAAAAAGTATGTGAGATGACGAGATGCAAAACTTTGTATGTAAATGTAAATCTTCAACCACTAGGGACCTACCAGGTGGCACTTTGCATTGCTTGATTTACTTAATATTGTTAGGTCCTGGATTAGCAAAGCATGTCGGTGTGTAATTTGAAACTCTTTGAAACTAAATTGAAATTCAGAAATAAATGTTTTAAATAATGTTTTAGAAAATTATTGGGAAGTTGTTAAATTGCAATTTAGTTAGAAGTGTTTGAAGTTTTTTTATCATTAAAACCTGCGTTGAACATATTTTTGCTATTCTGTGGAATTGAGAAAAATTAAGTTACGATGTACTTTTTTAGAAATGTTTGAGGACCAATGTGTGTAGTGAGTGATATCAAAATCAATGGCATTTCTTTTATCGTAAAGATCCAATACAACCCCTTCCCCTCGTCCACCTGCACCTCTAAATCGAGGTAACAAACGCAAGAAAACGAGCCAATGTTTTTTTCTAAGGTGAGATCCCCAGGATACAAGTCAGCAGAGCATCGCAAAATGTCCGGCATGTTAATGACAATAATGTCATCAACATATCTCAGAACGATATCAGGCAAAGGGCAAGCAGCAGTAAATGTATCTTCAAAATAGTGCAAATAAATGTTGGCTAGGCTACTTGAGAAGCGACTGCCCATTCGAATAAAACGAGTTTGGAGGTACAGCCCATCGCCCACGGTAACAAAATTGTTATTAATACAGAAGTCCACTAAAAAGTGCCAAAATTACGAAGCACTGCAGACAAGTACCTCTTAAGCAACCCACCCGCTTTTCTATTGTAGCAGTTGCGTCCACTGGTTATAAACCGAAAAGGAACAGGTTTCTTATGGAACTTTGGAATGGCATAAACAAAAGGAAAATTTATGTTTGAGACAGTAAGCTTAATCCGTTTGTGTAGAGCAATGATTTCTCTAATGTCATATTTGCGGTTTTGAGAAGCCGTAGTATGTATCCATAGTAATCATCTCTTGCAATAGAAGACTCTGGTAAATCTGTTTGCAGATAATGGCGAAATTATCGGTAGTTTTATCTACTAGGGAAACACTGACTAACTTTTGGAGTGAACGAATTTGTGAATTAATCAATGATATGTTATGTGATTGCTGGTTTCAAACCTTAGAGCGTGTCAGTTTACCATGTTTGTGACGAATGTCACAAAGCACACCATCCAACCAATCGTTGAAAAATTCGAGAGGCAGACCGAACTCATAGGAAAGTTTGAGTACACATTGCAAATGATTACTACGTAAAGCGGAGACACATTTTTTTATATTGAAACGAGGTGTCAACCTGTACTTTGTGCCCAAAGATATGAGAGAACGTAACTCATGAAAAGGCACGATATCGAAGTCACCGGTGTCAGAATCGTACTCTCACGATCATTGTATTTATCAGTTTGTTCATTTGGTGTGAGATAGTGGGAGGTATTGCATGGTGAATGCTATAGCATTTTATTTCACTGCGATATTCATACCGTCACGATGCACTTACTCTTTCTCGCTGCCACCAGTTTAGATTGGGGTAAGGTCAAGACGCCCTATGTAGATCCACTTTATCAGAGAGAGAGGCGTGGTTGAAGACTTCCAAGCTGGTGTTGAAATGAGCTGAAGATATTTAACAAATAACAACGAAATTTATTATCCCCCACTTAGGGTAGGATGAAGGTTGGTTTTACACCTTGCAATAGAACATACAGGAGATACTCGTCAGAGCTTGAGGTGACAATAGAGCCTGAGCTGAACAGATAGAAATATGGTGCTTCCTTGTTAGCACCTTTCAGTTTTACAAGAGTTCAGTGATGTTAAATTCAGTTCTTGTTTGGGTTCATAAGGTAAGCAGTATTCAGCACACAAGCTATTTAGCACACATGTCAACTATAATAGCTGTCCATCTCCTGTAGTGAATTATGCAGCACTTTGGAAACAAGATCTGAAATTATCAGATCTCAGATATAATGGATCGAGATCGCAGCCTGATCCCTTGGAACAAAATATACATGTTTACGATCAACCACAGTTAGTCAAAATCTACCCCTAGCTAACTCGACCGCAGCCGAGCGCTTTTCTTAAGTCAAAATCATCCCACGCGGTGATCTGGTCGTACTCCTGTGGAAGTTATACAAGAAGTGACCGCCAAAAAACTAACTTCCCGAGTTCCCCAAACTTTTATGAGCCCCAGCGAGCGCTCAGCCAATCACAACGACGCATTCGACCCTTCTTGCTGGGCATCCTTCACTCTCTGCGTCTTAAGTTCTCACAGTTACATCCGCCAATTGGGTCCTCCTCGCTATTGCTTTGCACTCCCGAATAATTCCATGATCAAAGTTTTGAGAATTCATGGGCTCGTCCAGACCTTGGGAACTAGTCATCAAGATGGCCGTCCTCTACCTTCTTTGCTTTTCACTTCAAAATGGCATCCCATTGCCCATTTCTGATTTTTTTCTTTTTTGGATTGGAGGTTTAACGACCACCGTGAGCAACTCAATGGGCTATAAACAGTCGCCCGTCCCTAATTTAGAGTCACTGGTTCCAGGGAAGGGAGAGAGCCAGTGCCGTAAGACAAACACAACAGCCATGCCTCACCGAGATTCGAACGCGGACCCCTTTCGGACGAATGATCAGAGGCCATCGATTAGACCACTGAGCCACCGAGGCGGCTCTGATTTTTCCCACATTTACTTTTTAGAACATTCAGCAGTTCCCATATTTCTGTGCACCACTGGCTTTTTTCCAATTCCGTTTTTTTGTAACAATTTCATATCATCACAACCAGTAATGATATGTTCAAGGTGAGGATCAACGCATTTTTTAAATCTGTCGGAATTACAGTGACAACTGTCATCCTCTTTATCGTGAGAAATACTGAGGTGAGCTACGATTTGTCTGTAATTGAAAGTTAGGTGACCAAGCGGTTTTTCGTATCGATAACAGGTCACCAACTTCACCTCATTACCAAACGTCTGCGAAAAATTGAGTTTAAACAAATGTAGTCAATGACCTCATGACAAAAATTAATTACGCAGTATTTCTTGACAAGGTGAGCTTCAGAAGACTTGGAACGGAAAGTTGAAAGACGGTACTCAAGAAGGTCGCCAATCAGAATCCCTATGTGTTCAAAATTGAACGCATAACCCCGAAACAACTGGACAATAACTTTGATTTTACTGTTGTTCAAGGCAAAAATCGTAGAACCAAATAACCATAGGAATTATCAAGTCCTCGAAGCAGTTCATTAAAGTTTACTGGGGTACGTGAGTTTTTTCCACTGCCCCACCTCTCCCTCCTTTTTACATGGGAAACAAAAAAATGTTTAAAATTTAAACTTTTAATTGACACAAGTCTCCTGGTTTAACTGTTTACCGTTGAATAGTTCGTTGAGCCCATATGGAAAAAGGATTTCAAGTTGTAACATGCACAGGTTCTCCAGTATTAACCTGGTTTAAAATACGGACTTAAACAAAATTCAAATGTAAATAGTGCTAAAATCGTGAAACTGAAAGTGTTGAATTTTACGATCCGATTTCCTTCTAAAGGTTCTTAAGGCGGATCTATGACCATTTATACGGATGTGTAATGGATTATTGCTCTGACCAACATAACCACCCTGACAAGTTTCACAAATAATCAAATAAACACAGTTGACAGCGTTACAAAAGACAGGTGAATGATTTTCACCAAGATTGGAAGAGTGGAAACAACAGCAAGTCTTTTTTTATTCGAGGTTTAACGACCACCGTGAGCATCTCAATGGGCTATAAGCAGTCGCCCGTCTCTAATTTAGGGTCACTGGTTCCGGGGAGGAAGGAGCCAGTGCCGTAAGACAAACACAACATCCATGCCTCACCGGGATTCGAACCCGGACCCCTTTCGGACGAATGATCAGAGGCCATCGCTTAGAACACTGCGCCACCGGGGCGGCACACCCAAGTCTTGCATCTACAGTCATTACATTTGAAAATCTCAACTGAGGAATAAACTAAGGAATTAAAATATTATTACCTTCAACACAAACATTTTGAAATGGAGACCGTATTGAAGTAAGTAACACTGGGCCCCTCTGCCTAAGGTCCAGGTACAGGAGGCTGTAGCACACTTTTCGCCGTGACCCCCACTGCCTCAGGGTCAAACGCGGTTCTTATTATACCACGCTCGTCTTCTTACGTTTGTTACTTCGATTTAGGGGTGCAGGTGGACGAAGAAGAAGGGGTGTGGTGGATCTTTTCGATAAAAGAAATGCTTTTGATTTCGATATCATTCACTACACACATTGGTCCTCAAATATTTCTAAAAAATTACATCGTTACTTAATTCTTTCTCAATTCCACAGAATAGCAAAGATATGTTCAACAAAGGTTTTATTAATAAAAAACCTTAAAACACTTCTAACTAAATTGCAATTTAACAACTTTCCCATAAATTTCTAAAACATTATTTAAAACATTTAATTCTGAATTTCATTTTAGTTTCAAAGAGTTTCAAATTACACACCGACATGCTTTACTAATCCAGGACCTAACAATATTAAGTAAATCAAGCAATGCAAAGTGCCACCTGGTAGGTCCCTAGTGGCTGAAGATTTACATTTACACACAGAGCTTTGCATCTCGTCATCTCACACACTTTTTCGGCTTACTAGGATGTTGTTTAACCGCGACCACTTCTTTTACAATTCAGTATATCTTTGCGTTCTTGTTGATCGTCGGTCTAGTGTTTAGTTTTCATTCGTGGCGTTGACCTCTTTGGTCTGGCGGTAAGCCTTTTTTATCATTGTTTACATTTATACATTATGAGACCTTAGGTCAGTTTTGTGTTTGGTCTGGTTTCTTAGACAGCATGACCAACTGACATTTTTTAGTTCTCCTTGTCGTTTGTTGGTACTAGAAAGGCCACTCCTCCCGCAGGTTGATGCTCTCCTGACGATAGCAATCGGTTTTTTTGGTTTACATATATTTTTATTTGGTTTTCAATTCTGAACTTCAATTATGAATTCAATTTCATATTTTCTAAAAAAATAAATGTCTTTAAATTTCATAAATTCTTAAAAATTATCTTTCTCTCTCTCTCTCTCTCTCTCTCTCTCTCTCTCTCTCTCTATATATATATATATATATATGGTTTATAAAATCTTCACTAAAGTTCTTTCAGACCGTTTAAAGGTAACACTGGACATGGCTCGACCGAGAGAACAAGGTGGATTCAGGAGTGGCTACAGCACAATAGATCATATCCACGTACTGAGAGAACTAATTGAAAGAGCGACGGAATATGAATTTCCATTGTGCATGGCTTTTATCGATTATGAAAAGGCCTTTGATTCGGTGAAACCATCAGCAGTTACAATGGCTCTGAAATCCTGCGGTATTGAAGATGCATACATAAATATTATTAATAACATCTATGAAAATGCATGTGCAAAGATTCGGCTGTTTGAAAATACAACAGACATAAAAATTTGAAAGGGAGTGAGACAAAGTGACACCATATCTCCGAAGCTCTTTAACGCCACATTGGAAAATGTCTTTCAATCACTGAACTGGGAAAACAAAGGGATAAAGATTAATGGAGATTACCTAACCCACCTTCGTTTTGCTGATGACAGAGTCATTTTTGCAACTACCCCATCGGAGCTGCAGAGTATGATCCAAGAACTTGCTGACAAGAGTAAAGAAGTGGGATTAAAAATGAAATTTCAGAAGATAAAAGTGATGTTCAATGCTTTTACAAGAAATGAAGATTTATCGATTGATGGAGAAAAAGCTATAGATTACAGACACGTACGTTTATCTTGGACAGCAGATATCAAGTGAGGGTCACATTGATGAAGAAATTAATCGGCGTACAAAACTTGCCTGGAGAGCTTTTGGAAGAAACAGCATAATTTTCAAGAGCAATATGCCATTATGTCTTAAAAGAAAAGTGTTTGATCAATGCATCCTTCCAGTGCTTACGTATGGTGCAGAGACGTGGACCTTAACTAAAAGAGAGATGCAAAGGCTGCAGACAACTCAAAGAAGTATGGAGAGGTGCATACTTGGTATAACCAGGAGAGATAAGAAAAGGAACTCGTGGATCCGAAAAATAACAAGAGTGGAAGACATCATGATCAGAGTTAAATTCCTGGAATGGCAATGGGCTGGGCATACTGTCAGAAGGACAGACCATCGATGGACAGCCGAAATTTTAGATTGGATTCCAAGGGACAGGAAAAGACCCAGAAGAAGACCACATGGGAGATGGTGGATGAAATTCGAAAGTATGCGGGAGTGACATGGAGGAAACTGGCACAAGACAGAACGTTGTGGAGGAAACTTGGGGAGACCTTTGTCCAGCAGTGGATTGATAATGGTTGACAATGATGATGATGATAATGATGAGATATATATATATATATATATATATATATGTATATTAATATTATGTTGGTCCTTAAAATACTATGAATTTTTTTCAACAATTTATATGCTCTGACCCCCTAAAAGTGTCCCTCGAATTAAAAAATAATGTGTGTAAAATGTCTATCATTTTAATTAACATTTAGTGGTAGCTCAATATGCTCAAAGTTTTACTTGTGATTTCGTATATTGTACATCATAGAATTTTACCTCAATTAATGCAGAAATACTGATTTATTAATTACTCTGAAAATTTTAAAACACAAATCCTTTTTTAAATTGATTATGCCCATCAAAGCCAACAGAACATTATTTTTACTTGAAGTAATATTCATTGTTAACACCGAGGAAATCAGTAAATCACTTAAATCAAAGTCTCTTGTAACTTGACTCATCGGAGATTAAGTTTCTTTCTCCTGCAATCGGGATAACGACACCTATGTTGTTCTACAACTTGTAATAAATATTGTTTTAGGTCTTCATTCTCCGTTTTGTTTTATTTTTTTGATTGGAGGTTTAACGACCACCGTAAGCAACTCAATGTGTTATAAGCAGTCGCCCATCCCTAATTTAGGGGAACTTGTTCCTGGGGAGGGAGAGAGCGAATGCCGTAAGAAAACCACAACATCCATGCCTCACCGGGATTCGAACCCGGACCCATCTCGGACGAATGATCAGAAGCCATGGCTTAGACCACTGCGCCACCGGGTTGGCCATTTCAGTATCAAAATCTAAATAATCTCTTGGGATATTAAGGCAATTAAAGAAATTCATAGTGTTTTTTGTCACAAAATCTTTAATTTTCATATCACGAGAAATCTTGCCACTCAGCTTGATGCATTTAAAAAGTTCGTTGACCCCGTCCTTTTCAATAAAGCACCAAAGCATATCTTTTTTGGACTTGTAGATATATTTTGTAAACTTGTAAACACGTTTTGTTTTCCTTTTGCAATTTGTTTTTCAGCTTGATCCACTTTTGATAAGGTTTCTCCAATTTCTTGATACAACCCTGTTGATGGCGAATGGGAATACGGGCCTTTTCCCAAAACACAGCATTTTCCTTAACCACAGCACTACAACTCTCACGAATTGTCTTCTTCAAGGTTTATATAGTCAAGCTTGTTTCTGGAGCTGTACAGAATTTTCAAACTATATGAAATAAATTAAAAAAAGACATCACTTCATTTATGTGGAGTATTTGATTGGCACTTAAGTCAAATAAGAAAGAGAAGGTGAATGGAGAAGTCAGGTGACGGGGATAATAAGGTAAGTGAATATTTCAACTGACTTGAGCGACCTCTAAATATAGTCAGATCTGCGTAAAACTTTACAAAAAGTATTTTTATATGGTATAACAACATAGGAGGGTCAAACAATAACATTCCAAAACTTCAAACATAAGGACCACCCTACTATATATACATTGGTGTGCAAAAATTAAGGACGAAGAGGAGAAATTAGCATAACAGCGAAACGAGCCGGCAGAACGGACCGAAAGACCACTCAGGAGATAGACTAAGGTCCGGTACGATAGGGCATGCGCATATATGCAGCATGGCGTAGGGAGGGGGGTGTCGGAAGGGTATAAAGCACACGGGCGGTGTACGCTCAGTAATCCGGTGAAAGCTATTGCACGGTGTACATCGGTTTAAACGACGTCGAGTTGCTGCCACCGTGTGATATGGCCAACAGGCAATCCAGTAGACGACATCTGGATGACGTTCCCCAAAGTCGCGTCACTGGGAAGTTGGAAGAAGGTCGAAGTGTGACTAGAGTGGCCGAGGAGTTCGGGATCGCTCACAGCATCGTTTCACGAGCGTGGAGAGCATTTCAAACGACAGGAACAGCTATCCGAGAGTTTAGCAGTGGTCGTCCACGAGCAACCACGGCGGCGGACAACCGGTATATTGTCCTACAGGTGAGAAGAGACAGACGGCAGACAGCGGGAGAAATCGCGAGGCACATGTAACAGACAACTGGACGTCCGTTATCGCGTTTTACCGTGGCCAAGAGGCTGCACAAAGGTGGTCTATTTCCACAACGACCAGTACGGTATGTGCCATTAACTCCTGCTCATCGGAGACGGCGGTTTCTGTGCTGCCAGGAACACAAGAACTGGACACCTCAGCAATGCGGTCGAGTTCTTTTTACGGATGAGAGCCGATTTAGTCTGACGAGCGATTCTGGACGTATACACATCTGGATAGAGCAGGGAACAAGCAATCACACCTCCAACATCATCGAAAGAGACCGGTTTGGAGGTGGCGGAATTCTCCTTTGGGGTGGTATCATGCTTGGTAGCCTTACTGAACTCCACATCTTCCAAAGAGGTTCAGTCACTGGTGTCCGCTCTTGTACCGAGGTTCTCCTGCCTCACGTGCGTCTGTTTAGAGGTGCTGTAGGTCCTGAGTTCCTCTTCATGGACGACAACGCTACACCTCATCGTACAGTGGCTGTCGCAGAGCTGTTGGAGAGTGAAGATATTCAACGCATGGATTGGCTCGCAAGGTCCCCGGATCTAAATCCGATCGAACCCGTGTGGGACCATCTCGGGAGACGCTTGGCAGCACGTCACCAGCCGCCTGCAATGATTCCGCAGCTGCGATTGGCGCAGCAAGAGGAATGGGCCGCGATGCCTCAACAGCTCCTTGACATCCTCGTCTTCAGCATGGACAGATGTTGTAAATCCTACAACGCAGTCAGGGCTGATCATATCCCCTACTAAATACTGGATCTTCTCAATAAAGTGCCTTTGTATCCTTTGGATTCCTTGTTCGGACGGTTTTGCTCCCTTGTCCCATATTCGTACATCATGGGGATCTTATGGTATGATTTGAGTCGATGTGGAGCACTTCTACACAACGTTACATTCGAAAAACCGTCTCGTCCTTAATTCTTGCACGCCAGTGTATATATTGGGTTGTCGGAAATGTCATGACGTATTTTGGCACCCGATGGCGGTTGGGCGGCTTTGGAAGTACTAGAGGCATGCGCAGCTCTGTTTATCGCTATGTTATTCGACAGGTGCCAGTTCCAGCTGCAGTCTAAAAGGAATAGTGAGCGATTTGGTTGATATTCGGATATTTGCAATCAAGTTGAAGATGGAAGACCAAACTGTGCATTTTTGCCATATTTAACTATGTTACTTCCGTAAAGGGAAGAACGCGCGTCAAGCTTATGAAAAGTTGCGTAAAGTGAACGGTGATAATGCTCTACAAGAACGTCAGTGCCAGCGGTGGTTCGCAAAATTCCGTGCTGGTGAGTTTGACTTCAATGATGCTCCACGGTCCGGGAGGCCAACCTAGGTTGATGACGACCAAATCAAGGCATTGATTGAGTCAAACCCACGTTACACGACACATGAGATGGCAGACACATTGTACATCCATCATTCAAGCGTTCACGACCACCTGAAGAAGCTGGGATATGTAAGCAAGCTCGATGTGTGGGTTCCTCATGAACTCAAAGAAGCTCAATTGACCGCGCGTATAAACATCTGCGATATGCGTATAAACATCTGAAGCGACTGATAACTGTTGACGAAAAGTTAATTGTGTACAACAATGTGCTGCGCAAACGGTCTTGGTCCCGACGTGCTGCTTCGCCTCAAACGACATCCAAAGCAGACATTAATCAACGGAAGGTTCTGGTCTCAGTGTGGTGGGATTTTAAAGGTGTCGTGTTTTTCGAGCTCCTACCGCGGAACCAAACAACCAATTCGAATGCGTACTGTCGGCAATTGGACATTTTGAACGAATCCATAATCTAGAAACGTCCAGAGCTCGTTCATCGTAAAGGTGTTATGTTCCATTACGACAACGCGAGACCACATACAAGTTTGATCACCCGCCAAAAATTATTGGAGCTTAGGTGGGATGTGTTGCCACACCCAGCATACTCGCCTGACCCTGCGCCGTCAGACATTTACTTGTTTCGCTCTCTTCAACAGTCCTTGCGTGGTATAAAGTTCAATTCAGACGAGGCTGTAAATCAGCACCTTGTACAGTTTTTTGCCACGAAAGACAGTTCCTTATATGAACGAGGCATTCTGTAGCTCACTGAAAGATGGCAAAAGGTTATCGAACAAAACGGGCATCATATCATTGATTGATCTTTGTTCTTTCTATCAATAAATGACCTTTGCAAAACATATCTAAAATACCTCATGACTTTTCCGACAACCCAATATATATATATATTTATACAGAACATGCATTTATGAAATTCATTGTTGTTTTGTAGATGCAATCGAAAAAGTATTTATAGGTGCCAATATTTTTCAATATCAGGAAAAATGGGTTTGACACTTCCTAATTTTACCATCCTAACATTTTTTTATTGGGATTTTCACTTGCATTTCAAGATTTACACGTATTTCTGTTTAATAACTGCTATGGACAGTAAATGCAAAGGGCACGTCAACCTGAACGATTTTAGCATTAGTTTTGGTATCGTTCCCAGTCTCTATACATCTGTAAAAAATTTTTGCACCTTTTTTTTCAGAGTAGAAATAAAAAAAATAAAAAAATATATATTGGATATTAAACAGAATTGATGAGAAATCAAGAAACAGAGCAACTGTATATTAGACCGTACAACTGAAGAATAAAGAAAAAGAACTGTTAAATATTAGTAGCACTTGAAACATTGAATGTTTTTCATATGATAAAGGTAGTCCTTTTATTTTTCTGTTATATTTCTCTGTTCATACTTTTCATTTATAGAGCTGCCCTTTAAACTTTCGTCGAAGGTACATATAAGGCTGTTACAATGTTTCCATAGGACGCCTGATTAATGAAGTCCTTATCCAAACATTTCTCCAGTTGCTGTTATAATTTGTTTTCATTGTAACTTTTAAGTTACTGCATTTGCCTTATACTAGATACACTCACGGACAATGAAATTTGTGCACCAAGAAGGAAGCATCGGATTGAAATGAAATTTTATGGACGTAATGATACAGATGAATGACACCCACGATGGGAAAAACAGAGCTGCCGGACAGTTGCAGAGGGTACTGTGGCACGCAGTCTGGTCATCTTCAATAGCGCGTCACACCGCCTCGTGCGGCGATACATGCTGCAATACGGTCCGGCATGGAGTCGAACAGACGACTGATGTTGTCCTGCAGCATAATGGCATAGACATGTTGGACCGTGTGTTCCAAATCCCGGATAGTGTGGCACGGCGGTAGCCGGTGTTTCAACTGGTCCCATACATGCTCGATAGGGGACATGTCCGGGGAGCGGGCAGGCCATGGAAGGGTCCGGATATGACGTAGGCAGTCCTGGGCAACCCGAGCCGTGAACGAGGTGGCATTAGACTGATGGTATAGCGCACCAGGAATGGGAGCACATGGGGCCATAGGATCTCATCCACGTACCTCTGTCCCATCAGTGATCCACGTACCACTTCTAGAACTGATTGGCTATCGTAGGCAATGGCTCCCCAGACTATAATGCGTGCAGTGGGGAGGGGTGGCGCACGATAGCGAGGTTGGGAGTGTGTCGTGGACTCGGGGACCTACACACCCGGACACGATGATCATCTGTCCCCGAAACGAAGCGGCACTCATCGCTAAACACAACACGTTGCCAGACTGTGGCGTTCCACGTCACTCTGGCCTGGCACCACTGCACACGGAGAAGGCAGTGTTCCGGTGTTAAGGCCAGCACATGTATGGAGCGCTGGGATCGCAGATTAGCTTCCGCGAGGCGTCGGGAATGGTTCGCGGGCACACAGGAGCCGCTACATCTGCTTCTATAGTTGACCGTGTCCCCGTGGGATCCGTCCGTACCTTGCGCACGATCCGTCGAGCCCCTCTACTGGTGGTCCTCCTGGTTCTTCCGGAGCCGCTCCGCCGTGTAGCGGTTTTCAGCCCGATTATCAGGCCTCTCTCAAAGTCCGTAAGTTGCGTAAATCGACGTCTCTGGCGTCTACCCGGTATTCTTGTCACTCTGTACTCTTGCTTGCGTCGGCCGGTGCTTTTCGCTTTTATGGGGCATCGACTACACGCCGGTTTATGAGGCTGCCGGTTCTTTTTTGCAGCGCCACCACAGGGTGTGCCGTCTTGCGCACTTGCACCAAACGTGGATCATTTGCTTACCAGCACGCACTCTAGCTATTTCCAAAGTTTCGCGGTTGTAGCATATTTTCTTCCAGGTGCGCAAATTTCATTTTCCGTGAGTGTACATGACATTTATACTTTGGTTTTCGATGAAACTGCAAACAGCTATGATGCTGGTCTATGCGTTTCAATCTTCAGGTCTTTCGAGATGTTTCCGTGCCTCGTGGTAGTCGGCTCAGGAGCACAAGGTAAACCAAGAGGGTTGTCACGTGAATCGTGAATCTGCGATTACCTGTGTTAGGGCCAACATAGTTTCATGATTCGAAGCCGCCGCGTGTGATTCATATGGGAATACCTCAATGTATCGAAGGCCCACCATTTGCCGCATATGATTTAATGCTCGTCTAGTATGTTAATTGAGCATCCTACTTAAATTACCATACTACATGTCAATCCGGAAATACATAATTTACGTAAAGTTAGCACACCGCAGTTCATACACTCATTCACTCAAGCCTCTCTCTCTCTATCGCTGCTGAATTAAAAATTTCACATGAATAACTTCTCCGCATACGTAGAATAAAGCACTCAAGCATGTACTTAAGAAAACACATGAAGAACATGTGATGCAAAAATGGTGAAAATCTTCCAATTATGTAAATACAACGTAAAAAGACAAAGTCATCGCTCTTCCCACGTTAACCTTTAATTAACACACAGCAACCGAAAAATTGTAACATGGACACCGCTGCTATCGAACCCCAGATCTCTCGGTGGCCAACAATCCACGGCGCTATGTGTGTATATCTGTCAGCATCTGATTTCACAAATCCGTAGGAATGGGCCCAGCAACTAAGACGTCTCCATCTGGTGGTGCTCAAACTATTTAGTTATAGCTAATAAATCAAATGGGCGAGAGATTTTCACCATTTACTCTCGTCCACCCGTTAAGCCTGGCGCACGATCCGTCAACCTCTCTACCGGAAAATCGTGAAAATTATAAATAAAAATGAAAAGCGGTCTCACCTTAGTAGTTTAACGAATTACATATCCGATCAGTTCCTTATTCACATTCACTCATTTCGTTGGTTTTAAAACAGAAAAATCAGTATATTACGAAACCAATAAATACACTGCTGGCCACCCAAAATGCAACATCAAGAAGGAAGCATCCGATTTGCCTGAAATTCGCAGCATGCGTCGCCCGCGAGAGGATATGCAAACGATTAGCATTGCAGGGCATATGCAAATCATGTGCGCCCGGCACGCCACCGAGACGCCCTATAAGAAGGGTGCACAGAAGGTGGAGTGTAAGTAGTGGAAGTTTGTTGTGCTGCCGGACCTGTGCGTGGGACGCTTCCTGATGCCTCGTCGCAGAATACGGCAGTCATTCCAGAACGTTTCGGGGTTCGACAAAGGACGAATAGTGGCTTATCGCGACAGCGGTTTATTCGTACCGAGACATCGGCATCCGTGTGGGACGACATCCAGCTACAGCGAGGCGAGTATGGATTCGGTGGGTGCAGGAGGGACGGACGGACCGACATGAGCGATTGCTGCAGCCGCGGCACACAACCGAACGAGAGGACCGGCATGTTGTGCGGCGGGCATTGACGGCTCGCACCGCCACATCACAAACGTTGGCACAAGAATTAGGGTGTGTTGTGCAACCACCTGTGTCAGCACGTATCGTTCGACGTCGTCTGCCGGAGCGGGAATTTGTCTCACGGCGCCCATTCTTCCGATTACCATTGAAGTTACACCACCGGCGACTGCGGCGGCAGTGGGCCGTTGAACGCCGCACCTGGACTACGGAATGACACAACATTGTCTTCCCCGAAGGAATCCCGCTTCTGCCTGTAACACCACGATATGACGCCTACTTTATATGACGCCTACAGACTGTATGACGCCTACAGACTGTATGACGCCTACATTATGCATCGCCATACCGGTCCGTCGCCTGGCGTTATGGTTTGGGGCTCAATTGGATATGACACCCGCACCTCTTTCGTACGCATCGCCGGTACACTCAACCGCCACCGATACATCTTCGACGTTTTGAAGCCTGTAGTCCTCCCTTACCTGCAGGACCTGCCAGCGGCCACGTATCAACAGGACAATGCGCGCCCGCACGTGGCACGCATTGTGCAACAATTCTTCACGGCTCACCAGCTGTCACTGCTGCCGTGGCCCGCCTGTTCTCCCGATATGTCGCCCATCGAACACGTCTGGTCGCTGTTCGGCAACCGAGTGGCTCGGCAATCACCATCCGCGGCTGCTCCTGATGAACTGTGGCAACGTGTGGAAGCAGCTTTGGACCGACATACCCCAAGCCCACATCCAAAGCCTCTTTCGTTCGATGCCGCGGCATGTTGCGGCCGTTATTGCCAGCCATGTGGGCCACACGAACTATTGATGTCTGCATGTTCCGCAAGTCGCACGGGCCTATACGCTCAATCGTTTCATCTTTGTATCTGTTGTTATGTGTCCAGTAAATCTAGCTTTGCTATCTCGTGTCCTTCTTGGTGTTGCATTTTAGGTGGCCAGCAGTGTAGACAGAAGTCAAAATCAGAAGAATACCAACAATGCCTGTGATTTCATTGCAAAATTAGAGCAGGGCAACAGCAACAGAATGAAACTTCTATAGGTAATTTTCGACATAGGAACATAAACCAGCGTGGAAATACTCTCGTAGAGTTTGCAGAGGCAGAAAGGTTTTTCATCATGAACTTCTTTTTTTAAGAGAAAACCACATAGGAAATGAACGTGGAAGCATCCCAAAGAAATGACAAATGAAACTGATTTTAGTATATGTAACAAGAAATTTGTCATTGAAGACTGCAGTGTGCTGAACAGGTTCAACACAGGGAGTGATTATAGATTGGTGAGATGTAAGATGCACCTCAACACTGAACTCGAAAGTGGCAAGCTCATAAAGCAAACAAAATGTATTCACATGACTAACCCTAAAAAGCATCATAATACCTTCAAATTGAAACTGAGGAACAGATTCTCCATTCTAAAAGATAAAACATCAGAAGCAGTGGACATTTCTGAAGTTAACAGAAAATTAACTAAGGCTCTGTTGGAAAGCGCAACAAAAATTGGTGGTACTAAGAGCATGATACATATGAAGAAAATATCAGGAAAAACAAAACTGCTGATGCAAAAGGGAAGGGAGATGAGGACAAATAAAGAAGATGTCATTTTCGAAGTGGAATATATAGAGCTAAGCAAGACAATACGTGAACGCATCAGTGAAGACGTAAATAAATCCAACTGTGAACTACTGAGAAAAGCAACTTAAAACAACCAAAGCCTGAACAGAGCAAAGGAGCATGTCAGTAAAGTAATAAAACATATTATGACACTGAGAGAAGAAGATGGCACTATAACAAGAAACAGAGGCGAAATTTTGACAAGAGTGAAAAATTTCTGCTCAAAACTACACTGACGAAAAAGAAATCCCAACACCAAGAAGGGGTAGTGTTAGATAAACGGCAGTTAGTAGGCGGTGAGAGTACATCTGTAAGATGACGTCTATGCAAATTTCGCGCTCGGCGCATACGTGTGGCGCTAGTAGCGCCCCTCGGAACATGTAAAGCAGGTTCGTTAGTTATCTTTGAGATTCGACGTAGGGTGTTGATGTTAGTCAAGAATGCCTTTAAGAAGACGAAGAAGCCATTATCAACAGCTCACGGAGTTTGAACGAGGTCGTGTAATAGGGCTACCAGAAGGTGGATATTCTTTCCGCAATATTGCAGAACGACTTGGCAGGAATGTAGCCACTGTGCATGATTGTTGGCAGCGGTGGTCAAGGGAAGGTACTGCCACAAAAAGACCGGGTTCCGGCAGGCCACGTGGCACTACCGAGAGGGAAGATCGCTATGTACGGCGTATGGCCGTGGCGCATCGTACCGCGTCTGTGGCAGCAATTCGAGCTGCAGTTGCCACTACAGTGACACAACGAACTGTTACAAATCAGTTACTTGAAGGACAGCTCCGAGCCAGACGACCTGTAGCATGCTTTCCACTTACTCCAAACCACTGCCGTTTGCGACGTCAGTGGTGTAGCTAGAGCTCATTGAGGACGGAGTGGAGATCTGTTGTGTTTTCTGATGAAAGCCGGTTCTGTCTGGGTGCCAATGATGGCCTTGTGTTGATAAGAAGGCGGCCAGGTGAGCGCCTGCAACCAACCTGTCTGCGGCCGAGACACACTGGACCTACACCTGGAGTTATGGTCTGGGGAGCAATTTTCTATGACAGCAAGAGCACTCTCGTGGTTATCCCACGCACCCTGACGGCACAGTTGTACGTCGGTCTAGTGATTCAACCTGTTGTGCTGCCATTCATGTACAGCTTTCCAGGGGTGTTTTCCAACAGGATAACGCCCGCCCGCATACCGCTGTTGTAACCTGACATGCTCTACAGAGTGTCGACATGTTGCCGTGGCCTGCTAGATCACCAGATCTTTCACCAATCGAGCACGTATGGGACATCATTGGACGACAACTCCAGCGTCACCCCCAACCAGCATTAACCGTCCCTGTATTGACCGACCAAGTGCAACAGGCATGGAACTCCATCCCACAAACTGACATCCAGCACCTGTACGACACAATGCATGAACGTTTGCGTGCTTGCATTCAACATTCTGGCGGTTACACCGGTTATTAATGTACCAGCATTTCGCGTTTAAAATGACTCTTCTCGCGCTTACAATAAGCTGTGATCTTGAAACCTTAATCGATTAAATATGTTACCTATACAAATGTATTGCCGCCAATTCATTCCTCTACAACTATTTTTTCGTGGTGTTGGGATTTTTTTCCGTCAGTGTATATTAAACAGATGATACATCTACTTTAGACATTACGAAAGGTAACAGTACAAATGTCTCACCTGTCATCCTGGCCGAAGTTACATATGCAATTAGGAACGTGGAACGTGGAAAAGCTCCAGGAGAGGATGGAATTACCGTGGCCATTATACAACAAGCAAGTGGAGAAATTGAAACTAAGCTTGCGCAAGTTTTCACTAGATTTCTCATTGAAGGAAAGATTCCTGAGGGTTAGAACAATGCTACAATGATCCTGCTGCATGAAAAAGGGGACATTGAGGATCTCAGGAACTACAGGCCCACCTGCCTCCTATCACGGTTTATAAAATTATCACTAAGATTCTTTCATATCGCTTTAAGATAACACTTAACATGGCTGAACTGAGAGAACAAGCTGGTTTCAGGAGTGGCTACAGTACGGAAGATCATATTCAGGTGCTGAGATAACTAATTGAAAGAACGAGGGAATATGACTTCTCATTATGTATGGCTTTTATCGATTATGAAAATGTCTTTGACTCTGTGAGACAATCAGCAGATACAATGGCTTTGAAATTCTGCGGTATTGAAGATGCATACATTAGTACTATTAGTAACATCTATGAAAATGGAAGTGCAAAGTTTTGGATATTTGAGGATAGAGCATCAATAATTATAAATTGGAAAGGGAGTGAGAAAAATGACACCATATCCCCCAAAATCTTTAATTCCAGATTGCAAAATGTCTATCAATCACTGAACTGGGAAAACACAGGGATAAAATTTAATGAAGATTATTTAACTCACCTTCGTTTTGCTGATGACGTAGTCACTTTCTCAACTGCCACTTCAGAACTGCAGAGTATGATCCAAGAACTTGCTGACATGAGTAAAGATGTGGGGTTAGAATGAACTTTCAGAAGACAAAATTGATGTATAATGCTTTTACAAGAAATGAAGATTTATCGATTGTTTGGCAAAAGCTGGAGATAACCGATTCCTAGAATCACCTTGGACAACACATATCAAGCAAACGTCACATTGATAAAGAAATTAATCGACGTATAAATTTTGGTTGGAGAGCTTTTGGAAGAAACAGTAAAATTTTTAGGAGCAATACATGATGTCTGCCTACGTTATAGTTATCCCTAGAAACGAAAATAAAATTTGCCTGTTTTTTGATTTTGCAAAATAATTGCGAAAACAAAGAAATTGGCTATTATTACTGCATGCTGGCGTCTCCCTCCTCCCTCGACGATTTTTGCCAGCGATGACTATTGAATGGACCTTAACTATAAAAGACATACTGACTGCAGACAACTGAAAGAGGCATGGAGAGATGCATGCTTGGTGTAACCAGGAAAGATAGGAAGAGGATCTGGTAGATAAGGAAACTGACTAGAGTGGAAGACATCATGATCAGAATAAAATCCCTGAAATGGTAATGGGCTGGCCAGGTTGCCAAAAGACTGGACCACCGATGAACAACTGAAATTCTGGACTGGATTCCAAGAGACAGTAAAAGGCCAAGAAGACCACATGGGAGATCGGTGGATGAAACTCGAAAGCAGTGACATGGAGGAGACTGGCGCAAGACAGACTGTTGTGGAAGAAACTTTGAGAGACAATCTTATGCACTTCTAGCAAATCTTCTTCTACATGAGATTCAGCTTAACAATATGACTGTCTTACTCTAACTTAAATGAAGTGCATAATATTATTTAACACAATCTCTCCACATTAACGCTCTTACATTCTTATGGCAAATGATGATTATTTAATTCTTTTGATTGTAAAATTTACCCTACCGACTTCTTTGCTGAGAACAAGTCCAGACTGCACAATATTAACTCCTTAAAAATGCAATTTAAACAACAAGAATAATAAGGGAACTGAATGGTTAGAAATTTCTCACCTCACTTTCTTCCATCGCAGGAAGCAGCACCCTCGCACACTTCCGATATAAAAAGTTCAAATGGTCCACACTGTCAGTCACTGCATTGTCCGCGCACTTAACGCTGAAGCTCTGGTATCCTATACCGTAATATTGGCCGTATCCATGGGCCAACAATCACTCTCGATCGCTCTTCTAATCGACAATGGAAATGAATCTCGCCTCTGGAATCAGTCCAATGTTTTTAATCAGCCACCTGATCAACTTATATATGCTCAGAATGAGCCCACGATTATATCCCACTGGAGGTGCTTTCTCTCGATATTGATTTGATCCAAACAACACAAAAAACAATGTTCTTCCTCAGGAGATGTTACATCAGAAAAAACTGCGCAACCTATTTTAGATAAAACCTTTTTTGAATGTCAAATTCAATCTTGAACTAACTTCTTCTCCGGCTGCCTTCATTCGGAGCGCTAGGTCTCCCTGATGTCTCGCTTTGAGTATGTTTTCTAGAATGATATCTTAACTTCTCTCATTCTCGCAATTTCCCCAAATACCAACTATAAAACTGCATGTTCCTTACTTTGGTGTGATGCTTTAATCCAGTACCGGGGAAGAAAGGCCTCCTCAAATTGAATACACCAACTATATTGCGACTGGCAGATATTTATCATAAACGCTAGCGATTTGTTATGAGGGCTCGCAAGGTTTATTGCAATTTGCCCATCCCAAACAATATTCGATTTGGTATCCCTACTTCAGCCTCCAAGGCACCTGCTCGAATGATATTCGCACCATCATAAATTCAAACTGCAATAAAACGCTGTTTTATGTCAAATTCTACTCAGCCCGTTCTTCTGTGCCATCTATAAAGTTCACTTTGGCCGCCCCGGTGGCGCAGTGGTCTAAGGCGCTGGCCTATGATTATTCGTCCGTAAGGGGTCCGGGTTCGAATCCCGGTGAGGCATGGATGTTGTGTTTGTCTTACGGCACTGGCTCTCTCCCTTCCCTGGAACCAGTGACCCTAAATTAGGGACGGGCGACTGCTTATAGCCCATTGAGTTGCTCACGGTGGTCGTTAAACCTCCAAAAAAAAAAAAAAGTTCACTTTGGAGCCGATCCCAAAAATCAAGCTGTAGCCGTTCCATTGTGTCATGGCGCAGAGCACTGCAACAAGAGATCCAATAAAATTTGCCGCCCATAATCAACGTATCGCCACTAATAGGTTATACTACTCCCAAAATATTGCCAAACTACGCTGCGATGGTGGAGATAAAGATCTTAGTTCATGTGGGGGAAAACAATCTTCCACATTACATAACATCCTACGAGGACTCGCCGGTTAACCTAAGTAAGAAGAAAAAAGCCCCAGCTTGCGAAATGCGGGCAATACTCCACTACCCGCATTTCCCAAGCTTATCTCTCCCCTCTATCCAGCTGCGACGGATCTTAGTGTTGACGGGGAGAAGAATTCTAGAACTGAGGAAGTAGAATCTTAACGAAGAAAGATCTGTCAACGGAGACAGAGAAAAAGGAAATCTTAACAAAAAAAAATGAAAATCACTCGTAAATATCCTGTGCCCAAACTTACCCTTTCCTTATTTTACCCTTTTCTTTGAGTTATCTAAGAGGGACAACCTCGTGCCTGCGAGATCCTTATCTTGAATCTGTTGCCTATGCAAACGGGTCTCTTGGAATGAAAATTTGACATACCGTGAACACCTTTTCTTGTTCATGTAGTGTGGCACTAGTCCTCTGATGTCACAATGTGTTCCAGTTACTGTGGCATTGTCTCGTGAATTGTTTCACATCACGTACACACTGCTGCACCAAATATATGACATCACAAGAACTTTTAAAGGTCCGACCAGACGACGAAACCTCCAGTTTTGGGGATGTCCAAGGTAATTCACACTAATAAACTTCAAGCATCTGGAAATGATTTCGATATACGAGTATGTACGTTTGACTGAAAAACCACCTGAGGATAACTTTTCTTTTCCACTTCATATGATCGTGCAAAACGAAATGTAATGCCGTATCACTAATGGATATCTAGACGCCAATCGAGCTGCGATACAAAACCAATACTTGATTCTCGAAACTGATGATCTGATTTGAATTTTGTGGAAACAAAGCTCCTTACTGAAAAACTGGTGAGAATATTCTACCAAATCCCAGTTAATCCCATTTCTAAATATCGTTCTATCGAATGATGATTAGATATTCGGTTCTTTATTTAAAAATTTCAAAAAATCTTGATTGAATTTACCTCACTAAAATGGCATTCTGTTTTTTTCTGAAGCTGAATAACAGTTCCTGAAATGTCTCTGAAAGGTCTTACGACAGAGACGTAACAATGAGCTGGTAACTTTTCCGAATACCTCTTTAGCGTTGCAGAGATATCCGTGGAAGGATATCTGGTATCTCAATAAGGGATACGTAGTCCGTCCCAAAAGTAATGAGAATGATTCGTTGACACTCGCCACGAGGATCCCGGGAGGACGGTAGCGTTGCAGGTTGTTGCGTGAGTATCTCAGGTAAACGGCTGGACCATCTTCAGTTGTGGGTGAGCCTTTCGTAGCATTGGAACGTTAAAAAAGTGCACCCTTGTTTTTCACACTCGTTACGGACGAAAATGCAAAGGCGTGTCGAGCAACATCACCCAAACAAAATTTTGCGTAAAACTGGGAAAAACAGTCGCAGAAAACTTAGAGATGCAGAAGACAGCGTATGGGAAGGAAGCTTTGTCATCAGCCCAAGTTTTCAGGTGGCACAAGACTTTCAAGGATAGAAGGGAAGCCATTGAGGATGAGCAGCGCTCAAGGCGACCTTCACCGTCAAGAACCGATAACAATGTGGCCGTTATCAAGGCTGCTGTGGAACGGGACCGATGTTTTAAAGTCCGACTAATTGCAGATCAGGTCGGAGTACCAAAAACGGTGGTTCATCGAATCATTACGGAAAATCTCAACATAAGGAAAATTTGCGCAAAACTCGTCCTTATAAACTTGTCCGATGAGCAGAAGGACAATCGTCTGTTCATTTTCCAGGAACTGTTGGATCGTGTGACAACTGAGCCCGACTTTTTGCATAGAGTGGTTACTGGAGATAAAACATGGATGTTTAAGTACGATACCGAAGCAAAAAGGCAGAGTTCAGAATGGCACACTCCTTCTTAACCTCGACAGAAGAAATCTCGCATGAGCAAATCGAAAGTGAAATCAACGCTCATCGTTTTTCTTTACTGTCAAGGAGTGGTGCACAAAGAATGTATACCATCAGGACAGACAGTCAATCAGACTTTTTACCTACAGGTCCTGGAGCGTTTGAGGAAAACGGTTTTGCGAATGCGTCGTGACATTGCGGAAACGTGGATTCTCCATCATGAGAATGCGCCGAGTCACATACCATTGGCTGTGAGGGAGTTTCTGGCACGGAAAAACATCCTACCCTTCCTCACCCCCTACAGATATGACTTGGCACCGTGTGACTTTTTGTGTCCCCGAAAACCAAAACGCACCTGAAAGGGCACCACTTTGCTACTGTTGCAAACGTCGAGTCACCCGCGACGAGGGCTCTGCACATCCTCTCACAGGAAGACTTCCAGCACTATTACGACGAATGGCAGTGTCGGTGGAATAAGTGTGTTCAGTCCCACGGTGCTTACTTCGAAGGTGATCGGGCGTAATGATATTTATTTTGATTACACGCATTTGATTTGTAATCATTCTCATTACTTTTGCGACGGACCTCGTAAAATTTGGTCTGAGAAAAATGTCGAAGCTATGTACAAATTCAAACAGTCAGAATTCAACGGATTTTACGTTTAATAAATATCTGTGGACTTCGTCTTCCCTATTCAAAAACTACAAAGCAGTCTTGCACTGGTTCTTGAAATGTTTCTCCAGGAACAACAAGAATAACAACAACACGCAGCGGACTCCAGAAACTGTTTACGTACTGAAGAAGTGCGAAAATGACCTAGCGACTGCTGTCTTGTTAACTTATCCATCGCCAACATCTGTTCCTGCTCTGATGATAGATTCCATTAACTTCCGTCTCGAAGAGATTACGTCAAGATACCACACATCGTTCTCAACCTCTGACATTTTACTCTTATCAGCTCATTCCTGCTGAAAGGAAACATTCTATGTCAAGGAATTTCTCACCAGGTATGCGGCGATTAAATACAAACGCTATTCGTGCGAAGAAAGAAAATTTGCTTTGTAAACCGACCAAAAAACTCTGTGATCCCCTTTTCAGTAAAACGTCACAAATGTTTGTGTTATCAGCTGTAACGGTGGGATTCCATTGGTCATTTTACCCGAGTATCTCCTAAAAAAAGGCTTGCTTGTTTGATTTTTCCCACTTTCACGATCTTCTTGCAACCAAACAGCAGCCCATGAGACAAAGGATACGTGTTACAACACTTTTTCTTCACAAAAATTTAATTTCAAATCTTCAGGTTTGGAAACTTTTGGTTTCTTATTCAAAAGCTCAAATATTGTATGATGGTTCAACAGGTTCCGTTAGTCAATGTATTACAGGTACACATAAAACATTCGTCTTCGACATTGTGTATATAACATGCAGCTTTCAGGTATCAAGAAAACAGGGTAAATTATTTCTTAACTTAAAGTATGTCGGTCAGTCGAAAAAGACTGTCAGCTGTGAATAATATCTTGCATACCGTATTAGAAGTTCAGAACATTACGGCACACACATGAGAGATCCACTTAGACAGTTTGCGCTCCCAATAAAGCGTTAAAAGTACTGTATATTCACTTCGATTTTTCTTGGCTATTTCCACCTTTCGAAGGCTTTCCTCTCTGCTTTACTTAAGTCAGTTGCTTCACATGATAGTTAGAAACTTACACTGTAACACGTGTTATCGTAGATAGCGTGATAAAGACTATCTCTGTCAATTACACTTCACAGTTTGGTCTACCATATTGAACCACAAAAGATAAAGACGGTCCGTTGTGGTCTTGTATTTTTATAATCTCTCTAGCTCGTTTGTTAGGCATTCTAAAAATTGGAACTTCAATATTCAACCCTTCCGCTCACATATGATCCAATACACTCACACCAAGAAGGAACCATCGGATTGAACTGAAATTGTATGGACGTAATGATACAGATAAATGATACACATGATGGTAAAAACGGAGCTGCAGGACAGTTACAGAGTAATCTGTGGCACGCAGTACGGTCGTCTTCAATAGCACGTCGCACCGCCTCGTACGGCAATACATGCTGCAATACGGTCCGGCATGGAGTCGAACAGACGATAGATGTTGTCCTACAGCAGACTGGCACAGCCATGTTGGACGGTATGTTCCAAATCTCGGATAGTGCGGCACGGCGGCAGCCGGTGTTTCAACTGGTCCCACACATGCTCGATAGGGGACATGTCCGGGGAGCGGGCAGGCCATGGAAGGGTCTGAACATGGCAGGCCTGGGCAACCAGAGCAGTGTGCGGACGGGCATTATCCTGCTGATATAGTGCATCCGGATTCCCGGCCAGGAATGGTAGCACTTGGGGCCGTAGAATTGCATCCACATACCGCTGGACTGTCAATAATCCACGTACCACTACTAGAATTGATCGTCTATCGTAGGCAATTGCTCCCCAGACCATAATACCTGCAGTGTGGGAAATGTGGCGCTCGATAACGTGCTTGGGATTGTGCTGCTGACCCGGGGACCTCCACACCCGGACTCGGTGATCATCGGTCCACAAACCGAAGCGACACTCATCGCTAAACACCACACGTCGCCAGTCTTTGGCGTTCTATGTTGCTCTGGCCTGGGACCACTACACACGGAGCCGGCTATATTCCGGTGTTAATGGCATCACACGTAAGGGGCGCTGAGATTGCAGATTCGCTTCCGAAAGGTGTCCGGAAATGGTTTGTGAGCACACAGGAGTCGTTACATCAGCCTGTACAGTTGATCGGGCCCCGTTTGATCGTTCGTGCCTTGCCCACGATCCGCCTATCACCTCAACCGGCGGTCCTCCTGGTCCATCCAGAGCCGCTCCGCCTTGTGGCAGGGCCGTCACGCGTCCACTGCTCTCAACACGGTCGTACGGTATGGTCAGAACGATCCACGTGGCTGGCGATACGGCGCGCCGACCACCCTGCGGTTTTCTGCCCGATGATCAGGCCTCTCGCAAAGTCCCTAAGTTGCGTAAATCGACGTCTGTGGCGTCTAACCGGCATTCTTTTCACTCTGTAACCTTGCTTGCTTCGGCCGGTTCTTTTCGCTACACACCGGCATCGACTACACACCGGTTTATAAGGCTGCCGATTCGGGCTTGCAGCGCCACCAAAGGGTGTGCGGTCATGCGCACTCACACCAAACGTAGACCATTTACATAACAGCACGCACTCTAGCTATTAATATTTGCACAATTTCGCGGTTGTAGCATGTTTTCTTCTAGGTACGCAAATTTCATTGTCCGTGGGTGTAAAAGCTGGCAAAGACATACCATGTTGGCAATAAGACCCTATGCAAAAGGCCGTAGGACAAAAGCGCTTCTCATTGATTACTATGCTTCCGCTCCCAATTCAACACACTTCCAAAAGATTCCACGTCTTTAGATGCAGAAATTAGTAATTTCACGTTTGAGGAAAACTCACATTCACCATTCCCATAACTAACACAGCATAAGACAATCTTCATGACACAACAACTATCCACATACACAAGAACAGGTTTTCGTGAGTATGGGGGTCGGGAAATAATTTGAACCCTCTTATTATTATGCATTCGATGCTCTGAGTACACAGCAGCAAAATTTAAGTATCTTCTCGAAAGAAAATGAAACAAAGGTCTTCATGGACCGACTGAAAACAATATTGATCATCTTACGAATCTGCGCCAGTGGCTTCGCTTGCTGGTTCTACAAAAGTGGCCCTCTTATCACCATTACCATTTGTTGCAGTTTCAACTTCCACTAATAAAGAACAACTTGAACAACATCCATTTCCTTCAAACTGTGTTCTTCAACACCTCCATTTACTTTCGTAACCACTTAGTCTGCTAGAAAAGAAAGGATCCTGGACCATTAACCACGTATCATTCACAACGCCACAAGATTGCTTTAGCAACCTTACGATCCCAGTCAACTCAAATCTTGCAATCTCGTTACGTCACAACTACAGCCGTGTACAGCATATGCTGTTACTTCAGAGAAAATAATGGAAGCTCTTGTATAACCCTATTTTTTATTTATTTTAGTTTGGGAGTTTAACCACCACCGTGAGCAACTCAACGGGCTATAAGCAGTCGCCCGTCCCTAATTTACGGCAACTTGTTCCATAAAAGAGAGAGTGCCAGTGCGGTAAGACAAGACAAGCACAACAGCCATGCCTCACTGTGTTCGAGCCCTGACCCATCTCGGACGAATGGTCAAGAGTCTTGCGCTTAGACCACTGCTCCAGGTGGTCGGCAAAAACGTGTCGCATGAAACCCTTTTGTGGTATGATCTTACCAAATTATAGACGCGAGGGATTGTCTGTTTCTGCTTCATCAGTGAAAATTTATAAAAAGTTTATAATGCTCATTGTTCTTAATTTCGAAGTATCTGTGCAGCCCCTGTGAAGCAGTGGCTGAGGCAATGACTTCTGACCATTCCTCCGAGATGGATCCGGGTTGCAATCCGGTGAGGATTCGAACCGGTACCCATCCCTGGCTCTCTCCCCTCCCTGGAACCAGCGTCCCTAAAGTAGGGACGAGGAACTGCTTATAGGCCGTCGAGTTGTTCACGGAATTCGTTAAAGCATAAACAAACAACAAAAAGTAGAAGAATCTGCCCAATGATTGCCTTCTGCACAAAAGCCAGAGCCTCTTTCCTTTTTTTTTTTTTTTTTTTTTTTGATTGAAGGTTTAAGGACCACCGTGAGCAACTCAGTGGGCTATAAGCAGTCGCCTGTCCCTAATTTAGGGTCACTGGTTCCAGGGAAGGGAGAGAGCCAGTGCCGTAAGACTAACACAACATCCATGCCTGACCGGGATTCGAACCCGGACCCCTTACGGACGAATGATCAGAGGCCACCGGGGCGGCCTTCTTTCCTTTACACAGGTGCGATGAGCGGATATAAAAGGTAAGTTCTTACTTCTTGCCTGAATTCTTTTCACAAAAGCACCATACTCTTTTCGGACAGTCACAGCATACCGATATTCGTTATTTTCTAATACAAAATTTTGCTGAATCAAAGCTACAGAATTCATTGCAATCATCCTAATAGCAGATTAAAATGGGATTAGTTACTGCTGTGAAAATGTAAAATTAATATTCCCTTCTCATTCTGCGATATTCTGCGCTATAATTTTCTCTTGTCATTCACCATATAACATGGAAGTTGACTGATGATAGGAGAGACAGACAATCGGTAAATACTGTTGGTTGTTGAAACGTAAGTGACCTTATCCCATAATGTGAGTTAATGAATAATGTGTCAGTAGCCATTAAAAATATAATTAGCTATTGAATGTAATGGTAAGTCCAGTTCCGAATCGGAAGTAACGCAGCTCGAATTAGAACAATTTATTGTTCATGAGTTTAAAATATCTGTGGTATTAGGCAAAACTAATTTCTTTCACCACCGCTTCATTGAGACTTTTGAATCACCCTGTGAATGATTCCATCATTGAGTGAACGTGAGAGTTTTTGTGTTTATTATAATCGCTGGTTTTGGTCACAGAGCACTAAGAATAAAATATATCAAAGCAGTAAATAGCTGAGGCTGTGGGAAAGCCACAAACCAATTAATCAGTAAGCCACACTATATAAACCTAAAAGTTGTAGTATGTAATAAAACTGCAAAAGCAATAACATATGGTGTAGAAAATGTATAACGTGTAACACAACACAATAAATTTTCAGTTTACAAGAGTGAAGTCAATGAATTATCCCGTACATCTAGCATGTGTGCTAAACTATTGCAACACTAATTAGGTAAATATGCGGACGTTGAGCATAGCTGCGTTTCAACATATATATGAAATAAATGTATAATAATATAAATAGTAATTAAAAATCACATTTTTACACGTCTACATGAGCTTTCAAATCACCTTATATGCATCAGTTTGACAAATGGCAGAACTGATGTCCACAACTTTTCTGCAATAATGATTATCAGATAAAGTTCTTTTCTGCAATTAATTTTCACATTATCTTTTAATATCTCAGCTCCAAACGCAGTGACACAACATCAACAGGATTTATTAATTTCTTTTTAATACTAGGGATATTTATTTTACTTAACCCAGAAGTTTTATGAGATCTCATTTAAAACTGATATCTCTGTGAACAACGTACAAAATCCAGGAACTACGTTCGTTTTTATCCTATTCTTATTTTTTTCCTATATGCATTACTTAATTTATTGAAGTGTCTTTCAAAGACGTATAGAATTTTTTCCCCACTTGAATTTAAGCTCTATAGCTTTGCAAGATTTTAATGGCTGTTTGGAGGAAGAAGTTTAATAGGTTTTGCTCTTCTGCAGCTGGGACAACAAACAATGAAACAAAATAAATCCACATCAGCTTTCGCTGCATTTTCTGTACTGTCTTGTATTTCTGACAGATCAATCACAATGTTAATAAACGTCGTGTGGTTCTCTTTGCTCAAATGGACAATAAACAGCTCAAGAATAAACGCTTCATGTACGTTTCCCCTAATACGCCGTCAGAACGAGATGATATCTTTCATGTTTATTATTTTCCGACAAAGTACTTAAGCACCGTCAACTTGCATGAGAAATGGAATTAAGTTGAGACCCTTAATGCTGTTATTAAGGGGCCCCATCCTCTTTCCGCCGCTTTAAGGAAAGATTCTCTTGGGACATTACTTTTCCAGCTTCGTAATGTCACCACCATTAGCAAAGATTTTAGTCCGAATTCCTTTTTAACGGTTGCTTAGTAATTTACTTTTGCATAGATTGCTACACTAGGCCTTTCTAAATTCGGTAGTCTTATTGTTAACTCTCCCACGTGTCACGAATTCTTAACTAACCAACTACATTTCCTCTAAAATGGGTTTTGTTAATACCTACATTCTTCCTTAATCTATCAAGAAAATAAGAAACTACTAAAATTGAATGAACGTGAAGCTTAATAAAGAATACAGAGTTGCATTGACTTGCAACTGCTGCTGCGCAACTCTATGGAAGGAGGATAATCGAGAAGAGTATAAGATATTTCTAAAAATGATGCAAGCCGCCTCTATGGCACAGTGGTCTAAGCAATGGTTGATGTACGAGATGGGTCCAGGTTTGAATCCCGGCGAGGGATGCATGTTGTATTTGTCTAACGGCGCTGACTGTGTCCCTCATCTAGAATCGGGCGCCTACTTATAGCCCACTGAGTTGCTCACGGTGGTGGTAAAACCCTCAATAAAAAAAAGTTGTTGCAAATATAAAGCAACCGCCAATTAAAACGCTTTCATAATGTACGTTCTGAAGACAGGCTATAAATCGAAGATGTATCTATCTATAAAACTGTCTGTAAATGCGTAACAGCTTGCAGCTACTAAAAAGTATTAATTGTTAGGATTTTGTGCTGTAAATCAAGCTTCAGAAAAAACAGTAATACGTATTAGTACAGTACAACTTTGTTTCCATAATTTGGTCTGGCTCTTATTATTTACTTGAGTTTTGTCTCCCAGAAGAAGCCCCTATGTGGAAGGGCGCGACCGAATACCTGCGATTTCTACAAAGATATTTTGTTAAAGTACATTTTATATGTAAGTGAGAAGAGCCGCTGTCGTTACTGATCATATTCGTTCGTGTTATAGTCATAAAAATAATTCGCTACCGAAAGTTACATTTTTACACAAATTCAAGATCTAGATATCATACACTTATGTTTCTCGTTACTGTATACAACAAACAGGTGTTGCTGAGATGTGCACGATTCAGAGAAGAAAATGATTGAAGGTTTCTTTTCTGATAAAGTAAATCGGACAAAGAGCTGTACTGATCTGCTTTTATTGAGTTTGGATTTTATTTTTCAAAACTGTTCAAGTGAATTGTTTTTCTAGAGAGAAAAGGACAGATGTTTAATTCCTTGCCCAATAGTTGTATCATCTCTCTTTCTCTGTTTCCTAGTTCTCTTGTAGAGTGATACGAGACGAAACGCAATTCTCTTTACCTGCCTCCCATCTAACGAACTTTATATTTTGCTGAAGCCACGTTCATCGGTACGTTATATGTAAGAGTCGTACCTTTGCTTCATTTATTCCTCATGTTGAAGAATGTAGAAGATTTTGCGTCTTTGTTGCTAGATTTCAAATATGCGGGCAACATGCGCATTGAATGTCTTTGCTAATGTCAAAATGGTAACCTGCAGCAACCATCGCGAGTATATACAGATATTCCATCACTACTGATCCTAGTTTCGTGATATATATTACTGTGGTATACGAAAATAGCAAACAGCCTGTGAACAACATTTGATTTAAAATATACTTCGGCACCCTGGTAACCGAGTGGTCAGAGGCGCTGGATTCCGACCATTCGTCCAAGATTGGCCCGGGTTCAAGTCTTTGATGATGCATGGGTGTCATGCTTCTCTGATACCGGTGTCCTTTGACCATTCGTTAGATATGGGCCAAGATTTGAATTCTGGTTGTGGCGTGGGTGGAGTTCTTGTCTGATGGTGCTTTCTGGAATATTAATTTCTTTCTTTTTTGCTTTTTTTTTGTTGCGGTTTTAACGACCCTCGTGAGCAACTCGATTGGCTAAAGGCAGTAGTAGCCCATACCTAATTTAGAGGTACTTGTTACAGGAAAGGGATAGAGCCAATGCCGTAAGACAAACACAACATCCATTCACTTTACCAGAATTTGAACCCGGACCCTTCTTAAACAAATGGTCAGAAGCCAGAGATCTGACCACTGCGCCACCGATCTGACCACTGCGCCACGGCTTCCCTGGAATCACCGACCCTAAGTTAAGAACTAGTGACTGTTTATAACTCCTAAATTGTTCATGGTGGACGTCAAAACCCGGAATAAACAAAACAAGAAAAATTACACTGAATTTTCGGGTGTAATGGGCACGTCTTTTGAATTCGTTCTGACCCAAATAAAATTTATCACGGTTACTCAGTGTTAATGAAACTGGTTAGGAAAACGATCAACCGGTTTTTACAATCGATAAATCATCCACAAATGGAAACATCTACTTAGTTCCACCAGCGGCTAAAACGCATGTTGCGAAAATTAACAAATAGCGCACAAAAAGTTTCTCATGGCACAAGGAAGGTATGAGAATCAAAGAGATTTTCAAATCGAACAGTTAAAAGAAGAAAAACGAGTAGAAGGAAACATTATATAACTCTTCGCCTTCTAGTGGAAGAATTTTGCATAATAGAAGAGTTGAAAATAGGCGAAAACTATTTTTCATGGAAAATGCTATGCTAAGGAAAGATAACTTTTCGAATACGTCTTCCGAAAGAAGAGATAGCGAAAGATGAGTTTCGATCTTTAAGCACCTACCGGGAAATCATTACATTATTTAAAAAAGATAATGATCTACATCTCTGTCGTAACGAATGGCATACAGTAAAAAAAAAATTATCAATAGGGTTTTTAGAAGCTGCGATAGAGCTGCAAACTGAAGTACACTAATATCTCCTACCGATAGAAATGTGAACTACAAAATTCCTCATATACCAGCTTAAAGTTTTTTACAAGGTAAATGGCATTTGGCGTTGGAAGGATTTTTAAATCGGACATGTAGAAGCAGAGATATTGAGATATACAGATAAAGCATGTGCGGCCCCTAGCGGCGAAACTGTATATTATTTTCGGAAGAAAATACACACACAGAGTTTGCTTGGCTAGTAAAATCTGAACGAAAAAGAAGTTCTTCAATCAGTTTTTAGTCCTGAAGATATTGCTGTAAAGGAAAACATAAACTTACGCCCTCTGGTGTCAGACCTGTGCGTCAAAATGATTTAAAATTGTATGAGAAATAGTTTTCAGCGAAACGCTCTCCAACCAAGAAAGAAGTTTTCAAATCGGACTCTTAGAAGCAGAGCTATGGACAAAAATAAGGTATGCATCTACGACTCCTGGCGGACAAACCACACATTATTTTAAGAAGAAAATATTCCGAAAAGCTTTATCGACGTGAGTGGCATCAGTACGCGAAAGAAATTTTTCCATCGAGATTTCAGAAGCACAAATTTTGCTGCAAATGCATTAGAAACAGAAATTAAAACTTAAGCACTATGGTGCCCAAACCATTTTTACCAAAAAAAAAAAAAAATAGAAACTATATGTAAACCATTTCCCATTAGGAGCTGTATCCACTGCAGCAAAAAAAATTCAAATCCGAGTTTTAAAAACAGAAATATCGGGGAAAACGCAATGTACCTTTACGTCCCCTAGCAGAAAATCTATGCGTAACTTGAAAACGTGACTACACCTAAAATAGTCTTCGATATAAATGGAATCGAAAGGAAAAACAAGTTTTTCAATTGGATGTTTAGGAGCAAATATATGGAGCAAACTGTATTTTGAATTCGGAATCTTCTGCATTTACGCCCTCTAGCTGCGAAATTCGGCATCGTATAAAAAAACGAAATGAAGGATCATCATTTGCACATTTCAAGATTCCAAGTGCGAAGAAAATTTTTGATATCGGATTAATAGTTGCAGAGATAGGGTGTCCACAGACGGATGGAGGGACTGAAAAACCGATAGCATGAGCGCGATCTCTTTTGCAAAAGACGTGCTAAAAATTGTTAGGAGTTTTTTAAAAGGAAATCTGGAAAAGCGCATGCCTGAAATATTCTCACATCATTAAGGAATCAGAAAATAATTCGATGCTGGTTTTTCTTCATGGGGTGGGTGGTGTTAATGGTGACCGTGAGCAACTCGATAGGCTATAAGCAGTCTCCCATCCCTACTTTAAGGACATTGGTTGCAGGGAAGGGAGAGCCCAGTGCCGTAAGACAAACACAACATCCGCGACCCACCTGGATTCGAATCGTACCAACCAGAGCGAATAGTTTGAAGACAGCGCTAACAACATTGCGCCATTCGTGCTGCAATACTATGCTCTTTGATCTCGTTTATTGAACATAATACGAGAACTACTGAAAAGGGATATTCAAAGGACAATTAATGATAACAAAGCAAATAAGAAAGATGGCACCGAAATTTCGGGTGTAATGAGCATGTTTTCTGCATCCGTTCTGACGCGAATTAAATTTATCAAAGATATTCAAAGTCAATGGAACCGGTATGAGAAACAGTAGTATCTGACCGAAGAAAGGAGTTTTTCAATCGGGTTTTTAATCCCGCAGATATTGCTATGAACGGAATCATTAGCTTACCCCCCTTGGTGGCAGACTTATGCTTTAAGAAAAATTGGAAAATATATGAGAAATATTTCGCGATGAAAACGCTCTCCAACAAGCAAAGAATTTTTAAAATCGGAATTTTACAAAAAGAGATATCGACAAAAATAAGATATGCATCTACGACCCCTGGCGGAGAGACCATGCATTACTTTAAGAAAAAAATATTCTCAAAAGATTTTTCGATGTGAGTGGTATCGGTCCAGGAAAGAAATTTTTCAGTCATGTTTTCAGGAGCTCAGATTTTGCTGCAAATACATCAAAAGCAGAAATGAACACTTATGCCCACTGGTGGCCAAACCGTTCTTTATCAAATATTAGAAATTATTAGATATATAAAAAAACATTTCCCATCAGGAGATGTATGCGGAACTGGAAGAATTTTTTCAAATCGGAGTTTTAGAAGTAGAAATATCGGGGTAAACGCATTTTACTTTTCACGCCTCCTAGCGGAACGTCAATGAGTTACTTCAAAAGTTTGAAATTATATGAAAAACATGTCCGACAAAAAACGTATTTTTCAAATGGGACTCGTAGAAGAAGAGATATTTCTTAAAATAGGATATACGTCTACGCCCTCTGGTGGAGAAATTATGCATTATTTTAAGAACATATTCCGAAATGGTATATCGACGCGAGCAGTATTCGTCCACAAGCGAATTTTTTTCGATCGAGATTTTAGAAGCTCAGATTTTGCTGCAAATACATTAGAAGAAGAAATTAACACTTTCGCCCCCTCGTGGCCAAACCATTCTCTACAAAATATTAGAAATTATATAAAAAAGATTTCCCATCAGGAGCTGTATGCGATACAGGTATAAATTTTCCAATCGGAGTTTGAGAAGCAGACATATCGGGGGAAACGCAATTTACCGTTAGGCTCCTTAGCGGAAAATCTATGAATTACTTAAAAATTTTGAAATTACACTCACTGAGAATGAAATTTGCACACCAAGAAGGAAGCATCGGATTGAACTGAAATTTTATGGACGTAATGATACAGAAGAATGATACACATGGTGGCAAAACTAGAGCTGCAGGACAATTACAAGGGAATCTGTGGCACGCAGTCCGGTAATCATCAATAGCACGTCGCACCGCCTCGTGCGGCGATACGTGCTGCAATACGGTCTGGCATGGAGGCGAACCGACGCCTAATGTTGTCCTGCGGCAGACTGGCCCGCACGTGTTGGACGGTGTGTTACAAATCCCGGATAGTGCGGCACGGCGGCAGCTAGCGTTTCAACTGGTCCCATACATGCTCGACGCGGGACATGTCCGGAGAGCGGGCAGGCCATGGAAGTGTTCGAACATGACGTAAGTAGTCCTGGGCAACCTGAGCCGTGTGGGGGCGGGCATTATCCTGCTGGTATAGTTCAACTGCAATCCCGGCCATGAATGGGAGCACATGGGGCCGTAGGATCTCATCCACATACCGCTCGCCCTCAGTGATCCACGTGCCACTACTAGAGCCGATCAGTTATCGTAGGCAATGGCTTCCCAGATCATGATGCGTACAGGGGGGGGGGCGCTCTATAGCGAGGTTGAGATTGGCCCGTTGACTCGGGGACCTCCACACCCGGACACGATGATCATCTGTCCCCAAAACGAAGCGGTACTCATCGCTAAACATCACACGTCACCAGTCTGTGGCGTTACACGTCGCTCTGGACTGGCACCACTGCACACGGAGCCGGCGATGTTGTGGTGTTAATGGCAGCACACATAAGGGGAGCTGGGATCGCAGATTCGCTTCCACAATGTGTGGGGAAAAGTTTCGTGGGCACACAGGAACCCCTACATCTGCCTGTATAGTGGATCGGGTCCAAGTGGGATTCGTTCGGGCCTGGCGCACGATCCGTCGATTCTCTCTACCGGTGGTCCTCTTGGTCCGTACGGAGCCGCTCCGCCGTGTGGCAGTGCCGTCACGCGTCCACTGCTCCCAACACAGTTGGACGGTATGGTCCGAACGATCCACGTGGCGGCCAATATGGAGCGCCGACCACCCTGCGGTTTTCAGCCGGATGATCAGGCCTCTCTCAAAGTCCGTAAGTTGCGAAAATCGACATATCTGGCGTACTCTTTCTTCCGTCGGCCGGTGCTCTTCGCTTTTATGGAGCATCGAATACACGCCGGTTTATAAGTCTGCCGGTTTGTGCTCGCAGCGTCACCACAGGGTGTTCGGTCATGCGCACTCACACCAAACGTGGATTATTTTCATTACAGCACGCACTCTAACTATTTGCAAAGTTTCGCGTTTGTAGCATGTTTTTTTCCAGGTGCGCAAATTTCACTGTCCATGATTGTGCATGAAAAACATGTCGCACCGGAAACTGTCCAATAAAGAAGTTATATTTCAAGTCGGACCATTAGAAGCAGAGATATTGGCAAATATGGGATATATATATATAGTGATAGGATTGTACCAATATTGCTCAACTTGAGTAAGGATAAATAATATTTCTGATTTTGTACACTTTAATATTCAAGATACTGCTAACGTGAATGATAAATAAAAGAGTCCCACTGAATATGAAACGCTGAGGTATCATCAAAGGGAAAATCAACAAGGCAAACATCACTTACAGTTTTTCCAATAATTCTTAGGATATTCAGTTTACCCCCTTCTAACTTTTACACCGCGTATTGTACCACCACGAAAGTAACATGTATCTATAGGAAACTGACCAGGCTCAATTGATTGGACGTGCTTGTAGCGCCCCTAGTAGCCAAATACGGAACTTAGCAAAACTAACTCAGAAACCAAGAGAGATACGCAAAAAAGTCCAAATACAAAATGAAAGAGCGGTGTTTAATTAGTACAAAACGACCCTTGGTTCAACAGAAACACTTATAGAAAAGACAAGAAAACGCGAACAAAACGTCATATGTTTGGCTGGTAGCACGCGACAGCAACAGGAAAGTAGTTACGTGACATAACACATAGTCATGCTAATATCACGTTTGACGTAAAGTGACGTCAGACAGCGGAAGGGCTATTAATGATGGTGGTGATTGAGGTCGGCAGGTAGATGGCTATCTTCACGAATAACGAGTAATGTGATATGGTCTTGCTGTACGCAAATGTCAGCAGAATACAAAAAAGGCTGCGAGGTTGTATAGAGTACGTTTTCCCACTCATTAGCATCCAGCTGCACAGATAATTGCCAAAGTTGTTCGGCGCATGTGAGAAACAGGAAGCTTTACTGAGAGTCATCGTTCCGGTCGTCCCATTGGTGCCGGTGTGCGAGTACATCCTGCGGATGTTTTGCGTTATGTTCTTGCAAATCCCTGAAGTGGTACGACGGCAGTGAGCAGTGCGGGTGGATTATCGGCATCACAGGTGTGGCAAATCTTGAACGAACATAATGCGCATTCCTACCGTGATGCTGTCGTGCAAACCCTGATCTCTGGAGACCTGTAAAGGCGGTATGACTTTTGTAACTTCGTCTTGAACACCTTACAGGAAAAGCCGTGGTTTGTGGACAACATCCTATGGACTGACGAGTCAACATTTAGAAGGGGTGGGATTATCAGTCACCAGAACTCCCACTACTGGGATGTGAGAAATCCACACATGACGAGACAAGCACGTCATCAAGTACGCTGGTCACTTAATATGTGGTGTGGACTGTGGCAAACATACGTAATTTGACATTGTGTGCATTGAGGGAAATTTAACAGATCATTGTTACTTGCAGCTGTTATGTGGTCTAGTAAGCAATTGGTTGGTTGATGTCCTTTGAATACGTTACCACGCATATGGTTTCAACATGACGGCTGCCCTTCCCACAAAACCTTTCCAGTTCGCTCGTTCTTATTTTGCACGTTCTGGAACAATATTATTGGGTATGGTGGTTGTACACGGAATAACAGCCACGGTTACCCGACCTAACACCGATAGACGTCTTTCTTTGGGGATACCTGAAGGATCAGGTGTACTCTACGGAACCTTCCAGCGTGGCAGATTTAAAGGAACGTATTGTCGGGCCTGCAATTCTGTAACCCCTGCGACGATGCATGCTGTTCCAGATGCATTTCTGTTCCCAGTTCAGATCTGCATCGTCGCTGATTGTGCACACTTCAAAAAATGCCTACGGCAGAATACTCGCCAGGGTAGTTGCACCTATACTACACGAACTGTGTGCTGCGTCTGTGTTGTTTTGAGTGTAATTTAAATGTTTACTAATTTAACACGCCGTATTTTCTGTAAGTGTTCCTATTAAACCAAGTGTTGTTTTGTGTTAATTAAACACCGCTCTTTCATTCTGTAATTGGTCTTTTTTGCGTATCTCTCTTGGTTTCTGAGTTAGTTTTGATAAGTTCCGTATTTCGCCACTAAGGGCGCTACAAGCACGTCCAATCGATTGAGCATGGTCACTTTCCCATAGTTACACGTTACTTCCGTGATGGTTCGGTACGCAGTTTAAAGGTCTGAGGGGGGTAAACGGACTTCCCTAAGAACCCTGTATGACTGTTCAGTAATAGTTCCTTTGTCTTCAGCTTTGGGCAAATGAGAGTCTAAAGACCCCCCCCCCCAAAAAAATATATATATATACCTGGCTGGATATCTGATCTTGATGGAATGAATCCGTCGGCAGGGTGACCTCTACTTGGATAAATGCTGAATGAGGCGCATGTTACTCAAATTTGTTTGATGTAATATGGCGGTAGAACACTGTTCGGTTTTAGGACTAATGCCCATGATATCACCTGAAGAAGATAAGCAGTGCTGCCTATTCAGGATGTTGTTTCAAAAGAGTGTCGTTCTCAGAGTGTCACTTTGCTGCTTTTGCTACCACAGGCACAATACAGCAGTATCTACACTGGTTTTCATAAATTAAGCAACAAACCAAAAACTTGCGATAATTGGGCGAAATATAGTTCAAATTGCACGAAATTTTCATATGTTACGAGCGAAAGCATACAGCATCGATTTACGGTAGGCAAATGAGTGGAACTTGCAGCGCTTTATGCAAATAAACAAGAGCTTAAAACCAACTGTTTCAAAGGTAGTCCTCAAATCATGTGCGGATGTGAATGACAAGATTTCGAGATAGCGGTTTTGTTAATATGGCTTCGAGACGTCATTTACCAGCGAAATTACGCTACAGAGCGATAGGCCGACTTGAAGCACAGCAACGGCAACCGGACGTCGCAAGATGACTCAACGTCGATCGTTTTGTGGTCAGCAGGATGTGGCAGCAGTTCCAAGCCATGGGTGCAGCTTCCCGACGGTACAGCGAAGGTAGGCCAAGGGCGACGACTTCCGCGGATGACCGGTATTTGCGGCTTGCGGCAGCCACCAGACGGACGATATCAGCTTCGACGGTACGCAGAAGGTTGCATGCAGAAGGACTGATCGCTCGGCGAACGGAACTATACGTGCCCCCTCAACCCCCGCCACCGGATGGAACGTTTCAGTTGGGCACAAATTCAAATGAACTGAACTCAAAATCATTGGTTGTCGGTTCTGTTCACTGATGAGTCGCGATACAGTATACAGAGTGATTCTCACCGAGTTTATATCTGGGGAGAGGACGGCACGGGGTATCTTCCCTCTAATACCCAGGCAAGGGACACCTATGGTGGTGGTAATGTTCTGGTGCGGAGATGCATAACGTTGGGCGGCCGTATGGAAACCACAATTCTCAGAGGTATAGAGAAGACATCCTGGACCCTATTATTCGTTGGTATGCGGTCGCAATTGGCGATACATTTTTACTGCAGCGGACAACTCCCGCCCTCACACAGCTCGTCTCGTGCACTAGTACCTGGAACAGGAGACTATATAGTCAGTATGGAGTAGCCAGCACGCTCATCCGATCTGAATCCCATTCAGCATGTCTGGAATACTGTAGGGAGGTGTGTTGCTGGCCTCCAAATCCATTCCCCAACCGTGCAATGGCTACGCACTGCTTTGATCGAACAATGGATGCAGATACCCAACGAACTGCTCGACACCATAATTAACCGCATGGAACATCGCTATCGGGCTTGTATTGCTGTTAAGGGTAACTACACTCCGTATTGAAGTACCTTTTCCTATTTCATCTTGATACCTGTATGTCTGTATTTTCATATTTGCATCACTCATGCAAAAAGGAAATGCTTTGTACCACATGTTCTTACGTTTTTTGTTGCATTAGGTCTGATAAAGCTTACCACCAAATTTCATCCGAATCGGTTGCACACTTTTTGAGTTATCACGATTTTTCCATTTGCTGCTTAATTTATGGAAACCAGTGTATGTGCAACATTTGAAAAAATAATTTTGCATACATTAATTTTCACCATGAAAATGATGAATCGGCCGTTTTCCGGGTTTTGCGGATGCACAGTTTTTCTGCTCGATGACGGAAATTCACTTTCTGTTTTTGCACTATGTCAACACTTCTAAAATGACTATACCCGTAATTACTCTGTCGCTGGTGAGCTAAACCAATGAGCACAAGATTTCATGTGTTTTCATTTCGCAAGGAACAGAGTGTTTAGGTATGTTTCTAGAATCAGCAAATGGTGTTAATGCGAATTAGCATTTTTCACAATGTGTTCTCCTCAAAAACTCCGATTTGAAAGTTCTCTTTTGCATGAAATTACTGTAGCCACACTCAAATATTCCTGGTGAAACATTTTCTTTTCGCAATAGTAAATGCAAATTTAAGTGAGGTACTAGTTAAGAACTAGACGTAAGATACTAGTTCATAACTAGTACCTCACGTCCCACGGGGCTGATGGAAAAAAATTATGTAACATCCACAACTTGTAATTTAGATTGATGTTATTTCACAGTCTTTACGATTTTGAAGAGGCATAGACTTACATTCATTTGGCCAATCAATGTATTAGCTTCCAGCATTACCTCTGTTACACTCAAAACGTCTCATTTCGGAAACATTAACTTCATCAGTCTGCAATGGCCACTACTAAAGGGACCCATGAATTTTCCAGCTTTCGAGGTACACGTTTCTGTGATGTAGTGAATATTTCGACTGTTAGCTTTATGATACTTCCCTTTATACAATTTTTTAACAGGATCTGGCTGCAACGAAATTTACTGTTCTGCTTAAACTTTGAATTTACCAGATGCATCCATTTGCTCTCGGTAGGGTAGCAGTGCATTCATACATTCATGTTTATTAAAAACAGAACACCTAAAAGGAGTCGAGCTACGACTTTGATTTTTAAAGGATGTGTTCATTAGGCAATATAGAATAAATGATTAGCATCTCGGTGTCATACATACCAGGCGCGTCGATGTAGCTTATAATCGGTATGTCCACTTCTAGCTTGTATCACCTGCTGTACCCGCTACTGCATCGAATCAAATAATGCGTGAATGGCATTCTGTGACATAGGCCACCAGGCTGTATTGACCCGAGTCCAAAGTTCATCAAAAGTTGCTGCCGGACGGTCGTACTGCTGCACCTGTCGTTTGAGCATGTCAAGAAGATTTTTCTTTGGCGATACATCCGGCTATGTCGCCGGCCACGTTATCACTGAAGAAAGCACGTGTTGTCGCTGCAACATGCAGTGTGGCATTATCCTGGCTGAAACATGGCTCCGGGACGTTCTCCAGGTACGGAAGTGCGAGCTATATAATGTCGTTGACGTAACGGGCACTCGTTATGGTGGTGCGGACTCTCGCGAGAGATGATCATCTTTCGTACACGATAGCGTCACAAGCCATAATGCCTCGTGTTGGTGCAGTATGCTTGGTGCGAATACACTACTTCCGATGCCTCTCCCGTCAGTGGACCCAGATGCATTTTCGCCTAAACAGAAAGCGTTTCGTCGGAGAACACAGTTTTGTGACGTTTGTCAAGAAACTCCCTTCGTTCGATTCAACACTGCAGGCGGGCATTAACGAACTGTAATAACCGGGGACGTACTGTTACGTCCGACATGAGAAAAATGCATCACAGTTCTCAACTGCTGCGCCTACGCCGTTGATGACGCAGAACTGTCATTCAAAGATATTCTCACGAAATGACGGATTTCCCTCGTTTTTTTCTGTGTACGACGTCCAGAGCCTTCTTTTTGTGTCCTTCACCATTCTTCGTACCATTCCCCGCACGTTCTTGCCACGACTTACACACTACGCCCCACACGACCGGCCATCTCTGGAAGGGAAGCACTGCAGTCTCTCATGCCGATAATTCGACCTATGTCAAACTTGCCGATGTAACTGTACGACTGTCTTACACGACGACGAGGCATCCTTACCCACTGCTGACCAAGCGCTGGACATACCGATCGAGTTACGCGGCGCTTGTAACAGAAAAAACAGCCGGTTTCTGGGCTGTGATGTTGCGCGATCTGATTTACCTAGAGGCGGTACGCATGCACTTATGACGCCAAAATGATAATAATTTCTGCGATATTGTCAGATTAGCATATCCTGTAAACATCAAAGTCGTAGCTCGACTCCTTTCAGGTGTTCTTTTTTTTTTTTTTTTATGAACATGAGTTGAATTTGGTGTTACAGTGGCGGTCTTTTCTAAAGTTCCATCTGAAAAGAAAATTGCAACGGTTATCTGATGCCGTGGTTAAGGTTTTTCATAAATTTCTCAGCCTTTTTCCTTTCCAAGATTTATTATTAAATGGTTTAGCACGACGCACGATAGCTTTTGTTTCAGTATTTGATAATCACAATCATTTCCTGACCGTATAGCTCTAAAAATCAGAAATCAGCAATGCATTTTACCCCTCAGTTTAGCATTGGAGTTAATTTCCCTCTCAGTTGCGTAACGATACATTGTGTGCATCATCATATACTGTTCAATTTGGATTGATAACCCTGGTCTAAAAGGTTTTCTTTTTTTTTTTTTTTTTTTTTTTTTATTGGAGGTTTAACGACCACCGTGAGCAACTCAATGGGCTATAAGCAGTCGCCCGTCCCTAATTTAGGGTCACTGGTTCCAGGGAAGGGAGAGAGCCAGTGCCGTAAGACAAACACAACATCCATGCCTGACCGGGATTCGAACCCGGACCCCTTACGGACGAATGATCAGAGGCCAGTGCCTTAGACCACTGCGCCACCGGGGCGGCTAAAAGGTTTTCATAATATGGGCATTAAATATGTACTGTTGTTCCACATTAGTGCTTGTAGGCATGTAAAAGGACACTACATATTTTCATTGTCATATTTCGCCACCGGACATGTTATGGGTGGCAACACTGTTTTTTTCACAGGTAGATAATATGTAACCGCAACCGAATCGCCATTGCTGTTTTTTACATTGTAGGAGAAACATGTGCTGCATGTTTATGAGCAAAAGTTGGCGAAATGGAGAAAAGAGATCGTCGCAGATGTATTAATATTCCAGATATGGTTTGCCATGTGTGCGGACAGTATATTATAAAATCGCAGAGTCGTCCATTGACCAAGACTGTGAGCAAAGCCCACTATTTGTATTTTGGATGTCATGTTGGAGATCAAAATAAAATGTGGGCTCCACATTTCTGCTGCATTCTCTGCTTTGATGGCCTGAGTGAATGGCTGAAATCCGTACCTTTCGCATTTCCGATTATTTGGCGTGAGCTAACTGATTAAGTGGAAGATTGTTATTTTTGTTTAACCAAAGTGAGTGGCATTTCAAAGAAGAATATAAGTAAAATACAGTATTAAAATTTGCCATCAGCTTTGAGGCCTGTTCCGCATGGGAAAGATTTTCCTATACCATTACCTCCATTTGACTGTGAAGAAATAGATTCATATTTATCCAATGAAGATATGGACGCACATGAAGATCCGGATCCTACATACACTCCTAAACATTGAGACGAGCCTCACTGGATGGAGCAAAATAAACTGAATGGTCTCGTTTGAGACCTACATCATTCCAAACAACAAGCTGAACTTTTATGTTCCCGACTGCAAGAGTGGAACCTGCTAGCGAAGAGTATACGTGTGTCAGAGAAATAGAAATTTGGTTCTATGCTCTTTCTATGAAATGCAAGATGGTATGCGTTTTTGTTCAGATATTCCGGGGCTAACGACAGAATTAGGAATATCTCACAATCATACAGAATGGTGTTCATTTATCGACTCATCCAAGGTTAGTTTAAAAGTTGTCCTTTTGTCCAAGGAAAACCAGAAGCCTTACATTCCAGTAACACATGCTGTAGGAATGGAGGAGAAGTATGAAAGCATGGACAAAAGTTTCACTGCAATAACATATGACCAGTTTAGGTGGTCAATATGAGGTGATCTGAAAGTGATATCACTCTTGCTCGGGCTTCAAAGTGGCTTCACCAAATTTTATTGTTTTCTTTGTATGTGGGACAGTAGGGTTACAGCCGAACACTACGAACGGACAGACTGGCCTAAACGAGATATCTTCATGCCTGGAGAGACTATGTTCGTCACAAGCCCCTAGTTAATCCCTATGATGTGCTGCTTTTACCACTTCATATCAAACTGGGGCTGGTGAAAAACTTTGTAAAGGTTATGGACAAATCTGACCCAGGTTTCTTGCACTTAAAGCAAAATTTCCGCAATTAAATGATGCAAAACTCAAACTGGGCATCTTTGTTGGTCCTCAGATACGGAAACGACTGCTTGATCCTGTTTTAACCGAAAAGCTAAAGAGCACAGAGCTCCCCGCATGGCAATCTTTTACATCTGTGGTCATAAGATTTCTGGATAACCACAAAGAGGGCAACTGCAGACAACTGATTCCCAACCTTCTCAAGAACTGTAAAAATCTGGGTGCCGGATGTCCTAAAAACTAAAAAATACATTTCCTCTATTTGCATCTGGACTTCTTTTTTGACAACTGTTGAGCAGTCAGCGATAAAAAAGAGAAAGGTTCCACAAGGCATCCTAAACGTTGGAGCAGAGGTATCAAGGCAGGTGAGATCCCTCAATGGTGAGTGATTACTGCTGGTTTTTGCAGGAGTACAACATGAACATAATAGAAAAAAATGAGCTACTTGTATGGGTATACGAGTATGTGTGTATACATTTGCATTTGTGTTTATATTGTTTACTCTATTTCTTATTTCTTTTCTTTTGCTGTATCATATGCAGTGATATATGAATATGATATTTATACTTTGTAACACTAATTCTTTAGCTAACAAGACACATAAATGCTGTAACAGATTACAATGCGAAGCTGTAATGGATTACAATGCGAAGCTGTAATAGATTACAATGCGAAGTTGTAATAAATCATTACAATGTGAAGCTGGATGTGTTCATCTTGCACTGTATACACTGAGTGGCCTAATTATTATGACCACTAGACCATTTTATGCAAAGTAGCTATCTCGCGGATGCTGCTGACGCAAGATGGCTGAATCGGTATAAAAAGAAGGGAACACTGAAGGCATGGAATGGCTAATGACGTGCATTGCGCAAGAAATAATGGGTACAAGACGAGATCTAACGGTCTTTGAACGTATGCCGATCGTCTGTGCTCGAAGCATTGGTGCAAGAATTAGCAAAACGGCTGCACTTATGAAATGTTCGAAGTCAGCAGTGATTAAAGTTTACAGAGAATGGACCACCAGCCAAAAAACCGGATCAAAGTGCAATACATGTGGCTGCAAACGGCTACTGGATGCTCGAGGGGAGCAGAGAGTAGGAAGATTTGTTCAGTCCAACAGACGAGCAACACTTCATCAAATTACAGATAATCTGAATCACGGACCACTTCCGATGGCCTCTCAACGTAAAATTTGCAGCACGTTAAGTCGAATAGGCTAGACACGCAGACGGCCTATCCGTAAGCCATTGTTATCTGCAGCGAACAAGAAGAAATGCTTCCAGTTCGCTCAGGAACACAAGAATTGGACAGTAAATGAGTGGGAAAGGTTGATATGGTCGGAGGAATCACATTTTCAACTACACTATGCAGATGGAAGGGTGAAGATATGGAGACAGCAGTACGAAAGTACGGACCCATCTTGCATCGTCACTACTCTTCAAGCTGTTGGAGGCAACGTTATAGTCTGGAGCGTGTTTTCGTGGGACTTTTGGGGCACTTTGATTGGTATGGAGCAAAGTCTGATCGCCCATAGGTATTTAAACATCGTTTCCGACAACGTCGACGCAGTTATGTTGATGGTTTATCCCAGTGGAGATGGATACTTCAAACAGGACAATGCTCCATGTCAGAGTGCCCACATTGTACGTGAATGGTTTGAGGAGTATCATGGAGAGTTTTACATTGGCCTTCTGAATCACCAGATCTCAATCCAATGGAGATTTGCGGTATGAAGTCGAAAGGGGCATTATATAGCTGAATCCGCTACCATGAAATCTTCAAGCCACTTACCAACATTTAAGACCATACCAAAACGAATTCAAGCAGTAATAAGGGCAAAATATGGCCCAGCAATGTACTATTCAGGTGGTCATAATTATTTGGGCCCTAAGTGTATATGTATCTGGAAATATAGCAAATATTCATACACAAAAAACTGTACGTGATGGAGAGTTTTTGCAGTCATATTTGAATTCAGCACTCCGAAATCATTTAAAAACACCTTATTTCCCCCATCTTATGAAAATAAAGTTTAAAAAGGTTGTGAAAACACAACACAAAAAAAAGTTACGTTATAAGGTTATGCTAGTGTAATTTTTGTAAACGCATAGCTCACACTACGACAAAGGTTATCGACATATTTACCAGCCATTTTTGATGGGAAAGTCTTCTAATAGTTGACACAGCTGAGTATTTTTGTTGAAAACCATATTTTGGCATCAATTAACTGAATTTGGGGAAGTTTTTCACGGTATTGTTGTAATTATCACCAAAAATGTCCATTCAGAATTTTTCACTGAATCCTTAGATGCATTTTTCCGCACAAAAAGAATCTGCTACAATTCTGAGAAAGAAAATATTTTTCCATCGAAGACTAATAAACATGCTCAAATTCATCGCCGTACAAACTACGAAATTGCAGTTTTAGAAAACTACTCTGATGTGACACCTTAATGTACCTTAAAAAACTTTGGCATACTGATTGCGAGACCTTTGCCAGGAGGTATATTCGTTAACTCAAAGGTTTTCGACCAAATTCCAGTAGTTTTGCATTATCACCTGTCCCGTGAGCAGTAAACACTGAGGGAGGTTACTTTCCCCTAATTAAAGAGGTCAAGTCAAAAGAGTAAGCTGGCGCACAAAGGCACCCTTAACCATTCTACAACAGGGGGCTGGTGACACCTAACACCTCTGTACAAGAGATTGTGGAGAATTTAGCAAATGCAAAGTTGTCAATCAAGAAAACTGGTCATCATGAGAGCATTATTAATTTTCATACTGTATCTAAGGGCATTGGTATAATGTATGAATTATATTTTAGAACTAGGAGAGTTTGGTGTTTGTACCTTTCCATAAAAGTTAATCAAAGAAAAAATTTCTTTTAGCTTGAGAAGGAAATGCAAACTATTTTCAAGCGGATTTTTTTTTCTTTTTTGATTGGAGGTTTAAGGACCACCGCGAGCACCTCAATGGGCTATAAGCAGACACCCGTCCCTAATTTAGGGTCACTGGTTCCAGGCAAGGAAGAGAGCCATTGCCGTAAGTAACAACACAACATTCATGCCTCACGAGGATTCGAACTCGGACCTCTTTCGGACAAATGATCAAAGGCCATCGCTTAGATCACTGCGCCACCGGGACGGAATTTTCGGGAAAGAAAAGAGCTCATGTCATGCTAGGAGAAATACTCAGATCAAGACCATAAAAGAAACTAATTCCTGTCAGTATGTTATTTCTTATCATCGCGGAAGGAAATGTTGATCCTTCTTTGTGACTCATTATTCAGTAATTATGTTTTAGAGAACATAACTCTACAAAGCTTTAAGAAGAGTTAAGCCCTACAAACGCTGTTAATGATAAAAACTGCAAGGTATTTTTCTATTGAAACTACAAGACATATAGGCAGGAGTACTTACAGATAAAATAACGAATGACTTTGTTTGGCAATCCTTGTCTTTTCTTTTATTGTTTGAGCAAGAAATCGCAGTTTTTGCTGATTCTGTTTTCTCAAAGAAAAAAATCTTTTGTCAACACAACACGAAATCCAAGAGTAAAACTCATGGTCAGTTAGTTGTCTATATCGAATGGCATTTCTTTCTATTAAACCTTGCATTTTATGACATGGCTTTTTGAAACAGCTTGAGCTAAACTTCTGCAAACTGTTGCGACGACAGTTATATACCTAAGAGTGCTGCATGAAGTTCAAATTACACTGACGGAAAAAAATCTCAACACCACGAAAAAATAGTTGTAGAGGAATGAAATGGCGGCAATACATTTGTATAGGTACCATATTTAATCGATTATGGTTTCAAGATCACAGCTTAATGTAAGCGCGAGAAGAGCCATTTTAAATGTGAAATGCTGGTACATTAATAACCTGTGTAACCGCCAGAATGTTGAAAGCAAGCACGCAAACGTTCATGTATTGTGTCGTACAGGTGCTGGATGTCAGTTTGTGGGATGGAGATCCATGCCTGTTGCACTTGGTCGGTCAATACAGGGACGGTTAATGCTGGTTGGGGGTGACGCTGGAGTTGTCGTCCAATGATGCCCCATACGTGCTCGATTGGTGAAAGATCTGGTTATCTAGCAGGCCAAGGCAACATGTCGACACTGTGTAGAGCATGTTGGGTTACAACTGCGGTATGCGGGCGAGCGTTATTCTGTCGGAAACCACCCCCTGGAATGCTGTTCATGAATGGCAGCACAACAGGTTGAATCACCAGACCGACGTACAACTGTGCCGTCAGGGTGCGTGGGATAACCACGAGAGTGCTCCTGCTGTCATAGGAAATTGCTCCCCAGACCATAACTCCAGGTGTAGGTCCAGTGTGTCTCGGCCGCAGACAAGTTGGTTGCAGGCGCTCACCTGGCCGCCTTCTAACCAACACACGGCCATCACTGGCACCCAGGCAGAACCGGCTTTCATCAGAAAACACGACAGATCTCCACTCCGTCCTCTAATGAGCTCTAGCTTGACATCACTTACGTCGCAAACGGTAGTGGTTTGGAGTAAGTGGAATGCACGCTACAGGGCGTCTGGCTCGGAGCTGTCCTTCAAGTAACTGATTTGTAACAGTTCGCTGTGTCACTGTGGTGGCAACTGCAGCTCGAATTACTGCCGCAGACGCGGTACGATGCGCCACGTCCATACGCCATACACGGCGGTCTTCCCTCTCAGTAGTGCCACGTGGCCGGCCGGAACCGGGTCTTCTTGAGGCAGTACCTTCCCTTGACCACCGCTGCCAACAATCATGCACAGTGGCTACATTCCTGCCAAGTCGTTCTGCAATATTGCGGAAAGAAAATCCACCTTCTCGTAGCCCTATTACACGACCTCGTTCAAACTCCGTGAGCTGTTGATAATGGCTTCTTCGTGTTCTTAAAGGCATTCTTGACTAACATCAACACACTACGTCGAATCTCAACGATAACTAACGCTCACGAACGTTACAGCGCGTATTTACAGCAAACCTGCTTTGCATGTTCCGAAGGGCGCTACTAGCGCCACACGTATGCGCCGAGCGCGAAATTTGCATAGACGTCATCTTACAGATGTACTCTCACCGCCTACCAACTGTCGTTTATCTAACACAACCCCTTCTCGGTGTTGGGATTTTTTTTCCGTCAGTGTAATAGATAGGCTACAGGGAAAAATGTTTGATTGATGAATATTTCATTATAATATTTAAGTTTTGGACTCATTTTGCACAAGCATTTATTGCTTCAAATCTAAGAATTCTCAGATGTAGATTCTGGATGTAGCCATTGACCTGATTACCCCACTACTTCCATCCTTAAACCTCTCTTCTACTGAATCCACTGCTATAGTTTCGGCCCTGAAACTTATCAAGAACCGGACTTATTTTAAATTTAATAACATCACCTACCGCCAGGATTTCGGTACCCCAATGGGGTCACCTCTTTCCCCCGTCCTGGCAGAAATAGTACTGCAACACGTCGAACATACAGTTTTTCATAATGGTACATTCCAACCATTACTCTATATACGATATGTCGACGATGTTTTAGTTTTTTGGCAATACTCACTTAGTGAATTAGACACTTTTGCTGCCTCTTTATCAGCCGTCTTTCCCACTATTTCCTTCACCCAAGAGTTAGAAACCTCCAACTCCCTTCCGTTCTTAGATATTTTATTACGACGCACCCCATCTAATGACATTCAAACCTCCGTCTACCTAAAACCCACTTGTTCACCTACCCTCATTCCATATAATTCGTACACACCACTTCCCTATAAACATAGTTCTATTTCATCTTTAATCTGTAGGGCTTATAGTCATTCATCCACCAAAAGATCTTTAAAACTAGAATTACACAGGATTTTTAATCTAACAAAGGTTTCCGGTTATCCCGGATATCTATTTACAAAATTGTTACGCAGGTAACAACGACGGATCTCCACAACGTTACAGCCAATACGTGATGAAGTAACCATAAAATACGTGGCATCCATCCCCTTCCATCCAACCATTGTACCGATCTTACAAAATTCATGCAAAAAATACGATTGTTCCTTTGGTGTTTCTTCGGAAAGTTTGTTCAATTTGACCAAATCAGACCGAGATCCGACATCAATCTTAGATAAATACGGCGTTTATTCGGTACCACTGAACTCTTTATCAACTACCTCACAGTCTACTTCTTACGTGGGATCCACTTGTAGATCATTAAAGACACGAATTACAGAACACAAATACAGTGTTCTTACACATGCCTTAACAACTTCTTTAGCGCGAGAGGTACTAAAAGGAGAGCACTATCCTGACTGGAACAATGTAAAACTCTTATTGACGACCAAAACTAAAAATGGCCTGTTATTTCTCGAGAGCTTGTATATTTATCATTTGAATGAACAATGTTGTAATTATGAAGCTCCATCCAATATACCAGCACCTTGGCGATACCTACTGAAAAACCAAGAAACAAGATTAGACAACCATTGATTTTATTGTACATATATAAAACTCAGGCGAGGGAACTTTGACCTTCATTTTATATTTCTTATATTTATGACAACCATTATGTGTTTTTTACCCTACAGGTTATTTTAAATGTATGTATTTTATGACCTCATACTGTTCCGACTTGTACGCATGCGCGGTCTTTGCCCATAACCACACGTGTATATAACCACTACGTTTCATGTGCACCTTGCGAGTTTTGGTGCCTGATGATGAACCTATAAGTCGTAGGTTCGAAAGATCTCGCAAGTTTTTAACATTAAACCTTTTTAAACCTCAATGGAATGAGTTATTTGTGTCGTCATGGTTTTAACTGTGTATACTTTTGATACCGGTGATACGTCTTAGCTTCATTTGAGTGTTGTAATTGGTTTGAGCTAAAGTGTTCGTGCTTAGACAGCTATCTTCTTTATTTGTGTATCAATCAGCACGATAGTGTCTTCATCATATCATTCTCAGATCACATAGAAAATTTTTATTATCGATTCGTATGGATAATAAATAAACGTTTTAACAAGTTCTATCTTGATGATGATATGCAAGAATTCACTGTCATCCATACGGCCAGCTGTTTAACCAATGAAAAGTAATCGGTTGTTGTGCATTTCATTTGAATTAGAGGCCATTTCTTTACGGATTTGTGCGGTGTGTGTATCATGAAAGGCGGCTTCAAAATTTCATGTTTGTATCAGCGACGTTACATTTTCTGGAAATCTGGCATTTATAACCTTTCACGTCGTTTGTCCTGCCCATCAATTCATGTTCAAAACAGAAAAGAAGAAGAAAGTTGATACGAAATTTTCGGGTGTAAAGGGCACGACTTTTGAGTCCGTTCTGAAAGGAATTAAATTTATCAAAGCTATTCAAAATCAATGGAACCCGTATAGAAAACGTACCTGACCGAATAAAGAAGTTTTTCAATCGGGTTTGTAATCCCGCAAATACTGCGGTAAACGGAATCCTGAACTTACGCCTTCTGGTTGCAGACTTGTGCGTTAAGAAACATTTGAAATTATATGAGAAACATTTTGTAGGGGAAATGCTTTTCTACAAAGAAATAATTTTTCAAATCAGACTCTTGGAAGCAGAGATATTGACAAATATGTGACATGCATCTACGCTCCCTGGCGGGAAAAACATGCGCTATTTTAAGAAGAAAGTATTCTCAAAACGTTTTTCGATACGAGCGGTATCGGTCCAGAAAAGAATTTTTTTAGTGGAGTTTACAGAAGCTCAGATTTAGCTGCAAATAAATCACAAGCAGAAATTAACGCTTAAGCCCCTTGATGGCTAAACCATTCTTTACCAAATATTGTAAATTATATGGAAAACATTTCCAATCAGGAGCTGTATGCGATACAGGAAGAATTTTTCAAATCGGAGTTTTGGAAGCAGAAACATCGGGGAAAACGTAATTTACCATAACATCCCCTAGAGAAAAGTCTGTGAGTTATTTCACATATTTGAATTTATATGAAAAACATTTTGCACCGGGAACGCTATCCAACAAAGAAGGAAATTTTCCAAGCGGACTGTTAGAAGCAGAGATATTGACAAAAATAAGATATTCGTCTACACCCCTGGCGGAGACACCATGCAATATTTTTAGAAGAAAATATTCCAAAAAGGTTCATCGACGTAAGTGGTATCGGTCCACGAACGAATTTTTTCAATCGAGATTTTAGGAACTCAGATTTTGTGGGAAATACATGAGAAGCAGAAATTAAAGCTTACGCCTCTTGGTGGCATAACAATTGCATGGCAAAAATCAGAAATGTATGCAAAACATTTCCCATCAAGAGCTGTAGAAAAAATTTCAAATCAGAGTTTAAGAAGTGTAGATATCGGGGAAAACGCAATTTAATTTTACGTCATCTAGCGGAAAATCTATGCTTAACTTAAAAAAGTGACTATACCCAAAACACTCTTTGGCATAATTGGAATCGAGAGGTAACAAGATTTTATCAATCGGATGTTTAGAAGCAAATATATGGAATAAAATGTATTTTGAATTTGATGTCATCTGATTTACGCCCTCTAGCGGCGAAATCGTACATGGTAAAGAAAAAACGAAAGGAAGGATCATCATTCGTATATTTCAAGCTTCCAAATGCAAAAAGGATTTTTCAAATGGGACTAATAATTGCAGAGATATGATGTCCATAGACGAACGTCCGGACGGAGGGACAAACTGATAACATAAACACGATATTTTTTTGTTTACAAAAGAAGTGCTAAAAATCGTAGCACATGCTGTAAAGCTGAAGGAAATACATAGCTGCGTTTATCGCAGCTTGGCTAATAACACGACTGATGATTCGTCACAGAAAATATTTTCATTTGCCACGGCACAACGAAAAATAATTCAACAAATGCAGTTTCTAACAAGAAAGATGACACCGAATTTTCGGGTGTAATAAGCACGTCTTTTGAATCCGTTCTGAAGCAAATTAAATTGATCAAAGCTATTCAAAATCAATGGAACTGGTATGGAAAACAATAATATCTGACGGAAGAAAGAAGTTTTTCAACAGGGTTTTTAATCCCTCAAATATTGCTGTAAACGGAATCGTGAGTTTACGCCCTCTGGTTGCAGACTTATGGGTTAAGAAAAACATGAATTTATATGACAAACATTTCGCACCGTAAACGTTCTCCAACACCGAAAGAATTTTGCAAATTAGACTCTTAGAAACAGAGATATCGACAAAAATAAGATGTGACTTTATGTCCCCTGGTGGGAAAACTATGCATTATTTAAGGAAGAAAGTATTCTCAAAAGGTTTTGCCATATGAGCAGTATCGGTCAAAGAAAAAAAAAATTAGTCGAGTTATGTTCAAAGGATTTCCCATCAAGAGCTGTATCCAGTGCAGAAAGAGTTTTTCAAATCGGAGAATTAGAAGCAGAGATATAGGGGAAAACGCAATTTACCTTTACGCCTCCTAGCGGAAAGTCTATGAATTACTTGAAAATTTTGAATTCATAGGAAAAACATATCACACTAGAAACACTATCCAACTAAGAAGTAATTTTTTTTAAATCGGACTCCTAGAAGTAGAGAAATTGAGAAAAATAAGATATACATCTACGCCCCCTGACGTACAAACCATGCACTATTTTCAGAAGGAAATGTTTCGAAAATGTTTATTAAAGGTTTATCGACATGAGTAGTATCGGTCTACAAACGACGTTTTGTTCAATCGAGAATTTAGAAGCTCATATTTTGCTGCAAATACATCAGAAGCGGAAATTAAGGCTTACCTCCCTGGTGGCCAAACCAATTTTTTACAAAAATTAGAAATTATGTGCGAACGATTTCCCATCAGGAGCTGTGTCCGGTGCAGAAGGAATTTTTCAAATCGGAGATTTAGAAGCACAGATATAGGGAGAAACGCAATTTACCTTTACGCCCCCTAGCGTAAAGTCTATGAATTACTTGAAAGTTTTGAAATTATATGAAAAACACGTGACACTGAAAACAGTATCCAACAAAGAAGGAATTTTTCAAATCGGACTCCTAGAAGTAGAGATATTGACGAAAATAATATATACATGTCCGCCCCCTGGCGGATAAGCTTTGGAATATTTTAAAAAGAAAATATTCCGAAAATGTTTATCGATCTGACTGGCATCCGTCCACGAAAGAATTTTTTCAATCGATATTTTTTGAAGCTCAGATTTAATGGCAAGTACATCAGAAGCAAAATTAACACTTACTTCCTCGGGTGGCTAAAGTATTATTTACCAAAAATTTGAAATTACATGCAAAAGATTTTCCGTCAGGAGGTGTATCCGCTGAAAAAAAAATTTCATGTCGGAGTTTTAGAAGAAGAGTTATCTGAAAAAATGTAATTTACTTTTACGCCCCTTAGCGAAAACTCAATGCGTAAGTTGAAAAAGTAACTATATCTAAAATACTCTTCGACATAAATGGAATCGAAAGATAAAATAATTTTTTCAATCGGATGTTTAGAAGCAAATATGTGGAATAAAACGTATTTTTGAATTCGACATCATCTGCATTTACGCCCTCTAGCGGCTAAATTGTAAATCGTAAAAAAATGAAATAAAGGATCACCATTCGCATATTTCAAGCTTCTAAACGCAAAAATTATTTTTCAAATTGAACCAATAGTTGCAGAGATATCGTGGGTACAGACGAACGGACGGAAAAACCAGTAATATAAGCACGATCTTTTTTACAAAAGACGTGCTAAAAGTATAAAGTGCAGTTTATGCAACTTATTCTCTCACCTCTGAAAAGGGTTATCAAAAGAAATTCTAGAAAAAATATTTAAAGAATAGAAAAAAAGAGACAAAAATGAGTTTTATTCCTAGAGAAAAAGAGAAATGAGAAAACAAGAAAGATGACACCGAATTTTTGGGTGTAATAAGCACGTCTTTTGAATCCGTTCTGACGCAAATTAAATTTATCAAAGCTATTAAAAGTCAATGGAACGGTATGGAAGACAATAGTATCTGACGAAAGAAAGAAATTATTCAGTCGGGTCTTTAATCCCTCAGATATTGCTGTAAACAGGATCGTGGGTTTACGAACTCTTAGAAACAGAGTTATCGACAAAAATAAGATGTGACTTTACGTTCCCTTGTGAGAAAAATATGCATTATTTAAGGAAGGAAGTATTCTCAAAAGGTTTATCCATATGAGCGGTATCGGTCCAAGAAAAAAAAAAAAATTAGTCGTATTTTCAGGAGCCCAGATTTTGCTACAAATACATCAGAAGCAGGAATTTACACTTATGACCCCTGGTGGACAAACCATTCTTTACCAAACATTAGAAATTATGAGAAAAGTATTTTCCATCAGGTCTTGTATGCAATACAGGAATAATTTTTCAAATCGGAGTTTTAGGAGCAGAAAACGCAATTTACTTTTGTGCTCTCTCGCGGAAAGTCTATGATTTACTTGAAAAATTTGAATTCATCATTTATAGGAAAATCATTTCGCATCGGAAACACTATCCAACAAAGAAGTAATTTTTCAAATCGGACTTTTAGAAGTAGAAATATTGACAAAAATAAGATATACATCTAAGCCCCCTGGCGTAAAAACCATGCAATATTTCAAGAAGAAAATGTCCCTAAAAGGTTTGTCGACATGAGTAGTATCGGTCAACAAAATACTTTTTTTTTAATCGAGATTTTAGAAGTTCATAATTTGCTGCAAATACATCAGAATCGGAAATTAATATTTACGCCACCTGGTGGCCAAACCATTTTACAAAAATTAGAAATTATGTTCAAAATATTTCCTATCAAGAGCTGTATCCAGTGCAGAAAGAGTTTTTCAAATCGGAGATTTAGAAGCAGGGATATAGGGGGAAACGCAATTTATTTTTACGCCCCCTAGCGGAAAGTCTATGAATTACTTGAAAATTTTGAATTCATAGGAAAAACATGTCACACTAGAAACACTATCCAACCAAGAAGTAATTTTTTAAAATCGGACTCCTAGAAGTAGAGAAATTGAGAAAAATAAGATATACATCTACGCCCCCTGACGTACAAACCATGCACTATTTTCAGAAGGAAATGTTTCGAAAATGTTTATGAAAGGTTTATCGACATGAGTAGTATCGGTCTACAAACGACGTTTTGTTCAATCGAGAATTTAGAAGCTCATATTTTGCTGCAAATACATCAGAATCGGAAATTAAAACTTACGTCCCCTAGTGGCCAAACCATTTTTTTACAAAAATTAGAAATTATGTGCGAACAATTTCACATCAGAAGCTGTGTCCGGTGCAGAAAGAATTTTTCAAATCGGAGATTTAGAAGCACAGATATAGGGAGAAACACACATTACCTTTACGCCCCCTAGCTTAAAGTCTATGAATTACTTGAAAATTTTGAAATTATATGAAAAACATGTCGCACGGAAAACAATATCCAGCAAAGAAGAAATTTTTCAAATCGGACTCCTAGAAGTAGAGATATTGACAAAAATATGATATACGCCCACGCCCCCCCCCTTGGCGGAGAAACTGTGAAATATTTTAAGAAGAAAATATTCCGAAAAGTTTTATCGATGTGATTCGATCAGTCCACGAAATAATTTTTTCAATCGATATTTTAGAAGCTCAGATTTTATGGCAAATTCATCAGAAGCAAAAATTAACGCTTACGCCCCCTGGTGGTCAAAGTATTCTTTACCAAAAATTCGAAATTATATGCAAAAAAATTTCCATCAGGATATGTATCCAGAGTTATCGGGAAAATTGTGATTTAGTTTTACGCCCCCTAGCGGAAAATGTATGTGTAATTTGAAAAAGAAACTATATCTAAAATTCTCTTCGACATAAATGGAATCGAAAGATAAAATAATTTTTTCAATCGGATGTTTAGAAGCAATATAAAAGGTAATTTTGAATTCGACATCATCTGCATTGACGCCTTCTAACGGCGAAATTGTACATCGTAAAAAAAAAAACGAAATAAAGAATCATCTTTCGCATATTTCAAGCTTCCGAATGCAAAACGAAAATTTTCAAATCGGACTAATAGTTGCAGAGATACCGTGGGTACAGACGGACGGACGGACGGACAAACCGATAACATAAGCACGAACTTTTTCTACAAAAGACGTGCAAAAAATATCACGTTCTTCTTTTTTCTCAAAACTGTTAAATGCTTTTTCAGCATTAAATAGAGACATCTCTTGTAAGAGATCTAGTTTTTCTACTTCAACCTTTAAATTTAGTCTTGACTTATTCATGAGGCTAGAGTTCGTGGGAAATTTAAGACTGAAATTGAAAGGTAATACTGGTCGACAGTGATTTAGTTAAATGGATAATTCTGGTTGATTCTTATGCATTGGTGGGCGCCGGTTCCGAAAATGGGGTCAGAATATGTCGTACGGGCTTCACGTTTTCGTAAACGACATACTTGTTTTTAAGCAACTTATACATTTTTCTCAAAATATCCCGTTGTATGGTTCTTTTTCTTAATTTTTAGAACGATTTCTTTTCTTTCAGACATTTTATAATAAGCAAGACATCATTTAAATGCAGTTAATATTATCTGTGAATCATTTTTTTATGTCCTAGCAGAAAAACAAGTAGAGGGATCTGCTGTGTATGACTAATTAAAAGAGCCGCGCCACACCAGAAATGTCGAACACCAATTAATCACCATGCGTCATTGAAAATAAAACAATCTTGCATAGTGTGGCTTACTAGAGCTTCAGTTGAGTGCTGGCTTTAACGTGAAAAACTCCTGCCAGTTGTGAACTTCTCTCGTGTTTGGATTCTATTTCTTAGGCTATAAAATTGCAAACAAAGTTTTTCGTGCATACGTCCCGGCGAGATATACGTGTAAGTGTTACATACTCTTCATAAAAATGCCTTGTAATTGTACAAATCACCCAAACAATTTTGTTGCGTGTGTAGTGAATTAACTTTTGAGTCTCAAAGAAGAAACATTATTTCTTTGGTGCGAAAATTGTATGAGCTCTACTTTGGGTGTAAAATCGGAGATATGGACTGGGCACTTCATATCTTCTATGATTCGTGTAGGACTTTGCTTAGTAATTGGAAGAATGGGAAATATCGTCACTTGCAATGTGCAGTTCCCATGGTATGGAGAGAACTAAAGAACCACTCACCGGACTGCTATTTTGTATCACAAAAGTCAGTGGAATCACAAGCAAATGTAAGAATTTAGTTAAATATCCTAATATTCCTTCGACCATTAGGCCTGTTCCTCACAGTACACAGCTACCAATTCCAGTGCCACCAAAATCATGGAGTTTCGATTCAGAAGAACACGTTGGTGATCAGAGTTCCAGACTGGTCAAGGAACTTATGAAGCAGAAAAGGACCTAGGTTTCCTGGAAAAGACAACAGAACTTCATGAAATTTACAAAGCAGAACTTAATGATCTGGTTCGGGATCTGAATTTGTCTAAAACGCAGGCAGAATTGTTGGCTTCAATACTGAAAAGCTGGAATCTCCTTGAAAAAGGAACTAAAATATGTTATTTCCTTCAAAAGCAGCAGGAATTAGAACACCTGATCACTATGTAAGATAACTTAGTGTACTGGGATCTTTAGTAAATGCATTAGGACAGCAACATAATTCTGAAGAATTGAGACTTTTTATAGATTTTTCAAAAACAATTTTGAAAGCCGTCCTCTTTTATAATGGCAATTAGTATCCGTCAATCCCACTTGCTTATGCAGCACACATCAAAGAATTGTATAACAATATGAAGTTGCTACGGACAATGAGAAGTATTGTTGACATATTTGTGGAGATCTCACAAGGACTTCAGCTTGGGTACACAAATTTCTGTTGCTTTCTATGTGAGTGGGACAGTAGGGACAGGAAAAACCACTTTATAAAATGCAGGGGGCAAACAGAAAAAAACTAACACCTGGAAAGAAAAATGCTATTTGTCAGCCACTTGTGAAACCCTAGAAAGTGTATTTGCAAGAGCACTACATATCAAACTTGGATTGAAAGTCCATTTTTTTGATTTCACATTTGTAATTTTTTCCACAAACTCTGGGACACGCAAGTGGCGAATATGGTGAACCCTTCCACCAGGATGTATCAGTGATGGAAACTGGCTTCCAAGGAAAACTGAACACAAATATGCTTGCAGTTTACTACTGGACACTAAAAGGCGACATTTCTCAAGCTAAATACGGCAGAAAATCAACTAAAAGTGCATTTTAAGTGAGTTAACTGTATATGTGTTTTATTGTGTATATTATCGGAAAATATAAATTTAACAAATCTTTAAATGCATGTTACTCAAACACCCTGCCTTCTAGAGAAATTTGGCAAACAGATTTGAAATCAGCACAAAAATACTATAAGAAACATTTTATCAGATTAATTTAACACCAGAAAAGTAAAATTTTGTCAACCAGTGTAATTAGAGGAATTTCCATTTTAAGCTCAAAGATACGTTTTCATCTTTGTGGCATGTACCAGAAAAAACTGCTTGTACAAACTTTTGGAGAGAAAGAGAAACAAACAAGGAAAGACCATTTTGTAAATGTGTCGTTCTACGACATTGAACAATCTCGTCGATCGTAACAATCCTGTGTCCCTATGACTCTTACTCAAATTTAACTTTCATTTTTAGTTTGTTTCTCTATGTAAATTTTGAGTTCATTCTCTTTAAGCGTTTCAACTTTAAAGTTATATTTTTCTCGCTCAATGAATGTTTTGTGGCCTCAGTCTTGACGTATGGGTGAGCAACGTGTGTGTGTGTGTGTGCGTGCGTGTGTTGACATGATAAGAAAGAATTATATAATGTTGGAGCAAGCAGCGAAAAGTGTGGTGAAATAGTCCTGGAGTGGTCTGGGTTTGAAATTTGTGCGTTCTATAATAAATGTGATGTTATTATAAATTACCCGTTTGAGTTTCTTAACTCAACTGTTGTGTCTACTAACTCAAGTTAATCAGATTAAATTATTTAATCTGTTAAGAATAAGTTCCTCATGAGTAAAGGATATCCCAAGTGAAGTGCCTATGAGTTATTGACGGAATAAAAAAAAGAAATGTAACTTTTTTTAACTTTATTTGAGTCACTCCTGTTTCACTTCTTTTTGTTTGAGGTTTAACGACTACCGTGAGCAACTTAATGGGCTATAAGCAGTCGCCCGTCCCTAATTTAGGGTCACTGGTTGCAGGGAAGGGAGAGAGCCAGTGCCGTAATACAAGCACAAGATCCATGCCTCATCGGGATTCGAACCCGGACCGCTTTCGGACGAATGATCAGAGGCCATCGCTTAGACCACTGCGCCTGTTTCACTTAAAGGAAGTGCATCAGAAGAACAAACTTTACGTAGAGTTCCTTAAGCTACATATACACGTTGAACCGTTGAGGAGCACTACATCCCTTCTTTTCCACTCTGCACATGGAGGATCGATGGAAAATCATTATACCCTATATGGCAGGAGTACCGGCAAATTTGATTTACCTGTGCATGCAATCAATAACTGGTTCATTGCTTTCCATCTGAGAAAATGTTAGCTGTTGCACTATATGAGGGTACCGATGTATGTTTTGCGCTGTGTTGGTAAAAGAATTATAATTGTGCGTTGAGGTGCGGTGTGGTTTATTCAAGAATGGATTACAATCAGTAATGTGTTATTATAATCATTATTTTATCTGTGAAGTACTTGTGCATGGAATCAATAACTGGTTCATTCCTTTTCATCTGAGGAACTGTTAGCTGTTGCACTATATCAGGGTCCCAATGTATGTTTTGGGCTGTATTGACAAATGAATTATAATTGTGTATCGAGGTACGGCGTGGTTTATTCAAGGATATATTGCCATCAATATTGTTCTATTCTGATCACTTTATCTGTGAAAACTCTGTTTATTAACGGTGTTTTATTACACTCGTATATTAAAACCACTGGATAATTATATGGTAGAAATACTTTTTAGTCGTCTTAGTGGCGCAATCGTCAAATCTCTGGCTTATGGCAATTTGTCCGAGATGTGTCCAGGTTCGAATCCTGGTGAGGCATGGATCCTGTGTTTGTTTTACGGCACAAGTACGCTCTCTTCTCTGAAGCTAGTGACCCTAAATTAGGGGTAACTTCTTACAGCCGTTGAGATGCAACGGTGGTCGTTAAATTCCTAAATAGAGAATAAAAAAACGCACCTTTTCCCCTACAAATCTCTTATTTCCTTTTGAACGGAGCAAGACTACTGTAGGTAGACTGTTGCTGAAGCTTTACGATTTAAATGTCGACTTTGGTTATTTTACGAAACGAACAGGTTGTACATACAAAGAGAGAGAGAGAGAGAGAGAGAGAGAGAGAGAAAGAGAGCAGAAAAACAGACGGACGGACAGAGAATTAGGGAAGACTCACAGAAATGAAGAAGCGGAGAAGAATCAAAGATACATTCAGAGACAAAAAGGGCGCGAACGAAAGTCAACGAGAGAAAGAAAGAGAGAGAGAGAGAGAGAGAGAGAGAGAGAGAGAGACATACAGACAGAGTAAGAGATATAGAAATAGGTTAAGACCCAGAAAAGGAGAGACAAAAAACGACAGACGCAGACAAAGCATCAGAAACAAAGAAATATGCAAGCAGGTAAAAACAGGAATTGACAAAGGTTCAAAGACAGAAAGAGAGAGAGATACGTCGGAAGGGTCAGAGAAAGGAAACGCCGTTGCAGAGAATGAGTCAGATGCAGGGAATGAGGCACAGAGTAAGAAACGTAAATACAAAGAAATAACGACATAGGAAAATAACAGACGAAGTGGTTGATAAAGTGAGAGACATAAATTAGCAAGCAAAAGAGAAGCATTGAATACATGTAGTTATAGAAAATCAGACTGGGAGACAAAGCTGTTACGTGAGAGAAAGAGAAAGTAAAGAGGCAGAAAGAGTTAGATTTAAAATTACATGTTTCACTAAATACGTAACTGCATGTGCTTAGGACATCTAATATCTGAAGTAAAAGCATGTTACTCATTTCTAATATATTTTTGTTTGTTTTCGCATTGAAAACATATTTTCGTTATTTAAATAAGCATCCATTTCCAGAAGCATTACTTCTTTGCACAGTTGAGTTTTTCTCATCTCTTAAATAAATACACGTGCTATTTCTAGAACCTCAGTGGGTAAATGTATTGCCATTCGACTTGCACAGAAAAAGAAATATAATCAGTTTTTAGGTTTCATGCAATTCTATGTTCAATGACTTTTAGAATTTGAAATATTTAACTCTGAAAACAAAGTTTAAATAAAACTGAACTCAACTCTAGACTGCGCATTTAAAAACCTGCCAAAATTACGAGGTGTACAATTTTAAGGTGGTCCTTAAGAATAAACGACAGTTCAGACGCAAAAACAGAAATTTCCTATTCGCCTTCCTTCAGGGATTACATTTTTTAAATATGTGATATCAAGAATGTGGGATAGCAAACCTTGTACAAAATTCTGAGCTCCGCTTAAATGGTTATCTTTTTCGTCTCATAGATGCCCTTTTTCCGCTGTCAATCCTTGGGTATTCTTCCATGTCGGCAGAGGAGCTATTCATCATGCCTGAAAACATCGCTTCGCTGATCACGACTGCTATCCTTCGCAGCAGATATATCACCCGATCAATCTTCTGTTCACCAGTATTGAACCGCTTTAGTTTATTAATATGTGTCAATACTAGGGGTTTCCTTCAGCGGATGATATGTTCCAGTAATGTTTGAAATTTGTAGCGTACAATATGTCAGGTAACACTTTGGTGGTAGCTGAAGCAAATTGCGACGATGACGTGAAATACGGTGACGGCGATTTCAAACGAAACCTTTTGAAGTATAGAAAAGAGATCAAAGGAGAAATATATCTTTCTAACGAAATACTCGATTGATGTCTCTCACAGTATTTCCTAGTTCTAATAATTTCGCTGCTAAACATGTCAAAATTTCTCAAATTCTGCCAAAGAAAAGTTGTTTTTGGATGTTATTCTGAAAATTCCTCACGTTTGGTCGTCCCGGTAGTTGAATGGCATAAAGTGTGCGCATTTAATGGGTCGTACTAATTGGTCTGGCTTCAAATTCTAGGTATCATGTCGGCAATGTGTTTGTCCCTTTCTTCCCCATCTACGGGAGAACTGATCACTCAAATTGCGCGTATCCTTCATTTATATTCCTCTCAAGATCACACAGTACTCTGCCAGGTGAGCATGAGACAGTTATCATAGATGTCCGCACCTTCAGCTTTAAAAATATACTCTTTGCAAGAAAAAAAAATCCCAGGCACCCAGAAGTCACCCAATCGAGGTGAAGAAAATGTAGATCTATAGGAAAGGAAATTATTGAAATTCTAAAGTAGTTGGGCCATTTATTCAGATAACACAGCTACACGATTAGAACAAGTCTGTACGTTGTAGTGCCACCTCTGACTCGGATACATGCGAGTACTTGGCACGGCAAAGACACAGGCAGTTCAGAGATACTGTCTTGAGCTGTAGCATGTCAGATGCTGTCCAAATCGAGAGCCAGTTTGCCAACATTCCGAGATGGGCGTAGGTTGCGTTTCATCATGTTCCAAACATGTTCGATCTGTGAGAGGTCAGGCGACTGGGCCATGGAAGGGTGTCGACATTACGGAGACAGGCCTGGGAAAGCTGTGCAGTGTGTGACCGGGCATTATCCAGTTGTAAATTTACTCGGTGATGCTACCGCAGTAATGGCAACACAGCAAGTCGTAGTGTACCGTTCAGCAGTGAGGGTGGTTCGGAGGACTACCAAGAGTGTCCGTCTACCGTAGAAAATGGCTCCCCAGACAGTTGCTCTCGGTGCGCGAGCTGTGTGCCGTTCCACCGTAAAGACAGGAGAGCTTTTCTCTAGACACGTATGCGCTGGTCATCGGCGCCAAGTGCAAATCGTGACACATCATTGAAGACAACACAACACGACTCCACTGGACACTATCCCACGTGGATCAGGCCCGACACCACTGCAACTGTATTCGGTGATGCTCGCTGATCAGTGGTAGGCGGATGAGTGGCCTCCTCGGATGTAGCTCTCGTGCCACAAGTCGTCCGGCAACGGTCCGGCGGGCCACTTCCATACTTGCAGATGACGCAACGTGGCCACGGATGGTTGAGAACGACGAAATTGGATCAGCTCGTGCTGTTCTCACAATCGCTAGTTTCTGGCGTTCTGTCGTTACCCTCGACCGTCCACTGCACCCATGCCGATGGGTTGTGTCCTCCTTGACCAATTGGCGCTAACATCATGCGATTGTCGTGTTGCTTGGACCCAAATGCTTGGCGATACGGTGACTTGACCAACCGGCTTCTCTCAGCACAATTATACGTCCTTTCTATAACGCACTAAACTGCTCGTATTGTGCACAGATCCGACGTTGAGACATCCTCACAGCCCGTGGAGGTAAATGCAACCGCTATCTGCTGTCACAATTCTTCCTGCGTGGCAGCTTTGATCTTGATATACCCTGCTCGATTCCCATGCGCTGTGGTTCGCCACTATTTAGCCGTTGGCCGTTTTTTTTTAATAATTTGTATATTTGGCCCTGAGGTATTTGCATGCAGAGTTTCATCAGGATAGAACGACTTTCTTGGGATGCCTCGTTCTTTTTTTTTTTTTTTTTTTTTTGCAAGGAATGCATATACAATATGATATACACTGCTGGCCACCCAAAATGCAACACCAAGAAAGACACGAGATAGCAAACCCAGATTTACTGGACACATAACAACAGATACAAAGATGAAACGATTGAGCTTACAGGCCCGTGCGACTTGCGGAACACGCAGACATCAATAGTTCGTGTGGCCTCCATGGCTGGCAATAACGGCCGCTACACGCCGCGGCATCGAACGAAAGAGGCTCTGGATGTGAGCTTGGGGTATGTCGGTCCAAGCTGCTTCCACACGTTGCCACAGTTCATCAGGCGTAGCAGCGGGTGGTGCTTGCCGGGCCACTTGGTTGCCGCTCAGCTACCAGACGTGTTCGATGGGCGACATATCGGGAGAACAGGCGGGCCATGGCAGCAGTGATACCTAGTGGGGCGTAAAGAATTGTTGCACGATGCGTGCGACGTGCGGGCGCGCATTGTCCTGTTGAAACGGGGCCCCTGGCAGGTCCTGCAGGTAAGGGAGGACTACAGGGTCCAAAACGTCAGAGATGTAGCGGTGGCTGTTGAGTGTACCGGCGATGCGTACCAGAGGGATGCGGGTGTCATATCCAACTGCGCCCCAAACCATAACGCCAGGCGACGGACCGGTATGGTGATGCATAAGGCAGGCGTCATACGGTCTCTCGCCGCGGTGCCACCACACGCGGATCCGACCATCGTGGTGTTGCAAGCAGAAGCGGGATTCGTCGGAGAAGACAATGTCGTACCATTCCGTAGTATAGGTGCGGCATTCAAAGGCCCACTGCCGCCGGACTCGCCGGTGGTATAACGTCAATTGTAATCGGAGCAATGGGCGCCGTGCGACAAGTCCCCGCTCCTTCAGACGACGTCGAACGGTACGTGCTGACACAGGTTGTTGCGCAACACACCCTAATTCCTGCGTTAACATTCGTGATGTGGCGGTGCAAGCCGTCAATGCTTGCCGCATAACATGCCAGGCCTTTCGTTCGGTGGTGTGCCGCGGCTGCGGTAATCACTCACGTTGTTCCGTCCGTCCCTCCTGCCCCCACCGAATCTATACTCGCCTCACTGTGGCTGGATGTCGTCCCACACAGGCGTGGATGTCTCGGTACGATAAACCGCTGTCTCGAAAAGCCACTATTCGTCCTGTCTCGGTACGACAACCGCTGTCTCGAAAAGCCACTATTCGTCCTGTCTCGGTACGATAACCGCTGTCTCGAAAAGCCACTATTCGTTTGTGACGTCAGAATGCATAAATCACATATTGCTATAAAAACGAAGGTTTCCTGCGAGCTCCCTTATTTGGTCGCGTTTATCGTGACATTTCATTTCTTGAAGCCTGCGTCTCGAACGATGTTTCAACAGCCCGATTTACCGGAATCAATGGCGTTGAGAGTTATTGGCAGGATGGAAGCAGATCATACACAGCGGATGGTAGCAGAAACAATTAGGGTGTCATGAAGTATCATTTAAAAAAAGCACGTGTTCGAAGAAGACACCTGGCCTTTTTCGAGCATTTCCACGAGCAACTATAGCAGAGAACGACAGTTATTTACTATTAACAGCCCGTCGGAACAGGTGATAATATCTTACTCAGCTTGAGCAAGAGCTTCTCATGTCAACAGGACTCAGGTTGTCAACACAAAGGTCAGCAATTACCTGCACCAAGGTGGACTTTATGCACGTATACCAATGATGTGTGTCCCTTTAACCGCAGGACACCGTACTTCCTGTAGAAACTGGGATGAAGTACATCGTGGTTACGGACACGACAAGTAGACTCAAGGCTTCTTCTCTGACGAGTCAAGATTCAATCTGGAATCCAACAGTCGACGATATCTTATCTGGAAGAAACCAGACGCAAGAAATAATACATCTTTTGTGCAGGAAAAATCATGTTACGGTGGACATGGATTGATGGACTGAGCAGGTTTAAGTATCGGTGGACGTCATCCAAAACGACAGCCTGATGGGCCTGAGATATAGAGCAGAGATTCTTAGACCTATAGTAAAGCAGTATGCAGCAGCCGTCGGTGATTCGTCCCTTTTCATGGACGATAACGCTAGAGTACATGAAGCTCGGCTAGTGTACAACATGCTTCAAGAGGACGGAATCGAGGGTGTGGAGTTGTCAGTACGCTCCTCTGACATAAATCCAATTGAGCATGCCTGGGAGGCACTTGGCAGATGCATTGCAGCTCGGCTGGTACCTCCGTTGACTCATTGAGAAATGGAGACCGCCTCCATTGAGGAGTGGTGAAGACATCCAGAAAACCTCCACTATAACCTCATCAGTTCGATGTCACACAGGTGTGCAGTGGTCTCAGTCTGTCAGTTTGTCTCAGCCAGGGACCACACACCCTACTACATGTCAGTTACACCTTAAAAAATCATTATTTTTTCTTGTTGTACAGATATTCATATTGTTGTACATTATATCGTATCATGTGCATTAAATGATAATATTTCATAAAATTTGCAAAAATCAGTCGCACGTGATTTTCCTTACAATATCTCTTGCTCCCCTAATTCGTTTGAGCAGTGTAGTCTCCATAACAATAAATACTGGTCTCTACCAGATAGTGATGTGACGTGATCTCAGCCAAAGGGTTCTGACATGATGTCAGACCTGCGTTACGTCACACAATCAGTGTCTTTTCGATAATTCCTTAGAAATAGAAAACGTTTCTTCAAAAACATTCCTTCTTTTTTGTCGCTCATAAGCAAACTTTGGGGAAGCAATACATGAATTTATAGATAATTAAGCGATGAATTTTCTGTTTCTTCTCCCGTGCCTGCAAATGGAAGGGAGAGGGCGTAAATATTAAATGTGCTGAATTAAGTTGCACGCGTGGCTTTAATAGCACACTGTTTTGGATCTACAGAAGAATGGCTCAATGCGGAACGGAATATTTAAAAGTGATTTGGCACAAGACTAATCCCTGTTTTCTGTATTTGTTTATTTTTCTGTGTATTAATTCATTGTTGATACGTTGACTTAATATCATATGAATTTAATAATACGGGGCCCGTCCAGTTCCGATTGGCTGTGAGCGAAAGAATTATTGTACAAAGTGTCCCACTCGCAACCGAACATGGTATTTCTTTAATAATATTAACACCAATGAAGATATTGCAACGAAATTTTAAGTGGACTTACCCCATTTCGTGCGAAATGTGATGACATCACAACATGTGCTGGAAGTGGCCACCATTTGCGTCCAGACAGCATTGAAACCGGCGCTGCCCGCCAGCCAGCAGGAGTGCTTCTTAGTGGCAGACACATTCCTAAGTGTGGCGCCACTGTGCGGATGCGTTAATTCTCAAAGTTCCCATATTTGGGCCAGTGAAAATCCCAACGCGATACATGAAGGACCCCTTCGTTTACAGAAAATTCCTGTGTGGCGTGAGATGACCCCGCGCCACATAATTGGTACCATCTTCTTCGATACAACCATCACAACAGCTGCATGTATGGACATCTTCAACACCTTTGTGAATCAATTGGATGACGAAGAACTCTCCATTCAATATTACCAGCATGATGGAGCGACAGGACGCACATCACACACCAGTATGGCCGAAATGTAGTCCTTTTTCGGCGACCGAGTCAGTTCGAAGGGTTTATGGCCACCGCGCTCGCCCGATCTGACGCCTCCTGATTACTTTTTATAGGGATATCTAAAAGGGAGAGTTTACTAAAAGAAACCACGAACAATAGATGCCTTGAAAGCAAACATCACCCAAGAAACTCAGGATGTGACGGCGGACGTACTGGCCAGGGATTTCCACAATATTGTGCGCCGGGTTCAATTATATCTGGACGCAGATAGTGGCCACTTCTAGCACATGTTGTGATGTCATGGCATTTTGCACGAAATGAAGTAAGTCCACTTCAAATTTCGTTGCAATATCTTCATTGGTGTTAATATTATTAAAGAAATGCCGGGTTCGGTAGCGAGTGGGACACCCTGTATTACTAAAGTTACTTTATTGACACAAGTTTGCACATATCTTTAGAGACTCCTCAACATAATCATGCACTATACTGAGGCTTTTATCGATTGGGGGCACAAGTTTCTTCATCCCCTTGTCGAAACCATTAGGCATGCTATCAGTTCTCGTTCTTTGTTTATAACATGACCTTTTTGTCGTACGACTAATGCAATCAACAATGTCGCAGTTGTGTGATACTGTCGGTAATCAAATCCTTGAATGCCGAATACTTTCGGCTGGAGGATGTTTGTGGAATAGGTTGTGAAGTTTGTGGAGATAATGAAATGAGTAGGGATTGCTGAGAAGATGGTGTAGGCAGTTTAATAAGGGACGGCCGAATGTGCACCATGAAGAGTGAAGTGGCCTCCGGGCGTTAGCCACTGCCAATCTACTTCACCAGGTGAATAAACAAATTCGAACGAATAGAAGATTCAAGATGTCTGAGGTGACTACCCATTTGCCTCAAATTTCTGGTTCTTATTGCGCGAAATAGTGACAGTACACTTGCTTCATTGCAAATTGTGTTCATGATGAATGCCAAAAGTTCTCACAGATGTCCACAAAACAGAACACATATCGTCTTCACCTCAACAACAGCAATTCTGGGGTAAAAATTGCGGTGCTGTATATAAGATTCATTTAGTGGGGTGGGGGAGCTAAGAAATATTTCACATCTGGCAACCAATGCACCTCATTGGTTTCAGATAGTAAATTGGTAGACGAGTCTAAAAAGGTTGGGACACAAATTTTATTAGCCCTCCAGCAGGTACGCTAGTAAAAGTTTCTAGGCAGATACCCGAGAATCAAGAGGAATTGCCATCACCATTCAAGTCAAAGACTCTACAACAATTCCAAAGCAATTTAAGTAATTTTTATGTATTAAAGAAAACAAGCAACAGTTGCTCCAGTCGCTAACCAAGAAAATGGTGCGAAATGAGTTTCCAGGAAAACTTATTGTTTTTACCTATGATGACAGAGTGCTCACGTTACCGACTATTGATATAGACAGCTTTTACCCCTGCTTACATGAAGAAGCAAATGGCCGCCTACTTCTCCATGTTAAGCATACAGTAGAAAGCGGACACACATATATCCTCATCAGAACTGTGGACTCGGATGTAGTGGTTATTTCAGTACCGCTATTCTCACAAATGGAAGATCTTGCAGAGCTATGGATTAAGTATGGTTGTGGGATTGCAGAGCTATGGATTGAGTATGGTTGTTCATGAGATTTGTGGCAAACGATCATCAGGAAATTGCAGAAATTTGGTAGCTTTTCATTCGTTTACTAGTTGCGACACAGTTTCGACATTTTGTGGCATTGGCAAGAAGACAGCTTAGAAGGTATGGCTGTCATTTTGTGGGGTTGACTGTGAGTAGTATCAGCTCTGCACAGGAACCTCTGATATTGATGATGAATATCATGATATATTGCAGCGATTTGTAATTCTGATCTATGATCGGACGTCACATCTAGAGAGTGTTAACGACCGTAGACGAGTGTTATTTACAAGAAAGAACCGTGCAATCGATAACATACCTCCAACATCAGATGCGTTAATACAACACGTCGAACGAGCTGTCCGTTTTAGCAAGAATTTCGAACAACCTCGTAGCAAGCTACCCAATACCTTCGCCAGGTAATTGGGAAGGCTACAAACTTCTGGAGGATATCACCCTGTGTGGACAACAATTCCAGAAGTTTGTAACACTGTATGGAACTGAAATCCTGTACATGTCGCAAGCGATGTGTTTTTTGTAAATGTGTGAAAATGGGAATGCTATGTACAAAACTCTGTGTATGTGAAGGACAAAGCTCTGAAAGTGATCGGTAATTAATACCCAGAATTAACAGTTATCTACTTCTCAGCCTTAATACAAGTTGGATATTATTATATTTGAAAGTTGTTTGTTTCTCATTCTTGTACTGATGTACAATTTAAAAGTACAATTATGTCTTAATGGTGTCTCATATCATTTATTAAAAGGGGGAAAGAATGTTTTGTGGTTATATTCGGGGAGTTATGCTGATGTATATTTCGCTCTAGGAGGCTCCGTTTAGTCTGAATCGAGAATACACTTTCAGAGTTATCGATAAATGAGGTACTTCCGGGAAATGTGCCACCACAGCCGCTAAAAGGCCGTTAAAATTTGTGTCCCGGGCTTTTTAGACTCGTTTACCTATGTTTTATCTGAAACCAAAGGGGAGTATTGGTTGTCGGATGTAAAATATATTGATATTATTTTCAGCTTTCCCACTCCACTAATTTAATTCAATTGTCTACTGCTAATACAGTAGAGTCTCGAAAACTCGGCCTAATGTGGACCGAAGGGTGGCCGAGTTTGTGAAAATGCCGGGTTATCGGGAATGGGGTTAAAAAAGAATAAATAAGAGTGTTTTCTCAGAAAATACAGTGTATACTGTACTGTACTTGTATGTATTGGTTGCTTGAGAATACAACATAGAATATAAACTGCCCAAATACCCTTAAACAAAGGAAAAGTACATACTTTATGAAGGCATAGAGCCTTTACTACATGAAAATGAAAATTAATGAATATGTACACAATGTACAGTAATTTACCTGATATGTAAGACAGACCTCAGAAAAAACTGGCTACTTTTTGTTAAAGAAATGCGTAATGTCTTGTTGTTTTCCGCACTGCACTCTGCGTTTTGCTGCTTCATCACGAAGACGACGAAGTCCATTACCGACGCATCTTGCTGTTCAAAATACTGAAGGGCAGTTTCGACAGCCTTTAGTCCCTCACTATGTGATATTCTAGGGGCTTGTACGGTGGAGTTCTCAACGTCAACGTCTTCATCATTTTCCGGCATTTCTTCTGCACAGTACACTCACTCACAACGAGTTACGCAACGCGATTAAGAAATCGACTAACCCTGGCAAAGGCTGCAGGTAGACTGAACGGCTGAGCGAGCGCCGGAGAGAAAAAGGAATGCGGGAAGAGGGGGACACACGCACGCGGGCAATGACCTTGAACTGGTCTGCACGCACCCGGGTTTTTTTCGCCCTGCCAGGGTCTGGCCGAGTTATCCGGACTGCCGGGTTATTGAGTGCTGAGTTTTCAAGACTCTACTGTAATAACAAGAAACGTATTTGCGAATTTGCATCATACAATTGTTGCGTCATACGTTGAAATATTATTTTTCTGGGAGCAGTTTTTAGCCACTAAACAGGAAGCTGGGTTTGACGTCAGAAATATATTTTTCTTTTTTGTTTGGTTGTTGAATCACCGCCGTGAGCAGCTCAAAGGGCCAGGAGCAGTCGTCCGTCACTAATTTGGAGCAACTTGTTCTTGAGAAAAGGGGGAAATAGTGAAGTGAGGTGGGTGTAACAATCATGCCTCACCCGCGGTTTGGACCAGGACACATCTCATACAAATGGTAAGACGCCAGTGCTTCGTACCATTCGGACACCTAGGCGGCTTCATAAACATTTATATCTCTGTGGCTACTAATGGAGATGACACGTGTTACACAACATGACCAGCGCACATTTACAAAAAATGAAACTGTTAAGCAACTGTTGAAATAATTTAATTTCGGGAATTTTTATAACCGTCATTTTGGACGTGTTGTGGCTTGTACTTTAATGAAAATCGATGTTATATAAAGTTCACATCTATGAATGTTGATAAATGATCAAACGACCAGTAACAAAGTCCACATTTGTGAATAATGATAAAAAAACCAAACGACTAGTTACAAATTTCACATCTATGAACGTTCAGGAAATGTTCTGCATAAATTGTAATTTTGAGCATGATTTTTCACAAATGTCAGGTTTCGTTTGTGTTCATATGTCAGATTATAACTTAACCCTTTTACGTCTTGACTGTCTGTCTCGGACCATCACATTTCCGTGCCTACAAGTCCATTTTTTTATTGGAGGTTTAAAAAAATGATTTATTGGACCAGGTGGTACGGACATGGCAAACATGATACATATATTTCACCGGACACAGAGATTACACAGCAACAAGTACAAATCATACATGGTTTACAGCATGCCAAATAATCAAAGTACACAGATATAAACAGTGTTGATCATCTCCCAGCAAAAACACAAGTGCTGGGAAACTGCTGGCCACCAGCTGGCAGTGATGGGTCACTGCTGGCTGAAATCTGCCGCTCACGGCCCGGTAGTGGTCCGTTGGTGGGAGCGCTATCTGTTGGCGAGCCATTGATGGCCCTGCAGCATCGCCGTGAATTGTGGGCCTCCAAGCAAGTGCCACTAGTGGCCCGTTGCTGGCAACCAATGCAACCTCCCAACAGCAGGTGAAAGCATCGGGACTGCGCATGCGCAGAAGCAACACTTGCTGTGTCTCTCATGGTACCAGTTAGTTGAAGACGACGCTATCGCCATCATGTTATTGTAGTGGATGTTAAAAAAAACTCCATATGTGCAGAGGCGAATTATTTTCCTAATGAAATTTTACGTCGACGAAGATATCAGATTAAGCCGTGAAATACTAGATTACAGCCATGAAATACACCCACTCCATTCCCATGAATAACAATTCATGGAATGGAGTGGATGAATAACAAGAAAAAATTTGAAACCGCTTGAAACACATATCCTGGAAAACCATTAAAATAGCGTTTGTTGGGGAAAAAAAGATTATACCCGTACAAAATTTATTAATTATTTGAAAGAATAAAAAAAGCAACCCTATGTGGTGTACTCATCCATGGGTTGAATACACAAGACTGGGAGGAATTCGCTTCTAAAAATAACGAGAAGTAAAATAAAATATGTTTTACTCTTTAAAACAAATGTAGCTTCGGACAACGGAAAGCAAAGGAACAACCCTAAAAATGTAACAGAGTGTGACATGAACCCGGGTAAATATATATTTATTCAACAATCTCTTTTCAAGACGGCAAGGACAGTACAAAACTTTGGAAAGCGACTCTTAAGTATGTACACGCCTTGAAAATGAGCAAAGTTCCCTTAAGGTAAAAAAAAAAAAAACTGTCGTTACGTTGAAAAAATTAATTTATCAATTATATGAAACTGACTTTTATGAAAAATACCTCGCAATATTATAAAATGAAAGAGGGAAGCATTCGATTACAAATTGCATACCAAACAGATAGCTTCCAGCACATACCCGAGTGTTGTGAATTAGTCCGGTCGGTAGCGAGCGCGGCTTCCACGTAAACGGCGCAGGATCGAATCTAGTCAGATACAAACGGTGATTTTCCGGTCTGTCGAGAAAATTTCCCCAGCAAAGTGCGGTAATTCACAAGCTTCGTAAGGGTAGAAAAAAGAATTGGAGCTTTAGGAAACTGTGGTTATCCTTGCTTTTTTTTTTTTAATTATTGCTACTACTGGGAAATTGGCGGACAAGATTCGGCAAGCCACCAGTTACGTCACGTGGTTGCTGGCTGCCACTAACGGCCCACTAGCGGACCACATTAGGCTAGCCATCATTTCTGGCAAGTACTTGCAGGGCCACTGAAGGGCCACTTGTGGCAGTTACTGCCTGTGATGGACCACTGATGGCCCTGTTGTGGCATATGACAACTGATGGGGTGTCAATTGTCGGCCAGCTGTTGGCCTGATCTTCTGGCTCTTCTGTTGGCCGACTGGACATTTTATTGACGGTTCGGCAGTGGCAACATAGTGCTGGGCCATTGCTGGCAGTGATGGCTGCCAGCAATGACCCACTGCTGGCCCAGCAATACTGTTTTTGCTGGGCTAACACATTGCAAACAAGTACACATCAAACATGGATTTTACAGTATGCCAAATGACTACCGATAGTCAGTGTTGGACAGGTACAATATTGAAAGCCAGTGTCGAAAGACAAACACAAACATCCATGCCTCACCTGGATTCGAACTCGGACCAAACTAGGGCAAATGATCATAAGCGAGCGCCTTATAGCACTGCACCATCTGGGCGGCCAGGACCAATTTAGAACATCCTTTCTGCATTTGATAGTTGTTAACACGGGAAACACGAGCCTGTATTCTCAGCTTCTTCAGAAGGGCATTCATCTTTAACCAATACGTAAAAGTACATGGTCGAGTCACATTATTGTGACCAGCAGCTAATATCCAGAGTAACCGCCGTGTGCAGCGCAGACAGCAGCTAGACGGGCTGAGACTGACTCAATGAGATGCTGGAAGATGTTCACATGCGTGTGGAGCCATGCTGACTGCAGTGCATCTGACAGCCACTGGAGTGTGCGTGGTAGAATATCCATAGAGAGAACAACATGATCGATGTGGACCCACAGATGATCAATTGAATTTAAGTCTGGGGAATTAAGGGACAAAGAAAGTGCTTTGAAGCCTTCATCGTGCTCTTCCAACCAATCTCGGACATCTCTAGCTGTGTGACACCTCGCATTGTCGTGATGGAAGATCACATCCGCCCCAGGGAAGAAAATCAGCATACATGAGTGTACGTGATCTGCAAGGATGGATTCATAACGAGTTATGTCCATAGTGCCATCCACAGGAATTACTGGACCCAGGGAATGCCACGAAAACATTCCCCAGACCATAACGCTGCCTTCACCAGCTTGTGCCCTTCCAGAAATGGTTGAAGAGTGTTTGTTCTCCAATGTTTCTGGCCTTACACGCCAACGTCCATCCGTTCGATGAAGCAGAAAACTGGACTCATTGGAGAAGGCAATCCTTTGCCAATCAGCGGAGTTCCAATTCCGATACTGCCGTGAAAATGTAAGCCTTTTCTGCCGATGCACCTTTGTTAGCATAGGTGCAATGACCACCATTCTTCATCGAGCTCCATACGCAGCAGAGATTGCTGAACTGTCGTTTTAGACACACATCCGGCAGCACCTGGTTCATTCCGCCAGTAAGTTACTCCACTGTAGCGGGGGCCAATGGGCCCTCACGCACCTTTGCAGCCGACGTTCACCTCTCACACCAATGGCACGTGGTGCGTAGAAGTTTCCACGTCGCTCATTTGCAGTGGTGCCATTTCTCCAATCACCATACACTTTAACCACAGCAGCAAGCGTACAGTTCAGAAACGTTTCAGAAATACTGCCACCCTTGGCCCGAAAGCCGATGATCATCACTTTTTGCAAATCTGATAAATTGCTCTTTTTATCCTTGACAGAAACGAGGAATATGTTTTAAGAATACATACAGCACATCTTATATACCTTCCACGCTAGCTCACGACAGGTGCCTTCTTTCAGTGGCTACGCGCTGTTGACGTCAAAAGTAGGTGGTGGTCACAACAATGTGACTCGACTGTGTATTTTGCATCGCTCTAAGCAATTCCTTTTGTAATTAATCTCTACAGCAGTGGCGTAACTGATCCACACATTTCCCATTTTCCCAGAGATACAGTTTTACTTCAAGTGGGAGCAAATGTACGAGTATATTTATGTTTAACATGAGATCTGTGTTACTAGAAGCATCTGGGCCCCGTTTCGAGTTATGAATGCGACATGTTTAGTACGATTTTCCTACGGCGTTCGTTCGGCCTCTTCCCTAGAAGTCGTGCCTTAATTTAAGAACGTTTGACTCCATATAACTTTAGACGCTCCTGGGGTATACTAAACCCCACGACGAATAAGAAAGAAAAAGTCCAAAAATCCAATGAACTTACGTTCAGTATTTGTTTCTCACTGTAGCCGTTTTTGCAAAAAAATATCTGTGCATTACCAAGATAAAATATCTAAGATTAACACCAAGTGACATTTAATGCAGTGGAGTACCGTGATTCCATCGAAAACCCAATGACCACTTGATCAGAGCGAGTACTATCTTTAGCAATGGAAAGAATTCACGAGATGTCGTCGTAATATTTTTTTGTGTTATAACAACTTGCTTTACGCTTTCCTTCGCGCTGCACTTTGTTATGGTTTACTACAGTTACCATCAATATAGTGATCCGAAATTGTGTTTAATAAATGAGGTGGCATTATTATTCCGGATACGGGGTATGCGGATTTTTTTCTATTTTCCACATTGGCACAGTTTCTCACTTCTCAAGACATTTTATCTGATCAAATCCGTTTCCCTTACCTTAGTCAGTCTGCATTCTAATATGAACAACACAAACTAAATCATCATGATATAACCCTCTTAAGCAGACGGTCGATGGTCGAATGGTCAGAGGGGCTGGCCCCTGCCTACCTCCGGAAAAAGCGGCCGAAAAAAAGAACGAGCGACTGCTTATAGTCCTAAGAGCTGCTCATGTTTTTATTTAAACCCAGAACCAAAAATCTGGAGATGCAAGGATGGACATGAACGTCCCACTTTACGATCATTGAGAGGTTTGGGGTTCTGGCTAGTGAAACGAGAAAGCCACGGACTCGAACTCAGGATGAGGAAAGGATGTCATACACCTATGGCTTTGTTCGTTCCTAGGAACGCACATTAGGGGTAGGGCACTACTTATTTCCTTAGGTGCCCATGAGTTCCTTAACACACCAACTCCCTTATAAACAGCATGCACGTGGCATTCACTTGGCGTCTGGTAAAAGGAGATCAACCTCGACCTAGAAGAGAGTAAGGCTTTTACATGTCATACGCTTATCATGGCAGGGTAACAAAAAGCATCGTTATCCACAAAACCTCGCACAAAATGACTTCCCGACTACCATAACGAATAATGATAAAACATAGACTATTTTTTGTTTGGAAATTTAACAACCATCGCGAGAAATTCAGTGGTATAAAAGCAGTCATCCGTCCCTAATTTAAGGCTACTGGTTTCAGGTAGGAACAGAGCCAGTTCCGTAAGATAAACACACCATCTACCTCCTTTTCATCAACAGCCCATCTCTGTGGCACCGTGGTCTATGCGCTGGCTTCTGACCGTTCGTCTGACATAGGTACTGGTTCGAATCCCGGTGAGGCGTAAATATTGTGTTTGTGTTACAGCACAGGGTTTATTCCTTTCGTGGAACCAATAGGCCTGAATTAGGGACGGACGACTGCTTTATAGCTCATTGAGTGGCTCACAGTGGTCGTCACTCTCCCCCTCTATAAAAATGTTTCATCCGGTAATCGAACCCAGCCCACTCGGACGAACAGTAATTAGCCAGCGCTTAGACCACTAAGCTACCGGATTGGCAAAGCTTAGATAGTTCGAAGGCTGAAAATGCAACGTAGTTTTCGTTGCGTAATGAATAATTGCGCTACTCATTCTTTCGAAGCAATTTGGGCAAATATAACAACACAATTTTCGTTTCCATATATTAAAGCAATAACACTATTTTTTTGCTGCGCGATTTCGATGTAACATAATTACGTGTTAAGGAAAATACTTTTAACGCAATAGTATGCCGCATACAGTCCATTTCATAACATGCAGGAGTTGGTGACATACGTACCAGCATCAGCGAACTAATTCGGGTGAACATACATTTAGTTCTGTGCTAGTGGATTATTTTCGATTCGATTGCATTGTTCTACATCTTCTTTGCTTGTGGGAGTGTTAAATTAAAACTGTTATTTATTTACAGGTTGATGCTTTTTTGTGGAAATTCATAAAACTAATTTTAATAAATACATTTTACGAAAGAATTGTTTTTACTGAAACAAATTGTTAGAATGATCATTTCATGTTTATACGTCCTCAAAATCCAGTCGTCTATTTACCCTTACCCAAATTTATAGACAGAGGATCAATTGGAAAGCAACAAACACCAAAACACGAATTAAATACAAGTCCTTTACAGGATTTCAGTTAAACTTACACGCAAAGTCCATTATCGTGTATTTCAATTACTTTTTCATATTCTGATTTCAATACTTGAAAATAAAAACGTATTGCCATAAATATTTCATGAGATATTGAAATTTAAAAACACGTTTGTATGATTACCATACACACTTTAGGATTACTCGTCGTTCTGTGAATCCGGTTGTCTATGAGAGTTTGAGGGAATAATTGATATTCTTGCAAAAGTGCAGATCCTAGGAGGATCATTGGACACTGCAATTCGTCCTCCTAAAGCATCCGAAAAATGTTTAATCGAATTTAGGTAAGTTGATCTGGACGGCCAATTCGTAGGCTAATGGTGTCACTTTTTAGGTGTTGGTCCACCAAATGAGCTCTGCGTGGTCGAAAACTATTTTTTATTAAAACGGAATCAGGACCATTGGTGAGCAGAATGGACAAGCGTGAGTTTCCAAAATCTTTCTACGATATTGTAAGGTTGTTACAGTCCCTCCTGTGAAAACATCAAAGCCTGTGCGTGGCGGCCCGTTGGCAAAGTGATTTAAGTGCTGGCTTATGACCATTCGTCAGAGATGGGTCCGGGTTCGAATACTGGTGAAGCATAGATTTTGTGCTTGTCTTACGGCACTGGCTCTCTACCTTCTTTGAAACCAGTGACCCAAAATTAGGGACAGGCTACTGCTTATAGCCCATGAAGTTGCTCATGGTGGTCGTTAAACCCCCAATGAAAGAAAAAGCCTGTGCGGCCATTGTGAGTGATAACTGTCCGTATCAATCTACCACCACCTTCTAAACTTTCTCTTTGTTAGATGTTAGTGTGATGAATATGGCTACATCTATGAAGAACGCATTGGTCCAATGAATCCAGCTGCGATGTTGTGAGGACCAATGTTGACTGGTTCTGCTCTGGCAGAAAGTCGAAGGGGCACAAAAGGTTGGTCGTATTGCATAAACACGATATTCATGAAGTCATCTGCTCCGGTGTCGTACGATTGGTCGACCGTAACGACTAGTCGACAGTAACGATTGGTCGACATAACGATCAGTCGACCGTAACGACTAGTCGACACAGCGATTGGTCGAGATAACCATTGGTTCAAAGGATTATAGTTTACAATCGCAGCGGTACCTCTCAGAACGTACTGACCTTTAAAAACGTAACGTTCCTTTATGGAAATAATATCTTTTAGAATGTAGACCTAAGAACGTACAGCATTATAACATATTATTTCCAAATAGGCCCCCGTGTCATCTTTTGTACTCTAAGTGAAATCTGTACAGAGGGCCTGTAAAATACGAACTTCCACGCACAAAAGTGCGGAATGATACATTGACATTAAATGACTTGAGCGTGTGGTGAGTGATGTGAGGAGTAGCGTGAGAGATATTGAAGGAGTAGGACATGCCGAGCTTTGGCTAAGGCAACGGTTCAGTTTGTACCGCGGAGTGTATTCCAGTTTATGTTTTTGTGTAAAGTAATAAATGTTTTGTGTTGTGATCGAGTGTCTGTGATGTTACAGACCTTCTGAACGATGTTATTTCCGAAAGGGCCCCGTGGCACTATAGGTATAAACACCTTGAGGAAACGGCCACACATAAATCAGAAACTCAGAAATTTGCCACACATTCAAAGCGTTTCTCGGACGAACGGCGATTTGTGCTCGTCCCCTTAATGAAAACCATGTGGCAATTTTCCGGTGGGGCAATATTTCTGTGTGTGGCAATTTTCCGGGTTACTGAAAGATGTGTGGAAATCTTCCGGTGGGGTAATTTACCGCCAAAGTGTTTGCACTTAATACAGACATTTAACGTGGACCAGAACATCAAACAAAGTTCTTCGCTCTTTTCACGTTTATAAGTGAGTCATGGAAAAGTTCTCAATGGCCGCCACCGGGAGTCGAACCCAGGGTCTTCCAGTTACGCGCCGGATATGCTTCCGCTACACCACAGTGGCCTCAAATTCCTCCAGACTCACACACGCTAACTGCCAAGCCAATCTGGCAGGCTGCTTCTCGGAGCTCCGCACAATGCTGGGAAGTCACCAAAGATGGTAAGCAGCAACTGAAGAAATAATTAGAAGGCGAATGAATAATTAATACAGACATTTAACGTGGACCAGGAACATGAAACAAAGATCTTCGCTCTTTCCACGTTTATAAGTGAGTCACGGAAAAATTCTCATTGGCCGCCACCGGGAGTCGAACACAGGGTCTTCCAGTTACGCGCCGGATATGCTTCCGCTACACCACAGTGGCCTCAAATTCCTCCAGACTCACACACGCTAACTGCCAAGCCAATCTGGCAGGTTGCCTCTTGCAGCCCCGTAACTGGAAGACGCTGGGTTCGACTCCCGGTGGCGGCCAATGATAATTTTTCCGTGACTCACTTATAAACGTGGAAAGAGCGAAGATCTTTGTTTGATGTTCCTGGTCCACGTTAAATGTCTGTATTAATTATTCATTCGCCTTCTATTAATTTCTTCAGTTGCTGCTTACCATCTTTGGTGAATCCCCAGCATTGTGCGGGGATCCAAGAAGCAACCTGCCAGATTGGCTTGGCAGTTAGTTTGTGTGAGTCTGGAGGAATTTGAGGCCGCTGTGGTGTAGCGGAAGCATATCCGGTGCTTAACTGGAAGACCCTGGGTTTGACTACCGGTGGCGGCCGAAGGGAATTCTTCCGTGACTTACTTATAAACGTGGAAAGAGCGAAGATCTTTGTTTGATGTTCCTGGTCCACGTTAAATGTCTGTATTAATTATTCATTCGCCTTCTAATTATTTCTTCAGTTGCTGCTTACCATCTTTGTTGAATCTCCAGCATTGTGCGGGGCTCCAAGAAGCAACCTGCCAGATTGGCTTGGCAGTTAGTTTGTGTGAGTCTGGAGGAATTCGAGGCAGCTGTGGTGTAGCGGAAGCATATCCGGTGCTTAACTGGAAGACCCTGGGTTTGACTCCCGGTGGCGGCCGATGGGAATTTTTCCTTGACTCACTTATAAACGTGAAAAGAGCGAAGATCTTTGTTTGATGTTTGCACTTATTCGAATTTTTTTCCAAGTTCTGTTGACCATTTTATGTCGGCCAATCGTTATGTCGATCAAACGTGCTGTCGACCAATCGTTACTGTCGACTAATCATTACTGTCGACTAATCATTACTGTCGACCAATCGTTATGTGGACTAATCAATTCTGTCGACCAATCTTTATGTTGACCAATCGCTACTGTCGACCAATCGTTATGTCGACCAACCGTTTATCGACCAATCGTTACATACCCCTTTACAAAGGCGGTTGATAATGCTACGATTTACACATTGCATCTGGCTAGCTCAGTCTGACTTCGCCTGTCCTTAAACCCTACTCCTGCTCTCCACCTCATTTCTTTACTCAAATGATTTCTTTGCGATATTATCTAACAGTCGGTGGTTTGGATTTCGGACAACAAGATTCCACTTGATATGAGGCGCAGTATAATTCAGGCGCTTTTTATATTGAAAGGTTTCACTTGTACGCAGGTCCTTTATGAAACTTTCCTTTACAAATTTTAATTCAGGGTGGATTATTTATGTATTTGGTGTAAAGATAAGTTTTAAAGCGTTTTAAGACAAGGCAACATGTAATTTGAGAAAAAAAATTTAAGCATCAAAATATGCGCCGTCATTATCTATCATCTTCCGCCGTCCGTCGGGAAGCTCACGGATTCCAGGTATAAAGACTGCTTTGTCGTGTAACGCAATGAAGTTGTCAACCCATTTTTGCACTTCGTCACATGTCCGGAACCGTACAGCAAACAAAACATGTTGCATCGATCGGAACAAATGATAGTCTGAAGGCGATATGTCGGGACTATACGCCGGGTGCTCCAAAACTTCTCAGCGAGGCGTCAATAACGTTTCCTTGACCGATTTCTCGACATGCGGACGAGCGTTGTCATGCAGCAATTTCACGGGACGCAATCCGTTGCCTGTGAATGGACGTTTCCGACAGATTTCCTGTTCAATCGCAGCAAATGTTGCTTGTAGCTATTAGCAGTAACAGTTTGACCCTGTTCCAATAGCTCATAATAGAGCACATCCTTTATATCCCACAAGACGCACAGCAGAACTTTCTTGGAGTGAATACTGCGTTTCGATATCGAAGTCGTTGCTACACCGGGGTTTACCCAGTGTTTCTTGCGTTTATGATTGTCGTACCAATCCACTTTTCATCACTCACAACGTTTTCTACAGGAAAAACTTTCTGTGGTGTCTATTCAACAGATTCAAACACTTCATGCCACGCTCATTATTGTTTCTCTGGCTCAGGCCATGTGGTACCCGTTTGCCTTCCTTCTGAATCTTTTCCTTTGCGAGTAAACGATTATAAATGGTTTCTTGACTTACCCCCAGTTGTTCAGCCAGATCTTTTTGCGTTTGAAACGAATGTTCGTCCGGAAGTGCTTGAAGTTCCTCATGTGCAACCTTCTACGGAGCGCCGCTACGTTCTCGATACCTAACATCAAAATCTCTTGCTTTAAACAATCTAAACCAAATCTCACACGTGCTTTTCGATATAATATTATCCCCCCCCCAGAACAAAACAGAACAGATCGATGCACATGCTTTTGCAAAACGTTTTCCTTGATGAAATTCGTAATGAATGCAGTGTCGAATAAGTGCAGTATCGCTTGCCATTTTTCACCTACCGATGTGCAAGTACGTTTGACTGTAGGGCAAACTTCTGTGTAACATTTTATACTCTGGACCAGTTACGGTCACATGACAACAACGCGGAGCAATGTCAGATATGTAAATTAGCGGCATACTTTACACAAAAATGCTTTAAAACTTATTTGTGCACCTAATAAAAAAGGGAATTTTTTTAATAGTTTCTTTCGACTGTCTCAATTTTGCATTTGTTTTTAGTTTTGAGGAGTGTAACTTGTCTATGAAGAAAATTCCTACGATGAGCGTTTGTTTCACATGTTTTCCTACGGTTTGAAGCAAATGCCACTACACCACACTAAACTTCATTCCGTGTTACGAAAGTACACCTTAAAACTAGTAATGATATAAAGAAATATATAGAAAAATTCGAGTCATGATGATATATTTTAGACAATAACCTTTAAGTCCGCGTAATTTCTATTGAATAGGTGGTTATTATAATGCAGTTTGAATTACGTAGTGGTTGATGGAAATAGTTATAGTAGCATTACTCTGTTACTTTACATTTGCTATTTCTTGGCCAAGACATTATTCAAACTGTTTAATTAGTTTAGCTTAACCTTCTGCTTCAGTCATTAACAGTTCGGGCTGTATACAATTGCAAAGGAAAGTGCTTTCTTTAAAAAAGCATTCGATACCATTAAGTGGTTGCAAAATGTTTGTGAATATCAGCAGACGTGAAACCTAGATATTTTAAAAGGGCCTTTTAATTATTTGATATAACGGGCAATGATGATGAAAACCTAGCTAATGGCGTCGTTTATTTTCATTTGCTTCTTAATGGCTTCTTAATACGAAAACCTTTCCATCATTGTTTTCCAGATTTTAATGAAAACAGCCAACTGCCTGTGTGCATAAAATCTATGACTCGAAGATTTGAAAACAGAGGCAATATACGAAAGGAAGAATGCATGCTGCCTCCGTTCCCGAGTGGTGGGAGACGCTATCTTCCGGCCAAGAGCCTCTGAGCCCTTGAGTTCGAGTGCCGTATGAAGCGTTGGCTGTGTGTGTTTTATGCAGAAATATAAGTGTCCCTTTCCTGGAATTACTCACCCTGAGAGTGAGGTATGTGACTCACCGTAGCTTTTGATTTCCACTTGAGTAAAACTACATCTACTATTAAAAAATAGTATAACACCAGTCAAACTAAAAAAAAGATGATTTCTCGTGAAGAAACAATGATTTGAATCAGTTCAATATGCAAGCCATTCCGATGACAAAACATCCGTTGTGATTAAAGGCCAAGGTAGCAAGCGTACACGCTTATTCACAAATGTAATTTATTAGTTATTTGTTTCAAATTGAAGTTGGAGTTTACTTCTACACTACTAAAATGAATATAAGCTGCAGTGCTACTAGCAATTGATACTTGACAAACTGTGTGCAAGCACACTGGTCAAAAACTGAAATAAGTAGTCAGATGGTTCGTAGTATTCGTAAATTAACGAAATAAAGGTTAACTAGAGATTAACAGTAAGCTTTTCAAAATAACATAAATAAAAATTAAATATTTTTTTAGAAATATGCCACTGTTTCGTAACAGTGACTTACCAGATCATAGCAAATAAGGATGCATTTTCTAAAAAATATTCCTTTAAATATGCTTGATTGATAAATAGACAGGAAAAGTCTTTTCAGCACCAGTTTGCATCCAGCGCCTTTTGGCGTAACGAAGTATTTCGTCACTGGCATATGCTAAGACATATTTAAACTAAACACTCATTACACATGATAACCCAGCAAAAACACAAGTGCTGGGAAACTGCTGGCCACCAGCTGGTAGTGATGGGTCACTTCTGGCTGAAATCAGCCGCTCACGGCCCGGTAGCGCTCCGTTGTAGCAGCACCATCAGTTGGCAAGCCATTGATGGCCCTGCAGCATCGCCGTAAATTGTGGGCCTCCAAGCAAGTGCCACTAGTGGCCCCTTGCTGGCAACCAAAGCAACCCCAATAGCAGGTGGACGCAACGGGACTGCTCATGCGCAGAAACAACATTTGCTGTGTCTCTCATGGTACCAGTTAGTTGACGATGACGCTATCGCCATCGTGTTACTTTTGTGGATGTTAAGAAAAAAATCCATATGTAGAAAGGCGAATTAATTTCCTAATGAAATTCCACGTCGACGAAGATATCAGAATAAACCATGGAATACCAGATTACAGCGATGAAATACACCCACTCCATTCTCATGAAAAACAATTCATGGAATGGAGTATGTGAATACCAAGAAAAAATTTGAAGCCGCTTGAAACAAATGTCCTGGAAAACTATTAAGAAAAACGCTTGTTGGAAAAAAAAAGAATTATACGCGTACAAAATTTATTAATTATTTGAAAGAAAAAAAATCAACGTTATGTGGATATAATGTACTCATCCATGGGTTGAATACACAAGACTGGGAGGAATTCGCTTCTAAAAATAACGAGGAGTAAAATAAAATATCTTTCCTCTTTAAAACAAATGTTGCTTCGGACAACGAAAAGGAAAGATACAACGGTAAAAATGTAACAGAATGTGACATGAACCCGGGTAAATATATACTAATTCCACAATCTCCTTTCAAGACGACAAGGACAGTACAGAACTTTGGAAAGCGACTCTAATTATGTACACTCCTTGAAAATGAGTAAAGTTCCCTTAAGGTAAAAAAAAACTGTCGTTACGTTGAAAAAAAAAATATGAATTATATGAAACTGACTTTTATGAAAAATACCTCGCAATATTGTAAAATGGCCGCCCCGGTGGCGCAGTGGTCTAAGGCGCTGGCCTCTGATCATTCGTCCGTAAGGGGTCCGGGTTCGAATCCCGGTGAGGCATGGATGTTGTGTTTGTCTTACGGCACTGGCTCTCTCCCTTCCCTGGAACCAGTGACCCTAAATTAGGGACGGGCGACTACTTATAGCCCATTGAGTTGCTCACGGTGGTCGTTATACCAAAAAAAAAAATAAATAAAAAAAAATATTGTAAAATGAAAGAGGGGACCATTCGATTGCACATTTCGCACGAAACAGACAGCTTCAAGAACACGCTCTTGCGTGGCAAATTAATCCGGTCGATAGACAGCTCCGCTCCCATGCCTATGGCCCTAGTTCGTTTCCACCCACATCCAAACGGGCGTTTTTCCTGTCTCTTGAGAAAATTTTCTCAGCGCAGTGCTATAATTTACAAGTTTCGTAAGGGTAGAAAAAAATGTTGTAGCTTTAGGGAACTGCGGTTATTCTTGACTTTTTTTTATGGCTAATACTGGGAAATTGGCGGACAAGATTCGGCAGGCCACCAGTTACGTCACGTGGTTGACGGCTGCCACTACCGGCAAACTAGCGGACCATATTTGGCTAGCCATAATTTCTGGCACGTGCTTGCAGGGCCACTGAAGGGCCACTTGTGGTAGCTACTGCCTGTGATAGACAACTGATGGCCCTGTTGTGGCATATGACAACTGATGGGGTGCCAACTGTTGGACAGCCGTTGGCCTGAACTGCAGGCCCTTCTGTTGGCTGCCCGGACATTTTATTGACGGTTCGGCAGCGGCAACATAGTGCTGCTCCATTGCTGGCAATGCTGGATGCCAGCAAGACTATTTTTGCTGGGAAGAACAATCTGGGGTATCTTTTTAGTGGATATTTTTCAAACTGTTGGCCGTTTTTAAAAGAAGCTCGCACTTTTAAAATGGGTAGAGTATATTTTTTTACGTCTAAATCGACAGTGTAGATTTGTAGGTTATTTATTTTTGTTTATTTTTTCTTTCATTCATTTGACAATTTTTAAGCTCATCTCGTTTTTGTTACTGATGCAGGAGCCTTAAGGTGCTAGTGCTTTTCTCGGGCCCTACTGTTTTTATATTTTACTTTCTTTATTTTATTTGTATGGGGAATTTTTGAAGCTTTGTTATGATTAGAGGGGTTAGGATAATTTCTCTATTTTATTTTAAAGTCTAAGATATTACGTAGCATTACATCCGCTCCTGAAGGACTGTCTTTTGAATTGTTCTTTACCCATAGTTCCCAATATATAAAGCATATTCTGCATATCTTTCCTACTTTTTCATAATGTATTAGGTGTACAAATAAGCTTTAAAGCGTTTTATGTGTGACGTATACCGGTAATTTACATATCCGATATTCTCCAGCGTTGTTTTCATGTGCCCGTAACCGGTCCAAAGTATAAAATGTAACACAGAAGTTTGCCCAACAGTCAAACGCACTTGCACATCGGTAGGTGAAAGATGGCAAGCGATACTGCATTTATTCGACACTGCATTCGTTACGAATATCATCAAGGAAAAAGTGCTGGAAAAGCATGTGCATCGATCTGGTCTGTTGTGGGGAAGAATATTGCATCGAAAAGCATGTGTGAGTTTTGGTTTAGAAGGTATAAAGCAGGTGAGTTTGATGTTATCGATCGAGAACGAAGCGGCGCCCCGTAGAATGTTGCACATGAGGAACTGCAAGGATTTCTGGATAAAAATTCGTCTCAAACACAAAAACTACTAGCTGAACAACTGGAGGTAACTCAACAAACCATTTCCAATCGCTCACGCGCAATGGGAAATATTCAGAAGGAAGGAAAATGGGTGCCACATGACCTGAGCTAGAGAAACAAGGATGAACGTGCCATGAAGTGTTTGAATCTGTTGAATAAACACCATAGAAAGTTTCTACTGTGGAAAACGTTGTGGGTGATGAAAAGTGGATTAGTACGACAATCCCAAACGCAAAAAACACTGGGTAGACCCCAGTATGGCAACGACTTCGACACCAAAACCCAGTATTTACTCCAAGAAAGTTATGCTGTTCATCTGGTGGGATATGAAGGATGTGCTCTATTATGAACTATTGGAACAGGGTCAAATTATAACTGCTGATCGCTGTCGGAAACGTCCATTCACAGGCAAAAGATTGCGTCCCGTGAAATTACTGCGTGACAGCGCTAGGCTGCGTGTCGCAAAATCGGTCAAGGAAACGTTATTAATGCTTGGCTGAGAAGTTTTGGAGCACCCGACTTATAGTCCGGACATAGTCCCTTCACATTATCATTTGTTCTGATCGATTCAACATGGTTTGTTTGCTATACGGTTCCGGACATGTGACGAAGTGCAAAAGTAGGTTGACAACTACATCGCGTGACGAAGTATTCTTCATGGCTGGAATCCGTCAGCTGCCTGGCCGATGGCTGAAGGTGATAGGTAATGACGGCGCATGGTTTGATCCTTAAAGGTATTGTTTTTTCACTCAAATTACGTGTTGCGTTGTCTTAAAACGCTTTAAAACTTATTGGTACACCTAATATATTTCTGTTGCTATAGGAGCATCAGTGTATAGTCCTATTACAATCATATCTGAGCTTCTGATATTTCGATTGAAAAATCCTTCCTTGGACGGATACCATCGACTGTGAAGAACATTTTGTGTGTATTTTCTTGTCCAAGTAAAGCAGGAAGTCCTTTTGGACGGCTAATAAGTGTTCCAAAATATCTCTGTTCCTAAATGTTGCCATTGCCTTTCCGGTTATTGAGGAGTCTCCTGATGTCTGAAATGGGCTTCGGGCTGGAGGCACGGGTGAACCACGGACGATACATTTGTCTAACGGCGCTAGCTCTGTCCTATCCCTTGAACCATTAACCCTGAGTTAGGGACTGCTTATTGCCATTAATTTGTGCTCATTGTGGTCATTAAACACAAAAAAGGATGTTCGATTTCAAAATGTTCTTAACTAAGTTATTTCCGTTAATGTGAACATGTTACGAGCAATTTCCGATATTTGATAATGTACCTTTCTCTCGCTAGTATGTGTCCGTACCTATTTATAATTGCAAATATTTTACCCATTATAGAAATGCGGTTCAAAGAATTCTTTCTGTATTTCGTAACATTCAGTATGAAGAACAGTGCACACAATGTGCAGTTTAAATAAAGCGCAGTTGTGTCCGTTGGGCAGCATAAGGAAATTTCCTTTCCGGAAAATAAAATTTGTTTTGATTTTTTTTTATATCAGAAAACGTCTATTTTGAGAAATGTTTCGCATACAGTTTTCATTTGTCTCATAATGCATAGCTCTACCACTAAGGGTTGGAAATACATATTTGCATCAGGCATCTCTTCCAGAATATCGACCGAAAGTAGTTTATCTTCGCGGGATATCAGTACTATGGTAATAATTTATGTATATTATCTACTTTTAATGAAGCACAGTTTTTATACAAGTTTTTATTTGCACCCGTAATGTTATTCTTACTGTATATCAGTTTTGTGGTAGGAGCGCAATGGACATTTCTAGACATGGCAGCCGTTACAGTTTTGAATGACGGATTTGAAAAGCTCTTTCGGCATCGGACTTCATATGAATAGGCTGCGTCTAGTGTTTTTGGCTAAATATTTAATCATGTGAACACCCAAACGCTGAAATCTAACACTTTACTTCAATAGCTAACCTAAGGGTACAAACGTTTAAGAGCACTAATATTCTGCATCACTTGTTTCGCGGGACCTCAGAGTTTCTCTCATGGTAATTAGAACTTACAAAAACAGGATGTTGAATACACTGACTGTTATTAGTATAATTCAAAACTTTGAACACATTGAAAGCTTTAACCACTATTAACACAACAATTAACAAAAAAATTTGGTATCATGAAATGAGCACGTGAGATTTATCTCATAGAATGTCTTGTCACTTCTCACTCTTTACACTTATAACTGTTTGATTTTATCTCAATTGCTTATCTAGTATGACGTAGAAGCCTTATCATACTTTTACGTTATTTAAAAAAAAACATAATCATAAGATGAAATAGTTACTAAATTAAACCTTAACGGCCAGACGAAACATGTAAACAGTCGCCCCGGTGGCGCAGTGGTCTAAGCGATGGCCTCTGATCATTCGTCCGAACGGGGTCCGGGTTCGAATCCCGGTGAGGCATGGATGTTGTGTTTGTCTTACGGCACTGGTTCTTTCCCTTCCCTAGAACCAGTGACCCTAAATTAGGGACGGGCGACTGCTTATAGCCCATTGAGTTGCTCACGGTGGTCGTTAAACCTCCAATAAAAAAAAACAACATGTAAACAACAGAAGTTAAACTTACGGAAAAGATGCTTTATTCAAGGATGTAGCCAACACATCGCAACATAGCATAGCATATTGCAGTAAACGCTCCACACACCACACAACTCTTAACACAACGCTCTTTTCACAGCGCTCCTTTCAATAATCAGTTTACAACACAACGCTCTCCAGCAACCTCGCTTGACAACGCTCTCCAGCAACCTGGCTTGACAACGCTCGCCAAGCAACTGTTTAGTCGTCGTTTTTATCTCTCGTTCTTATCTTATATCAGGCATACGTCACGTTCATTCAACCTCAATTATGTTGCCAACAGTATTCGTTTGAGAGAAAATATATCACGTTAAGAGTGAAATATAACTGAGAATAAACTCAAGATTTACATAGGGAGAGAAACTAAAAAGGAAAGTTAATGTAGAATATACGTCACACTAGTTTATCTTTGACCTGCTTCCAGTGGTGCCATATCAGTTGAAATTATCGGGAATTCAGGCATCACATTAAGTTTGAAAAATATAAATGAGAGGTAAACAAAATTTACATAAGTAATATAAACAAAAACCAGAGATAATATACGCTGCAAATGTGTATTGCAACAAATCCTTATTATGTTATTTCTTGTGTGAATAACTGTGCCACGATTATTATATTTCATACTTCCGCGTGTTTTTACGGTACAAAAGACGTGCTTGTTGCACCTGGAAATTTGGTGTCATCTTCTTTTGTGTAGAATTTCTTTGTACGCTGCATTAGTTTATAGTTGAATCATAAGAGAAACTGTATGCAACTGATACTCTGATTTTAGTGTTGCTCTTCAATTTCAAGAAATGTTTACCTGATTCTGGAATATTTTGAAAATGAATTATTTTTGTCATTTTTCTTTGAAAGTCTTCTCATTCAAGACTAGAAACGCATTACCGTGAATTCTTCTCCTCCTTTTGTGCAGTTATATTTAACGTCGATAAAATCATGCTGCAATGTGGTGTTCTCGATTGGCGTTAGACGTTAAAGCTGAAATTAATTATTTTATTTAAATCTGGTATGAATCTCACGCTGAGAAATTTATCTCCTAATTAAGGAACAATATGCCTAGGCAGAAAAGCAAGGTCTTATATTCAGCTATTTTCTTCGTATATTGTTTCTCTGAGAAGCACAAATATATTTGCCCATTGATGCATGTAATGTAACATAAAATTTCGTTTACTGTCAATATCGGTCGAGCAGATATCAGAGCACTTGGAAGATAAATCATCCTATCAGTTGATCACTGAATAGCTACAGAGTAATGTTTTTCTTAAATACGATTTATCTCACTTATTACTCATGTGAAAAAGATCGATGATCATTATGAACATCAGCTATTGTTCATGAGCTGGGATATTTGTTATTTCTCCTCAAGAGGCTAATCAACTGACAATGTAATAAATGATTTATTTGCTTCAGGGACGTTCGTAGGAGGAAAACTGCGCAAAAAGATCTGTTTGAAAGACGAGTTTAACTCGGCAAGACTTTTTGAAAACAAATATTTTCGCAGAAGTGAAGCGAAATTAATGAAGTATGTGAACACTTAAGGCATGTTTATCGGCTCTCACAAGCATTAATCTAAGATAGATTATATAATCAAAACATCCTTTTTTATTGCTTCGCTGTTTTATGTAATGAGTCCAATGTGCGCAAGGCTGGAAGGAAAAGCCTTTTCTATCATTAATACTGTCTTTAAGGAAAGAACTGAACAACAGTGGTGGTAAGGTAGAGAAAAGGGTGATGACGTCTAGTAAAGGAGAGCACTAGTGTAGTTGTCTCCTGAAAAGCAAAATAACTAGGATCATGAGCTGTACGGATGGTATTCAGCCAGATTTAGAATCAGTTCTTCCTCAACAAGGGAAAAAAGCTAGTTTAAATCAGTGGTGTTCACCATAGGTATGACTCTGAGATAACAGTCTCTTCGGGAGTAGGGGTAAGGTGCGTTCTCATGCCCTAGAGAAAATGATGAGTTAGGAAAAGGATATCCAAAAATAAATTGTCCTATCTTCTAAACACCAAAGAAATAGATGCAGGTTCATGGGAAGCGTGTGAATCAGGATCGTGTGCAAGGGAGGTAATAGGAGCCAGAAGCAATAAACAACAGAGATGACCGTCATCATCAACGTTAGAGAACGGATTCACGGAATAAATCTTTCAGCCTGCATACATAACAGCAGGAAAGTTAGGTTCCAACAAACGAGGCTGTGAACTTATCAGAGTTCAGTAATGTAACCATTCTACTGCTGTTATCGTTTTCTTATATCAGATAGTTACTGAAAAGCTCTTGTTTTTTTAGCAAAGCTTTGCCATTCTTCTGCAGTTTAATCCTTAACTTGAGATGTCAGAAACTTTCATTCGCAAAACTTCCATTCCATCCACCAACATGGCTGTTCACCTACCTTAATTCCTTCTAATTTCAGATTTTTCTTACAATTCTGTTTTATAAAAAGCTCATATTTTATAATAACTTCAGAAAATACCGATGTCTGCCTTTTTCTGAACACCGCTTATTAGTTCTCCTAAAGATAAGAAATCCGTAGCTTCCTTCGGTAGTCTATTTTCAATGCATTGATTTTCTTTTGACCAATATTTCTCTCTCCACGGACAAGCTGCCGTTGGGAAAAAATCGTGGAATAAATCATCAGTTATGCTTGCATGTGGCGTTTCCTACCTCTTCCCTTTTTAGTTACATCAGCGATGAAAATTGACTATTTTTTTAACGCTTTCCAACCGTAGGTTGAAGAAGCGTATGTGCTCCAGGTTTACCCGTCTATCTGCCTGTACGCACGATAACTCGCGTAAAAATGGTTTCATTTCGACGAAATTTTAGTATGTGGTAGGAGACAACATAGGAACGAAACCTATTGAAAATGGACGAAATGACTTACGTAAAAAAGCTTCGATTGCGACAAAACTTTATCACGTTGTTCCGGAGGTACATTGAACCGGTTCTGTCGAATATCGTCGAAATGGGGTCAAAGGTAAGGGTGCAGAAGCGAGATTTATTCCACAGCCATTATCCGCATAACTAGAAAAAAATGCTTCTATTGCGACAAAACTTTAGTATGTTGTTCCAGAGGTATACTGAACCAATTCTATTTTTATTATCATCGAAATAGAGTCAAAGGTAAGGGCGCAGGTGCGAGATTTATTCCACATCCATTATCCTTATAGCTTGAGTAATACCTTGAGTAACAAGTTAGTAAAATCATGCAATGCATTGATTATGATACGGTTTCCAACATACCAGAAATCATTACTCAAGTTATGAGGATAATGGCTGTGGAATAAACCTCGCTCCTGTGCCCTAACCTTTGATCCCATTTCGATGATATTCAACAGAACTGGTTCAGTATACCTCCGAAATAACATGATAAAGTTTTGTCGCAATCGAAGTAATTTTATATAAGTTATGATGCATAAAAGCTATGGAATAGATCCAGCTCCTGTGTCCTAGCCTTTGACCCCATTTCGCCGATTTTCAACAGGATTCGTCCCCAGGCAGGTTCCTACAACATACTAAAATTTCATCCAAATCGAAACATGTTTACGTAAGTTATGACACATAATGGCGATGGAAGTGATTCCGCTCCTATGTCCTGATCTTTGACCTCATTTCGCCCATTTTCAATAGGGTTTGTCCCTAGGTGGTTCCCTACTACATACTAAAATTTAATCGAAATCGAACCTTTTTTACGTTAGTTATGACGTATAAGAGCAGTGGAATGGATCCCGCTCCTATGTCCTGACCTTTGACCCCATTTCGTTCACTTTCAAAAGGGTTTCTTCCCAGATGTTCCCCTACCACATTTTACAATTTCATCGAAATCGAACGACTTTTACGCGAGTTATCGTGCGGAAGAACATACGCACACAACGCGTGACGTAATGAGGTAGAAGGGAATCGCGACCATCTGCTCGCAAGAGTGTGACGTCATAAAACTTTAATAGGATCCACACACAACCCGTGACGTAATGAGACAGATGGCGTGACCACGCGCCAACATCTAAATTGCGAGAGTATGACGTCATAAGATGTCTAAGCATGGATAACGTTAATGGAACGACGCCATGACACAAAAAACTTGGTACTTTGATGTGGTTATTTAACCCACTAAACGAATTTTGCTAAAGTCGATATCAAGCTAAATCGATTTCTAGTACCAGAAAACGGTAGGTTAACGACTTTCATCAAAATCCTTAGAGCCGTTTTCAAAATAAAATTTACATACATACAAGAATTGCTCCTTTAAGGTGAACGTCAAGTAATTTTGTTTCCTGTACTTCGAATGGAAAAATTTCTGTACACATTTTCTTCCCAATTAATGCGTTCCCAAGGATGAAAATTTGAACATCGATTAAAATATCTTCATATTATAACTTGGAATACTTAATATTTTCTAAAACATAACCATCATTATGCAATCCAACATTTGTTTGTCTACTGACGTCATCAAATTACAGATCGCGCCTTCTTTTTCTGGTTTCAACACCACCAGAGGAAAAGTTATTGATTTTTAATATAATTATGGTTATGTTTTAGAAAGTATTAAGTATTTCAAGTTATAATATGAAGTTATTTTAATCGATGTTCAAATTTTCATCCTTGGGAACACATTAATTGTGAAGGAAATGTATACAAAAGTTTTTCCATTGGAAGTATAGGAAGCAAAATTACTTGACGTCCACCTTAATAATATGGGATAAGTGGGATGGAATGTGATAAGTGCGATGGAATGGAATCCCAATCCTATGTCCTGACCTTTGACCCCATTTCGTCGATTTTCAATAGGGTTCGTCCCCAGTGTCCCCCTACCGCATACCAAAATTTCATCGAAATCGAACCATTTTTACGCACGATATGACGCATAAGGGCAAATGGAATGCCTCCCGCTCTTATGTCCTGACTTTTGACCCAACTTCACCCATTTTGTAGAGGGTTCGTCCCCAGGCGGTCCTCTATCACATAGTAAAATTTCATTGAAATCGAACCATATTTACGCAAGGTATCGAGCGGACGGACGGACGGACGGACTGACGGAAAAGGTTGGAACATATACGCTTCTTTAACTTACGGTTGGAAAGCGTAAAAAATGCTTCTATTGCGATGAAATACAATACGTTGTCCGTAACGACTTTGGAAACAGTTCCGCCAAAAATGTTTTTGTCAACAATTACGGGCAGTGCACATTAGTGAGATTCCTTAGCCATTATTTTCGCACGATAACTTCCGTGAAAATTGCCCGATTTAGTTGGGATTTTTAATTATAAAACGGCTTATGTGTGGTAGCTCTTGATAATAGAAATAGGTAACACGGGCACAAAGAGATTTAATTTTGATATATGTGAACCTCAAACGTTATACCGTAGTTTAATCCCCTCAAAGCCAAGGTATTTTCCTATGATTTCTGGTATGTTGGAAAGCGTATCATATTTATGATTTTAATAACTAGTTCTTCTCCTTATAAAAACAGTACACTTATCACAGATTTATTAATCCTAGATAACAAATTAGCAAAGTTTACATTTAAATTTTCTTGCCATTGTAATTCAGTTTGTGCTTGTCTCGCGTATTTAGTACCATATGTGTAGATAGAAACGATTTTAAATGTGTTGTTACTTTTGTTACAATTAAATCGTTACGGAAAAAACTTTCAGACGTCAAATATATTTTAATTGTGCGACTTTAACTGTAACACAATAACGCAATTGTAGTACCAAGCTCCAAAATAGCAAACTGTGATATTTGCTTAAAGGTGACGATGTTGTTATATACTGTGCAAAGCCTTTACTACATTGTAGCAGTCTTCATGTTGTGTTGCCACAATTCCATTGCTACTCTCCTGGATACCAAGAGAATGTTAAGTGTATGAAGCTGTCATACACTTAACATGTGATACGGTTAGGAATAGGAAGTCAGGTAGCCTTGTCTATAGGAAAAGGCATGTTGGCTTTTTTTATGCGGGCTTCGTTAGGTTCCGGGCAGTACATGAATTTCATGACTGTTATGTACTGTAAAATGTGAATAATTTAAGGGAGAATACTGCTATTCATACATTTTCACAGATGTCTTAAAACAAAAAATGACGTTTTCGTCCATATTTCAAAAGATTCCAGCTGAAAACAAAATTTTAATTCCTTTTTAGTTTTTGTAAAAGGAGAACAAAAACAGTTTTATAAAACATAGCTCAAGATATATGTTGCTTTCTAAGAGCTTGTGCTCTGGTAAGGATCTATTTTGTCTGCTTCCTGTTCTTGATCGATGAATGAAATTGAATGTTGTAAATCTGATCTACACCTGCCATGTGGTTTGGCAGTTAGTGTTTGTGAGTCTAGAGGAATTTGAGGCCGCTGTGGTGCATTGGTAGCATGTCCGGCGCGTTAGAAGAAGACCCAGGGTTCGATTCCCAGTGGTGGCCGATGAGAATTTTTCCGTGACTCACTTATAAGCGTTGAAAGAGCTATGACTTCTGTTTGATGTGTCGCCGTCTAACTTCCAAATTTTCCATGTAACAATAGACTTAACGTACAAAATTCCCGACCTGGGTATGCTAGCTTTTGCTATCGGTTAGAAAAACGGTACTCAGTTGAAGAACTTGTATAAGCTGTATGTCTTTGGAACTCTGTAAGATATCATGTGCTGCAACGCACATTCGTGATAATTTAATAATCATGCAACATAATGCAAAGTTCAGGAGATGTTATCAGCAATACTTTTATGACACTTCTTAAGATTTCGCACCTGAACTGAAGCAACGACTGATAGCATCCAGTTTCTGAGGATCAGTGTCGTCTGTTAGTTTAGTGGAACGTACGATGTGTTCTCCGGCTCTGAAAAAAATGATCACTCAAAATGAGCGGAGAAAAGATTAAAACCGAAGAAACAAGAAGAAACAAATACGAGTTTTTGCTATCGAAGGAAAATTCCATACAAAATTAACCGAGACTAGGACAGGTATCATCATCATCGTCATCATTGTCAACTATTATCAATCCACTGCTGGACGAAGGTCTCCCCAAGTTTCCTCCACAACGGTCTGTCTTGTGCCAGTCTCCTCCATGTCACTCTCGCATATTTTCGAATTTCATCCACCCATCTCCCATGTGGTCTTCTTCTGGGTCTTTTCCTGTCCCTTGGAATCCAATCTAAAATTTCGGCTGTCCATCGATGGTCTGTCCTTCTGGCAGTATGTCCAGCCCATTGCCATTTCAGGGATTTAACTCTGTCATGATGTCTTCCATTCTCGTCATTTTTCGGATCCACGAGTTCCTCTTCTTATCTCTCCTGGTTATACCAAGCATGCACCTCTCCATGCTACTTTGAGTTGTCTGCAGCCTTTGTATGTCTCTTTTAGTTAAGGTCCACGTCTCTGCACCATACGTAAGCACTGGAAGGATGCATTGATCAAACACTTTTCTTTTAAGACATACCGGCATATTGCTCTTGAAAATTATACTGTTTCTTCGAAAAGCTCTCCAGGCAACTCTCCAGGTTGCCTGGAGAGGACAGGTATAGTAACATGAATATAGTGGAAAGAAAAATTTCAAGTTATATGAAATGGCTTAAATGCTATGAAAGAACTTACGAGAGAAATGAACAAGGTGATTGTGGTGAAACAAAAACAGCTTTTAGAAATAGGAGGGTGATATAACACTGACAGATTTGTGAAAAGACGTGTAGCAAATAAGCTTATATTGAGGGTTCAATCAAATAATGTTTACATGAGTAGTTGATAGATTTTTGCTGTTTAACGACGACCGTGAACAACTCAATGGGCTATAAGTAGTCTCCCGTCCCTAATTTAGGGTCACTGGTTCCATGGAAGGGAGAGAGCCAGTGCCGGAAAACAAACACAACATCCATGCCTCACCGGAATTCGAATCCGGACCCCTTTTGGACGAATGATCAGAGGCCATCGCTTAGACCACTGCGTCCCCGGGGAGGCTGTTTATATCGGTCAGACACTTTTAAAAACTGCTGTTTCGACGGATGAATGTGTAAATGTAAGCAAGGATTCAGCTGTGAAGATGCTTGCTATTTATTCATTTATACTGGTTTTGTTTGTTTTGGTTTGGGGGTTTAACGACCATTGTGAGCAATTCAATGTACTATAAGCAGTCGCCGGTCCAAAATTTAGAACCACTGGTTCTACATGAGTTTTCTAGCGTAACAGTTTGATCTTTCAAATTCTACTATGATGTACGATCATGGTGATTCTGGTAAAAGCTTAAAAACACGAATCACGACTTTTCTACCGTAACAGTTTCATCTTTCCAGTATTTTCAAGCAAAAATATAAACTTCTCTTCTAATAAATAATCACTCTGAAATAATCCGTTAATCATTGCTGCTATTTTGACAATCTATATAAAACTTTTAATGCTGCTTTAATTTCATAAGCACTGTACCAGCTCTAAATTTATATGAATTACTTAGAAATGATTCCAAAATAATCTGAAATACTCGGAAAATCACTTCCGTTTTTTCAACAGTTTTTATAAAACATTTAATATTAATCTTATTTCAAAATTAGCACACCATTTTTGTAGCATATTTTGGCAGTAAGTTCATGTAAGAGCTGAGTTTCTCTGTCAAACATATAAAGATGCATATTGTTTACCCTGACGTGACGCCCCATTTTAGTTACCGAAAAATCACATCGATACAGAAATGGAGCTAGTACATCATAGAAAAGCCTTTTGATGCAGCCAGGAGGTTGTTCCAAAACAGATAATAACAGTAGGAAAAGGTCATAAGACGGTGAGAGCCAATGTTTCTGTTCAATGTTTCTGCAAAAGGAATCTGGTTATCGTCATCTTACAACAAGTGGTGAAGATGGTCGCAAAGTGAAATTTTAATAAGTAAGCTAATTACCTTTCAGAAGTAATCATGTGATTTGATACTTAGATCAAAGTAAGTATCTAAATCACTTTATTTATAAAAATTATTCCATTTTACATCCCAGTAGAGAAGAGCATACGGACTTGCGTAAAAACAGACTGAATACAGAAACATGGAATGCAGTTATACAAATGTCTGACACATAACAAAGTTCTACATGTCCAAAGTTGGATTTCCCGAACTGTAGATTAAATGCTTTCGGTTTTAGCACTATTTTGTAAAGAAAGAACGTGTTCAAAGCATCCCTCTGTCCATCCGTCCGTCTGCGGACACAATATCTCTGTAACTATTAGTCGTATTTGAAAAATTATTTTTGCATTGGGAAGCTTAAAATGTGATGATCATTTTTCTTCCTTTTTTTTTTTCTGCGACGCAAAAATTTGCTCCAGGTGCGTAAATGCAGATGCTGTCGAATTCAAAATGCATTTTATTCTACATACTGGTTTCTAGATATCCGATAGAAGAAACATATTTCTTCCATTCGATACCATTTATAACGAAGACTATTGTGGGCTCAGTTTCTCTTTCAAGTACCTCATAGTTTTTCAGCGTAAAGTTAAATCGTGATTTCCCCGAAATCTCTGCTTCTGAGCGCCTGATTTATTTTTTTTCCTGCATCGAATAGAGCTTTGGGTGAAAATGTTCTGCATATAATTTCAAATTTTTAGTAAAGACCGGTTTTGCCAATAGCAAAAAATATTCCATATATTTTTGTGTAAATATATGGGGTGTAAGTGTGTGTTTCGGTTTTTGATGTATTTCTAGCAATATCTGCGGTTCTGAAAATTTGATTAAAAAATTATTTTGTGATGAGATAAAAAACCTTATGAGAATACCTTCTGCTTAATATAATTCATAGTTTGTCCGCCAGAGGGCGCATATGCACATCCTATTTCTGACGATATCGACATATCTGCTTTTAAGTGTTTGATTTGAAGAAAGCTTTCTTTGTCGGAGGGTGATTTCAGTGAGAAATGTTTTGCTTTTTTTTTTATTTTTTCTTAAAGCACAAACAAGTGTTCCATTAGAGGACGCAATTTCATGTATCAGTTTACATTATATTTCCAGCAATATCTGCGCGCCTAAAAACCAGATTCGAAAAAAAAATTGTGTCCGATACTATTAATTACGATAACATTTTGTGTGCATTTCCTGCTCAAAATAATGCACACTTTCCCTTCTATGGAGCGCAAATGTTTAATCTGTTTTTCTCGATATCTCAGCACAGCCTTGCCATTTAACGTAGACCCAACACTGAGCCACCGTCTTCTATTTCTAAAAGACGGTGGTTCAGTGTTGGGATTTTGTTAAATTGCAAGGCTGTGCTACCGGGGCTGATTCTGAATGTCTGATTTGAAAAAGTATTTTAACATCACTAACCATTTACCTTGTGGAACACTTCACCAGTGCTGCGGAGTTTCTGGAGTTCACAGCTCTGTCGCTACGTGACATTTGTGTAGTTCTGTCAGCTTTATATCTGCTTCTAAAAACGGTGTTGAAAATTTCTTTTATTTCTTACAGTACGCCATTTGTTTCAACAAATATGTGAAACATTATTCTCTTTAAATAACGCACATCTTGTCCTTTAGGGAGTGTAAATGTCGAAACCTTTTTCTTGCTATGTTTACTTCCAGGAGAAGTATTTTTTAAAACTCGTTTTCCTCAACATAGCTTTAGTTATGCAGAATACTTTTTGCATATTTTACACATTTTTGTGTAAAATATGTTCTTATTTCTTTTTTTAACTGCTCCATTTGAAAATCTTTCTGATATCTTTCTTCTGCTATGAGAAACATGTCGTGCATAAATTGTTAATTTTCGTAACAAGAATTTCAGCCGCCAGCTGCTTCTATTTCTAGATGATTTGTCGATTGTAGGTTTCTTGTTGATTTTTTTACTAAAGTGCACTTACTAAGAATATTTTTGAAAATTCTATTCTCGTCCGAAATTATTCAAAAGACGTGCTTATTACAACCGAAAATTCGGTGTCATCTATCCTTTTGTATTACAGATTCAAAATACATGCTAATCTGAGCATAATGTGATAGAAATCAAACAACAGCATGAATGTAATGCTGATTAATACAACAGCACATACATGTACTATGGCCCATCTCAAGAGCGCCAACTATGACACCGCGTTGAAAATCGCTTAAATTGTTATTACTTGTCATTCTCATGCCGAAAACAGCTCCGACAGCTGGCAAGGATGTCTATCACTTTATATACGCACTGGCGGACGCAACCGAGTACGCACATAGGTGACGTTGCTATGGATTTTGCATAAGCTCGTCTGTAACCGTTTTTCTGGCACTTCAGTGTACATTTTCTTTTCTAAACTTAGCCATTAAAATAATTCATGGTTGGAGATCCGTATTATTTGACAATATGCAAAATTATATGCTGCTGTGGTAGCGAATTCAGTTCAAGAAACACATATTATGATGAATTGTGAAACTGGACTGACCGTTTTAATGGCATGGTGAATTATGTTATAAGGCATGTGATGTATATACTGAATGTTTTCCTTAGTAGTCCCCGCAAAACATCAGTCACATTTTGCAACACACTCTACTTAGAAAAATGACATGTGGTTTCCAAAGTATCTTAGTTCATAAGAATGTATCACCATTCTCGATAAATGCCGGAAATGTCCTCCACCGACATCTAAACACACTCGGACGCGACGCTGCGTATTATCGAAGGTCATCCGCAGCATATCCTCATCAACAGCACAGATTGCTACACTGATGTTGCTTTCTAAGTCTTCTAACGTGCGAGGGTTATTGTTGTAAGCACGTCACTGAAATATCCCCATAAGAAAAAATCGGGTGAAAAAGGTGGCCATCGTCTTTTGTAGATCACTCGGTATCTGGAGAAAGAGGACATTTCACTCATGCTCACACGAGACGTGTGTCATGTCGGTCTATACCATCGGGATCAGAGGAAATGCTATCCCACACTCACCAACCCGCTTGGCCAGCGTGGTGAGTTATGGCCAAACACCTCCAAAATGACTCTACAACTTAAATCTTGGCCCTCAGTCTCCGGCAGCTGGAATGTACCTGGCCAAGGCAGCGGCCAGTGCGACATGAAGGCAGAGGGTGCTAAGAATCCCCGGAGGACCGGACTAGGCTGCCATTTGATGCTGACCTTGGCTACGTATAATGGACGCTCCCTATCTTCTGATTCAAGGCTTCTTGAATTGGAAGAGGAACTACAAAGGATCAAGTAGGACATCGTCGGGCTAAGTGAGGTAAGGAGAAAAGGAGAAGATATCAGTTAACTGAAAAGTGGACATCTCTTCTATTATCGTGGGACAGATACTGGCAGAACTAGTGGTGTTGGATTTATAATAAACAAGAAACTGAAGGATAAAGTGGTAGAAGTTGAAAGTTCCTCTGACAGAGCTGCACGACTCGTTATCCAACTCTCGAGAAGATACCAGGCTCAGATTATTCAAACTTATGCACCCACCACAAGTCATCCTGAAGAAGAAATTGAAGAATTTTATGAGGAAATTCGTCATCTAAATAATAAAGGTAAGCAGCACTTGAAGATAATTATGGGAGATTTCAATGCAAAAATAGGGCACCGGCAACAGAATGAAACTTCAGTAGGTAAATTCGGTCACGGCAACAGAAACCAGCGTGGAAATACTCTCGTTGAGTTTGCAGAGGCAGAAGGATTTTTCATCTTGAACTCCTTTTTCAAGAAAAAGCCACACAGGAAATGGACATGGAGGCATCCAATTGGGACGACAAGTGAAATTCATATTATTATGGGTAACAAAAAATTCGTCATCGAAGACTGCAGTGTGCTGAACAAGTTCAACACAGGTAGTGACCATAGATTGGTGAGATGTAAGATGCACCTCAACACAAACTGGAACGTGGCAAGCTCATAAGTCAAACAAAATGTATTGACATAACCAACCTTAAAAAGCACCATAATACTTTCAAGTTGAAACTGAAGAACAGATTCTCTGCTTTAGAAGGCCTAACATCGGAAGAAGTGGATATTTCGGAAGTTAACAGAAAAGTAACCAAAACTCTTATGGAAACAGCAACAAAATTAGCTGGGTCTAAGAACGAGTTGCATGTGAACAATTTATCAGGAAAAACCAAAATGTTGATGAAAAAAGAAGAGAGATGAGGACAACTAAAGAAGATGTGACCTCCAAAGTGGAATATATAGAGCTATGCAAGACAGCACGAAAAAGTATCACTGGAGATGTAAGGAAATTCAACTGTGAGCTAGTGAGGAAAGCCATTGAAAACAACCAAAGCCTTAAGATAACAAAGGGACATCTCAGTAAGGGAAGAAAACAGATTATGGCTCTGAGAAAAGGAGATGGTTCTATAACAAGAAATAGAAGCGAAATTTTGAAAAGAGTGAAAGATTTCTACTCTAAATTATATAAAAGGGATGATACATGTACTTCAGACATCATGAAAGGTACCAGAGTTCTTCCAGTCATCCCAGCAGAAGTTGCTCATGCAATCAAGAACATGAAGCGGGGGAAAGCTCCAGGAGAAGATGGAATTACTGTAGACATCATACAAGAAGCAAGTGGAGAAATTGAAACAGTACTCGCCCAAATTTTCACTCGATGCCTTAATGAAGGGAAGATTCCTGAGGATTGGAACAATGCTACAATGATCCTGCTACATAAAAAAGGTGACATTGAGGATCTCAGGAACTACAGACCTATCAGCCTCCTATCAGTGGTTTATAAAATCTTCACTAAAGTTCTTTCACACCGCTTGAAGGTAACACTGGACATGGCTCAACCGAGAGAACAAGCTGGATTCAGGAGTGGCTACAGCACAATAGATCATATCCACGTACTGCGAGAACTAATTGAAAGAGCGAGGGAATATGAACTTCCATTGTGCATGGCTTTTATCCATTATGAAAAAGCCTTTGATTCGGTGAAACCATCAGCAGTTACCACGGCTCTGAAATCCTGCGGTATTGAAGATGCATACATTAATATTATTAATAACATCTATGAAAATGCAAGTTCAAAGATTCGGCTGTTTGAAAATACAACACACATAAAAATTGGAAAGGGAGTGAGACAAGGTGACACCATATCTCCGAAGCTCTTTAATGCCACATTGGAAAATGTCTTTCAATCACTGAACTGGGAAAACAAAGGGATAAAGATTAATGGAGATTATCTAACCCACCTTCGTTTTGCTGATGACGTAGTCATTTTTGCAACTACCCCATCAGAGCTGCAGAGTATGATCCAGGAACTTGCTGACAAGAGTAAAGAAGTGGGATTAAAAATGAACTTTCAGAAGACAAAAGTGATGTTCAATGCTTTTACAAGAAATGAAGATTTATCGATTGATGGAGAAAAACTGGAGATAACAGATACGTATGTTTATCTTGGACAGCAGATATGATGTGAGGGTCACATTGATGAAGAAATTAATCGGCGTTCAAAACTTGCCTGGAGAGCTTTTGGAAGAAACAGCATAATTTTCAAGAGCAATATGCCATTATGTCTTAAAAGAAAAGTGTTTGATCAATGCATCCTTCCAGTGCTTACGTATGGTGCAGAGACGTGGACCTTAACTAAAAGAGACATACAAAGGCTGCAAACAACTCAAAGTAGCATGGAGAGGTGCATGCTTGGTATAACCAGGAGAGATAAGAAGAGGAACTCGTGGATCCGAAAAATGACGAGAGTGGAAGACATCATGATCAGAGTTAAATCCCTGAAATGGCAATGGGCTGGACATACTGCCAGAAGGACAGACCATAGATGGGCAGCCGAAATTTTAGATTGGATTCCAAGGGACAGGAAAAGACCCAGAAAAAGACCACATGGGAGATGGGTGGATGAAATTCGAAAATATGCGGGAGTGACATGGAGGAGACTGGCACAAGACAGACCGTTGTGGAGGAAACTTGGGGAGACCTTCGTCCAGCAGTGGATTGATAATGGTTGACAATGATGATGATCCGGTTCAAAGTACACCGTTGTCAAATCGATGGCGATTAATTGTTCCACAAATTTTCTGAAAATGTTCGCACATGACGCCGAATTTACTACGCTCCTGAAGAAAATGGATCCTCATTAAACACCGACATTTGTAGGATGTAATGGGTTTAGTGTAATTCGTGTGAATTATTTGTAGCCCAGATGCGGTAGTATTGGGAATTGACATACCCGTCAACATGAAACCATGCTTCGTCAGTGAACTATCTGAAATCCAAAATGTTAGGAATTGCGAGTAAAAATGTTAGGGAACCAGTGACAATTTTTTAAGATCCGGTGTTCAAGATCCGGTTCTTGCAACTCTTGCACAGCTGTCACACGGTACGGATGAAGCAACGCTTTCTTCGCGACTCTTTGAAAGCTGGAAACAAAATACCCAGTTTCTTGTAACAAACGTCGTAGTGACTTCTTCTGTGATGTCCGCAGCTAGTGCTTCGATTTCTTCTTCCGCTAAAGGAGGACGTCCGCCGCTGCATCAGTTCAAAACACTAACCATGGTTTCAAATTTCTTCCCTAACCTGGCAATGTAACGTTTGTCTGGTGCTTTTCTTCCTCTAAACTTCTACATGAATTCACGCTGTGTTGATTTTATAGACTTTGTTAACAGATAACTTTTCACAATAAACACCCGGTCCACAACTGTATACACAGCCATCCTGTACGAGGTTCAACGACATAGTAAAACACGCAGATTGCCTCCGGACAGACTTAATGTGTGCCCGGCCATCTGGTGTGGTGACGTCACAATGACTCATCGTATTATCAGGAAAATCACTCCCGCGCATTTTTCACGTATCAAGGTGTAACGTATATTCTATTTTAACTTTCCTTTTGAGTTTCCTTTTCTGTGTAAATTTGAGTTCGTTCTCTTAGAGATTTTCAAACCTTAACGTTATGTCTTTTCCCTCAAACGAGAATGATGTTGGCAATACACTGAGGTCGGAACAAGAGTGACGTATGTGTGGCCGGATAAGAACCATAAATAAAAACGCAATGCAGCGGTTGTTTACGAGGATTGATGTTGCTGATGATAGACGTGCTGTTATACTGCGGTTGGATGTTAAATCACTGATACTGTATTAAGTACGCCAATAAACCGAATGTGAGTGTAGACTACAAACCATGCGAGCAAAATAAAAAGTATTTGTAAGTACTACAATCGACTTTTTTCTTGTAATGCGTATGAGTACCTTTTGATATTACATTGACTTAAGCACACATAACGTAATTATTGACGTAAGGACTAAGTTACAGCGGAAAGACAAATTACGTTATAAAGGTCACTTGTAAACCAAATGTCGTGTTCCTATGCAGAGTGGGAAGAACACAATAGTTGATTGTTTGATGGGACTACCTAGTGGAACGCCTTGTTGAAGGAGACTCTTAGTTCCCTCGACGCATGCAGATCGTCTTTTGTGAGACTAACGTGTGCAATACAAGAATGCATTATCAGCTATAATAGAAGACTAGCCTTTGCAGTGAGAGTGAAGTTGATATCCGTAGATCTGAATTATGGATTTTTCTTTTCTTACATACTTATTTCCAGGAGTCTGGTCACGCAGCCCCCAACTCTATAGTAGGGACCAAACTATTATGATGTATTGTATCAAAATGTTTTCAAATGTTTCGATAACATGCGGTTTTCATGTTAAGTTTCTAAACAGTAGCAAATTTTATGTGTTTTTTAAAGTAAAATTTGCTTTTTGCACCTTCAGCCGTGTCATCGCTTAGTCCTGGCATTTAGAACTGTTATATACATTCACGGATAATGAAATTTGCGCACTAAGAAGGAGGCATAAGATTAAACTGAAATTTCATCGACGTAATGATACAGATGAAGGATACACAGGATAACAAAAACAGAGTTGCAAGACAATTACACAGGGATATGCGGCACGCAGTCCGGTGATCTTCAATAGCGCGTCGCATTGCATGGTGCGGCGATACATGCTGCAATAATGTCGGGCATGGAGGCGAGCAGACGCCTGATATCCTGCGGAAGACTGGCCCACAAGTGTTGGACGGTGTGCTCCAAATCCCAGATAGTGCGGAACGGCGGCAGTTGGCGTTCTAACTACGCACACACATGCTCGATAGGTTACATGTCCGGGAAGCGGGCAGGCCACGGAACTGTCTGGACATGACGTAAGCAGTCCTGGGTAACCCGAGCCGGGTGCGAACGGGCACTGTCCTGCTGATATAGCTCACCTGGAATCCCGGCCAGGAATGGGAGCACATGAGGCCGTAGGATCTCATCCACATACCGCTGGCCCGTCAATAATCCACGTGCCACTACTAGAGCTAATTAGCTACCGTAGGCTATGACTCCCAAAACCATAATTTGTACAGTGGGGGAGATGTGGCGGTCGATAGCGTGGTTGGGATTGTGTCGTTGACCCAACGACCTCCACACCCGGACACGATGATCATCTGTCACCAAAACGAAGCGGCACCCATCGCTAAATACCACACGTCGCCAGTCTGTGGCGTTCCACGTCGCTCAGGCCTGGCGCCACTGCACACGGAGTCGGCGATGTTCTTTTGTTAATGGCAGCACATGTAAGGGGAGCTGGAATCCCGTATGCGCTTCCGCGAGGCATCGGGAAATGGTTCATAAGCACACAGCAGCTGCTAAATCTGCCTGCATAGTGGGCTGGGTTCCCGTGGGATCCGTTCGTGCCTTGCGCACAAGCCGTCGATCCTCTCTACCAGTGGTCCTCCTGGTCAGTCCTGAGCTGCTCTGCCGCGTGGCAGTGCCGTCACGCGGCCATTGCTCCCAACACAGAATGGTCAGAACGATCCACGTGGTGGGATATACAGCGCGCCGACCACCGTGCAGTTTTCAGCCCGATGATCAAGTCTCTCTGAAATGATCATGTCACTCTGTACTCTTGCTTGCGTTGGCCGGTGCTTTTCGCTTTCATGGGACATCGACTACACGCCGGTTTATAAGACTGCCGGTTGGTGTTTGCAGCGCCACCACATGGTGTGCGGTCCTGCGCAATCGCACCAAACGTGGATCATTTGCATACCAGCACGCACTATAGCTATTAGCAAAGTTTCGTCTTTGTAGCATGTTTTCTTCTAGGTGCAAAATTTATTGTCCGTAAGTGTATATGGATAGTCTCTCATGTCTGTTTATAGATTTTCTTTTCATTAATCCTTCTAGATCTCCGTTTCTGTGTCGTGTGGCGTATATCACTATTTTTAACTTTCCTTTTTAGTTTCTTTCACCTATGCAAACCTTGTTATTTATCACATTTATTGTTCGTCTGAGCGTGATATCAGAATCTGCAGGTTTCTTGTACCGTTTGGCAAATGCTAACAGCTAGTCAAAAGGCAAATGAAACCATCATGCTGCGGAGTTGAGAAGGAGGTGACAAGCAAACCTATCAAACGAATGTTTTCTGCGACTCAATGACATGCGATACTTTGTGAGTTACAGTTGGTGTGTCATTATATGTTAAAACGAGTTTTGAAATTGCATTAACAAGAAATTGCAAATTTTCCAGTAGAACTGCTCAACTATCAACACCGAATAAAGGATATTTGGATTCTCAGTAAGTACAGTGCCATTTCTTAGAGTTACGATCTCTCTGCCAATTAGGTGCTATTACGATGTCTTATTGTTTCCCTTATTCAAGTACTAGCGTTAAGTATCTAAACACTATCTAAGAACAGCAAAATAACCTAAAAATAACATTAAAATATTATCGCCAGTTGTTGAAGAGGGCTGAGAAATAACTACAACTAATATTAATAGATGTGCGTTCCATTATACGAAGTACTTACATATAATGCTCTGTTGTTGGAGTCTGCTTCAGACTTTGGTGAAAGTCCCCAAGTATTTGATGATCGTCCTACCATTCCATTGCGTCTTCCTCGAGAACTTAAAGGAGTTCACTATTAAGCCATTATGGGCCACATGCGGATACAATTACGTTTAATGGTGGCTCCCTGATATATATCAAGGATATCAAAGATCATTTTGCTTTCTACGATATTCCTGATGAACTTAAAGTAGAGATTGAAAGCACTTGCCTTCAAGATTCTGCAAAAATATGATACTACCAGTGACGTAGAATAAATCACGGAATGCAGTATAACAGATTCCAGGCGTATTTCTTGGAAATATTTCAATATATTTTAAATAGGACCGAAGTTGCTCAGCAATTGTTTTCCCGATAGCAAAGAGCAAACGGCAGTCCTGCCGTCTTTGCATTGGAAACACCCAGATTGTACAGATTATGGGATACCCTTGCTTCCAATGCGGGCATTCCTGTCACTTTACTTCAATAGTTAATCGCTTTCCTACACTACGTTCTGGAAGTTCGGCACTTTGACACAGTTCATGATTATCTGAGACTCTTAAGAGCCTATGAGGAGCGCCACGACAGACTGAAGCCTCCATCACTACCCACGGAGCAACCAAGATATGTTCCACCTTATCGTTGAGATATGTCTGCACAAGTTGAACGTCCATCTCAACAGCAGTTTAATGACACATGCACTCGTTCCATTAACATACGCCATTCACCTCGTCCCAACGCTGGTAGGGAGCCGGGATAACGAGCATATCATTTTAATTCAAATGCTGCTGAGAACACTGGAAGGCCTCGTAATAACGAAACTTCCACTACTTACCGAGGCTGATCACGGTTTCATCAACGCAACCCCGATGCAAATAATCCCAGATTTAGAAGTAATGACCCCACTACAACAAATAATGCTTCCAAGCACGAAGATCAAGATTATAGGCCAAGGAATATGGATATAACACTATTGTACAGTCAAGTTTAACAAATAATGAGTATTAAACTGCAAGTACTCTGTAGGAGTGAGTGAAGGGACAGATCTATGCCCTCCTTCTCTGCTAATGACCTTAACACACTGTAAATTACAATAAAAGCTCTGGAATTGCCCGATGCTTCTTATACGGGACTCATCCTATTCACTGAGTTGGATAGTGGGTCAGGTACCTCAGATATCAGTGATACTCTCTGTAATGAGTCATTTCATAATATTCATATTGAAAAAGTATCAGTTCGATTTATGATAAGTTTCGAGTTTCTGGTGCTATTGCATTACCAGTCAAGTTTTAAAAAGTTGAACTAACCCATACCTTTCTAATTACACTGACGGAAAAAAAACCCCCAACACCAAGAAGTGGTTGTGTTAGATAAACGACAGTTAGTAGGCGGTGAGAGTACATCTGTAAGATGACGTCTATGCAAATTTCGCGCTCGGCGCATATGTGTGGCGCTAGTAGCGCCCCTCGGAACATGCAAAGCAGGTTTGCTGTAAATACCCGCTGTAACGTTCGTGAGCGTTAGTTATCGTTGAGATTCGACGTAGCGTGTTGATGTAAGTCAAGAATGCCTTTAAGAAGACGAAGAAGCCATTATCAACAGCTCACGGAGTTTGAACGAGGTCGTGTAATAGGGCTACGAGAAGGTGAAGTTTCTTTCCGCAATATTGAAGAACGACTTGGCAGGAATGTAGCCACTGTGCATGATTGTTGGCAGCGGTGGTCTAGGGAAGGTACTGCCTCAAGAAGACCGGGTTCCGGCCTGCCACGTGGCACTACTGAGAGGGAAGACCGCCGTGTACGGCGTATGGCCGTGGCGCTTCTTACTGCGTCTGCGGCAGGAATTCGAGCTGCAGTTGCCACCACAGTGACACAACGACCTGTTACAAATCGGTTACTTGAAGGACAACTCCGAGCCAGACGCCATGTAGCGTGCATTCCACTTACTCCAAACCACTGCCGTTTGCGACGTCAGTGGTGTCAAGCTAGAGCTCATTGGAGGACGGAGTGGAGATCTGTTGTGTTTTCTGATGAAAGCCGGTTCTACCTGGATGCCAGTGATGGCCGTGTGTTGGTTAGAAGGCGGCCAGGTGAGCGCCTGCAAACGACCTGTCCGCGGCCGAGACACACTGGACCTACACCTGGAGTTATGGTCTGGGGAGCAATTTCCTATGACAGCAGGAACACTCTCGTGGTTATCCCACGCACCCTGACGGCACAGTTGTACGTCGGTCTGGTGATTCAAGCTGTTGTGCTGCCATTCATGAACAGCATTCCAGGGGATGTTTTCCAACAAGATAACGCTCGCCCGCATACCGCTCTTGTAACCCAACATGCTCTACAGAGTGTCGACATGTTGCCGTGGCCTGCTAGATCACCAGATATTTCTCCAATCGAGCACGTATGGGACATCATTTGACGACAACTCCAGCGTCACCCCCAACCAGCATTAACCGTACCTGTATTGACCGACCAAGTGCAACAGGCATGGAACTCCATCCCACAAACTGACATCCAGCACCTGTGCGACACAATGCATGAACGTTTGCATGCTTGCATTCAACATTCTGGCGGTTACACCGGTTATTAAAGTACCAGCATTTCACATTTAAAATGGCTCTTCTCGCGCTTACATTAAAGCTGTGATCTTGAAACCTTAATCGATTAAATCTGTTACCTATACAAATGTATTGCCGCCATTTCATTCCTCTAAAACTATTTTTTGTGGTGTTGGGATTTTGTGTTTCGTCAGTGTATCAATAATCTCTTTGTCAAATGTTTGTTGGGAATAAACTTTATAAAAAAATTCCCTTACCTTAAATTTTGAAGAAGGTCTAATAGCCATGCCGGAACAATTAAATTCAATTTCTGGAGAGCGGTTGGCTTTACTATTCATAGGAACAGAAGGGCAGATTCTCAAAAAGCACAAATGTTACAGTTACATAGATGCCATGGTTTAATTTCCAATAAAACTGGGTTCACCCAGATCCTTTGTCATATTTGAGTCAGAAAATATTTTTCGCCCGTGGCATGTAAGTCTTACTCCCTATACCAGCATAAGAAAGAAAAACAATGCGTGATCAAATTCAAAATACGATCAGGCAAGCCATCATAGCAGAGTATATGGGTTCTTGGGATGCCGCGACATCTCCGTGGGCTAAGTAGGATGTCGATCAGCGCTTTATTATTCATTATCGAAAGATTAGTTATGTCCATAAGCCTGTCTATTATGCCCGTTACCAGCGATTAGTGACATTGCTGTATCTGTCTTCTACTAGTAATTATTAGGCTTTCGGATATAGGCAAATCGCTGTTAATCCCGATTAAGTCAACCAAACAGTTTTTACGTCCTATAGAGCAAATTCCTTCCTCTGAATGCTTTTTGGCCTTCCTGTTACATCACCTACGTTCCAAAATCTTGTGTATTCCATTTTATATCCTGTTTTTGGCTCAAATGTAAGTCTAAATCTAAATGATATTACTGTCATCTCAGAGACGTTTGACGAACACCTAGAAATACTAAACCAAGAGGGTTTGAGTTTTTACAAAATGCAGGGCTTACTTTAAAACCTAGTAACTGTAAGTTCGGCCAAGCTGCGTTGTGTAATTAGGATAAAATTACCCCACAAGGATTAAACACTCATGATAAAAAAGTTAAAGCTATCACAAGTTTTCACCTGCTAAAACGACAAAAGGACTATCTAGATTCCTATAATAAGAATATGGTATTAGCAATTTGGGCCTAAATTATGCAACCTTATGAGAACCGTTGAATACTCTCATAAGAAAGCTGCTGAATTTGTTCAAATCACAGCAGGGGACAACACGTTTTAAGAACTTATAAGTTTCTCATTTCACATACTGCTTTGGCATTTTCCGACCATACTCAACTCATCCAAATCAAAGCCAAAGTTGTATTAATAACATGGAATTATGTTCCTTGAGTGGAATTGCACAGCTATCGACTACGAATGAAGAGGCTTTGTATTTTCAGTAAGTGATATGCCATTTCTTAGAGTTACCAACTCTGTGTCCGTTTGACACTATTAGTGCTAGTTTTGTTCTTATCAAATACTAGTGTTAAGCATCTAGAAACTATTTGAGAAAAGCAAAATAACCTGCAAGAGACATTGAAACATCACAACATTAATATACGAATAAAACGTTGATAACTATAGTTATAATCCATTCACTCTGTAACGTATTGTACCCCACACATACCTTTATCTAAGATGTGACTGGCTGGATCTTCTTCTGCTGTGACTGTTGTTTCTTGGGGCTTTTTTTTTTTACCTTATAGATGATTTCGGAATTGCCTTTGAAATATCTTTTCAGCTGGAAAAATTTTCTAACTAATTCCACACATGCACTACTATGTAATAAAACATCTTTTTCTGAATAATCCACCATGCAGCTCCATTTCGGATTACCCACACTACGATTTTATTTCAAGTACCTAAAATGAATTAAACAAAAATAAAAGGGGGAAACAATTAGGATACTAGAAGTAGGAAAATTACAGAAAACTGCCTAGATCGTAGTGGAAGTGGATTTCCGTGCTAATGCAATTCGAGATCGTTTTTAATACCAGTGGAAAAATGATGCCGATGAAGGAAAAACATTTATTTCTTAGCATTAACTATTTCATTTAATTTCATTTCATTTTTTATGACTTACTTTAATACCCAGTGTTTAGCTATATTTTCTCTTCTCTGATATTCTTTTATCTAATGTCAAGTACTTTTGGTAACTAAATCGAAAATTAATGAGTTTCGGATTTGCATAGCAATAACTGTCTTGAGATCAAAACCATGAAACACTCCGAAAGCCTTTACTTTGGATTGCACTTAACAAAAATAAGTTTTCCTCATTTTCTAGTCTTCCACCCAGTTCTTTTCTGCAAAGGCTAATCATTCGATTATCCGAAATAACTGGTACTTTCGAACAATTTTAATTGACTTTCCTAAAAACGTTAATTTTCTGTAGATGAAAAATCCGACTAGCTGCGATAATGGAAGCCGAGACATCTTTAATTGCTGAAAATGTTGTCCAACACAAGATACAAGAAATAAATGATAATGAATTCCCACATCACTGAAATGAGCCAAGAGTTACGACACGCTCGCGGCGTAGCAGGTTGCTTCTTGAAAATAGTTATTTTTACGGACAACATCCGTCGCGCAGTCGATTTATGAGCAGAAAGAATTGTTCAACTTCACATAAACCAATAAAGACATAACTAAGAAAATCGGAGTAATCTCATTATTGTTTCGGGATTTTTTTTCGCCTGCTTAATAGACATAACCCTGAGATATAGTTAAATGAACTTATCCATCACATAAATGTCTCTTGAATTATCGAATAAAAAAGTTTGCTTCTGGCAACAGTTCTGCATTATCGATTTTTCTGAATTCTTCTGAATACATTTAGAGATTATTTGCATTAACTATGTTGCCGCTGGTATCTGGCTCAAACGCTCGGAATAGCGACGAAGTCACATGCGATATGGTTGTTTAAAGAAAAGCGTTCGTGGTAGTAATAAAAATGCAAACTCTCTGAGCGCAAGTTTTATTGGTTCTTGATAGATTTGGAACCAGTGCTGCAAAATTATATATATTATTTCTTCCAAAATTTCTTCTATGAAGACATACGTAATCTTTTCCTATGTAGATTGTAAGAAATATTCATCTATTGAACGGTGATCTAGACCGGTAGAAAACCTTATTTCACGTTTTACCTAATTATTTCAGAATTTGTTTAGGACTTCGCTACGTAGAAATGCATCAGTTAGGTTGCTATCGAATTACTTGCGAAATTTGGCAAAAACAATTTTTAAAACGCGCTTTATTCGTTGAGGATTAAAATGAGATATTTTCAAGCCTCTGAGATCCAATGTTTTTACCCCATATGCGTATCATATCAACGTATTTTCCGTAATAATGGTGGCAACACTGAGAGTGGTCAAACCCATACCACTTCGACCTGCGTTATTTTATTCAGCAATTTCATTTACTGCAGAGCATCTATGGCAGAATATACAGCGGCAATTCGGAACGTACATTTCTTTTAAGAATCACGTACTTGTTTGAAAGTCTGCTTTCCTCTGTCACGTTTTATAAAAAAACAAATCCCTATTTTTATAACATAAAAGGGACATCCACATAATGTCATTTGATCATCCGTCTGCGGATACGTATATAAGTCAGATTCAACAATCCGTTTCGCACTGTATAGCAGTATATGAAAATACAGTACATTTTCCTGCATTTTCTACATTCTCTGAGATGTAGTTTTCTCGCTAGGTGATGCAAACTCATTTTCCTATTTGACACGATGTCTCTGCTTCTAGCAGGTAAACTGGTTAAATTCTATTTGCAGTGAATATGTGAAACTATGATCGAAAACCCCATGCATTTTGTACTGTTCACGATGCCTATATTTTTTAAAGTTTAATTTGATAAATACTTCCTACATTCGATAGATATACCAAGAACCAAAACTTCCATGCATTTGTCAGCCTTTTCCAACGTTATATACTGCAAAAAGCGCGCGGCGTATTTTTATGTTTTTATTTCACATTTAACTTTCAGTTAAAAGCGTTGAATAAAAGAAATTTATTCAAACTGCATAGGATTTTAACAGAACAAAAATTGAACATCAAATGTCTGAAACCAAAGAAACTATTATGCTCTTGCTTCCCTATTTTCTATATGCAAACTTTCATTTTCAAGATGGCGCAACTACGCGTTTGCATTTGACACGGTATCTCCACCTCGAAAAATTATGTTATGCAAAAACAGTGATACGACTGCCTGGATTATTCTCATGTTTCCTAAATTTTATTGCAAAACTATTTCCAGCTGTACTTACCTCAGTGTTTTGATTTTCAGAAGTAGAATTTGAAACAAAAAAATATTTCCTATTTGGTAGCAGTACATCCCGGTGAGGCATGGATGTTGTGTTTGTTTTACGGTCCTTGCTCTCACTCTTCCCTGGAACCAGTGGCCCTAAATTAAGGGGCGGGCGACTGCTTACAGCCCATCGAGTTGATCACGGTGGTCGTTGAACGCCCAAATACAAACACACACACACACACACACACATACACACAAAAGATAAAAAAAAATATTATCCGCATATTGTTCATCTTTCAGGCGCAATGATTTTCTTTAGTTGTTGAAAATTTAAGTCTGTACACCCCCAGCGATACCTTTAATTTTGCTAACTGATTGGAAAAACTGTTTCCGAGTTTGAATTATAACCAGGATAATGTGCATGTTCTACGATTCCCCTTATTCACAATTTTACTGATACGTTGAGTAGCAGCATACTTACACAGTCGTATCAGAATAACATGACTATTCCCGAAATCACAGTGTACCAGCACAGGCATGTCACAGAATGCACGTGACAAGGTCGACCATACGGAGAAATAAGCGGTCCACCAGGACAGATGAGCCATAGTACGCTACATGAGCACAATGTGCAGATGTACTGATTTGACGGATGTTCAAAAAGAATGACCGTCCGCTACCGCGCACCAGGGTGGAAGCATCTAAGAAACAGCAGACGTCGAGGGCTGTTCGCGAGGTGCTGTAGTAAAGGTGTATCAGCAATGGATCGCTGGCACACCGAGTGCCTCCCGACGTCATAACTGTAGAGCCCTAAAGTACATCGACCCCAGAGAAAAACGCCGCCTCGGTCGACTGGTAAAGAGCTATCGACGCGCAACAGTGCAGTAATCGACCACGCAAATGTACGCTTGGGCACCCAGGTACGTGTCCCCCATAACAGTAGAGCGAACTCTGCTGCGCATGGGTCTCCAGAGTCAATATTGCGTCAAAGCGCCCATGTAAACCCAGGTACTTTGGCAACGACGCCTGCAGTTCTCATAGGACTACAGTTATTGTACAGTGGAAGAGTGGAAAGAGGTTGTCTTTTCCAAAGAATCGAGGTTTCTACTCCACACAAGTGACGAGCGGTGGCGGACACGGCGTCAGACACACGAGAACCAACACAAGGACACCCTTGTCGGTCAAGTATAGACCGGTGGTGGTAATGCGCATGCCTGTGGGATGTTTTCCTGGTATGACCTGGAACCGCTGGTACCACTGGATGGATCCCTGAACGCCAATGGCTACCTGCCCGTCTTCGCTGACCACATTCATCCTTTCGTGTTGAACGTTTATCCTGGTGGTGATGGTGTCTACCAGCAGAACAATGCGCCGTGTCATGTCGCTAACGGTGAGCATGTCTGGTTCCAGGAACACGTGAGCGATGTCCCCGTTCTCCCTTGGCCGGCGAAAACTCGCCCGACCTCAATCCCATAGAACACCTGTGGGACAATTTGGATCTACAGGCTCGACGTGTCTCCCAACAAATACGTCATCTCTGGGACCTCTGTGCTCTGCTGCAGTCCGAATGGGCATGTGTGCCTCGGGAAACCTTCCAGATCCTCATTGCGTCCCTGCTACGCTGTCCAGCCGCTATCGTTCAGGCCAACGGTGGTTATTCCCATTATTAGGTAAGTTGTCATATTATTCTGATACGACCGAGTATATTTTGAAAGAAAATGTTCCACAAATTCTCAGTATTTAGAAACCGATTGACTAAAGTATCGTGAAATATCGTCTCCACGTTTTGGAAAGAGATTGACTAAAGTATGTTTAAAACTATTTTAAAATACCGTTAGAGTTTTAACTTTGAATTTTTATTAAAAGATGTGTCCATTACCGTATATAATTCGGTGGTATCAACCTTGTTTCTTTTTTTAATAATATTTGATTGAAAAGCAGCGAGGTATTGTTTATTATGTGTAGTCTTGGGTTTAGTCGGCCTTGTTTTTCTGTTGTCCCCCCCTCCCCAATTATCGCGATACCCCTTGTTGTGAGAAAACTACGATGACATTACCCATTATCCAAGCTTGAGGGAAATATTGGTACCCTATGGACATCACAATTACTCAAATAACGCAATAAATTTAACAAATTGAAATAAATATACCCTTTACGCTGTCAATGAATACTACTCACGAAGAGATTTTTAGGATAACAGTTGTGGAGATTAGTTTTAAATTTATGTAGTTTAGTTTAAATGTTTAAAGTGATTACCAGACGACCCACAATTAATGAATTTTGTATACATGCTCGCTTTGCTCTCCCCAAAAGAAAAAGACGAAGCACCTCGAGAAAATCGTTCGATCCTGATGAAACCCCGCATGCAAGTACCTCAGGGTCAAATATGCACGTGCTTAAAAAATATCGATCAATGAATAAATAGTCGCCAGCCACAGCGCATGGGAACCGCGTATCGAGGGGGTATATCAAGAATAAAGCTTGCACGCTGCGACAATTGTGACAGCGGATTACGGTTGCATTGACCTCCACGGACTGTGTGGGTGCCTCGACGTCGGATCCGTGCATAATGCGAGCAGTTGAGCGAGTTTCTGAAAGGACGTATAATTGGGCTAAGAAAGGCCGGTTGGACAAGTCGCTGTACCGCCAGACATATGGATCAGAGCAACGCGGCCATCGGACGACGTTGGCGCCAATTGGCAGAACAGGGCAAAGCGCAGCGTCTCGCGGGCAATGGACGGCTGAGGTCAACGACATAAGCAAAGCTCGAGCGATTGCAAGAGCAACAGAATCCGAAATGTTTGCTCTCAACCACTTGTGGCCATGTTGCGTCGTGTATAGGTACGGAAGCCGCCATGCGGACCTTTGCCAGACGACTTGCGACACGGGGACTACATTCGAAGCGGTCACTCTATCGCCTACCAATGGCCTTCGACCATAGCTGGCCCCGGTTGCAGTGGTGTCTGGCCCAATCAACGTGGGATTGTGTCCAGTGACTTCGTTTTGCCTTCAGTGATGGGTCACCATTTGCATTTGGCTCAAATCGGGACTTATCGCTGAAGACCAGCGCACACGTGTCTGGAGAAGAGCCGGCAAGCTCACGGATCCTGCTTTTACCATGGAACAACACACGGCTCGCACAGTGGTAGTGACTGCCTGGGGAGCCATTTCTTGCAACAGCCGGACATTCTTGGCATTCCTCCGTACCCCTCTCACGGCTCAATGGTACATCGACGCGATTCTACGCACGCCAGGCATTTGGATCAGAGCAACGCGGCCATCGGACGATGGCCGCGATTTCTTCCGAAGCATAACCTACCTAGTTTGAACATAATAATGCCAGGCCACACAAGCACGGCTCTCCCAGGCCTACCTCCGTAATGCCGACACCGCTCCATGGACAGCCCGCGATCGAACGTGTTTGGGTCATGATTGATTGGTGAAAAGTAGGATCATGTTTCCGCAATTTGAACACCATTTGGGATGCTATACCTCAGGACAATATCCGTGAATTGCATGCATCTATGTCACGCCGGGTAACCGCTTGTATGCGAGCCACAGGTGGGGCTACAACGTACTAACTTGTTCCACTTATGTGGCTGTTTTATGTGAATAAACGTCCCTACATCTCTGGAATCGCAATGATTTCCTTTCCTACACATGTACATTATACATACAAATTTTCATCTCTATTGGATGATCCCTTGTGGGTGCCCCGTTTTTTTTTCTTGCAAAGAGTGCCTATAACACATGTCAAAACAATGTTCAAACAGTCAAGGAAAGAATCAACATGATAACTTACGAGCAGTACCACGTCGTTGTCATTCCACTCATGGAACGTCAGGTCCCATACAGCACACGACGTTTCAGATATGAATCAATAATGTTACAACCTCTCATTTTCGTTACACTTTCAGAGATATCTTACAATTACGTTTCAGCAACATCTATTTTGGAACATAACTTTTTGTACATTATGGGTAGGTTAAAAAAAGCATTCACCGATACTACTGCTTTATAGTTTCCATTGTATTGCTACCTTGATGTTGCATTACGGCGATATTTAAGATTTTTGATTAGGCAACGACGTGGATGCGCATTCGCATTTATGCCACTTCACCGAAGCACTCTAGTAGTCGTTCCATGTGCTACTCGGATATTCTTTGGTGATACTGTCGTACCCGAGTTAGCTGGGTGTAGGAGTACTGGCCACCGGAGAAGTGGCCACAAAATATTTATGGGGCAGTATAAAAATTGCATGTTTGACCAGTTCGTGGCCACGACCCCCAAAGGTTGGTTATCTAAGTCATATACAGTTTCCGTAATATCGTCTTTTCTTAATTGCGATTATTAATGTAATTCTTTATAAAGAATATTTGTGATCTACAAGTCAACAAAAGATTTTATGGTTTACAAACTACAAGTCTGAAAATTATCTGATGGCATGTGCTAGCCCAGGAAAACTTTCAAGGGGCGGAGGAGTAATAGCAAAAGTGTAAAATATAAAGGATTTCTGGTCCGATCTGGTGATTTTCAGCATTTTTCAACTTACAAGTCAACAAATTATCTGAGGGCAGGTGCTGCCTCAGGAAACCTGTCGGGGAAAGGAGGGTAACACCAAAGTATAAAATATAAAGAATGTCAGGTCCGATCTGGAGATTTTTACCATTTACAAGCTATAACTCGGTGCATTATCTGAAAGCATGTGCCTACTCAGCAAACCTGGCGGGGGAGGGGGGTTAATACCAAAAGTGTAAAATATCAAGAATTTCTGGTCTGAACGGGAGATTTTCAGCATTTATATCGTACAAATCAACAAATTATCTGAGGGCATGTGCTACCTCAGGAAACCTGTCGGGGTGGGGAGGGGGAAGGGGTTGACACCAAAATTATAAAATATTGAGAAATTCTGGTCCGATCGAGAGAAATTTTCAGCAATTACAACGTACATCTCAACAAATTATCTGAGGGCATGTGCTGACTCAGGAAACCTATCGGGGGGGGGTAATTCCTAAAACATAAAACAAAGTATTTATGGTTGCAAATGCTGAAAATCTCCCGATTGGATGAGAAATTCTTTGTATTCTACACTTTTGGTATTACCCCCGACAGGTTTCCTGGGTAGGCACATGCTTTCAGATAATTTGTTCATTTGTAGCTTCTAAACGCTGAAAATCTCCCGATCGGACCAGAAATAATTTATATTTTATATTTTAGGTTTTAAGCAGCTCCCCCTCCCTCGAAAAGTTTCCTGCGTTTGCACTTACGCGCAGAGAATTTTGTTCAGCTGTAGTTTATAAACCTTGAAAAATATCGTAAATTAGAAAATACGAAATTACGGAAATGTTATGTGCGTCAGATAACCAATTTCGGGTGACGTAGCCACGGAGCAGTCCAGGACGCAATTTTTATACGGCCCCTTATAATTTTTGTGGCCAGTTGTCCGGTGGCCACTTCTCCGGTGACCATGTATCCAGTGGTCAGTTCTCCGGTGGTCCGTTCTCCGCTTTGTCTTTGGCTCGAAAATTATGGAAATGTCTAAATTTCTTACTGAAAAGGAAATATTAAAAAAATATTTTATGAAAAATAGTTGCTCAAGTAGTTAGAAATATAGCCTCACGAAATGTGTTTATGCAGAACAATTTTATGGCACTGAAATTCCAATGTGTCCAGTTCTCCGTGTGGCCAGTTCGCCGGTGGCCACTTCACCGTACCTGGAGTTAGCTAGTTAGTGTACACAAGTGTCCGTCCTTAAGTTTTGTACGCCAGCGTATAATATATTAGTACGTTTGTTAGTTTTGAATCAGAAAAAAGTCTCAATAAAAGTAGTTGTTAGTTTGTAGAGGTAGAAAAACAAATAATGTTGATATATTGTGAAGTTAACGACTACGCAAGTTTTGAAAACAAATTGAGTAAAATATGCATTAAAAGTACATTTCGTTGATTAATCATAAAGAAATTTAAGTCACCCTACAGAAAATTAAAATGATCTATGCAAAAAAATGTATTTTTATTAAATAAAGTATTCGCAAAGCATTTAGAAAAAATAGATTAAGATGTACATTGAACGGAACATTTTCGTTGATTTGTAAGCGCGAGGCGTCTCATGGTCGAGAAGGGTAATGCATCTGCCTAGAAATAAAATGATCTATGAAAATACACCAAAAATAACAGAATGCTGTCTAGACACGGTTCCAAACAATGGAGATAGTTGCTAAATTAAAAGATGAACTTTTATTTACAATCTAAAACCATATATACACACGCGAGATCTTTCGGACCCACTATGGGTCCATCATCAAGTGCCGCAGAGGGGTGGTTCCGGGATTATATATAGCCGGACAAAACAACCCGCAATGCAACGGTATGGAGGCACCGCTCATGTCCACGCATGCGCACTTGTTATAAAATATAAACATGCAAATTTACAAAAGTACAAGAAACACGATTACGGATTATGATGAAATATACAATGTTATGAAATAAAATGTCTCCATGATGAGGGTGGTGTCGACGGCATTTCATCATTACAACACTGGTTAGAAAATAGAGCTATGTACAAGCTTTCAGTGAATAATAAGCCAGGCTTAGTTGCAGGTGTTGCTAAGATCTTGGTGCTGTTCCAGTCCGGAATGTGTTGACCTTGTTTAACTAGTCGGGATAAAGCGGTGGTACCCGATCCAGTCCGGACATTGTACTTGTGTTCAAAAATACGGGTAGCAACAGTCCGAATCGTGGATCCTAAGTCATTGGTGTCTTGTATATCAGGGTCAGTAGCTTTTAATGGGATGGAATAGACACCGTGCCTTTGGAACGTGTTAACCCTATCCCGATCCCTCCTAATCAAGGAAAATATTTTATGAGTCTGTATACCAAAAGTCATGTCCTGTCCGTGGCAAGCCTTTTTCAAAATATGTATAACTTCAGGAACATAGTCGATAAAACCGATGTATTTAACAGTTTCCTCATTTCCTCGTAAAGAGGAGTAGGTGGATCGTTGACATCTACGAAGTTGCCTTACCACAAAATCCTGCGGGTATACGAACCGGGACGCCAAATCAAAGATAAATCAAATCTCTTTACTGCGATTTCTAGCAGAAGAAGAGAAAAACCGTTGCTTTTCATTCTCCGTCTATCGAAAACCTTCTGCACCCCCTACACTGATTCCATTTGACTCAGCCAACCCGTATCAACATAAGACTGCAGCATTGTTTTTTCTGTTTCGCAGGGCGTACTCGCACTCTTCTTCTGCTAGAAATCGCAGTGAAGAGATTCGATTTATTTTTGATTTGGCCTCTCGGTTCGGATACCCGCAGGATTTTGTGGTAAGGCAACTTCGTAGATGCCAACGATCCACCTACTCCTCTTCACGAGGAAATGAGGAAACTGTTAAATACATCGGTTCTATCGACTATGTTCCTGAAGTTAGATATATTTTGAAAAAGGCTTGCCACAGACAGAACATAACCTTTGCTATACAGAATCATAAATTATTTTCCTTGATTAGGAGGGATCGGGATAGGGTTAATACGTTCCAAAGGCACGGTGTCTATTCCATTCTATTAAAAGCTACTGACCCTGATATTCAAGACACCAATTACGTAGGATCCACGATTCGGACTGTTGCAACCCGTATTTCTGCACACAAGTGCAATGTCCGGACTGGATCGGGCACCATCGCTTTATTCCGACTAGTTAAACAAGGCCAACACATTCCGCACTGGAACAGCACCAAGATCTTAGTAACACCTGCAACTAAGCCTGGCTTATTATTCACTGAAAGCTTGTACATAGCTCTATTTGCTAACCAGTGTTGTAATGATGAAATGCCGTCGACGCTACCCTCATCATGGAGACATTTTATTTCACAACATTGTATATTTCATCATAATCCGTAATCGTGTTTCTTGTACTTTTGTAAATTTGCATGTTTATATTTTCTAACAAGTGCGCATGCGTGGACATGAGCGGCGCCTCCATGCCGTTGCATTGTAGGTTGTTTTGTCCGGCTGTATAATCCCGGAACCACCCCTCTGCGGTGCCTGATGATGGACCCATAGTGGGTCCGAAAGATCCCGCGTGTGTATATATGGTTTTAGATTGTACATAAAAGTTCATCTTTTAATTTCGCTATTATCTCCATTGTTTGGTACCGTGTCTAGACAGCATTCTGTTATTTTTGGTGTATTTAGTTGGCACGAATAGCTCAGACGTTTGGATCTATGGAAAAAATGTATTTCTATTAAATAACGTATTCGCAAAGCATTTAGAAGAAATAGATTAAGATATGCATTAAAATGTACATTTCGTTGATTAATCATGAAGAAATGTAAGTCATCCTACAGAAAAATAAAATGATCCGTGGAAAAAATAATGCATTTCTATTAAATAACGTATTCGCAAAGCACTGGCCTTCTCGTTAGTTCCTACAGAACGCTGTAGTCGCGAGGCGTCCCATGGTCGAGTGGGATAATGCATCTGCCTAGAAACCCGCTGCATAGGGTTTCGAACCTGGCGTGATCTTCGAGGATTTGTGTATCCTTATAAAGAAAATTTCCCTAGCGTCGTGGCGTCACACAGTAAAATTTCCTGATGGGGAGAAACAAAATGGCGTATAAAAGGTATCGGTGAGACTGTAGGGAGTTAAAACGAAAATGCCGAACAAAACATGTTCGGTAGGACCACGTGGCACACAAAATGTTATGGTTGAACACAAAAAGAAAATGGCAGAGAAAAGATGGTCGGGAAGATCACGTGGGGGAAAATGGCTGCGACTGACGTCATGAATGACCAGGAATCGACCACATGCGTCCTTAAGGCAGCACGTGGACAGCTTCCTTTCACTCAATTTTTCTGTTTGTCTTTCCTATTGAGTTCACTTACTCAAATCTTCTAGCTTCCTATTTCTAAGGGTAGTTTTAGACTTAAGGTTAGACACTTCCTTCCTAAAACTTCTTCAAATATCGTATCGTATCACGTAACAGTAATACGATGATGTCACAAATTTCTTTCATATGCGTAACAGTAATGTAACGAAGTTACAAATACCTTTCGAATACGTAACAGTGACAGGAAGTTGGTATGTTGAAGTTATAAAGACCTTTCACTGTAATGTATCGGTTATGTTTCAAAGTTATGTAACGTTTGCGGACATTTTGCCGTAACCCTAAGGTTCCTGAAACATTACTGCGCAACGTATCTGAAAAGTCTCAATGTTTCAGTGCAACGTATTTGTAACATATACGAAATATTCTGTGCTGTGTGGGGTCACTCAAACATTACATATATTAAACTACATTTATTAATTCTTCAACAACTACAATTCTGCTTAACATAGGTCTCGGGACTTATAACTAAATATAACTCTGTCGTACGTAAAAGTTTTTAACAACTCCACATCAAACTCATAGCTAAACTCTCCTCTACGCAACATGAGTTTCTGCCTCATATCTCTCCATATCTATCTCTCTATGTATTCAATGTTTTTTTTTTATCGGAGGTTTAAGGACTACCGTGAGCAACTCAATGGGTTATAAGCAGTCGCACGTCCCTAATTTAGGGTTACTGGTTCCAGGGAAGGGAGAGAGCCAGTGCCGTAAGACAAACACAACATCCATGGCTCACCGGGATTCGAACCTGGACCCCTTACGGACGAATGATCAGGGGCTATCGCTTAGACCACTGTGCCACCGGCGCACAGTGGTCCGGATAGGAGAAAAGGCGGACAAAAATATTTGTACGTCTTAAACGAAAGAAACTGTAGTGGGATAGGAAAATATTCGCTTATTTAAGTGTTTTAATGAATTATAATTACTCACAGTACTGTAAGAAGGGTCCAGATAACCAGTCGGCCATTCGTCTTCTGAAGCAGATGTTTCACATTCGTCGTCTTCTTCCCCCTCCGCCTCCTCATCGGATATTACCAATAGACAAAATTTCGAGAAAGCTTTACCCGAAGGTAGTTTTATTTGTTTTTTCCGAAGGTAGTTTTATTTGTTTTTTCCGAAGGTAGTTTTATTTGTTTTTTCTTTGGTAGTCCTTCCAGAAAGCTTTACTTGAAGGTAGTTTTATTTGTCACTTCCGTAGGTAGTTTTATTTGTTTTTTCTTTGGTAGTCCTTCCAAGTTGGAAATTAATGGGTCAGAAGTCAACATTAACCTGCGAAAGAGGTCCTAATTGCTGTCTTGTCGTGAAATTTTTCGGGTAAGGCTTTCTCGAAATTTTCTCACATCTCTGTTTCTACACTCAATGGCTTCTTCTGAAAGCTCTCCAATCGGTAAAATCGCTGCCTGCACAATTACGGATCAATGAACAAGAATTTTATGTACCGTGGGTGGCATATAGTACCAGGGATACAATCTCACGAATAACTGTGCTGTTTCCATGCAGTACATATTGAATTTCGTTGCATTTATTTCGTGGCAGCATGAAATTTTTGTCAACATATTTCCAAAACGAGAAATCAAATTTTGGTATACTCCAGTCACTTCGGAACTTATTTCGGGATTTGTAAAGAATCTTCTGGCGGTATTGCCGTCATTCGTGTTTCCATAGTTTGGTTTTGGTACATCTACAATAAATCCTAGTCTATTCCTGAAGGAATCTTGGGCAATTCTTTTCCCTTTTTCCAGAAGATCACGGGTTCCATCTTTCTTACTCGCTTTCCATTTCTTAAAATCTAAGCGGTAAGAGATATGCAGAATACACTAAAAAAAGCGTATATGGGCATGAAGAATAGACAGTCCAAACTCAAAGGAAGAGGTATCCTCTGGCACTTGTGTTACGTAATCTAACTTGTTCAGGTCCGACACTTTCGCGTCACATATTAACATTTCATGCTTGATGACTGGGTCAGAGCATTACATATTTTCCCATCAATCATTGACAATATGAGAGAATACTGTACTGTAACGTTGTCACTTATTAATGGCTGTAAATTTTTAATTTGTTCATTCATGTATTCTCTTTCTGCTTGGGCAACTGCAGGGGTTTCACGAAGCCACTGGAGACGAATAGGCCTACAAAAACTGGTTGATGATGGTCGTTCATTTTTCCATACGGAATCTTCCGTTTCACTGTCAACCATTCGTAAGGGAACAATAGATGTCATAAATAAATATTCATCACTACTGCCGCTTTGAACCCATTTCTGCTTGTATTGGGAATAACCAGCGCTACCGTCGAAACCCCATTTACAATGTAAAATATAAGTTTTTTCGTTGTTAGACGGCTCACTTTCAGGTAGAAATGACAAAATTCGGGCAGCATGGTCCAATAAATTCTGAACTTTCACTTCACATGTACTCTCACTAACACTTATATTGTGCGGATAAGTTGCGTCTTTTGCTTTCAGAATTTCATAATAACTTAGTTATAAGTCATGATTGTGATTAATTGCCATCTTTTCTAATAGACATATACTGATGTTTTGATAAATGTGTACTTACTATCATAGATAACGTTTCTTCCTCTGAGAGCTTCGTGGCTTGTTTTCTTTTCTTCAACCATGAGTCACGAATTTGTTTACCTCTGGTAGGTGTTGTTGTGGTCACTTCTTTTAATAATTTTGCTCCATTTTCGTCACCTTAAGCCCTCAAATTCATCACTGTGGCATATGAAAGCTCCGCAGCACCTACATTCTCCCTCAGATTTTGAATTTTCCGCCTCTTACTTCTTTCACTTAATTGCTGAAATACTTTCGAAGGACGTCCACGCTTTTCCGAAGAAGTGGAAGGAAAGTCTGTAAATGGTAATTCAATTTCTTGCTGTAACCAGTCTGAATATTTTCGAAGAAACATGCTTTCGGTTCGGTGACATTTCTTCCAACGCTGATAGTATTTAAGAAAAAAGCTCATTCTTATTACGCTGTGTAGAGATTTTGTGCTCTGACTGTCCAAATTTAATTCAAATTTGTTCTTCACATATTGCACAACATGTTCTTCTTGTAGCCCACTGGTCTCATTATTCTTTTCTTTCATTTTCTCGTAAAGTTCTCGGCGACTAACATGAAAATTCATTTTTCACACACTATATTGTCACACACTATTCACTGACCTGATACAAACAAACAGCCCTCTGGAAACTGAAGAAATTAAGAGTCTGTGGTTTACCACCGACAGCCCACCCCTTGAGTAAACAAACATAAATTTGAGGAAGTGCTCAGCGCCCGCGAGTTGTATAGCGGGAGAACACCTTCCCGATGTCAGCAGCTGGCTGCTCATAAATAACAGGGAAGCATCACAAACAAAAGGTCATAGTTCACAGCATTGCAAGGTGTTGCAGATGAAACCTTCAGTGATAGACATATAATTATCTATCAATATACATTTGTAAGTTTCGCGGTGGACATGTTTGGCCATTTTTTTAAAACTCTAAAAACATTTTGGTTTTTCCACAAAATACGGGCATTCAAATTTGTATTTTTTTATCAGACTTAGAAACAAAAAACACTAAAAATTGTAATTGTGCCCTATATATAAGACCATAACACATTAACAAAAAATACACCTAGTATTTTATTTTGCATTGTTTAGTCAGAAACAATGTAAGCAAAATCACCTACAGAATGGCAAAATTAATCAAAAAAGAGTTACAGCACTTTTGAACTTAAGTATTGACCAGAACCATTGGAGTATACTTTCAAAAACACTTAGTCCTCTCAGAATGACTACTAAGGATTATTATTAAGCGAATTGTGTGTTTAAAATATGAAGTTCGAAAAATTATTTTTGTCCGGGTTTTTAGCGATTCAGATCACTGTGCGGCGCGGCGTTCAATGTTCACATTACGTGCCGTTCCAATTCACTCCCAGTTACAAAATAATGAAAAAGCTCTTCGAGGTAGTAATGTCTCGTTCAGTAACAAAAACGTTTAACGAGAAGAATGTAAAGGTACATAAGAGAAGTTCAAAAGGAACGTTAAAGAGATGCATACGACACACGGTTTTCTGCTCGAACGATGCTATCCGTTGTCAAATGGTAACGTGGACTGTGTTATGTTTTTTTCGTTTCTTCACTTCTTTCACTATCTAAGTTACTGAACCTCAACCGAAAAGATCTAGAGTGCCGAGATGAATTCAAATCTGATATTTTCTTGAGCGCTGACACACACATACACACACACACACACACACATACACACACACATATTCCAAGATCGACCTACAGCTATAAAAATTATTTTGCGGACTAGATCGAAAGGAAATCAACCTTCCATGGTTACGGTACACAGTCCGGTAATGCCTCACATGAGAAAAAATCAGTAATAGGCTGACATCTAACCCTTTCCACGCTGAATGAAATGGCTCTTAAAAGACATGGCAATGGTGAAATGCACCTGAAAATCGTTTATTTTTCTAAATATTTTACATGCGATGCTAATAAGGTGTACGACGAAAGAATGGGCATCACACGCTTCGAAATATGCCACGAACATACACCAAAGAGCAAAAACATTATGATCAGCTCGTCTTTAAATGCAAATCGAACCAACTGCAAACAGACGACAACACGTGCGAAGGTCATAAAATGGTACAAATAATACCTAATACTGAGTTCTATTAATCACTTTCCCTTTTATTCTTCAGGTAGAAAAGGCGGCGGGCTTATGCGAGTTTGACAAAGGCCAAATCGTAATTGTGTGACGTTTGGGTCAGATCATTTCCGAGACGGCAAGTCTTGTAGCGTGCCCACGATCATCAGTGGTTAGTACCTTGAAAAAGTGGTTCGAGGAAGTAAAAATCACGAACCTCTAGAAAGGTGTAGGACAACAACGGCTCACCGATTCTAGAGGTGAGCAAAGAGTATCCCGTGTGGTACGAGCCCACAGAAGGAATTGTGCGGCATAACTCGCCGATATTTGATTGCTGATAATGGTAGTAATGTGTCACAATGTACAGTACATAGAACCCAGCTAAAATTGAGGTTGTGTAGCCAAGGCCACCTGGAGTGCCCATGCAAACCTCTGTTCACCGCCAAAAGAGCATCCAGCGGGCACGCGAGCACCGAAACTGGACCGTGAAGATTAAGAAGATAGTTTTGTCCCAAATATCTTGTTTCTTGTTGTACCTTGTGAACTCCGTGAACGTGTGCGTCGTTCAGCTGCACATGGATAGACCGTGGGATGAAAACAAATCAGTGGAGGAAGTGTGCTGTTTTGGGAAACGTTCTGCTGGTATGAGAACGGCATACATTTGTGCAATTAAAATTCAATTGTTAAAGAAAACCATCATACACGATTAAAACTTGAAAAAAGCAGCGAACCCTTTACAAGTTAGGTAAACTTCACTAAAAGTTAAAATATTTACAGCACTTACGTTATAGAAGTTCATAGACAGTGTATTTACAGAGCACACTCGCACATACTAATGCAGTCTGAGGATGGGACATAATGATCCCGAAAGATCCAACTATTTTTATCTGTAAATATTTTAACTTTTAGTACAGTTTATCGAACTTGTAGAGGGATCTCTCCTTTTTATAAGTTTTAATCGTTTATTGACGGGTTTGCCTTTAACTATTGTTATGCTGGGAACTCTGTGTTCAGTCATTCATGTGAAGGAAACTATGACGTCTACCACCTACCTAAACATCATTGCAGATAAAGTACATCCTTTCATGGCAAAGGTATTTCCCTCTAGTAGTGCCGTCTTTCAGTAGATAATGTGCCATGCCACACTCCTGGGATTTTTCGAGAATGAATCGAGGAACATAAGGAAGACTTCCAGGTATTTTACTGGCCTGCAAATTCCCCAGGCATCAATCCAATCGAACATTTGTGGCTTGTGTTGGAACAACAAATCCTAGCTGTGGCGGCTCAACCGCGTAACTTACAAGAGCTAAAAGATCTGCTGGTAACGTGCTGGTACCAGATACCACAAGACGCCTTCAGAAATTTTTTAGTGCCCATCCTCTCCTGGTAAGAGCTGTTTCGCCGGCACATGGAGGACCAACATCATATTAGTCCGGTAGTCATAATGTTTTGGCTCTTCTGTGCTTCTATCAGAAAGGTAATCGGAATGCAATCGTGGGTTTTTGTAATAAGGTGATGTCAATAAGGCTACGGAGAGCCTCGAACGAAATTTTCCTATTGAAAAGAGACATTTGTTTTAAAGTACGGATTTCCCCCTACGTTTTGTGTTTCTTTCTACCATAATCACAAGAAAAAGAACAAGGTCACCTACAGAAGTTTATTAGCACAGGGCTTAAAATACCTTTCTGTTCTATCCGAGGAGGATATACTAGAGCTTCCGGTGATTATCCTATTCTCTGAACCTTCAAGGAGGTTCGCAGTCTTTTATGCGAAAGCCTAGCAGCACTGATTTTGTTATACCCTAAAAAAACGTATTTGCTGATGCATTTACACACAGGACCCATTACATTATGCCCTCTCACCTAATAAGCTGTAGGACTCCCTTCAGCACGCAAAGCAGTGGCCACTCGGTGAGGCGTCGATTCGATGAGGTGGCTATAGGTATCCTGGGGTATCTGGTACTATAATATCAACCACTTCCCGTACATTTAATGCCCTCCAGGTACCGTACATTTCGGGGTGGTGGTGATTTAGCGCGAATTCGCTTTTCCAAGTCGAACCACAAATGTTCGATTGGGTTTCATGTCAGGTGAATTTGGAGGCCAGAGGTTTAACAGAAAGTCAGCAGCATGTTTCTCGAACCATTCCTTGACAATTCAGGCAGTGTGGCATGACGCATTATCCTGTTGGTAATGGTCATCATCAACAGGGAACACAGTTGCCATCAATGGATGATCGGAGTCCGCAACGATGTTCAGGTACCTGACAGCTGTCAGCGATTGTACTATTGCAATAATAGGGCCTAAAGTGTCCCAAGAAAAACATTTTCCACAGTATAACACTGCAGCTGCCGGCATGTTTGCGCCCAGCAGTGCATCCACGTGTCATAGCCTCCGTTGGTAATCGGCGTATCCGCGCGCGCACGTCTATGTGATACACCAGGAAACTTGATTCGTCAGACAAGGCCACTTACTTTTTATGGAACCCGGCTGGGTCTACGGCTACGCAGGCCCATGCGCAGAAGTCTGCGATGAAATGTGTGCTGTGACACATTGTCCTGATCACCACTGTTGTACCTGCGAGGGTTTTGTCACACTCTGTCCCTGCGGTAGCTGTGAACATTGCGTGACAGTATCCGTTCTCCTCTGGCATCTATAAGCTGCGGACAACACATGGGTGGACGACGGTTCGTCGTTTGGCCATCTGTTCACCACGTTTGATACGTACTCACTACAGCGGCATTTAAACAACCCACAAGCCACGCCATTTCCGAGATCGTAGTTTCGAGGCACCGTACCATCTCAATTTGTCCTTTATTAAACTCTAATAAATCGGCAGGTTTTCACATTCTGACTCCGAACACTCTACTGACCGAAAGCCGATCCTCGGTTTGTATATACACTATATTGACAAAAGTTACCGGACTGGTAGAACATAAATACAACATAGCATTGATTGTCACACATTAATACGGTGTCGGTGCATCTGTGGCCTTAATGCAGGCACTGATCCTTCGAGACATGCTTTCGACAAGGTTTTGGAATACAGCGATAGGTATGCGCTTCCATTCAGTACACAATTCTGCCGCTAACTGTTACTTAGCATTAGGCCTTGGTTCCAAACTTCTTACCGCTCTAATTCATCCCATAGGTGCTCTATGGGATTAAGATCAGGGCTCTGTTCTTGCCAGTCCACACACGATACGGAATTATTGTCAAACCACGCCGTAACAGGCCTTGCTTTATGGCTCTGTGCATTATCCTACTGGTACCAACAAGGCTCGGTTCCATAGTATTGCCACAGAATGGGTAGGGCATAATTGTCCAGAATATCGAGGTGCTGTTTAACAGATTTGTCTACGATAACCAATGGGCCGAGACCATACCACGAAAAACACCCCCATACGAGTACACTGCCAGCTCCAACCTTGACCGTAGGAACAGTTCTCTGTGGTAAGGCCACACACGGCCATCAGACTGATGGATCGTGTACATGGATTCATCGGTCCATAGGACCCGTTTCCAATGATCTACGGTCCACGATAAATGTTCTTTACACCATGCTAAACGACGAGTAGCATTCCGAGTGGAGATGAAAGACTTATGAGTAGCCGCACGACCACGGTGACCCATGTAATGAAGTTATCTGCGAATGGTACGTGTACATTCCGAGTTTACAACATTTTTACCTTCCTGTATAGTGAGGATTTGTGCAGTACTGCATCGAGTAGCTGCAACGACTCTTCTGAGGCTCCAAAGTCCTCTATCACTGATTTTCTTTGGTCTGCCGGTACGTTTTACTGCTTCAGGCACGCCATGTGTCTTCTACTTATTCAGTACATCTAAAACAGTTGACCTGGGTATGTTTAAAAGCCTCTCGGTTTCTCTTATGGACAACCCACTAATGTAACACCCAACAATCTTTCCTTTCTCAAAGTCAGCTTTCTCCCGCCGCGACATTTTCACTCAACCTCACAGTGCTATATGATCGCGGTCAGCTGCAGGCTGGTTTTTATACCGTGTACAGCTGTACCGCGCATCTTAACAACGCTGCGGATCCGTTCATTTGCTTTTGAAGGGGTGTCCGATGACTTTTGTCAGTATAGTGTATAGTGCTGTGTGAACTTCACCTGCGACACCGTTCGGTCTCCAGGCCCGCTCATTTCTCTACGCTGGGGGTGGTCATAATATAATGGCTCATCGGTGTATAGGATAGAATTAAGTGCATCCCTCTTATATCAAAGAATCCAAACGAATCTGACCTATGCACGAGACATGATTCAAAATCATTCGCACCAGCTAATCGTATTGAAAGCAACAAAACAGTTGAAAAACGGAAATTCATAATTTGTTTACAAATTCCCATAATTTTATAATGGGAATGTTTATTTTAAAATCAAATCATGTATACACTACTAGCAAAATTAAATGATATATTACTGTAGGGACTGTGTACGGAAATACCGGTAATGGAACGGTATTTTTTGTTTGTTTTTTTGTTTTTCTGTTTTCGTGTTAACGAATACCACTAGCAACTATAAATGATATAAGCAGTCGTCCGTCCCTAATTTGGGGCCATCGTTTCCTGATAAGTGGAATCTCCAGAGCCGTACGACAAGAGTTCTACCTTTGTCTTTTTCGGGACTCGAACGCAGGCCCATCTTGGACGACTTCCCTGGTCCGCGACCAGATTGCTCACGCGACAGCGCGACGTCGAACTGCCAGACAAAACGCGAACCTAAGACATTCGGAGCTTTTAAACGTTAACAACAGACAACACACAAGCCATTTAAGAAAATGGACAGCAACATTCTGGCAGCTCATAATACGTGGAAGTAAATTAACACATGAACAAATGGATGTAAGCGAAGTGTACTGACTTCTAGTATGACGTACGGTTACCGGCGAGCGGTAAAACAGTGGAACACCGATGAATCATTGAAACAATGATATTATCAGTAAGATCTTCCAAGAGTCTCTGCCACTCCTCACTGAGGCGTCATGGTACGGGACGGGCGACCCGTAACATGTCTTCCCAGTACGTCCCACACTTGTTCAGTCATGGTTAGGTCCAAACAGTGCCAACGCCAATCAATACGTTGGATGTCCTTATCTTGAAACATGTTTACCTCCAGATTGGCCTGATTAAGAGGGAATGCGTTATCAACCATACGGAGGAACGTATCCACGACAGTTGCCCTAGTGGGCACATCTATAAGTCACAAGATCGCACCTCTACATCTGACAGCCGTCAACAGTCCATTCAAAAAGGTGTAGAGTCCGTTCAAAAGGTGTACGACTTACAATTCGGGTGCCCTCCCAGACGATGATTTCCCTACTACGGTGACATCTCTCTGCTACATAAAGACTAGATTACTCCGTGTTTCTCGTTCGAACAAGACAAAAGCACAACAGTTATCGGACAGTCAGCTGAGCCGTGACACATCCGTGAAAAGAACGGAGCACCACTGTTTACGGTCCTAACCCAAGTAGCACAGCCTTGCAATTTAACGTAGACCCAACCCTAAGCCACTGTCTTCTATTCATGAAAGACGGTGGCTAAGTGTTGGGCCTACGTTAAATTACAAGGCTGCATTGCCTGGGAATTACGATAACCTTCAGCCAACTCAGCAATGGCTCTCAATTAATGAGGGTGACGTGCAGAGAGGGGCACGCACACCATCGATCACTGGTCATACAATTCTCTTCAATCTGTAGGGATACGCGTTGTCTCGTGATTTTAGTAAATAGCGATGGCGGTCGTAATGTCGAAGGTCAAAACGTCAACAGCCAAAATGTCGATAGTCAAATTGTCGACACCATAATGTCGACACGGTTTTAATATCTACAGTTCAAATGTCGACAGTCATAATGTCGATATCGTCATAATGTCGACAATCAAAATATTGACGCAGTCATAATATCAACAGGTCCAGAAAATGTCCGCATGGTACTCTAACTTAGAACGTAGACGGTTTTTGGGAGGGGTCAAGGCCCGGTGTCATGGCGTCTTCATACAAAATGTTCGTAAAATTTACAGTTTTTAATTTAGTACTACCATATTTCGTATACCATCTCATTGTGCTCTTAGACCGTAGATGGTTTTTGGAAGGGGTCGGGGTCAGGGGTAAAAGTGGCCCCATACAAAATTTTCGTAAAATCTGCAGTTTTCAATGTAGATTCACCAAATTTGTTATACAATCTCTAGTTAATAATGCGCTTTTACTTAGGCTTCAAACAATAATTATTAGCCTCTATACTTTTATAAAAATCTTTAATAAGCGCTACATTAATAACCTGACTTGTAATCAAACCTTATCAATATGACCATGGCATGCAAATGCTTAAAAGTCTTGTGCCTAAACCTAGGGGCTATTTAAAGTTTTGTACTCGAGTAAAAGCGCAACACAATAAACTTGACTTTCTGTGAAAAGTTTATTCATATGAGCCCGGTTGATTGAAAACTGCTAAAAAGACTTAAGGCCTGTTTATTAATTTTTGTGCCTGTGTAAAAGCACAGTACCATAACCTTGGCATGTTATCGAAACTTTCTGAATACGTCGGACTAAAAATTACTAAAAAAAGGCTAGGTCTTGCAATTAAGGTTTTGTGACCGAGTAAAAGTGCAACATTTATAACTTGATATGTTATGTTAACTTTGTGAAAATGAGCACGGCGGATAGAAAATGTCAAGAAATCGCCTTTGGGATTAATGTGTTGTAGCTGAGTAAAAGTGTAACATTATGTTTATTTTATATTTCATATATAAACCCTACTACGTACTGAATTTGCCCAACTATATATACTTATACCTATACAAAATCTCACTTTTGTTTTCGAGGTCATGGTGAAAACAAAAGTACGATTTTGTACGGTCCCCTAACATTTTGTGGGCAGCCTACATGGAAGTGGACACGTTGTTATCAAAACCGTGCTTTCCATAAGGCTCCATAACGGGTTTGTGCCCACACTAGATATCAATGGACACGCCGCAATCATTTTTTTTATTTTTTAGTTGAGGGTTTAACGACAACCGTGATCAACTCATTGGGCTATAAGCAGTCGCCCGCTCCTAATTTTGGGCCACTGGTTCCAAGAAAGTACCAGAATTCAAACACAAGAGCCAGTGCCAGAATTCAAACACAGCGTCTATGACTCACCGGGATTCGAACTCGGATCTTTCTCGGACGAATGGTCAGAAGCTAGCGCCAAAACCATTGCGCCACCTAAGCGGGTCAGGTTTAAATTAAATGGACATACCCGATGGAACTGGACCCAAAGCAATCATGAATGTAATTTGTACTTGTAGGGGCACCCGGTATTTCCCGGGTAAATATTACTATTTGTGGAATCACCAACTTTAGCGGGTGAAAGTTAATGAATGAAAAAGATATTCCCGTAGTATTGCAGTAAACTTATTTTAAATTCATTGATTGAGTTAATTGAATTTTACGAAACAAAAAAGAAAGGAAGAGAAATGGAAATACTTACCTTCGAGGAGGCATCTGTAAAACTGCCGTACATTTGGCGTGTGCTTCTGAGAATCGCGCGACACTGAAATGCAATGCGCCTGTGTGATGTCGCGTGCATGCGACTTCACATTGGCATTGATCATACTTTTGTTTACCGTTTTGAATTTTGAATGTCTGGAAACTCTCCATTTATATTACATTGTATTTCTGCTTGATGAAGATGTCCGTTGGTGGTAAAAGCTAGCGTTTATTCGTTTGTGCCTTTAATACACCATTAAACGGTTATTTTTACAGTTGATTGTTATCTACGGTCTCTAACTTAGACCGTTGATCGAGTATTGGAGTGCTGAATTGTGCTGCAGTTCTTAAAAGTAAAAATGGAACTTTCTACGAAAATTTTGTATGGAGGGCCCTTGACCCCTGGACCCCGGGCCCCGACCCTTTCGTAAAATCATCTACGGTCTAAGTTGGAGTACCAGGATATAATATAACAAATTTGGTGGTTCTACATTGAAAACTGCATATTTTACGAAATTTTTGTATGGGGGCTCTTGACCCCGAGCCCAGGCTCCCTTGGTCTACGGTCTAAGTTAGAGTACCATGAGATAGTATACCAAAATGTGTGTTCTAAATTTAAAATTGTTGAATTTACGAACATTTTGTATAGGGGAACCTTGGCCTCGGGCTCCGACCCCTTCCAAAAACCGTCTACAATCTAAGTTAGAGTACCATGAGAGAGTATACAAAATTTGGCGGTTCTAAATTGAAAACTGTAGATCTTACGAAAATGTTGTATAGGGGCACCTTAACCCAGGGCCCCGACCCCTTCCAAAAACCGTCTACGGTCGAAGTTAGAGTACTATGCGCACATTTTATGGAACATGTAGACATTTTGACCCTGTTGACATTTTGATTTTCGACATTTTGACCCTGTTGACATTTTGATTGTCGACATTTTGACCTTGTTCACATGTTGACCCTGCCGACATTTTGACCCTGTCAACATTTTGACCTTGTTCCCATGTTGACCCTGCCGACATTTTGACTGTCGACATTTTGACCCTGTCGACATTTTGACCCTGTCGACATTTTGACCTTGTTCACATGTTGACCCTGCCGACATTTTGATTGTCGACATTTTGACTGTCGACATTTTGAACCACACCCGTAAATAGGTGTTGCAGTTCAGTTGCATTTCTCCCGCGATTTACAAGAGCCAATCAACTCCAATACCCGTAGTCTTGTGCTGTTGTTGATGCTGGCTGACCACGATCCTGTCTTTTTCGTGCTGTTCCAGTCTTTTGGAAACGCCTCTACAGGCTGCGGATGAAGCTGTGAGATTTCTACCGGTTCTTCCATTAATGCAAGTGTCTGGCCAGGTTACAGCTTTCCGTCTGATCTCCAAACTTTCGAGTCGGGTAAATCGCATTATTGTGGCATAGTTGAATTGAAACACACCTTCAGCTACGACTTTTCACTGAGTGAACCCGACCCAGAGAGGGTGATACTTATAGCAGTTTTACTTTGCGCTTCGGCAAAGGGCTCAAATGTGTCAGGTGCTGATGATTTGCATGTTCTGATACCCTTCTTGTTGTTGACATTTGACACTCAGAGGTTGATCTTTCATCCCAGACTTGGTGCTCGTAGCTTTGATGAAGAAAAGCTCAAAAAGTATCTAAAAGGGAATGTTAAAAGTATTCAGAGAAGTTTTAACGAGAAAATGTTTTTCAAGAGTTGCAGCATTAGTCGACGACTCCTTGCAACTAAGATTTTCGGAACTTGAGAATAGCTTCGAAAATAAACCAAAACTCTCTCCGAAATGTTACGCTCAAGAACAAATAATATCAATCAATCAGCCTTTCAAAATATTCAATCATGTTGCTAACTGTAATATCTTGAAAGACAATTTTCATGCTTGTAACGACTTATGCATAGACGTATTACGCGTGTAGGCCAACTGTGTTATGTGGAATTTGTATTGTAGATTTCAATGGACGTGGACTTCATTGCTGTTCAAAGATATTGCAAAGAACATATACATATAGTATTCCTTACGGCATCTTTCCAAATGTCTTATTCTTCACTGGCGCACTTACGCTCCTTAAGAAGGAATTTTCGTGATCAATATTAAAAAAATAAGTTTAAAAAGAATGTTTGAGGCAATATAAATTTGCAAACAATTCATTCTTTGCTAAAAATCTAACACTCATCAAAATCACATGAAGAAATACTTATTGTCGTATTTTAATTTGTACGAAGACAAATACACGTAGTCCTACACCTATTCATTATATAAATTTAAATAGATATATCATCATAATAAACTACACTCTTTTCAAAAAAAAAAAAAAAGGAAAAAGAAAGACAGGAAAACAAGGAACAAGCAGTCAGAAATCCTGGGAGAGCCTTGCTGTATGTGCCAAAGCTTTATCCTTTTGGAAAATTACTCGGTGATGTTGCGGCAGGAATGGCGACGCAATAGGTCATAGAATGTCGTCGACGTACCATTGAGCTCTGAAGGTGGTACGGAGGACCAACAACCATGTCCGGCTATTTTAGCAAATAGCTCCCCAGACAGTCAGTCCCGGCGCATGAGTCGTGTAACGTTTAACGGTAAAGGCAGAATCCGTGCACGGCTGCCTCGTCTCCAGACACGTATATATATATGTGCAATGCTTTTACAAGAAATGAAGATTTATTGTTTGATGGAGAACAGCTGGAGATAACAGATACGTACGTTTATCTTGGACAGCAGATACCAAGTGAGGGTCACATTGATGAAGAAATTAATCGGCGTATAAAACTTGCCTGGAGAGCTTTTGGAAGAAACAGCCTAATTTTCAAGAGCAATATGCCTTTATGTCTTAAAAGAAAAGTGTTTGATCAATGCATTCTTTCAGTGCTTACGTATGGTGCAGAGACGTGGACCATAACTAAAAAAGACATACAAAGGCTGCAGACAGCTCAAAGCAGCATGGAGAGTTGCATGCTTGGTGTAACTAGGAGAGATAAGAAGAGAAACTCGTGGATCCGAAAAATGACAAGAGTGGAAGACATCATGATCAGAGTTAAATCCCTGAAATTACAATGGACTAGACATACTGCCAGAAGGACAGACCATCGATGGACAGCCGAAATTTTAGATTGGATTCCAAGGGACAGGAAAAGACCCAGAAGAAGACCACATGGGAGATGCGTGGATGAAATTTGAAAGTATGTGGGAGTAACATGGAAGAGACTGGCACAAGACAGACCGTTGTGGAAGAAGCTTGGAGAGACCTTCCTCCAGCCGTGGATTGCTAATGGTTTACAATGATGATGATATATTTCGATCGGCCCTCACGCACGTTCACCTCTCATATCAAAAGCATGTGGTGCTTCGCAGTTTCCACGTCGCTTATTCGCGATGGTGTCATTTCTCCAATCACGGTAACCTTTAACTACAGGCAGCTTGCGAACAGGTCACAAACTGCGCCGTTTCAGAAATACTGCCACCCTTGGACCGAAAGCCGATAATCATCCCTTTTTGCAAATCTGATAAATCCCTTCTTTTACCCATAACAGCAACAAGTGATATGTTTTGAGAATGCCTTCAGCACACCTTATATACCCTCCTAGCCAGCTCACGACACGTGCCTTCTTTTATTGGCTACGTGCTGTTGACGTCATATGTAGGAGGTGATCACAATAATGTCATTCGACTGTGTATTGTCCTCCGGCTTTGTAGAATTCTCAGCCTATACTGTTCTCTGCAAGATGAGCTTCGCCTACTCAGTCAGGAACTACTGTAATATGTAAGGCTACTTACAATGATTCTTCTTATGCTATTTAAATAGTAATCCACGTGTACATAGCCTTTCCGAGCACGCGCCCGTTCACCACTCGCAAGGAATGTCGCGGACTTCAGACACCTTTTATGTTTTTTTTTATCCTGCGGTTCGAGATGCACGCACACAATACACAGTGCTTAGACGCATTTCAGACAGGTAGCTGCGTGATATCACGCACTTGCCCACACGAACAGATATATTGAGATCGATCGGCGCCTTTGATTTGATGGAAGAATCCGTTTGTCCTCATTAGCACAGGTAAAGGTGATGTACGTTGTGGATTCCCAACGTTGTCCTTCTTCGCAGTTCTTCCGAATACATTTACAGGTCGTCCAAATCCCAGCCTTTCGGGGCTGCGTGAATTTCAACACTTTGTCTGTGACCCCAGGAGGGCTGCTCTTGAGGGAATCGTTCCGCATATCTCCAGCTGCTTGCGTGCAGCCATGCACCGAAAAAGAGAATCTTCCACCTCATTTTCCTCGCAGTAGCATAAATCGCCTTTTCAGAACACTCACCTTACTTCGACAGAACTTCTTACAGGAAAAACATTTTTTGCTCAGAAACACCATGGGATCATGGCATGTTCCGCTACAAAGTTCTATCTTTCCAAATTTTTCGCTTTTCGGTCTTCTCAGATTGTTTAGGGTGTATCTTCGATCAGTTGGCATTCTAAAATAATTGCTCCGAAGCTTTTACCAGGACGTAGGATCGTAAGAGCACATGACTCTGCGTTCGGAAATACTGCGGTCAGTGACTATGTTAGGGACTTCAGTTTAAAATCTTCGATCCCACTTCTCTCTTTGACAAATTCAACTCGACCACAACTGCAAATTGTTGCATTCTTTCCACACGACAATATTAACTGCTTCCAAACATCTGGTGAAAGGCAATTCCTAAGAATGTCGAATTAGGAAGACGATTTCTAAGACAGACGAATCCCTAAAGTGATTCCTAAGACTGTCGAATTCTTAGTGCGATTCCTGAGATTTTTCGCAGGCAGGACCTCTCTGGTCGCGAGGGTCTGATGCACAGGTCTTTTTTTCCTGCGTGTATCCCCCACTAACACAAGCGTCTTCAAGAGTTTTTCTTCTTTGCAGCGGAAAATACACGGTCGAGTAACATTATTGTGACCACCAGCTAATATCCAGAGTAACCGCCGTGTGCATCGCGGACAGCAGCTGGACGGGCTGGGAGTGACTCAGTAAGATGCTGGAAAGTGTTCGTAGGTATGTGGAGCTATGCTGACAGCAGTGCATCTGACAGCTGCTAGAGGGTGTATGTTGGATGATCCAGAGAGCGAACAACACGACCGAGGTGGTTCCACAGATGTTCAATTGCATTTCTGTCTGGAGAATTAGGGAGCCAGCAAATTAATTTGAAGTCTTCATCGTGTTCTTTCAACCACTCTCGAACATGTCGCATTGTCGCGCTGGAAGATCCCATCTGCCAGAGGGAAGACAGTCAGCATGTATGAGTGTACTTGGTCTGCAAGGATGGATACATAACGAATTTGGTCCAGAGTGCCTTCCAGAGGAATGAGTGGACCCAAAGATTGCCACGAAAACAGTCCCCAGACCATAACGCTCCCCCCACCAGCTAGTGTTATTCCAGCAATGGTTGAAGAGTGTTTGTTCTCTAATGTTTCTCTCCTTATACACTAACGTCCACCGGTTCGATGAAGCAGAAAACGTGACTCATTGAAGAAGGTAATCCTTCGCCAATCAGCGGAGGTCCAATTCCGATACTGCCTTGCATGCTTTTTCTGCCGATGCACCTTCGTTAACATAGGTGCAGTGACCATCCGTCTGCATCGGAGCCCCATTCGCAGCAGAGTCCGCTGAACTGTCGTTTTACACTGTAAAAAAAAATTGTAGATTTTACGGTTTTAAACCGTTTTCCAGGGTGCCAACACGAAACCGTAAAATCTACAGTTTTATGCCGTGTTGGAGCAAAGCTATAGGTTTGCTCCAACACCACATTTAATGAAGAAAACAGCACAGAATTTGGCTGAAGCGAGTCACAGTCCAAATAATCACGAAAACATAAAAATTTGGCTGGAACGAATGTGTTGATTGTGTTGGAGCAAAGCTATAGCTTTGCTCCAACACGGCATAAAACTGTAGATTTTACGGTTTTGTGTTGGCACCCTGGAAAACGGTTTAAAACCGTAAAATCTACAGTAATCTTTTTACAGTGTAGACACACGTCCGGTAGCTCCCTGGTTCATTCGGCTAGTGGGGTGGTCCACTATAGCATGTCGATCGGCCCTCACGCACCTTCGAAGTCGACGTTCACCTCTCACATCAATGGCGCGTGGTGCTCTGCAGTTCCCACGTCGCTTATTCGCAATGGTGCCATTTCTCCAATCACGATGCACTTTAACCACAGCAGTACGCGAACAGTTCACAAACTGCGCTGTTTCAGAAATACTGCCACCCTTGGCCCAAAAGCCGATAATCATCCTTTTTTGCAAATCTGAGAAATCGCTCCTTTTATCCATGACAGCAACGAGTGATATGTTTTAGGAATTCCTACAGCACACCGTATATACCCTCCAAACCAGCTCATGACAGGTGACTTCTGTCATTGGCTACGCGCTGTTGACGTCAAAAGTAGGAGGTGGTCACAATAATGTGACTCGACTGTGTATAGGAGCCGTACGTTTTGTAAACATAATGAACTGTGTTCCTGCCTCTTGCTAATCGAATTAATTAAGTTTCCACTCACGGTAACAATATATGTAATTATTTTTATTAGCTAAACTACCCTAGTGATCAGAGAAGGCTAGGAAGAATATATAGTCTATCACAAATTGAGATACACCTGTTATAGGAAGACTAGTAGAGGCCCAATAAAATAAATAACTAATTTGTTTTTGTCTCAGGGTTTAACGACCTCCGTGAGCAACTCAATGGGATGTAAGCATCAGGCAGTACTATATTTAAGGCAACTGGCTCCTGAAAAGGGAGAAATTGAGTGCCGTAGGAAAATCACAAAATCCATGCCTCACCTAGGGTTCGAAACCGCACCATCTAGAAATAATGATTAGAAGCCAACACATCGTACCATCCGGCCGCCGGGGCGGCACTAAAATTTATCCCGGTGCCGGACTGAGCCGCTAGATGATTTATATGCTGAAAAGATGATTTATATGCTGCAATAACTGGCAGAAAGAAGTACCACTAGTAAACCGGTTCTAAGCTAAATAAATTAGAACTAAAAGGAAGATGCCATTGGTAATTGGTGGCAAGAGAAACGAAGGAAGCAAAATACTCACATTTCGATTTTTAAAATATCTTTTTTAAGAAATATTATTCTCTTGAATATTTTTTGGAATCTTTGGTGGTTTACGTTCCTTTAACCGATGTTGGTATGACAATGTGTGTCTGCCCTTTTAAGAGCCCTAGGAATACTTATTTTACTTATTTGTGCCTACTTTGCTGTCATTCTTTATTTCTTTCGATTTGTCACTATATACCTCTATGCAGCTTACATCTGGAATTTTCTGGGAGAACTTTACCGAGAGAAAGAATATATTCATCCAGACAGCTTGGGAAATTTAAATTGCAAGAGATAATTCTACGATTAGGTTTATGTAAAAAACATATATTTCTCTGGCTGAAAGGAAATCTAGAATATCGTAAAGATTCTCCACTGGGAGGAATTACGAAAAATGTCCCAGATACTTGGCTTTAAGTTATTTCCAACAATTCATTAAGTATTTAAATTATATTCTTCCTAAACTGATGTAATACCGCATAAAACTATACGGTATGGATGAAATTACTAGCAAAAATGATAGAAATACCAATTTTGACTACGAAAATGGATATTATTAAATAAAAAAGCTGATATGGAATGACCAAAAAAAATAAAAATAAAGACAGTCTAAATTATATACGCTTTGCAAAAAAGAAATGATAATAAATAAAAAATCGTACCACCCGAGAAATTCGTTCGACCCTGATGAAACTCCGCTTACAAGTACCTCAGGGACTCATTTAAATGATTAAAAAATAACGACCACTAAATAAAGTCCTACCACAGCGCATGGGAACCGCACATAGAGGAAGATATATCAAAAGCAAACCTCACATGCAAAGACAATTCTTAAAGCGGATTGCGGTTGCATTAACTTTTACGGACTGTGAGGATGCCACGAAGCCCCACCGTGCACAATACGAGTAGTGGTTAGAGTTTGAGAGAGAACGTATAATTGGGCTGCGAGAGGTCGGTTGGGAGGGGGATCAAGTCCCCGTATCGCTAGGTATTTGAATCCGACGAAGTTGGCGCCAATGGGTCTACGAGGGCACAACCCAGCAGCACGCAAGCATTGAACGGCCGAAGGCAAAAACATAATTCGAGCGACTGTGAGAGCCGCACGAAACGAACCGAATTCGACGCTCTCAATCATTCGTGGCCATGTTGCGTCGTCTAAAGGAATGGAAGTAGCCATCGGGGCCGTTGCATAACCGGCATCACTTGCAGTGGTGTCGGGCCAGATCAACGTGGGGTATTGTCCAGTGTTGTCATATTGTCTTCAGTGATGAGTAACGGTTTGCACTCGGCGCCGAGGACCAGCGTATACATGTCTGGAGACGAGCTGGACCGCGCACGGATCCTGCCTTTACTGGGTATCAGGCAACGGCTCGCACACCGAGAGTGACTGTCTTGGGAGCCATTTCCTACCACTGCTGGACACCCTTGATGGTCCACCGTACCATCCTCATGACTCAACGATACGTCGACGACATTCTGCGACCACTTACCGGTGTTGTGCTTCCTGTCACAGCATCAAGCAATTTTTCAACAGGATAATGCTCGGCCACACACGGCGCTGCTCTCCCAGGTCTGCTTCCGTAATGTCGACACTTTTTCATGGCCATTCCGATCGCCCGACCTCTCACTGATCGAACATGTTTGGTTACATGATGAAACGCCACCTAATCGCATTCCCGAATGTGGGCGAACTTGCCCTCAATTTGGACATCACCTGACATGCTGTACGCCAGGACAGTATTAGTGAATCTCGTATACGCGTGTATGTCACACCACGTAACCGCTTGTAGCCGAACCAGAGGTGAAGTTACAACGTACTGACTTGTTTCACTCGTCAAGCTGTTTTATCCTAATGAATGGCACAACTCCTCTGAAATTGCAATAATTTCCGTTCATACATGTACATTACCGATGCCAACTTTCATCTTGATTGGATCATTCCTTCTGGGTACTTCACTTTTTTTTTTTTTTTTTTTTTTTTTTGCAAAGACCGTATTGAGAATATGATAACGGGACAGGCTTTTTAACTAACAGCACCCATATCAAGAGAGCATAAAAATTAGCCAATAGAAAAGTAGTTCAGCATGAGTGTTTACAAAACAATCGACGGAAAAGTGGTGCTTTCGAATTGAAAAGTAAACAAAAGCGATGTTGTTGGTAGCTAAATGTCATAATTTAGGTTATTATTGAACTCATACAATGTGAAGTTATGACAGATCCCTCTCTCATTACGACCAGAGTGTCTTTATGCAAATTGAAGCAACTGCAGGTTAACAACGGCAGGTGTGAAGGTCATGAAATGTTATAAATAACACCTGTTACTCAGCTCGGTTAAGCAGTGTATTTCTTGTTTTTTCAGATGAGAAAGGCAGAGGACTTAAGGGAGTTTCACAAAGGCCAAATCGTAATGGCCAGGTGACTCGGTCAGAGCATATCCCAGACAGTAAGGCTAATCTGGTGCTCTCAGCAGTCGTTTGTACCTTCAAAAAGTGGTCCGAGGAGGCGAAAACCACGAACCTCCGGCAAGTTGTCGGACGACCATGGTTCATCGATGCTAAAAATGAGAGAAGTCTGTCCCATTTGCTACGAGCTAGCACAAGGGATACTCTAGCGCAACTCTCCGGTAATTTTAATAATGGTGACGGACGTTATGGGTCGCAAAACACAGTATATCGAACTCTGCTTCAATGGTGTTGTGAAGCCTCAGGCAGCTCCGAGTGTCCATGCTAACCTCAGTTCACCGTCGAAGGCGCCTATAGTGGGCGCGCGATCATCAAAATTCGATCTTGAATGATTGGAAGAAGGTCGTCTAGTCCAAAGAGTCCCGTGTCCTGCTGCACCACGTGGACGGCCGAGTACCTGCATGTCGTTTACCTGGGGAATTCTTGGCCCCAGGATGCACCGTGGGAGGAAAATAGGTGGATTAAGCGTAATAATTTGGACAATATTCTGGTGAGAACCTTAATTCCAGTCATTTATGTACAGGAAACAGTGGCATCTACCACCTACCTAAGCATCGTTGCGGACCAGGTACATCCTTTCATTGCAACGGTATTCTGCTCTAGAAGTGCCTTCTTTCAGAACCATAATGCTCCATGCCACACTGCCCGGTTTGTTTGAGAATGGATTGAGAGACATGAGGAAGACTTCGAGGCATTGCAATGTCCTCCGAATTCCACAGACATCAATCCAATTGAACATTTGTCTCTTGTACTGGAACAGAAAATCCTATCAGCGGCGGCTGAACCACGTTACTTAAAAGAGTTAAAGTATCTGCTGGTTACGTGTTGGTACCACATACAAAAATACCAAAAGGCACCCTTAGAAATCTTCTGGCGTCCATAGCTCTGCTGCACTGTAAAAACAAATTGTAGATTTTACGGTTTTAAACCGTTTTCCAGGGTGCCAACACAAAACCGTAAAATCTACAGTTTTATGCCATGTTGGAGCAAAGCTATAGCATTGCTCCAACACCGCATTTAATGAAGAAAACAGCACAGAATTTGGTTGGAGCGAGTCACAGTCCAAATAGTCACGAAAACACAAAAATTTGGCAGGAACGAATGTGTTAATTGTGTTGGAGCGAAGCTATAGCTTTGCTCCAACACGGCATAAAACTGTAGATTTTACGGTTTTGTGTTGGCACCCTGGAAAACGGTTTAAGACCGTAAATTCTACAGTAATGTTTTTACAGTGTGGTAAGAGCTGTTTTGGCGGAAGGTGGAGGACCAACATCATATTAGTCAAGTGGTCATAATGTTTTGACTCTTCGGTGCACACTTCATTAAATTTACAGTCGTGATTTGTCTCGTAAAGTGAAGCTGCAAACCACTGTGTGTCATTGCATTGTACTAGCGAAAATAAATTCTGTTAATGAGAGTTCAGAGAAATTCCTAGGAAAGGTTATAAATGGAAATATTAAATGTAAATTAAAATACTTTTCAAGAGGAGACTGGATAAAAGCCTAAATATAGGGTAAGAACATTTTCATGCAAATAAAAGCTTAGTGCCGAGGTAATATATAATTATTAATCCCAGTACTTTATAATGTAAGTGAGAAATAAAGTGTCTGGATAATGACAGTGGTTAACATCGCCATTACGCACCCAATATCTTCCAAGGATATCCAAAGTAAGAATTTAGTTATAATAATTTGGGGGAAGTAAGTGCTACATGAGACACTTTGCAAGTAAAATTTTGTTTTGGGATACATTTTGAATATAAGAGTATTATCCTTCTCTGCATTCCGTTAAAACGCTAAAGTAGATTATCGTTGTAGGGAGGAGACTAAGAGGATTCAAGGGGGCTTTGAATCATTCTTCTTCCTAAAGTAAGGCACATCATTTTTATCGCACATTTTTCCAGATAATTTTGGCTACTACTTTAGTATCATCTTGGAATAACGTCAAGAGCATGGCGAGGGGTAATTCTATAGAAGTATTTCAGTTTTATATTTTTATTTAAACATTTACAGAATAATGATGTTGCTGGAAAACACATGTCAATTTTTTTTATTGGAGGTTTAACGACTACCGTGAGCAACTCCATGGGCTATAAGCAGTCGCCCGTCCTTAATTTAGGGCCGCTGACTCCAGGGAAGAGAGAGAGAGAGCCAGTGCCGTAAGACAAACATAAGATCAATGCCTCACCGGGATTCGAACCCAAACCCCGTTCGGACAAATGATCAGAAGCCATCGCTTAGACCACTCCGCCATCGGAAAAAAAAATTCTGGTAATGAAAGTCCAATTTATTTTTTCATATGTTCAGTTAAGGACTTTCTGAAATGTTTTAAAATATATTGAATTTCCGTAACTTTTTATCAAGACAATAATTTTCAACTATTCAGATATGTGCTCGTGGTATTGCTCCTCCATGTGTGCTACAATATTAAATTGCTACCTTGCAAACATTATTTTCGGAGGAATAACCCTCTTTACCTCAACTGGCAGACACATGTCAATTTATTTTTTGATATGTTCAGTTAAACACTTCTCGAAATGCTTTAAAATATATTGAACTTCAGTAACCTTTTATCAAGACGATAATTTTCAACTATTCGGATATATGCTTATCGTATTACTCCTCCAGGTGTGCTACAGTATTACACTGTTACCTTGCAAACATAATTTTCGGAGGAATAACCCTCTTTAACTTAACTTTCTGCATCATTATCCTTAATTCATGTGGTCAGAACATTTCATTGCGATTTTCTCTTAGGTATCCAGGACAATGTGATATTTTTTCAGTTGGATTGAGAACTACAAATAGCTTGCCTACGACGTTTTCGTTGGATGGCATATCGAAGTGTTCTCACAAATTAGCTGAAAAAGACCTGTCCTCAAAAGAGAAGCCAACAAAATGAGAGAAATTAAAGATTTTATGCGGCTCTATGTGTCTCTGATGATTTCTGAAATGTCATGGTCTATGCCATTGGCGGTATCATTAAAGCGAAGAAAAACTGCGATACGTTTATAAAACAAAACCACATGTAACTATAAAATAATTTATATACAATATACATTTTAAAACAAATTCATGAAATACTATTCAGTGTACGGAAAATTCCCTTGCCGAACCTTAGAATTTTTAGATTCAGTTATTTTCCGTACATGGCCACCGATAGGTGGCCATATACGGAAAAGTATGGAATTTGAAAAAACTTTCGCGGGAAGAAAGCCGATGAATTTGATATACGGTGCTATGGAATAATTCTTAAGACGGAATGTAAATGTGTGTTTCTTAAGGATAATTGAAATGTTTGAAATTCTCTGACAGGCTACCATCTGCCGAAACCTAGTGCATTAAGTGTTCTACCTAAAATCTCTGCCTTATGTTTCCAATGGTAAAACGTCTTTACATATTTTCTTCGCAATTAATGCATTCCCAAGAATGAAAATGTGCACGTTGATAAAACTGCCATTAAGTTATAGCATGGGATACTTAATACTTGCTAAAACATAACCATAATTATATTAAAAATTGACATTTTTCTTTGAGTAATGTTCAGACCTGTTAATTGATGGCGCGACCTGTACAATGATGACGTCAGTAGACAACAAAATGTTGTATTGCTTAATTATGGTTATGTTTTAGCAAGTATTAAGTATCCCATGCTATAACTTAATGTTTGTTTTATCGATGTGCAAATTTTCATCCTTGGGAATACATTAATTGCGAAGAAAATATGTAAAGAAGTTTTACCATTGAAAGCATAAGGCAGAGAATTTAGGTGGAACCCCTTAACAGCATGTAGGTGGATGAGCTGGAAAAAACTCATAAGAAAATTTAATAAAGGTAGACACTCCACCGCAATGGGATGATAAACGACTGGAATTCATTTTTTCCCAAACTAGCAGCGATTGTTAGAACTGAAAATTCTCACTAGAAAATACCGCCTTTTAGTAGCGCTATTGCCATGTGATAGTCAATCTTTTTCAGATATGTGGCGTTCAATGAGTTATTGTTTTTTGGAGGCTTAAAGACGACCATCGTGAGAAACTCGATGGGCAATAAGCTCTCTCTCGTCCTTAATTTAGGACCACTGGTTCCAGGGAAAGAGTCAGAGCCGTGAGACAGCCATGCCTAACTGGGATGATTCGATCCCAGATCCATCTCGGACGGATAATCAGAAGCCACTGCTTTGACCACTGCGGCATCCGGGCGGCGAAGTTCAATCTGTAAATTGAAATACTTACCGAACGCAGCATATTGGAGCATACCACTAAGACTTTTTTCTCTAGTGTTACTGAAAGAAATGTATAATATATTAAGCCTTTATGTTTCAGTTAGCGGCATGAACAATAAAAGTTCTTACAAAAAAGGAGTTTAATCAACACGAGTATAAAACCAAGCACTAACTAATGCCACGTGAATTTCTCAACCTCTCTTTTTATATGTATGTGGTTTCTATCTCCCTCGGATATCTCATTTTATGATCAAACCATTTCACAACAGCCGATCGCAGATTAAAATTTTTTTCTTTTGGGCTTTGAATTTCAATACTCATAAAGCATTCAAAACACATATTTTCGAACTGTTTTGCCAGTCACACTGAATTATCTTCATGAAACTTAAACCTATATCACAATATGCTGTGGAAAAGACAAAGAGCAAAGTTATTTCTATACCAGACCAAGCTCATGTTTACACTCTTCATATGCATCCAGAAGCATCCTTTCCCAAAATTGTCTGAATCCCTTTGAAATATAGTTTTATTATATTTCTGCCGATATTGTCTTAGATTATAAAAAATCTCCCACAATATTTAAAATCCCAACACGAACATTTTTGAAAGGTGTTCTGAAATTGTGTATCAGTGCTGACACTCTATCATTTCCGTACATTCGTAGATATTTGTCATTGCCAAGCCAACTGATAAAAATGTTGGTACTGTTCCACGGACAAAAAACATGAGAATCGTATATCAATTTTCTGAAATTACAGTAATTAGTGCCTTTCTAAATTCAAGGAATGAACAGCTTCGTCCTTTCCTATTCATATGCACTTATACTTTCCGCTTTTCTGGTCAATCTTAACATTTTCAGAGAAATCGTTCATATTTATAATATCTGTAGGATCGCCTTCAGCGTAAAGATCGCTTTCACACTAAAACTGGAGAAAACGTTTGCTACAAAGTTGTGTTCTGCTCCTTTAAACAAAGAAAAAGTTGGTTTATTTCGCCTAAAACACCCATGAAGAAATGCATATGCACCATGAATTTTGTAAGTAAACGTATGTTTCAAAACATCGTTAGCTTCTACTTGATCATTTAAAGACGCAGATGAAGAAACGACCTGTGTATGGATGACGACTGACCTCCAGCCAGGAATGAAGCTTTTACAAAGTCCTTAATGACGACTGTTTACAATGATTTTTTTATACATGGCAACAAGTTCTTTCACTGAACTTATTCCTTCAGGGGATCTGAAATAAAAATTATAAATGTGTTTTATTACCATATCAAATGTATCCATATAACTTTTTAAAATGCTACCTTAATGCCCAGCTCAAGACGGTGAGCCATGCAGTGTATAACGGACAACTGAGGCCAACCATTTTTCAGTCCTGCTGCAACTCCTGACTTTTTTTCCGCTGATCACTATAGATTTGTCGTTACCGAAGCTTATTCCTTTGAAGTTACCGTAGATTGTTAGATAATTCCGTTTCTATAGCTGTTTGTATTCCACAAGAAGTACTAATTTTTAAATCAGTCACAGGGTTAAAGTGTGTTGGTGGATCTCCATTGTCAATAAAGTTTACAAACAAAACATTTTTTTGATGTTTTACTGTATTCTGTTGTCTCATCAATCATAAGAGAGAAGAAACAGTTATATTCAAGGTTTATCAACAATGAGTCAGTTATATCTTTCCCTAAGTATTTGGTGAACATGCTATGTCACTATGATACATGACACCAAGCTCCTATTTTTCATTTATTCTTTAACTGCATGTAATAAACTTTTCAAAGAATTAGAATTTGACTTCGGATTTTATCCTTGTGAGAAACAGCTCATTCATCTGTTTCAATATTCTCCCATCAGTAATTCGTATACTCTTTACAACAAGTGAATAATTTGTGTGTGTTTTTTCTTTAGCACATATTGCGGCTAAATCTTCTGATGACTCTACATGTGCAAGTATAGATTCTCTTTTCATATCATCGTCAAATGTTCTTGTAATAACTGAATGTGTCACAGCAAAAGTTTTCGCTTTTCAAGCACATGTGTCTGATGCATTTCAGCTAATTTCACAGATCGGGTAATATCCAGTTCCGTTAGATTACGATTTTACACCCTTCACAGAAATATCGTTTTTGTTTTTTCCAAGGTGTTTCATTTTACTGATCAGTAACAATAGAACTGAAGGTATTAATCAACTGTTCTCCATTATGATTCTGAAGTAGCATCCTTCTTTAAATATAAAAATAAAGTTTTTCGCTGATTCTTTTTCATTAAACTCCTGGAACACTTCTTCAGTAGTGCAAATGATTCTTCAGTGAAACACGTCAAAAATAATGTATACTGACACAAAAATTGTGGATGAATGATGAAATAGTATTCCTCCAAAACATTCACCGAGCTTTCTTCGTCAGTGTGATTAAGTCTGACTTTGGCCGAAGGAACTGTTAGAGGTCCACCTGATATGTGGGCTTTCTGTTAACGCAGTGCCGAATTAGGACCTGCTCACTTATTTAGCTCACTCACGCTTCGTCTTTCATCAACAGTTGCATTCAGGATAACTACAACATATATGCATCTTTACACTCTTCTCCATACAGACACACATATCAATTCATGGAGGCCGCCCCGGTGGCGCAGTGGTCTAAGGCGCTGGCCTCTGATCATTCGGCCGTAAGGGGTCCGGGTTCGAATCCCGGTCCGGCATGGATGTTGTGTTTGTCTTACGGCACTGGCTCTCTCCCTTCCATGGAACCAGTGACCCTAAATTAGGGACGGGCGACTGCTTATAGTCCATTGAGTTGCTCACGGTGGTCGTTAAACCTCCAATAAAAAAATCAATTCATGGAGACTCACACTTTTAACTAGCAGAGATCGCTGCGACGGAATTCAGCGGGCTGCCATTGAAACAAATAGTTTTCACACTAACTTCCGGTCTGCTACAAGCACCTAAATGTGCAATACAGGACTAAAACATTGCATCTCGGATGAGAAGGGAGAGTGGAAAAGCAATTGTGTTTTTCTAACTGACATTTCTATGAATGATGAGACAGATTACCCAGACTTCTTTCTGAAAACTAAAATGATTTACACCGATAAGCTATTCCATTAGGAGCACCCCAGCCTAGAAAAATGAGGGAGCCTGGAGACCGATCGGCGGCGAAGGTGAAGATCACGGAGCAGTATATATACAAACCGAAGACCGGCTTTCGGTTAGTAGCGTGTTCGTAGTCAGAATGGGAAAAGCTGCCGATTTATCGGAGTTTGATAAAGGACAAATTCTGATGGTACGGCGTCTTGGAACTACGATCTCAGAAACGGCGCGGCTCGTGAGTTGTTCACGTGTTGCTGTAGTGAGTACGCATCAAAAGTAGTGCACAGATTGCCAAACGACAAACCGTCGCACAGCCATGTGTCGTCCGCAGCTCATTAATGCCAGAGGGGAGCGAAGACTGTCGCGAATCGTTGACAGCGACAGCACGGCCAGTGTGACAAACCACCCGCAGCTACGAGAGTGGTGATCAGGGCAATGTGTCACAGCACACAGTTCATCGCAGCCTTCTGCGCATGGGCCTGCGTAGCCGAAAACCTAGCAGGGACCCCATCCTCGCTACACGTTACACCAAAAACGCATGAAATAGGTCCAAAATAATCGAGATTAGACCATGGATTATTGGACGAAAGTGGTCTGGTATGACGAAGGAAGATTCCTGGTTCATCACGTAGACGGCTGAGCGCAGATACGCCGATCACCAACGGAGGATATGGCACCTGGATGCCCTGTTGGTCGGAAACAAGGCGGCGGCCACTGTGTTATGCTGTGAACGATGTTTTGTTGGGACACATTAGGCCCCATTATCCCAGTAGCAAAATCCCTAACAGCTGTCAGGTATCGGAACATCTTTGCGAACAAAGTTCGCTCACTTATTGCAACTGTGTTCCCTGCAGGTGATGGTCATTACAAACAGGATAATACGCGAAGACACACTGCCAGAATCGTACAGGAGTGGTTCGAGAGACATGCTGGTGACTTTCTGTTAATGCCCCTGCCTCTAAATTCACCTGACATGAACTCAATCGAACATTTGTGGTTCAACTTGGAAAAGCGTTTTTGCGCGAAGTCACCACCACCCGGAAATGTACGGGAACTGGAGGACCGACCGGCTGTTGACATTATGGTACCATATACCCCAGGATACCTATAAATCGATGCCTCGCCAAGTGGACTGTGTTTTGCGGGCTAAGGGAGGCCCTACAGCTTATTAAGTAGGTGGTCGTAATGTAGTGGCTCATCGGCGTATCTAGTAGATTCACTTCTGTGCCGTTTTTTCATTTCGGGGTTTTAATGACCACCGTGAAAAAATCTAATGGTTATAAGCAGTCTCCCGTCCCCAGTTGGAGCCCACTGGTTCCGGAGAAGAAAGAGAATACCACCCATGCCTTATTCTGGAATCAAGCTAAGAACCAACTCGAACGATTAGCCAGAAAACAACGCCCCTGACCCCTCGGCCATCAGGGCGGTTAGATTCATTTCGTAACATGCACTGACAGCGGTGGTAGTGCCCTTTCACTAGTAAATTTATTCTTCACCCGCAGTTTTGTATTTGCTACTGTTCCAGTCGAAGCCCTGGACGGATTAAATCTGTGACCTAATCATTGCGATTTCTTATTCCATATACAGAGCGCAAAACCGTAAAAGTTGAAAGAGTATTTCTCGGCTACAAGAATCCTTTGTAGAACTGTATGACGGAAAATCTTAAACGTTTTTTCTTGGCCTTTCATCATTTCAGGTGCATCTTGTTTCTTTAAATGTTCTACACGATCACAGAATGGAATGAACACTTCTTGAATCATTCTTTTGCTGCATTCTGAATACTTGTAGAAAAACCGCAGATTGGATTGCATAGTGCTCCTATACATGAATTACGCTAATGACGCAACGTTCGCAGTCGGGGACTTCTGGTAAATCGTTTGAGTTGTACATTAGAGAAAGGCGACTCCTCATACGCTTAGGTGCTTATCGGGCCTTTAAACACCCTAAAATGTAAGAAACGATTCTTGGTTTGAAGTGACATCCTGAGGAGCATTATGAATTGAAAATTGTGAAGAGCGTCATTCGTGAGTTTAAGTGGTTAGTGAGAATAAATTAAAACAACTTTTTTCAGTTATCTTGGCTGAGTGAGTGTAAGATTGGTGTATGGAATACTTGAGGTATAAATGGCAAGATGAATGAGGTGTTGGAAGAGATGAATAAGTATAGATTGGATGTGCTGTGTGTAAGTGAAACCAAAAGGAAAGAAATTGGGATAGAAGAATTTAATGGAACGGTAAGTGTGTGGTCTGGAGTATTGGATAATGTGAGAGCACAGGCTGGTGTAGGTGTGATTTTAAGTGAAAAGATGAAGAACAACTTGATTCCCTATAGCTGCATAAGTGAGATAATTCTTTGGATTCGTTTGAAAGTGAAACTTCAGAAAATAGTAATTGTTGTAGTGTATGCTCCTTGAGATTCGGAACCTTCTGATAGGAATGAAGATTTCTGGAATGAGCTAAAAGCTGTTTTGAGCCAGTTTGGTGCTAAAGAGAAAATTACAACAGCAGGGGATTTCATAGCTAGAGTCGGCCTGCAGAATGCAATTTGCGACAATGCTCTGGGAAAGTTTAATGATCCTTGTGTGAATGATAATGGTGAAATGTTAATTGAACTCTGCATTCAGAAGGGTTTGTGTGTATCTAGTACGTTTTTCAACCACAAGTATATCCATACATATACTTCAATCAACGTCTGAAACAATACGATAATGTGTACGATCAACGTCTGAAACACTTAATTATTGACACTCGTGTGATGAGAGGTGCGGATGTTGGTTCTGATCATTACTTGGTAGTGTCACGAGTGAAACGGAATTTTGGTGGGAGGAAAAGGAATAGGAAGAGGCCCAGGATGGAACGAATAAAGGTTGAAAGGCTCCCTAAAAATCATTAGCGTTATTCTGACTTACTCCGAGAACGACTGAAGGAGCTGAAGTCTGGTGAGATGGATGTAGAAAAGACGTTAGAATGTTTTAAGTACTGTGTTGTCACTGCTGCCCAAGAGTTATGTGGCACCTCCATAGTGGTAACAATAGAGGTGATGCTTGGTGGAGTAGTGAGATTGAAGAGCCAGTAAAGAGAAAGAAGGAAGCCTATTTGGGGTTGTTGCAAGGTAGAGTTTCTGTGGACAAAAATCTCTGTAAGAAGCGTGAAGCCGCGCTGGTTAGCCAGAGTTAGGCAAACGATAAGAAGTAGAAGGTGGAAAGGCATGAATTGGCTTTTTGGAAAGATAGGAAGCCTTTCTGGAAGTGCATGAGAATCAGGAAAAATAGGGTTAACAAAGTTGTAAGTTGCATTGTAAATTGTGTGAAGAATAGGATAGGGGAGATGATATGGGAGCCCAATGAGTTAAATGAAAGATGGGGTGAATAGTTCTGTGAGTTATTAGATCAGGAATGCAAAGGTGATTCAGAGGCAGAAGCAGATGATGTCACAAGGAAGGATGGAAGCACAGGAGGGATCTCAAGGGAAGAGGTGTGTGAAGCTCTAAAATATCTTCAGATGGTAAGGTTCCGGGAGTTGATGGGAGAACTGCTGAGATATTGAAATATGGTGGTGACTCTGTAATTGACTGGTTAACTGAAATTTGCCAGTCGCTCTGGGAGTTAGGCATGGTCCCTCGAGATTGGAAGGATGCTATCATTCTTCCCTTGTATAAGGGAAAAGGTTATCAGAGTAACTGCAAGAACTATCGTGGTATTAGCCTGCTGAGTGTGCCAGGGAAAGTGTTTGGTGAAATTGTTATTGAAAAAATACGAGGTCTTACATCAAAGAACGTGTGGGATGTTCAGAGTGGCTTTATGCATGGTAAAGGCTGCACTAACCAAATTTTTGCATTACGCATGATGATTGAAAAGTATCTGGCTGTTGGTAAGAAAGTTTTTGCTGCCTTCATAATTTTGAGAAAGCTTACAACCGAGTAAATAGGACGCTCTTGTGGAAGGCATTGGATGAATATGGTGTTACTGGGAATATACTTCACAGTGTGAACGCCATGTATGCTGGTAGAAGAGCTTGTGTACGAGTGAATGGTGCCTTTTCAAAATGGGTTTCTATTGGTGCAGGAGTCAGACAGGGTTGTGTAATGTCACCATGGCTGTTTAATATATTTATGGATTTGTGCATGCGTGATGCCAAAATAGATAATACTGGTTTATTTCTTGGTGACATCTGTGTGTGTGCAGATTGTTGTATGCTGATGATACTGTCCTGTTGGCAGTGAGCAAAAGTGAGTTGCAGAGTATGTTGTCTCGGATGTACCAAGTTTGCATGAAATTCAAGCTGAGTACAGATAAGGGAGAACCAAAGTTATGGTCTTTGAGAGAGGAACTGGTAGCACTGAATGTAATGTAAGTATAAATGGCACTGAATGTAATGTAAGTATAAATGGCACTGAATGTAATGTAAGTATAAATGGCTCTGTGATTGACCAGGTGAGTGAGTTTGTGGAAGGAAAGGTAGAGGAAGGCCAAGGAAGTCATGGGAGGATCAGATTCAGGAGTGTCTGCACAAGGAAAAGATTATGATATGGAGTATAGAAGATCTTGTGTACGACATGTGATGGATATTAGTGCAGCCCTAATCGTATGTCAAAATCGCTGTAAATGAAGAAGTTTGATACGGCAAGAGTAAGTAAAAATTATCTGGTAGTTCGTATTAATTTGTGGAGCTAACATCTGAATATCAGAGAACAGCTTAGCGATATGTATGTATGTATGTACATATTCGAATAAGCATTTTAATTAAGGAACACTACAAACAGAAACAAATTGAGAAATGAATTTCTCGAAAGTAATGAAAGAGCAGAATATTCATCAAAGATTGAGCGACTAATACGTATAATGAAGTGATTTCATTTTTCCTCGTACTATTGCGAACATTTTAATGGTCTAAAATCTCTTTAGTGAGCATCCAATGACAAGCGAATACATGTGGTTTTAATCCACTGTCCGTCAGTTCAGTATGTAATTTTCAATTTAATGTTTGAAAACTAACTTTGAGCGAACTGTTAAATTTTCTTTTCATTTCTTATGAGATTTTAGCATTTGAAACCTATATTACTTTCCAGCGTTTAAATGATCACCCCGATTTGTCTTTTTTTTCGAATTCATCAGGGGATGTAGCGTCAAAAGTAAGAATACGACAGAAAGAATGTTATCAGGAAACTGAAATGTTATAACCCAAACTGAAAGCAAAAGGGTTGAAGTAACTTTATGGAACCCTTATCTGAAAAGAATGAAACATATGGATTGCATTATCTTTCAACATAACAATTGGAATGGCGTTTACTGTACTTTTCCTGACTTCTATTAAAATGGAGGAAGTATTTCATCACGCGACAAAAATATATTTGAACATTAGTGACATAACACACGGATCTTAATTCAACTGCTTTAGAAGAAAAGTAAGTAGATTTACTTTATTGACAGTTTAAGTTTCACTTTTAACTTATGAGAATCCTTAAAAACTCTATGTAAAAATATGCAACCACACCGATAAGCAAGCAGTAATATATACGTTTGAAATTGCCAAATTTTGGAGGTTGTTTGGCACCTGAAAATGGCTATCAGTAATTCTAAAGACCGTTTTCCTGGAGACAATTTTTTGCTTCCCTGCTTCATCCAGAGGAGGAAGTTTGATATTCATAATTTCCGTCAGATGGGCGGATGTAATCTATCAGAATCGTCAAGATAGCTGTCTCGTGATGGAGGCAAGCAATGCCTCGGCAGTTCTACTTTGGTGACGCAAAAGATTAGGGGTACGGAGAAGGCGGGAGGGAGGGATTCAGGGAGGAAGTGACGTGAAGAATGCGTCGCCCGACGGAGGAGGGAGAAAATATTGTACGATTACTCGAACCCTAGTGGCATTCCTTGACAGGCCGATTAATGTGGTGGGGAGCTCTGAACGCGCATTAACGCCATTTCATTCTCCACTACTTCATGAATTTCGAAGGCTAAATTTCCATTCAGAACACTCACTGATGCTCCAGATGATGGACTTGCTCTTCAAACTGATGACTGGTCTCTGCCTCTATAAAGAAATCTTTTGCAATATTCTTGTGATCGAAGAAATTCCAAAGAAAATGTAACATGGAATTAAATTCCACATATAAATTTCATATGCACCTAAAGTCATTTGTCTGTAGCACACAGACTTCTGATGATATGTTAAAACTAGGATGCGCCTGCATCCAAATCAGATTTACGTGACAAACCTTTTTGTGTGACATATTTTTACCTTATTAACATTCCAGGGTATGAAAAGCGTAATGCTAATTCCTAACCATTGTAAAGCATTTTTCTGCGGCATGCAACACTTCACGCGCTTTTGGGGAATTTCAAGCACGACGTCCCTTCTGTTTGTGTCATTTCCAGTGAAACGATGAATTACAGAGGTTTTTAAGAGCTGCCATTATGTCACACCAAGTTATATTTAGCATATATTGCCCTTGCGTAAACCCTCTGACTTTTATTTCTGTTAATGTTCTGCATTGTGAGTCATCTCTAGCAGTGGCGGCCCGTCAGATGAGGCAAGTGAGGCGCCGCCTCACCTGAAATTCCGCAGAATGAGAAGTGAAAGAAAAAAAAAACCTTCTGTCAGTAACAAAGATATAAGAACTTTGCAGGATAAATGAAACACTGAAATTCACATTGTGATTCATGAATGGTTAAAGAAAGGCTTTCGAGAAGAGGAATGAATCATTATTTTTGCAAAGCAGCTGCATGTTTTAAGCGCTTAGAGGCGACCGGCTGAATCGTCTCGATGAGAAGCCGGTTTTGGGAACTGGGGATCAGAGAAGAGCCCTACAGACTGAACCCTCCCCCCCCACCTCCACGGTCCGAGGTCTACCTAAAGAGGTGCCGGACTTCCAGTAAGAGAAAGGAAATTTCTGAGGCGACCCTCCATTTCGCTTAAACTGGAATCGCATCTCCGCTGTTATTGGAGAACCCAAGGATTGTGTATCCAATGGGCGCGGGAAAATGAGCAGATGACCCTTGTGAAAAGTGGTTTCACAGGCGATGACGCCGTTCGCCTCTATACGCTTTGGAGTACGAAGATTTCTACGTAGCTTTAACTATTCGTCAGAGTGTATTTGAATCTAACTTTTTGTAGTGTGTTTTCAATCCTCTCTTCTGCGGGTGTTTGCTAGTTCATAGTAATGTTGAGTTTTTCTTTTTTCATTTTGTTATTGTTACTAAACAGCATATTTTGATTTTGGTTGGAAAATATGAATGGCCCAACAAGCGACGTGATTTGTGTTCTGGAAGAAATTCCTTTTAAACACTGGAAAGATTATGATAACAAGGATGTTCTCATATCTGGAAGACCGACACCTATAATAAGTTCAATATCTAAAGATAAGAAGTGCGGCAAATCGTTTTTTAGGTCTTTCAATAAATCATAGTACGAGATTTTTCCCTGGCTTTCTGATGCTATTACAAGCAAACTCTCTTTTGCTGGCCATGTTTACTTTTGAGCAATAAGAAAAATGTGTGGAATACAACGGGTTATTTTGATCTAAAAACTTTTCTCGTAGTGCAAAATTGCACGAAAGCTCTAAAGAGCATAGAACTAACCACGTAGGTCTAAAACGAATGGAAAAAAACAAACACTATTTCTGATATGCTCAAAGAAAATGCTGCTCTTCATAAAGTCAAGTTTAATGAAAAGGTCAGACTAAATAGGCTTTTTATGGAACATATAATTGATTTAGTTGTCGTTCTAAGCAAGCAAGAACTGCCTTTTCGAGGACATGATGAAACTATTTCCTCATTAAATAAAGGTAATTTCAAGGAAATGTTCCAAATGTTACTTCGTAGGAGCACCCCAGAATTAAAAGCACATTTTGAAGAAATACGAAGCTTATTTTCTGGACAATCTAAAACGATACAGAATGATTTAATTGAGTGTATTCATGAATATATAAAAGTCCAAATAAATACCAGATTTGAAGATATGGGAAAGCTCGAGTTTCTGCAGCTAGTTGACAGCTCAAAATACCATAGTTATTCAGAGTCATTTCCATCCAGTGCCCTTAACACTCTCAAAAAAATTTATCCAAACATTTTTACAGACACACAACGACTAAAAAACGAATTAGATTTTTTATATAATGATCACAACTTCAGGGAACTCAGTTTTCAGAAAACCTTGAAAACAATGAAAGAAAACGAGCTGAAAGAGGTGTTACCAGAAGCCTACAAATTATTTTCTCTTGTATTGACACTGGCGTCAACAAGTTCTTCTGCTGAAAGGAATTTTTTCTTGTTTGAAGAGAATTAAGACTTACCTCCGTAATACAACGGCACAAGATCGTTTGTCTTCACTCGCTAAAATTTCAATCGAGAAAGAATTGCTGAACCATCTAATGTCCATTCAACCATTTTATGATCTGATCATAGACAAATTTGCAGCCAAAAAGGATCGCAGAATTGAACTTATTTATAAAAAATAAACTGAAAGCATTCTGTTCGAGACCAAAGCAAATTAATATCGTATTCCCCTGTTTTTAATTCCAGGTTTAAATTATTTCATACTTTTTTTATATAGAAATGTGCTTCCTTAGCTTGACTTCTCCTGTACATAGTTATCACGAGCCTGGACTTCAGTTTGTGACCCGTGCTAAATGCACCTTCACTAATATGCCAATCGAACTGTGACTTTTATTCAAGCTCAAGAAACACTTCGTGAGAAAAAAATTATATTCAAATGATTTACTTTGAATTTTTTAAGAAGTGGATCTCCGATTGGCGTTGGGATGTGAGTGACGCATTGACTAGTAAAGAAACCGCGCAAATTGCGTATTTTCGCTCAAGTGTATTACATAAAAGAATACTGGTGAAATATTTCTTTCTTTGTTGTAAAATTATCGAATAATTGTTTTCATAAAAATATTGTTGCAAAAGTAGCGTATATTACACACACACACATATATAGAGAGGTATATGTACATTTTTCCTCTAAAATTTTTGGATTTTTTCGTGAAGAAAGACTCCCCACGCCGTGTTTCATATATTTCTATAATTTTATTCCATTACTGTTGAATAATATTTGTATATAAGGGCTAAATGACTTGGGATGGAGCCCTAAGGGATGGGGTTTACAGCTGTTAATAACAAGGCGCCGCTTACCCTGGACCAATGGCTTAACGAGACTTCCGAATCTCAGCGGATTTTAATGATTCAGCCGACTCGAACCCAGGACTTCAAAGATATCCAATGGGGGATACTGCCTTTGACATGAAACTTTTTGAAGGGGGGGGTCTGCACTTCTGCTGTATAACTGTGTATAAGTGCATATAACAATTTGGGGTGGGGGGCGCTTCGACAAATATTTTCCTATTGGTACGTACGCACATCTTGAATATTAATACAAAATGAAGCTAATTTAATAAAATGAAGAAAATGCAATAAATTATAGTTGTTTTAATAAAAATTTAATAAAGCAACTTCTTTGGCCGCTTTGCTTTACTTTCTCTTCTATTATCAAGAAATTACATTGCTTTCCGAGTTATATAAAAATCAAAGAATTTAAATAGGGAAATTATCTATAAAACGTACTTAGAAAAAACTAACTGTCTCGCCTAATAAGGGGTGTGCAAACCACGACCCCCCTGCTACGCCACTGATATATATATATATATATATATATATATATATATTCGTATAACGTTATACGAATTTATATATTTTTCAATAACATACGTTTTACTGTTTTACATTTATATCAAGACCGTTCGCCTCACCAGCATTTTACACCACGAGCCGCCACTGATCTCTAGGTATCCATGATCATATTCTCTAGGCATCTGCACTTTGACTCTATGGGATGCTGCACTATTGAAAAATGTAAAATTTACACATCACTTAATTGTTTAGGTATCGTAAAGCTTGGAGAGGGGTGATTGTATATTAGAAATAATTCAGAAGCAAATGAAGAATTGTGACCTTTCCAAATGATTTTTTTAAATTCGCGATTCATCTTAAAGTGACATGTTGGAATTGCTCATAAAAATTCGGTACACAAAAATAAGAAATGGTACTTGTTTTTATTTCTTCTGGTATCCTAAAATCTCCCTAAAGCACTACAAAACCTGGACTCGACAAACTGTGTTGTAAATCTATAAAATATTTACCGTATGTAGACAAAAGTACTGAGGTGCCTAAAAACATTCAAATACATGTGCATTTCCAGAACCAGACGTGAACGCGGTGTTTATGTTGGGCACTGTATACAGGGTGCTCGTAAACTGTTATGACAAAAGAAGAAGGGTGATGGTGCTCATAAAGACGAACAATATTTACAGTGGAACCTAGGGTCTCATTCCACTCTGAGTGTCAAAAAAGAATAACTTCGTAATACGTCCAACAAGCACAAGTCGTCACATGAGACGTCATTTTTTCCGTGCCGGAGAAGTAACACATCGCCAAAACACCACCGTCAAGCATTTACCGTATGCAAATTGATAGAGAAACGACGCAACATCGACAGTTGCATCTGATTGACTTATCAAGGTGCAGTAGACACTTCCTGAATGCCACATATCCGGCACGAAGGATTGGACGTGGCGGACCTGTGGCATGGCCTCCACGGTCACCGGATTTAAACCCACTAGACTTCTTCTTCTTCTGGGGTCACGTGAAATCATTGGTGTACGAGACGCCTGTGGACTCTGTGGAAGATCTCATCGCGAGAATCGTTGTTGCAGCGCATAGGATAAACACGACACCAGGAGTCTTCGATATTTCATTTGCTGGTGTGAATTGTGCAACGGCACCCGTGGCCGCCACTTTGAGAATCTACTTTGAGTCTGTCCCTGATCTCCATAAATGGGATTGTGCAACTTATGATGTCGTTAATTCTCCTTCTTTTCACTATTGAAAGTTCAACTTGGACATCTAACTTTACTATTTTCTGACGCTCAGAGTGGAATGCGACCCGAGGTACCATTGTAAATATTGTTCGTCTTGATGGGTACTACCACCCATCTTCTTTTGTCAAAACAGTTTACGAACACCCTGTATAAAGTGAAAAGTTGTCACACGTTTTGGACTACGCTGGAAGGAAATATGACGCGCGGAGCTCAAGTGACGGATATTGAAAGGTGCATAATGGTTGGATACCAGCTGAATAAGCAACCAGAGCTTAACATGCCGCTCTCTTGGTAATCTCAAAATCCACTGTAGCTAAGGTTCTTCATCGAGTGAATCTGGGAAGCGACACAAACTGAATGTGCCATCTCCACCTTCTGCAGTAAACTTGCTAAACAAAATTTATCGCAGAATGTGAAGAAGGGAGCGTATGTCATCCGCCATAGAGCCGGTCGGTGACGTCATAGAAGCCACTGGAACAGCTATTTGGACCAGAACAGTCCATCGGCAAATGTATGCCTACGGTTGCCATGCTAGGTCAGCTACGTACAATGTCTATATCACTCTAAGCAATGCCAGACGACAACTACAGTGCTCTCTTGCTCTCTGTCCGTGCACTACAGAACAAAACGATTCGAGTTACGAATCACACATCTCATCTTTCCGCTCTGATGGATGTATTTGTGTCCGCCGTTTGCCGAAACAACGCTTTGAGGCAGACTACATTGCCCCTACAGCCAAATTTGGAAGAACATTAGTGATGATTTGAGGCTCTTTCACTGAGTAGGACTCAGTTTTTGGTTGTGGAGCCCTCTAGGGTATTGGTTGCCATGCTAGGTCAGCCACGCACAGTGTCTATATCACTATAAGCAACGCCAGACGAAAACTACAGTGCTCTCTCCCTGTTTTTCGTGCACTACAGGACAATGGAAGAAGAACGTTTCGAGTTACGAATCAGACAACCCATCTTTCCGCTCTGATGGATGTATTTGTGTCCGCCGTTTGCCCAAACAACGCTGTCAGGCAGACTGCATTGCTCCTACAGCCAAGTTTGAAAGAAGATTAGTCATGATGTGGGGCTCTTTCACTGAGAAGGACTCAGTCCTTGGTTGTGCAGCCCTCTAGGGTGCCGGCCGCCAGGTATTAAGTCATTCAGGAGAATTTTGTCCTACCTACGCTATGGCAGTACTTCTTCACTGGTGCGTGTGTCAGTAAGATCGAGTTTCTTGTCTCACTGCACACTGTGTTCAGTGGTGGTTTGAGGTGCAGGTGATTGAAGTGTTAGATTGTTTGTCAAAAGCTATGATTTAAATTCAATCGAACATACGTAGCACTAGTTGGAACAGCCGAACTCAGTATTGGCAGCTACGACTTTCCTCTACGGCAGCTGTTTAGGGAGCTTTTCAGGAGAAATGAAGTAAAATTCTGGTACAGACCTGCGATCATCTTGTGGAAAGCATGATGAGAAAGCTCGCTGCGGTCATAACTGCCAAAGCTGGGCTGATAATTAATTGATTTTGGCTAATAAATGCTCTTATTTCTGTTTTACTTAGGTGTCCGAACACCTTTGCCCATATAGTGTATATTCAGATTTGCTAATCTCTTTTAATACAACAAGTATAGTTTTGAATTCGGTGAATTTAGATTACCAGCCTGTTTTTATCGGCAGAATTTTTGCCGAACATATGTTACATACAGGAGATTTTTGACGTATTTTACTATATTAAATTTGTCTTCGTAAGTGTAGCATTTTTAAGTAGCTTTCAAATATATATTTACTTTTAATCATTTTCCTTTCAGCAAGCAAAATATCAGGTATTGGCATACTTTCCAACAACAGTACTTATTCGTACCCCCAGGAAAGTAAGACAACTTAGTTTTTATAAAAAGCGAATCACTCAGACAGTAAGTACATCTGTCTCTCTTGTGGTGCAATGGATATAGGGCAAAGCAATCTGTGAGAGACAACCGTAGTTATCCCTGACTGCTTGGAAAAATAAAAACGCTTACAGATTAATCATGAAACAGCTCTGGGAATGACCAACCTCTTGAGCAATTAGAAGATCAGATGTCCTTGTGAAAGAATTAAACGAAAAGAGCACGGACTGGTTGCATCAGCAGAATAATGTTGATGATGCCACAAAAGACGTGAATCTAATGAGTATTTCTTTCTAACATGAGACAGATGAAAGAAGAATGCTTCATACTAATTTAGTATTTCCCGTAACTTTTATAATAGGGACCTGACTCCACAGACAAAAGCATTGCATGAATTATTAAACTAGCATTATATGTTATTTCCGCTAACTGGAAATCCTGCATTGCGTGAACATTTTGGTGATGTTTTTCTGCGTTCGGTTAAGAAAAAGATCACCTCACGTTTACACTGCTGACAAAATATGATTATATATACGAGAAAAATATTACCATTGAAATTAGCTGGGAAAACTACTAGCTTCGCCGGTGTTGTAAGGGTCTAAACGCTGGCTTCTGACCATTTGTCCGAGATGGGTCCCTATTTGAATCCCGGTGAGGCATGGACGTTGTGTTTGTCTTACGGCACTGATTCTCTCCGTTTGAGCTCCGTAATTCTGCTGTTTACTTATATTTGCGTTTCTACTTTTCATCGGCGTGAGCCCGGTAAGTTCTAATTGTTATTTTAGTGACTTTTCTGTTCGTGTTTGTTTCTTTACATCGAAGGCCATCAAAACGGTGGTTTCCCGTGAACACCAGGAGCAGAATACATTATCACTAAATGTGACGAACTCGCAGCTCCAGGCTCACAACCTCACTGTCTCTTGTTAGCATCATTGACGCCTCGTCATCTACTGCTGTGCGTGCTCAGCATTCCTCACCGACTCTGTCACATGCCTACGCCTGCCTTGACTCTCGTATGAGTATGTCATCGTCACCTGTTACTTCTTCCTAACTCAGTGATGTTGCGCAGCTCATATTTTCTTCTCCTTGTCCGAATACATCACTTATCTTTGCCAGTGCTATTCAAGCTGAAGTCAGCTTCTCTTCGTCCTCCAGTGGTGCCATATCACCGACACTGCGCTCTGAACTTTCTTTTGATGGATCTTGGATACGCATTTCCGCTCCGTCTAACTGTACTATCTCCCAAACTGCTGAAAAGAAATCGAAGCTCGGAGTTTGTTTTCCATGTTTGCAGGGTATGTTTGTTTCCAAGTTTGCTAACCCAGTTCGTTCGAAGTTTTCGAGAGAAAGCATTATGTTCTAGGCTCGACGTGAACGAAATATTATTGTACATTTCTCTGCCCTTCATTACGCTGAGCAGAAGATTGCTGATGGTTTGACCATCGCGAATCATCATGTTGATGCGGATTCGCTGTCCGAACGACTGATTGTCGTCACTCTCTATCATGTGCTTTCAGAAATCACAGATGACCTGCTTATAATGGTTCTTTCTCACTGTGAACGACTTGCTGGATCCAATCAAACTCTTTCTGCTCTTCTCTAAATAATGAATTCCAATACATCAGGAGTCTTCTTCGCCAAGTAAAATTGTTTTTGGCTCTGCAAACGCTATTCCCGCTGCCGTACATCTTTGAATAGTGCCTTCGAGAATTGCTATTACGAAATAAAGATAGTGACTTCTTTCTATTGTTATCATTGCAAAGAGTTTGGCCACATCTGTTCAGCATGCCTACATGCCTCACCTGCTGTTTATCCTCGCACCACTGTTCCTTTTTCCACTGCTCCTCCGTCGTCTGTTGCCATGCATGTTCCAACGTGGACTGATACTATATCTGCTCCTATATCATCCGTCCCTGCACCTGTTACGAATTATGCATCTTCGGTCTCTCCTCTTGAGTCACTGTTTCCGAAGACGCACGACGCTACTGTTTGTGTACCTTCATATGTTTCTGCACAGAATTCTGTTCTCCAACCTGAGTATTGTGCTGTACACATTGTGCGGGATTCTTACCCCAATCACGTGACTTCCGCAGAAGGAATGGAGTTATCTGCAACACGTGTTCCCGATGCTCCGGTTTCTGTCTCCATTATATCTTTGGCCATTTCTCCTCCTTGTTCTTCTGCATCTGTTGGCGCGGCTCTAAGAGTGTTTCTACCCGTCTCTGTGATGCTGCTGAATACAACGCTGGTGTTCATTCCCTTGATAATCTCAACTCTGTGAAACAAACGTTTACTGCGCCTAGTGTGATATCTTTGATTGGACTGTCGCTCGCCGATTTTGGCCATGTTGCCAAACCACGTCCTCTTCGTCTGTCCCCCGCGGCTGAAACTATCCTTTATCTTGACTTCAAAATGCCATTGACAGTTGGTTTTCTTCCTGGACGCCATGGACCTCATATAGATAGACGCTTATAAGGATGTAACCGCCATCCGTCGATTCAAACGGAAGTATTTTCTTGATCACCGTCAGGTGCGCTCTAAAACGAATCCCATCAAGCCTCTTCCCAAACTCCCTGCCTTTTCTGTATGTTATGACCACTCAATCTTCTTTGATTACTGTTCTCAGGAGTTCATCCTCGACGACTCTGACTAGAAATTGTTTCAGGATCTTGATGAAACAATTTTTTCGTAGACGATTCTGGAGCTTTTTGTTTTTCATTACCGCCTTCTCAGACTGACTTGATAGCACACCCACAACTGCATTTGATTCACTGTTTTTTTTTTCAGCTGACCGGACTGGCTTGAATGTTGTACATCAAATGAGCTTCTCGATTACACTATTTAACGTGTTCTCCTCCTGTGTTTTGCTTTGGAGGGGATCTTCACGGCCTATGAATCCATTGCATATCTCATCCAACGCACTGGAAATACCATTCTTCTTTGTACTTTGCAGTTGAATAAATATTTGAAATATCTTCTTTCCCTGGTACTAGTGGCCCTAAATTAGGGACGAGCAACTGTTTATAACCCATCGAGTTTCTCACAGTGGTCGTTAAACACCCAGTCAAAAGTAAAGCAATAAAGCGCAGTGAGCTAAATTCTGACCTCCGACTGCTCCTTTGAGGGCGCCCAGGTTCGAGTCCTTAATGATGCACGGGTAATGTGCTTGCCTTATGGCACTGGCTCATTTCCGTCTCTGAAAACAGTTGTCCTAAATCAATGAACAAACAGAATTTAACTGCATTATTTTTCTGATAGTATTCATCATTCTTACAATGCACCTTTTACAAACATAAAAGTGTGAATGTTGCAGTCCATTTTCAATACCGCAACGAATACAAGTACAAAATTATGAAAGCTAGCAGTAAGACTAGTAGGAGATTAATGGCTCACGGAGCCATACATGAAGCATTTGACATAATTTATGTAACTTTGAAAGCATTTATGTACATATCATTATTTCAAAATGTGAAAGCACGTATATTTGCAGGAAAATACAAAATAAAAAAAGAAGTATCCCTAGTGATGTGGAATAATAAATAAATAAATAATTACAAGGCTTGTGTGCATCTTGAGTGAGAGTAAATGATTCAACTGAAATTTCCTCGTTCTTTAAGCTCAAACTCTGTTTGATTTAAAAGTAGAAACAAGAAGCATCAACAACTCTTGCAATGCGTTTTAACTGATTTCCTCGAAAACTTGGTAATAGCATTGTAACTCACAGTACATAAAGCTATTACGATATCAAAAGAAACAGATTCTTCTTTAAAAAGTTAGCGACTGGAGAAAATTCCTCACATTGCATTATTTATATGTATTCACCCATGTCAACTGCAATGTAATCAGCACAATAATATCACTTCCATATCTCTTTCGCGATGGTGCCGTGGAATATGCGACCACAAATTCACCATCATGTTTGCGATTGAAATGCAATTTTATTTGGAATTTCTTTTTTACTGCTTTTCTGAAGGTCACTGATTACAGAACAGAGAATATTATTTTTCTCAAAGTAATCAAATCCTGAATCATATAATATAATAAGATAAGCAGATGATTGTTTCCTTCAAATGTCCTTTTTCTTCTCAGGTTGAAAGTTTTTTTCTTTTTTTCTTTCTTTTTCCGAATAGTTCGTGAAAAGAAATTTTTCGAACGATACCGAGCTCCGTCCCCTTAAATGAAAGAGTTCTTAACCAGAAGTAAGAAGATATAAAAAAACAGAAAAAGAATTGAAAAATAAAAAAAAATATGTCCGTCTAATTTTGTCTCTTTTATGTTGCCCTTTCCAGAACTTTCTTTTCACTGAGGGAACGAGATGTGTTCTTCAGGCTGATATCTACAAGGGAATCTTGTATTCGAATTTTAAAAATGTTACCAGTGTCGCAGGCTATCTCTAGAATGCGGAACTTAAAAACGAAAGTATTGCGGTAACACGCTATGAAGGATTAGGTAAAGAATCAGTCAATGAATTCTAAACGTTTTCTGGAAGGAATTCGTTTCTGGTCTGATTAAAGAGGACTTTGGGATGTTGGAGTTTTCATTTGACCTGCAAACTTATTCGTTTTAGTTTTGTTATTTTTACACATTGATTTTTATACCAACTAAATATTCTATACATGTGTATGAAGTGAATGGCCAATATAACAGGCCGAGTAGACATTTCTTTCAAAGAGGCTGATACGTCCTTTACTGTCGTTACGTCACCTGCTGTACAGTCGAGTAAACGGGAACACTCACAAATGTAGTTCGCAGTATGTTACTGAAAGTCCGATGGGAAAAGAGCGTGAGCGTGGAATGATCAAAGCAGTTATGAGGTTTTTAGAAAAACGGCTGCACTAGTAGAGGGTAGAAGCGAAACAGTAATAAGAGAATACAGAGGGTGATGGACGCATATAAAAACGAGCTGTGAGCTCATGACCTCTGACCTAAAACTGCTAGTGGACTACCCAGATGAGTGGAAGATATCCAGTTCAAATAGCCAGAGGCTCTCAACCAGGGGGAATTCCTGGGTTTCGGGAGTGTGTGTGTGGGGGGGGGGGGTAGGAATTGGCACCAGAGATGGAAACGGGTCACGGGTCACAGGGCCAACGGATTGACAGTTTCTTGCAGGTCAAACGGGTCGGGTCTAGGTGGTCCTCTTCTTATTTCAACACGGTTTTATTTCTGCTTTATTTAAAAAAAAAAGTATGTCAAAGCAAAAATGCGTAGTGTGGAATTTTGTGCTCGATGCTGGCTACAGCGGAGTGATAAATGGTTTGTCATGCAAATCTATTGCCGTCAGTTTCTTAAAGCAAAGAAGATTTTCACCGACCGACGATACCATACGTAAAACGGTGCTTCCTTTTCGTTTCTTTTCTGTCCGATTGTCCGGAGCAAGGTACAAGAAAACGCTTGTCGCCTGCTTCTCTGGTGACTCATTCTCTCACACCGCGCGTGTCACATTGCAAGATTGAGAGTTACTTTTCGCATTGCATCTTTTGCATTGAGGATTTAGAGATTTTCGTCTGACGTGCTAACATCCCGTTCCATTGCATGTCGTGTAGCAATTAATGCTTGATTTGTTAATAGATGAATTTAACACTAAGGAGATTGAAAGAAGGTGTCGAGGTCAGCAGATACGTTCTTGTTGAAAACAAAAAGAAGAATGAATGCTGGAAATTGTTTCGTCTCATTAGGAAACCAGAATATGTTTCACAGAAACACCAATGTTCACAAGCTTGAGAAGAGTCGAAAGTTTCCAAAATGTATATGTTTATTTCATGAGTGTTCCTTACTTCTGAGGGGCAATGATTAAATCAATATCTACATTTTGGAATATTTCAACTCATCAGAAGCTGGCGAAAATTGGTGTTGCTGTGAAATATATTCTGAAGCTTGATATGTCGTCAAGAAAACTGCAGAAACGGAAATTAAACATACAAGTTTCAATTCAAAAAAATTAACTATAGCACCATCAACATTAAGTAGAACAGCCTTCACATTATTGCAGAGGAACTTTTGGACTCTCGCAGATGTGTTTGAAAACATGTGTAAAAGAGGTTGGTTATTTTAAGAACGACAGTTTTAACACTTTCTGTAAGTGAGTAAATTACACGTTTCCGTAATACATTAACGCGGTCGTTGCAGAATAATATGAACACCCCCGGAATCACAGTGTACCCGCCCAGGCGCGTCACAGAGTGCACGTGACAAGGTCGACTACACGGAGATCTAAGTGACCGGCTAGGACATTTCCACAGATCAAACATGAAACATTCATCTTTATTTTTAATTTAATGCGTGACCAATATTCCTTCAGTCTGAGAGTCTGTGATCCCAATCAGAGTTGAAAACATCAATCTGCTCTCTCAACGCACAGTGAAAGTGCCTTCTCCTCCACGTGGTCACCCTCTGCCCCGTGGTTTGCTATCACGCCACGCCCGCTGCATCTCACAGAAAGCTAAGACTTGTATTTCTTACTGACTTTTCTATGTTGATTGGCACCGTGGTACCCCGCATGTGATTATCATTGCTTCTACAGATTTTGCTCTGTCTCCATCATACAGTGCATATTGGCATTATTCATCTCAGTGTATATACCATTGCTTTTAGTAGTTTATATTATATTTTTTTCTTTGAGACGACCCCATGTTGTACGTCTCCTTTTTTTATATGTTACAATAAAACGATTTTGAAACCTTGATTTATGGCTCGATGCATTATCCTGCTGGTATCAACAAGGCTCGGTTCCATAGTATTGCCACAGAGTTGGTAGGGCATAATTGTCCATAATATCAAAGTAGACGTGCTGGTTAACAGGTTTGTCGACGATAACCAATGGGCCGGGACCATAACATGAAAAACATCCCCACACGAGTACACTGCCAGCTCCAAACTTGACCGTAGGAACAGTACACTTAGGTAAATGCGTTATTCCGGCTGCCACTATACCAACACGGCCATCAGACTGATGGATCGTTTATCTGGATTCATCAGTCCATAAGACTCGTTTCCGTTGATCTACGGTCCACGATAAATGTTCATTACACCATGCTAAACGACGAGTAGCATTTCTAGGGGAGATAAAAGGCTTATGAGCAGCCGCATGACCACGATAACGCATGGAATGAAGTTCTTTGCGAATGGTACGTGTACATACCAAGGTTGCAGCATTTTTACTCACCTGCACACTGTGGTCTTGTGCAGTACTCCGTCGATTAGCTGTAACGACTCTCCTGAGGCTTCGACGTCCTCTATCACTGATTTTCTTTGATCTGCTGTACGTTTTGCTGCTTCAGGCACGCCATGTGTCTTCCACTTATTCAGTACTTCCAAAACAGTTGACTTGGGTATGTTTAAACGCCTCTCGGTTTCTGTCATGGACAACCCACTAATATAACACAAAACAATCTTTTTTTTCTCAAAGTCAGTTCTGTTTGCAGCTGTACCGCGCATCTGAAAAACGCAGCGGATCCGTTCATTTGCTTTTGAAGGGCTGTCAGGTGACTTTTGTCAATATAGTGTATGATGAAAAAGTTGCTTGGGGCTAAAAAGATTGCAAGCTAAAAAGATTGTGGGCCCACACAGAAGCAACATTATGTAAGGTACACAGGATTGGAATCTTTATGGCAATGCCAAATGGCATCCCAAGACGTGATGCCCTGTGTATTGCCCCATATGCTTTACACAGAACAAGAACTTCCCGGGCACCATTGTTGTCTGCAACGAACAAGAACAAAAATACTCGAATGTGGACGGTAAATGACTGCAAATGGTCATGTGACTTAACGAATTGAGTTTCCATTTGTGCCATTCCGATTGGAGGGCGAATATTTGGAAATATTATCTCGAGAGCATAGATCCATCTTGCATGGTGACAACTCTGTATTCTGCCGAAGGCCAAAGGTGTGGAAAATATTTTAATGGGGAATTTAGATCACTGGATTAAAGTGTAGCCTTTCCTAATTACTCAAGGGTATCTTTGTATCATTGCTGATCAAATTCCTACAACCACGGTTAATCACTATTACCGTCGTGATGGATACTTTAAGCAAAACAATGCACCATTCCACGATGACAACATTATCTCAGCGTTGTGTCAAGAACACCTTCGAGACATTTCCACTCTTCACTGTTTATCTTAATCTTCAGATCTCAACCCCATGGATCATTTATGGGATGAAGTCGAACGGTACGTCAGACGTCTGGATCGACTGCCACTCACACTATGTGAATTCAAAGATGCTATTCAACAAGCGTGGGCTTATATTTCAACGTAAAACTACAGAAACCAAGTCGAATTAACGCCAAGGAGAGCTGCTGCCTTTTGAAAGGCCTAAGCTACACTCACGTGCAAAAAAATTACAAACGCAAGTATCAACATTGGGAGCAAACGATTAGAGATATTACACCGAAACGCGGCAGAACGGTAACATGGACAACAATATCTAAAATAAAGATACATCACCAAATGCTTTTCAAATAAATCGTGTTATTAAAAAAAAACCCATAAATATATACACTAATAAACATACCAGAAGCCAATACTTTGGCATTAATATGGTGTGTGATTGCCTTCTATGGTGACACACGACCGACAGTGTAGCGCCGTGCTGTCTAAAAGAGTGTCAATAAGTTCTGAGGCCAGTCTGTCGTACTGCTGTACAAGAGCACTTCACAGCTCCTGTACATTTCTGGAGGTCTCAGAGCAGCCACCCATCTCTCTAAAGCGTCCCACAAGTGTTATATGGGATTACGGTCCGGATACCATGCTGGCCATTCCATGACCGCAGCACCTTCACTTTCAAGATATTCCACCACCAGTCGAGCGGTATGGATTCGGGCATTGTCCTGTATTAAAACAAACTCTGAGACGACAGAAGCTGCGAACAAGCGAACATAAGGTTATATGATCTCATCTCGATAGCAGATGGCATTGATAGGACCCTTGGAAAACAGGTGCAGGTCAGTTCATCCGTTACGCATTATTCCTGTCCACGCCGTACGACCGCCGCCTGCAAATGTATCCTCTCTCGGGTGTTTGATGGATGGTAACACATACCACGTTCTCTCCAGAAGAATACACGTCAGTAATCCGTTTGCAATGAGAAACGCGACTCAGCCGTGAAGAGAACGCTAGACTACTATTCACGTGTCCACTTCAGATGCTCCCGAGCCCAGCGTAATCGTTTTCTCCTATGGGAAGATGTTAGCAGCATGCGCACCACAGGTCGTCTGGCATAAAGGCCGCTTTCCAGAAGTCTTCTGTTTACTGCCCAGCGGGATATTGATTGTCCAGTTGCTGCTGTCAGATCTGAAATCAGATGACGAGATGTCGTGCTTCTGTTGCTTCTTGCAGTTAAGACAAAAAAGCGGATGTCGGGGATGGAAGTTGACCTTGAACGACCTTGTACAGATCGTCTAAGAACACTTCCTCTGCCGCCCCGGTGGCGCAGTGGTCTAAGGCGTTGGCCTCTGATCATTCGTCCGTAAGGGGTCCGGGTTCGAATCCCGGTCAGGCATGGATGTTGTGTTTGTCTTTCGGCACTGGCTCTCTCCCTTCCCTGGAACCAGTGACCCTAAATTAGGGACGGGCGACTGCTTATAGCCCATTTGAGTTGCTCACGGTGGTCGTTAAACCTCCAATCAAAAAAAAAAAAAAAAAAAAACACTTCCTGTATTGTGGAGCTGTCTCCAGAACCTGTTGACAACCATTCGAGACACCCAAAGCCAACTTGCCACCTCTGCTTGGGATTTCCCGGCCTCCAGTCTCCCAGTCGCCCGCCATTGCATATCATCGCTTACACGGTGTTTGTGTGATATTTTCCAGACAACGTGTAATTTACTTGCAGTTTGACAACAGCAAATTTCTATTATACCCTTATTAATGACCGTCTTTCACGACTTTTGGCTCCTCGATTCTCGAATCTATATGCAACGCCAACTGGAGCGTCATATGCGGTCACACGTTACTGTACATTCCTGCCAGAGTATGTTATCCTCCCTGCAAAAGGCTGTGACCATATGTTTCATTCCTTTTTTTACAGCGATGGAAAAACCTTTGTAACTTAACTTTTGCATATGAGTATATTGGAGCTCATCACTTGTTTAATGGTCCTAATGAATTTGCCCCTCACTGTATATGTGCCTAGGTTGTAAACTCAAAGTTTGTTTAAATAATTCAGTCACTTTCGCCATTGCCTTTTCCCTGCACTTTTTCTTCTCGAAAGCATTGATCATAGTGACGTAATTATCAATCCTTGATTGTCTCCTATACACTGTTAAAAATTTCACAGTTAGATTACGGGCAATGGCCGGCAACTGGGGGCCCGGCCGTTGCCCATAAAACTACGGCTTGGCCCATTTTTGTGAAAGCCCATGAAATTACGGTCTGAACCCTAAATACTAAGCCCATATTCTGAAGAGCAACGCCCACAAAAAAATAAGTTTGACCGTATTGAGCTACGCCATAATTTGAAGGGCATTGCCCATAAAAAATAAGTTTGACCGTATTGAGCTACGCCATAATTTGAAGGGCATTGCCCATAAAAAAATAAGTTTGACCGTATTGAGCTACGCCATAATTTGAAGAGCTATACCCGAAAAAATAAGTTTGACCGTATTAACTTAAGCTGTAATTTGAAATGCAATCCCTGTAAATATGAAGTTTGGCCATATTCGGTTAAGCCTCACTGCAAGTAGTCACCGACTTTTACATAAATGCATTTTTTGTGGAAGAGTGTGCAAGTAAATGCATGTTTTTTGTGGAAGAGTGTGTGAGTGTGAAATTGTTGGATACTTACATTATAACTGAATCAATTCAGTTCTAAATGTGAGTAATGATATTTTCATATCTTAAAATCAGGTTTATTACAATATGATAAATAATGACATCAGTTACACACAGATTTGTTTAACATTAGGCTTTACGAACTCTGTACACACAGTTGGTTGAACAATACTTACGTTTCTTTTAGACATGTTTTAATTGGAGAATTATTTCTAAAGCACAGTTGGTTGAACAATACTTAGTTTCTTTTAGACATTTTAATTTGCACATACGTACTTATGTAGTATTTGCATGAATGAATACAAAGGGCAGTTATGTAGTAAAGATATGTACAGGCATATTCTTGTATTTATATGTTATATCAATGACAAACAGAACTACGAACTGGCATCCGAGTACATTGCGTCTATAAGGGTATTCAATCCACAATGGTGTCAAAGTTGGTTTTTCATGTAGGTTTTGGCTAGTATTACATTTGACATAGGGTTGAATCATGCTTTTTTTGTTTTCACATTCACTGCCTTGTGTGCTGGTTCATTTTACATTCTACTGAGCACTGTGTTGTCAGTGTTCCCAGAACTTTTACTGTCTTGTTTCCTATCTATAATTTTTGGATATTTACCTACTTTTCACATGTTTAGTAAAATTATGTCAAAAACTGGAAGTACTGCTTTTGAAAGATCACATTGCTTCCCCATAATTAAGGTATCAGAAAGAAAAGAAAAAAATACTTGAATGGAAATGAGAGCTTTTGAACTTGATAGGGCATAATTTCAAATCTCAGACCCCCACCCAAAAGAAGAAACTCTTGTTTAGACCCTGATTCTAACTGAGTCATTGTAGAACATTAATGCATATCAATATTTCTAAAATATTAAATTTTCCTGTTTGGAATGTTTTAGAAATGACTTCAGTGACTAAAACTGTTCTTTCATTGTTTTGTTGCCACAAGGAAAATATTTTGGAGCACAAATTTTTTTTTTGGAAAACTATTAAATAGTTGTATTTATAATATCTTGGCAATACCTGAAGATACTGAAACAATTTTTATTGATGTGCAAATCAGGTGTTTAGTGACAAAGGAAAAGAACACGGCAGAATCTTTAAATTTCTCAAAAAACAATTTCATCACATCATTTTGTACCAATTTCAGCACTATCATCTTAAAACATGAAATACATGCTTTGCATATTGAACATTTTGAATAGACCTTTAAAATAGGAATTACAAAATGTGTAAAAAAAATTTCATATTTTTTAACTTAAAAAAAAAGTGGCTTCTGATTTATCTTAAAATATAAATTTTCCTGGGCATCCAGGTTTTACTACCTGGGTAGGTAAATAATTTATGTATATACCCAGCTGCGCATGTAACATTTCAGATATTTTCCAAGCCCTGCTTAAAGTGACACAGGTGAAAGATTTCACTCGCAGAAATTTAGAATGAAATCAATTCTTTTTTACATTTAACTTTAATTACTACATTTGCAAAGCAAAGAAACTGTTCATGATATATTTTCACTGTCATTTTCTTGGCCAGCATTTACGAGATTCAGTAAAAAAAGAATAACCGTCGAAACTCGTTATAATGAAATTCAAGGGGGACAAAAAAAAATTGTAGCAACGTATTGTTCTTAAAACATTACAAATTGTTCATTAAAAAGTTAGTATGTACTACAGAAATTTTCATTACGCATAAGATTGCAATGCTGTAAAAGTGAAATAGTGCCCACAGAGACAAGCAAAGGTAATTTTTTTTTGTAATGGGAAGTTTTTGCTAAAGTAGTAATAATGAAATATATAAGCTTTAATTAATATGTATGTATGAAATTATGTACTGTATATATTTTTACTTATACATATCAGGGTTTGAAAAATACCATGCCTGAGTCGTGTGAATCATTGACCTGGGCAGGTAAATAAATAATCTAGTTGCCCTAGGTGCCAGACTGGGCAATTAAATCTAAAAATGAAGTTCAGAATATAATTTTCTACTACAAGAAAAAAGACAGTCATCGCATGTTATGTTGCTTTTCACTGCTAATCACTGGAAGTTGTATTATTGTTACGCAGTGCCAAGGACAGAAGAATATCACCTTCTTTAATTATTATGCTTTAGGTCCATAAATTGGAAGCATATGTAATTTTGCTCCAAATGTTTAAAGTCAGCGACTGAATGCATGCCTCTGATGGAACTAGCCTCTTGTGTTTATTGACAAAGGGTTAAAACTTCATATTTTTCATATTTTAATGTATTTCATATTTTTTCAGATATTTCATATTTTAAACGTGTTTTAAAGATTTTTATTGTAATATGGACCTGTGAGTCTGACACTGTGAAGAGAAGCTGCGATAGGAATAATGCATCGCTCCAGTGAAGATGTGAAGCTTTGGTCCGTTAAAAGGAAGGTTTGTTGCTGTGTGGAAATGACGGGTACAAGAGAAAGAGGACTTACGTTATTGGCAGAAGAGCAATAAATGTTGTAGTGATACGCTACAGAAAATAGGTCCACAGCAGCCACCCTTTCTTTTGTTGTATCCTGTACGTTGTTGGCAGGAAAAACCGGATAAAACCTTTTCGATTTGCAAAAGATACATATGAGTAAGATAGAAACTCGCGTGCGAACAAGCTATTAACAAAAGAACCAAAAGTGCAGAGACACAGCAAATCTGTTCAAACCAAAACCGAAATTTATAGTTCCCCAGTTTTCTGTACAACATAGAAAAGCATATTAGTACTTTCGGTAAATGTGTACTTCAGCGTCCTAAACTATTTCGTTGGAAAAATTTAACTGTGGGTGAAAAGTTCGATGCACACATTTTTTTAAGCATGCAAAATAATAGGGAAAGGTGAAAAATTATATTTTTAAATAAAAAGGAAATAATTTTTCTGAAGTATTAACCTGCGAGTACGATGGTTTGTAGCAGGTGGTGCGGGAGGCTGAAGCGATGCTAACGGCCACCACGTGAAGGTGCTGTGCGACGGAGCGAAGTACGAGTTGGTAGCAAATGCGTGGAAGAATACGACAGCAGTAGGGTATATTTTTCGGAAGAGTATCGTGTAATTGTGCGCAGAAGTAGTTCAAACCTGTTTTATTCATTTTTGAGAAAGATATGTGCAGAATGTCGTTATTAGTGGTTTCACAGTGTCTCCGAATGGAAAGAAATTAAGGAATGTAAAATAATTTATGTACGACAGAAGTTTTGAGGAAGACGTTTTGGTTCCGGTTGAACCCAAAGTTTTAGTTTTGGTTTGGAAGATGTGCACAGGTAGGTGATTTCTTCAAGCACTTCATTTGCAGTTCTGCTGTTATTCAGTACATCGTAGCTCACATTTTTTTCCTCGTGACATGGATATTTTTCAAAATAAGCAATTTTCTTCAATTCATATATCGCACTATGGCAGGGAGACAGCTTCTTGTATTGTGGCGGATAATGAAATTTTAAGCCCTGACGAAATCCGAAATGACTGACGATTTTGTACTTCCGCTTTCTCAAAATTACCCTTAAAAAAAACAAAAACTTACAATGCTGCACAAATTCAACCTCTTTCTTTCTGCATATGCCTACAAGACTTTTCGATGACTACGTACTGCTAAACCGCTTCCTTCTTAATTCTTCCGCCCGTTACTTGCCCTTCTCAACGAAGCTTCCATTCACCGGACTCCACCTTGATGCCGTTGCCGCTCTCTCGTCCTATGCCTATACCGCCAAACCATCGCACTCTCAGGTAAATACTTTGGAAAACTTATTTCCTTTTATCTAAAAATACTATATTTTTGCACCTTTTCGCATTATTTTGCATGCTTAAAATATTGTATGTCACACTTTTCCCACACAGTTACATTTTTCCGACGAAATAATTTAGACGCTAAAGTACACATTTTCCAAACTTTCTATTTCGGATCAGGGAATCATATGCGAAAGAATGAAAAATTTCACGTCTGCTTTAAAAACAATTACAAAACATGAACAAACTATATTGTGTAGCATATGAGTATAAAATGGTTCGCTCTCCTGGCAAGAAGGTACTTGCTTGGACTTGTAGTCATCCGCACGTGAATTGCACGGCGAAGCGAATCTTCCTTTCAACAAAGCAAATCTTCACATCGTTGCCGTAGTGATGTGTTAGGCCTACCACAGCGTCGCACTCGCAAGTCAATATTACAAGTTTCCGACAAAATAATTTAGGACGCTAATCTACACATTTACCGAATAATCTGCCAATGATGAAGATTGGAGTGCCATTTCAGGTGGATTCAGTAGTTTTAAAGAGTTTGTAGAAATCAATGAAAATGCATTATTGGGGAATTGAGGGATATTCAAGAAATAGCCAATGAAATTCAGGATGATGATGAAGAGACATAACAAAGAATTAACAAAAGATCCCCAGACTGTCACAAAAGCAGTGTAGAAGCTTTGGAAACACTGTCACTACATACAACTCACCGATACATCTAATTGCCACACATTCCTGTTTAAACAAACTTGAAAAAGCTGTTTTCAATGAGAGGCAACAGCAGAAACAGTCTTCAATTTTACATAACTTTAAAAAGCCATAAATATAAAAAAGGTATGTAATTAAAATTTTGAGATCAAGTAATTTACATTTTTGAGTAATCTAAGCTTTAAAGTGTTAAATTTAACTAAGTAAATTCAATCATTGATATTTTTCTTATTTTGCATGTTATTCTCATGTTAATTACTTTTTAAACTTAATTTTGGCTGGAATTACACTAACTTTTACTTATGCTGCGCTCTTATTTATGCGTGCTTTGGTTTGCGCTGACATATATGTGAAATATTACTGTATACATGTGATGATGAGGTGATTATAGATATAATTAAAAAATATATATTTTTTGGCTCTTCTGGTTTCCAATTAAATTTATGTAATTTATGTGTTGAGTGGTAAAAAAGCTGTTTTCAATGAGAGGCATATGGGGTTTGTATATATGCAAATTTCCATTGTTTGCTTCTTCCTGCTGAAAACTAAGCTAGGGATGCCTATGAGTTAACTGAATATACCATAGTCACAAAATGATTGATAATTATATACTAAGGAATGCGAGTGAAATGGTATTCCTAAAAGCAATCAAAACCATGTAGCAGTCAGGGAGAATCACAAATGTGTTTCCTGAACGAAAATGTGACATTTCATCACATGAAACTTTTTTCCCGCCTCTAAATTGAGGCCACTGGTTCTAGGGAAGGAGAAAGCCAAAGCTGTTATGTTATGTAAAACACAGGTTTCTTTTTTAAAGGTTTTAACGGCTAATGTGAGGAACTAAATGGGATATAAGCAGTCCCCGTCCCTAATTTAAGAGTCACTGGTTCCAGGGAAGAGAAAACGCCAGTGCTGTAAGACAAACACAACATCCATGCCATACCGGGATTCAAACCCTGACCCACTTGGACAGACAATCATAAGATGGTGCTTAGACCACTGCACCACCAGGGTGGCAAAACTAATGCCTCATATGGGACTCAAACCATATGTTAAATTGTGACTGCTAGCCAAAAACCTTGATGTACAACCAACTCTGATACCAGAACGGCTTGAACATCCTCTAGACCAATAGTTCTCAAAGTGGGTTTCACTAAAATAATAGGGGGGGCATATGCGGATTTGTTAGCAACCATACCGAGTCACATAGTGAACCAATTTTCAAAACAAAATTAATCTGAATTTATGGCTAGTGCTGGTAGGATGTGTGGTGAAGTTTAGCATATTTAGCTGAAATTTCTGAAAAATGAACTAGTGGAACTTCTCATTACAGGGTGAAAACAATCTGTTCAATGTTGAAAAAACAAAACACAAGCAATGACCAAAAAACTTTATGAGAAAACCAAATTACAGGGAACAGCTCTGACCAATTTTCATAACTGAATTCATTATCATCAGAAAATGAGCAAACAATTGGAAACTTGATGTTAAACAACTAATAATCGTCCATCTCTGCACTCTCCAAACATTTACAAGGCAGTATTTCCCATTCCCACTGAATGAACTAGTTACTCATTCACATACAATGCAGAAATGTGTAATCTTCTATTGCCAAATAAAAAACTTATGCGACATCTTTTAACTCTGGTTGGTTTGAAAAGCATTTGTTCTTTGAAATCACTGACTAGTTTTTTTTTTTTATTGGAGGTTTAACGACCACCGTGAGCAACTCAATGGGCTATAAGCAGTCGCCCGTCCCTAATTTAGGGTCACTGGTTCCAGGGAAGGGAGAGAGCCAGTGCCGTAAGACAAACACAACATCCATGTCGGACCGGGATTCGAACCTGGACCCCTTACGAACGAATGATCAGAGGCCAGCGCCTTAGACCACTGCGCCACCGGGGCGGCGACTAGTTTTTGGATTCCAATGGAAAAAGAATTTCCAACATTGTCGAGCACTGCCTTAAGTATTTGTTGCCTTTTACAACTACATATTTATGTGAAACTAGTGTTTTATCCTTAACCACCATAAAAACTAAATATTGAAATAAGCTGGATGTTGAAGATAACTTGTTTGTACATAAGCAAGAAAACTCAAAATATTGATGAACTTTGCAAGAGTAAATGAGCTCATACATCTTACTGATACTAAACAAATGACTTGACCAGTTTTATTTGATTTTTTTTTTAGCCATTTGTGCAATTTCTGTGACATCAGTGTATGTAATTTTAGCAAATATACCTGTGTATTTGTATTTTTTATATATTTTATACCCACATAAACACACTAGAATAAACTTTTCATTAAAGAATATGCCTGTACATATCTGTACTCCATAGCTAATCTTTGTATTCATTGGTGCAAATATAATACTTCACAAGTTCTTAAGTACATGAGCAAATGAAAAGGAGTCTTAAAAAAAGCCCAAAGTATTGTTCAGCCAGTTTGTGCTTTAGAAATAATTCTGTCTAAATTCAGGAGTTGAACACTATGCCGTAAAAAAAAAAAAAAGCACAAAACGATAAGACAATATTTATGCGTGTTATATTGCAAAATGGAATTCATTTCAGACTACAAACATACGAAGAATGCTGCCCTACGTAATTCCCAAATCAGCATGTACAGATCGAATTTATTCGACATCCTAGTCAACGCTAGGTATATACCTGGCGATAAAGACTTGCACAGAAAGTAAAGCACTGTATCATATTGATGGTAAAACATATATGGATGTGAGAGTTATGCCCCTACCCCAGTCAAATGAAATCTTAGCTACTACATAGATTTTCCTGTGTGACAATGCTTCAGCCACCCTCGTTTGGTGGTGAAACTTTTAAAATTATATATATATATATATATATATATATATATATATATATATATATATATATATATATACGTACACAGTTCGTGAGCTTAATATCAAACAAAAATGTGTGTAATTGATTTCGTTACTTTTACATATCATAATAAACTTAATTTTAAAAAATGTCTACTCACATGTTTTCATGGCGTCTTTCTTTCACATGTTCGTGGCTTCGTGTTCGTCAGTTAGGGATGGGCGATATTTATCAATATCTCGAAATATCGATATTTTTGTCCGATATTTCGATATATAGTATTGATATCCAAGTTACGATATATCAGAAAATCACTATATCGGTGCGATATTCAATATATCAGCCCATGGCTGATGTGATTTAATTTGTGGAATGAAATCTGTGTTCTTTCCTCTGGCATGTCACGAAAATTATGTTGCTTGAGGACTATCAAACTGCGATCTCATTATCGAGATTCACATGATATTATGTCACCTTCCGATTTCTAGAACTTTACAAGGAAAAATATCTGCTGTGTTGAAAACCTCGATGGTTGAAAATTTTAACTATTAGTTGACAGTAGGCACCCAGAAAACAAATTTAACGAACGGTTGATAGCAGATTGTTCTTTTGCCTATGAGTATTATGTTTGAAGTAAACTGGCACTTTGACCAAAATTAAATACATACCAATGACACACAATTTGAAGTGAAGCATTTTTTTTGTTTTTTTTGTTAGTGATAAAGTATGTAGATCTTAACAGCTATGTAAGGAAATGCAAAACAGCTTTTCGAGAGTTTTCTTGATGTCTTACAAGTTATGTAGTATAAAGTTTGTTGTAATTCAGGCTATGTATATATCAGACGTAACTTTTTTTTATCATCCTTTGACAATTATCTTGTTAATACATAGTGAAACTTCCTGAAGTAATTATATAATCTGGTAAAAATATGAGCATAACAAATTTCGTCTTGATCTGCTGATTTTCCCACACTTACAGCATGTTATTTCCTCTGATTGTCCATTCGTTTTTTTGTTATCTAGGAGAGACAGGCTTTCATACATTAATTAGTAAATATATACTTGATGAATTTGGATTATGATATTTTTTTTATGTTTTTCATACATTAATTAGTATGGCTTTCATTAATTAATTAGTAAATATATATACTTGATTAATTTGGATTACGATATTTTTTATGTTTTTATTTTTATAATCATATTTTAATGGAGGACTAATAATCGTTAGCATTTTTTTAAATATCTTTCTGGAAAAATAATTGCTTTCTATGAAAAGGCCATCACAAATTATTCGTACTCTAATTACTGTTTTTAACAAAAATGTCACTTGTAAACATGTTATAAGCACTTTATTATTTTTGCTTATGCCATAGGAACTATTTTTGCTTACACCATAGAAGTAATTATATCTGTATACTCCATTAAATTTGTGTTCTGTCTTAAACGATAAAAAAAATAGCAAACATTGTTCACACCTTCTGAAAAATATAAATGTATACAAAATGCTCTAAAAATTACAATAACAAAGTTTTTTTAAAGATTTTTTTCCATAACATTTCCTTGCAAGCTAATATAATGTTAACTTTGACATTTGCATCCCAACAAAAATAGTTATTCTTTCTATAATTCAGTTATTCCCACGTTAATTGATGGTTAAGATTCCAGTCTGCTGGGATTAATAAGTACTTTTGTTTTTTTGTCATTTATGCCATACTGAAGCTTCAACTTACCTTTTCTCGAAATGTTGGAAATACATATTTCTCGTAATCTCACATTGATGAAAAACTCATGAAAACATTCCTTTGCAACTGGGATTTTTGGAAACTTCTTAGCAGAAACCATATCCCTGCTCGTCGAGCAATGCCCACACATGAAACAAGAAAATCACCTTTTGGGTTTTGGAAAGTATATTCAGCATTTCTGCAGATTACAAGCTCACTTCTGTTGCATGATTTTTTTATTTATTTTTGCATCAAATTTTTCTGCTATATATTTTTTTTTTTATTTTAGGATCTGAAAAACAATATTTTATGTGTTTTTCATATCACTAAAAATACAGCTTGAGAGCTGCAATCTTGCATAAAGATAGTTTTAAGCTATAAAATGTAATAATAAAGGACAAATAAAATTGCTCCCTTTTAGCAGGAGAAAGCAGCTCTTGAAAAAAAAAATTTCAGCTGATGTTTCTAAGAAATTATCTGAGAAAACTGGTAGGATATTTATTCCCCACATTCACTGCCAAGCTTGTGTATTATAATTAGTTATTACTTATTACCAAAACAATTTTTTAAGGTAAAGAATATTTTTATGTCTTAAGAGACACATATGGTTGAGTCGTCATTAGACTATGTAAATGCTATCTGTGGAGAGTAGTTACTCAATTATGTTTGCTCATGCTGATGAAACAATCCTGTTGGCAGAGAGCAAAAGTGAGTTGCAGCGTATGTTGTCCCACATGTATGAAGTTTGTATGAATTTCAAACTTAGTATATGAAAGGAAAAACCCAAAGTTATGTTTTTGACAGATGAATTGTTAGTATTAAATCAAACAGATCAGTCTAAATGGTAAAGAGATTGACCAGGTAAATCAATTTACATATTTAGGAAGCATGTTTGACAGAGAAAACAAATTAGGTGGTGAAATTAGTAGGCTAGTAAATTCATCTTTGAAAGTCACAGCTGCTTCAGGAGGATTTTGAATAAATGATGAATGATAGGTTCTCAAAAAAGTCCCCAATAGTTGTGTGTGAAAAAGTACAGTAATTGTTCCTACTCTGATGTGCAGCAGTGAAGGTGGAGTACTGCAGATGAAACATAGGAGTGATTTGTGAGCTGTAGAGATGTGTTACTTATGGGGGTGGGGGCAAGATATGTTTTGATCATGTGAGGAATGAAGATGTTTTGTAGATGAGTAGTGTGAAGCAAAATATTGTTTGTAAGGTGGGGACAAATATTCTTTGGTGGTTTGGAGAATGAGTGGTGAGATGATTACTAGGAGAATTTATTCTGCACAAGTGACAGGAAGAAAATGTAGAAGATCAAGGGAGGACCAGATTCAGGAATTCCTGCATGAGAAAAAGAGAATAAATGTGAAGTACAAATGGTCTTGTGTGTGATGGATGTCAGTGAAGCTCAAGTTGTGAGCTGAGATCACTGTAAATGCAGATGTTTGATACATCAAGAGTAAATAAAATGTATTGCCATCAGTTTTAAACTTTAATCCAGCAGATAAGCTCTCATCAAGAAACTAACCTATGATCTTAGAGAACAGCTTAGTGATATATATGCATGTAAAGAGAAAATCCCTCATCTACAGCAAGTTGAATATAACTAGAGGTGAGAAATCAGTACTTATTTTTGTGTTGTTTTGGTGTTAATAAGTGAAACATTAAATGTTATATCCCATTTGAGTTCAAAACTGTAAAAAAAATTTTTAAATCTGCTGACTTCCTTAATTTTAAGGATAGACTCCACCAATGCGCATTTAAAATGTAAAAAAAAAAAAAATGATATGATATCGAAGATAGCTCCTCAGGCGTTTTAGACTTGATAAAGAATACTTCAGATATTTATTGTGTACAAGTTTTTAATGGAGATGAGAAATCCAAAGAAATGGACTGAGAACTGGAAAAAAATGCGTGAAGTGGTGTGTGTGTGTGTGTGTGTGTGTGTGTTTGATCTCCATGAGCATCTAAAGTTGTTCCCGAATGTGTAGAAGCTCGATTCACCATAAGCAGACACATGTCCCTAATTTAGGGCTAGTGGTTCCAGGAAAGACAAGACAGGAACAACTTGTTTATGTATTTTACCACTTGGTAGGCACATTTTCCATGATTATTTAGATACTGAATAGTTTCCATGACATTTAATGAACACTTCATGACTGAATAGATTTTATTCATGACATTTAATAAATAGATTTCTTGACTGAATAGATTTCATGACATTTAATTGCTAAAACCTGGAAAGAGCGACATCTTTGTTTATTCACTGACGCCACATATTTGGAGGATTTTCACATTTAATGAACAGTGCTTCTTATTTTGAAAATTTGACTGTTTTCTAGCAGTTTCTGAGGAAGAAGTAATCTTTTTGTATGAGAATTTTCCTGATATTGATGCTGAATCAGTTGTAGCAGGTATAAAATCACATACAATTTTTGCAAACTTGAACAAATGTAAAACCGATGGGTGCAATGCAAGGTATTCATATAATCTTTAATGGTAGTCTAAGAACTCCCTTCCTACAGCTAGTGTCAAACATTTGGCACAATGTATTGCCTTTTAATCAAACCAAGAACCCATATTTATGAGTACAAATGCAATTTTTACATTGCACATTTATTAGATTTTAGCAGCAAAAGAATTTTGAAAAAAGTAACTTTGTATACTGTAAAGAAACACTAGAGAAATCAAATGAGGAAGAGCACTGCACATTAAAACTTTTCTGGACAACAGAATTTTGTTAATGCCATTCCGTTTAAGAATAACAGTTTTCACAAAAAAAAAAAAAAAAAAAATATGTTCACAGTTATTATCAAGAGAGAAATAGACATAATGACAAAATGGATAACACTGGGCAAATTAGGCCGAAACCTGTTAACAAGGTTTGTTGTATTTTCAGTTTGTTTTTTTTTGTTTTTTTTTTACAAAAAAAAAATTATATATGTATCTACAATGTATATGCACACTAACTTTGAAATAATATATTTTCATGTATGTGTGCAAACTTCTTCAAAATTGCATTAAAAAGCTCTAGCCATTTACCTCTCAACAATATTATGACTTTGCAGAACATTCTGCATTAGAAATTGCAATTATATGCTGTGATTACAGGCTAAGGGGGTAATGTTTCAGACAGAAGTAACCCAGTGATTTTGTTTTAGGCATTTTACTCCGCTTTTGTACTTAAATAAACATTTTGAATAATGGAAAAACCTTAACATGTGTAGAATAATCAAATCAATGAGACTTATTTACCCAATTGCCTGTGGTTTACTGGTCTTCTATGTAGCAAAATATTTCTGCCACAAATTCCATTTCAAGTGTGTTTTTTTATTCATGTATATTCTTTAAAAAGATGTTGAGTGTGCTTAACAGGAAAGTTGACATCTAATTTGTTTACTTTCAAATGATAACCAAAACCTTCAAATATCGTTGGTGACAGTTGATACTATCCACAGCCACAGCCCCCCCCCCCATTAGTGGAAGGGGAGTGCAGATGTTATATAAACACAAAAGTGCACAACACTTTTATGATTGCTTTTTTGACTAATTTTGTCTCGCTGTATCAACAATCTTGCATAGGTAGCAATGTTAAGTACAGAGAATCATGATAACATGTTTTGGTAAAAAAAAACAGTTTCCGCATTTATGTTCTGTAAATTTATGTGACAACTTCCTGCCCTTTGGCCACTTCCATCCCATCTGTGCTCTGCCCCTTCATTAAGAAATGCAACAAGGGGCATATATAGATTTTTTCTGAGGGCGTGCCGTGCCAATGAAATGAAAAAAAATTAAATCCACCAGGACAAAATAAAAGAATGAGAATAGAAAAAAAAAAAATTTAACGTAAATTAATGAATTTTTTTATTAAATTAAGCATTTTTGTTTCCAATGTAAGGCACATTTTAACAATAAATAAAACACATTTAAACACTTTTTGGGGGGGGGGGAGTGGGCATAAATATATGCCACCTTACATTACATAAATGTATAAAATATATAATATAAATACGCCCTTACATTACCATGGCTACGATGTAAACAACCCTGATGTTGGCTTTCCAGCTCAGCATACAAGATATATTTTTAGCGAATTTTTATGAATTATAAAAACGTAAAATGTTAATTCCGCTGTCGAAAATATTTATTAACGTAACAAAACAACGTAAAAGGGCGAAATAAAAGCACTAAGTTTTTAACGAGTTTTAAAGTCGTAAAACCCATGGCGTCGGTCTTGTAAAAAAACTATTAACTATATGTCAACAAAATAGTTTCCATATCATCTACTGTTTCGCACATTATTAGAAATTCGAGCACGGGAAAAACGTCCATATAATAAGAAAATTTTTATTTCAACTTGTCACTAATATTCCTTTTTCTTTTTGATGTTCTTTATAATAGTTTAGAATTTTATTATGAAGATTACAAATTTATATGAAAAAATGTTTTAATATGTGCAGTCAAATGCATCATAAGTTGTCAAAGTCCTCCAATACGTAGAGACAATATGTATTAAAAGATTAATATTATTCCAGTTTTTTAAGTCATGATTTACGAAATTAATACAATAGAAAAGAACTTTCGAACCTTTTGATTATGATGCGTTGAATCAGTAATAAGCCATCTTGTTATCGAAGAAGGCATGATTTTCCTTTCCTGTGGTATCAGCTTCCAAGTTGAACTTCGATCTTATAATTTCTTATTATAGATGATGGTTGCATGTTTTATGTTCCGTGGCAACCATCATCTATAATAAGAAATTATAAGATCGAAGTTCAACTTGGAAGCTGATACCACAGGAAAGGAAAATCATGCCTTCTTCGATAACAAGATGGCTTATTACTGATTCAACGCATCATAATCAAAAGGTTCGAAAGTTCTTTTCTATTGTATTAATTTCGTAAATCATGACTTAAAAAACTGGAATAATATTAATCTTTTAATACATATTGTCTCTACGTATTGGAGGACTTTGACAACTTATGATGCATTTGACTGCACATATTAAAACATTTTTTCATATAAATTTGTAATCTTCATAATAAAATTCTAAACTATTATAAAGAACATCAAAAAGAAAAAGGAATATTAGTGACAAGTTGAAATAAAAATTTTCTTATTATATGGACGTTTTTCCCGTGCTCGAATTTCTAATAACGTGCGAAACAGTAGATGATATGGAAACTATTTTGTTGACATATAGTTAATAATTTCTGAAACCACGTAATGTTTTCGACAAATGTTGAATTAATATAATTGTAAAAAAACGTTAAATATCAATTCCGCTATCGGAAATAATTATTTACACAACAAAACGACTGAAATGGCAAAATAAACGCACTACGTTTATTTCCAAGTACAGCGACCGTCTTGTAAAAGGTACGAAGTTAGTAATATACATTACTTTTCTGAGATATCACTATTTTAATGGTATTAACAAAACTTGATTGCAGCTATATTTTCAAGCTGCAGGATAATTTAGTACTGGCTGAGATTTGTGCGAACAAGCCAACAGCCAATTAGTCCCAAGTTCCCAATAGCCAATACTTAACACAACATTGGATCGGATTCAGTAATAACCCAAATGCAGTATGCAGTGAATAAACCGAAATATCAGTCTTATTGAGATCAGAAGTATTGAAAAATATCGAAAAATCAATCCAATATATTGATCTTTAAATACAGATATTTTCGATTCAATATATCGGTCTCAGAAATATTTAAAGATATCATACTTTTGAAAATATCGTCCATCCCTTCGTCTTGGTAAAAAAACGAGCAGCCACCGTAAAATCACGTGACGACTCGCTGACCAATAGCAGAAAGCGACGCATGCCGCATTCCTTTTCTGTCATTATCGTTCATTGGCTAGCCCGTGCCTCTTAGCAACGCCCGTAAAATTACGGTTTGGAACAGTTGTCCTACATATCCATGCCCGTTAAAATACGGGCATCGCCTTGAAACTGCAGAAACGAGCCTTGATCGTAAAAATACACGGGCAACAAGACTTTTTTTACGGGAATTTTTAACAGTGTAGCCCCTGTTGTCCCGCGTAAGATTTCGCTTTTTTCCACAACCAATCCTGTTAACTCTTTATGAGACTCATGAAGGTATGTTCCTTTTGCTTATTTCTTTATTCCAGTTATTTGTGAAGAATGATTTCTTCCGGAGATTCGCTTCCCATCTATTTTTATGATCTGTAAAACTGAAGAAAAATAGACCATCAACCGTAGAGGGATGAGAAATGGTCGTTTACGTTACAGCAAAGCGGGATTTCTTCGTATACGCTACAATGAAGCGGGATTGCTTCGTCTACGCTACAACGAAGTGGGATTGCTTCCTCTAGGTGATGCAACGGTAGCATGCTCGAATGCAAATCGAGAGATTTTCAACTTTCTGAAAGGTGGATACATGTGAAACAGTGAAATGAACGGTATCTGCACTTTTGAGCCATTACATTATGATCACCTACCTAATAAGCTGAACGACTCCCTTTATCCGGCAAAACAGCGGCCACTCGGCGAGGCATCGATCCGATGTGGTGGCGATAAGTATCCTGGGGCATCTGGTACCATAATGTCAACAGCTGGTCCTCCAGTTCCCGTACATTTCGGGGTGGTGGTGATTTAGCGTAAACCCGCTTTCCAACTCGAACCACAAATGTTTGATTGGGTTCATGTCAGGTGAATTTGGAGGACAGGGCATTAAGAGAAAGTCACCAGCATGTTACGCGAACCACAACTTGATGATTCTGGTAGTGTTGCACGGCACATTATCCTCTTCATAATGGCCATCACCAGCAGGGAACACAATTGCCATGAATGGGTGAACTTGGTCCGCAACGATGTTCACATACCTGACAGCAGTCAGAGATTGTACTATTTGGATAATGGGGCCTAAAGTGTCTCAAGAAAACATTGCACCCAGCATAACACCGCCGCCGCCGGCCTGTTTCCGCCGAAAAGTACATTCATGTGCCACAGACTCCGTTGGTAATCGGCGTATCCGCGCTTGGCCGTCTACGTGTTGCACCAGAAATTTTGATTCGTCAGACCAGGCCACTTCCTTCCAATCATCCACGGTCCAATCTCGATGATCTTGGGTCCATTTCAAGCATACTTGGCGATGACGTGCAGTGAGCATGGGAATCTGGCTGAGTCTTCGGCTACGCAGGCCCTTACGCAGAAGTCTGCGATGAAATTTGCGCTGTGACACCCTGATCACCACTGTTGTAGCTGGGGGTGATTTGTCGCACTGTGGCCCTGCGATCGCTGTGAGCAGTGCGCGAGGGTCTCCCCTCCTTTCTGCCATCAATGAGCTGCGGACGACACAAGGCTGGACAACGGTTCGTGCTTTGGCCATCTGTGCACCATTTTTGATGCGTACTCACTGCAGCGGCACATGAACAACCCACAAGCCGCGCCGTTTCCGAAATCGTAGTTCCGAGGCTCCGTGCGATCACAATTTGTCCGGTATCAAACTCCGATAAATCAGCAGATTTTCCCATTCTGACTCCGAATGCTCTACTAACCGAAAGCTGGTCCTCGGGTTTTAAACCGGTAGATCCAAAAGCAACAGAAAATTGGAAAAATCAATAATTTGCAAAGTATTAATATGTACGCTAATCAGATGCGGTTTTCACGGAAATGCACAGACAAACGTGTGATTTTTTGTGCATCATGCAGAAATTTAATACCAGAAAATTTACATTTCTAACCATCAGATGGCACCATAGGAGTCCGAGAGCGACTTAGAGGCAGTATTTAAACAGAATCTCTGGCTGACTTATCAGTGTGGGTTCTGTAATTATTGTACTTGCCGATGCCCCGTGCGTGGACCTGCCCTGCGGGTATAGTGAGTTATCAGTGTTGTCTGATTCATTGGGCTGTGAGTAAAGTTCCTGATTTTGGTGAACACAGCGAGCTGCATGTTAAAGGGAACAATGGGTGCCAGGTAAGTTGTTGCGCATAAACACGTGGTCTTTACGTGATAAAGCACAGTTAGTTTTTAACGTATACTCTAGATTCAGTTTCTTTTTGATTTTACTATCTCTTGTTATTTTATTTTCCTCTGCAAAGTATCTTTTCACTTAACGAGATGTTGTTTCTCCCGCTGAATTATATGTGGCAACGAGTGTAAGTCATGACGTGGTGGTATGCAGTATATATAGGCGCGCTCAAGTATACCAAAGAGCTTCGTTTTATATGTGATAGGTTCTTCCTGATTATTGATATGCGATTTACCTAATTTTCTACGATATTACGATAGTACGAAAGTTCGTGCTATCAGTAGTTGTGTTATTTTGGAGTGTGTATTTGAGTAATACCAGGAGCTCCCCAATAAAAGGTTAAAAGTGAGTACGTTTTCTTAGTTCATTTTATTGTCAGACCTCTGTCTGGCCGTTAAGTCTATTTCATTGAGTGTTTACGTTAAGTTCAGGGTATATTGTGTTTACCGCTCTAATAAGGAGCCTTCAAGGTACTAATGTACTAAAACCGAAGTTATATTACTGATATTCAAGATAATGAGGAACGCTGAGTAAAAATAAATTCCATATTCTTGGAATTTATTGCACGTGCGTGTCTTACCTAAACAAACTAGCACTTTGAAAATTAAGCACACTTTAGCTACGTCAAGTAACCTTTCAATATCCCTAACGTGACTTAACGTAAGCTTTCCTGCACTACACGTCCAGGCGGAGAAATTTATTCATTATAAGTTAAACAGTTTTATCAAGTGCAGCATTGCGCCCTTTTCTTTCACTGCGGGGTATGAGACGTCGAAAGAGACCAATGTCTTCTTCGACACTGAAGCAGATGATGAAAATTTTGAGGACCCGGGCTCTTTGGCAGAAAATCCAAGAACTGAGATACCCCGAACATCTGGTGCAATCGTGTCTCAGTTCGAACACGAAGTCGACACCCTATCGACAGCTTCAGCACATGGGGAAAGCAGTGCCCGCGAAGTTTCACGACAAAATGGCGTTACGTATGGAACTGTGTGGAGATCACTATGAACCATCCTTAAGAGATAACCCTACGAAATTCAACACTTGCACGCACTGCAACCCGCCGATTTCCCGAAGCGGCGAGATTTTCCAAATTGGGTGTTCCAGCGCATTGAAGATAATGCGGAATGGCTAATATCAGTCCTGTGGACTGATGAAGCTCACTTCACACTTCATGGAAGTGTGAACACACAGAAGTCCCGCATTTGGGCTACAGAGAACCAACATGCAGTTGTGGAAAACCCCTTCACCAGCCAAATGTTACCGTGTGGTGCGGTTTCACAGCTTCTTTCGTTATTGGCCCGTTTTCCTTTGAGGAAGTTCACAGCTCTGGATTTCAAACCGTTATTGTCACAGGTGATCGATATGCAATGCTGGTGAGAAACAGCATTATCCCACACTTGCAAGAGAGGCAAGCACTCCATTCTGTCACATTCATGCGCGATGGAGCACCACCACACATTGCTTCTCCTTCGAAGTAACTGCTACGGTCAACGTTTGCAGAGAACCGTGTTCTAAGCCGCTGCTCTCCGCATGAGTGGCCTCCCAGGTCTCCAGAGCTTACGCTTGGTGATTTTTGGTTCTGGGGGTACTGGAAATCAAAGTTGTACAGAGATCGGCAAACTTCATTAGCCACGTTGAAGGACTCGATCCCGCATCATGTTTCGGCAATACTACCTGACATGTTGTTTAATGATGTTGTTTAATGCACAGTGTCTTACCTCGTCTGACGGATGTGCTCATGAATAATGGGCACCACATTGAATATTTGTAACCATGTCTTCAATGTAAACTGTACTATACCATAACCCAACTACGCAATCATATGTGGCGTCATCTGGTGGTCGGAAATGTAACTATTCTGCAATTAAATTGCTGCATTATGCACAAAACATCCCACGCCTTTCTGTGTATTTCTGTGAAAACCACATCTGATTACTGTAAATACTTTGCGAATTATTGAGCTTTCAAATTTTTTGTTACTTTTGGATCACCCGGTATATACTGCTCCGTGAATTTCACCTGCACCATCGTTCGGTCTCCAGGCTCACTCATCTCTCTAGGCTGGGGGTGGTCATAAAGGAATTGCTCATCGGTGTAAATGTCGACAACGATATATGACGTATCTTATTCATGATTGTTTACATACATATTCATTAATACAGAAAGTCAATGCACAAGCTTGTTCACAAAAGTAAACGTCCATATACTATCTACATGGAGGTGATGTATTATGTCTACATACATGGTGCAATAGAATTAGGAGAGAGGGATATTGTAAGAAAAATCATGTGCGACTGACGTTGTTGAACATAAAATATTACTTTTATGTAAGATATTGTACAATATTCAGTAATATGGGTATGAGAAACATATTAGCGAATTTTTATGTACTATTATCATTTAATGAGAATGGACCGAAATGCTATACAACAATATGCACACATGTATCTATACAACAAGAAAATATAATTTTTGAAGGTGGTAACTGACGTCTGGCAGGGTGTATGGTCCCTTCGAACTATTAAGACCGCTGCACATCTGTGAGGTATGGAACTGATGAGGTTATTAATTAGGTTTTGGGGTTAACTGTGCTGTTCTTCAACGAAGGCAGTCTCTAGTTAAGGAAGCGTGAAAGAAGGTGCCGTCCCAGCTGGAATACGTATGCCAACTGCGTCAAAGGCAGGCTCAATCGGATTTAAGTCAGGGAAGCATGCTGTCCTCTCCATATTCTCGATTCCCACCTCTTGAGGCATGTTGTCCACTAGCCGAGCTCTGTGAGGTCGTGTGTTCAATCCCTGATGGCTGTAACATACGGCATGACAATAGGTCTGAGAATTTCTCTCTATCCGTGCAGTCAGTATGCCGTTTATACGTATAGGTCCGTACGTCGACCAATACTTATGCCTACACAGAACGTCAATCATGATCGCTGTAATGTGATGTTTCCTGCGCAAAAACTGGGTTTCTTCGTCTGCCGTTTTCCCTCCATATAAGAATTCGTCGTTTGCCAGATTTCAGATTGAATCTCCACTAGTGAAAAAAAGAACTTCACCCCACCTTTCGTGTTCCCAACCACGATGCGCCTCAGCCCAGCTTCTGCGGGCCGCACGCTGTAGTACGATTAAAGTGACACACGCCCTTGCTCTACTAGGGTGTGTGTCACTTCAAAAGCACGACTTCTACCCTTGTTCTTAGTGAAGTCGATTGAGGATAGTTTGAGTTGAAAACCTGTTGACAATAAAAACTCTCTCTGAAGCTGATTAGCATTTTCCCGCCTGTTCAGACGGGCTGTTAACAGTAGATAACGGTCGTCTCTTGTAGATACTCGTGGACGGCTTGATCTTGGCTTCTACGAATACTTTCTGCATCCTAGAATCGTGTTCACAGACGGGAAAGGACATTTCGTGACACTCCAATAACTTTTGCTACCACTCGCTGTGTCTGACCAGTTTCAAGCCTGCCAAAACTTTCCACGCCGTTGATTCCGGTAAATCATGCTGCTGTGACATCGTTTGAACCAAAGACACAAGAAACGAAATGTCACAGTAAACGCGACAGAATAAAGGAGTTCCCGTAAAACCATCGTTTTTATCCCAATCTCTGATTGTTGCATTTTTACATCACAGACGCTAATTTGCATAAGAATATGACTGATTCGGCTGTCTACGCCACACTCGATTTTCGTTTTCTACGTTTCGGTAAGATATCACACGACTGTTTTGCATAATGTCGCCAAAGTGACATGCTCCTCTAATTATTTTGAGCAGTATAAGCAATGACGGATTCAACCCGTATCGCCACCGTGAGCATAACGGGGAGTTGAGGAACATTTAATGAAGTGGAACGTTGCGAAAGCCACCCTACCAGCACAAAAGAGCAGGCCAGGACACCCGGACACAAGTGGAAGAACAGCCACCATACACCGACCCCTACAGGGAAAAAATGGGAGATCCGTTGCCCACGAACGAACTGACCCGGTTCACTCATCTTCCTAGTGCTCTTCTTCTGGGTATTCTTGAGCAGTGTAAATCACCATCATCATCCGTTATCTATAAATTGTTGAATGAAGTTCTCCAAAGTCTTTTCCACAAATTTCTCTCTTGAGTCATTCTGCCACGTTACTCCAGCATTCTTTCGAAGTCCTTTCACTCATCTTCCACATAGTCTTTTTCTTGGTCTTTTTCTTTCCCTTGGTATTCAATCTAGTATTTAAGTTGTCCAACGGTGGTCAGTTCTTCTAGCAATATGCACAGTCCATTACCACTTTGAGGTTCTTCATTCTGATCACGGTATCATCAGCTCTTATCATTGCCCTAATCCATGTATGCCTCTTTCTACCAAATTCCTTGTTATACCAAGCATGCATTGCTTCATGCTTCTTTAAGTCGTTTGCAGCCTCTGAATGTATTTCTTAGTTAAGTTCCACATCTCTGTTACATAAGTAAAAAGCGGAAGGATGCATTGATTAGACCCTTTTCTCATGACATAAAGTGGTACATTGCTCTTGAAACTTGTACTGTTTTTTTCGAAAGCTCGTCAATCAAGTTTTATACACCAAATTGGTATCTGATGTGCATAAATACAGTGTGTTGTCCATGTATCATTCTTTGAGATGCGCATAGCGATGTGGAATGCTATTAAGGATAACCAAAAACTATTATTCAAATTAAAGACGGGGTTTCATGCAGAGATGAAATTGTCTCAGTGGATAATGACATCTGTGAGCTTGGTGAATCCTCAGCATCGGACGGGGCTCCAAAGAAGCAACCTTCTAGGTTGTTTGGCAGTTTGTCGTATGAGAGTCCGGAGAATTTTGAGGCTGCTGTGGTGCAGTGGAAGCATGTCCTGTGCGTAACTGGAAGACCTTGGGTTCGATTTCTGGTGGCAGCCTATGATAATTTTTCCGTGACTCACTTATTAACGTGAAAAGAGCGATGATTTATGTTTGATGATCTGTGAGCTGCTCTGATATTTTAAAGATGTGTGTCAGTAAACTGTCTGGTACAAATCATAGACGATGTCAATGTTTAAGAGAGATGGAAACTTTTATTACTTCGGGAAAGCCACTAAGTCGCCGTTCTAATGCTGGAGTCGAGATAAATGAATCTACGCAGTACTGTCATAAGCAGATTCTGGAGATAATTTCAGGTTCGAGGAAATGATGCGAGGTGACCTGTACCCGACAGACATAAGCTTACAACAAATTAGAAGTTATACATACTTTCATTCCGAGAATGTCGCAACCGTGAGTTCTCTCAGCTGCCGATGGACATGAACTAGGATGTGTGAGGAGAAGTAATTCATCGAATAATGAGCAAAGGACTACACTAGAGTGGTGCGCAAGCAAAACAGCTTAAGGCCAGGGTTGCAATAAAATCACTACCATGGCTTGGGCGTTTATAATGGTCCACAATGTTGCAACTGTACATCCTTCCAGAATCACAATGAAATGTTCACGGTTGAATTTAGAGGTTGCTTGTGTGAGGATTCTTGCCGTAGCTGAATTTGCGTATAGTTAGCGTAAAACATGACACGCTACTGAAAGGTATGATATGGCGCTGGCATGGCATACGATACAAAAGACTAACATCTTCGATAATGAGTCTATCACTGCTGATTAGTACTGGGATAACGTTCCGAAAACAAATGCTCGAGTCTTCCGAAGTGCCGTTGGACCTATCTACAGTGTAATGGACAACACTAGCGCACACTCAGATTACACCACGTGGACTAGCACCTGAAAAACGAAGATGTTTTTTCCATAATGGGCCGCGTCGTTAACCAGACTTCAGTCTTATAGTACACGAGTGGGTTGCTCTGCAGAGCATATTACAATATATCCCAGGATCTGCAGCGACTTTTCCACGATCATATGTGCTCTCATAAGATGACCTTTTACCTGATTATTTGATGCTCAGTACAGGGCGAAGTTGACCAGATTGCATTACATCAAGGGATAATAATACCAATACAAAAACTGCTCAACGCAGTCGCACACATTTTGGGGCATCCTCCTACTTGTCCTCATGTCGCCAATGTTCTTTGTTTTACATTGACCTCTAACAACGTAGAAATACATTTTCTTAATGGTATGTCAAAATGCTGTGTTCTATCATTCTCCTGTTTGTCCTCGGGTCGACAGTGACCTCTGTCATACACTGTGTACTGACAACGGGTAAATGTAGTTCTTTAGTAGTATAATCCAATATAATGTTGTTCATAATTGTGTATGAATTACTTTGTAAAGGAATAATTTGTTCGAGACTTACAATACTTGCTTGTTCCTGAAAATTTCAGCAGCAGTTCGGTTCATTAAGCACTGTTTCTAAATGCAGAGATAGACGTTCTCAGGAAAACAAGTATTTTTGACAAAAATACTCGTATCAGAATATGCTAAATTCAAATCTGTAAGCGACCAGGCATTTTAAGCCTATGTTCGTCAGTACTGGATTCAAAAACTCAGAGTTGTCCACGTGTAGGAGAAATACAAGGCTTAATATTTTTGTTACTTGTATATTGTAGCAGCGCTGTAGGAGCAAATAGCATACTTTTGTTGCTATTTAATTCCGAAATATGAGATTCAACTAATTTGGTTTGAATTTTGCAATCATGCATGTACAAATGAGAATTAAGGGTAACTAAACGACGTACCATCCTAATTATTTATTATTTACAGAGAAGATAATGGCAGAACAATGGATGTCTCGTTATTCTGCTGATTAATATCTGGTTATCTCATCAGCAACTCAGTCTAGGAAGAGAAGTGAATAATCTAATCATAAAAAGGTAACAATATTCAGAACCTCTAATGCCCCTACATGCTGAAAAAGAGATCGAATGACTACATTTGGCAGAAGTATTGCATGTGGGAATTTTACAACCCTGTTTGTTAAAATTGTAACACCAAGAAAAAGTGCTGGTATTAGCCTGAAACATACAGGATATCTACAAAAGGGTGGGATATGCAAATGACTAAAATATCAGCTAAAATGCGAGTGAGGGTTCGAAGCATCGCCCTCTGAACAGTCGGGACTGGGGTACAAAGAGCTGCTTCAAATGAGATGTTGCAATCAGTGAAGAAACGACGCTTGAGTCGAAAGGGTAATCCTTGTGTACGGATATGCCTCGTCGCCGACAAGAAGGTCGCATTATGAATATCTGACGGACTTTGAGCGAGGAAGGATTGTTGGGGTGAGAGAAGCTGGATTTTCCTACCGCAAAATTGACACTCCTACGAGACGAAACGCCAGTATAGTGATTCGAACGTGGCGTTAGTGGACATATTTGAATCGGACGCACAGAAATCCTGAAAAAGGACATCAATATCACAGGACTGCACGGGATGATAGACAACTCTACCGCATGGCAATGACCCATCGCACAGCGACATCCACGGCATTGGAGCAGCAGTGGAGTACTGTCACATGTCAGGTTTTATCCTCCAGCATAGTTCGACGTCGTCTGTTTGATAGAGAACTAATCCTTAACAGCCCATTCCTGCTCATCCATTTCACCCTCAACCACAGAGGCATCAGGAAGCAATGGAGTCTCGGTCACAGACATTGTGTTGCTAATTTGCAACAGGTCGTATTTTATGACGAGTCATCATTCAACTTGATGCTTGTTAAAATTGCAACACCAACTTGACCTGTTTGAACGATAAAGAGTGCGTTTACAAAAACAATGCTATAAAGTTTATTGATATTTTACTTCTTCTTCACTGTATTTCTTATCCTGACATGTTTCTTCTGAGGTAAGAAATAAAGACGTTCTTACGTTGTCACTATGCCGTTCCGCTCTTGGACTCCATATCTCTGCACCAAGACCCAACACAAAAAGTTATGGATATTGCACGAAATGAAGGATGTATGCGTCTGACTCAAGTAACACACCTTGAAATAACGTCAGTGAGGCTATGTAACACAAACGATAAAGAGTGCGTTTACAAAAACAATTTCTTGTGCAATTTCTGAACACAACAAAGTTTCACCGCAATATAAACAAAATGTTCAGTACCCAGTAACAACATCTCTGTGTCGAACGTTTTGACAGCTATGAAGCATACTTGCAATTATATTATATTTATCAGTGTCAGGGACAACTCGTCCCGTGTTACACGCAACACGTTAAGGAGGTCTGCTACTGTACTGGGATATGGAACGTGGTCATCCAGACGTCACTGTACAGCATCCAAAATGCTTTCAATAGGATTGAGATCAGGAAACCTCTTAGGCAGCTGCAACGATTCAATCCCATGATTTTCCAGCTCGTGAAGCACACAGGCAGGGTGAGTAATTACATTGTCATCGAGAAAATGGAATGTATATTCAATATCAGCTTAAAACAGTGTCAGAATGGGAAGAATGACCTCATTTCCGAATACTGGAGCATTCGTGGTGCCTTGAAATACATAAAAAAAAAGTACGGCAATTAAAAAACACTACTTCCCAGACCAGAACTGACTCCTGCTAGTAAAGTTGGACGGACTGCACATAGTGTGGTGAATTCGTGTAACGGATCTGCTCTACACGTGTCCTCGTCGAGTATCAGAATAAAGAGAGAAACGAGATTCGTCTGTGAAAAGTACAGGCTGCTACTCTGTATTCCATGACATATACTGTTGGGGCCCAGATACATCTTTGACGACGGTAAGATGATATCTATGCTATACATTTCAGCGGCCTCCTTGCTCTGGGTGTGTACTCGTGAAGACGGTTTCGTTCCGTTGGAGTACATACTGTAACACCAGAAGCAGCTGGAAGTGATTCCCAGATTTGGCTTCTAGTACTTACTGTCAGGTAGTGCTCTTTGCTCCTGGTGGTTATCCTTGGGTGACCACTCCTAGGTCGATCTGCAACATTTCCATGCCGTGAAAATCTTGTTGTAGCCGACTTACAGCACTTTGCTTAACTCCTAAAGCAGCAGCTACATCGATCTTCTGCACATCTGCCTACCAACAGCCTTATTTCTTTGTCAATCTTTAATCGCTGTCTGGAATAATTTCAGGTTAATCCCACACGGTAGACCAAGTGGTGATATGACCCGTCTTGCACTTCTCGCAGGATACTTTTATTGAAGCTCGCACGCCATGTGCTGTGTTGTCATGGTGTTAATTTACATATGACGTAGCTACCCATGCTTTTAATAGATCTCCTGTAGTCGCTAAAATTTGCATATGAGCACGTTTTCTCCTCGAAACGGCAGTATCCTTAACTTTTAGCGGCCAGTGTATTATTCAGGTTTGAAATTGTTTTTACCATAGGGAAGGTTATGAGAGCACAGATTGTAAATTTTCGGCCTGTTTCGTATGTACAACTTCTATGTTACGCAGCATAAATGTAAAAACTATTGCATTCAAAATGCATTTTATCCTATATGGTTGTTTCTACAATACCTACTGAAAGAAATTATTTCACAACGACTATTTTGCGTATCATTTAAACTTCAAATACTACATAGTTCTTTGCGCTATGAAGCGAGAGCACACAGAGTTCAAAGGAAAGTCCTTATTCAGGGCAACAACTGCGGAAAGAAGGGTCGGAGTGGTACACAAGTTAGTTCTATGTGTAGGAAAGCCACGATGGCCAATCGAATGAAAGTGATTGGAGCGTCCCTAGCGGCAAAGGTAAGAAGTTAGGAAACCTAACATACCAATAACGCGAGATCTAAACTTAAGTCCAATTGCAAGTTGTATCTCAGCTTCGAATCAGTATGAAACAACATAAGGTACGCACGAATTACGTACATGGACGACTCTAAATGCTGATAAAGTGCACGCGGTGACTGAATAGTTAGGCAATGCAAAATACCGGCCCACGATGGAGAACTATTAAAATGCGTATAGAAATGTTGCAACGGTAACAAAGCTATCAACATTTACATACATTTCTGTCTCGTATCATTATCTAACTGTATGTTTCTACACGATTTACCGATTTCAAATTAATAGTATTTCGAACCGTCCATGTACGTAATTCGTGCGTACCCTGTGTCGTACGAATTACGACAGTAGGGAAAGGCAGTATCTATTTCAGCAAGAATATTTCTACTCGAAAAACAGTTTCATTGGAAAGGATTGATACGATATGCTCACTGCTCCAAATAAATAGGTATAATTTTTTGTTTGCATTCGTGCTTCACAACTGACTGCATTAAAAGTATTTTAAAATGAAAAAGCTTCCTTCTTTAAAGGATGTTTGATTTCTACACCTTTTTCGTGAAACACACCGCTTCCACTTCATACACAATGCCATCTAAGAAGAACATTTAGAAATCAAATTATTTCAATCAAATTAATTTTATTTAGAAAAATGTCACCGATATGCATAACTAACTTTTAACATCAAAATAAGATAAACTGTGAAATTTCATATATTGATTAACCAAATCAAGCAACTTCGAATTTCTTCTACTATACTGAAAACTCCTCGAAATATTTAGCAGCAGATCACTAAAGACAGTAAAAAAAAAAGAAAAGAAAAAACGCTGTGCAATAGAATAATTCCTAGGAGATAAGGTCACTATTATGACCTTGAAATAACTAACAGAACCAAAGAAAACTTTTCAGAGTTATTCACAGAAACTTGCTGAAACTTCAGAACTGCCACACATTTATTTATTTATCTATTTCAGAGGTTTAACGGACACAATTACAAACTTTTTGGCGTATAAATAGACATGAATTTAAAATTATTGTCTTATGTGCATTCTAAAAGTTAAGTATAAATAGCTTTTGCTTAAAGCAATATGATCGAATGCTTCCAAGCTGACATTTTGTTTCGATTTTCAATATAATAAGGCGTAGTTAGGTGGATCCCTATTCCTTACGTCATTCTTGCCGAAGCTACTTCAGGGCATAATACCTATTGACCAATGCTCCTCAGATAATTTAGTGGCGTGTGGAACCTGGAAATTCTGAAAGTATTTTGCTGTGGTATTCGTACCTTAATAAATTTAACTTTTGTTGTAATGACTGACATTTAGTGTTTGTTAAAATGGCTGACATTTGTGACTAACGACACGTGCCTCTGTTTATCTTTATTTAATCAGTGTTGCACTTCTTCTTTTCCGTTTACCTTCTTCAAACGACTACTACACAGAAGAGAGTACTTAAGCATAATGTCAGTTTCATAATTACTGTAGTTGATTGTAATCGGTGTCTGGGGTGTCAAGGTATTTATTTATCTGTTTATTATTGGGCGTTTAACGACCACCGTGAGCAACTCATTCAGATGCAAGCAGCAGCCCGTCCTTAATTTATGTGGCAGTGTCTCTTGGGAAGGGAGAGAGCTAGGGACGTAAGACAAACCCACCATCCATGCCTCACCCAGAATTTGAAGCAATAACCTTTTTGGATGAATGGTCAGAAACCAGAGCTCTGACCACTGCACCACCGGGAGGCTGATTTTTGTAATGCAGTTAACTGAGCTAAACTGGGTTGTTATCATACCGCATATAAAATTTATATTCATTGAAAGAATATTGCAAAATCATTTAGAATTAGTGTTTGTTTTTAATTCCTGTGAGTTACAAAATGCTATCAAATGAAAAAGGTTTATGACGCACAATTATTACAAATTACTGATTTCAAAGATCGAAACGCACATCTAAAAAAATAAATTTTTTTTTCGCTGCAATCCTTCTTTTTCTTAGGGTATGTATCTTTAGGTACTCATTTTTAGTTTATTTTGTACCTTCTATATGATGTCACCATGTGAAGAAAATGTTTTTTTTAATCCTAAATCCAGCAAAAATACCTGTCCTGGAGAAACTGGTCTTGTAAATTTGGGCTTCAATATTTTTGCAATTTAGTGAGTAATTCGTGTTATGTTTCTATTCGCAGATAAGTTATATAAAACTCACGCATGCTTTAGCGCATTCTTTCGCACGAAATCATCGTTTAAGATGTCACACGGGCTAGATGTCATGTTCCTTGTACATACTTTGAGGGTGGCCCTAATAAAGCCACGTTCAACACAGATGAGCGAATTTGCTCATTAACTTGAGTATGTGTAGAACTGCAACGAGGCACATATGCAAATTTTTTCACCTTTGCACGAAGTTTATTTTTGTCGTTTTCCTTTTTCTTCTTCACAGTATTTGTCTGTGTAAAAGAATGCATGTATTGTACTTTTATTACTGTGAACAATTTATCTCGCGTTGAAGCTGTATGCGAATCTAATAAACAGATCTTCAATGTTTGGATTTTTTTAAATTTCATGTTGCAGCAAATAGCTTTTTCTTTTTCATTTATTTAGATGCTTGTCATGTTTATTTAAACTTACAGGCATATTGATAAGTTCTTTGGAATTGTGTTAGTAGCTTATACTTTCTTTTAATTTCTTTACTTTTTATGCTTCCAGGAACATTGACAGCCATCCTGAAAAATGTCTTGCCCAACACATGTCACTACAGATAAAACCCATACTGGGCGTAAATGCAAATTATAATAGTGTATGTGTTTCCATGCTTTTATAATAAATAGCTGTTAATTTCTTATAATCTCAGCCTCTTTTCTTTTTAGAGCAGGACTAATTGTAAGGACGTACCTTACAACCGCAAGTTGCAAGTGTTGGGAAAAACTGCATATATTTATACGTATTTTCCTTTGCCAGGATAAGGATTTCGTTTCGTTCACTTGCCTTTTCCTTCCTAAGCCCACTGACAGTGTTGAAACTAGAACCAAGTTCTTTCGGTTAGGACAACAAATTTTCCACATTAACACAACACGACGGGGAAAATAAATATTAATTGTACGCACTTCCTATTACTCTGTGCACAAAATTACAGAAACAAACTGTTCTTTTTTTTAAACAGAGATGTATGCATGAGAATTAGTTAGCATTTATAAAATAAGATCATGTGTAATCAGCTTGGCTAACTTGCTCCTAGCTTAATCATGTACACCAGGCGATTATGTAGTAAGGTCGGTTGGTTCAATGGCCACCTCACATTTTCCTAATTCTAAGGATTTATTTCACATTACTGACTTTAAGTGTAGAAAACTAATTACCACTGCAAATGGCACACAAATACAGTTACACGGAATAGGCCATGAATATATGAATTGCAAAAAAAAATCTGGAGTAAATATAGCACAAGTAAACGAGGTACTGTACATTCTGGAAGTAGCAATCAGTTATTTTGGTCAGGAGGATAGCCGCAAATGATTTCATACTTAAATTTGAAGGAAACACGCTTATTGAAATTACCGTGAACTTTAAGCTGTGTACGGCCCGAACGTGATGACAGAGCAGCTTGAAGTTCACTGGGCATTCGAATAGGCAGCGTCTCTTTTGCCCGCAGGAAGCTAACGACTCCTCGGACTTCTTTTTTTTTTCCATTCAACCAGTACAGCAGCCATTTTGAATCAGTGTACTTGAGGAACGTTATGTCTCTGTCAGTGCCGTAAGACAAACACAACATCCATGCCTAACCGGGATTCGAACCCTGACCGTTTTCTGGCGAATGATCAGAGGCCATCGCTTAGACCACTGCGCCACCTTAGACCACGGCTCTCTGGGGCTTCAAACTGCAGCCACATAAAGCAGAACACGTGAAGTTACACGTCAGCACAAAACATTTTCTATACATGCAGTACTTTTAAAGTTCTGGTGTAGGGAATGTTACTTTCTGTCTTCCCCTCGTATACATTCTGCATACTGTTAGATAAGATATAAGCACAGATTCTGGGAGAAAGTGCATTCATTCTACTTGAGCTGATATCTGTGAGGACTTATCTTCACGAACTTTTATCATCTTCAGCACGTTTTCAAAGACTTTATTCTTATTAACGCTATACGATTTTAACAGGAATTGATGTACATTGATTTTCGTTGACACCATTAATATTTCAATCTAACACAAATTTTGAAGATTTCTTTCATGATTTCAATCTAAGTTTGACTTAATGTATGGTATGATTCAGTAGGGGCAATAAATTACAGTAAATTTATTAACAAGTCCTATACCAAGCATTGTGAGAAGCAAAAGAAGTACTTGAAAATGTCTTTGAATTTTTGCTTTTGTTAAAATACCTCTGTAAATGTTTCAATAGTTATTGAAAGACTGTGGTGTTAAATAACTTTCCTCCTAATAGTTATTGAAAGACTGTAGTGTTAAATTACTCTCCTCCTAATAGTTATTGAACGGTAAAGTTTAGGTAGAAAGCCGAGCTTTTTCTAAAGAATGATGCCATTTCCTTATAAAATTTTGAAACAGAAGAATAAAATGGTTTTCAAAATTTGTCTCAGCGCAAAAAAGCAAATAAATTAACTGAAAATGCGGAAATATTAAGATTTTCTTTCCTTTATACAACACTGCCGTTTTGTTATTTTTTTAATATGTTTGGAAAAAAGTACTATCCAAACGAAATTCCATTTAATTTAGCATTGGCTGTAGTTTCTTGAAAATAATTGATTTTGCTGACTTGTTGCTTTTTTCTTTTGGGCTTTAACGACAACTGCGAGCAACTCATGGGGTTGTACGCAGTCGCCCGTCCCCAATTTAGTGCTACTGGCTTCAGAAAAGCGAGAGAGCTGGTACCCTAAGGCAAACCGACCATCAGTGCCTCCACGGGATTCGAACCCGAGCTCATCTCGAATAAATTGTTAGAATCCATAGCTTAGGCCACTGGGTCACCGGGGCAGAATCCATGCTACTTCCTGCTATTTCATTGAAACGTTTGTTCCAACGGAAGCTTCTGTGGAAATTCCAATACTTTGCGTCCAAAAGTTTTGGCGCAGTGATCTAAGCGATGGCCTCTGATCATTCGTCCGAAAGGGGTCCGGGTTCGAATCCCGGTGAGGCATGGATGTTGTGTTTGTCTTACGGCACTGGCTCTCTCCCTTCTCTGGAACCAGTGACCCTACATTAGGGACGAGCGACTGCTTACAGCCCACTGAGTTGCTAACGGTGGTCGTTAAACCTCCAATAACAAAAATTGTCCAGTAATGTATCGGTAAATGACATCGGTACAAAACCAATTGTTTCCTCAATTTGTGAAGCTTGTTTTGTAACGTTGTTTGCGTAAATTCTGTATCAGTCTTCCGGGCCGCACTGCAGCTGGCATATATTGATGCTAATTTTAAGCTGCTCTTGGATGTCTTCAGAACTGATACACATGCTTCAGCTGACGCAATGTTATCATAAGGTATCTCGTGGCACGAGATCGTGTTAATAATGAGCACGGTGGGTTCCCTCCTTCTGTGGTACATATACAGGAAGAGTGAAAAATAAGATCTATAGTATTTCAAAAATCAATAATACATGAATGAAGTAGCATATTATCCCAGCAGTTGCGAGCAATGTGCGATAGATTAACAAAGTCTCCCCCGCTTCAATTTTGGCCGGCAGATGATACCATTTGTAGTGGTTCTTCCTGACATCAAGAACGGAGGCGATACAGGACCAATCTCAATGCGTGTTGTGGTTAGCGGAGCCGAAATCTCCCATTAAAGTTCAAAGCAATCAGAGCACCACATATGAAAACAACCCTGCTAATTAAGAAGAGTATTCCTGCGTGGATGAAAATGTTTAAAGACATAGGAATCGTCTTCAATGCAACTCGACTTCACAGGAAACAGTTAAATTCCAAACACGGAGTTAGCGTAGGCACTCTAGAACTTAGTTACTTATGTCAATTGTGCATAACATGTTGTACAAAAGGCTGTGTAAATGCAACTTGTGCAGGCATTAGAGGCTAATGAACCCGACGTTGTTTACCTAAATGAAGTTCTTTATAGTGACTAATTTACATTGCCCACTTCCGAAAAGGTAAAGAGACATAATATGCGCATATGGGGTTCAGGAAATTCTCATACATTTTGTGAACATGTTCACGACAGTCCTAAAGTGAGTACGTGTTGCTATTTGCTCCATGAAATTGTCATCGGATCCTTGTTTGTTTGTTTTTTCTTTAGTGAATCAGAACGCTACTGTATCTATGTATTGTATCAGGATCTTACGGAACTGTTCCTTAATATCAACTGAATCACATTAAACCTGATATTTTGTTTCAACTCATAAGCACTCCTTCACACTGGAGCTTTTCAGTTCATCCTCTCTTAGCATTACGTGGGCAATGGATCAGTGGTGTGGGTCCTAAAGCATGTTCTATGAGATCGACTGACAATAACCCCGCTGTGAATTTTTGGGAATATGTGAAAAATACTGTTTGAACGAGGTTGGTGGTCTCTAACATATATCTGTAAATTGAACTTTCTTTTTGAGTTTCTGTCCATGTGTAAATTTTGTGGCTTTTTCCTTTTTTTTTTTTTTTTTTTTTTTTTTTAAAGGCATGTCAAATTCTCCGAATTTTTCAAATTTATTCGTAAGGAGTGACTGTGATTCAGAGGTAAATAAAACGCCACGTCGAGTGTGCATTTGGTGTTGTGTTGTGTACGTAAAATGACTCACTGTTTGAATTTAAACTGCATGTTTTCTTGATGATATGTACGCTGAATAAGTGTTATCTACGAAATTAATAACGTGATACAGTCAAAGTATATATTTTAATTGTTCAAAGACGAATCATTTTATTGTTTACAAGCTGTAAGTGAACAACCAAGATGCCGGATAAACGAGTTCTGTTTAAGTCCGTTTCTTGCAATTTCATCACTGAGATCGTTAGCGATCGTCTAAGTATTAAGCATTTAGTGTTTAAGTGATTATTGTTTATACAAACGACCTGAGAAATATACGAACCTAAAATATGATAAGCACAAACAAATTGGAATGTCGGATACAATTGCTCCCGTCACCGCGGATATATTGCCAATCTTTGAAAAGAAACCAAATGCCAATTATATTCCTCTGCATAAACAAGGAAGAATGCATTAAAATGAGCTAATGATTGTACAGAAAGCTTTGAGATTATATCTGCATCCTCTGGAGAGCTGCATATATTTATAAATTCCTTGGTCATAAAATTGTGAAATAGAATGAAGCTTTGTTTTCTCGGACACCATGTAAAATGGAGACAACATGTGTGTACTCTTAAGACGCACATGCGACTTAAGCTTGATTTGTCCGATGAACCAATGAGATGATGTCAGAGGCGTCGTGACAGCGATAAACAAATGTGATGATGCCATTTGAAACGCTATCTAAATGCTGCGTGCTACCGACAAGCAGAAACACTCGAGATGCCGTTCTCAGGAAGCTACGGGGTGAACACGTGAAATGTTATTACCTGAATGGTTGCAATGCTGCAGTTACGTTACGTGTCTTCCGCAGGAATCATTATTAGCTCCAGGGTCCGTGCTCTACTCAAGCTGTCCGTAACTTCATCCGTAAGTTTTAAGATACAGGATGCACGTGTGACCGATCTTGATCTGGGCAACCTGTAAATCCTGTGGAAGTTGTAATTGAAATCCAGCCCGCCATCCATGAAGATTCAAGGCCAAGCGCAAAAAGTGTTGCACAGACAATGGACATACCCTAAAGTGCCGTGATAAAGGTTCCCTGATCAGTCCTGCACATGGTCCCGAAACGGTTTATCGCGTGAATATATTACAAAAAGGAGACCGAAAACACCGTTTAGACTTTGTAAATGAATTTCCAATACGGTACGATGCCGATGGCAGCTAGCCACTGCGAATTCTTTGGACAGATAATCCGCATTTTACCTTAACGGAGCGAGAGAACTCAAAAAATTGTGTGCACTAGGAGAACACCAGCACACATGAGCTCACATACCCATTGCCGTACAAGAACACAAAGTGACCGTGTAGTGGGGATTGATAGCGACTTTGTTTCAGGGTTCTATTTTATGAGGAAGTTATCCCTCGAGGGCTACGGATATCTACTGTACCAGGCGTCCACTATCCCACATTGCTGAGAAACTGTGAAATTCCGCATCTGCTATAAGAGAATATCTTGGAGAATGTTATTTCGATGAAAGATGGTGCTCCCGACATATAACCACTAGTGTGAAAGGCGTGTTGCAACAGCATTTCTCTGACCGAATCATATCTCGTCACTTTGCTTTCCCATGGTCTGAAGGTTCCCCTGATTTAACTCAAATGGATATCTGGTTCTGGTGTTATCTCAAGTCCAAAGTGTACAGAGACCAACTACGTACACTAAGCGAACTGAAAGAAGCCGTACAGCACACCATTTCGGATCTGTCACCGAATATACTGTATATACACTGAAGAGCAATTGAATTAGAGACAGCTGGCGTTATGCAAATGTGGCGCTGTGGGCGGCCCTGTAAACGGAAACGAAATGACGTATGCAGCGATCTGACAATATAAGGAGTGATGCGACGGGAATCAGTAAGAGTCGGACGCAGTATGGGTAAGAAGAAGGATCTAAGTGCATTTAATCATAGGGAAATTGTCGGGCCCGACGGTCACTGCATCTTGGAGATCGTGCAAACACTGGGATTTCCACGAGCGACTGTGTCACGGGTGCACCGTGAGTACATCGAATCCGGTAAAACCATCCCTGCAAGGGCCAACTGCCGTGGACAACAGCGTGTGGATGAGCGGAGTCATCGTCGGCTAGCTCGCATTGTAACAGGGGATAGACGGGCCACAGTGCAAGAAATCACTCGACAATTTAACGCTGGTTCACAAAAACGTATAAGCAGCCACACCATTCAGAACCATCTCCTCGCTATGGGTTACAGAAGCCATCGTCCCACGAGGGTACCGCTGCTGACCGCACATCACAGGGTGCAAAGATTAGCATGGGCGCGGGAACATCGCCACTGGACCCTAGACATGTGGAAAAATGTTACCTGGACTGATGAGTCGAGATTCACGTTGGTACATGCGGATGAAAGGATACGAGTACGGCGCAAACCACATGAAGCGATGGATCCTTCTTGCAAGCAGGGTACTCTTCAAGCTGGTGGGGGTGGCATTCTCGTCTTGGGACTGTTTACGTGGACTGAAATGGGACCCCTGGTACGTGTGACATCGTCCCACGCAAGTCAACGTTACCGGGGTATACTGCACGACCATTTACTCTCGTTTGTGCGTCTTCAACATCCCACTCGGACCTCCTCCTGCAACAAGACAATGCACCGTGCCATCGCTCCCGAATTGTATCCGAATGGTTGGATGAAATCTCCACCGATGTGACCTCGCTTCCTTGGCCAGCTAGGTCACCTTACCTCAATCCCATCGAGCTCATCTGCGATGCCATCGAGAGAGATGTTCGAGGCTCTGACACCCTTCCATCAAATCTTCGTGAACTGGAGGAGCTTGTTCAGGGGTTGCGGATCCGCATGGCTTCCCAATGCTTCCGGTGTCTTGTCGAGTCCATGCCGAGACGAATCGCCGCCGTCATCAGGCTGAAAGGTGGTGCTACACGTTACTAGACAGGTATTTCTAATTCATTTGCTCTTCAGTGTACTGCCTGTAGCTGCAATGTTTGTCATTAGCGGTATGTAGAGTGTCATTGTCGCTGATGGTGGAAATATTGCGCATTTCTAATTGCCAGGTAAACATCGAAACGGTTTGTATTATTTCTTTGCCGTTTTCTTTATTTCGTTTCTACTCACATTTAGACAGGCATTCCTATGCTATCCATAGGCTAAACTGTGCTATTTGTCGTGCTAATTCCGTACTTCGCATGAGGTTCTATCATTTGATGATATCTCGTTCACTTTTCGGTCTGGTGATACCATTTCATCGTCATTTACCCGGTTTCGTGGCGCTTGTTACAGTGGCGTTAACAAACCAAGGTGTTGGCATTCAAACATTCGGAAAGTCGGAAACCATAACCATGACATCTCGCATGTTTTTTTGTTTGCTCATCGCGAGCGCATGCTGCGTAACATTTATATTCTGCATTTCCATTACAGCCATCCCTGGAGGCCGTTAAATTATCAAAGTAACTTTTTGGCCACCATGCATATATACACTGAAGTACCAGAAAAACCGGTACACCAGTCTAATACTTTGTAGGTCCCCCACGGGAGCGTAGGACTGCACAAATACGACGCGACATGGACTCTACTAGCTTCTGGAAATATGCTGTAGGCAATGCACACCATACTTCCTGCAGAGCGTTCCACAATTCGAGTGTATTCCGAGGTCTCTGATTCCTGTGTTCCATTGCGCGTTGCATGACATCCCAAATGTGTTCTATCACGTTCAGATCTGGGAACTTGGGTGGGAATGGCAACATCCCAAACTCAGATGAGCGCTCCTCTAACCATGAAGTGGCGTCCCGACACTTGTGTGGAGGTGCATTGTCCTGTAGGAACAGGCCCAATCCATCAGCATGAATGCAGGACATGAGCAGGTGTACCTCGTCAAAAAGGATACGCACATGTCGTTGGCCCGTCACAGACGTTTGAAGACGTACCAGGGGACCCAGTGAAGTCCAGGTAAACCCACCGCATGCCATTACGGATCTCCCACCTGCCGGTACAGTTCCCTGTTGATAGGTGGGTTCCATGGCTTCATGGGGTTTGCGCCACACAGAAATCCTTCCATCTGCCCGATACAGTTGGAAACGTGACTCGTCAGACCAGTCTACTTGTTTCCAGTCATCAAGCGTCCAGTGGCGGTGTTGCCATGCCCAAGTGAGGCGCATAGCTTTCTGTCGTGCACCATCAAGGGGACTCGAGTTGGGCGTCGGCTCCCAAAGCCCATATAGTGCAGGGTATGTTGCACAGTCCGGACGCTGATGCTTGTTGAGGCTCCAGCATTGAATTCCGGTGGTACCTGCGAGAGTGTTGTATGCCTGTACCGTGAAGCGATTATTGACAGCCGACGATGGTCACGTTAACCCAATGTATTTTTACGGCCACACTGGTGTCGTAGGTTGGAGGTTTTGCCGGAATTCTTGTAGTCACGGAACACCCTTGCAATGGTCGTCTGTGAAAATCCGAACTTCGTTTCTACCTACGAAATACTATGGCCCATCTCACGAGCGCCAACTATGACACCTCGTTGAAAATCGCTTAAATCGTTATTACTTGTCATTCTCGTGCCGAAAACAGCTCTGACAGCTGGAAAGGATGTCTATCGCTTTATATACGCACTGGCGGACGCAACCGAGTACGTGCATAGGTGACGTTGCTATGTATTTTGCATAAGCTCGTCTGTACCAGTTTTCTGGCACTTCAGTGTATGTGTCAACCAATTTCTGATAGGTATCGACAGGAATGATTAGCCTTTCTTCATTCTTCATGCAAAGCGGCTGCCAGAGTGAAGATCGAAGACGGTCATTGTGGTCGATTTCGTATCCGTTGCTCCAGTTCATCCCAAAGGTGTTCAGTGGGATTACGATCAGGACTCTGAGCAGGGCAGTCTAACAATTCCACGTTATTTTCAAGAAACCAGTCCTGCTTACACCGTGCCGTGTGACTGGGAGCTGGATGGGTTGGAAGAAACAGTGGTCATTTCCATAATACTGCCACATTGTTGGTAGGGCAGAATTATGTAGAACGTCGAGGTACAATTCAGAGCTCATTGTTTGTGGTATAATAACCAGCGGGCAGAGTCCTATATACGAAAAACATCGCCATACCATGATGGAGCGTCCGCCGAACTAAACAGTTGCAAGAACACAGTCCGAAGAAAATCGTTTCCCTGTCTGTCGCCAAATCCAGAATGAAAAGCATTACTCCTCAATCTAAAGAACAAGTCGCCCACAGTCCAGGAACGGCGGCATACACACCACTCTGAACAGCGCTACGCATTCGCGGTACTGATGTCTGCCTTTAGTGCCGCTGTTCTACCATAAAAGCTGTTACAAGCATTTCCTACTTCAGAAAGAGCTATTACAAGCATTTCCTACTTCAGCAGCTATGGAAACGGCAGAGGGAAAACGGGATTTCCTGACATTTCTTACCATGGATATTCTGTCACGTTCCGTCAGTTTGTGCGTCTTCCTGAACTTTTTTTTTCTGTAGTTGCACCATCCTGCTTTCATCTCTTCACGACATAACTTAGAGTCGATTTTGGTATGTTTACGTAAAATAGTATAACTATACCAGTAATCAAAATTTCTTGGCGTAGAATAGAAATAAAAGATTCCAAGCTTTTGCGCATGTATCAGATGGCTGTTTCAAGGAAGGTAGACTGCAAACTGAATAAGAGAACACTTCAACAACAGAAATCATGTCCACTCAAATTGCTGTAGCGTTCTATTATTTAGTTTGCCATAAGCTGTCTACCTTCCTTGAAAAAGCTATCTGCTTCATGTAATAAAGCTTGGAATCTTTATTCTACGCCAAGAAATTCGGATTACTGGTATAGGTATATCATAATATTTGAACTATAATTGGTGTACACGTTTTTGTTATTAATTGGTATTTTAGTTGCATTGCTCCGTATGGAAACGTTTCTCAAATTAACTACTATGATGAGATCACGCTGGAATTCGAAAAGTTCATCTTCACGCGGCATATCCGCTTCCAAGTTACTTCACAACAGGACAGAACATCTCAACTTTATATACGTACTTCCGCACTCACAGTGAATCATCCTGCGCAATTGTTCTTTTGCACTTATGCAAATATTTGGTAGAACGTTTGATAATATAGTGTACATATATATGTACATATATATATATATAGATAGATATAAACAGTTGGTGAATATTGCCTCGGATTTTAGTGCAGGTTTTTAGCTTTTGAGATGTTTTGTATTTGCTTTGTTTCGTACATCGTTTTAGGCGTAATCATACAGTGTTAACGTGCTTTTGTTCTTTCCATAATACGATTATTTTTCTCAATAGGCAGTTTTCTTGTAAATAAGTAACTATTTTTAGTCGTTATCCGCCATTAGGTTTCGTGTTTTGATTATATATAATTACGGTTCATGTTTGAAGGTTGTAATTTTTCTCCCTTTATAATCAGCATCTTTGCTTATTTTGAGGTCATGCTCAGTTTCCTTCGAATCAGATGTGAGGTCGGGCCTCGTGGAATTTAGTCTGCTGTGGGTAGTGTCTAGGTATTGTATGGGGTTTTGTTGTTTTTTTAACTATTAGTTTTTCCTTTTTTAAGTAAAATTCTTTTCATCATTTTTGTGTTTTGGGCTTCAGGGGTTCGGACGTTACTTGGTCCTCTATCTGGGGGTTTGTTCTAAATTTTTATTTCTTTTTGTTTTGAATTCTTAATTTTAACTATTTTACATTTTTTTTATTATTATTTTTAAGGGTTTTTTTCTGTTGCCGGTTCTCGCTGGCTCGTTGCCGTTACTGTGCAGACTAAATTCTTGCAGAAACCCACACTTTCAGGTCTGGTTAGGTGTTGTCCGTGCCCGGCCTTCGACAAAGCCATGGACAACGGCTTACCATTGCTCTATATCCTTCCCTTTTCCCAGTGGTCAGTAATGTTTGGTCTTGCTGTTCAGTATTTATTGAAGAAATTTGCAGTCTTGATGATTTCAGTATATATAGATATAGATATTATTACATCTCGAAAAAGTTTTTCTGGTGAAAATATAAAAAATTAATAATGAATAAAATTTGGTAGTAGAAAAAAGGTGATTGTAAAATGGCAATACATATATTCGAACGATGGTAAAAGATTCTTGGTAAATGAACTTAACGAAGAGTAGAGAATTAGTAGTAGACACTGAGCAAAAACGACAACAATTATACAAAATTTGTCAAAATAGACTGCCCAACGGTGACAATAGAAAACGAAAACTGGATATTTCGAAGTGGCCTCTATCGAACATTGTGTAAAAAATAGTTAAAAGCAAGAAAATAATATGGGAAAAGAAACCTTGTTGCTTCTTCGGAAAGAAGAGTCCTATTGGATTAACTGAAAGAAATACAAGATGTCATAAAAGTACTACGACAAGTAAAATGACCGATCCCGTCAAATGGATTTTCCAAATGGCCCCAGACAACTTCTAATGACGACAACCGTCTCAGCCAATGCTAGGTTCGTTGCGCTGGTGACTAAATTTTAATCATCTGTTTCAAAAGCTCGTAATGGTACATCACTTTTGATCCTAATTCACAAGTAGTATATAAAAGTAATCTTTCTGTGTCAGTCGAGAGAAATCGATTAATGTTATTGGTACATAATAAAGTTTCGCGTTATGTATGGTTTTATGGTGCACAAGAAAATAAGTGAGAGGAATTTTTCAACAAAAGAAGTTCACGTAGATTGCATTCAGAAAACCAGCGAAAAATCCAAGAAAACACAAAACAGAAAAGAAAGTAAAGTCAAAATTTGCCTAAAGTGCTCAGACATAATATCAGTTATTTATCTTTCCCTGCCTCAGGTTGCTTGCTAATAGTGAACAAAAGGGGCGTAAATAATTGATGAATATTTTTAATATCATGAATATTTCAGTACTGAGTTAAATAAAAATGGAAGTCACTTGGAACTGTTTGTCAATTACATTTTCTCCAGAAAGGAGATTCCAAAAGTTTTTGACATTGGCTTTCCTAGCACGTAAATACTGTATGTTTTCAGCAGTGATTTCATTTTAGATGTAATATGTCGAAAGAAAAGATGATTCAGTTTGTAGGTCTATATCACTCTGTCTACAATTACTATGATGTTAAGTGGCTGAAATGTGGGGAACTATATTAAAACGTTTCTGAAGAACACTGTTATCATCACTAAAATAAGTTATCCGAAAAACAGTACATTACAGGTAAACATGGTAATAGCTCTTCAGGATAAAATAATCACAAAATCATTGGACATCTAACGGAAAGGAAATGCGGTCAAACTTTCCAGAAAGTCTAAAGAAATGAAGTTGGATGCACAAGTAATTACATTTTCCTTCTCAAATTCCAAACACAAAATTCAATGATGTGATATCCTGATATACAATTAATTAAAATCCTTTTGAATAACATTGCATTCAAATTTAACGCCTGTGTTGCAGATTTATCAGATTACTTCACGAAAGGAACTCCATTTGGAATCAGGGGGTTGTAGATATTTTTTTTCAGTTTATACAGGACTGAATAAAGGTTCTAAACTTCAAATGAATTTTATGTACATCCCCGGATTATTATGAACGTATTCTATTTGGGGAACAAAAATTTCTTAATGGAAACGGCTTCCTTGAGGTATAGGAATTTCTAAACTACCGAAGGAAATAGAAATGCGAATTACACTCATCGTCAAAAATAAAGTTGCCCCCTGAAGGAAGCAACCGACAGGAATGAAACTTGGTGGGTAGGCTGGACATCGTGAGACACGCAAATGATTCAAGTATCACGCTCGGCAGCGCATGTGGCGCCAGAAAGGTGGGGTCGTAGCGCTGTGCCTGACCGGCTATATAATGTCGTCCCGTTGTGCGCTCTTGACATTCTGACTCGTGCTGTTGTGTAGGTCGCATCCTTTGCAAATGAAGTATGCCTCAGATAAAATTCGGAAGCACTTCGAGCAGTTGGAGGAGTTCGAGAGGGGCCGCATCGTCGGTATCCGGGAAGCGAGATGGTCTTATCGCCGTATTGAGTGGCATACCGGTCGTGCGGATATCCCCTTGCACGCTGTTGGCAGCAGTGGATAGAACAAGTTACGCAGCAGCGACAGGAAGCGTCTGAGAGACTTAGACGAAACACGGAAAGGGAGGACCGACGGGTTGTCCGGCATGCGTTGAGTGACCCAACTGCCACGATTGCGAATATTCCGCGAGCAGTGGTGCCCACCGTGCATCGTCCTAATAGTGCCAGCACCACTAGCAGACGGCTGTACGGCGTAGGACTATAAGCACGCAGACCAAAACGGCGACTGTCCTTAACACCATTGGATCGTCACCAAAGACTGCAATGTTGTAATTCCAGATTGTCGAGGAGCCATTCAGAATGACAGCATTCCCTTTTCTGAACGCTCACTCCGGTGCGATTTTTCAACAGGACACGTCCTTCTGGGTGTAACTTTTTTTCTGACGAAGATTGATTCAGTGGCGAGTCCCGCTTTTTTCTTGGAGGAGACGGCCAACAAATCCGTGTGAGGAGGCACGGTGGTCAGCGCCAAGGTGAACGGTTTGTTGTCTAGCGTCACACGTCCAGAAGGTTTGGTGCCATGGTGTAGGGGTACAATAGCCTACGAGGCCAGATCACCATTTGTGTTCATGACAGGCACTTTGACAGCCCAACGTTGCGTTCATGAGGTCCTGCAACTAGTAGCTCTACCTTTTCTGAACGCTCACTGCGGTGTGATTTTCCAACAGGGCAATGCTCGTCCGCATACTGCTGCTCTCTCAAGAGCTTGGCTTCAAGGCACCGCATCGCCAGACCTGTCGCCGATTGAAAATTTGTGGGATGCTATTGGACGCGCTATCCACACTCCATCCCTACCGCGCTATCTGCAGTAACTGCTTGAGAATATTCAAGCTGCATGGGATGGCTTACCGCAGGACACCAATAGGAAACCGTAAAATTGCATGCCGAGACGTCTGGCATGCTGTGTGAGCAAACATGGCTGCCCGACGCCATACTGAGGCACTACTTATTGGAATTCAGCTCAATACATATTGCCCATATCAGTCCCAATGTTTAATAACTTATTGTTCCTGGTAACCTTTACCTTCCTCCCGGATAGCAATGAAATCCGACACGTCCTTCTGGGTGCAAACATTTTTTTTGACGATGATTGTATATATACGTATATTTCCGTATTGTTTCAAAAGACAACCATTGGTGCACCACGCATGAAAACAGAAGAACAAATATGTCTGTATATTTCGTTATTCTTTTGTGGTTAGGCCATTGTTGTGAAATAAGGATTGGAACAACTCTCACGAAGGCAAAATGTTAAACTTCATGTTTACAGTAACAAATGTTTATGAGTTTCTCTTCAAATTGATTTTCTTTGGGAGAAGAGGAAGCACAGAGAAATGTGTTTTTATTTCGTCTATTGCGGCTGACCTTCCACGGTGGTTATGGGTTACGCTAGTTGCCGATAAATTAAAAGGAGAAACACCACCAAGCCCTAAACATGTTCGATACACGAATAATCGGGAAACCTGACTGGCTGTGAAAAAGTGTCAAAGCAGCGCATATATATTTGGACGACGTTAAAGCAGGTTGTTTTCTTGTTGAATCAGGAAAATAAGAAAATCCTGTGATGAAAGAAAGTCCAGTGCGCTGCAAATCGTTAGGGACGTAGTGTTGCAACATAGCAGGGCCTGGAATACACACCTCAGACGAAAGACTATTATGATTTATCATATCCCAGATTAAAATGACTCCCTGACAAAGACATATACATTAATAAGGTGTTTCGCATAAATATAGACACAGTCGACTTTGCGCCGTGAATGCAATGCGAATTGAGGTAGGAACCTGAAGTGGTACCTAATTAGACATAACCCTACAGCAAACGTTTCGATCGGTCGAGATGACTGGATTGTGTGAAAAAACATAACACAGTGAAATAGTGTAATTCTAGGTGTCTCATAAATATAAAGACACTATGTAAAGTAGCCGCATGCAAATGCGATGTACAAACTAGCATGTTGTACGCACGCGAATGGGCCGTAATTCGGTCCAGCCTATAAAAGACAGCGTACCTGCCGTCAGACATTGATTTGCCGAAATGCCACGCAACAGTAAACTTTCTGGTGAGGAGGTGCAGAAGATTTGGAGACTGAGAGCAAATGGATTGCCTGTAGCGAAAATGTGTAAAGCCATGGGGAGGAGTAGGGCAGTCATTTATGAGACTTTATCGAAACGCGGTGCGTTAACTGCCAGAAAACGGCCTGGAAGGCCTCGAATAACAACCAAACGAGATGATCGTGCCATCATGCGTTTAGTTTCATCCCAAAGGTCATCACTACGTCAAGTTTCTCGGACTGTTGGTGTCATCGTCTCAAAGGGCACAGTTCATCGACGAATCAAGGAAAGTTGCAACATTGTGCTCCGTAAAATGCGCCGTCTGCCACACCTCACGCGGCGCCACGAGGAAGCTAGATTGTTATGGGCAAGCGGCCACATGCACTGGACGGACGAGTGGAGCACAACTATTTCCTCCGATGAGAAAAAGTTCAACCTGGACGGCCCTGACCGTTCGCACTGCTATTGGCATGATTTACGACGCGAGCCACGCACCTTCTTCAGCAGACAGAAAGGAGGGGGATCTGTGATGGTGTGGGGAGCTTTTGCGTTCAATGGCACAACGGATATCGCTTTTCTGCAAGGCAGGCAAAATTCCGAAACGCATCAGAACATACTCAGCAGCCACCTTCTACCGTTTGCCGAAACTCTAGCGGGTGTCGATTATCTGTTCCAGCAAGACAATGCCTCTATCCATCGGTCTGCATCCACGAATAGATGTTTTAACACTCATCATGTGACCGTAATCGATTGGCCAGCACTCAGTCCAGATCTGAACCCTATCGAGAACCTCTGGGGTATCCTAGCTCATGATGTGTATGCGAATGGACGGCAGTTCTCAATTGTGGTGGCATTGAAAAAGCAGATTGAACGAAGGTGGTACGCACTCCGTCCACAACACGTTCATCACTAGGTGGGCAGCATGCCCAATCGGGTTTTCAGTGTTATTCGGAACAACGGCTTCACTATTCGTACCGGAGGTGCTCATAACTAGTAAGTCTTTGTATTTTTGAAACAGTGTATTTTTGTTTTTTTCTTGTACATGGCGTTGGAATTGTTATGTTTCCGTCAAACTATTGTGCAGCTGCGTGTCCTATGCAATTTTTGCTGTAAATATGAGTTGTACATTTCAGCTCGTTGTTGTTTCTTTTTTATTCGAGAATTTGTTCTGTCTCTATATCTATGCGACGCACTTTACGTACAATACATCCATTATTTAGCATGCTGGAATTTGTGCTGGACATTAAACAGTGGTATTATTACAGCTGAAAGGCGGCTATAAGCCGCATTTAACACAAACTGTGGGTCTCTTTTCGGGCGAGTACTTCGATTGAAAGTAATGGTAACCTGAAAAATTCGTAGTTCACGCAAACTTGATTCAGCTAGTGTTTATGAATTTAGTTTCGAAGCCGAAGTGTTGCAGGATCAAATCCCCTGAAACACTATCTCTAGAACTACAGATGGGAGATAAATAATATTTATGCGGAAGTCACGCTATTTATGCGGAAGTCACGTTATTTATGCGGAAGTCACGCTACTTATGCAGAAGTTACGTGAAGCCGTTTCTCCCGGAGTAGAAAATATTTGTTACAAAAAGTTTTCCCTTCTTTTAGGAATTCAACACTAGCTGATTTTCCTATTGTGCCGCATAAGTAGCGATCACTCAGGGGTTCGCAACCAACTTATCATTAAGTGAAAATGGCTTCCGGATCCAAAACCATCCCCTATCGCAGGATGATTTCAGCCATTCCTTATTTCTAGGCCTCATATTCACAATTTCTAGCGCCTGTATTACGAATAGAAAAAAGATGTTTTTAGCGTTTAACGACCGCCGTTAGCAACTCAATGGGCTATAAGCAGTTGGTTGTCCCTAATTAGGGGCAACTGGTTCCAGGGAAGAGAGGGAAACTGTGCGGTAAGACAAACTCCCCATCCATACCTTGCCCTGGATTCGAACTCGGTCGTATTTGTACGAACGGTCAGAAGCCAGCGCTTAGACCACTGTGTCCCCGGGGCAGTAGAAAAACGATGGCACTGGCTTGTGGTAGGAACTAAAATATGGGACAAAAGATCAAAACCATAACCAAGGTCAAAGATTTGGCAACGAATTAGTCGTAATACTTACCTCATATTTGATCGATCTTTTTTATTTGCTGAGTTCGGCATGTATTTTATTTATCCTTGGGTAATCCGCGGTTAGGGCTCAAAGAAAACGAACAGCCTTGGTTTCTGCTGATTGTACCATACGAGTAAGAAACTAAAAAATATTTAACATATATCTGAAGCTCGTTAACAATAGTTTTGCGAAAAACCAGGTTATGGAATGGAGAACGGATAGCTTTGGAGAAATTAAAACTTCACTTGAAATCTGTTGTTTTTAATTCGTGATAAAGAGGAGTGTGCTTGTGTGAGAAAGAGTTGAGTGCGCTAAAATCTTTTCGGCTTTTTCCTTTGCACGCATGAAGGGCCAGAAATCATTTTTATCTTAAGTATCAGATCCAGCTTTAAGTACCCGAGTTCAATCTGTTTATAAAACGAACGACTGTCACGACTAATGTATTTAATCCTCCCTCTCGCACGTGTTGAGTTCGCCTTGGTTATAAATGAGCGCGGATAAGGTACATGCGAACACGAACAATTTATCTCCATATGACAGTCATTTGGTGGTTACCAAATGTGTGCGGGACAAATGCGCTCATGGATTCACGACAGATTACGTGATTAAACCCAAGTAATTATCTGATCTTCATTATGTTCTGAAACAGCGACATGCTTATGATACGATTGTAGGTTTCTCTGTTGGTGTCTTTATCATAACAGCACGCTTGACACTTAAATTAGAGAGCCCGAAACAAAGCATCAGCTACGATTATGAAAATGTTTGCGCTACAGTCTACACTTGTTCTTTCACGTTTTATTGGCAGAAGGACTTTTCATCGAAGCGAAATTCATCCGAAGTTTCGAATTACCTTTGGTTTGCTTCTAAAAACGGATTCCCATATATCTCACATACTTTTACTTTTTAAAATGTGAGCTAGAAAAATATGCACGCGCTTTTGGAGGTTAAAAACAATGACACGTATGAAACTAATTCTTCCGAACAAAATTTCGCATATCGAAGGATTACATATTATGCTGGGAAAAACTGTGAAATGTGTCGGAAGTGTTCTTGTATAGAGTAAACATTTCTTCTGAAGAGTATTAATTGGAACAACGCGTGTACGTACTATCAATGAAACAACAAAGTAGAGTGAATTAATAACGAGGAAGTGTGCACCATCTATGAATAAAGCAGTAAAACTACACTAGTATTTCGATTTATTTGCGTAAGAACATAAATAAATGTTACTAAACTTCCGCACATCAACCAGATTGTTTTTTCAAGGAATACAAAGAGAAACTGCAATCTGAATAATAGAAACCTTCAACAATTTGAACGCGGTGACTTGATTTGTCAATAAACAAATAGATACGATGTCATTTACATTCAGGCACGAGGCGGCACTTCGTTGGGCACGCGGTATCTTGGAAGGAAAAAGGTGGAATTTGAAGAACCGGTTCCAAATTCATGGCAATTCTATAGAGACGCTTTCATTGCAAGCTTTATTGTTGTTAAGGATCTCCAAGTTTTCTCGAAAGGGCTGTAGATTTACGGGGGAGTACTAAGTTATTTTTTTTTACATCGTCCTACATAGGATTAGCGGACTTGAATTTTGATTTCTCTGCAATGGGACTGTAGTTACTTTACCACTTACAGTGTATCTTTTATGCTCGTTGATTCTGATTTTAAAGAAACGCATGGTCATTTCAATGTAGTATGGCCTGGAGCCGTCCGGATATTGCTGGGGGATCGCATAAACACCTGCCTCGCTGGAAAGAAGGGATTTGTCTGTATATCTCTTAAGAATGGCATATAAAGATGCAGAAGACCTTATGCCGACACCGCAGTTCATCTTCTTGAGTGTGTTTTTAAGTTTGTAAGACACATTTGGTATTGTTTTCAAAAACAGTAAGGCTTGCAATGATCTGTTTGTTTAGTTTCAAGTCAAGTCACCACGTTCGAATCGTTGAAGCGTTCTGTTATTCAGATTGCCGTTTCTATCTCTCTTCTTTGAAAAAGCTATATGGTTGATGTGCGAAGTCCTTAAAGTATTAATTTATATTCTTACGCTAATAAATCGGATTACGTGTATAGTTTTATTATTTTCTTATAGGTAGACCGTTGAAAAATAAAAATAAAACCAAATTATCTAGTGAAATTTGAACGCCTTTTGATAAAAGCCTGAAATATACAACCCCAGAGGTGTTTTGAAAATGTTTTTTTTTCATTTTAAGTAGTACTATCAAAAATGTTCTAACATAAGAATTGAATTCTGCGTTTGGAACCACAAATTTGTACAATCAGAACCTTTTTAATATTTATGAAATTGCGAAAATGGCTGCGGAAATCTGACGAAAAAAGAATTTTGAAAATAGATAAAAACATTTTCGTCACCTATTTAAAAAATAAAATGAGAGAGTGCCTTGGTACTCTTAGTATATATAGTGTATGCTATGCTTCTTTCGCATATAATTTATTCCTCACATTGTGCGGTACTTAGGTAGGTGGATTAATGTATGTCATTGTCGTAAAACAAATGAAACAAGATATGAGTCATAAAAGTAAATATTTACCAAACTATGACGGTGACAATAGCGAGTAGTTCGACTGTTAATTTTTTCTAAAACAATATTCATTGTTATTATTATTATTACACGTTGAACAAATTATAGCAAATCGAATACGTACCTAATCAGGGAAATAATCCCCGTCGTTTTGGATACATTTGAGCCATCTGTCAGGGAGCTGCCGAAAGCCACTGCGGAAAAAAGAGGGATGTTTCGAGTTGATAAAGTCATTAATACATGTGTGGACCTCCTCGACAAAAGTGAAGTGCGTATCACTCAGGTGATGTTGCAGGGAGCGAAAGAGGTGATAATCTGAAGGGGCGAAGTCTGGAGAATACGCCGTGTGGGACAAAATCTCCCATCCCAGGTCGGTAATCGTGTTTAAAGTCGTTTTCGCGGTGTGAGGACTCGCGTTATCCTGAAGCAACAAGACCGACATTCTGCCCTTGCCGGTGTATTGGCTTTTCGTCTCCATTGCGTCACTCCCACGAATGAGTTGCTAACAATAACACTCAGCATTGACCGTTTCACCAGGTTTCAGCAACTCATAGGGTAGGACACCGCGCTGATCCCACCATATGCACAGCAACAAATTCCTGGCATGGATATTTGGTTTGGCGGTACTGGTGGTAGGCTGACCTGGATAAAGCCACGATTTGCGCCGCTTAGCATTATCGTAGAGGATCCACGTCTCATCACAGGTCAAAATCGTGTGGAGGAAATCCTTCTTCTTGAATCTGGAGAGCAAGGACACACCAATATCGTAGCGCCTAGACTTGTTCGCAGTTGTGAGTTGGTGTGGCACCCAACGGCCGTCCTTGTGAATCCGTCCAAGCTTGTGCAGGTGCTTTGCAATGGCTTGCTGTGTTATTCCGAGTTCCTGGGCAAGCTCTGAGTGTGTACGACGGGGATTCGCGTCCAACACTTGTTTCAGTTCCTCATCGTCAACTTTCTGTGGCTGTCTTGGACGTTATGCATCACGCAGATCGAAATCTCCCTGCTTGAACCGCTGGAACCACTTCTTACACGTACTGTAGGACACAGCAGTCTCACCCAAAGCAGCAGTGCCGCGGAAGCGCATTTACTAGGCTTCCACGGCACTTTTTTAGCTGAAACGCGAACAGGAGGCAGTGCCTCAAATGTTGCTTCTCGAACGACATTGATGTCACCGTCAACCTTCGTCCCTTCTGTCACTACAGATGTGAGCGGTTACGGTTGCCTGGAAACCTGTTGGATGGCGCTGCAATCAGCCATTATCGCGCACACAGCTATTTGCATTTGCCGACAATCTGTGATCGCTTGTGATTAGGGGCCGAGACTTAAGTTGCACACCTAATAATTTCTTCAATATAAAAAAGAAAATAGTCCATTAAGGGAGAGAACTAGGTTTCATTGTATTGGTCATTGAGCGCAACGTTGCCATCTGCGTATTCAAAAAACTGGATCCCACGATGAACGGGGGTATGATAACGTTTCATTATGAGGACACATCATATTCAACTTGCAACCTTGCTCGAAAAAGAAATATGAACTGTCTCTGGAGCGCCTGTTGTGCATAATGAATACCGTGAGTCTGTATATTTCCTTGCTTGTTTAGTGATAAATCATGATAATAGCTTTCACCGAAGTGCGTGCATACGCACAATTTCGTAATAATGACTGGACGAAGTTTTAGGGTAAATTTGCGTGAAATATTCAGTATAATCATGAGTTTGGCTACAATGCGGCTCAAGAAGTTGCAGCAGAGATTGTGATACGGAGCAGCCAAAGAGCAAGTCTAAACATCACCCGTAACATTACAAAAAGTATAGAAAATGGAGAATTAGCTATCTCAAATCTTTTGTGCGAACTGCCCATGCAACACGCTGCGTTAAATATCATTTTCTCTTTTCACATTTATAGTTTGGTACACCTGAGGCAAAATTACAGCAGGTGGATGAGTTGTAGGCACAATAACCGGTAAAGGATTTCCGGAGTAAGAAAACTACGGTTTTTTTTTTCGGAAATGTGCTTCCTGCAAGTGGAGAGAATTCCTTTTGCCTGACACCAGAAACGGTGCGTGCTCGAGACCGCATTGGGCACTTCCTATTATACAGTTGTTGTCACAAGATCTAGGAACGCACGGAGTAGTGCTGATTTTAAATTACTGAAGACAATCTGGTTTCTGTTGTTTACTGAAAGACGTGAGCAAATCTGCTGTAAACTTTATACACTGGTGTGCAAATATTAAGGACGAAGAGGAGAAATTAGCATAACAGTGGAACGAGCAGGCAGAACGGACCGAAAGACCGTTCAGGAGATAGACTAGGGTCCGGTACGGTAGGACATGCGCATATATGCTGCATGACGTAAGGGCGGGGGGTGTCGGAAGGGTATAAAGCACACGGGCGGTGTACGCTCAGCAGTTCGGTGAAGGCTATTGCACGGTGTACATCGGTTTGAACGACGTCGAGTTGCTGCCACCGTGTGATATGGCCAAAACGCAATCCAGTAGACGACATACATCTGGATGACTTTATCCGAGGTCGCGTCATTGGGAAGTTGGAAGAAGGTCGAAGTGTGACTAGTGTGGCCGAGGAGTTCGGTGTCGCTCATAGCATCATTTCACGAGGTTGGAGAGCATTTCAAACGACAGGAACAGCTGTCTGAGAGTTTAGCAGTAGTCTTCCACGAGTAACCACGGCGGCGGACGACCGCTTTATTGTCCTACAGGCGAGAAGAGACCGACGGCAGACAGTGGGAGAAATCTCAAGGCACACGCAACAGACAACTTGACGTCAGTTATCGCGTTTCACTGTGGAGAGGAGGATGCACAAAGATGGTCTATTTGCAAGACGACCAATACGGTGTGTGCCATTAACGCCTGCTCATCGGAGACGGCGGTTTCTGTGGTGCCAGGAACAAAAGAACTGGACACATCAGCAATGGGGTCGAGTTCTCTTTACGGATTAGAGCCGATTTAGTCTGACGAGCGATTCTGGACGTATACACGTCTGGAGAGAGCAGGGAACACGCAATTACACCTCCAACATCATCGAAAGGGACAGGTTTGGAAGTGGCGTAGCTCTCGTTTGGGGCGGTATCATGCTTGGTAGCCGTACTGACCTCTACATCTTCCAAGGAGTTCCAGTCACTGGTGTGCGCTATAGTACCGAGGTTCTCCTGCCTCACTTACGTCTGTTTAGAGGTGCTGTGAGTTCTGAGTTCCTCTTCATGGACGACAACGCTACACCTCATCGTACAGTGGCTGTCGCAGAGCTGTTGGACAGTGAAGATATTCAACGCATGGATTGGCCCGCAAGGTTCCCTGACCTAAATCCAATCAAACACACGTGTGGGACATTCTCGGAAGACGCTTGGCAGCAAGTCACCAGTCGCCAGCAACGATTCCGCAGCTGCGATTTGCGCTACAAAAGGAATGGGCCGCGATGCCTCAATATCTCCTTTACAACCTCGTCCTCAGCATGGACAGACGTTGCTAATTCTGCAATGCAGTAAGGGGTTATCATATCTCCTACTAAAGACTGGATTTTTCTTGTCAGCCGCCTGTCACATCACATGGACGTTTCTGTCTTCTGTCCAGTTGTGCTCGAAACTACCTTTTCAATAAAGTGCGTTTGTATCCTTTGGTTTCCTTGTTTGGACGGTTTTGCTCACTTGTCCCATACTCTTACATCTTGGTTATCTTATGGTAGATTTGTGTCGATGTGGAGCACTTCTGCACGACGTTACATTCGAAAAACCGTTGGGTCCTTAATTTTTGCACGACAGTGTATATTCGATGCAGGGTGAGAAGCTGGCTTACTGGCAACACGCAAGAAAGGATTAACTCGTGACAATGAAGGCAACAGAAGCTTGTATAACTCGTTATAATTCTTACGGAAATTTAATAATTATTTATTTGAAGATATACATCAGGAAATCAAATTCAGAACTGCGCTTGGCTAGTGGGGCATTTTATTAGGTATACATTTATTTCCTCTTTTTAAAATAGCAGTTATCCGGATAATTGATGTATACAGAACGCGTTGATCTTTATCTTGACCGAGATCAGATTCTAACCAACGTGATCAGTAGAAGGGTTACATTTTTAGCTGATATCCAGTGTAAAATAGATATATGTATCTAACGAATTAAAGATGAAGATTGGGAAAAGATTAGAATAGGTTAAAATTTTAAGCATGTGCTACAACAGAGGAGCTATTCAATGATTAACAACGATCATTTGGCCACTTATGGATTACAGAGATCGTACTCGATACCAGGAATTTAATCGGGCAGTAATATTTTTCTGTCAGGAGATTTCAGTTATGCTGATCATGCAGTTTTGAATTTTCAACCATTAATGGACATCTTTCTAGTGAAACGATCTTTTATAAGATCTGCAACATCCACAACCTAACCCGTTGATACTATACAAATTAGCAGCACAAAAATAACGTGATGCAAAATGCTATTTTTCCGGACCTTTTAATAGAAAATAGGCCGTTAATATTTGGAAACGTGCTCAAGACGAAAACGTTTGGTTAAGAAATTAGGAAAACATTCATCCAGAGACGTTTTAACTATATATGATGATACACTGTGTGACATTTAAATTGCAATACACAAAACATCTGTCTATTTTGGAGAAAACTGGTGGGAAACGGAAAGCTGCGAGATATGCGAATCATTCCATTTACAGACCAGTTGGATCCAGTGGGTTGACGCAATAAGACAGGAAACGTCCCCGCTTCGATGAAACATTGCATGAGTTGCATTCAGTAGAATACTGAGAGATTCCACATAGAGAAGGTAGAAGAAACGGTACCCATAACGAAGTGTCAAGAAGATGTGCGTGTGTGTGTGTGTGTGTGTGTGCTGTATCTTTAGCTACAAAGATTCATCACTGGGCTCCAATGAGGCGGGATGGTAAAACCCTCCTAATGTGAAACAGGTCCGCAGCAATCACATACGTTATTCAAGGTTAGCAACAGTAGTTCTAATTTTCTGCATACCATCATCAGCAAGGACAGGAAACACGCCTGACGATAAAATCCAGGAAGGACTGATAACCCGACAGACTTCGAATTTACCAACCCCAACGCTGGCACTGTGGAAGTATAGCCTAAATGCGTATCTTAATGCCAGGAAATAAAATGCCATTGACTAAAACTTGGAGGCTTAGCTTAAGTGCTCTCTGTCAGAAGGAAATTTAAGATCGGCTTCCTCACCAAATTAAAAGACATGCTATATCCTGCCGGCTTCCTCAGAAAGGATTCCGTGGAAGTCGTCCATCGAATCTCCTTTCTCTGACCGTCGGTCATCAGATACAGCATCTGGAGTGGTGCCAACCCCCATGTAAACTAAGAATATGATGACATCGTGTCATCTTTAGGGTCTGCTACTTTTATTGGTTAGGAGACGATGATATATGCACTTTTGGGAAAATGAAGTCCACGCTCAGAACCAACCCAGCAAAAACAGTCTTGCTGGCCCAGCACTATGTTGCCGCTGCCGAACCGTCAATAAAATGTCCGGGCGGCCAACAGAAGGGGTAGCAGTACAGGTTAACAGCTGGCCAACAGTTGGCACCCCATCAGTTGTCATATGCCACAACAGGGCCATCAGTTGTCCATCACAGGCAGTAACTGCCACAAGTGGCTCTTCGGCGGCCCTGCAAGCACGTGCCAGAAATGATGGCTAGCCTAATGTTGTCCGCTAGTTTGACGGTAGTGGCAGCCGGCAACCACGTGACGTAACTGGTGGCTTGACAAATCTTGTCCGTCAATTTCCCAGTAGTAGCCATAAAAAATATCAAGGATAACGGCAATTTCCCAAACCTACAACTTTTTTTTTCTTTTCTACTCTTACGAAACTTGTGAACTACAGCACCCCGCTGGGGAAATTTTCTCAACAGACCGGAAAAACGCCCGTTTGGATACGAACCAGGGCCGTCGGCGTGGGAACTGCGCTCTCTACCGACCGTACTAATTTGCCACGCACGAAAGTGTGCTTGAAGCTGTCTGTTTTGAGCTGAATCTGTAATCGAATGGTTCCCTCATTCATTTTACAATATTGCGAGGTATTTTTCATAAAAGTCAGTTTCATATAATTAATAAATTTATTTTTTCAGCGTAACGATAGTTGGGTTTTTTTACCTTAAGGGAACTTTACTCATTTTCAAGAAGTATACACACTTAGAGTCGCTTTCCAAAGTTTTGTACTGTCTTTGTCGTCTTGATAGGAGATTGTTGAATTAATATATACAATGTGTTTACCCGGGTTCTTGTCACATTCTGTTACATTTTTAACGTTGTATCTTTCCTTTCCGTTGTCCGAAGCTACATTTGTTTTAAAGAGGAAAGATATTTTATTTTACTTCTTGTTATTTTTAGAAGCGAATTCATACCAGTCTTGTGTATTCAACCCATATATGAGTACAATATATCCACATAGCGTTGCGCTTTTTTCTCTTTCAAATAATTAATAAATTTTATACGCGTATAATTCTTTTTTTCCCGACAAACGTTTTATTAATGGTTTTCCAGGACATTTGTTTCGAGCGGTTTCAATTTTTTTCTTGTTATTCACCCACTCCATTCCATGAATTGTTATTCATGGGAATGGAGTGGGTGTGTTTCATTGCTGTAATCTACTATTTCATGGCTTAATCTGATATCTTCGTCGACGTGGGATTTCATTTGGGAATTAATTAGCCTCTCTACATACGGATTTTTTTCTTAACATCCACTAAAATAACACGATGGCGATAGCATCGTCTTCAACTAACTAGGACCATGATGGACACAGCAAGTGTCGCTCCTGTGCATGCGCAGTACCGTTGCTTCCACCTGCTGTTAGGGTTGAATTGGCGGCCAGCAACGGGCAACTAGTGGTACTTGCTTGGAGGCCCACAATTCACGGCGATGCTGCAGGACCATCAATGGCTCGCCAACTGATAGCGCTGCCACCAACGGACCGCTACCGGGCCGTGAGCGGCAGATTTCAGCCAGCAGTGATCCATCACTGCCATCTGGTGGCCAGAAGTTTTCCAGCACTTGTGTTTTTGCTGGGAAGTGACGCCATCGAACAACATAATACCAAACTAGCATTAGTTGTGCTTTCGAGTGCCGTTAATTATGACACATGGTCCTTTCTTGTGTGATTGTAGAAAATTTCACTGTGGTACGCAACACTTATGACGTCCTGAGACTCAAAGACTAGGTTGCCTCTGAAGGGACCAGGCGTTTTGTTTCAGCCCCTGGAAGCATTCCACTCACATGATCCAGAAATGTCTACCACATTTCATATCAGTCCCGGAGTAAGTCAGGCCCAAGGATTTATCTCGCATCGAAAGTGTTTGATATATGGTAGGTCATCATCAGCATATTCTTCCACAACATGCGCAGAATAACCCCACTGAAAAACCAGATCCAATTGGACAGAGGGATTCAATTGCTGACAGATCCAATTGGACAGAGGGATTCAATTGCTGACAGATCCAATTGCTGTGCTTCAGGTAGCTGTACCACCTTATATCGTTACTGGATGTGATGCTAACTATGGGGTAAAATTGGATATGGTGTTAACTGTGGGGTACTTACAAGATATTAATTACTACTATGTATCGTTCCATGTGTGGTACAAACAGGTGGCTTTGTTCTTTACCTGTGATCGTGACACACTCATCGGGAAAGATCTGTCTCACCTTTTATACTAATATAATTCAAACAACACTTCGTCTTCCGGGTAGTATATTTCCTATGACAGAGAATGTATATATATTTCATACATGATGTTTTGCCAGTAAAAGAAAGTGTAGTAGAAAAGCTTAATTCGATTTAACCTATCTTAATAACCGATCAAATATTAAATTGCAAGCATTTGGAGCATAAAAGTTTGAGACCAGGTTCTCCAGAATATATTCGTCCCCATATTTTGGGTAAAACCTTTACAAAATCTTGCCCATTCACACTTACACATGTGTTAAATTCGTACCGCTAAAGATACCAGTGTCATGTATCTATACTGGTGTCCAAAATGAAAGTCTGGAAAGCATTCGCAAGGATTTATCCTTGCAAATGCTTTGAAGAAGAATATACAACAACAGGTAGACACTTTTGATATTTAAAGGGTAATAAACATTTTATAACAGACAAATATATACACATATTTGCTTATGCAGGGCCACATCCGTAAAGGTCACCAAAGTGAAATTGAAGAACTTAAGCTCAAAATGTCTTAATAATGAATGTGATAACCTCGTACGGACAGAAAATTCTCTCAAGGGTGATACACACTCATCACCAGGTTTTTTATGAACTCTGCATCCCAAGAATTTAATTTCTCGATGACGGCGGTGTATAGCTAATGAGGGCTTTTAGGAGGGGACGACGACGAGCTGCTACATATCGTCCCAGATCACTCCAGGCATGCTCTACAGTGTCCTGAATCGAAGGTGGCTGGCCGTTATATAAGCCGAATATCCTCACTCTGCAGGAAATCGTCGAAAAGCTGAGCCTTATCATCCATTAAAAGGAACTGAGGGCCAACGGCTGTACGAAAAAGTCTGACATTGGCTTGTAGGATTTCGCCCGTAGAACGCTCTGGATTCAAATTACCTCCTGCGAATACGTGAAGTGCTGTGCGTCCGTTGAACATAATGCCACTCCACACAAGCAGATCACCACCTCCGAAGGACTCTCCTTGGCGGACGTTTCCACGATCTTTTCGTGTTCCTTGTTCCCTCCAGATTAAATACCTACGATGATCAGTTTGTAAACTGAATCTATACTCCTCTGGGCTCCAATAATGATGTTTCCTTTAACAGTTCAAGCGAGCTCTCCTGTTAGATACGGTTAGCGGGACACAATCCGTGGGTCTACTGGCATACAGGCCAAATGCACTGAACTTTTGATATATCGTTTTCCTTGATACCATAGTTCTAATCGCAGTGAATACCTCCGAAGGCAATTGCCAGGCTATACAGGACCGGTGACGCCGTGCACTTAAAGAGACAAAACGGTCCTCACAAGGTGTAGTACGCCTTGGACGACATTTTCCAGGTCTTTGTGACACCCCACCTCGCTTAAAGACTCGCTTCTATAACCGTGCAACAACCACTATGGGGTGAATATACCAGTCCCTTGTGACCTGGGCAATAGACTGGCCTGTTTCTAGTCTTTCCTATCCCTCGCCACCATACAACATCAGATACACGTGTACGAAACAAAAGGAAAGCATTTGCAGCCAGCAGAACGCTTCTTACCAGCATTGTCAACGATAAATGATCCTGCCACTCCCCTGGTATGTAAATCAATTTACTCGTTGGATAACATTTTGCTCACTGACGTGCAAGGGCATTCGTTTCTCGTATATATTTGCATATTGTTGGTTCGCGTCCTTTGCGTTTATTGTCTTCCACCAGAACGCGTCCGTCCATTTGCGAAATTTTTACCATGGAAACCAAGCTGCTAGCTGCCAAGAATTCTTGGACGACACCTGGATGATATTTTTATGGGTTTGGCGGAGAAACATTAAGTGGTCCTTGTTCTAAATGAACCATTGTGAGTTGTTATTCTAAAAGAATTATCACGATTATGTGATCAGTTTTCCTGGTGTTTGTGTAGTGATTTCTACTAAAATGTGAAAACCAGGACGCCCTCCACATGCGTTCTTAGAAAGATTTAAATCACGGTAAGTTTAAGACAGTTTGAAGAGCTGAAAAAGGAAAAATACGCCGTAACATAAAATGGAGGCAGTGTTGATTAAGAACCCTTTCGTCCTATGATTAATTATATTCTTCTTTTCGTTAATAGTGGAATATAATTTAGTGTCTTTGTCATCGTATGAATATTCAGGAATAAATAACTGGAGAGAAGTAATCCAAACATAACGTCATTATTATTTCTGAAGTCTGCCGATTATGAATGCATATCTACCGTGGCAAAGCACCGATCTTTTTGTTGTTTTAAATGTAAGGTAGTTCTAATGCTACACGTATAGTGCTCATTATTGGAACTCGAAGCACTTCAACAAAATACATATGTCCTGTAAACATCGTAAAATTTCATTGCCTTCTGTAGATTATTTGCTCACTATTGCATTCCGGAATTTAAGTTTGGACATAAGTCTCTTTTACAAACTTTTAGGGTCATGATCTGCACGAAAAAAGTTCCATATCCTTAGAATGTGACAAATAAACAGTGGCCAGCGGGAAAAACAAACATGCTTTTATTCCTCGTAGCAGGAAAAATGAAACTGCCAGGATATTTATTCCTATCATCTGAGGTCTCGAACGTAAAAATAATTTTTTAAACCCGACCCATATGTGCTAAGATATAGTCTGCTGACGGACGAATGTAACAAATGACGCTAAAGACACGAAGTTATTAGATCAGACTTTTTATGCCGGAAATTATTTCGAGACAGTTTGTAAATGAAAGCTGCAAGCATCACTGAGAGAGCCATTTGAAGTCACATAATTTCTGATTTATTCAGAACTCTAAAAGCAAGCTTTCACACCGTTTCAATATCTCATTTCTGATTTATTCAGAACTCTAAAAGCAAGCTTTCACACCGTTTCAATATCTCATTTCTGTTTCTTGTTCTAAGTCATGGGACAGAAATTATGAAATATTAATGCCCCGCTTGCTTCCAAACCTTTGCTTTGATGAACGCATAATTTGTGTACGCATCAATAGACGGTACATTTCCGACGATCATATTACTACTTGTGTTTCAGCACATACGTTGTTTGACATTTAAACCCTTTTGGAAAGCTTTAATACCATTGCCTTTATTCATAACGTTATGTTCGGTTTAAATGGAAGGCAAGCGCAGTTAAATTCCCGTGCGGCCTCAAAATCTTAATGAGCCATTTTTTATCGTTAAAGGATCTACTATCGCTTAAAAAGGTAATACTCAAACTGAGTTAGTCAAAAACATATTGATCGCAGAATTTTGAGGCTTATTTTTCTATGTTCCCTAGATGCATTAAAACCATGGCATTTGTGGAAATATGTTTCCATGAATTTAGAATAGAGTTATTAATGTTAATAGCTTACGTATGATTACCACTAAACCTACACAATGTATAAGAACAATGAACAACTAAATTATCCATCCAACGAATAACAAAATATTTCAGAGTCTCCATGTTCTGTGTTTCAAATTATGGTTTCCATACGTCTAGTTTTCAAATCTTCCGCGGAACTCATATAAAATATTTCAGATATTTTAGAACGTGAGGCAAACAAGAAAAGAAAAACACAGCATTTTAGAGTTTGTATAAATATGTCCATTTAGGCTGAACCTTTTGCCATTTTCTTTTAGTTCGTAAAATATTTCTAGATAATCTTAAAAGTGAAAGGAAATGTGAAAAACAAAAGCTCATTGTGTTTGCAGAAAGAAGCGTTTTGCCTTCAATTGCACAATACTGAGTTACATTACTCTGCTCAAATGAATTAGCACAGGAAGAGATATTGTAAGGAAAATCATGCTGGACTGACGTTGTTGAATGTAAAATATTATTTTTATGTAAGATTCAGTAGAATATTCAGGAATATAGGTAAGATAAAGCACATTAACGAATTTTGTCGCAACGTAGTAATTTAATGCATCGTAATATTCGTACCACGAGTAAAAACAGCAAGAGGAGAAATAGGCAACGTTGTAAAAATGCTGCAACCTCGTCTGTGTTATAATTTGTTTTGCCTCCAGAGTTTTGAACCTATCAAGCAGCAGTAGCAAAGAAATTTTGGTACAAGGATTCGAAATTCATTGAAAACTGGACGACTTTCGTTTTACAGAAGATATTTTCTTTTGGTATCAACATTTTCATTTCCCAGCACCCAAAGGCGGTCAGGGATCTTAACGTGTATCACGACCCTAGATGCGAGAAGCATTTTACATCCCCCTTCCCCTTCTGAGTTCTTTTCGTTTGTTTCTTTCTCAATGGAAGGTAACACCATGTTGCTTGCAACCACGATAAATTATCACGATTCTAAATTGCACAAAGAATAGAAGATAATGGAAAATGCAGGTACGATTCCAACCTATTCTGAGCCAGATCATCCCTAAACATTCCACTTTTCATTACTTGAAGTGGGTTGGGTCCCCCAGTATTGTAGTGTGGGCTTCTCTGACTCATTACATTTCTCAGCCCAGTTTCGGATTTGGGGTGAGAGGTGAATTGCGTTTCTGTCCCTCCGCTGATCGCAGCATGGACCCATTCAACTTCTTGTGCCTCGAAACCGTGTCCGTTTCCCCGAGCTTTCATCATTCACCGAAGTATGATTACGACAGGCTTGTAATGGTACCAGAATTTTTCTTTTGGGGTCTACGGGACTAAAGGAAATTTAAAGATTGATGTTGCTTTTAAGGAAATGTATTGGTTCCACTTCTTTTACTTGAAAAGGAAGTGAAAACGCTGCTGTCGTCATTAGTACAGTAAGGTAATCTCTACAGTAGGTCAATAGTAAAGTGAAGTTTGGTATCTTAAATTCTTGCAAAAATGAACGATGTGCAGGACTCTAAACTGCAGAGTTCTTATCACCGTTTCGAACGGTGTTGTATTTTGATATGATTTTTAACGCCTTTGCTCATCATGTGCAGCAAAACATTCGTGTCATTTTGATACAGTGTAGTAACCATTCGCCATTTTGATTGATTTTTGTTACGCCTTGCGCCTATGACGTTAGTATCACAGTCTCGTTTTATTATGGCAGTCCGTGTTGCATTTTTGGTGAAATTTCAGAACAGGTTTTTACGCTTCCAAAGTCCTGAAATTTCAAGTTGAATCAAATGCGTGCATTTTATAAAGCAACAGAAAAGACATGATCCGGTATCTCGTAATAAGAAAATTTGCCAACATTCCACAGTTACAGGCTTCTGTTATCTAGCTTCAGCCAAAGTGATCGAAAATGCACATTCGTTTTTGGCTCATTGTAGAACGAAATCATTGTTAGAATGAAAATTAGGCGAAACGGATGAATTCAAACCATGCGCAACATAATCACTGATGCGCTCTACTTGCCTAAACACACACATTCGCTTTCTGCATGCTTTTCAGTGCTGGGGAAAGGAGAAAAAGACGTCAGAAAAAAAATTTACTTGGGAAAAAAGACAGCACTACTCACCTTGCATTTCTTTCAAGGAATTTCCTCTTTAATTCTCTGTTACGAGCAATCTGTTTTTGAGTGAGGATAATTCCGTTGTAATCTCTGTTTCCCAACATGAGATCAAACTAAACAGAAACTTATAACGTCTGCGTCGTTTTTATGGAAAACTGAAACGAAAGTCAAAAGTTGCAGCGCATGTAACACATTATCGAGGAACATACCTCCAAAAAAAAAACTCATTTCTTAAAAGTCAAAACAAAATAAGCGGCAAAATGGTCAATCTCCCTTTGGAAGCTTTTCTCTTTGAGCCGATAGAAAAAGCTGGAGAGTTTAAATACTTAAGTCTGAGAAAAAACAATGTCGATAACCATGGTGATAAAAATGCATAAAACTGCCACCGAACAAAAATGAAAGAAAAGAAGTGGAGAAACCTGATGAAATGCTGCAAAGAGAACTTTTTCGGTACAGAATAAAAAATCCGGGCATTTGCTTTAAGAGCAAACCTTTTTTATTTTTTGTAAAGCGTATGACTGAAGATCAAGCTTGAGTAAATATACTACTTTGAAAGAGATTAGGTGCCACTAAAATATTAAAGTCAGTCTAAAGAAATGCATCGCGGCCAGCAGAACGTTCAAACAGCCGTCCTGCAGAGGGGATTTATCATAGGGTCCAACGTACATTTTGTGTTAACATTTAATGTCATTCATGGCGTTAAATTTTAAGAATCGTCGAAAGCCTTCTTTTAAAGAAACTGGTTTCAGTGAAGAGAGAACACCCATGCCCATGAAACAAGTATGACAACTTTGCTTAACTGGGGTTCAGAAATAAGTGGAACATGAAGCTCGCATGCTGAACAACTCCACCACGAAAACGGTCAACAGCCTTTCAGCGTAGTACGAGCATTGCAAATAAACGTTAAAATGTACCACTGAAGTTTGCTTCCAGTAAGAGAATCAGTCTGCTTCAGTTGCTACCACAGTACGCTGCAGCTGCTTGGTGTTAGAAAAAACACGAAATGAAATAAATATGCTTCATCAGCATCAACATTTTTCAATCGACTGCTGTATGAAGGGTTCCCCGAGTCTTTTCCGAAACTCTGTCTGGAATAATTTTCTTCCATGCCATTGCTTTCGAATTTAATCAACGTGTCTCCTCCATCATTTTATTCTTGGTCTCTTTCTGCCTTTTGTTGTCCAGTCTAGTAGCTTGGTATGAAGTCTAGTAGCACAGTTGACCAACGACGGTCAGTTATTCTAGAAATATGTTCAGCTCGTTTCAACAGTAAAACTTAAATTTGCCGGTGGCGTACTTGAAAACACACCCTCCCGCTCCGAAGTCGAATGTTATTCCAATTAAGCAACGCCGACAAGGTCTTACCACTGTTCCCCGCTATCTTGACATGTGCATCACATCTTTAGTACGTCACAAATATCTACTTCTCTTGAGAGAAACGGGGGTACGAAATCGCAAGTTTTTGGGTCCATGGAAAACCATGCTTGAAGTAACCCTCTGTAAATGAAGCAATTCTCACTAATTTCAGATGATGCGTGGAAGAAGCATCGCATATTTCTTCGAAGCGAAGAAAGAATTATCATTATTTCCTACGATGTGTAGAAGCAAAATAACACATTTTTCGGAGAATCTAACGGCCATTAGATCCATTTTTACCTTCGAGCGACAATGTAAAACCCAAATTTGCCGGTAGCAGGACTTGAACCTAAATATTCTGCTACGGAGCTGAATGCTCTCACAATTAAGCTACACCAAGAAAAGCTTATCACTGCTACTTGCCATCCTGCCATGTGCGTCACCTCTGTAGTACATCACAAAACCTGGTAGTCCTTACTTTGATCATGATGTCATTTACTGTTTTCATTTTCTTGATTCATGAGTTCTGTCCATATAGTTCTTGATCACATCAAGCATGCCTCTCTACGCCACAGTTATGCTTGTAGATGTCAAATTAATGAAGCACAAACAGTATTAATCGAAGTCAAAGAACTCACAGGAAACACTGCTTTCTCTTTTGATTAGAACAGACTACAAGTAAGAAAAATATATGTATGCCTTTACATGAAATATAAAAGGTGTAGTTCATGAGAATTTCCTAAAGCACCAAGAGAGGCTGAGTGAACACTGCCATTGCACGCTTCAGGAAGTACTGAATCAAAAACACTATGCTGAACTTTGAGGAAAATAAACTTCCAATTCTGTTACCAAAAAAATTTTACAAAACTTAATTTTGGTAAATTCCTACAGTTCATTTGCTCCTACCTGATTAAGGTTTCTCTTTTTTATTCCATTGGTTACGCACACAGAGCAATTTGAGTTACTTCGGTGCCAGATTTGTATCTTTTCGTTGTGACTGAGAAAAAATAATTTCTTGCTGTGTTTTTATTAAGGATATCGTGCCGAAACAATTTTCTGAAGCTTAAGATCTATGACTGAAACTCTCAGGCACAATTATGATTATCCAATTTTGACTTAGTAAAACAGAACCATCCGTCTCACCAAGAACTTAATATACAATCAGGGTTTTCTCTTACTTGTACAGATGAGCTCGCGAACTGCATCTTTGCAGGTAGTGAATACGATTTCAAAGCATAATCGCATTGCGAAATGTTGTAAACTACTATTAAAGCTTACGCTCTTTCCTGCGACTTCAGATTTCCATCATGAGAGTGATACAAACTATTTGTTGCTGTAGATATGTATCTGATTATTCATGAAATTTTTGATGTTGAAAAGAGGCCTGTAAAAATTTGTGAATCCGAAAAACTCTTTCACCACGGCTGGGAACTGTAAAATGTATGCACATGTTCCAAAGTCATGTACAAACTATAATTAAACGGAATGCATCATTGAAATTAAAATAATTACCATGTTCTGTCCATGGATGTACATGTTGACCTTCAGAGCCTAGAATCAAGCTTTACATTCTGCATTTCACACCATGCATGGAACTGCAAAGATAGTTAAAAGAAAGAATTAAATTCGTCAAAAATGGTTTGTTTCCATTTTAGTCGTTATGCCATTGCCAAATATAAAAACGAATAACCAATCAACAGGTAAAAAGGCTAAAATATTATTTCCGAACGCGGTTTTGCCACGTTTTTATCATCATTTTTCTTTACAAGAAATTAATATTCTATCTTGTAAAAGATACATTTATTTCGAAATGATTTAGATGTTTCGTTTAGATGTCTTCCTTGGGGTATGTGATAAAACACCAAATCTCGGATGTATTCATTTGTTTATGACATAGGCAACTCAGTTGGCTCTATCATGTGAATAAATAAGACCTATATTCCACATGTATTATGTGGACGAGAGGTGAAAGGCAAGCGCTGGAGACTGGGATTAGGCAGTAGTGATGTGTTTCAGCTATGGCGCTTACTACGTCCCTTCCGTCGAACCAGTGGCCCAAAATTTTGTAAAGAGACTGCTTACAACTATTTTAGTTGTTTATGGCAGTCGTTAAACCCGATGCAAAAAAAATCATAACTCCACCTAGCCGTTTCAATTAGGACAGCTGTTGAATAAATCCGTTAAAATAGGTGAAAAAAGTAGTTCTCTCCATGGATGTAGTAAGGTAACACTGGAGACTTTTGCATGTCTTTTTCATGTAGATATTTAGAGATATTCTAGGATAAGTACATATCACTCATAAAAAAAGTGTACTGAAGTAAATTGCCTTACATAGCGCTGACTTCATGCACAAATATACATCGATGACGTAGAACGCATGACAAAATATTGGGACAAATCTGTGTGTAGTTCATTAGTTACACCTCTATTATTCCGCTAGCATGAACTGAGCGATATGCCTCCTAGGATCGACTGGTCTTGTGAAAATTTCGTCGATGTCCTTTCGATGTTCGTTTTCCGAATCATAAATTTTAAAGAAGTGCATTGATGGGGAAATTGTTTTGTTTTTTTCTTGAATGTGCGTAAGAGGTGCACTCACGGAGTCAATAGCAGGTATGTGGGAAAAGTTTAGGGCATCCAGCCGTACACCTGATGTTATGAAAAAGGTCCGAAGAATGGGAAACGGTCAAAACACTGCAAATCAGAGAATGGCCCAGCACAGCCACGGGGTTGTCCTCCGTTGTTGTCCATAATGTCATTCTAGATAGTTACTCCTAACAGCTCCTGCATAAGTTTCGTGTCCACAAGCTGCTGCCTTGGCATGCAGTTGAAAAGCTAACAAATTGTCACAATCTGCTTGAGGGCTATTTGGCTTTGTTTGTTTCGAATGTAACCACCAACACGAACAACTCTTATTTCTATAAGCGGTCCTCTGTCCTAAATTTTAAATCAGTGGCTCCAAGAAGGGGAGAGAGTTATCGCTGTAAGAAAAACACACCGCTCATATCCCATACGTGACGTGAATCAGGGCGCTACTTATGCGCCTAGCCTGAACTAGCGCCTCTGACCACTCGGGCCCGTTGACGGCGAGGATTACTTGCCTGGAGAAAAGTAGAAAAATGTGGTCATGTTAGATGTGAGGTTCATCTAATTAAACAACAGCAACAAATGCCAGGATCTATACATATTACTGAAAAATCGAGCAAATATCCTACACCAACTTGCAAATGAAATGTGCCGAAAGTTTTCCCAAAGGTTTCGTAGTCATCCCTGGATACAGATGAAATAAGAGTTACTAGTCCATATGGAAGAAAAGAACGCCATACGTTCACTTCTACTATCAGACATACGTTTCGAGCATCTTGAAAGACCAACATCAACTATGGAGTTTCATTTTGTATTGTCTGTTAATGTCGATTTAATATTTTGATTCATCGTTTTCCTTTCACATTATGTTACATACATTAGCTCTTAAGATAATTTTACAATATGGTCTATATGTGCAATTCCAAAATATTGACCTCGTATGAAATAGTCATATTCTCTAGGTTTTTCTAAAGTTGCTTTAATTATCATCACAATTATCAGTAATGCTCACATACATATAATATCAGGAATAAAATAGCGTACAGATTGTCCAAAGCAATTCCTCCTGTGATATTTGGAGTACCACAGAAACTGTGTTCCCGACAGAGGGACCGATAGTAGTCTAATCTGTGCAAAGCAAGTGAAACTCTACCTGTTAATGAGCACAGGTGTGCAATATTCCAACTGAAAGAGAAGTAAGAAAGTCAAATTGAAAACAAACAAACATTTGTTTTCTATAAATTTAAAGTTCTCTCATGCAGGAAATTTCAATTTATTGCTGTCAGTGTCACTAATCATAACTTAAACGGAATGCATCATTGAAATTAAAATAATTAGTATAAAATAATGGTTAGGGCCTCTTCAGGTTAAAAGTGCTCATGTTCATTTAACTTTAAAGAACATTGTACATGGGTTTCTAATGAGTCTCAGTGGTATGAATAATGTAAAATAGAAAATATCAGTCCTTTAGCTTTTAGCGAGTCTTTAATGCGTGTCTTTTCAAGGCATTTTCTCAGTAAATCGTTTTTGCCAAGCGTCAAAGGGAATTACAAGTGCTGAAATTCGAGGTTCCGGCCTCAAGAGAGAAGAATTAACCAGAATCTGTGTCTCATTCAATACTTCACTCTAAGTCATATGCTTGAGGATATAACACCCCTAAACCCTTCTCGCGTCTGGGTCCAAAGTTTTGGTGGGCTTTTAATTATTTTAATATAGCCTAGGCAGTATTTTATTTCAATTAAGTATTGCTTAGTCATGAAAAAAATGAAATGCGGTGGCGTAAGAATGTATTGCATGTTTACCTTCCACTGTAAAACATTACAGATGCTGACTTGAAAATGAATGCCACTACAGCTACCTCCAGTTGATTTTAATCTATCTTCTTAAGTTATCCAAGTTCTGTACTGTTCTGTGCGACTGCAGCAAAATGAACCGTCCGCTAAGCAGTGCTTTCAGTATAATGTTTCTTCAGAAAATTATTTATTGAAATGCTTAAGTAATAATAATAAAAGCAAAATATTTAAACAATGATGCTTAGATATGATACAAAATTAAAATGATCTTTAGGTTTTTTTCCCTTTTGTACTAGGGGAGGCAACTGAAAATCCTCCGAAGATGAGACTATCTCCGCGTATGTGTACAAAGTTTATCGCTGTCACCTCGAAACACGAAAAGTTTAGTTAAAGCTGTTTCTAAAGAACTAGTTAATGTACAATAGCAACCAGGTTTCCCAAACGGCCCTGACATTTTAAATATTTCCAAAGTCTTCCTGCGTGAAATCTTTAACGCACACTTCTGGTTCGCTTCCCGGATGAAATTCAGAAAGTGCTGAGAGTTAATGAAATTTTGTACCTAATGCAAATTGTAAAAGCCGATAATTGGCTGCGGCTTTTGTTCGGTTTGCGAAAACTTGTGAACAGAGGCCGCTGAAAACAGCGGAGTGATTACAAAGAGAGGACCACTTCGAATACCACTTTGAGCGGTCCGCAAACAAATCTGTTAGGAACAAGAGGTCCACGCAGTTACACATCTGCATGACTGCTCACCACGCCACGTGCGCTGCAGCGTTTGTGCTGGAGAAGCAGCAGTAGCACCACCAGCAGCAGCTCTTTCAACTGGAAAGGAAAGGCATCGCACTGAATGAAATTAGCGATCGCCTTGGCCCTCCTTAATGCATTGCAGGCGCGTTTCATTAATAACACATTACACGTACAGGGGGATATGTAAATGTGCCACTCTGTCTGCAAACAAGAGAGAGGGGCCCTTTCCAATGTCACGACTCGCATTCACGCTGTATTAATGGGACATGCGCGCTCCAGTAGCAAGCACAATAATACGGAAGCCTAATGCAGTTGGGCAACTTTACCATCTCCATAACGAATCCGGTTGAATCAGCTCACAAAAGGCTGGCATTTCAGAAACTTGGGAAACATACTGCTCGTCGAAGACGAAGCGTGTAACCCTTGATATCTTGCGCTGAGTGCTTTACCAGATCAAAAAGGTAACAAGGATGCAACGGAATCGCGGCGTGAGAAGATCTTTGTCGAATTTGCATGCAGAAGCGGAAACCATAAAGTATAATTAACCCTGGAAACGGTACTTAACGTGGCGTAAAATATTGCTCTCTTACGGAATTCCGTTTACTGTGCTTTATGCTGGACGTTTTGTACAAAAGGTATGATAATACACGTTTAATTAACGGCAATGAAAGGATGGGAGAAGCGTTGCTTATTAAAATTGCCATTATGATGTCAAACAGAAATAAATATAAAGAAACTGGAAAGTATTACTTGTGACTCTTTTAAAGACAGTTGTAATTACACATTGATTATTCTTCCGCTACTACTGCTGTTGTCTTCACCGCTACAATTACTTCAGGAAAAGAATGTGTCATAACTATTTACTGGAACTGGGAGAATATAAAACACAAATAAGATTTCATTCAAAATATTTTGGAAGTAACGCATGTTGCTTGATTCACAGCTTCCCGAACACTGCAACCACGACCCTTAAATTATATCTGAATCAATTTATGCTACCCCTGTAATTATATTAATTAATTTTTACACCATTTGAAATGGATTTTCATATTTATACAAACAGCTTGGACATGCTTATGAAATTCAGGAGAGCATCAAAGAAAAAAATTAAGCACAAACCTATAAATAATTTCCAAATCAGTGCATACCCTGTTCTACTCACTTGAGAATAATTTTAGGCAAAACGATAATACTTTTTAGTATGTTCTACTTGAGCTCCCAGTTGAGTGATCCAAACTAATGGTATAGAACCGGTGAGCAGGCGTCTTTCAGCCAGGCTGCAGACATGTTCAAATGGGTGAGATCTGATTATCTCGAAGGCAACAAAAAGTATTTTGCTGGAAATCTTGGCGTTTTCAGAGCAGGAATCATTCTGCTGGAACATCACATTTTTCATATTCGTCAAAAAGAGTAGTGATTTTGATTTTTAAAGTTATTTTCTTTCTACATTTTACAGCTCTCAAAGTATTACAGCTGGATCTTGCGATGTGTGGGTTTTTCTTATATAATCTATTTCTCGTGCCCTTCCGAGCGTCTTTTGACCTTCATTCTTTATTCAAATACAGGCGCGTGCGCGCACCCCCCCCCCCCCACACACACCAAAAATAACACTCATACGGGAATGTACTGTAAATTATTCGTGCTTACAATTGATGAGATTAAGCAACCATGGAAAACGTCAATATCTACGAATAGGAATAAGCTGCTAAACAGTTCTGTGGTACTAAAATGACGTGGGTTACAACATTCCTAACGTAGGCAGGAATGGCTCGACATGTTTGCCGGATATTGTTCACGTCGGAGCTGTCGTGGAACTGCATTATGTCCTATGGTATACAGAATACTCTTGATATATTGAATACCAAAATTTGAATTTCGTAATTTAACTGAAAATCTCAAGCAAGAAAGATGATACCGAATTTTCGGTTGCAACGAGCATGTTGAATCCTTTCCGACAAGAATAAAATTTTTCAAAGTTATTCAAAGTTAATGGAGCCGGTTAGAAAAGAAGATCAATCGGATTTCTACAATCGATAAAAACATCCAGAAATAGGAACAGCTATTACTTCCACAAGCAGCAAAATGCGTGTTACCCAAATTAACAAATGGCGCACAAAACGTTTCTCATAGCAGAAGGAAGGTATGGGAGACAAATAGATTTTCAAGTCGAACAGTTAAAAGAAGAAATATAAAAGAAAAGTTTATATAAATCTACGCCATCTAGCGGAATAATTTTGCACAATGGAAAAGTTGAAAATGAGCGAAAAGTTTTCTTCATGGAAAAAACGCCATTCTAAAGAAAAAGAACCTTTCAAATACGACTCCTGGAAGCACAGATACCGAGAAAAATATTTTGCATTCTACGCCCCTTGCGGGACACCTGCACATCTATTCAAAAAGGATAATGGTCCTGACCTTTATTGTAGCAAATGGCAAACAGCAAAAAAAGAAATTTCTTAACATGATCTTTAGAAGCGGAGACACAGGCGCAAACATAAGTACACATACACCACATAGTGACAGAATTGAGAAATATAAAACTCCTCAATTACAAACCAAAAAGTGTTCCACAAGGTAAATGCTATCTGGTGTTAAAAGTGTTTTGTAAATAGCACACTCAGAGGCAGAGATATTGAGCAAAACACATTAAACATTTTTGCCCCCTAGTAGAAATATTGCGCGATATTTTTGGGGAGAAAATACACACGAAAAGTTTTCGTAGTCAGTAGTATCTGACCGAAAAATATTTTTTTAATCGAAATTTAACCACCGTAGATATTACTGTAAACGGAAATACAAACTTACGCCCTCTAGTAGTACACTTGTGAGTCAAGAAAAATTGGAAGTCATATGAGAAATATAAAACACAAACAAGATTTCATTCAAAATATAAACGCTCTCCAAAAAGAGAAGAATTTTTCAAATTGTACTCTTAGAAGCAGACATATCGACAAAAATAAGATATAAATCTACGCCCTTTGGCTTAAAAACTGTGCACTATTTCAAGCAGGAAGTATTCTCAAAAGGCTTTTTGTGAGAATACATCCTGCTTAAAAGAGTGCACAGTTTTTCAGCATTTGTTTTAGGAGAGAGATATCAATCCACGAACGAAAAAACATTTTCAATCGAGTTTTCAGAAGCACAGATTTTGCTGCAAATATCTCAGAAAAAGGGATAAATACTTACGATCCCTGATCGCCAAACGATTCTTTACCAAAAAATTATAAATTATATGCAGAATATTTTTCATTAGGAGCTTTATTCCGGCGCGGGAATAATTTTTCAAATCAGACTTTTAAAAGCAGAGTTATCGGGGAAAATGCAATTTACCTTACGCCTCGTAGCGGAAAATCTATGCATTACTTGAAAAAGAGACTGTACCTAAATCAGTCTTTAATATAAATTGGCTCGAAATAAAAAATAATTAACAATAGTAATAGTTAATCGGATATTTAGAAGCAAATACAGGAATAAACATTCTCACATTTGAAGTTTTTACCAACGCGAAAAGAGTTTTTCAAATCGGTCTAAAAGTTCCAGAGATATGGTGTCTATTGGCAGACGGACGGACAGACGGACAAATTAATGACATAAGCGCGACCTTTTCTTACAAAAGACTGTATAAAAATGGGTTATTATATAAAATAGTCATCTTTGCTTGAGAATATGTTCACAGAAGCGTAACAACGTTTAACTCTCTTGATACTAAATCATTGTCTCTAAAAATTTAATAATCGCTATTATCCATTTCGGTATTATCAATAAAATCGGCAAAATAGGAACCATTATTTACCGCGCACAGGCTTCGATTTCCATTAATGGCCCTGGAAAGCCAAATAAAAATATTGTACTAAGTTCGAAAATATGAAAAATATTTTTTCCTGTAGCGTTGTTGATAAAAAAAAAGTTTTAGTAACGGGTGTGCATATGAAATTACAAAGTATCGTATGTATATGTGGAGAATTGCAAAAGTATCATGAGATGACGGTGTAAAATGCAGGGTATCATCCGCAGCGCATGCGACTGATCAATTAAATCAAAATCATGAACATTTAAAACTTCACTAAACTAACACCTAGGCAAATTAAAGAGATGAATTTTCTGTTACGTTGGGGCAATGTTAAAATTCGCAGCCGCTAAGATTCCTAATGCTTTTTTAAAATAATTTCCGGCAAAGCTTTATCTTCTGGACATACACCGATGAGTCATTACATTATGACCACCCCCAGCCTAGAGAAATCGCGCCTGGAGAACGAACGGTGGCGCATGTGAAGTTCCCAGAGCAGTATATATACAACCCGAGGACCGGCTTTCGGTTAGTAGAGTTTTCGGAGTCATAATGGGAAAAGCTGCCGATTTATCGGAGTTTGTTAAAGGACAAATTGGAATGGCAAGGGCCTCAAAACTACGATCTCGGAAATGGTGCGGCTTGTAGAATGTTCACGTGCCGCTGTAGTGAGTACGTATAAAAAGTGGTGAGCAGATGGCCAAAACGACGAATCGTCGTCCAGCCGTGTGTCGTCCGCTGCTCATTGATGCCAGAGAGGAGAGGAGACAGTCGTGTATTGTTCACAGCGATCGCAGGGCCATGGTGCGATAAATTACCTGCAGCTACAACAGTGGTGATCAGGACAATGTGGCACGGCACACAATTCATCGCAGCCTTCTGCGTATGTCGGGTCACCATGCTCACTGCACGTCATCACTAATAACGCATGAAATGGGCCCAAGATCATCGAGATTGGATCGTAGCTGTTTGGAAGAAAGTGGCCTGGACTGACGAATCAAAATTCCTGGTGCATCACGTAGACCCCCGAGCGTAGATGCGCAGATTACTAACGGATGCTATGGCAGCTGGATGCACTGTTGGGCGGAAACACGGTGGCGGCAGTGTTATGCTGTGGGCGATGTTTTCTTGGGACACTTAGGCCCCATTATCCCAATAGCACAATCCCTGATAGCTGTCTGGTATCTGAACATCGTTGTGGACCAAGTTCACCCATTCATGGCAACTGTGTTACCTGCTGATGGTCGATTTATTACTGGGTCGGTCTTCTTCAAAACCCCCAAAAATTTTAATCATTTACAATGAAACCATCACTGATAAAAATGACATGGTAAACTATTTGAATGATCACTTTGTTGATACTCCAACAAATGTTGTTTCTCATCTACCAAATACAAATTCTCAAGGGTTACCTACCTATACTGGCCCACATACATGCTCAACGTACTTATTAAAAAAATCGAACTGAGTTAATTCATCACCTGCTACAGATTAATTGTAAGAATGGTCCAGGGAATGACGACCTTTAACCTAAAGTAAGAAAATTTGTAACATACTTGCTTATTACTCCTCTACTACATATAAGTATTTCTATTCTATTTACAGGTATTTATCCCGACTCTATGGAAATTGCAAACGTTACCCCTACTTTTAAATCAGGGTCAAATTCGAATCCTAATAATTATCGTCCAATAGCAAAAATTATCTGTATTTGCTAAAATTTTTGAAAAATTGTTATATACTTGCCAACTTTCTTTCGTTAAGAAATTTAAAATTCTCAATCATTTTCAATTTGGTTTTTTGGTTAATTTTTCTACAGAAATTGCTGCTTTACACTTAAAAAATAAAATTCAAACTCAATTAACTAAGGACAAAATTGTATTATGTCTCTTTATGGGTTTGTCTAGGGCCTTTGATACTATACAGTCGATCATGATATCTTGCAACATAAACTCTCAGCAATTGATATTAGGGGAAAGCTTTTAGACTTATTTAAGAATTATTTTTCAGGTCGCAAGCAATATATTGAGTTGGATCATTTTAAATCCAATTTGAAATCAGTTACTTCTGGAGACCGTCAGGCCTCAATACTAGCTAGCCTCCTTATTATTTAATATTTACATTAATGATTTTTGTATTTGCGCTTCTGACTCTGATATTATTTTATACGCTGATGATGCCATGGCACTGATATATGGAAATAGTACAGAAATTCTGACTCGACGATTAAAGGATTATTTTGTATTACTAACCAAACGATTAACTGTTAATAGGCTTGTTATCAATTATAATAAAACTAAAGTCATATTTTTCTATAATAATACAAGTTTCGCGTATCCACATAATACGATATCTCTTAATGAGACACCGATTGACATTGTTCAGACTTTTTTGAGAACCATTTTTCAGCATGATCTTAAGTTAAATACACACATTGATTATCTTTGTAACAAGATATCTAGGACTATAAGGGGTTATCAGTTCTGTAATGACAAACATTTCTCCTAAAATAATGATGCTGCTTTATTATTCTTTAATTCAAACAAACTTGCATTATTGTGTTTCAATCTAGGGAAGCACAACCAACTTTAATTTGAATAAACTACAAGGATTACAAAACAAATTCATTAGACTTCTTGAGCTTAAATTATTACACCATCGATATTCTAGACCTAATAATTGAACTTCTCTTACTCTCAGGGATTTTAATATTCTGTCAGTTAAACAATTATATTAATATAATGTTGGTAAATTGACGTTTAAAAGAATAAAAATGAATTTATATCATGACTTAATCCATTTTCATACTCTTAATCATAGTTATGACACCATAAATAAAGTCTTACTCTTCCTACGTTTCCGGTTCTTGAACGTTCCAGAACCTTCCTCAATTATTCGGGTCCGTCCTTTTGGAACTCACTCTCTAGTAACCCTACATCTATTAATGATACTAATCCTTTTAAATATAAATTAAAACACCCCTTACTAAATGTATGCTAAGTAGCTTACCTTTCCTGGTGGTGATTCACGTTTGCCTCCATTATTGTAATATTTGTGACATGCCAACTTGATCCTCTCTGTTGTATATGTATTATTTTTTTCCTTGTTTAGAGAAGAGGGCAGGCTAGGCTTTATAGGCCTTTTCCTTCTCCATCCCAGCTGCTTGCACTACAGTTTATTTCGTATTTCCTTTTCGATTTTATATTAATGTTGTTTCAACTAAAATGCTAATAAATGAAATGATGTCCATTACCAAGAGGATAATGCGCCATGCCACAATTCCACGAGTAGTTCGAGGAACATGCTGGGGACTTTTTGTTAATGCCCTGGCCTCCAAATTTACCTGACATGAACCCAATCGAACATCTGTGGTTCGACTTGGAAAAACGGGTTCGCTTTAAATCATCACCACTCCGAAATATACGGGAACTGGAAGACCTGCTGTTAACCGTATGGTACCCAGATACCCCAGGATACCTATCGCCACCACATCGAATCGATTCCTTGCCGAGTGGCCGTTGTTTTGCGAGCTAAAAGGGGTCCTACAGTTTATTAGTTAGGTGGTCATAATGTAATGGCTCATCGGTGTACACACATACAATTCTAGATTTTTGTAATAACCTTTAAGGTAGCTGGCAATTGTTAAGCCTGCTCAGTATTCAAACTTTGAGAACGATTAGCTTAAATGGAATGCAATCAATTTTTCGTGGCTTTTAATACAGGTTTCTTTTGATCACTTTAGCAGGTATGAGCAAAGCAAATATTAGGAATATCTTTTCCTTTCGAAGTATCTGGTTCATTAAAATACTTCTGGGAAAAATATGATCGAAAAGAAAGGACTAAGTCACTATTGAAGAAATAGTAATTTGTAATCTTAATTAGAGTGCTTATTCTGACCACCCTAATTAAGACTCTAAAAACTTTCTACGATTACGAAAATTGATAACTTTTTAAATAGCTTACCAAAGGTAAACCGTCATGCAATAACGAATATACACTGTCACTGCTTTCTAGTAACGTACTGAAACTTTTCTGTATGAAAACCACGACGCGGCAAGTGAATGTGTTGGTGTACATTAGAGCATCAGTGACTAATGAAAATTAATTAAAGTGTGATACAGAAAGTTTTAGAAATGAATCATAGAGAAGTGATTTAATTTTTAACTTTGAAGTCACCGGGGATTACGTTGGTAGGTAATTGTTCGATATAGAAGGTACAGACAGCTGCACAGGGATTAGGAATTTACTGGTAGGTATTTCTAGCTAATACAAACCTGTGAATGAACGTATGACATTGAAAAAAGCCGGGGCATAATTGTTATTTTCATGGCAGTTTCCTGACTCCAAAGTTTATAAAAGACTAAGGGGAGTTATACAGTACATTTTTTTAACGTTTGCGAAGAATATAGCCGTGTAAAGACAGTTGTTCCATAGGTTATAAAACTAAACGATCAGACCTTCAGCTTCAAGGCGACCACGAATATCGCGAGTCCTGATATTCAAGCAGTTTAACAGTTCTCCAACAACTCATCAATGCTTTCGTATTTGGTCCAAGCCGAAATTTGTTATACCTTTGCTAGTTATCTAGCATGCGTAAGCCTCGTTTCATTTTCCTTGTTTTTAAATAACCCAATGAATATCGAAGGCTTGGACGAGGCTTTCAACTATAACATGGAGACATTGGCTCCTGAGAACAACTGCATTAGAGTTGAATTACAGACACAATGACCCAGTCTCAACATGAAGGAAATTTTTGTCTCAACTACGTGTCCAGGAAGTCAGCGTGAATACAGGAGCAGTTTTCTTCAGAATAAATCTGAGGTGAAGCTCTCAATTGTGCCCTTCGAAGATCATACTTTAAAAAAATTCGATAAGCCTTGGAGCTATTTTTGTGTTCTTTTTATTTACCGAATTTCTTGAATACAAATGTTATCGTATTTTTGTTTTGTTGTCCAACAATGACAGTAAGATAAAAATTGGAAACTAAAATATTAAAGTGAATAAAAATTGGAAGTTGGATATAACTTTTCCTTTTTTCCCTGCGCTAAGTACTCTTAAGATTTTAAAAGTAATCATTTCTTTAGGTATATCTATTACTCTGGTGTTAAGAGTACCGCCAGAAAATAAAGTGCTAAACATTTAAAATTCGGTAATTTTGATCTCTAAAATTTTACAGGTTGTCACTTAAGTGACTAATAATGAAACAGAGACTAAGGACATGTTTGCAAGGAACGGTAATCCCTTTCAAAATCTTGAAATAACCCGGGGTCTGAAAACTGAATGCGTTAATATGTTACTGGTCCTTGATTCGAATTTCTAGAGACATGGATGTAATATTGTTTACATTGTTTTGAACAATTCTCATATGTCGGGCCCGTGTCTTCCACTTCAAGATTGGGAATCTTTGATGCTTTCGACAGCATCATCGCAATCGAAATGCAGGAAGTAACTTTACCTGCTACACTGGTGTACAACTAACGAATGATGCAACTCGGGAGGTAAAATTAAAACTGGAACAAGATAATGACTAAAATTCGATTAATATGACGGAGACGATGAAGTAACTGCTAACTCATATTGTCGAATGTTGCAACGTGCTCTTTGAGCTTGTTACCTATCAGAGACATGTTAGGTCTTCGTGTGATGTGTACTATATATTGATCGATATCTATGGTGCTGTCCCAGTTTTACTAATACCATGAAACTCAGTAAATCAAATCATGCATAAGTTGTGCAATGTGATAGCTGATTGATTCTAGCATTGCAATCACAGGACATAATCAGGGTTATGTTCAACCGATAAATAGTAATCGCCCAATGGGTATTTATCAACATCAATATCTCCAGGATAACTGCAATGTGCCCCCTGGTGGATATTCATCAATGACACACTCATCCGATGAATACTGACGTGTAGTTTTATGAGCCATTACTTAGAAAGCTAAACTCTCTCCCCGAGTACCCCGTTCATTTCCAGATGAGACACGCATACAGTGCTCGTTCTAGGTTTCTGATTCCTCCTCTGCCCTTACATGAGATAGTTTGGAATGATAGACGTATTCTTTTCAAAAACAGAGATGAGATAAGCTGAAATATTTACGATGTGTTCCATACATTACACTACCGTGGTCCGATCCGGTCGCAAAACACTATGGACTGATTACTTTAAAAGCCAAATACGGTAACAGTTTTCTTCCTCTATACAGACTTACTATCTTGTAGGATACATGTCGTTTATTTTTCATATGTTTCATTTATTAGTTTTATGTATAACCATTATTTTTTAATCTGACTCTCTGTTCCTGTTATCCAATTTTTTATAACTTATTTGAGGAACCTAATAAATTCTGTAAATAAAAAAATGTATTGCCAATTGTCATTTTGAAAGTTTGAGTAATGTTTTTTTTTTATTTTGATCATCAAGTTAAATCTTTATTCATTGTGAAGCAAAAACAGCTTAAAAGGAATTACTACGCATTGTAAAGAACACTGAGTCATTCAAATGAAGAAAACCCAATAATATAAAATATGTCTAAGTTTTTATCATCCAAACATTGTTTTTTATTTTGTAGAATGATACACACACGATATAGAACACTGTCTTTACCTATTTCCTTCATATTCAAAGTTGGTATTAATTGCAAGATATACAGCTATCTTCGTCTACAGTTTCAGTATGCTAATGTCTCTTAAGGTCTGCAAAAGAAGAACTTAACTGCAAGGCTTTTGTTTAACAAAATCGGTTTGCTAATAACTCGCTCATTACTTTTTGAGATAAAAATACATGGCTTTTTCTGTTAATTGACTAAATGAATAACCAAAGGCCCACCAGGGTTTCGTAGCCTTCCCGAGTGGTGCAGTTGCGTATGTTTTGTGAAAAGTTGTTTTGGTATATTTGGCAGTGAGCTCGTTTATTAATAAAGAAGTGTAGAAAGTTAAGCTTAAGTTCAGCCAGAAAATATTTCAATAATTTACATCCAACCACCAACGGTCTGAAATAGAAAATGTGAATACGTAAACATGCTCACTGCTTGTGTAGCATTTACTGAATATTCTCTGGCGGAAGGTGAATTTTTAAGCATCCGTCACGTGTTGCTTTCTTTGGATTAAGTGGCCTAATATTTAGATGAGCGCGTTTGTTCATCCTCGGATGCTTATGGTAAGTTTATATCTGTTGAAAACAATGATCACGGATTTTGGAACTTTAAACACTAACAATAATTTAAAACCGAAATATCTCTTCTGTAGCGTTCCTTTTCGTATACCACTTAAACCAAAAGATGGAAAATAAACATGTCTCTACATAAAGAATTGAATTTACGAACTTTAACTTATGTGCGCTTTTTGTTATCAATCTCACCTCGTAATTGCACAAATTACCAGGGTGATTCAAAAGTTATTGACGTTTTCTGACAGTTTATGAAAGTGTGTATAAATGCATTAAAGAAAAAGTTTGATATCGGAAAGAGAGTCCATTGTTCTCGATGGTCTTACACGATCGTAATGTCATCTCCTGAATTCGCCAGCAAAAATTTCTTCGGTTTCGTGGCGAAAAAATTTTGGACCCCAAGTTCAACATCGTGCATGTTTTACAACTGTTTCACGCGTACAAAATGTGTCATGGACCGGTATAAGTAGCAGTCCGAAGGCTGATGATCGGGACAATAAGCATGGTGTGGCTTTAGCTCAATACCCACCAGCACCTGTATTTTTTCCTAAGTTGATGGTGCACGATGAAGAGCAGCATTATCCCGTTGGAGGATAACTCGGTTGCGGTTTACCAGAGCAAGGTACTTTCTGCTTAAATCGGGGTAAGGTACATCCACTCCAACGTGCCACAGCACAGTTGCGCAGTAATGCTTCGGCCATCTGGAACCAATTCCCAATGAATGGGACCTTCAAAGTTCCACCATACGTATAGCATAATTTGTGCTTAAATCGTCCCCTTTTTAGGGCTGGTTTTGGTGGTTTTCTCGTGTCCAACCGCTGTTTTTTAATGTCAAGATTCCCGAAAAATATTCACTTTTCATCACATGTCATAATTTGCCTAAAGATACGGTCGTCCTGGGGATTTTCCTGCAATTGGAAACACACACGCGCACGTCGCTGAGCTTCATCAGGTGTCAGTTTATGAGGTACTTGTCGACAGTTTATGTGCGTCTCCTCGAGCCTGTTCAGTTTGCGAAAAAATGTGGGCTGAGGTATTTCCAGCTCATTTGACAGTTGTCAAGTGCTTGCACACGGATTTGACTCTACGGCTTGGGGTACAGATTCAGAATTCACCGTCGGTCTTCCAGCACGTGCTTTGTCTTTAACGCTGCAGTCCCAACTTCCAGACCACTGAAACCAAAATTTTGCCGTTCCTTCAGACAGTGCTGCTTTGCTTTCCACTGCACAAATTTCCTTTTCTATAGCTGCAGCGCTCAACTTCTTTTTAAAGAAAAATCGTAACAACACTCGGATCGAGTATTTATCGTCCGTAGCTTTGGACAGCAGAAAATGTTCCAATAAGTCATGGCAGCGTGTACTTCTACATATACTAACTAAACGGTACCGGCTTTCCGGTGTTGCGTTGTATTTCTCTGCCTAACGCATGCGCCCCACGTAATTACCTGACATAGGACGACTCTTCCAAACTTCAATGACTTTTGCATCACCCTAATATTTTTCTAAATGAGTGAAGTTATGAGATTTCATGAATTCTCCAAATAAAAAGAAGTGAATTTTAAATTGCACATACAGAATGCACTGAAATGACTACAAATATATTTATCGCCCCAGTGACGGAGGGATCACAGGCGTACGTTTCGGACTGGTCATTCGAGCTGGACCCAGGTTGGAGATTCGGATGAGATCATATCATATGTAGTGGCTTTTAGGAAGAGAGTGTCTGACTCCAGGTCTTAAACAACCCTTAGAAATAGGAAGCTAGGAGATTTGGCGTAGAGTGCCCGATAGGTAAGTGACACGGAAGCGAGGTAGAATGAGGGAGAAAAGAGGCCCTTATTTATTATGGGGGGAGGGGGTAGTACTAGGGGATCCGACGGCTCAAAGTGCTCACCCGACTCACGTCAGATATTTAGTGGTTCGAGCGTTCGTACCCGCTGGGATCGAACCTGGGGTTTCTCCGTGGCAGTCACGAACGTTGACCACTAGGCCATAAGCAGCCTTAGTTCTGGAAGAGGCATTCAAGTTGAGCTTATATTCCGGCCATAGCTTTCTCACCACATTGGAACTAGCGCCCCTAAATTAGGGACGGGCACTGATTATAACCCTCATAACTGCAGATGGTGGTGTTAATCCCCGAAACAAAAGAAAACATATTGTTATTATCTAAATTGCGATATACCACACTTTATTTTTATTTGCGCTCTTCTGTTATTCCTGTGTTTGATATATTTCACTAAATACATTTAACAGTTATAAAATTGTTGATGCGTTTATCATTAACTTAGAATTTCTATTGATAGCTAGAGAATGATGTTCAATCAAGCGCGTGTTGAAACTGTTACCTTGTACATATAACGAAATTATTAATTCGTACTAAAATTTGCACCTACTCTTAGAACGAAAAAAGATACTTTTGGCATCACGAGAGTGAGGAATTTGTTCAGTAAACTGTCAGCTATTTTTTGTAAATTTCGCAGAATCACAGACCAGAAGAAAAAAAAACCAGATGGGCGCAGTTCTGATTGAGCCGTCAGTTTGTAACGTATAACTACGATCGTTGGGTTGGATTTCAGTTTGGCGGCGGCTGCTTTCAGGCGTTCTCGATACACTCTAGTTCGTTTAGTTGCAGTCTTCTTGGGCTTCTTACATTCCTCATCACTTGTTCTTGTCTCTCGTTTTGACCTTCTGCACTTTGGCTTGCGTTCATTCTGGGAATTACGCGGTATTGTTAAAAATGTTAACACGTTTACACGTAAACAATTTTTTTTAATTTTAGTTTAAACCACTGCGATATGTTCTTTATATATTTGAATAGATCTTGTCGAGAGCTTTAAAACGTCACCACTGACAGCCGTTTTGCACTCACGGTTTTCGAGATAAACCCTATAGTGTCAAAAGTGTTCCCTTGTTCACAAGAAAACGATTCTTTAAATGTTTAGTTCAAACCACTGAGAAATGTTCTTCGTGTATTTGAATATATCTCTTCAAGAGCTATAACCATTTAACGACAATAACGCCCAAAACGCCCGTACATACAAACGACCATAGCTGCCCGAAACGTCTATTTAGAGTGAGTCAGATTTCCTGCGCTTACCTGCTTTTCAAATTTGCACGGTCTATGAGGAATCAGACGGTGTCACCCTCAATCATTATTGTTGTTACTAAACAAAAAAAATAATAAACCAACAGACAGTTTCGGGCTTTATGGTATTTAGAGTGATAGAAGATTTTTGGGTCATGGACATTAAAGGGTTAAAACGATACCACGCCCAGTGGTGTTGCGCTCACTGTTGCCGGGATAGACTGAGGCAAACGCGGCGGCACACCCAGAAATATTGTATCACCTACCCCGCAAACTGGGAGCGAGGAAAGCGTCGCGCGCACGATGTATTGCGCAGTACGCGAATTGAACTACATGCTGTTTACGTATATCCTAACACGACTAGTGTGCGGCACGTATTTTAAACGCTATAATGATTTCAATTGGGTCCTATTTTTGTCACAGGCGGTTGGGCGAAAGTCTCCCCATGCTATCGGCGGAGTTCGACGTAGTCCTACGTCAAAAACAATCAGTGTCAGGGATTGACCGTGGATAAACGTTACAGAGAAGTAACGCAACCAACATACAGAACAAGAATCCCTAGAAACTCAGTCGAAAGCAAAAAGATCGGAGTACAAATTTCATGAAAAAAAAAGGAACAAAGAGGAATGAAAGAATATGGAAACGAATTGAGGTGGAAGTATAGAGTACCACCCTAGTGGACGAGTGGTCAGAGGCGTAGGTTTCTGGATAGTCCGAGATGAGTCCGGTTCAGCATGGTTGATGCACTTGTCTTACGGTGAAGGCTTTCTCCCTTCAATGATGCCAGTGGCCGTAAATTTGTGGGTGGGCGTCAGCATATGGCCCTAACAGTAACTCATGCTGATCGTTTAACTTCAAATAAGAAAAAACGTATATAGGAAACGAAGTGAAAGAAGAAACAGGTGCTTATATATATATATATATATATATATATATATATGTAAAATAATATTAACATACAAGCAATCTACCCTCATAAACAAGCAAATATGGCCAAAAACCTTCAGATGAAAAAAAACAAAAAAAACTAAAGTGAATAACAAAATGACGAAAGAATGTAAAGAAAATATATATAAAAAACGTTTACTAAGAACTCCTGGATCACTTTTCAGGGAAAGACATCCAGAGGCCTTGAGCACACAAGTTCAGTTCAGGTTTCATGAGAATGCGAAAATCTCAAAAAGCAATAATGGATATCCAATTTGAATTTTGTGTTGTAAATTTTGATGCACTCTGTCTTCCCTACCTGAAGTATAGAAAATAAAAAAGAGTCACTAGGATTAAAATTGAACTATAAAATGAACTACAGTATAAAACACTTTACCAAAACAATAATGTTACATGTACTGTTGTATAAACGAAAAAGGAACATCAAAACGAAAACTGAGTCAAAATTCTCCCTACAAGATTAAAAGATAGTAACAGTAACATAAATCCTTCCACCAAACCCTTCATGACATAAACAAAGTCATACATAGAGAGTCGCGGTTAAGACGTATGTCATGAAGGGTTTGGTGGAAGGAGTTATGTTACTGTAACTATCTGTTAACCTTGTAGGGAGAATTTTGACTCAGTTTTCGTTTTGATGTTAATTTTTCGTTTATACAACAGTACATGTAACATTATTGTTTTGGTAATGTGTTTTATAGTTCATTTTTTAGTTCAATTTTAATCCTCGTGACTCTTTTTTTATTTTCTATAGTTCAGGTAGGGAAACAGAATGCATCAAAATTTACAACACAAAATTTCAAATTGGAAATTCATTATTGCTTTTTTGAGATTTTTGCATTCTCATGAAACCTGAACTGAACTTGTGTGCTCAGGGCCTCTGGATATCTTTCCCTGAAGAGTGATCCAGGGGTTCTGAATAAACGTTTTTTATATATATTTTCTTAACATTTTTCCGTCATTTTGTTATTCACTTCAGTTTTTTTTTAATCTGAAGGTTTTTGGCCCTATTTGTTTGTTTATGAGGGTAGATTGCTTGTATGTTAATATTCTTTTACTTACACTAACTACATCTAATACTTGCAGCATTGCGCAGTTTTGTTGTGGTTTATATTATGTTACATGAGTGAAAATTTAACTTTCCTATGCTATATATACATATATGTATATATATTCAGATATACACTGAAGTGCCAGAAAAATTGGTACACCAGTCTAATACTTGGTAGGTCCCCAACAGGAGCGCAGGACTGCAGAAATACGACGAGAATGTACTCCATCAGCTTCTGGAAATAGGCTGTAGGTAATGCACACCATACGTCCTGCATAGCGTTCCACAATTCGGGTGTATTCCGAGGTCTCGGATTCCTGTGCTCGATAGCGCGTTGCATGGCATCCCAGATGTGTTCTATCACGTTCAGATCTGGGGACGTGAGTGGGAAGGGCAACCCCCTAACTCAGATGAATGCTCCTCTAACCATAATGTGGCGTCCCGACACTTGTGTGGAGGTGCATTGTCCTATTGGAACATGCCCAATCCATCAGCATGAATGCAGGACATGGACGGGTGTACCTCGTCAGAAATGATGCGAACATAGCGTTGGCCGTTCACAGACGTTTGTATACGTACCCGGGGTCCCAGTGAAGTCCAGCTAAACACATCCCATACCATTACGGACACCCCAACAGCCGGTACAGTTCCCGGTTAACAGGCGGGATCGATGGCTTCATGGGGTTTGCGCCACACACGAATCCTTCCATCTGCCCGATACAGTTGGAAACGCGACTCGTCATACCAGACTTGTTTCCAGTCATCAAGTGTCCAGTTCCCGTGTTGCCGTGCCCAAGCGAGGCGCACAGATCTGTGTCGTGCACCCATCAAGGGGACTCCAGTTGGGCGGCGGCTCCCAAAGCTCATATCGTGCAAGGTACGTTGCACAGTCCGGACGCTGATGCTTGTTGAGGCTTCAGCATTGGATTTCGATGATACCTGCGAGAGTGTTGCACGTCTATCGTGTGAAACGATTCTTGACAGTTGACGATGGTCACGTTCACCCAATGTCTTTTTACGGCCACACTGGTATCATAGGTTGGAGGTTTTGCCGGAATTCTTGTAGTCACGGTACACGCTTGCAATGGTCGTCCGTTTAAATTAGAACTTCGTTTCTGCCTCCGAAATACTATGGCCCATCTCACGAGCGCCAACTATAACACTGCGTTGAAAATCGCTTAAATCGTTGTTACTTGTCATTCTCATGCCGAAAACAGCTCTGACAGCTGGCAAGGATATCTATCGCTTTATATACGCAATGGCGGACGCAACCGAGTTTGCGCATAGGTGACGTTGCTACGTATTTTGCATACGCTCGTCTGTAACAGTTTTTCTGGCACTCCAGTTTATATAGATATAGAAATATGTACCACCTGCCTAATAAACTGTAGCATCCCCTTTAGCCCGCAAAACAGCGGACAGTCGGCGAGGCATCGATTCGATTAGGTGGCGATAGGTATCCTGCGGTATCTGCTATCATAAAGTCAGCAGCAGGTCCCTGAGTTCCCATACATTTCGGGGTGGTGGTCATTTAGCGCGAACCCTCTTTTCCAAGTCGAACCACAAATGTTCGGCTGGATTCATGACAGGTGAATTGGGTAGCCAGGACATTAACAGAAGGTCACCAGCATGTTTCTCGAACCACTCCTAGACGATTATGGCAGTGTGGCATGGCGCATTACCCTGTTGGCAATGTCTGTAACCAGCAGAGAACACAGTTGCCATTAATGTGTGAACTTGGTCTACAACGATGTTCAGATACTTGACAGCTGTCAGCGATTGTGTTATTGGGATAATGGGGCTTAAACTGTGTCCAAAAAGCATGGTCTACAGCATAACACCGACGTCGCCCGCCTGTTTCTGCGCAACAGTGCATGCAGGTGCCATAGCCTCCTTTGGTAGTGGGTGTATCTGCGCTCGGCCGTCTGTGCCATGAACCAGGAATCTTGATTCGTCAGACTAGGTCACTTTCTTCCAATCCTCCGCTGTCCAATCTCGATGATCTTGGGCCCATTTCATGCGCTGTTGGCGATGACATACAGTGAACATGGGAACCCGGCTGGATCTTCTGCTACGCAGGCGAATGTGCAGAAGGCTGCGATGAACTGTTTGCTGGGACACATTGCCCTGATCACCACTGTGTTCGGGTGATTTGTTGCACTGTGGCCCTGCGGTCGCTGTGAACAATGCGCCACAGTCTCCGCTCGCCTCTGGCATCAGTGAGCTGTGAACGACAAGCGGCTGAAGGACGGTTCGTCGTTTGGCCATCTGTACACCACTTTTGATAAGTACTCACTACAGCGGTACGTAAATATTCTACAAACTGCGCCGTTTCCGAGATCGTAGTTTCGAGGCACCGTGCCATCACAATGTGTCCTTTCTGAAATTCCAATAAATCGGCAGCTGTTTCCATTCTGACTCCGAACACTCTACTAACCGAAAGCCAGTCCTGAACTTCGCCTGCTCCACCGTTCGGTCTCCAGATGCGCTCATTTCCCTAGGCTGGGGTTGGTCATAATGTAATGGCTCATCGGTTTATAAGTATATACATATATCGTGTGGAATGGAGGAAGTGATAAGATAAAATATACATGTTTACCAAAAAAGGTGATAGAAATGCTAAGAATAAGGAAAAAGAAGTGATTGTTTCCCTGTGAAAAAGAAAGCATTTTGGATCAAAGCAATGATGAAGTTATGAAGCAATATACTCTTCAAAAATTGGCATTGTATAGAAAGAAAATTGGAAACGTAAAAATCTAATTACAGGTTATTGTTAAAAACAAAAAAAAATTTCTAGACTTTCACTTTTTAATTTTCCCTCGTGGATTGTTTTTTGAAGATCCCAACTGAATTAAAATATTAATGTATGCCTGTATTAAACAAATCTGTAAAATTAGTCTTTCAATGGTATGTGAATTAAGTCATTCATTTTCTTTCTTTACGAAACTCGCGTTTTTTTAAACGTTAGCAATACTAACAAAAATAAAAAATAAAATTTCGTGCCACTTTACCAGAATTCATAATTCAAATGTTTTTAACTCTGTAAAAATTTAAATCGAACGGATATGTGTTGGCAACGCAAATTTAAAATGTTAGTTTTGAAATGACAACTGTTTGTGCATGTTACTGCATAAAATCAATTCTTTCATCCCACTCACTTAGTGATCATTTTATAAGGAGCACCCACATATCATGTTCATGAAAAAAATTTACAGAGTGATTGTATCATTTCGAATAACTGTTTCGCGAAAAAAACTCATTAACCTAGAGTTAGCTTGTTATGACTGATCTAATCATCCAAAACTGGCGTGAGTTGTTTATCCGTCTGCAGGGATATGGAAACTAAACCGTTTGAATTTAATTTTCCCAGAACAAATATTTTCTCTCAATAAGCCTGAGAAAAGACAAATATCTTACGCCGCGCTCATAGATGTATCGTGCTCATATAAACATATACTTCACTGCCCCTTCCCCATTTTAATCAAAATCAAGTGTGCAATTTCTGGAAAAGTGAAATGGTTTAGTATTCTCAAATTCAGCCATCTCTGTTAGATGCATCGTATTCATATGCACAATTATCACGCTGTCTCCACCCCATTTTAATTAAAATTAGTTACGCAATTTCTAATTCTAAGAACTACGAGGCGTATTCGTTATGTAATGCCTCCGCACAAGTGTCTCGTGCATAACTTGTTGCTTAGCAACCAGTCAGACGGCAAACGATTCTTTGTGCCATTTGCTTCATTTTACTACGTAATGGAAATCGTACATCATTTGTTTGTATTTAATTGTTTTTCAAATGGACGATTCTTTTTCAACTGTCTCGACGTGTGTCAAACAACGATCAGTTATATAATTTTTAGCTCATAAAAATGTACCTTCCGAAGAAATTCACGCACGATTAGTGGCAGTTTATGGTTGTGTAACATTGTACATAAGCACTCTTTGTCGTTGGGTAAGAAAATCAAGGGGCAGTGGAGGACTGTTGGCCGTAAGGAGCAGGCGCGGAGTGGAAGTCCCGTAATCGCAACTTACGATTTGACTTGGAGAAGGTTGATGAGCTAGCTCATCAGGGAAAATGGAAGGATAACTCAGACCATCACAGCTGGTAAGCTGAACATTAGTTTAGGTAGTGTCAATGACATTGTTAACGCTTTAGGGTGCAATAAAGTATGTGCCCGTTGGGTACTGTGTCACCTAACGACGGAAACGAAGAAATCAAGACTTGAAGCATGCCAATGGTGGCATGCTCGCTATGAAAATTATGGAAGTGATTTTCTCCAAAGCATTGTGACTGGTGATGACAGTTGGGTTCATCACTATTACCCAAAAATAAAAAAATCAATCGCTGTAATACCGACACACTTCCAATCCTCGACCGAAAAAATTAAAAACTCAAATTTGTGCCGGTAAGTGCATGCTTAGTGTGTTCTGGAACTACAGAGGCATTCATCAGGAGTACATGGCCAAAGGTACGGCTATCAACTCTGAGAGCTTCGCGCATACCTTAAAAACGTTAAAGCAAAGAATAAACTGCGTGTTTTGAGAACAAAAAGCTAATGATTATGCAACAGGACAACGCCAAACCCCAAGCCAGTAATTTTACTTCAGAGGCCATACAGAAAATCGGGTTTGGATTTCTTGAGGACCCTGCCTGCAGCCAATTGTTAACCTGTTCGACTTCTGGTTGTTTTCTGCTCCCAAGAGGCATCTGAAAGGAATTCAGTTCAGCTGTGACGTAAAAGTTCAATCCTCTACCAGGAAATGGCTCCGAGAACAACCTGAAGGTTTTTACAGAGACGGGCAAAAACAGTTGTTAAACGTTGGCGTATGTTATCGAGCGTGAGACGGCCTATGTGGGAAAATAAAATATGTGAATTAAACTAGAAATTCTGCGCACTGTTTCTGTTTTGTTTCAATTTGATACCTTGCCATTGAGTCTGCATATAAATAAGGAGGCATTACGTTTTGAACACCCTTCTCATATTTAGTTCCCATATTTAGATAAATATGCGATAAAACGATTTCAAGTGTTCTCTGCGTAGGTTTTTATCTATTCGTATGTTTTACCTAATAATTGCATTCCTGGGCAGTGTGTCCTTCCCTAGAATAATAACGTGCCCATTGGGAATATTAGCAAAATTATATTTTGCTAGGAAACTTCATTTACGAAAAGTGAAACCTCAAATGAATAAATGAAAGCATCTATATGACCGCACATTTTTCATCCACTGAAAAGAAGCCTGCTGTTGTGTTTATTGTTCTCCCGCAAAACAAGAAAGAGACGAATAATGCAACAGAAAAGTGCGTTACAAAGATTATTGACTGTTTAACAAATTTAGAACGTTGCTACCTAAAGAAAATGATTGTCATTAACCAAGCAAGACATTCTGCAACCATTTATCTTGTCTGCAAAGACAACCTGTAATTAGATGCGTTGACAAATGAAGCACAAGGACTTTCCACCTTTCTTGATATCAACACCTGACTTCAATGTTTTTCTAATGTATTGCTTCTTACCTAGAAAAAATTGCTTTGTCCCGTTATCTGAATAAATTTTCGATTAACAAATGAGAAAACGTTCTGAAAAAAATAAATACATAATATAACCTGCATAATAAGACGAATGAGTCTCTTGCACTTCCAAATTAAGAGAAATCCGTGTTCTCCGGGAGGTTTTGATGATGAATAAGAGTGAGAGAAAAGGATAGGCACATCAAGACATCTGAAAAAAAATAACAATGCAAACTGAGGTATTTATAGTGTGAAGTAAGTAATAAATAAAACCCCATTTTTTTCCTAAATGATAGGAAAATCAAAATACAGTCGATATAAGTGAACCAAATACAGAGTTAAAACATACGATATATGCTAACTTCTCTATAGCCTAACAGACAAACAAAGCAATTTTCCGCATATTACGTCGTGTCAGTTTAAACCTAGTCAGTCAGAATCTGTTTGCCAATTAATCGGAGTTAAATAATGCTTGTTAATTAAAAACTGTAACTAGCAATTGTGATTGAGATCTGCAATAAACAAAACGTTTAATTAATGTAAAAATTAAAGTAACTGCAAAAGTTTGGAATTTCAGCTGTTACACTTTTAACACGTCATGCTTGAAATATTACGGGCGTTTAAATTTGACCTGGACTTTTCTTTCTAATACATTAGTTTGAAAAATTTAATTTATTATTATTGTGCGTTTGGCAACACTAATATGTCACGCTACGAACGCCACTTGTTTCGTTGATTTTCGTTGCCATGACAACTCCCGTATTGTAGAAAGAGAAATGGTGAGCGAAGGTGTTTCGATTTCGGTGCAGCAGAGAATAATTATCAAATTTATTTGCAATGAAGGTGCGAGTGACAGTGAAATTCACCAGAGACTTCAAACACAGTTTGGTGATTCATGTCTGTCCCGTTCATCCATCTTCGAATGGTGTAAAGCCTTCAAGGAAGGCAGACAAAGCATGGGCAACGAACCGCACAAGGCACTACCGGCAACTGCTGTTAACGACGCCATGATTGGGCACCTAAATGACCTCATACGAAACAACAGGAGGATTAATGTAAGTGATCTGAGCTCTGAACTGAACATCAGCTCCGGCAGCGTGCATATCGTCATCCACAATAAGCTACACTTCAGCAAAGTGGGTGCCAGATGGGTATCCAAGCAGCTGTCCGACGAGCAGAAAGCCAACAGTTTGCAAATTGTGAACATGTTGTTCCGAAGACATCAGAGAGAAGGTGACAACTTTCTCAGACGTGTGGTGACAGCGGATGAGACATGGATTCATCACCATAGGCCGGAAAGCAAACGTGCAAGCATGGAATGGAGGCACAGTGATTCGCCCCCACCATAAAAATTAAAGATCAGGTCATTAGCCAGGAAGGTAATGGCTACGGTATTTTGGGACATTAGCGATATTATTCTTACGGATTTCCTGGAAGATCGTCAAACAATCAATGTCACCTATTACAGCGATCTCCTCAAGAACTCCCTTAAGGCAGCACTGAGAAAGAAGAGACCAGGACTCCTCACCAATGAAGTATGCTTTCTCCAAAACAATGCCAGGCCCCACACCGCTAAAGTGACTATGGAAACATTGGAAGAATTGGGATGGGTCGTTGTACCACACCCTCTGTACAGCCCGAATATATCACCATGTGACTACCACCTGTTCGGCCCATTAAAGGAATTTTTGGGAGGGCAAAAGTTCAGATCAAATGAAGAGGTAAAAAGTGTCATCCTGGGATGGTTTGAACAACAGAGTAAAGATTTATATGAAACTGGGATCCGGAAGTCTCCAGAACGCTGGAAAAAAGCAAAGGACCACGACAGAGATTACTTCGAAAAGTAAGTATTGTAACATCTGCTGTATGGTAAATAAATATCTGATTAAAAAAAAGTTCAGGTCAAATTTAACTGCTGGCTGTTTCGTGCTTGTTATGATACGAACTATTTTTTCAACTTCCACTAACGCAGTGGTTCAGGAGTTCCTGCTGAACCACTGCGTTAGTGGAAGTTGAAAAAATGCACGTTAGTGGAAGTTGTAAAATGCACTCTAGGAATTTTTAAACTTTCAATAGCAAGTCTATTTGAAATTGTTTTCTTTTCTGTGTTGATTTAGTCTTCATCGCTTACTTGATCATCATTCTTGCCCTGAATGTGCTACACAGTGTTTATATGTGTGATTATCTCTTGAAAACATTTTGTTTCAACACTCGAAGAGCCATTATTGAATTCGGTTTCAATTCATCCTTGTTACTTAAAATTGTAGAAAGAGAATTTGGTGGAATATCAAACCTTTTCGCAGTTTGAAATGTTTGAACTCCTCCTTTTCCTACAGAACTGGTTACTTCGATTTTCTCACTGAGCGTTAAAGTTTTACGCTTCCTTAAACCATGATTTTTCGATTTTCGTAAGCACATTGTACAGACTGAGCAGTCGAAGTCCAACTAAAGTTACAAAATGTGAAGAACCTCATTCTTCGCCAGCTAGTCGAGACTACTTGAACAACACCCACTGAACAGCAAAGCTACATACCCGAAGTAAAGTGGAATCCCAGTTGGAAGTCATACCACTGGTTCAACGTCATAACCCAGTGTCCTGATCCATACAAACATTGTTGTATTCATGCAAATTGACCTATGTGTAAGGGGAACTGCTAGTGTTGTAAATATCCTGTAGTTTCCCTAATTTACCGAATAAAGAGAAATGGTGAAATCCACTTATTTCGTTTGCTGATAAATGAACTTCGTCATATTTGGTTTCTCCAAAAAGTGTTGTTCGTAATATGCAGTCACAATCAAAAGGGATATTATTGCGAAGTTCAAGAGATCTATAAAAAATTCAGTTCATAGATAACTCCGCATTATGAGAGCTCGATATTTGTGGATCAGACTGTAAAAATTTAATAGAAAGAGCACTTCAAATGGAATCCCTGTGAGTTCGAATCTTAACATCCAGTTGGAAGATTTCGTCTGGAAAGAAACGGATCATTTTCTTTCTTTTTCCTTTAGGTTGACGGAGTTTGTTTGTGATAATATACAACACAACCACACCTGAAATAACGTAATTAACTCGTATTTTAAGAAGAGAGTAATTCGAGTTCAAAGTGTTTCATCAGAATTATGTAGTGGTCAAATGTCTTACAGTTCTGATGTAATTCCTTGCCGATCTACAGAATATATTTTCCATAAAAAAATAATTATGTTTAAAATTACATCGTAGTGTAAGGTGATAACTGGTGTGTAACCATATTCCATGTATTTACGTTATTGGCTGAAGATATCTATTAATTACCTATGTTACACCAAAACACTAGCACATTCAATGGAGACACTGTTCTCATTGAAACATTCCGTAAAGTTTAAGTTGTGCTCCTGATAACTTAAAATATATAACACCGAACTAAATAAACTCTGAGTAGCATTTAGGACAAGGAAAGTCAAGTCTACTTACAAGTCTAATCATTTATTGGTCCCTCGTAGGTATTCAAGTCAGGACAATATCACAAAACAGAGTTCACTTTTATACGTAATCCTCTAGTACTTCGATTTTATAATGCAACAGACTCTCCATATGCAGAGCACTTCTCAAGTCTTACGAACTCAGCAACAGTTTAAGACTTCAATATCAACAAAGCACAGCATCAACATAAGTAATTCAATCAAGCTCAAATATCTCTCGTAGCAAATCTTTCCAAGCTCTCTCAACGATCTCTCTCCAAAGCAATTACAATGATCACACGCTCTAGCCTGCTTCCAACCAGAGCTCTGAAAGTATCGTAAACATCACTTTTATCAGTCTCATTAACATACGTCTCTCACATTTGACCTAACGTCAGGTTGCGGAAACAAAATTCAGCATGAGAGAAAATGTAACGTTAAGTTTAGAAACTGCTTAAAGAGAATGAATCAAAATTTACATAAGATAACATGAATCAGAATGAAAAATTGTGGAATCCCACAGCAGTATCTTCCGCGATCACCTTGAGAATCGAAATATACATCGAAAGAGGAGGGTTTGAGACAGTAGCGGATCCAGTGTGGGGCAATTGTGGCGATCATCCCTCTCCTAAAACAGACTTTTAATTTTTAAACGGACAAGATCGTAAGTAACTAATGCATTTCATTTTGTAAAATCATGGTGATAATGCAGAGATTTTCGTAAGAGTTTTTATAGCAAATAACATTTACTCTGAAATTGGATATTAAATATTCTGTTCTAACTTTAAAGAGAGAGCAGAAAAAAACTAGATTTTCAGAAAAGAGGAAGCTGAGAATTGAAGGAAAAAGCGATTTTGACTGATCATGAAAATCAGTGGTTTGTTTTGCTTAATATAATATTTCCACAAACTTTCCAGAGAAAATCGCCAGTGAGACAAAGAACGGCTCAGGAAAGACTTGATGAAATGAAGTGAATAGAAGTTCCTTTTAACAGAGGAGGGAGTCAGGCATTGCGAAAGAATAAACGAAAATTTCTGTCACATGGCTGTCACTTTATATTAGCTGTCACATGGAAGACAAAGCCTGTCTTGTGACAGTGCTCCTCTGCTGCGTCAACACCGTGGATGTCGCTGTGCGATCGGTCACTGCTATGCGGAAGAGGTGTCCGTCCTCCTGTGCAGTCGTGCGATTTTGAGATCCATTTAACCAGATTTCTGTGCGTCCGAGCCTCATATGTCCAATAACGCCAGGATTGCACAACTGTACTGGTGTTTCATCCCTTTCGAGTGGCAGTTTCGCGGTAGAAAAATGCATCTTCTCTCACTATAATAATCCTTCCTCGCTCAAAGTCCGTAAGGTGTTCGTAATGCGTCCTTCTTCGGCAACGGGGCATAGTGAAACACAAGAAGCACCCTTTCTATTCAACGTCGGCTTTTCACTGATTGCAACATTTCGTTTGAGCCAGCTCTTTATACCCAAGACTGGACAGTTCAGAGCGCGCTGCTCCGAAATCACCTGCGCATATTCACTGACATTTTAATTATTTGCATGTTACACCATCTGTAAGTTTCAAACTAGCACTAGCCGTCTTCAATGGTGCTGCAATTTTCACAAACCGTAGAGTAAATACTGTATAATCCTGTTGTGTTCTCAAGAAATTGCTCCACATAATAACTTTTCACATGAGTCGCAAGATATATTAAGATGAAATTCGCCTCTTTCCGAAACTGGTCCTAAATATTGCGGCCATTTTAATGTGATTGTCGCAACCATCAGCACTTGCGATTTATGAAGATGTAGTAAACTGCAAGTGATAAATATAACATTATGAAAAGGATTTGGTCTCTGAATGCTTGTAATTGCATTTCTATAAGAGTTGATTCATCCTTCGATCATTTCCTGTTTTTATATATTGTATGTGTTATTTTAAGTCGGATTATTTTGCATGTTTGAAATTCTTTCAAAAAAATTGAAAAACTGGGAGGGAAGTGTGATAAGCTAGGCATGCTTTCCATTTGTTCGGAATCCTTTTAAAGGAAACGATAAACATGCTATATTTCTGTGTGCTTGGAAGCATTCTTGTCGATATGACAGCATCTGTGCTTAAACTGACAGTAACTAAAAGCTAAACATCTCTTCAGCCACATCGATGCTTAGTGATTCTAGTAACATGCCTGCGTCAAGTATTCGTCATGATATAAAAAAGTCTAAAGGTCATACATATGTGCTCGAAATATTCCCCTGAAGAGCAGTGTGAAGAACAAATATTTGAAAGCGATAGCACTTCTAGAAAGATGTGACGCAAGTGACATTGGCCTGCACCCGCTGCGCCCATCCATAAAGCGGTGCTGATGCTTAAACAGAAATGTGATGCCCTTACACGCAAAATATGTACGTCTTTGTTTTCGGCGGAAAACAGTAGCTTCAACCATTTGTAAACGTGAGACCTTCGTCATTTCTGACATCGCCTGCGAAGAAAGAGAGCGAATCGAAGGCCCAGGTCTCCTTATAAATAAATGATAAGTTTGTCGTATCCGACACGTGGCATTCGAGGCCACGAAAGGAGTAAGCTATGGATAGCTATGAAGAAAATCTCGTCTTGTACGCCATAGCAGATTCATCTCAGCGTGAGCGGCGAGATAAGGTGGGATGCTGAAGCCTGATCCATGTATGCACGTCATCTTCCCAGTTAGCTGGCAGGAAAGGGAATACCGCAAGCAACAAGAAAAGGAGAGAGAGACCTCACGGTTCACCGGGTGTGCGGAACTGTGTGAAGTGAATCGGGTTCGGTCGGCTGGAACACGCTCCCTCCGATATCACTTCTTGAAGGTCAGAAGGAATCGTCTGGAGACTTCGAGGGGTCCCCCGTTATCCTACGTTGAGCAAGCGAAACTTTTTCTCCAACTTCTCACCCTCTTCGTTTTCTCGCTCCCTCACTTTTTTTCTCTTTTCATCCTTCTTATTTTCCTTTGCTTCTTTCCGTCTCTACGTGATCTTCACGTTCCTTATTCTACTGGCAGAAGGCAAGGGAAAACGGATTTCGATCGCAAGTTTTCTATCAGTACAAAGTAGGGAAGAGTTAAGTGTTCCGTCTTCCACCCAGTCTGTTCCGTTCACAGTAGTCGTTCGTCAGCAAATACGATCTCCAAGAACAAACTCTTAAACCCAAATTCCCACTTTTCCCGTCTAGGTTATTTGCTCGTCTTATTCCTCACATATGACGTTTGCATTTGAAAAAAAAACTATTTAAAATACGAACATTCCACGACGTTACAGTGAAGGATGCAGTGGGCACTGATCTAGTGATAATAAGCATCACCATTTTATTTGGCTTCATTTTAACATTTTCTTTAACATGCCAGCCGTTAAAGCTTTCTTCCCTGCTATTAGCTAAATAAAATTCCAGAGAAGAAAACTTTATATTATCGAAAGAAAATTAAATAAAGAACTTACAGCCAGAGACAACTTATTTTTCTCTCACTCTGTACATAACATAGTAGCATGGTACTTCAGCAAAAGTGTCCGTCACCCACTCCATGAAAATATCGAGATAATCTTTTTAAAATATGCCTGGGGAAATCAAACTGTCAGAAGTTCATGTATTTAGGAAACAATGATCACGAATTACAAGTATTTTCAATCAGTAACACCCACTTATATGGGGTAATTCATGCACAATCCCACATGCACATGATTCGCGAATTCCACTTTGGTCTTAATTCCCATTCCATCACATTCTCCAGGTAACAGTGTATTATGTTATTCCCTTTCACTGCTGAAACTAAAAGCCACCGTTCAGTTGTTTTCAAATTTTTCATCGTTTTAACCCTTAAAAGAATAGCAGCGAAATGAAGAGAAAAGTTAGCTCCTTGCTTCGAGATTCTAATAAGCAGTCTCATGATGCGATACTATTTTATTTTATTAATAAACACATATCTGTTTGCAAGGTACTGAAGTGTCAAATTACAAATACAAATTTAGTACTGTAAATTAAAAGAATGGCCAAAAAAAAAAAAAAAAAATGGAAAGAAACTCTCCTACTACCTTCCCTTACAATTCTTGGAAGTTTTGAGAAGCGAAAAACTCGCAACATATTAAAATGTATCCAAAAAATACCAAAAAAAGAATGTTCACGTTGTGTGTGGGTCGATCTCCAATTGTGCAATAGGTCACCTTCAAAATGTAAACATTTCCCGTATTGAGAAATTTGCAAAACGTCAAAGAGAATTAGTTATTGTGTCGCTAAATGTAATGATATATTTTTGAAACATTTCAAGGAAGTCTAAATTTACTTTCCGTACTTGTACGCAGTTTATTAAAACCTTTCTTTAAATAATTAATACAGACATTTGACGTGGACCAGTAACATCAAATATTATTCATTCGCCTTCTAATTATTTGTTCAGTTGCTGCTTACCATGTTTGGTGAATCCCCAGCATTATGCGGAGCTACAAAAAGCAACTTGCCAAATTGGCTTGGCAGTTACTGTGTGTGAGTCTGGAGGAATTCGAGGCAGCTGTGGTGTAGTGGAAGCATATCCGGCGCGTAACGGGAAGACTCTGGGTTCGATTCCCGGTGGCGGCCAATGAGAATTTCTCCGTGACTCACTTATAAACGTGGAACGAGCGATGACCTCTGTTTGATGTTCCTGGTCCACGTCAAATATCTGTATTAATTATTCATTCGCCTTCTAATTATTTGTTCAGTTGCTGCTTACCATCTTTGCTGAATTCCCAGCATTGTGCGGAGATCCAAGAAGCAACCTCCCAAATTGGCTTGGCAGTTAGTGTGTGTGAGTCTGGAGGAATTCGAGGCCGCTGTCGTGTAGTGGAAGTGTATCCGGCGCGTAACTGGAAGACCATGGGTTCGATTCCCGGTGGCGGCCAGTGAGAGTTTTTCACTGACTCACTTATAAACGTGGAAAGAGCGATAGCCTCTGTTTGATCCATCTTTAAATACAAAGAACTCTACAGAAATCATCAATTGACGCTTTCCTCTGCAAGAAATGAAAGAACGCACACGGAATCTCATGTCCACATCTTTATTTCTTTTATCCCTTTTGCCCGCAACATCCATTACAGGAGTGGAATGACATTGCTCTCAGCTAGGGGCCGAATATACAAACATTTTTAGTGGTTCCAGGAAGAAGGAGGCACCTTAAAATTGCCATAATTCCTTTAATAGGAAAGCAATGATCACAATATTTGAGGTCAATTATTAATAGTTTTCCTAATTATCAATAATACACTGACGGAAAAAATATCGGAACACCAAGAAGGCGTTGTGTTAGATAAACGACAGTTGGTAGGCGGTGAGAGTACATCTCTAAGATGACGTCTATGCAAATTTCGCGCTCGGCGCATACGTGTGGCGCTAGTAGCGCCCCTCGGAACATGCAAAGCAGGTTTGCTGTAAATACGCGCTGTAACGTTCGTGAGCGTTAGTTATCGTTGAGATTCAACGTAGGGTGTTGATGTTAGTCAAGAATGCCTTTAAGAAGACGAAGAAGCCATTATCAACAGCTCACGGAGTTTGAACGAGGTCGTGTAATAGGGCTACGAGAAGGTGGATTTTCTTTCCGCAATATTGCAGAACGACTTGGCAGGAATGTAGCCACTGTGCATGATTGTTGGCAGCGGTGGTCAAGGGAATGTACTGCCTCAAGAAGACCGGGTTCCAACCGGCCACGTGGCACTAATGAGAGGGAAGACTGCCGTGTACGGCGTATGGCCGTGGCGTATCGTACCGCGTCTGCGGCAGCAATTCGAGCTGCAGTTGCCACCACAGTGACACAACAAACTATTACAAATCGGTTACTTGAAGGACAGCTCCGAGCCAGATGCCCTGTAGCGTGCAATCCACTTACTCCAAACCACTTCCGTTTGCGACGTCAGTGGTGTCAAGCTAGAGCTCATTGGAGGACGGAGTGGAGATTTGTTGTGTTTTTTGATGAAGGCCGGTTCTGCCTGGGTGCCAGTGATGGCCGTGCGTTGGTTAGAAGGAGGCCAGGTGAGCGCCTGCAACCAACCTGTCTGCGGCCGAGACACACTGGACCTACACCTGGAGTTATGGTCTGGGGAGCAATTTCCTATGGCAGCAGCAGCACTCTCGTGGTTATCCCACGCACCCTGATGGCACAGTTGTACGTCGGTCTGGTGATTCAACATGTTGTGCTGCCATTCATGAACAGCATTCCAGGAGGTGTTTTCCAACAGGATAACGCTCGCCCGCGTACCGCTGTTGTAACCCAACATGCTCTACACAGTGTCGACATGTTGCCGTGGCCTGCTAGATCACCAGATCTTTCACCAATCGAGAACGTATGGGACATCATTGGACGACAACTCCAGCGTCACCCCCAACCAGCACTAACCGTCCCCGTATTGACCGACCAAGTGCAACAGGCATGGAACTCCATCCCACAAACTGACATCGAGCACATGTACGACACAATGCATGAACGTTTGCGTGCTTGCATTCAACATTCTGGCGGTTACACCGGTTATTATTGTACCAGCATTTTACATTTAAAATGGCTCTTCTCGCGCTTACAATAAGCTGTGATCTTGAAACCTTAATTGATTAAATATGTTACCTATACAAATGTATTGCCGCCATTTCATTCCTCTACAACTATTTTTTCGTGGTGTTGGGATTTTTTTTCCGTCAGTGTATGTTTCCAAACTGTGGGCAGTTTACGAACACCATCAAAAGTACCAGTTTCATTAAATCTGTGAAAAATGCGTGTAATTCACCACCAAAATTGTGTTTGTTGTTGTTGAATGTATCAGATATCTTCCTTTTCAAATGGTCGAAACAGTTGGAATGACTGTACTTCATTTCCGTTGAATTCGGTAAGTGGGGTAGCTTCACCCTACTATCTAGTTCAATGAGTATGAACGGAAAAGTGGGTGAAGCTCAGCCTGACTACAAATAAGTGAAACAAGTGATAATGCTCATGTGGGTAGTCCCCAACTCTTCGGTGAAATCTCGCGTGGTCACACCTGTGTCGGTCTAGAATATAATGTCTTCAGCATGTCCATATCCACTGTTGCGGGTATTCCAGCTTTGGGATCGTCTCCCTGGTCAAAGTCTCCCTATCGAAACCTTCCGAACCAACGACAGCACTGACGATTTGATATGGCATTGGGGTACACACTGGTAATTTTTCTTACAGCACTTACGGGGGTCATACCTCGATGAAACTGATACATCATGTAATGGCGGATGTGTTCCTCACCCACGTCACTGTTGGCTGTCGCTTATACTCTTCGCCATATGAGGGCTAACTGCCACCGACTTAAGCCACCTACCTGGTGATGTCCGGCCGGAGTGCTGCCGCAATCTTAGTGACCAATGTGCGCCGTAGCTGGGGCTTTGACTTCGGTACCTCGTCATCGGCATTACTTTCTTTCCAACCCAATATAACTGCAATCTGTATACATACGGCCTGTTGCGTATAATTCTTTAAGCGGATACCAGAGAAGAACTTTCTTCGAATGGTGTCGTCAATATGTCCTTTGGACGCACTAAGATTGGGTAAGCGTACTCTTTACCGATGGCAGCAAATTCTCTTTGCAACCAGATTATCGAAGAATATTCATATGGTGTGAACATGGAACACGATTTCAGCCTATGAATGTTCTGAAACGGCACTATTTCGAAGGTGTTGGAATAACGATTTGGGGCGGAATCTCAATCAACGTTCTTTCGCCTTTCCGCGTAACAAACGAGAACGCTGTCAAGATCTAACTACTCCCAAATATCTCAACGAGATACTAGGTTTTTATGTTTATCTTTTTAGGAGTGGAGTGGGTCCGATTTTCTTGTTAGTAGACGAAAACGCCATCCCTCATAGAGCTTTGGTGTTCAACGAATGTTTTGAAAACAAAGATATTGCACTTACGATTTGGATGGCACAATCACCAGATCTTAATCTGACTGAGCATATTTGGGGGGACTTAAGGTATACATATAGATGCTCGCGCTCCTGCTCCTGCAACTCTACAAGACATATGCTGTGCTCTTCTTGATGAATGGGACTTAATTCCACAATCTGTTGCAGAACCCTTCATTGAAATTATGGTATGGCGCGGTGAAGCTTGCATTGGTGTTCGTGGTGATTAGATTCCGTATTTCTGACAGTGGTTCCCTATTTTAGCTGATCTATGGAACATCGTTCCATGCCTTCCTTTTATCACTAATTTTTCTCTGAAGCCCACAATTTGCGTGTATTTGCATACATTTCAGTTCTTTTGTGTTACAAGTATCAAACTCTCTACCACACAGAATACATAAACTTCGTTTCCTTATGTTTATTGTTTTGTTAGTTATGTTTGTTACCTAGGTTTTTGTGGTTGTTGCTTTAATATTGTGCAGCAGTGTATTAATAGCAGAGTTAAGTCGAAGTACTTGCTATCTGTTCTGCAGCTTGGGAGCAATTTTTTCTGAGCAATAAACCTTTAATGAACATACCGCCCGAAACGACCTTACATACAAGCTATCACGACCGACCGAAAACGCCCATCTCGAGTGAATAGGATTTCCTACCTCATCTGTTCTTCGAATAGCAGAAGTCACCGTCAGTCCCCATTGTTATCGCTAAGGAAATAAGTAAAGCAGACGTGGGTATGTCCCTGGGCGGTATTATTTATTCTCATGGCACTGCATGCCTTCTCTGTGGAAGAATGCAGTAACCGCCCCCGGAAAACTTCTGCGTCAATTCACATGAAGAGTACAGATTGGAAATTAAGTGTAGTGACCGAGCATTAATCCTTCTTTTGTTAGCTTGTAAAGGGAAGGGGAGAAATTCTTAAAGGAACAACAGACAGTTTTGGTTGTTATGGTATTCTAACCGACACAATATTTTAGGGTGCTGATAGTTAAACAGTTATGTAAAATTCAGTCCAACAACATATTCACCATCTGTATTATGCCTAGATTTCTACACCAGGAATTTAGTAGCATTACATTTCAGAGCAACAAGTGCACATAATGCAATATGCTTATATTTGTGCTCAGTTTTCAAAAATTCTTAAGGCAATATGGGAAGTCCAAAAGTAACACCTTCTCAATATTAGTGTTACACATGAACTTCTAAACTATTAAAAATATAAAGAACCAGAGGTTGTTTTGGGCACAGGCTACCAGCAATGGTATTGTATATGTGTTGTTATCTAGGGAGCGTGTCGTACTACAAATGAAATAAGAAATTCAAACATAATTTCACCTTAATACTACTGCAATATTTAGCTTCTTATTCAAACTACAAATGTTGTATGTTTGTAAGCTTGCTTGTGCGTCTACTTCTGATAGAAGGAATTTATTTTTAAAAAGAACGTTAACGTTACTGCTTTTCTTGTTTAAATTTTCTAAGTTTCACTTTATTTATGCATTGCAAACCAATACGTGGTTTTAAACACTTACATAAGATATTAATTTTTCTCAAGTTTTAATTATGCATAATGAAAGAACAACCATTGAAGAGAACATTCCGGGTACACCAAAATCGTGTTCTTTCTCCTATTTCTCTCTTCTATCATAATGTTTATTCTTTCACTTTGCTTTCACCACAGAATGCTGGTCTCACTGCGCATGCAGCTAAGTAATCCTGCATATTATTTATCAATGTTTATTTTCATTTTCCTCCCGCATCCAAACGCCGCTTTTTTCTGTTTTGAATTTCTACCCAGTTTTTCTGCATACTAAATTTAATTGACCATATCTTTCAACGTTTTAGAGCGTTTTGGATTAACCATAAAAGTAAACACACACTTCACTTTGAATTATCTTCAGTTTTTGTTCTAACAAATGCTAGACTATCTTCGCGATCGATTTCTCATACGAGAACGCTGTGATCACACGGCACACACATATTTAGTTCATGAAGCATGTCTTAGCATTCATGACGGTGTATCGTTTAATTATGGAGAACAGCAGAACGGTTCACACGTATCTGATTTTAATGCAACCACTAAGGTGGCCCACGGGGCATCAAATATGTATGCACCGTGTTTAAAGCCCAGTAATTTAGCTATTAAATATATTTACTTCGATTTGTTCAGCATCTGATATTTGCATTTACGTAAACGATGCACACCTTGGTTTCAAATTTATAACCCGTGTTGCAATAAATACTATTGGGTCATTAAATTACGTTGCGACAGCTTACCATAAAGCTACTCATTCCACTAAAGTTTAAGATACCTTTTACAAAACCCTGACTGTGCAAAATTAAAAGAAAATCAACGGGTACTGTGCTTTTTACTTTTTCTTCTTTTAAATCCAGCGGGAGAATCTGAAGGCATAAGCAATCGCCTGCCCATAACTCGGAGCCACTGATTCCGCGTGGGAAAGATTGCTCCATCCGAGGTCCCGGTGAAATTTTAGACAGAGGATATTACATAAAACATTTTGTCGATAGTGTTTCGAACTCGCGTCTTCCTACTCCGGACCCTGGACTCCTGTGCTACTGAAAATTAAAGGTCAAGCTTGTTTCCGTCTTCTGATGAACAATCGCTTATTTTTTCAAAGTAATCGAGGTAGTTGCCTTCAATGCACGATCTTAAAAACAAGTCATTCACAATACTAATTTAAATTCGTTGACTGAATTTAAAGATTTTATTGTATAAGAACTTTCGGGTTTCCCTAGAACCCATCATTTTATACTATAGATATATTTTATATATAGATATATTAATAAGATAATATAGAAATATTTTGTAGATCCTATATATATAGTAAATATGTAGGATCTTCAAAACGTACACTAGCAACAAGACTGAATGAACATAAATACGCCATAAAGAATGGACATAAAAAGTCTGCATTGTCTCGACTCGTGTGCGATGGCCTGCAATATCCAATTTGGAATGATGCTTCCATCATCGAAACACCTAGTGCTGTCTCTTCATTCCTGTTCACTGAGAGCCTTGTAACTGCTACTCAGAGACATTTATGCTGTAATGACAATGTTCCAGTATCTGTACCTACAATCTGGAAACTATTTACAGTTCCGAATACGAGGCACACTGAGGACGAAATCCCTTAATCTCGATTTCTGCTATAGTGCTCTTTGCTGTGTCTCCTGATGAGAACAACAAAATTTATACCTACTAACCCTCCTTTATTTTTACAATGCATTATTCTATGTATACCTGCATTCTATTTCCTTTATTTTCTATATTTCATGATACATGCCACGTCGTTTGAGAATTTCATGCCACGTGACATTATGTCATATTCATATCTGATATCTATATTATGTTCACGTAACACTTTATTTAAATTTATTCCTTCTCCTGTATCTGATGATGGGTTCTAGGGAAACCCGAAAGTTCTTATCCAATAAAATCTTTAAATTCAGCCAACGAATTTAAATTTGTATTGTGAGTGACTTTTGTTTGTAAGATCGTGCATTGAAGGCAACTACCTCGATTACTTTGGACTATTTCTGCACGAATTTGAATTCTCCTAATACGCTCATTTTTTAGCAGAGTTCATAACATTAATACTTACACGGTCGTATCAGAATAATATGACCTCCCGGAAATCACACTGTAGCCGTCCAGGCGCACTACCAGAGTGTACGTGACAAGATCGATCACACGAAGATACACTGCTGGATAATTGCTAAGGACGGGGCATAAACAGCTATATAGCGCATAAAAAAGTAAGTGTGGTTGGATACCAAGTGAAATAAAATAATGTCAGAATGCCAGGACATTACAAGGAAGACAATTTATTGTGCTCTGAAATCCAGAAGGCTTTCGAACGTGTTCAAGGGACAAACAGGCCATTTTGTGCAGAATACATAAACGTGAAAAAAATGCAATTACCGTCCGCAGGCGTTCCGGCGTAAGATGTCGATACGGGATATGGCCACCATGGAGGGCGATGCAAGATTCCACACGTCGTGTCATGCTTTGCACAACATTATCAAGCAGCTGTTGGGGTAATTTATCCCATTCCTCTGTCAGTGCACGGATGAGGGTGTCCTTGTTTATTGGAGGGCATTGGCGACCAGCAAGACTCCTCCCCAAAGCACCCCACACATTTTCAATGGGATTCAGATCTGGAGAACGTGCTGGCCATAAGAGACGTTGAATATCCTCGCTCTCAAGACACTCCTGGACAGCGACTGTTCGATGACATGTTGCGTTGTCGTCCATGAAAATGAATCTATCACCGACAGCACCACGGAACATGCAAACATGAGGTCGCAGAACATCTTTAAGGTTTCGTTGGCCAGTCATAGTCCCAGTTGGAAGCACATAGAGGGACGTACGGCCATTGATCATGATGGCAGCCCATACCATGACACCACATGTCGGATATCGGTCCCTTTCCTGTATGTTTGCTGGACAATATGAAGTACCACTATCACGCCAGATCCGTTGTCTTCGACAATCAGACGATAGACTGTATCTACTCTCATCTGAGAAGAGGACAGCAGACCAGTCGTTATCAGTCCAATTGCGATGTTGATGGCACCATTGCAAACGGGCAGCACGGTGACGTCTGGACAATGGGATGAACACAACAGGACGGCGGGCGTATAGTCCTCCTTCATGCAAACGTCTGGCGACAGTTTTTTTGGAGATCCGCTTGCCAGTAGCAGCCATAAACTGATTTGCTACCTCACTAGCTGTGCTGCGCCGGTGTCTTTTTGTTGATAGCACTATGTACTGATCTTCTGCAGGTGTCGTACTGCGAACACGACCTCCCCCGTGACGTTTGCTACACTCTCCATTTGTTTGAAATGATCTCCAAAGCCTTGAGAAACAACACTGTGGCTGACGTCGAACTGCCTGGCAACATCTGTTATTTTTCGCCCTTCTTCAATCTTGCCAATAATACGGTTACGCGTAAAATCATCTAGGTGATGTCGGAAAGACATACTGAAAATTGCAAGTTCGTCAATTGATTCTTTCCCTTTCAACTTTTCGTTTGAACAACAACGGTCAATACGCGTCAAATCCTTTATATCTCTTATCAGCGCTATGACGTCACGAACAAGTTCGGCAATCCAAAATTTGCATACGCACAACACGTCTTACTGTATCCCGCACTTATGCTAGTTTCCACATTTTCCTGCCTTCCATTTTATGGTTGCTATCGTTGCTATTGTCATCCGTCCTTAGCAATTGTCCGGCAGTGTATAAGCGGCCTACCAGGACAGATGATCCATAGTGCGTAACGTGAGCACAATGGGCAGAATTAGTAATTTGGCGGACGTTCAAAAAGCAATAATCATCGGCTACCGCGCCAAGGGTAGAAGAATCTCAGAAACAGCAGACATCGTGGGCTGTTCGCGATGTGCTATAGTGAGTATGCACCAAGAATGGACCGCTGGCACACCTCCCGACATCATAACTGTGGAGGCCCAAAGTCCAACGACCGCAAAGGAGATCGTCGCCTCTGTCGACTGGTAAAGGGCAATCGACGCGCAACAGTGCAGCAATTGACCACGAAAATGAACTCTGGGGCATCTAGGTACGTGTCCACGACAACAGTAGAGCAAATCCTGTTACGTATGGGTCTTCGGAGTCGACGCTGCGAGAAGGCGCCATGATAACCCAGGTCCATCGTCAACGACGCTTGCAGTTCGCATAAGACTACCATCATTAGGCAGTGGAAGAATGGAAAAAGTTTGTCTTCTCCGTCTAATTGAGGTTTCTACTCCGCAGAGGTGGCCGGCGGTGACAGATACGGTGTCAGATGCACGAGAACCAACAGTCGGACACGCTTGTCTTTCAAGTATAGGCCGGTGGTGGTAGTGTGCATTTGTGGGGGATGTTCTCCTGGAATGACCTGGGACCGCTGGTACCACTGGATGGGTCCGTGAACGCCAATGGGTAACTTCCCATCCTCGTTGGCCACATGCATTCCTTCATGTTGGATGTTTACCCCGGTGGTGATGGTGTCTACCAACAGGACAATGCGCCGTGCCACGTCGCTAAGGGTGTGCGTGACTGGTTCCAGGAACACGACAGCGATGTCTCCGTTATCCCTTGGTTGGCGAAATCGCCCAACCTCAATCCCATAGGGCACTTGCGGGACTATTTGGATCTACAGGTTCGACATACAGACCACAAGCACGTCATCTCCGGGACCTCCGTTCTCTGCTGCTCTCCGAATAGGCACGTGTGCCTCGGACAACCTTCTAGGGCCTCATTGCGTGCCTGTCACGCCGTCTCGGCGCTTTCATTCGAGCCAAGTGTGGTTATTCTCATTATTAGATAGGTGGTAATATTATTCTGATACCACTGTGCATATTCAACTTGAGCTTGTACATCCCGAACCTCCTTCTAAAAAATCTGCAATGTATCTTTACCAACTTTATCTGGAATGTCATTCAATGGATCAATAAAGAAACTCTGGTGCTTTCAGCATCTTTTGGCGGACTAAATCTTGCTGACGTCCTTCTGAAGCATCCTGCCAATTTTATTCGTGAACTAGTCCCCCTACTTTTACCATTTCCCGCAGTCCTCACCTTACTATTTCTATGTTTCTTAGAATGGATCTCTATTCTGTCATTCCACATAGTCTTCCTACTACTTACAAATCCGCGCTTAACCTGTAATATTCCCTGAACCCGGTTCGTCACCCTCTCTCCGCTACTAAAGATATTCTCTCAGAACTGCTGTTCTTTAATTCCGCTATCCATCCACTAACTGAGAGTCACGTTAAAGGTAAGAGGAAGAGAAATGATGGATAGCGGAATTAAGAACTGCTGTTCTTTAATTCTGCTATCCATCATTTCTCTTCCTCTTACCTTTAACGTGACTCTCAGTTAGTGGATCACAAACCCTAATGGAAAGAACTTGCTGAAATTTCTCCACCGCTACTGCATACTCCGCTCCGTCATGCAGAATTTCGACTAATCCAAATTCCCATCTGTCATTTATATCCGAGTCTTGTAAACCAAAATGAACGCAGCTCATGTTACTCCGCACAGCACACTCTACCGTTTGTAATTTATCTATGTGACGTGCCGTTTCTTCCTCATGATATCACCATGAAACATCTCTATTATCATTTTCTGGCAAACCTTGCTACTTCAACTCCGATTACCAATGTTCAATATTCCGAACTTAAAGACACCTGAACTGATGCTCACTCCACCGATGCTCCTCCGAAAACCATTGTTACCAACTGGCTCCACCTCCACCAAAGGATGCTTTCTCCTCGAACTCTTCATCGCTACCGTGGACTCCCATCGCTCAACTGTAAATTTTTGTGCAACTACTGGTGATAGCAACCATTCAACCATTCTTTTCATTCTGTCTGGTGCTTCAACCGTTTTTCTCATTAATGTTTTCCGTCCTGCAAAAAGTGTGTTTCTCCTCCCACACCATGTTTCACTGCCGACACTTGTAACGTCATCACCCGACATCACATCCTCATAATGCAGACTGTAAGTTCCTGAATATGCAAGCCAATAATACGATCTACTTGTTTTACCACAGCAGTGTTGACCATCCAACTCTTCGTTCTTAATCTGTAGCACGGATACTTTTCTGTAAACGATTTCGTCGATCGATTTGCGCCTTCCTTCTAGTGAAACACGATATAGCCGTTCTCTAAAAACTCTTCCCGTGTGTTTTTCAGCTACTGGACACCGATCGTCGCTCAGTTCAGAGTCTGCAATGTCGCTATGGAAAAACAAATCAGTGCATATTTTTGTCGTGTTGCACGGACTCATTTTCTATTGAACTCTACTCAAGCAAATTTACATTTTCTGTAATTATGAGGTTGACAAAGTCGAAGTTAACGTTACTGCATCTCCATATAGATTTGTTAGTCCCCATCTCTTTCATGACAAGGTGGGATTTTGTAACTTTATTTCACAGGTGCACTAATCGATCTAATTTGTTTTATTTTTACGATTAGATGTCACTGACGACAATCAGTGTGAGCAGTGCACATTGATTTATGTTCGTTTCCACTTAATTCGTTTGTTTGTGTTACGTTCTAAATATAAATACTACTTGTATATATTTTACCTGTAAGTAGCTTTAATGTAGTTTGACGTTTCACGTTTGTAGTAAAGACCTTCTGAAAACGATCAGACTTCAACAATGGTTTTGACAATGGCGCACCGTTACATATTTTCGTAATGCCAAAACATTTTACTTGGCACTTACTTTAGTACTGTCAGGAAAGGTGCATAGCATCAAAAACCAGTTTTACGGCTGTAACTAGTAAGAATGTTAATAGCAACAGTAAACTGAGGAACATGACAAGAAAGTCATGAGTGATGTATAATTGACATCGAAACAAAACAAAATATTCCGAGGGGAAACAGTCTCACCTTTTGTCCATGACACAGTTCCATTAGCACTGCATAAATATATTACAGGGAAAGTCATCAGTAGGGTAAATGTCCACTCCACACCATAATGCATGTTCGACACCGGTGTGACATGCTTTGCACGAAGTGGTTTAGGAGTTCTTGGGATAAATCGCCCCATTCTTGCTGGTGAGCTGTGATACTTGCTGGAATGGTTTCTGATGGGATTGTTTTGTGAAACATCTCTCAAAAACATCGCTTACATTTCCGAATGGAATGAAATCAGAAGTGCGCGTTCGGCAGTAAATTCGACGTTTATCCTCACTTAGCCCTACTCTGTCCATCGCTGCTGTGAGATCGGGACGAGGGTTATCTTCCATAAAAAAGAACTATGCGCTCACAGCACCAGGGAACCGACGAATACAGCGAAGAATCCATCATTGCGGAACCGTTGCTCGTTAATTGTCTCCTGATTCATCACCTGCAGTTCAGTACATTCATTGACCTCGATACCGGCCTAAACCATGACGCCACACCCACTATATCTTTTACGTCCAACGGTACTCCTGGCATTATACGACGTCTCACGTTCCCTGCAGATCAATTGCCGCGGTGTGTGAACTTTACCTTAGCCCACTGAAAGGAAGACCACTCAACATTATACACACACCAATGCTAGTGAGCTGTACAATGCATCTAGAATAATGGTTGAGAGCGTACGGTTTTCCCAGCATTTAGTCCTGCTGCATTCAGACATCTTGACCTGGTTTGGCGAAAATTTCGCACACATGTGCTTGCTTGAGGACGATTAGCCAAGCGTTCCACAGCGGTTTTCCCAATTTACTTTTGCCATTGTAACTAGGCTGCAGTCATCCCGCTGGCTGGTACAACGGGGCTAACATCCAGCAAAAGATTTAACAGAGATTTGGGGTCCCTTGAACGCTGACCAAAGCCGCGACACTATGCTGTTTGTTACTCCGAACGCTCTGGTAACAACTGTCTCAATCGGGCCTTATAAGAGATGGCCAAAAATTTGGCCACAGGTATAATCATCCGCATGATATTTACAAGACATACGATTGTTACATCATACACGCAGTTTCTCTCTCCGTCGCTGAAACACACGAAAAGCACAATTAACTCATATGAGACAGGACTCGTCCTCCTGCCTAATACACTCTTGTCATCTGCCACGTGCTCGCAGTAAATTTTTGTATGGGCTACGAGTCATGAAATGTCTTTATACATCACACCGCACTTAATGTACTGTATGTGTATATGTTAACAAGCTCTTTTAATCCCATGACGCTCTGTAATCGTCAGATTACATTTTCATCCTTAACTTTTTGACAGCAGTCGATAATAACCTAAGACTTCAATATAATCTGCATAATTCAATCTAAATGCTAAATTGCATTTCTTCTACGCATGGTCAGAAAAGCTGCTTGCAATTACGTCTCCATTTTACACCACACTATGTTAACAGCATAAGTAGGCCCGCCAATACCAAGTATTCTCCATTTCGCATTTAGTCCATATTTTCATTTCTGTGTCTAACCTGTTTAATGTAACAAGCATATTTCGCTGTCGCTTTGTAAATCTTTTTACTGTAAGAGGAATTATGTGTGATGATACTATTCGAACTTATAAATATTGAAGAGATAAATTCTTTTATGTGCTGTTTATTCAGCTCTAAGCGATGAAAAATGAAGTTACAGAATAATCAGGGCATTTTTGTGCAACTAAAGGGGCCATTCTTCAACAAGAGCGTAGATTGTTACCTCAAATCTTTGTATGGAAATCCTAGATAAGAGAAAATACCATTTCCATAGCAAGAGTTCCTTGCCCTGCCTGTATTAACGTTCACACAAAAAAACTTGCACGGAAATTTACGGTTCATAAGGGTACGAAAATGGAAGGCACACTTTGTTTTCGTATGTTGTACTTCAATTCTGGCAATCTGAATGGCGCGTGCAACGCACTTACGACACGATTACTCTCACTATTAGTACGTAAACTGCGTTTTGACTTCCTTCTTTATAGGACTGAAAACAATTCTTTGATCGAATTTATGTTTATAGCATGTTAACGAGACGAGAGCATATGCAATGCATTAATTTTCTTTAGAAACCTGAATAGGAACAGATATGTGTTTAAATAGAATGGAACGATGAGTTTTTCGTCGGTTAGATTCCTTTTGGATTTTTTTTTTATTTTGCCCTTAGCAATTCCAAAACCTTGTTCGCGAGATTTGTCTTGTCACAGAATTCATGATTAAATACCGCACAGACGAAAAAGAAGCATATTTTAAAACGTGACTTTATTCGAATTGAAGTTGCCTACTTTAGAAGGAATTACCGAAATGCCATTTTCAAAAAGTTTCGTAATAAATGAGATGTACTACGTCATTAAACCTTGAAAGGAAATTGAAGGCATTAGCAATGAGAGGTCCAAGACGTAACAGCGTTTTTGTACTCCAGGCGAAACGGCACTAATAACTTCCGAAATCTTTCCAATCACAATGGAAGTATTACATTCGAATGACTGCATTTGAAGAAAAAATGTCAAGAGATTTAAATGTTATAGAATGATGTGAAGGTAATTGGACTAAACTTTATTTTGACTTTTGTAAAAATTTCCGAAAAGAACGAGTGGGTATGAATCATATTAACAAATATAAATGAACGCAGATGAACTTTATGCGGAGGATAAGAAGCAGAAAGCACATTCCCCAAATTTTTCACATTTATTGTAGAGATCGAAAATTGAGATATCTATAAGTTTGCTGGAAGAAATTCGGGTATACGAATGATGAAGAAAAACTAAAAATATGGAGCAATTATTGAAAAGTGTGTTTCTATAATACGATACAGGGCTCTCATTGACGGAGGACGTAGCCAAAAGCTATGAATTTACTGTAGTTTTAGAAGTAGCGCTCATGATATCTTTAAACGATGGTGCACCAGGTAGAATACTTTTTCTTCAGAAGGATTAAATTCTGCAAAACTATCTAAAGTCATACAGGAATTGAATTATATTCAGAAGAAGTTACATACTTTATAGTCATTGCACTGTGAAGCTGAAAGTACCAGAAAAGGGATTTAACTCTTAAGAAAACTGTGCATTAGGTTTTGAGGAACCTTTGCGAGAAAAACTCGTGTACATCAAAAGTGAACTTAAAATCATATCTCCTCACATTTTCTACAGGTTAAGTTTATTGTAATTTTAGGTATGGACTGATGAAAGGAGCGGTGATCTAGTCTTTATATTACTTAGTATCTGCTGTATGCTTTTAGTGGCATTCACCAATTACCAAATGTGCCACACATTTTTTTTAACATGATCTTGCAGTTACATCCGCATGACTATTAATATTAATTTAATGAGATATATTCTTCAACTAAAACATAAAAAACCTTAATGTGTGTGTGTGTGTGTGTGTGTGTGAATCCCTAAAAACATTTTGCACTCCCTAAATATCTCCATTACTGGTGTCATAACGAGGTCAAAAATTAAGAACCACACTTCAAAAAATTCAGCCTGCTCATTTGATTTCCTTTTAAAACTAAACATCTCAGCTTTTTGTAAGACTTTAGACCCATTTTTTTACTTCATACTTTTAAGACTCCTACTTACGCAGAACAGTGCCTTACTAATATACATATTTCATGGCTCTACTCATATCAACGTCAAACGACAGACTGCCATTTAAGAGAGTTACTATGTTGACGTAACTCCTGTTGAAAAAGGTATTTTCTTTCACATTTTGCTTTTAACTTTGTTTGGTGGTTTCACGATCACCGTGAGCAGTTTAATGGGCTCTGTAAGCTCAGTAAGATTCTACGGGCTATTACCTCAAACTAGAGACATGAGGTAACAGACTCTAGAGCCTAACTGAGACCACAAAGCCCAGGCACAAATTTGGGGTAACTGATTCCAAGCAGGCCAGTTCTATAAGCCAGGCACTAAACACATACCTCATCCATAGATCGATGCCGAACCCACTTGGAGGAATGGGCAACGCTTTGATTACTGCGCCATCAGAGCGACTTCGTTCGCATGTTTCAGTACAATATTGTTCTATTGTTCTTATGGGTACGTTTTGTTGATATGTACATATGCAAAGCGTACATCTGTCGTGTGCATAAAAGAAACACGTGTCTAGCAATATATGATTTCACCCGGGTTAGAGCCTCGAGTGAGGCATGGGCGACTTTCTTGCCCGATAGCGGTGGCTTCGTTCCTTTCCTGGAAGCAATGGCCCTAAACTAGGGTTGGGCGACTATATAAAACCATTTCAGTTGCTCATCCTGGGGGTTAAACTGAGGAACAACAGCAAAAAAAAAATGCACGCCACTACTGGAGTATGAAGGCCAACAACTCACAAAACCAAACATTTGGCAAAATGTGGGCTTACTTGCCAACATGTGTTTTTCTTAATGGCATTTATAGCTTATTTCCACACAAATCGTTTCATCCATCTAAGGCATTTCATTTCATGATAACACAACACCAAAAAACTGACAAATGTTTATTCCAAGATATTTTCGGTACAGTACATCTCAGTTACGAAAATCAACATATTTGTTGTTCAGTTGCGAAACTTTTATCACTTCTTGATATGCATATCGGGATGACTAGTTTTAATGAAATCTTTTGCGATTGTCTTTGAGATTGTTTTCTGTGAACGAAATTGAGAGGGATTTAAATTTCTTGCCAATCTCATATCAGATGAATACAAATTTTAGTGACATACGTATATTGCAGGAGAACATTGTTTTTGTTAAAGAATACCGGCCGCCTCTGATAGGTAATATTTATGCAACCGAAGAACACAAGGACATTTCATAAACAAATAAATAAATAAAAGGTTATTCTTACGCGATTAGAAGAGTCGTGCACGTCAGCATCAAATTATCACAAAAGCTGTAGAACATGACGCCTATGCCACTGAAGAAATTTTTGATTATGCAATGCTCGGTTTTTTTAAACTTCAGCGCTGCCCCGGTGGCGTAGTGGTCTAAGCGATGGCCTCTGATCATTCGTCCAAAAAGGGTCCGGGTTGGAATCCCGGTGAGGCATGGATGTTGTGTTTGTCTTACGGCACTGGTTCTCTCCCTTCCCTGGAACCAATGACCCTAATTTAAGGATGGACGACTGCTTATAAGCCCACTGAGTTGCTCACGGTGGTCATTAAATCTCCAATCAAAAAACAAAAAAAAACTTCAGCAAAAGTTTCATGGTTTTGTGCGTCTTTAAGGTTCTCCGCTATCAGACTGAGATAAAGGAGAAATGAATGGAATGCTATTCTATTGTGATAAAGTTTATACACTCTGTAAATGCCAAACATTCAGAACTTTCGCCATATTTGCAAGAGACTATAAGAGGACAGTACAACTACAGAAGTACCACATTATGCGCGTTTTTTAAACTGGAAATTTAACGACAAAGTACTCGAAGGACTGCAAGCAGTCATCAGTTTCTGGTTTAGGGTCACTGGCTCCAGTAAGAGGAATAAGCCATAGAATAAACATACCATTCACTCCTCTCTAGGGAAACGAGCCCAGAACCATTTCGAATGAATGGTCAGATTCCAGCTCTTAGAGCACTGTGCCAATTGGAAAGAGATAAAACGTCTGAGATCACGTCCTGATCTGGATAAATATACACGGTCGAGTCACATTATTGTGACCACCAAATAATTTCCAGACTAACAGCCGTGTGCAGCGCGAACAGCAGCTAAACGGGCTGGGAGTGACTTAATAAGGTGCTGAAAGGTACTCACAGGTATGTGGAGCCATGCTGACTGCAGTGCCTCAGACAACTGCTGGAGGGGACGTGGTAGAGGCTCCATAGAGCGAACAACACGATCTAGGTGGTCCCACAGTTGCTCAATTAGGTTTAGGTCTGGGGAATTAAGAGGACAGGGAAGTACTTTGAAATCTTCATCGTGCACTTCCAACCACTCTCGGACATTTCTAGCTGTGTGACACGTCGTATTGTTGTTCTGGAAAATCCAATTCGCATTTTCACCCAGCACTGTCGCATAACTGATATCTAAATTTCGAGAAACTGTGACTACAAGCCACATAGCGGTCGGCCGAAAATTACTATGGACGAGGAAACCTCAACAGTGGTCCTGGAATATTTTGCAAAGAGTCCACAACGTAGCACACGACGTCTCGCAGCAGAATGTGGTATCAGCCAGTCAACCATTGTACGAATTCTTCACACCGCTTACTGGCATCCGTTCAATATCCAGATGCAGCAGCAATTATCAGAGGATGACCCTGATAGTCGTGTCGAGTTCTGCACCTTGGCTTACCGAAATCAACGGTATCCCTAATTCGCACAGGGCATTTTGTTCAGTGATGAGGCCAATTCTTTTGTCAGTGTTGAATGTAGCCGTCAGAACCACAAGTACTGGAGTGACAGGAACCCTCACTGGACGGAACCATTCAAAATACCTGACAATGTAATGGTTATGGTGTGGTATGGAATATGGGGCACACGTGTAATCGTACCCATTTTCATCGACAATAACCTAAATGCTCAGAGCTACGGGTAAAGCCTTAAGGAAACAGTCTTCCTTCCCTTCTGCATGAAGATGGTAGTTTCCCCTGTTATTTAAAACACGATGGGGCTCCACCACATTACGGAGCAACTGTCCTCCAATGGCTAGATGTTCAATTCCCTGGTCATTGGATCGGCCGGTGTGGTCCTGTGGAATGGCCACCCAGATCCCCAGACATCAAACCACTCGACTTTTATACGTGGGGTCACCTGAAACACCTGGTGTATTCTGAGAAATTCCGTCACAAACACATCCTTCAGCAACACCCCCTGGTGGCCTGCAACAGCTTTTCTACCAATATTCCCGTGCGGGTGCGTAACGACTGGATCAAGCGCTTTCAGCTCCGTGTTCAGCAACAGGGACAACACATAGAAAACACATCAAATATTTGCACATCGCAGGGTACTTTAGAAGTTGTTATTTCAAATTTATGTTTTGATAACTTGTGAACCACAACACACATGACAAATCTTAATGCGGCAAGCAATTTCTGAGAATATTCTGGTCTTGTTTGATATGCAACATGACCCCCTTACTAATTGAAAAATTTGACCTGGATACAAAATGGCGTATTTCAAGATGGTGGACATATTCTGGAAATAGCTTAAAAGTTAGGCTTCCTCACCGATTCATTGCCTGGGTATTCAGATATTCCATTTTCCCTTCCGTTTCTGAAATATACTGGTGTCTTGCGACTTTTGACTCACCCTGTACATCCCACAATGTTGTAGCTCCATCCAGAAGAGCATGGGTCCAAGACGAAAACAGCCCATGTTATCGGCCCCACCTCGTGCAGGGATGGTTTGACGAACACAGTGATGATATGAGACATACGGAATGGACCACAAACTGTCCTTATGTCAATCCAAGTAAACATCTGTCAGATCTAGTGGAATGCTGGGTGAGTCAGCTAGCACCCAGGTCCATATCGGAACTGTGAATCGCAATACAAACAGCTTGGTTGCAGAGCTCCACGCAACTGTACAGGCACCCTGCGGTGTCGATGACAAGCCCTATTTCGGCAAACGAAGTATACTGCCTGACAGAGAAAATGCCACACCATGAAGACGTAAACGCAGCTCCACGAGAATTGAAAGGTTGGTGCCCACGTACAAGTTATGCAAATGATTGCATTTGCAGGCCAATCGCAGGAACAGCACATGATATAAGCGGACAACCAGCCCGTGAGGCCATCAGTTGAGACGTCGTACGGCAGCGAGAAGTGAGTGGTTCGGCTGTAACCGTGTCTGGAGAACGAACAAGGGATGCCAATGCCGTTAAGACCCTGTCATGCCCGATTTTGTCAAACGTATGAGTTCACGAGTGGTGTCATCGGTGGCTTTCGTATGGCCGGATGGTTCTTGCTTCGTATTGTGGAAGAAACGCAACGTGATGCCACAACTGTCGGTCGCATTTGGAAACAATGTTCTAAGAAAGGATCTGTGCAACGTCGTAGATGGACCAGAGCACGGAGACGGACGTCAAAACCCACCGATTGTCGCATCCGACGTTATGCCGTAGTGGACCCACAAGCTACAACGGGCGATTTTTTGCGGAGTGTACGGGGAGTCTCGGATGCTCCAATATCGACGCGGACAGTGTCGCGCCGATTAGTTGCGTCTGGTTTGCTGTTCAGCCATCCGTCGCGAAGGCTACCCTTAATGCATCCCATCGTCGTCATCGCTCGGCGTGGTGTCGCTCCAGAGCTACGTGTTGTACCTAATGGAACAGTGTGGTGTTCAGCGATTAATCGCGGTTCTATCTCACCACGGGAGATCGCCGAGTGAAAGTCTGGAGGCGACGTGGCCAACGGGTGGATTCCTCCGCCATTGTAAAGCGCCACACGGCCCGCCAACGGGGAATCATGGTGTGGAGTGCTATCAGCGCCAACAGCCGTTCTCAGCTGGTACGCATTGCGGGCACATTGGCGGCACGTCGCAATGTTGACGAGGTGCTGCGGCCCGTGGCACTTCTGTATCTGCAGGGCATCCCAAATACCGTTTTTCAACAGAAAAACGCCCGGCTGCATACCGCTCGAATCGGCCTGAATGTGTTATACGGTGTGCAATTGCTTCCGTGGCCAGCAGGGTCCCTCGACTTTTCGCCCATCGAACATCTGTTAGTCACGATTGGACGTCGGTTGAGTACCCTCCCACCCCCGCAAAGTGAAGATGAACTGTGGACTCGGATCAACACCACATGGTGCACGATACCCCAGGACTCTATTCGGACTCTCATTGCCTCGATGCCACTTCGGATTCAAAGCTGTATCGCCCAAAATGGGATTCACACTCCTTATTGATCATCCTGAATATTCGGCTACTGGAGCCAAGTCTGTATGTGACAATTAAATCATTTGTTCAGGGCTTAATGGACTATCTGTCCGTGCATTTGGGTCTGTTTTTGAACATTCCTTCATGGTGTGGCATTTTCTCTGTCAGGCAGTGTATTGAGGAGGTGGTCGCAATTCAGCGAGTACACAGTGTACCTGAAGAAATGAAATCGTAAACTTTGCGAAAATGAATTTTTTCAACGCACTGAATTAATGAAACAAAATAAAACCTGACGTTTTTGAAGAACTCTCATGGACGCTGTCGTCCAGTGAGAAGAAACACATATTTTCCGCTTTCGCTTTAACGTGAGATGCACTAAAATTTAAATCATTAAAATTAATATAAATGCCTAAAAACGTGGCAATGTTTTACTTATTTTTTCACTAAATGTTCTCTTTAAGTTGTTACTCTTACTTATTTGATTTAGGTGGGGGCATCTAATGTTTTTTTTTTCCATTCTTTCATTTTAATACCTGAGGCAGTAAAAACGCTTCAAAAGAAATTCATGGTACTTCCTTTTGAGTAAATAATTTTCTGCTAAATTCCGCTGCAACGTGTTTTCCTCCACTTTCATCAAATTCAAGCAGTGAGCTGTTTGTTTACAAAGATTAAGTGTACATCTCTTTAAGAGGAAAGAGAGACTTCTTCTCTTCTCGGCATTTGGTATTTTTCATGTAAATAGGTTTTTTGTTGCTACGCAGAAAATAAGACACGCGTTCCTCTGAGCCCATAAGATAAGTACATAACGCTTTAGAAAATGCCATTGTGATCATGTTGAATTACTTAGAGTCTTTTAGTTTTGCTAAAGTACTTTTAACACGGGCTTCGTTGTAGCCTCAGCAGTATTTCATTTTAATTGAAAGATAATAATGAAGATAAATTGTTTTGCCATTTTTTTCACCAGGTGTAAGTCACACTAATGAAAACACGCTGTACTTTGCTGGCGTCGTTGTTTTAAGAAACCAGAGGAAATTGTAGATCACAATTATAGTTTTGTACGTAAGTAGTTTTTTATTATATTTAGCAACACAAATAATAAGATCACCGACTAAGCAAAAACATTCCCTTTCTGCGTATTAAATTTACAGCCAATTTTGAACCGCAGGGTTTTTTAGAAATATTTCTCCGTGCTTATTTTAAAGATGAATCAGAGGACACCAGAACTGAAACTTCACCGATGAGCCGTTGCATTATGACCACCTACCTAATACGCTGTAGGATCACCCTTAGCCCGCAAAACGGCAATCACTGGGCGAGGCATCGATTCGATGAAGTGGCGATAGGTATCCTGGGGTATCTGGTACTATAATGTCAACGGCAGATCGTCCAGTTCCCGTACATTTCTGGGTGGTGGTGATTCAGCGCGAAACCGCTTTTCCAAGTCGAACCACAAATGTTCGATAGGGTTCATGTCTGGAGAATTTGGAGGCCAGAGCATTAACAGAAAATCACCAGTATCTCCCTCGAGCCACTCGTTGATGACTCTGGCAATGTGGCATGGCGCATTATCCTGTTGGTAATAGACATCACCAGCAGGAAACACAATTGCCAGGAATGGGTGAACTTGGTCTGCAACGATATTCAGATACCTGACAGCTGTTAGGGATTGTGCTATTGGGATGATGGGGCCTAACATGTCCCAAAGGAACATCCCCCACAGCATAACACCACCGTAGCCGGCCAGTTTCCACCCAACAGTGCATCCAGTTGCCATAGCCTCCTTTGGTAATCGGCGTATCCGCGCTCAGCCCTCTACGTGATGCATCGGGAATCTCGATTCGTCAGATCAGGCCACTTTCTTCTAATCATCGTAGGTCCAATATCGATGAGCTTGGGCTCATTTCATGTGTTGTTGGCGATGACGTGCAGTGAGCATGGGGACCCGGCTGGGACTCCGGCTACGTGGCCCCTGCTGAGAAGGTTGCGATGAATTGTGTGCTTTGACACATTACCTTTATGACCACTGTTGTAGTTCAGGGTGTTTTGTCGCACTGTGGCCTTGCGGTCGTTGTGATCATTGCGCGACAGTCTCCGCTCCCCTCTGGCATCAGTGAGCTGCGGACGACAATTCGTCGTTTGGTCATCTGCGCCCTACTTTTTATACGTATTCACTACAGTGGCACGTGAATATTCCAGAAACAGCGCCGTTTCCGTGATCGTAGTTCCGAGGCTCCGTGCCATCACTATTTGTCCTTTATCAAACTCCAATAAATCGGCAGCTTTTCCCATTCCGACTCCGAACACTCTACTAACCAAAAATCGGTCCTCAGGTTGTATATATGCTGCTCTGTTAACTTCCCCTGCGCCACCGTTCAGTCTCAAGGCGTGATCATTTCTTTAGACTGAGGGTGGTCATAATGTAATGACTCATCGGTGTATATTCTTATAGATAAATATTATTAATGTTTCTTAAATGATCATCATGTCAATGTAGCAACCTTATGACCGAGGTTAGATTCAAAAATCGAAAAAAGTGGTTCTGGTGGAAATATGATTGTCAGTCGCGAATCTTTCCGGAAATAGTATTTCGGTATTCATTACAGAAAGCATGATTACAAATGAAAAAGTCGGCACAGTAACGATTTTTCATAATGCAATGGTTTTTCATCAATTCTGTAAATTTTTGCAATGATCTTACTCAGCGTTATCTCGAAAAAACACCAAAACAAAGGAAAGCAATACCTAAGGAAGATGATTTTAATTCCTCATGCAAAGTATAGCACAAAACGTGAAGTTTTGGTCCTTAAAATATAGTATTCCAGAGGTCATTATTTGAAGCGAGTGTACTGAATGACCGAAATCGACGACGATAGCCCTCATCTTAATGTTGCATTGCTCAGGAGCGGGAACTGAACCTGTACTCCAAGATTTCTTTCTTAAAATGTTATTAATTATTACCCTATCCAAAATCATTGTCTTCCAACTGACCACAATGATTTAATTTGATTCATTAGATAGAGTGCTCTTACTTCGTCTTAGAAAACATGCATGCTGTGAAAAAACCTTCAGGCATTCTGTTGGGTTTGACAAAAAGTAATTGCGCCTTTCTCCTGTGTAAATGAAAGCCGAATTTTGAATGGAAAACAAAAACTTTGGTGAACAACATATTATCCCTTTTGTTCGATGACCTTATGCCATCTCGCAGGCAAGTTCATGATCCCGTGCTCAAAAACGTTTATTTTTGTCGGCAAAAAACAGTTACAAGAACGAATTGATGTCCTCATCAGCAGAGAAGATTTTACCGTTCAAGGCCTTCGGCATCGAACGAAACAAATGGTAGTCTGATGGTGCCAGCTTTGGCGAATATGGTGTATGTGATAACACATCCCATCCAAGCTGCAACAATTTTTGATGAGTGACCAAACTTGTTTGTGGTCTTGCATTATCATGGTGAAACACAACACCTTTGCAATTCACCAATTCTAGAGGCTTCTGTTTGACTGCGTCACTGAATTTATCTAGCTGACGACAGTACACGTCCGAATTTATAGTTTGGCTCCTTGGAAGCAATTAAAAATACACAATACCTTTGAAATCCCACCAGACTAACAGCATAACCTTTCTTTGGTGCATATCTGCTTTTGAAGTGCTTTGATCAGGTTCATCACGCTTGCTCCACAATCTTTTTCGTTTGCCGTTGTTGTAGACGATTCATTTTTCATTACCTGTTATCATACGTTTAAAAAATGGATCGTTTACTTCACGTTTCAAGAGAGAATCGCAGATGTTAACGCGCTTAGTGAGATGAACTTATTTTAGTTCATGTGCTGATGACCAAACCTTTACTCAGGAGAATGTAAAATACAGGCACGCTTCACTCGGCGAGATATGATAACAAGAACAGTGGAAGATACAAGAGACGATATATACACTGGCGGAAAGTGAAAAAACAACACCAGGAAGGAGACGTCTGATGCCAACGAAATTTATACAGCATAATAACGGAATACAGAGGATAACGTGATCAAAACATTATGGCAAAATACAGCTGTATTTGCTAGTAAACTGAAAATAACATTTCCATGTAACATGGTTAGTACGAGGTACAATCGCCATGAACTGCGTCACACTGTGCAATTCTGGCATGGAGTCTGTCGTACAGATGTTGGATGTAAGTTTGAGGTATTGAGTTCCAAGCATCCTCAACCTGGACGCGTAAATCGGGGATGGTCGTGGCTGGCCGAGGAGACCGGATAAGTCGTTGTCCCATAAAATTCCACACGTGCTCAATGGAGGACAAATTCGGTGAACGTGCAGGCCATGGAAGTTGTCTCACACCCTGAAGTGCATGTTGCGTTGCACGTGCCGTGTATGGGCGTGCGTTATATTGCTAGAAAACACCACGATTGACCGACCTTACAAATGGCACAACAACGGGCTGAATGATGTTATTGACGTAGGAGGTGCTGTTTAACGTACCCGGAACAAACACTAGTTGTGTACGGGAGCGATAGCTGATCGCTCCCCACACAAGAAGACCAGTTGTAAGCCCTGTGTGTCGCTGGCGGATAAAAGAAGGGTGGAGACGCTCCCCAGTGCGTCTGCGAACACGCATACTCCCATCGGAGGCTCCAAAGCAGAATCTGCTTTAATCACTGAACACGACAGATCGCCATTGCGTTCTCCAGTGCAGACGTTGGCAACACCACTGCAGCCGTTCCCGACGGTGGACTGGAGTCACAGGTACACATGCCAGAGGCACACGTGCAGGTAGTCCTGCATCCAGTAGACGGTTGCGGATTGTTCGCACAGTCACCTCAGGTGCAACGGCAGCTCGGATTTGCGTCGCAGTGGATGTTCTGCTTGACAACGCCGCTATTCTTATGCGTCGTTCGGTCCACTCATCAGTCCGTCTGTGACTCCCGGTTCCACGACTTCTCTTGTGGGGATGTTCCTCGGACCATCTACGCCACCATCGTACCACCACCGATACTTCCCGTCCAATTCGCTCCGCAATACGACGATACGACCACCTGGCCTCGCGGAGTCCGACTAGACGACCTCGCTCAAAGTCCGATAACTGCTGAAATCGCACACGTCTTCCATGTCCAGGCATTGCAGCTTCTTCAGGGTCTTCACACGTGTCCGTACGCCGACGACTGATTTCATTCACTTCGCCGTACTCCTTAAATACCACCGACGATAATTTGCATATTATGTCGTGCTGTTGCGTAAGCGCTTACCGGTTGGTCCCGAAATTAACATCACACCTACGTAAACTCGACTCAATTAGCATATGTAAATATCTTGATCGTCCGCCAATTCCTTCTTGGTGTTCTTTTTTCACTTTCAGCCAGTGTGCATATGTATGGGGCGGAGCCAACAAAGAAAGCATAACAACAAAATAGTAAAACCACAATAGAAGTGCAAACATAATGCACAGATCACACAGACAGGCAACACAACACTAGGTCAAGGACCTATGATTCAAATGAAAAAATCTGAAAAATACACTGTAGGTATTATTACGAAATACACTGACGGAAAAAAATCCCAACACCACGAAAAAATAGTTGTAGGGGAATGAAATGGCGGCAATACATTTGTATAGGGTAACATATTTAATCGATTAAGGTTTCAAGATCACAGCTTATTGTAAGCGCGAGAAAAGCCATTTTAAATGTGAAATGCTGGTACATTATTAACCGGTGTAGCCGCCAGAATGTTGAATGCAAGCATGCAAACGTTCATGCATTGTGTCGTACAGGTGCTGGATGTCAGTTTGTGGGATGGAGTTCCATGCCTGTTGCACTTGGTCGGTCAGTACAGGGACGGTTAATGCTGGTTGGGGGTGACGCTGGAGTTGTCGTCCAATGATGTCCCACACGTGCTCGATTGGTGAAAGATCTGGTGATCTAGCAGGCCTCGGCAACATGTCGACACTCTGTAGAGCATGTTGGGTTACAACAGCGGTATGTGGGCGAGCGTTATCCTGTTGGAAAACACCCCCTGGAATGCTGTTCATGAATGGCAGCACAACAGGTTGAATCACCAGACCGACGTACAACTGTGCCGTCAGGGTGCCTGGGATAACCACGAGAGTGCTCCTGTTGTCATAGGAAATTGCTCCCCAGACCATAACTCCAGGTGTAGGTCCAGTGTGTCTCGGCCGCAGACAGGTTGGTTGCAGGCGCTCACCTGGCCTCCTTCAAACCAACACACGGCCATCACTGGAAGCCAGGCAGAACCGGCTTTCATCAGAAAACACAACAGATCTCCACTCCATCCTCCAATGAGCTCTATCTTGACACCACTGACGTCGCAAACGGCAGTAGTTTGGAGTAAGTGGAATGCACGCTACAGGGCGTCTGGCTCGGAGTTGTCCTTAAAGTAACCGATTTGTAACAGTTCGTTTTGTCACTGTGGTGGCAACTGCAGCTCGACGTGCTGCCTCAGACGCGGTACGATGCGCCACGGCCATACGCCGTACACGGTGGTCTTCCTTCTCACTAGTGCCACGAGGCCGGCCGGAACCCGGTCTTCTTGAAGCAGTACCTTCCCTTGAACAACGCTGCCAACAATCATGCACAGTGGCTACATTCCTGCCAAGTCGTTCTGCAATATTGCGGAAAGAAAGTCCTCCTTCTCGTAGCCCTATTACACGACCTCGTTCAAACTCCGTGAGCTTTTGATAATGGCATCTTCGTCTTCTTAAAGGCATTCTTGACTAACATCAACACACTACGTTGAATTTCAACGATAACTAACGCTCACGAACGTTAGATCGCGTATTTACAGCAAACCTGCTTTGCATGTTCCGAGGGGCGTATGCGCCGAGCGCGAAATTTGCATAGACGTCATCTTACAGATGTACTCCCACCGCCTACCAACTGTCGTTTATCTAACACAACCCCTTCTTGGTGTTGGGATTTTTTTCCGTCAGTGTATTAATAAACAGGATAGTCATAACACTGAGCGCATAACAGATGTAAAACATGTATGAGATAATCAGACACATTGAATAGAACTAAGAGCAAGTATAATCTTGTGGAGCAATCGTTCGATCATCGCAAAGCATTGGCCAGCTTCGGGAGACATTTCCAGAACGGTGGAAAAACGATCTACAAGATAAGTTACTTGGGAAATGATGCCTTGAATAGAACGCTCCTTGCCCAAGTGAGTTATCACTGAAAATAGTTGAGTACAAGAAAAATACAATAAGACACAAAACTCGGGCACGCAGGGCACCGTACAGAAGAACATAAAGTTCAAAACAGGCTATGGGTGATACATTAGCTGATAAACCACATCTCGAAGATACTGAAGCTGATAGTTAAGTTCCTTGTACAAAAATAACATTGGCTGGAGTCGAAGGCCTGCGGCGACGGAAAGTAGGATGTGTCTAACTGCTCAAGAATGTCCGAAAAACGAGACACGTGATCAGTAACAAAAGCCTGAATCTCGGGCAGACGAAGAGAGGTGTACAAGAGCAAATGCAATTGCACATAAGTAAGAGGTGCCGCTGGACAGTCATACTTGGTAAGAACACGAACAAGTTGCTTGACAGGAACAGGAGAGATATGATCAGGTGAAGTTTGCGTCAAATCATAGTCCTTCAGGAAACCAGGGGCGACCTGGCGACGTGATGAGGAACGGGAACCTGATGCAGGCGAACGGCCGCGTTTCGCTTGACCTCGAGAAGATGGTGACACAGATCTCTCAACACTGCTGGAACGGGATGCATCAACAGAGCCATCACTATGAAGTTTATCACGTGCGCTAAAATAGACATCAGGATTATTAGAAAAATCCATTGGGGTAGAAACAACACTGGCAGCATCGAAGAGCTCGGTCTCAACAGGATCACCAAGAGTCGAAGCTACAGTAGAAATGGTAAGCTGGTCTACAGGGGGAACCGGAGACGTCTTCAGAGGAGCAGCAGGTCATGAACCCAAAGGGGTGACCAAAGAAGAGGATGCAGAAGGCTTCGAAGGTGTCAACAGGCAAACAGAAGAAACTGGAGGAGGAGATACCCCAGGACAGTCCTTATAGAAGTGGCCTAGGGCCTTACATTTACTGCAATGGAATTCAGTAGGAAGATTGATGCGCAGTCACTGGCCGGAACACAGAACTGTGAGTTGAGTAGGAAGAGTGGCAATATCATCCTGAGAAGGGAAGATCTCACGCACCGTACGACGAGCACCGAGAATGGAACAATCATCTTTGTCATTCGGCGAGGCCGAGTAAGTCGTGTAATCTTCGACCACTTTATCAAAAGACGAGATCACCGCGTACAGCATGACATTCGTGACCTCAGGAGGCATGGGTTAGAAAGACACGGTTACAGGGCACTCTGTCACTGGGTTGGGCTGCAAATAATCCTTACAAATAGAAAGGCCATTCCATAAGATAGAATCCACAAACTCATCTTGGCTAAGATAAACAAATATATACCGATCACGGCGGAACATGTGAGAAATAGCCTGAGAATGAAACATTTTCTTGATCGCTGATGCATACACCTTCAGTTTCGTATCGGGTAGGGCATCAAAATAGACCCCGAGGGTCAAGTTTGAAAAAAACGTCTGACAAGCAGGCAAAGTCGCTGGGACATCAAGCACAAGAGAAGAACCATCACGACGAAGATGGGGGATCAGGACAGAAGCCAGCTTAGATATGGGTGATTGTAAGCATCGTTAAAGGGATTCCACAACTGCAGAAAGTGACAAAAACTTTTGAGGAGTTGCAGAGGAAGGAGGATGAGCATCATCATGTGTATCCATGGTATCATCGAGAGTCACAACAGCAGTGGATTCAGAAGAGCAAGTAGTCTAGGCAGTAGCACTGGAAGCACAGCTGGATGACGTATGAGATGAAGGCAGCTGAACGGTGCTAGAAGCAGAAGTCAACGTAGCAACGCCACCTCCAAGAGAAACAGTAGCGAGATGACCGGAAATGGGGATATAACTTTGACCATCCTCACCGGAAGCCGCCATTACTAATTTTTTTTTTTTGATTGGAGGTTTAACGACCACCGCGAGCAACTCAATGGGCTATAAGCAGTCGCCCGTCCCTAATTTAGGGTCACTGGTTCCAGGGAAGGGAGAGAGCCAGTGCCGTAAGACAAACACAACATCCATGCCTCACCGGGATTCGAACCCGGACCCCGTTCGGACGAATGATCAGATGCCATCGCTTAGACCACTGCGCCACCGGGGCGGCCCATTACTAATGCCGGCCCGGTGCTGATCTTCTGGTAGACTCGACCAGAAGGTAAACAAAGATGAAAGCAAGCAAAACAGCGGACTCACCACCTCGGGAGTTGTACGGAACGAAACACCCGACCTTTATACTAAAAGGTAGGCACAAAAAGAAAACAGTGAGAGCACTAAAACACGCACAGAGAACATAAAATGTCGGAGCTAAGGGCGAGACGTTCGTGTGGTACTCGCACGTGAAGCTTACTAACGTATCCCAGTTGCTTTAAATGGTTTTCAACGCTCGATTTCGATATGTTCAGATTCTCAGCAATGTCCTGTGTCGTTAAACGTTGATTAGATTCGATCAATGCCTTTATTTTGTCGTCATCAGCTTCAATTGGCTTTCCTGAACGTGTCTGGTCGCACGTCACCTCCGCTCCGTATTTTTGGATAGTTTTTTGCGAGTTTCAGAGAGTTTTACGTTCTTATTTTTAGTTTGACTTACCTGTGAAAGATGGGTGCTTCCGTTTGACTTGCTCCCGAGCTGGTGAGTATCCATATTTTGCGTTATTCCTTCTGTTTGCCATTCCGACCAACTCGGTCGGAAGGCTTGCTGCGCGCTGCCATTTGCAATGGCCACTTCCGGTGGGAGCTCCTCTGCCCGCCCAGTCTACCGGATCTTCAACTCCAGCGCCATTTGGTGGAAGCAGTGGTTCGCTGCCCTCAGTTCTCGATGACGTCACGCATCTCTCTACTGCCGGTCACTCCGGTTTTCTCTCCGGTCTTACCCATCTGCCTTCCCCGAAGACTACAGCCATTGACAGTGCCGCCAATCCAGATGACATGATGGACACGACGGATCCTAGTGAGACCCTTTGTACTACTATTCACAGCGGTTCTTTCACTCTCTACTCTGCAGCTGCTGCTTCATCTTCTCATTGGTCTTTATGCTCCAAGTATTCCGGTGCTGCTACTCTACAAGCGTGCATCAAGCGGACTGGTAAATCCCTCATCCTGGATGTCCACACCACCTCCACCGAGGCAACTGCCTTCCAGAACATTCCCAACACTGGCGTCTATTTCGACACGATGTCTCGAGTAACTCTCAAGGATTATGCTGCGGCGATCAAGGGAAAGTTTCCTCTTAGTGCCATATCTCATACGTTTCCTCGTGGACGTAAGGTCTTTGTCCATTTCGCCGATCCTGAGTCTGCCACTTCTGTGCTGCTGAGTGGCCTCACAGTTGGCAGTGAACACGTTTTTCCCACTCCGGTGGGCGAAAATCCTGTGAACGTTTCTTTCTAACCAGTCCCACCAGAGGTCAATGACAATATGCTGTATGCGGTGCTTGTGTCCGTCGGCAAAGTCGTCGGTGGCATTCACACCTACTTTGCTGCACCTAAGGATAAGGATGATCGGCACATCCTTGGGGCTCGCCGTACTGCACGAGTGATATTCTCCTCTCCAGCAGATATTGAAAACGTTCCCACTAACCTCACCGTTCAATGTGGTGGTCATACCCGTGAGATTTCTTTGCTCTCAGCGTATCACTGCAGTAATTGCAAAAATCTGGGTCATCACCATACTAAATGTCCCAATAAGCCTTCTTCGCCGACGGTCTCGTCTGGTGTCAGAGCCACTTCTCAAGTTGCTTCTTCGTCTTCTTCTCAGTCCCGTACGTCCTCTTCGCCGAAGCTTCAGGAACACCTCTGTCCCACGGAGAACATTTCTCCACCAGACTTGACGGCGGACAATTTTCCTCATCTAATGAAAGACCCACTGCTTCGTACTCCGGATGTTCCCGTTCTCGCCCCGGATGACTCTCTACCTTCCGACGCTGAGTCTTTCCTTCCGGACATTGACTGTGCATACCAGAGTGGCGAGACCCCTCTAAGTGATCATTCTGATCGTGCCGCTCCACATACTCAGGAAAAACCTTCAGCTCCCAAGTCTCCCCGCACCGCTGCCAAACGCGGTCGCTCAGCTCAAGTTGGGACAACTCATGTGTCACCGCGCAAGCCTGTTCCTCGCCGTGATCACACAGATGTTGAAACGGCGACTGATTCCACGGATAAAACCTCCCCGCACCGCTGCCAAATGCTGTCGCTCTCCTCAAGTTGGGGCAACTCGTGTGTCACCCCGCAATCCTGTTCCTCGCCGTGATCACACAGATTTTGAAACGGCGACTGATTCCACGGATGAACTCCTGGTCTTCACATCTTTTGTACCATTCCTCCAAAGCTCTAATTTCCCAACAACTCCTCTCACATACGAAGAGTTGCATGACATTGAATGTGGCCCAGCACCTCCCCTCGCACTTGATCATTTTGTTGAGCAACATTCAGCATCGCTTTCTCTGATTCTCCCTCAACTTCGGCAAATTTTTCATGTCTGCAATGACCTAAATTCTGATACGGGAGAACTCTGTCCAGTGGTGAAGAAAATTCGCATGCGCATTTCAAGAATTGAAAGTCTCGTCTCCCGCGCTGACTCTCCGACTACTGACCTAGTGTCTTTCCAGTAGCCACTTTGAATTGTCGTGTCTGTGCGTTCCCACGCACAAACAGCTTTGTGTTTGAGGACCTTGCTACGACGTCCGTTGACATTCTACTTCTGCAGGAAACGCACTGCGCCTCTACTACGCCGGACTTTCGTTGGCGCGCTTGCCCTTTCATCTTTCACCATGCATAACGGCAAACGCATCCCGGTGGAATCGCTATTGGTACTCACCACCAGTTGTCCAGTGCTCTTACTTCTGTCTCAGTTACCAATGTTTACCTAGACTTGTTACAGTAAATTACTTTCTGTTGCGACCATGTTACTTATCATGTGTTCAATGTATATGTGTCCTTAGATGAGAGCTTAGCTAGTTCTCTTCTTCTTCATTGTCGTACCGCGCTTGCGGCGCTTCCTCCTGGGGACTTTTGTGTCACCGGTGGAGACTTTAATTGTACCACACAGCCTTCCATGGATCGGCACACTCCTAGTGGAGAGCGCCGTCCCCATTTCGTCACTGATTTAACTCAGCTCCTGTTGGATTTCCACCTGATTGATTCCTTTCGTCACTTACATACCGATATCGTGTCGTACACCTGGTGCGCCTCTCCAGCACGGGGTTCATTGGCTGCACGGTTTGACCGTGTATATGTCTCTTCTACGCTTCTCCCCGCTATCACAGACGCTCTTCACTTGCCGATAGCATCATCTGACCACACAGCTGTCTTGCTCACTGTCTGCGATTCTCATCCTCCACCTCGCTCGCGTAGATCCTGGACGCTTGACAATGCACTCCTTCCAGACCAGGGTTTCCGGAACGCAATCGAGTCCTTCTTGAAAGATCGTCGGCACCTCATTGCGTCCGCTCCAAGTGCCCTTCGCCTCTGGCTCGATGTCAAAGGCGACCTTATTTTACTTGTGGTTGACTCTCTTTCGCTGCCTCTACGGAGCGCGGTATGGCAATCTCCAATCTTCGTCGCATCCTCTCTGACATCTCTCTGACGGATCCTTCGTACCCTATTCTTCAGGTCGAGCTTCTTGCCTATCTCCAACCGATTGCTGAACAGGCAGCTTGTCGTCTTAAGTTGCTGCACTATTCCGCGACCGCTCACTCATACGAAGTTCTTTCCAAGCTGGAGTCTTCCCGTCGAACGTCTACATCACTTCGCCATCTCCGATTGCCTGATGGCACTGTTACATCGGACATACCTACTCTTTGCTCGTATGTTAGCTCCTTTTATCGGGCTAAATTCTGTGCGGTAGCGCAAACTTCTGATCTTCTTTCTTCTCCTCTACTTTCTGCTCTCCCGCAGGACCCGGCTGTCCTTCATAACTCTCTTCTTATTGACCTCTCCGACGCGGAATTTCGCGCTGACTTTGCCTCTCTAAATGCCCCCGCTTCTCCAGGACCTCAGGATCTTTCTTTTTGTTCTATCGCACTTTCTTTTCATCTCTTTTACCTTTTCTTCGTGCTTGTTTCTCTTCAGCTCTTTCTTCTCTTGCGCTACCGCCGGAGTTCACGACGGCACATATCATCCTTTTGCCGAAACAGGGAGACCCTCTCGACATCGGAAATCGGCGGCCCATCTCTATCCTCAACGTTGAATATAAACTCTGTAGTAAGCTTCTCTCCCGCCGTCTCAACACTGTTCTCCCTTTCATTCTTTCTCCCGACCAGTCATATACTGTGCCTGGTCGGTCTATTAACAACAGCATCTCCTTTCTTCTCAACTTAGTCACCCTCGCGTGTCAAAATTCTGAATCACTCGCCCTGATTAGTTTGGATTTTTTTTTTTTTTTTTTTTTTTTTGAGATTTAACGACCACCGTGAGCAACTCAATGGGCTATAAGCAGTCGCCCGTCCCTAATTTAGGGTCACTGGTTCCAGGGAAGGGAGAGAGCCAGTGCCGTAAGACAAACACAACATCCATGCCTGACCGGGATTCGAACCCGGACCCCTTACGGACGAATGATCAAAGGCCAGCGCCTTAGACCACTGCGCCACCGGGGCGGCATTAGTTTGGATCAAAAATCTGCATTTCACAACGTTTCCCATGCCTACCTCTCTACCTCTCTTTTTCGTTTCGGTTTCCCTGCTTCTTTTGTCTCTGTTCTTCTCAGCCTTTACCGGGGCGCCCATTTCCACGTCAAGACGTGGATTCCCTTCCAATGTGGCATCCTGCAGGGCTGTCCACTTTCTGTGCAGCTCTTTGTGATTGCATTTGAGCCTTTTTTACTCGCTGCTCGTCGTTCTCTGCTGTTGTCTTTACCTCCACCTACCGCCAGCACTAGACATCATCAGCAAGTCTTATCAGCTTATACGGACGATGCAACCTTTTGTCTCCGGCACGATAGCCAGTTTGCTGTTCTCCTTTCTGTGTATCACCAATATGCTGTTCTCTCCGGTGCTTCTCTGAATGTCGTTAAAACTACCGGCCTCTGGTGCGGCACGTGGTGCGGCCGTACTGACGCCCCGTGGGGCGCTGTATGGTCCTCCACTGTTAAAAAGTTCCTGGATGTCTACCTCGGCCAACCGGTCACCGATCGTCCTGCTACGTGGGAAAACTTGTTGCCACGACTCCAGCGGTTGGCGGCTTTCTGGGCCTTCTGCCGCTTGTTCACTTCTTATTTTCAACGGGCAGATATCGTGCTGCGCTATCTTCTCTCAGTGCGCTACTTTCCTTGGACCACCACTATCTTCACTTCGACGCAGCTTCAATCTACAATGAATCTTGCTACTTCTATAATCTGGTCATCAAAACATTGGATCGCCGTTGACACAATCTGTCTTCCTACAACGATGGGTGGTCTTCGGTTGCCTGATGTCCGCATCCTCTACCGTGCTCATCGCCTCGCCACGTTTGTCCGTCTTCTTCTTGCTCCTTCTCCTTCTCTTCGATCTACTTTAGATGTATTCGTTTCGCTACACGATCCATCCTTTTCTTTCCTTCTTTTTCTTCGGATGGATTCCTATCCTTCTTCTTCAATTCACCTTCCTCCTTTTCTTTCTGAGGCTCTTGCGCTCTTTCGCTCTCTTCCTCTTTCTCGCTATTCACCTTTCACAAGACTTGACTTGCTCGCTGAACCGCTCTTCTATGCGACCCTGCTCCATCCTCCAGACCAGCCCTTCTTTCTTTTTGTTCCCTGGCTCCGCTCTAGCATTCTCACTGTCCGCGCCCTCTTCAACACTGACTATACTTGGAAACCCCCGCCTCTCTTTTTACTACTTCTCCTCCTTCCCTGGAGGAGGACTATGCACTTCTCCATTCCTCGCTTTTATCTCTTTTTCCTTCTCTTATTTCTGCTCACGGCTTTATTTCCGTTTCTGGACCTAGTCTCCCTCTTCCATTCTTTCTCCCGCATCGTAACTCCATCGTTCCCGTTACTAATGTTTCTACCGCCGCTCTTTACCGTCTTTTCCGTACCCCTTTCGATATTGCGCATCCTTTTCCATGCGCTCCTTCTTCTCTTTCCCTCTCTATCTGGTCTGCTTCTTCCTCTCCTCTCTCCACACCGCAATCTTCACCGCCGGCTTACTGGCGCTATGTTCACTGCCGGCTTACTGGCGCTATGTTCACTGCCGGCTTCCTGTCCCTCTTTCTCTCTCTGAAATGTCTCTCGCCTCTTCACCTCTTTGTATCTTCTGTGGCTCTGTTGTGGACGTTGAGCACATCTACTGCTACTGTCCCATTCTTCTTCCTTTGTTTCACTCCGTCTTTTCACTTGCTAATCGAATCAGTGGGAGAGATCTCCCTTTCCTGGCTTATCCCTGGCTGCTTCTTACTAAGCACCCACCGACCGTCCTGCCCGCCGTTTCCTCTTTTCTCTTCGTACTCTTACAGCACTCTATTTATTTGTTTCATCTCTCTTACGATGCAGAGGTCACGCCTCCTTGTGTTTCTACAGCTGGGTCAACACTACAATTCATGTTCCGCAATTGTCTCCTTGCACTTCTCCGATTAGAGTTCACTGCTGCTACTGATCCACGCTCCCAAGCTCACTTCAGAACAACCTGGGCGATGTCCTCTGCGTGGTTCTCCTTTGTTGGCAACACTCGTCCTCACCCCATGAATCACTAGAGCTGCTCTAAGTTTTTATTGTGCTCCCATGTGGGCGCTACTTGTGCTTTGTCTCGATCTACTACTGGAATTTGGATTGCTTGCATGCTCTTGTATATTCTCCTATTTTACTACTTTACTGTGCACCGTATAATTGTTCTACTCACTATTTGTTCCCTTGTGTTGCATGTGTCTTTGTGTAAAGCATCTGTGTTGTTTGCACCGATTATTTTGCCTCTTGTGTAGTTCTGTTTTTGTATCACCTATGACTGTTCTGTACCTGCTCCGCCCCCATATGTTTATGGGGCTTTGTTTCTACCATTTTGTTTATGTTAAAGAATGGTGGTTTTCCATTCTCTTGTACAGTTTCATCTCCCGCCACTCTCTTCTTGTGTCTTTACTTCCATGATTGGTGTGTCATTTTATTATCTTCATCTTATACTTTTCAAATTCGGTTGATGTTCATAATCCGTTCATATACATGCCATTATGTACATATTCTTTTGTTCTTATTTGTGCGGTTGATATGTATCTTGTTCTCTACATCAATAACAAGCTGAACTCCTATTTGACTGCTTTACTGTGCACCATATAACAATTCTACTCACTACTTGTTCCTTTGTGCTGCAGGTGCTTTTGTGTAAAGTACCTGTGTTGTTTGCACCATTTACTTTGCCTCTTGTGTATTTCTGTTTTTGTATCACCTATGACACTTCTGTACCTGCTCCTTCTCCATATGTTCATGGGTCTTTGTCTTTACCATTTTGTTTTTGTTAAAGAATGGGGATTTTCCCTTCTCATATAGAGTGTAATCTCACGCCACTCTTTTCTTGTTTCTTTATTTCCCTGTTTGGCGTGCCTTTGTATAATACTTATCTCATGCTTCTTGCATTTAGTTGATGTTTATCCACCGCTCATATAAATGCCATTATGTAAATATTCTTTTGTTCTGATTTGTGCAGACGATATATATCTTGTTTTCTATATCAATAAATGATTGAACTCCTGAGCGTGGTGCACCTTTCATATCAAAATGTCCAGATCGAAATTTTGCAAACCAATTCTGACACTGCCGTAGTTTTCAGGCATCTTCACCATACACATCACATAATTTTTTATGAGCTTGCACAGTGCTTTTTCCTTTTCAGAAGTAATACAGCGAAACATGACCAAAAGGTTCCTTTTGATGGTACATTTTGAAATCGACGCCAAACAAACACTTGTTAATGAAATTGTGCACTTTCTGTTCCTAAAAAAGCTTGAGGTCAAAATAGCTTTATTGACAAAGAAGACACAGGGAAAATACACAGCAATAAGTAGGGAAAATACAAGCTGGGAATGAAAATAAACAAAAGTATTAACAGGGGCACGTTAGCAAAAAAAGTTCCATGAAAAATGCACAATAGCTGGAAGTACAGTCAATAGAAAAATAGATTGGCTGTAGAGTCAATTCACGTAGGAAAAGGAGGACAACATCCGGAGCGCTGTTCGAAGCGGCGACATTGACGGTCGATGAACACCAACCAGGGACCAATAGCACACGTAGATACGACAGTGCTGTAGGCACTTTGATGGGCACGACGATCAGCACAAACATCAGCATTGTCCAGAGGAGCGTAGTAGCAACAGAAACGATCAAAAGCAGCATCTGGTTTGCGGGCAAAAAACAGTTTATAGTCTGTATAAGGAGTGACCACACAACTACACTTTCTACCAACAAGTAATTGGACACCCCTGCAATCGACGATATCTGCGGTCCTGATACACGTCGCGGCCGCCGCCGTTAAATATCGTGTGGTAAACAACAACGCAACCAGTCGCATGCAAGATGCCACGCAGTTCGGAGCTCTCTGATTTCGAGAAAGGTGTAATCGTCGGGTATCACAGAAATGGCCGATCCATACGTGACATATCCAGCGAGTTGAAGTACCCAAAATTGACAGTGGCCTACGTGATTGGCAAGTGGAAAATGAGAGGTGACTGTCAGAATGTGCTCCGACCCGGCAGACCCACAAAACTGGGAGTTAGAGACCGACGGGTGCTGGCCAGAGAAATTCGGAAGAACCGCACCAAATCGATGGGCCTCATCCGCGAGGAGTTTCAACAGGCATCCGTGAGTGTTCTTTCGATGAATACCATCCGCATTCATCGAAAGAACAAGCTTCATTCACAAGGCTGGGCTTTCCTTTGCTATCACAGGTGTCCAATTACTTGTTGATAGATAGTGTAAAAATGGGATCAGCTTGTGTAAGCGCATCAACGAGGTCATTTGAGAACTCGGGGAGAGGCAGAGAAGCAGCAAACGAAAGATCAAGAACATATTCAGGATTGTATGTAAAATAATGACATGAAGCCAGATCAGCATGAGCAGAGTCCATAGGCTCAATAGAAGCAAGATGCTTCTTACGAGTTCTCTTATGTGAAGCTCGGCGCCGCTTCTTAGGGAATGCACCCTGGGAGGCAGACACAGGCAGTGGAGAAGCAGAAAGCACAGATGAGGCAGAAGATGTTACAGCTGGAAGAGTTGCAAACGAGGAAATGGTGCTGTCAGGAGATCCAACAGACGTCGAAGAAATACTGGACACTAAAACAGGTGGCAAAGGCGATGCCTTAGGCGAGATGGTAATTTCTTCAGTGACACTGGAGCACGAAGAGACAAGCTCTGGGCCAGCAGAGGGTGAATTAGCAGTGGACACTGGAACAGGTTGCTCAGATGATACGGGAGGCTGATTGGAGAAATCTTCATCGACACTGGAGCATACGCTCTGGGATATCAGAAGGCTGCAGAGAAGAGGGGTCGAGGGAAGCGGAGAGTCGAGAGACAGCTGGAGAAAACAGTCCGTGTGCACGGTGGTGAGAGCAAGATAGCAGGCCACGACACGTGTGAAGACAAAACATCAGAAGAGGCACAGGCAAGGCACCAACGGCACAAGAAACGGGAGTAGAGCCGACATCTGTTGGAGAAGTGGGTGCAGGAGATCCAGGCGGAATCGGATTAAATGATTGACGTGGCTCAGGAATAGTCGCAGGCACAACTGGGGTTTCAGCAGCCTATGGAGCTGACGCCGAAGGTACGAAGACAAAAGGGCGCTTAGCTTGATGATAACTAAAATTTAGGCAAGCATAGCAATGAAACGGGCTGACAACATTAATGAGATAGGAATGTTGTTCAAGCTTCACTAACAACTTTGTAGGAAAAAAGAGACCGCGGCCTCAGAAGAAAAATAAGGAGCGCCTGCCGCCGACAACCAGAAACAGGGCTTTCATAAGGATCACAAACATTGGTGGGAAGTGTACGCACCCAACCAACGGTGCGGCCACAGAACGAAAGAAAAGTCAACAGGAGTGAATCAGGAATTTCAGGAGGAACTGAAAAAATGAAATTAAAACAGGACGCTGTAACAGGGGTTCAGCATATAAACTTTGATCTCCGAGTGTAAGAGGTGTAGAAAGAAACCGTGCAACATGTTGAGAAGAAGCCAAATATATAATAACAGTACGAGGTTTACGGGCTATGTGTGTAATCGAATTAGGTGGTAAGAATGAATATAACACAGATGAATAGGCAGTAAGCTGTGTGTTGGGCAATGCCTCATAACAGACACCCAGATGCATGACAGAAAACATCGACTTACAGTCAGAAGCCGGAGGAACAGTAACTGTGAAGGTAGATCCAGATCGATGAAACATATGATCCAATGAAGACAGAAATAATCCAAAAAAAGGAGGAAGAACGCCATCGGATTTAGAAGTGGACGATGATGTGTCAACACATTCTGAAGACGGTGCAGGTAAGTGAGAAATTAACGCAGCAGTAGCCATGACACAGAAGTAGAGGGGTCACTATAAGACCAGAGCAAAGGGTAAGCAGAGAGTGAGCAAAGCACTCAGCAGCGTGACGTCAAAATTGCTGCTAAGTGAGCAAAGTAAGCGCAAACAGCGCAACATAGAAAAACCCAAGGATAACAATCAGTCCAGGCAAGACAAGTCAACTTGAAGATGACAGGCAAGAAATAAGTAAACACGAGCACTATGCAAGAAATAAATCGAATATATAAACGAAAATAAGAACTCACCAGCTCGGGAAAGCAACAAAAAGCAAAGAAAAAGCTTCATTCACAAGGCTGGGAACTTACAGCAGGAAAAACGAGCTTAAAAATATCTAAACAGGGGAAAATATCAGGAGCTAAGAGGGCGGGCGTGACAAAGCTTGAACTGTCAGCTGTCACGTTACATAATGAACTTGCGGTTTCAAATGACGTTAGTTACATTTCAAGACATGCCTCGCCATCTATGTGTAAAAGCCGCAATGAACCATCTGCATAATATTCTTGTGAATTGGCCATCCCTATAATATTCTTGCGAATTGTGAATCAATTATTCTTGACCAAAGTCTGATAGGACTGCTAAGTCATTGCCTGCCGTAATTTCTTTATAAGGTTAAAGTGTTTCACTTCTAATTCGTGATGCTTACGTAAACTTATTTAGACTACTTCCGGAAAAGAAGTTTCACTGTCGATTTTCTCGCTATATATTACAGAAGCAAGTGTACGATGATTTATATAGGTTTAGAATTAGTCTCACATTCAGTTGTATAGGTATAAGGTCTAAAATTGGGGTCATGTTTAGAGCCTCCTGATTGGAAAGTGTTTTAAAATAGAAACTGAAATGTAAGAGTTGTGGGAATATGCTGATAAATTTACTGTATCTGCTGCCTTATGAGCTAAGACAAAAAGTACATCCAAACATTCCTAACAAATATAAAACAACATCATGTCTGGCTGGAACACCTAGCAACGCAAGGGCGGGGCGATGGAGGGTTAACAGGAATCAAAAGAAATATTTCAAGTTTTAATAAAAGTTGGATCGGTTAGTATGGGAATATTTAATTTGGAGGTGGGGAGCCGTGCCGGTGAACCTTGAAGAGTTGGCGATTCTGGCTGCTCGAGTACGATTTAGTTCCGTAGCAATTCACTGGCAGCTGAGCTGCAGTTGTGAAAATTTGTGAAAGCCCAAATGCGGAATCAGTATGCATTTCCATTTTGACTGGTGAAAAAGAGAAAGAAATCAAAAAGGCCTAAAGTAGTGAGGAATCATACTATTTGGATTTTTTGAAATCGGAAAAATTACTCAGGAGGTACTTTTAAAGGCCACACAGAGACTTTTCATAATTTTCACAGGAAATCAGGCTAAATTAGCAGCTTAAATGTGGAAAACAGAGATTTGTCTCGGAGATTCAGCATTTAGGTGCTTGTAGTAAGGGTGAATTTTCATTGGCTGCCGGATTCTGAACGGTGAATTATCATTGGCTGCCCGTCAAAAACAGACAACCGACTCCGTTAAAACAATGAAGCAAGCACCCGAGAGAAAGAGAAGCCGCGGATGGCTTAGTGGTTTGCAGTTCATACTATCGATGCAAGGTCCTCAGGTTCGAACCTGGGCTGATCTTTCAGAGATGGTGTGATTTGCTAACAATCGCTGAATATCCGCCGTGCATCGGACGAGCACGTTAAGTGGCTGGACCCACTGGTTAAATGGGTATCCTTTCCTAATCTCTCACTCCTCTAGTGCAATATCGTACTTGTACTATAGCGCCATCTACTGTACTCTAATCTCACTACAAACTGTTCTGTTAAAGTCGCTAGACTTGCTCTCATTCCTTCCGTTTCTGTGTCCTGCCCAAAAGGCGATCTCGCTGTAGGTGGCTGGGACCTAAACTCTACTCACTGTGGACGGAAGTCCTACAAGAAAATGACAAATACTCTCCCCGAGAGAAAGAGCACGCACTGAGTACGGACTTCATGGAAAACGCACCTAACACTGGACTTAGCGTAGAAAAGAGAAATTTTTGTCGAGGGGTGGGTTGGGGAAATGTAAAGTTTTACAAGGAAATTATGTCAGTGTCTGTTCTTAAAGAAATTGGGCAGCCGAGGCTGCCCTTTAGAATTGATGAGGTATCGGCAGTGCTGCAGGAAATCTTGGTTAAATAAACTCTTTTTTTGTAATTTTTGCTTCAGTTTTAAACGTTTCTGTACGTTTTTTATATCAATAAGGAAAAGGTTGGATAGAGAAGTGAGAATTAGGACAAGAATACAGGGAATAGAAACAATTCAAAGTGGGAGGGGTTACTCAGGCTTAGGGAGGCTCATATACTGAAATGTTTTTAAATATTGCAATCTATATGAAAGTTGAAGCTCTTTGTGCTTGGAGCTTTCCTTAAAACCCAAGATGGAAGGCGAGAAGTAGAGGCGGATGGGTGAACGACACTTAGGAGGAGGAGACTTACGTGGCGGTCTGACTTGAAGCCTAGAAGATTATGGACAGGGTCACTTTGGTGGGACTTTCCTGAGATTTTCTCGGAAGAGTTCGATGCGCATCGACGCCAATTAGGGTTAATTTGGAGGGTACTTTTGGGGTTTCTGAGCGGAAGATCCCTAATTGGCGGGAGAGACCTGTCGTCCTGTCCTGTAACCGGATATTTTCCGAATGAATACCAACTAGTGAGGGGTCGGTACTTCCGTACTCGTTGCAATGTAACAAGTACTCAAATGAAACCAGTCCAGAAGATCGGTACTTTCACATTTCAGTCGTTACTCGTTACTTTTTCTATCTCGGGACAAGTACTGATTTACAGCAGTCGTTCCTTGGACCTGGAACAGTCATCTTTCACATCATATGCTTCCGCAGACAGGTGGAAAGCCTTATCAATGTGATGTGTGTTCCAAGCAATTTGCTCGAAAAAAGTGATTTTTCGGAGAATTTACTTATTCACTCCGGCGAAAAGCATCACTAATGTGATGTATGCTGTAATCAATTTGCTCAGAAAAGTAATTTTTAAGGCATATGCTTGTTCAATCAGGGGAAAAGTCTTATCAATGTGATGTTTCTTCTAAGCAATTTCCTTGGAAAAGTCATTTTTCAAGGCATATGCTAGTTCACAGGTGGAAAAGCATTTTCCCATTTATATTGTAAAGGCATATTTTAAAACTGGGGGATATGTAACTGAACCTTGCATGCACTTTTAAAGTTTTATTTAGTGGTGATGAAATGTAAGGATTTAGTATTGCTTTCCAAATAATGTAGAAATGCACCGTCCTGCAAAAATATGTTCATCAGACCTAAATTAAAAATCTAGGAGCTTTTATGAAATAACGGATGGTTGTCTGGGTGTATAATAACACATATAAGTGAAATATAAAATAAAAACCCACAACACTGTCTGCAAATACCATTTAAAGTAAGATTACTGAATAGAAAACATGGAAATTGTATTCAGGAGCCATTTGCTCTAACTATTCTGGAAAAAATCAGAAGAGGAAATGAGATCTGACTACTACCAAAAGGTAAAAGAAATCATATACTACATTTTTGGTCCAAAAACGTTTCATCACTCTCCAGAAATACCTCATACAGAGGGTATTGGGAGGGAAACATTAAACAGTAAGCATAGCAAATTTCACCAAACCTGAACGGGTAAATGAAGGAGATTCGTGGGACAACGGTCAGTAGGAATAATAATAGCCAAAAAACAGCAATAAATATTAAATAGTTTTTGATATAAAACTAGAAACAAGCCACCTCCTTTGTACTTACGCTGATCCCCCAGAAACCAGCCGAAATATTCCTACATTCTAAATAGCTGGAAGTAGCCGTAACGCCATAAACATTGATAAATCAACTAATAATATCCTTAAGGTGGTTCCGCCTAAAATCTTGCCTTATGTTTTCAATCGTGAAATTTCTTTACATATTTTCTTCGCAATTAATGTATTCCTAAGGATGAAAATGTGTACATCAATAAAACTACATTTAAGTTATAGCATGGAATACTTAATACTTGCTAAAACATAACCATAATTATATTAAAAGTCAATAATTTTTCTTTGAGTGATGGTCAGACCTGTTAATAGATGGCACGACCTGTACATGGATGACGTCAGTAGACAAACAATGTTGGATTGCTTAATAATGGTTATTTTTTAGCAAGTATTAAGTACCCCATCAAGTATTATTAACTTAAAGTTAGTTTTTCGATGTGCAAATTTTCATCCTTGGGAATACATTAATTGCGAAGATAATATGTAAAGAAGTTTTACCATTGGAAACATAAGGCAGAGAGTTTAGGTGGAACCACCTTAAGAACAGTATATCAACGATTAATATAATGAAGAAGGGCAAATTTATTAATATTAAAAGCAAACTGCCAACTGCCGCCCCGGTGGCGCAGTGGTCAAAGCGATGACTTCCGATTATTCGGCCGAAATGGGTACGGGTTTGAATCCCGTTGAGGTATGGATGTTGCATTTGTCTTACGGCACTAGCTCTCGCCCTTCCCTGGAAAGAGTGCTCGTGTCAGTTTTAAGATGACTACCGTGACGTTACATGCGTGACTTTATATATATATATATATATATATCAACAAAGCACCGATGTCGGTACTTGAACTCGTTACAAATAAGTACCGGTACAGAAAGTAACGAGTACCGAAATGTACCTATTTTGCACATCTCAACGCCAACTTGAGCAAGAGCTTGAAAAATTTTCTGGTTGGAAATTTTAAAAGGGATTCCTTTAATCAAAAATCTCCTGGACAGCGAGCGGGAGTAGGAGGGCCGAAGACGCTTAGGAGCAGAGGAAGAGTCAGAGGGAGGAGAGCGAATTTTAAAGAAATAATACTGAAGTGGAACACGGGTAAATCGAATATAAAGGGAAATAAATTAAATTTCTGCAGTTCCATTTTCCAAAGCAGGAAATGAAATGGTTATCGATTTTGCTATTCACGATTCACTTATACTATTCACAAAATGGCGTTGCGTAAACTCTAGCGAAAAAAGTAAAATCCAGGTTTAGTCAACGAACATTGCGAAAAAATAGATCCTGCATACAAAGAATGCGAATCACAGATGCAAGTAAACATACTACAGCAGAAATCAATGAAAAGTATGCTTTTTGAAAATGGAAAAAAGCAGTAGCGCTAATGTTGCAAATCACTTCTTAAATTCAAAACCTTTAAGCACCGTGGAACAGTACCTTGCGAAAATTCCATGCAGGAAATTTGGCAGTGAAACAACGCAATTTACGGTCATGTTTGTAGTAACCTTAAACGAACATTTGAAAAAGGCCCAATTTTCGAGAATATATGTTCATTTCTGTATGAAGAAGAAGCGTGGGAAGGAAGCATTTTATCAGTAGTTCTGTGCATACCAAAGACCATCAGCAAAACATTAGTGTTGATACTTTTCATTCGTCGGGGCGCGTTTTGTTAGGTGCTTTTATTAGTGCTCAAACATCGCTTGGTGCTAAAAAAAAAAATAAAAAACCGCTAGTAGACATGAAAAACAGTATTGTAGAAAAGCTTCCAAATGTTTTTCGAAAATGAAAACGTTCGTCAGGTAACTGATCTACATGGCTGCAGAAGTAGCATTATTTCCGAGGTGGTAGACAAAATTATTAAGATTTAAGTGCAGAGCTAAAAACTGATGATAAAGCACAACATGTGGAAATGTGAAACATACTTCCGTAGATGAAGGTTATGCAATGAGAAAAGCACACCCTCATATTTTTAGAAGTTTCAATGCTGCTAAAATATTTTAGCTACCAGAAAATGATACTAATCTAGGAGATCATAAGAAATAGTTTCCTCAGTAATGTGCAAATTTCTGTCAATAGAGCAAGTAAGTCGTAAATAATAGTTTTTCTGAACACAACTGATTATGCAACTGTTATGATAGAAATACATTTTTAGTTGAAGGGGAATTTATCATTTCCTTCCTAATTTGAATTGTTTGAACAACCCATGCGTCTTTTCTTCAAAACAAAATTAAGAGAAGAAAAGAAAATACTTTGAAAAAGTTAAGTAACCCCTGAACAATAATAGTCTCTGAACAACGCACACTACTTTTTCTAGTATCAGTCATGACGCTATTTTGAAATGCTTCATTAAACTAATATCGTACACGAAATACAAGGGATAGAACTCCGTTCTTTTACATTTCACGAAAATGAAATATTCATAATTTAGTCAAACATCAGACAAGAACACTAAATTTCACTTCATGTGTAATTTTCTCCATTAGTTGTTATGAAGTTTATCGTTTTAACTTTGACAGTACTTTATATTAATAGGAGGGAGGCTTTATGACCATTATGAGCTACTTGAAAAGCTATACTCAGTCCTAAGTGATGTATTTTACACACGTAAGCTACATTAAAAGGATTTAATTCGAGTTTGCATAAAAGCAAGATTTGTGTTCCTGTAAAGTAAGTGTTTCAACTCATGCTACACTCAAGTTGCTTAATATATTCGACTCAAATAATAGGTTACATGCCAGCGCAATTGCTTCATTAAATATACTTCCTACAAAATATACCTTTGTATTTTTTGTAAATCACACTCAGAAATATGCTTTAATGCAATGAAATATTCATGCAATGGAATGATCTAAGTGACATTTTGTATAATGGGCACATCCTTCCCCTGCTTTTCACGCTAATTCGTCAATCGACATGCGATATCCCAACAGTATTGAACACTGCAATTTCTTTTTCTTTTTTTCAAAATTCAGATGTTTCCCTTCCTGCGTTTGATTTAATTATTGACAATGGAAACCCAAAAGTATTCAACCTAGAAAATTACAAGTGAGCTCCTTCAGTTACCTGGAGACACAAATGAAGGAGGGAAGATGAGGAACGAACAATGGAAGCCGGAGAAATGGAATCGGGCCTTTAGAACTCATAGAGGAAGCTGTATACTTCCAATATTTCCTAAGTGTAACTTTGAAAAGTATCCGGTCAGTCGTTCAGGATAACAATGAATGCCTTTAAATGGTAATAAAGTTTAATTGTTCAGATACATGATTTTTAATGAAATCTTATTGCTAACTGTTGAAGAGCATGAAGGAGATAATGACCTTACAGGTCTATGAAATTGAAAACTCATAGCTTCTATTCGTTTACAATGATTTTAGTATGGGTATTTGTTGAAGGAACCATGTCTCAAATTTAATTCTATGGTATGCGTCTTCTGTTCCTTTTGGTTCCAAATTGTAAATCCTGTCATATCTCAGCGATAAGAGTTCAAGCGCTCTATTTTGAAAAACAAGGAAGGTTTACATTGATATGTCTTCTAAGCGCTTTGCAATCGATATAACAAGTTTGAGCCTAACTGTACCTCTGCCTCTGCATAATGTCCGTTGCATTGGTGTTTTACATTATTCATACGAAAGAAAAACTGAAGCAGTCCGCATTTTTCTTTTAACAGAATTAAGAGGAATATCCTATCGGTATAATTGAGCAACTTACGGGATTCCGTTGGTGAAGAGTCAGCTGTGACTATACAACATCGAAGAGAAGTTAAGTTAGCTATCTGTCGTTAAAGTTTAGGTCCGGGTAAGAAAGGACTAAAATACTAAGAACTTGTTTCGCTCACTTTCAGCTTTGGCTGCAGAGACACAATTTACCAGACATCTGGCGAAATACTCCTCTGTGCGGTAGAATTCGTAATAACAAATTCTACCGCACAGAGCAGTATTTCGTAAGAGGTAGAATTCGTAAAATTACACATGAACTTATTATGACTTTCTACTGTGCGGTAGAAAGTCATAATAAGTTCATGTATAATTTTAAAGTATTTCTCACAGAAGATATTGCACGGTCTGACTATCTGATTAAAATCCTGAAAACTGCTTGATTGATTTTTTTCGATTGGTGGTTTAACGACCACCGTGAGCAACTCAATGGACTATAGGCAGTCACCCGTACCTAATCTAGGGACACTAGCTCCAGGGAATAGAGAGAGCCAGAGTAACGTAAGACAAACACAATATCCATGCATCACCAGGATTTGAACCCGGACACATCTCGAACGAATGGTCATAAGACACTGCGCCACCGGGGCGACCCTGATTGATAAGCTCAACTTTATCTCAAAGAGAAGTCATCGCTCTTTCCACCCGGTTGCGGCCGATGAGAATTTTTCCGTGAATCACTTCTAAACGTGGAAAGAGCGATCACTTCTGTTTGATGTTCCTAATCCACGTCAGTTGTGTGTATCAACTTTATCTTCCTTAGAAAAAAAGGACCAGTGAATCTAGTAAAAACTATACATTATATCCCAGTTTTAAAAGCAAAAGATAAGAATCGAGAAAGAAATTGAAAATGTTAAATTTCCGAAATTTTTCGCTTCAGTCGGTAATTACATGCAAGTGCAAAGATTAGGCTGTTTGAAAATACAACACACATAAAAATTGGAAAGGGAGTGAGACAAGGTGACACCATATCTCCGAAGCTCTTTAATGCCACATTGGAGGGTGTTTTTCAGTCACTGAGCTGGGAAAACAAGGGGATAAAGATTAATGGAGATTATCTAACCCACCTTCGTTTTGCTGATGACGTAGTCATTTTTGCAACTAGCCCATCAGAGCTGCAGAGTATGATCCAGGAACTTGCTGACAAGAGTAAAGAAGTGGGATTAAAAATGAACTTTCAGAAGACAAAAGTGATGTTCAATGCTTTTACAAGAAATGAAGATTTATCGATTAATGGAGAAAAGCTGGGGATAACAGACACGTACATTTATCTTGGACAGCAGATATCAAGTGAGGGTCACATTGATGAAAGAAATTAATCGGCGCACAAAACTTGCCTGGAGAGCTTTTGGAAGAAACAGCATAATTTTCAAGAGCAATATGCCATTATGTCTTAAAAGAAAAGTGTTTGATCAATGCATCCTTCTAGTGCTTACGTATGGTGCAGAGACGTGGACCTTAACTAAAAGAGACATACAAAGGCTGCAGACAACTCAAAGAAGCATGGAGAGGTGCATACTTGGTGTAACCAGGAGAGATAAGAAGAGGAACTCGTGGATCCGAAAAATGACAAGAGTGGAAGACATCATGATCAGAGTCAAATCCCTGAAATGGCAATGGGCTGGACATACTGCCAGAAGGACAGATCATCGATGGACAGCCGAAATTTTAGATTCGATTCTAAGGGACAGGAAAAGACCCAGAAGAAGACCACATGGGAGATGGGTGGATGAAATTCGAAAGTATGCAGGGGTGACATGGAGGAGACTGGCACAAGACAGACCGTTGTGGAGGAAACTTGGGGAGACCTTCGTCCAGCAGTGGATTGATAATGGTTGACAATGATGATGATGATGATGATGACATGCAAGAAAATGGCATGGTTATAGCATCACTTTTCTGCTGGGGTACACAATATTTACTGACCTTTCAAACGGATTCGAAACTTTTTTCCGTCAGACAGCTGTAACCACAGCAGCCATGATCCATGAATTTTCAAATTTTTCTGATAAATAATTTCGACCATCAATAGCGGTATAACTATACCATCGGGATTAGAGGAAATGCTATCCCACACTCACCAACCCGCTTGGCCAGCGGGGTGAGTTATAGCGAAACGCCTCCAAAATGACTCCACAACTTAAAAGTTAAATCTTGGCCTTCAGTCTCCGGCAGCTGGAATGCACCTGGCCAAGGCAGCGGCTAGTGTGACATGACGGCAGAGAGTACTAAGAATCACCGGAGGACCGAATTAGGCTGCCATTTGATGTTGACCTTGGCTACTTACATTGGACGCTCTCTATCTTCTAATTCAAGGCTTCTTGAATTGGAAGAGGAACTACAAAGGATCAAGTGGGACATCGTCGGGCTAAGTGAGGTAAGGAGAAAAGGAGAAGATCTGATTGCACTGAAACGTTGGCATCTCTGTTACTATCGTGGGGCAGATACTGACAGAACTAGTGGTGTTAGATTTATAATAAACAAGAAACTGAACGATAAAGTTGTAGAAGTTGAAAGTTCCTCTGACAGAGCTGCACGACTCGTTATCCAACTCTCGAGAAGATACTAGGCTCAGATTATTCAAAACTTATGCACCCAGCACAAGTCATGCTGAAGAAGAAATTGAAGAATTTTATGAGGAAATTCGTCATCTAAATAATAAAGGCAAGCAGCACTTGAAGATAATTATGCGTTACTTCAATGCATAAATATGGCAACAGCAACAGAATGAAACTTCAGTAGGTAAATTCGGTCACGGCAATAAAAACGAACGTGGAAATACTCTCGTAGAGTTTGCAGGGGCCGAAGGGTTTTTCATCATGAACTCGTTCATCAAGAAAAAAACAACACAGGAAATGGACATGGAGACATCCAAATGGGACGACAAGTGAAATTGATTTTATTATGTGTTACGAAAAATTCGTCATTTAAGACTGCAGTGTGCTAAACAAGTTCAACACAGGTAGTGACCATAGATTGGTGAGATGCAAGATGCACCTCAACACTAAACACGAACGTGGCAAACTCATAAGACAAACGAAACGTATTGACATAAAAAACGTTAAAAAACAAGTGTTTTTAGGTTGGTTATGTCAATACATTAACCAACCTAAAAAACTTCAAGTTGGAACTGAAGAACAGATTCTCTGCTTTAAAAGGCCTAACATCGGAAAATGTGGTTATTTCTGAAGTTAACAGAAAAGTAACCAAAGCTCTTATGGAAACAACAACAAAAGTAGCTGGGTCTAAGAACAAGTTGCATGTGAACAAATTATCAGGAAAAACCAAAATGTTGATGCAAAAAGAAGAGAGATGAGGACAACTAAAGAAGATCTGACTTCCAAAGTGGAATATATACAGCTATGCAAGACAGTACGAAAAAGTATCACAGAAGACGTAAGGAAATTCAACTGTGAACTAGTGAGGAAAGCAATTGAAAACATACAAAGACTAAAGGTAGCAAAGGCACATCTCAGTAAGGGAAGAAAACAGATTATGGCACTGAGAAAAGAAGATGGTTCTGTAACAAGAAATAGAGGCAGAATTTTGACAAGAGTGAAAGAGTTCTACTCCAAATTATATGAAATGGATGATATATGTACTCCAGACATCATGAAAGGTACCAGTACCAGAGTTCTTCCAGTCCTCCCAGCAGAAGTTGAACATGCAATAAAGAAAATGAAGCGAGAAAAAGCTCCAAGAGAAGATGGAATTACTGTATACATCATACAAGAAGCAAGTGGAGAAATTGAAACAGTACTCGCCCAAGTTTTCACTCAATGCGTTAATGAAGGGAAGATTCCTGAGGATTGGAACAACGCTACAATGATCCTGCTACATACAAAATGTGACATTGAGGATTTCAGGAACTACAGACCTATCAGCCTCCTATCAGTGGTTTATAAAATATTCACTAAAGTTCTTTCACACGGGTTGAAGGTAACGCTGGACATAGCTCAACCGAACGAACAAGCTGGATTCAGGAGTGGCTACAGCACTATAGATCACATCCACGTACTGAGAGAACTAATTGAAAGAGAGATAGAATATGAACTTCCATTGTGCATGGCTTTTATCGATTATGAAAATGCCTTTGATTCGGTGAAACTATCAGCAGTTACAATGGGTTTGAAATCCTGTGGTATTGAAGGTGCATACATTAATATTATTAATAACATCTATGAAAATGCAAGTGCAAAGCTTTGGCTGTTTGAAAATACAACACAGATAAAAATTGGAAAGTGAGTTTGACAAGGTGACACCATATCTCCCAAGCTCTTTAATGACACATTGGAAAATGTCTTTCAATCACTGAAGTGGGAAAATAAAGGGACAAAGATTAATGGAGATTCTCTAACTAACCTTCGTTTTGCTGATGACATAGTCTTTATTGCAACTACCTCATCAGAGCTGCAGAGTATGATCCAGGAACTTGCTGACAAGAGTAAAGAAGTGGGATTAAAATTACCTTTCAGAAGACAAAATTGATATACAATGCTTTTACAAGAAATGAAGATTTATCGATTTATGGAGAAAAGCTGGAGATAACAGATACGTACGTTTATCTTGAACAGCAGATATCAAGTGAGAGTCACATTGATGAAGAAATTAATCGGCGTATAAAACTTGCCTGGAGAGCTTTTGGAAGAAACAGCATAATATTCAAGAGCAATATGCCATTATGTCTTAAAAGAAAAGTGTTTGATCAATGCATCCTTCCAGTGCTTACGTATATTGCAGAGACGTGGACCTTAACTAAAAGAGACATACAAAGGCTGCAGACAACTCAAAAAGCATAGAGAGTTGCGTGCTTGGTGTAACCAGGAGCGATAAGAAGAGCAACTCGTGGATCAGAAAACTGACAAGATTGGAAGACATCATGATCAGAGTAAAATATCTCTGAAATGGCAATGGGCTGGACATAGTGCCGGAAGGACAGACCATCCATGGGCAGTCGAAATTTTAGATTGGATTCGAAGGGGCAGGAAAAGACCCAGAAGAAGACCACATGGGAGATGGGTTGAGGAAATTCGGAAGCATGAGGGAGTAACATGGAGGAGACGGGCACAAGACAGACCGTTGTGAAAGAAGCTTGGAGAGGCTTTTGTCCAGCAGTGGATTGATAATGGTTGACAATGATGATGATGACATGCAAGAAAAGGACATGGTTATAGCATTACTTTATCTGCTGGGGTACACAATATTTACTGAACTTTCAAACGGACTAGAGACTTTTTTCCGTCAGACAGTTGTAACCACAACAGCCATGATCCATGAATTTTATAATTTTTCTTATTAGTAATTTCTCTGCCGAATGAGGAGTTTTCTGTCCTTTTCCTTAAAAATTCCATCTGTTTGATGTGCGAAAGCTTGGAAACTTTTATTTCTATTCTTGCCAATAAATTCGGATAACTAGTGTAGTGGTACTATTTTGAGGACAACTTTGTTGGCCAAATAGTTGTGAACCCCGGACATAAGCACACAACATCTGGGATATGTTGAAACAAGGTATTTATTACAGGTTCCCATGGCCACAGAATCAGCACTGCCATCAACTAAAACGAGTCGGTAAGTGGAATGATTCTCCATGGATCTTTGTTACACATAAATTTTTATTGAATGTATGCCACATCTCACTAACTATGTTGAACGGGAAAAGTGGTTCTAATCGTTACTGATGCAACATCAGTAATTATTAGGTCACAGTGTGCATTTACATTTCATGTGCTTTTGGAAATCCTATTGAATTTGATTTTCTCATTCGATGTAAACAGTAATGGGTGAGACATTCCAAGCACTTCCTGTGTCCTAAAATCCAATCTATACTTGCTATGTGGTCTTCTAAACTGTGGAGTCATATTTTATCAATTGGCAGTTTGGAAGTCGAATTCGAAAAAAACGTTTTACTTCAGATGAAAGGCTCTAACCATAATGTTATCCTTGGCACTTCAAGATATTACTTTTGTTTTTGAGTGAGTAGAGTGCAATCTAAAAATGGGCGGGGGACAAAGAATATCAAAAATGCCTGAGACACTTATAAGTTTTTATAGCAATTGAATGCACACTTTAATCTAATTCCTAATGTATAGGAAATTAATTTACCATCGGCTATTACGTTTGACATTTTTTGTCAGAAGAGTCGCCACTCTCTGGCAGTCAGGGTCATCTTTTCCTTTTACACATCAGATAACAGTAGTTCCGTTAAGCTGTGAAAACATCTGATAACACTAGTTCTGTTAGACAATAAAACCAGTCACTTGGGATATCATGTGTTTATGGCTATTAAAGTGGTAATCATGAAAGTGCTCCTACAATCAGTTACCCCAATTTTTTTTCTGCGTTTGCAAATATCAGCAGTTATTACTATTAGCAAATGCAGATTCACGTGCTTTCAACCATGGGTTTCTTTGTTGAACTTGATTAAGAAATTTCCCTTTCAGCGCTAATTAATTCTGGCCTCCTCAAGAAAATCTTTCTTCCTTTGTTAATTAATTTATTTCTTACATCTGGAAAAATGTGAATACTTTTTGAATGGATTTAAACCTGAGACAGCATTTTTACAATGGATCGTAAGATTAACTCCTTTTTAAAACTGTCTCACTTCACTTTTTTTGACTTTTTTCTGGAAATTTACTGATTAGCACGCATTCATTTTTTCCGTTTCTTTGTACGATGGAAAAGTTCTACTTATTTACTTGCATGTTGGGTAAAGTGTTTGATATATAATCGGTGTGTGCACTGGATTTTTAAGCAAGTTGCTTTTATTTCAGATTTGTACTTTAGTTTTTCAGTGTTTGGACTTTACCACTTTAAATATCTTTAAACCCTTTTTTTGCTTCTTATCAGATATAAAATCCCAATCTATAGATGAACTCCCTCTTTTGATGCTTAAGGTATTTTATTGATATACACTGCTCAGCAGAAAGTGCCACACCATGAATGAATTCTCAAAATGAGACGAAACTTACCACGCATGTAGGCCAGTTGATGGGAGGGACGTGATTTTATTTCAGAAGGGTTATATGGATGCGATGCGAGAGGAGATAGTATAATGTGGCCTAAGTCAGTAGGCCGTATGACTTGTGTGTGAATAGTAAACAATGGAAAAAGCAAAATTAAAAACACTGATGCAGAAGTCCTTTGGAAAAAATGATTCGCGGATGAAGATCATCTCACGAGAGGGCCTATACTTGCTGCGTATGATATGAATAGAATTGCTCCTGTCACGAGATTCTCCGTACGGTTGAATGTGAAACATCTACATCGACGATTACTACTTTCGTGCTAGTTCCGGGATCCTCTGGTACCATTCCAGTTCTAAGTTTTCTATTGCAGGTGTTCAGACATTGTCTGCTCTCCACTATTCTGTAGTAAAAGGATCCTGTTCTTCGAAGACGTTGAGGGATGGCTGCAATTTTATTGAATATCGCACTTGTGGAAAGGATATCATGTAGAGGCGCTGTGTTTCACTGTTATTACCTGGTCTCAAAATGAAAAGATTGTCTGCCATTTGAACTCTGGAGAACTGCATAAAATCACGGTCATTGTCACACATAATGCTTCGATTGGTGATAACAACAAGACAATGCAGTCACAAAACGTAACTTTTAAACAACTGATTAACAGAGAAACTGGCGACCTACTTTACGTATTGTGACTTCACCAAGGATCGGTGGATTTTGTTCAATATTTGCATACATGTATTATGTCGTCAGGCATAAATATTTCCTTGGTATTACACCATTTTACACGATTTCCTGTTTAAGCTCTCAAAGAGTGTTATATTTCGGAAGAGAAAGGTTTCGAGCCAAATGCTCATAGGGACTTTGTTAATCACCCTAACGCCGCCCAGGTGGCGCAATGGTCTAAGCCATGGCTTCTGACTATTCATCCAAGATGGGTTCGGATTCGAATCCCGGCAAGGCATGGATATTGTTTTCGTCTTACGGCACTGGCTCTTTCTCTTCCCTGGAGTCAATGATCCTAAATTAGGGACGGGCGACTGCTTATAGCCCATTGCGTTGCTCACGGTGGTCCTTAAACCCTCAGTCCAATCACTAAAAGCAGGGTGTAGCGTTTCCACAGTTTGCTAGACTTTTTGGAAACACCTTGTATTTTAAAGCATTTTCTTCTCCATAAGAAAAATCTAAAACATTGGTGGTTATGTTACTCTTTTTTGTATTATTTCCCTCATAGAAAATTTAGTTGAGAAAAAGATCAATACTCGGAATGTATCAATGCATAGATCCTCTTGATTTCACCAAGAAAAATGACTGATTTCAATTGACTAAAAATATTGTAAATTTTACTATTTTGCTGATGCTAGGCTGCCTTTGTTTTTGCTTCTAACCAAATAATAATTGGCTGGCACCATAATAATCACAAAAGAAAACTATACTTTATCTCTCTTATTTCACGATCTTCTATAGCAAAATTACTTTCATGGACACATACTTGTTATGTTTGTTAGTCCTTACAGCCCTTGGGGGAGCTAACGCAACGAAACTCACTCAGCAGGCAATGGCGGATGTACTCCTTGTCCACTTCCATGTTGGCTGGCGCTTACACACTTCGCCTTCTGACGGCTAACTGCCACTGAACGGTTAACTGCCACACTTCGCCTTCTGACGGCTAACTGCCGCAGCGCACCTGCCGGTGTACTGCGCAATCTCAGTGGTCAATATGTTCCGTGGCCGGTTCTTCGACTTCGGGTTCCTCGTCATTGGACATTACTTTCCTTACAACCCAATATTTTCAATCTTAGAGCTTCACGTCATTCTATTTCAGTTCCTTCATCAAATTTAAATTATCATTCAAAATGCAGTAACTTCTAGAATAACAAGAACTTTCTACTTTGACTGTTCTGTCACTCAAGCAAGGAAATGCCATTTTTCCTGACTGAATGTATATTTTCTTCTTTATAAATCTAAAGAAAGGTATCCAAGACATTTGTCCTCTTCTGTAAACTACGGAAAGAATTTACATGCAATTAATTTCTTGGAAACAATTACATACTCTTTGATTTCACCTGAGTTATCGAGATATCAATGCTCACATGCGATGTATTCTTGAATTTTGTTTTGATATGAATCTGATGATTTAATGAGCCACATTTTTTTTGGAATCAGAGTAGTATGTGTGCTCAACCCATTATTTTCAATTTTTATAATTTCTACGAGAGTAGTCGTTACGAAAGGGGATGTCTCGTGGATTCAGAGAACTGACGTTTTCCTTCATGCATGGAAACCACTGCGATGGTGGGTAATTTATCTTAATCGTGAATGTATTTGTCACAGTTCTTTTTCGCTGCTGAAGAATGTCCTCCTTGACTTTGATTTATGGCTTCCATCCCCATAAGTTCTGTGCTAGTTGTTTTAAATTTCCGATACCATGTGAGAAACTGAATGAGGTGTAAAGTACCAAACATTACTTTAAGAACTGTATTAATGAAAGGCAAGCCGAATCGGAGGCTTCGAACGAATTATAAATTATCATTGTCTCGGTCACTCAGCTACTTGCCAATAACACCTGCTTCCATTCTGGAAATTCCCAAGGTAAGATTTCTGTATTCCGTTAGGCTTTCTTTGCTTGTCGAGCAAAGTGACAGCTTACATCTACATTAGTACGGCATGAAGAAAACGCAATTATCTCCTGTAATCATTTAACAGACTAGCTCTATTAAACAAGCAATATCAGGTAAAGTTTCACTTTTTTCTTTTATTGTTTATGTTTCGTTTAGCAGATGCATTATATATTACATTTTATGAACATCGTTCAACAAAATTTCGTGCAGGTTTCGTGAAACGTCTTTGAATTGTCAAAATTAAATACAGCTGATTTTGTGAGAAACTTTTCGTCATTAATTTTACCTTGGTTTGATTATACTTAAGTTCTGGAACATATGAAATGATCTACTTTTGTGGATTCAATTTTACCATATGAATAGAATACCAGTGCTAATGAACCATTTTTTTATCCGTTTAGTTATCTCAATATCGATGTCACTTACCGGTGATGAAATCTCAGGACATTGGCTTCTTGTTCCAATAGCTCAGATTATAATTTCATATGAAATATTAGCGTTGCGTTAGCTTCCTGGGTTGTTCGAAATTCAAGAATATATTTATGTACTATAAACAAAACCCAGAGGAAATAAATTTTATGTTTGAAAACAAACAACAATATTTTGAAATCTCTCAAGCTTGTGAACCGAAATTAAAATTTTTTTTTAAAACAAAAACGAACTCATTCCTTGAATTTTTTCAAAGAAAACCTTTAAGCTCTTGCATCAAGTTTACCTAATATTTTAAAAGCAGTAATGGCAATGAAATGATTTTATCCTAACTTATTCCCACTCTAATGACAAATTAAGCATGTAAGCTTTCTGATTAAAAAACATTGTTAAAGATAAAGTTCTAGGATAATTTTGTAATTACATTATTAATGTGGTTTCATATCTACACTATACTGATAAAAGTCACCCGACACCTAGAAGAGAAACACAACATAGCATTTATTGACATACATTAGTACGGTGTCGGTCCACAAGGTTGGTAGGGCAAACTGTCCAGAATATCTAGATAGACGTGCTGGTTAACAGGTTTATCCACGATAACCGATGGGCCTGGACCATACCACGAAAACTACCCCTCACGAGTACACTGTCCCCCAGTTGCCGCCATACCCACACACGGCCATCAGGCTGATGGATCGTTTATCTGGATTCATCAGTCCATAGGACCCGTTTCCATTGATCTACGGTCCACGATAAATATTCTTTACACCATACTAAGCAACGAGTAGCATTCCGAGTGGAGATGAAAGGCTTACGAGCAGCCGCACGACCACGGTAACCCATGGAATGAGGTTCTCTGCAAATGGTAAGTGTACATACCGAGGTTTCTGCCTTTTTACTCACCTGTACACTAGGGTCGTGTACAGTACTCCGTCGATTATCTGCAACGACTCTCGTGAGGCTTCGACGTCATCTATCACTGATTTTCTTTGGTCTGCCGGTACGTTTTGCTACTTCAGGCACGCCATGTGTCTTCCACTTATTCAGTACATCCAAAACAGTTGATTTGGGTATATTTAAACGCCTCTCAGTTTCGCTTATGAGCAGTCGCACGACCACGGTAACCCATGGAATGAAGTTCCCTGCGAATGGTACGTGTACATACCGAAGCTTCAGCATTTTTACTCACCCGTATACTGAGATCGTGAACAGTACTCCGTCGATAATCCGCAACGACACTCGTGAGGCTTCGACCTCCTCTATCACTGATTGTATGTAGTCTGCCGGTACGTTTTGCTGTTTCAGGCACGCCATGTGTCTTCCACTTATTCAGTACATCCAAAATAGTTGACTTGGGTATGTTTAAACGCCTCTCGGTTTCTCTTATGGACAACCCACTAATATAACACCCAACAATCTTTCCTTTCTCAAAGTCAGTTCACTCCCTCCGTTACATTTTCACTCAACTTCATAGTCCGATATAATCGCGGTCAGCTGCAGGCTTGTTTTATACCGTTTGGAGCTGTACCGCGCATCTTAACAACGCAGCGGATCCGTTTATTCGTTTTTGAACGGTTGTCCAGTGATCTTTTTCAATATAGTGTATGTGACAGAGAGAGAGGCCTAATAATTATGTTCGGAGAAAACCAAAGTGCACAAAGAGGACTGTGGACTAAAAATTATGCATTACCTATCGCTACTTAGAAAACGCGAACACATTTTTTTAAATGTAATACTAATAAAAAATTAAATTCATTAAGGAATTTTGAAAATTGTTTTAAAGATTACCGTTTTCTACTAACATCACTACACTTTTCCGATGCACTTTAAAAAATCTTAAGGAAAACAGAATTGCGTATCCGATCAATTTATCAGAGTACGCGATATAATAAAAGGCACTGACTGCGCAAAAAATATAGATTCCCATGAGGTTCTATAAACCGATTAAAACAGGCATTGTAATAAAAATGTGTCATTATTTAATCATAATAAAGGAATCATCTTTCTCATTATCGCAACTTCCGGGTACACTTTTGCGACGGACTTATAGATACGTATTGAAACAGTGATGATACAGTATACTGTAAGTATGCCAATTTCCGTTGTATGCATTTTTATTTTTATTTTTATTACTTTGTTCGTTTTTGAAGAACAAAGAAATAAAAATAAAAAGAATAAAATAAAATCAAAGAAAGAAAATAAAATATAATGTCTTCGTTCATTTTCCTTACAAATAACCCATTATACACAGATTCCAACAACTATGAAATAGTCGTACATTGTTCACATTTTTCTCCGTTCATACTCGTTTCCTCTTGCCTGTTACCCCCGCACGGGGATAACTGGTTTTCCAGTTATTTGGGGAGCGGCGCCCCCCACGGCCCGAGCTGACCTTGTGACTGGTCAACATCTGATGTCATGCCACAGCTTGTTTTTTCTTATTTTGGTGCTGTTGGTGTTTGCAGGGACGGCTGTTCATCCAGCTGTTGGGGAGTCGCGTCCCCACGTTCCCGAGCTGGTCTTGTGTCTCGCTTTTTCGTTTTTATTTATTTTCTCCACTGGCTAGCTGCCCGTGTTGTATACTTTACCTAATCGCTACCACGTTATGTACTAACACCCCGGTCTTGTGGTTTTGTTACCCTCCACCACTAACTGATTTATATTAACCGCTCAGTTCGTAGGTTGCTGAGATTCAGTTTAGGTTCCCTGCCAGGATTTGTCTTCTTTAGATTTCTTTTTTCCTTTTAGTTGGCTTGGGTACTAGACCTACCTGCATGTTTGCCGCGTGCGGAGACCCGTGAGGCGGAAATGGGATGTCTGGCGGCTGAGGTCGCAGGAGACCGGATAAAGTGCCACCTGTGTACCAACACTCCTCTTCGACCCCGGCTTCGCTGTAAACGGGAGGCTAGAGACTAACCCACCTCTAGTCAGAAGTCATGTACCAAGTTGTGTACCGGGCTTTAGCGGCTTTTTTGTCGTATGGCACGGCAGGGTGAGCCCGGGGGCTGTGGGATCATGCCAAAGGCGTTGGCATGACGGTACCAGGAGGCCGAAGTGTCCGCCGAGTGCGTGTGATCACAGCCAACGGACTATATCTGCAACGTATAAGCTCCAGAACTGTGTCTAGCGTCATTTTCTTGGCTTGCGGACCTCCAGTTCTCCCTTGTAGGGCTCGGTGGTGGGTGGAGTAGTCTGCAGACGAATCTTCCTTCTTTTTTCCATGGGTAAACCCAAACATAAACACTCCAAATTTAAGTCACCTGAAAAAATGATAGTTGCAACCGACTCTCCGTCTTCTCAACCTACCAAGTCTCATACCCTTAAACGGTCTTTAGACCTTGACCAAGAATGTGGAACCTCTTCTTCGGCTGCTGTACCAGTCGCTCCGAAGCGTCGTCTCCCCTCGATTGCTGTGACTACGCATGCTACACACTTACTTGTAGAATCCATCGATCCGAATGAGAGACTGTCCACCAGATCTCCATTTTTTATTTCTAAAGCTTTGGACGCTGCGGTTGGCCCCTTGAAGTCTGTGAGGAAGCTTCGCTCTGGGGACCTGCTTGTTCATTCTTGCAGTGTTTCTCAGAGTAACACTCTTTTGCTCCTTACTAGTCTTCAAGGCATTCCTGTCAAAGTGGCTCCTCACCCGTTTCTTAACACCTCTCGGGGTGTTATTTCGGAATTTGATCTCTTACCATGCAGTGAAGAAGAATTGGTGTCTGAACTTGCAGATCAAGGTGTTCTTGCTGCACGTCGTATGATGTTCCGGCGCGATGGTTCTTTGATTAAGTCTAAAAATGTGATCTTGACTTTTAACTCCCCGAAAGTTCCGACCGAAATAAAGGCTGGCTACTTGGTCTGTGGAGTTCGCCCGTACATTCCCAGTCCTCTGCGCTGTTTCAGGTGCCAGAGGTACGGGCATTCCCAACGTTTCTGTAAGAGTTCCGCTCGTTGCGCTAATTGTGGCTCCAGTGAACATGACGGGGAAGGTTGCACTTCTGTGGCCTCCTGTGTTAACTGTGGTGAGGCCCATGCAGCTTACTCCCGCAACTGTATGAAATGGAAGGAAGAGATGGCGATCCAGCGCCTCAAGACCCTGGAAGGCCTCTCGTACCCTGCTGCCAAAGCCAAGTTGGGTATTCCCAACACCCGACAGCGTAGTTTTGCCGCAGTTGTTAAGTCTCTGCCACAACCCGTGCAGACCTTTGTTCCGCGCCCTGTAGCTCTCGCCGCACTTGCCAAGCGATCTACAGTTGAACAAGCGACACAGGTGGATTTCACCGAGCTCCAGCTTATTCGACCAGCTGAGTCTGCGCCTTCTCTTTTGAAGACGCCCGCCTCTTCCGGTTCCCAGCAGACAGCCTGCACGTGCGGAAGACCCGGCCCTCAATCCGCAAAGGTGTGCGGTGTCCATCAAACTGTCTCGGCCTCAGCGAGGTCCCCACCCTCACCCAACATTATAGAAGAACACGGGGGAGGAGAGTGACAGTTCGTCCCCAGCCTCTACCAGCATTGCAGAGGAACATGGGGGGAGGAGAGTGACAGTTCGTCCCCGCCCTCTGCCAGCATTGCAGAGGAGTGTGGGGGGAGGAGAGTGACAGTTCGTCCTTTTCCATTAGTAAATATGTTACTTTTAATAAACTTCATTAACTACCTTTTCTTCACTGCTTTCTTCATACTCTTTTTCAACTTTTACCAAGCCTGTCTGATCTTAATCATTTTCCACGTTTTTAAAAATCTGTGGCTGATCGTTCTTTGTCTGGCGCTCTTTGGCCAAACCTGGCCCTTGCGCCAATAAAATCCAACAACCAACCAACCAACCAATCTTGCCTGTTACAACGTAATTTTTTTTTTCGTGAGATATATTGTTTTTACGTTATGTCTAAATCATTAGACAAGAATACGATACAATAGTTCCCAATTAAATTTTAACGGCCAGACGAATCATAAACACAAGTCAACTTAAACGAATTCTTTCTTTATTCCATAACTGAGTCAATAGAACATCACACATGGTACTAACATTGTTAAGTTCACATTTTTTTAGCAATCGATGTTTACCACACACATCCACCCACCTGCAACTTTTATCTCGTCCTTTTATCTTTCGTTCTTATCTCATACATACATACGTCACGTTTACTCTGACCTCAAATGTTGCCAACCTCATTCTCGATTGAGGGAAAAGATATAACGTTAAGTTTGGAAGTATAAGCAGAACAAACTCAAATTTACATAGTAAAAGGAACTAAAAATGAAAGGTAATTTAGAATATCCGTCACATCATCTCCCTCGTAATTCTTTTGAAGTCTTTGTAGTGCCAAGAACCTATCAGTTTAGTAAAGGTCTCCATTCAAACATAATCTGGTCACTCATTCAGTTCTTTTAGATAAGAACTTACACAATACATGAAGACATTCGTTTACCAGTTGCTAGCAGCTGACTTCAAATCAGTACAAAAAGCCTCTAGATATCGAAAATATTGCATATACATAATACACCATCATGAGATATACACTTTCATCTCTACAATACCAAAAAGACGCATTCACATACGGTGCAGAGAACAAAGATGCCTAACGAAGAAATATTTCAATATCACTAACTTTCATAGCAAAAACATTAAACTTTGCGTACGTACCATATTAAATGTCGATGTTATAGGCACAAATCGTGCTAAACGTTTTTGTCACAACAATACGTGCGAACAATTTTCATCAATACACATGTAAGAAGTGGCATAGCAGTAAAATAAATTGCATAATGCAGGAAAAAAACTACAACAGATTTAGCGTGGAGTAAATTTACATATTCGTAAACACCTGATAATTTCTCAGGGAAGACAAAACATTCAAACTAAGTTAACTGAACCTTAGAACATTTAAACACAGAAAACATGGTTTAAGTTTAGTTTGTTGAAAAAAACTGCACTTGCCGAAAAAATCAACACACAACAAGTGTCAAGCACAAAAAGGTTAATCATAGAACTACAACACAAAACCTTTAATTGAACGCTTGGCGGCCAGCGCCGACTTCTGACTAATCCCATGCATTCGCACATCGAGTTTTAGATGGGATAGAGGAAACCCTGGAAAACCGTACCCTGGGAGTGAAACATCTATAGATATCAACGAAAAGGCAATGGCTGATATCAACCGAAAAGACAACATTTATAATATGAATTGACAAGCATTTTAGTACACTTGAACTTGATATTTGCAAAACAAAATTCGTGTGGCGCTTCACCAAAATAACTTTAAACATTACATGTACAATTTGATACTTACACATGTTCCATGACAGTAGAAACACTTAGCTGTTTGACAAGGAGACAAGATATTTGGTATAAATGTTGCCATGCTGGAAGTAAAAAGCAAGATTTGATGAATGCTATTGAAGTGCAACAGATTTGAACACTAGCATAAAAGTTGTCTTATATCAAGTCAAAGAGTATATGTCGTAGAAAGTTCTGTGATACATTTTGAGTATAGAAAAATGTTCAAATAAATAATCTTTATATAAAGCAAGGCTCTATGCAGCATAAGTACTTGAGGCTGATAAAGTCATTTGTAATAACAAAAAAAATTAGAATCAAAAATTATCTCTTGTGGCAATGATGATTTGCGTCTCGATACCCTTGATTTGCTGTCGGGACGACAACAGCACACTCCAAACTTCATACTTCGAAGATCCACGTATACGATCAATGGATTGCAGGAATGTGCCAGGTTTCCTTGTTGACAGAGCAAGTTGATTGGAAGAAGCGTTCACATCAGGCTGACGCCAGGAGGTTCCAGGCTGACTTGAAGACGAACCAGGAATCGGAGACAACTGTAGATCAGGCCGTTTCTTTGGAGGGCGAAGAAGCGGCGTACAGGTAGAAGGACGCTTCCGTGGACGACGAAGGATAATTGATGAAGGTATTGGCTCCGTCCGTCCCGAGCGGTGATTCCAAGGACGAAATCCAGGCGGATACAAAGGCTGGACTCGTTGTCTTGGTTGCAAACTAACACTTGACGTTGCTATATGCGTGTGTGGAACAGGAGGGGAAAATTCAGGCAGCGGACGCTTTATAGGTTTTGAGGACACAGTTGGCGAAACAGGACGTTTTTGCTCTACTGTAGATTGACTAAATGTTCCTAAAGTAGGCAACTGCTCAATGGAAACAGAAACAGGGATTTTCTCACTTGGAGACTGAAGAACCTCAACTATAGTGTCCGATGATTCAGTATCAACAAGAGGTACGGCTCTTTTGGTCACAGGAGAGATAGAACTACCTGAAGAAGATGAAATGTCAGTTATTCTCCTTTTTAAAGTCTCAGATGTAAGACCAAACGGAGGTACCATGCGTGAAGAAGTAAATGGAGCAATTGATTTATGAGAAGCAGATGAAAATGAACCACGTTGCACATTACGAGAACATCCTGAGGAACTAGAAGTACTTGAAGATGAACTCTCGTCTCTTGAGAAGGCCGGAGACGGAGGAGTAGAAATGATTGTAGCACCCGGAGTGAATGGGAGAATGTCAGAATGAGTATCTTGAAAAGAAGTTGAAGGCAAGACCTGCTCAAGCAAAGGTAGAGAATCGGACAGCACAGGGGTGGGGTCACTAATTTTATCATCAACAGTGAGGCTTGTAAAGAAATCGCACATTCTCTGCCTGAGGATTCCTACGAGACTTAGGGTCGATAATTGCATCATTATTTCTAACAAACCATTTCCTACATTGCTGCACATGGGCAGAATGTAGGGAGACATCTGGTTTCTTTAATACTACATTATTATTGCACAATTCCACAAATTCAAAGGGGCAAATTTTCTCACAAACGTATGTGCAACGGAGGATTGAAAATGAGTTTCTAACAATACCAGATCCCCAACTGCGAGATCTTGTTCTCTCCTTTTTGCATTATAGTGTCGAGCTTGATTTAATTGAACTCGACTGATAGCAGCTTGTGCCTTTTCTCTAGTTGCTTTACAGGCTCAGGTGTTGGTCTTTGGTTAATGTCATCCACAATGCCAGTTACATTTTCAAAGGGGGTGCGAATTTTGTGCCCGAGAAAAAGTTCAGCGGGCATAAGCCGCGTTGACTCATGAAAAGATTTGCGAAGGCCGAAGCAAAACATTTCAACATGTTCGTCCCAACGCTCATGATTATTGCCAATGAAAATTGAGATCATCTTTAGTGAAGTTTGATCAACACGCTCAGCCGGATTGGCTTGACGATTATATGGGCTGATAAATTTGTGTTTTATTTTTAGGCTTGCACACATTCGCTCGAATAACTCTGAAATGAACTGAACCTCGTGAACCAAGACTACGATACGGGGACAGCCAAAACGAGTAAAAACATTATGTATAGAAGTATCACATATTACATCAGCAGTAGCTGCTTTAATGGGGGATGCTTCCACCAATTTAACGAAGTTATCTGTAACAACTAAAATATAACGATACATAGTCTTAGTTGATAATGGGTAAGGGCCCAATAAATCTGTAGATTTATTGGGCCCTTACCAATGTGAAAATTGCTGTATTCCTACTTGGCTTCTTTAGAATCGGGTCACGATTTCGCGACTTTGCAAGCGTATGGACTGTTGTCAGCCATTTTCTAACAGCATTCTGCATTTCTATTCCGGCACTGCTTCTTCAGCCGTACCACCCTGATTTTTAGATTTTCGTGTTGATATACCAATATCTGGTTGGCCGTGATCGACAGGTTCTTTATTTATTTTGTGTTTATTTGGCATCTAACAGCATGCGAAGTGTATGGTAGTAATTTATTTTGGGTTATTTTACGGTTTCGGGGGCTTGAATTTGAGTTGGGAGGTGACTGACTAGTTCATCTGTTGCCGGTCATTTGTTTTTGAAACAGCCTGGGGGTGAATTACTATTCTTTATATCTTTACACTTCTTTTCTGGCTGTATCTCATTCCTTCACTGATTATGTTTGTCGGTTGGTTGCTTCACCATTCAGCTTCTCTTAGGGCACTACGCCTTTCTCCTTGGTTGTGATTCTATCTATACAGTGTTGTATTTCAGAACACATATTTGTGCACTTGGTTTCCTGGTTGACTTCCACACTCTCAATAACACGGGCTAAAATCTTGGGCACTCAACGGATCCGGATTTAAACTGCGGTTTTCATGGGAGTTTGTCTACGGCTGGTAGCACATCGCGAACTGGTTGTGACATGGCGTGATGGTATGTCATCATCTGATGATTACTATTTTAACAATACTTTAATAATCGCAGCACATATTTCTGGGATCGCTATGTGATTGAATTACCTTTTGGATTATTAATTTTCTTCTGCTGGGCCTTCATTTGCTTTATATTACCCTTTGTTGATATTGCTGGTGCATTTTACTGTTAACTTCCAGATGATTAAAATAGTTCACTCTTTTTTTCTATCTTATTGGTGTGATATCCCCGGTGTTTATATCGATTTGTGATTCCTACTTATCATTCATATTTGTTTTTGCTGATTTTATTTTTGCTACTTTTTATGTTTATTTTTTTACGCTTTCCAACCGTAATTTGCAGAAGCGTAGATGCTCCAGCTTTGTCTGTCCGTCCGTCTGTCCGCACGATAACTGGCGTAAAATGGGTCTATTTCGATGAAATTTTAGTATGTGGTAGGGGACCACCCGGGGACGAACCCTATTGAAAATGGGACAAATGGGGTCAAAGGTCACGACGTAGGAGCGGGATCATTGCATTACCCTTATGCGTCATAACATGCGTAAATACGGTACGATTTCAATGAAAGTTTACTATGTAGTAGGAGACCACCTACGGACGAACCCTATTGAAAATGGGACAAATGGGGTCAAAGGTCACGACGTAGGAGCGGGATCATTCCATTACCGTTATGCGTCTTAACTTGCGTAAATATGGTACGATTTTTTTCAATGAAAGTTTACTATGTGGTAGGAGACCGCCTGGGGACGAACCCTATTCAAAATAGGTGAAGTGGGGTCAAAGGTCAGGATATAAAATCGGGATGCATTCCATTGCCCTTATGCGTCATAACGTGCGTAAAAATGGTTCGATTTCGATGAAATTTCAGTATGTAGTAGGGGACCACCTGGGGACGAACCCTATTGAAAATGGACGAAATGTGGTCAAAGGTCAGGACATAGGATTGCGATCTATTCCATTGTCCTTACCCCATATTATTAAGGTGGACGTCAAGTAATTTTGCTTCCTATACTTCCAATGGAAAAACTTTTGTACACATTTCCTTCACAATTAATGTGTTCCCAAGGATGAGAATTTGAACATCGATTAAAATAACTTCATATTATAACTTGGAAAACTTAATATTTTCTAAAACATAACCATTATTATATTAAAAATCAATACCTTTTCCTTTGGTGGTGTTGAAACCAGAGAAGAGATGGCGCGACCTGTACTTTGATGACGTCAGTGGACAAAAAAATGTTGCATTGCATAATTACGGTTATGGTTTAGCAAATATTAAGTATTCCAAGTTATGAAATAAAGCTATTTTAATCGATGTTTAAATGTTTCATCCTTGTGAACGCATTAATTGTCCAGAAAAAGATGGCGTGACCTGTATTTTCATGAAGTCAGTAGACAAACAAACGTTGAATTGCATAATTATGGTTATGTTTTAGAAAATATTAAGTATTGCAAGTTATAAAATGAAGCTATTTTAATCGATGTTCAAATTTTCATCCTTGGGAACGCATTAATTGTGAAGAAAATGTGTACAAGAGTTTTTCCATTGGAAGTACAGGAAGCAAAATTACTTGACGTCCACCTTACAGTAGCAATCCTTGTATGTATGTATGTATGTACATTTTATTTTGAAAACGGCTCTAAGAATTTTGATGAAAGTCGTTACCTACCGTTTTCTGGTACTAGAAATCGATTTAGCCTGATCTCGACTTTAGAAAAATTCGTTTAGTGGGTTAAATAACCACCCCGAATTATAACGTTTTTAGTAAGGCGTTGTTCCATTAATGTTACCGATGCTTAGAAATCTTATGACGTCACAACTCGCGTTTGAGAATGTTGGCACGCGGTCACGCCATCTGTCTCTTTACGTCACGCGTTGTGTGTGGATCCTATTAAATATTTATGACGTTACACTTGCGGCGGACAGATGGTCGCGATTCCCATCTGCCTCAATACGTCACGCGTTGTGTGCGTATGTCCGTCAGCACGATAACTCGCGTAACAACCGTTGGATTTCAATGAAATTTGAGTATCTGGTAGGGGATCACCTGGGAAGGAACCCTATTTAAAGTAAACGAAATGGGGTCAAAGGTCAGTACATAGGAGAGGGATCCATTCCACTGCTTTTATGCGCCATAACTAACGTAAAAAAGGTTCGATTTCGATGAAATTTTAGTATGTGGTAGGAGATCACCTGGCGACAAACCTTATTGAAAATGGGCGAAACGGGGTCAAAGGTTAGGACACAGGAGCGGGATCTATTCCATAGTCCTTATGCATCATAACTTACGTAAAAATGCTTCGATTGCGACAAAACTTTATTATGTTATTTCGGAGGTATACCAAGCCGGTTCTGTTGAATATCATCAAAATGGGATCAAAGGTCAGGGCACACGACCGAGATTTATTACACAGACATTATTCTTATAACTTGAGTAATGATTTCTGTAATGTTGGAAAGCGTATTATAATCAATGCATTGCATGATTTTACTAACTTGTTTTTCTTTACCAACAATTGAATGCAGTGTGAATAGTATTCATTACAAACTTTCAATCACCTATTAACGATTTATTAACTCAATAGCCTAAAATTAATACATATCAATGCTAGATCACTAATTAAGAAAATTACCTTATTGGAATCACTAATTCAGCTGACAAATTTAAATCTTGATATAATTTATATCTCTGAGACTTGGTTTCCTTCACACTGTTACTCATTGCAAATGATTAACTATAAAACTTTCCACTTAAACAGAACTTACTCAACCGGTGGAGGGGTTGCGATTTTTGTAAAATATATTTATAATGATTTTTCAATTATTCCAAATTTCACAGTATCGAACCAAAATGCCGAAATCCTAACTACTTATAATCAATTTTATATAATTATTGTTTGCTATAGGCCACCCAACTCAGACCTTACAGCTTTTCAAACATTACTTACTGAAATATTTAACTACTCTAACCTTTCAAAGAAAAAACCGTTTCCTATGGGGGACATGAATGTCGACTTATTACAAAATACCAATCACTCTTTCCAACTTTTACAATCACTGAATGCGTCTGGACACAAAAAACATGGTTTCAGTCCCAAATCGTATAACCTCTACTTCACAGACATTGATTGATCTCCCTATCACAAATGCATTAATTGAGATTATTTCAGGGGCCTTAGAGTATGATTTTAGTGATCACCTCCCTATATTTACAATTTACCCTCCTTAACAAAAAACTACTACACCTGCAGACTACTGCATTTTTAGACAAATTAAGAATACAAATATGAAAAGTTTTAAAATTCAATTAGCTAACATTACCTGAAACTGTATTTTGTTCATGGCTCTGCAAACAAAAATTACGAGTCGTTGATCACAACAATTACACACTTTTGTAATCAATCTTTTCCAAAAATTCTAAACAAAATAAACTGAAAACAAAAATTCCTAAGCCATGGATCCCCAATGCTCTATTAAAAAGAATAAACAAAAATAATAACCTCTTTTCGAAATTTATAAAAAGTAAACTACCACAGGACTCCCAAAATGTTGAAAAATTTCGTAATAAACTTAACGGCGATGTTCGGTACACTCAGCGTAAATACTACCTCGGCATTTTTTCACATAACTCTCCAAAACTAACATTGAAACATTTAAACTTGCTAATTGATAAAAATACCGACCTAATGGTTCCTCAGTACTTAACCGATTCTAATAATATTAAGCTTACAGATAAACAAGATATTGCAAATGCATTAAATGGACGTTTTACTTTATTTCCACTAACACTGAAACATAATTTAATTACCCCAAAAATTCCATTCACTAACTACCTAGGGAGCACACACAGGTCTAATAATTTTTATCTTACTGAAATTACCGAAACGGAACTATTAGAAGAACTTAACCACATAAATTCCAGGTATGGCCCTGGATATGATGATCTTCAACCATTTATTATAAAAAAATGTCGCTAATCTCATTCTTGATCCTCTAATGTTTATATTTAATGATATATTCCAATCTGGTGAATTTCCTGATCTACTTAAAATCACAAAAATAATCCCAAAAATACAAATCTGGATCAATAAACAATGCAAACAACTACCGTCCTATAGCCAATTTATCAATTTTTGCTAACATTTTGAAGAGATTGATTTACAATAGATTAACCTCGTACATTCATAATCTAAATATTATCCATCCTAATCAACATGGTTTTCAATGTGGAAAGTCAACAGAATCGGCCTTATTACATCTACAACAAACAGTCCAACATAATTTTGAACCCAACTTATACACCATCGCTTTATTTTTAGACCTATCCAAAGCTTTTGATACCATAAATCATAATATCTTACTACACAAATTAAACACTTAAATAATAAGGAACAATGAACATTCTCTTTTTAAAAGTTATTTATCAGGAAGGCAACAATATACACAAATTAACCAACATCAATCCCCTCTTCAATTCATACCAACTGGTGTTCCACAATGTTCAATTTTGGGACCTGTACTTTTCAGTATATGCATTAACGATATCTTTACTCCAATAAGTAATATTGATCATTTTCTCTAAGCAGACCATCCTCACCTCATTTAGTTTAACGACGGACACTAATTTGAATATTAATACTCAACTTAACAACATCTCATATTGGCTAAATTCCAATGAATTAATAATAAATACTACCAAAAACAAAATCCTTAATTTTCTCAAAACAAAATATTTCACAACCCCTTCTATCACATTATCTATTAATGGTACAAATATAGAAGAGTTTAACTCCTTACTTTATTTGGGGATTACCGTACATAGGGACCTTAGATGGAACCAACATATGGACTCTCTTCTTCTCAAACTCTCTAAAAACATTGGAGTTATCAGCTCGGTATTCACAAACCTTACCTATAAAACTCTAATTCGTTTATACTATACCATGTTTTAGACGCCGCCCCGGTGGCGCAGTGGTCTAAGCGATGGCCTCTGATCATTCGTCCGAAAGGGGTCCGGGTTCGAATCCCGGTGAGGCATGGATGTTGTGTTTGTCTTACGGCACTGGCTCTCTCCCTTCCCTGGAACCAGTGACCCTAAATTAGGGACGGGCGACTGCTTATAGCCCATTGAGTTGCTCACGGTGGTCGTTAAACCTCCAATCCATGTTTTAGACTCATATTAATTTTGCTATCTTATCGTGGGGACAAACGACTAAATATAATTTCAAAAAACTTCAAATTCTTCAAAACAAATATATAAGATCAATTGACCTAAAATTTTATAGAAATCCAGAACTGACTCTATATAACACAAGAGTTTTCCCAAGCAAATACAACATTCTTACGATTAACCAACTATATTTCTTCATTATCGGGAAAATATTGTTCAGACGCATTTACACACTGACATCATACAAATTGTACCTCAGATACACACACATCACACACGCACTAAATCACATATTCGGCTTATACATCCGAAGACGGAGACCATGAAGCAAAGTATAAATTACATTGGCCCACACTACTGGAACTTAATACCGACGGAACTGAATTCTTTAAATAATTTTAAGCTTTTTTAAAAAAAATTAAAAAACTGCATAATGAATCGCAGCTCCTCAAATTAATGATTATAGTGGAGGGGAACTATGACTAATATTATGACTTGTATATCGCGATGTAAATTGCTTTTTCAATGGTTTTATCTGTAATTATTATTATCTTCTCATATATCATTACCTTTTTTTATTTTGTCATTATGAAACACTGCTTTGTTTGTAATTTTAATTACAACTATTGACCTCAGGGTAAAACTAGCCTAGGGACCATTGGACCCTGTAAGGCCTGGCTGGCCTTTTTCCCCTGCTTCCTTGCTGTGCATTGTTTCAATTGATACTTTTGTAACACTGGTTTTTTAGCTCAGCAAAATAAATGAATTGAATTGAATTTAGTTTCGAAAACATAATTACTCGAACTAGAAATAAGGTGACCGGCCAGTCGTTTGTTATCATTATTGTACTTCTGACAGTACTCACAAGAGCGAATGCATGCGAATATACTATCGTACATGCGTGGCCAGTAGGGTACGTCTCGAAGCTAAGTACGAGTTTGTCGTATGCCTAAGTTACCGGTAAGAGGAATGTCATGAAATTCATGTAATAAACCCATGCAGAGAGATAGGTATCTCAGGGCGGTATTCAGCTCTCGAATTCACGAATTTTTTTTGCAATACAAAATACCATCCATGATCTGATAATTTTGACTACGACCCGCTAAAGAAAGCTCACTCTGAGCAGAAGAACCAGCGAGTAAGAAATTATAAATCTCCCCTAAATCTGGATCATTCGGCAGCTCAGAAATTATCTGCTCCCTTGAATTGGTTTCAGAAATTAGAAATAGGAAGAAAGGTTCAGTTCCGCCTGGCCACCAGAACTGACCGGACAGCGAAACAGTGCGTCAGGCAGTTGGTTAGATTTGCCAGGGCGATACTGAATCCATACATTAAGTTCTTGAAGTTTAAGCGTCCATTTCAACAGTCTCAGAGAAAGAATTTTAGCAGTATTTAAATATTGTAATGCCGAATGATCCGTGATGACATTGACAGTTTGTGATTGAGATAGCATTTAAATTTTGTAACTGCAAACAAAATAGCTAAGCATTCTCGCTCAGTAGCAGAGTAATAACGTTCTGCTTTGTTAAGAGTTCGAGAGGCATATGCAATAGGATGCCCTCGTTGAGATAATACAGCACCTAGACAAACCCCTGATGCATCAGTATAAATATCAAACATTTTTGCATGGTTAAGAAAGGCTAGCACAGGTGGTGAAACTAAACCATATATGAGAGTTTTAAAAGCAGTCTCTGCCTCCGTGGACCAAACAAACTGTCGATACATTCTTTTTAATGCAAGTAAGGATTCGCATGGAGTAGCGTACCCCGGAACGAACTGTTGATACCAACCGGCCATGCCCAAGAATCGAGACAACTCTTTTGCTGACTTAGACCTAGGGGATTAAGAAATCGGCTTGACCTTTGAGTCATCAGTTAGAAGACAATTTGGGGTAATTTTTAATCCCAAATATACCAGTTCGTCCGTCCAATTTGATCTTTAGCAAGTTTTAATGCCAAACCCGCATTATGTAAGAGTTCAAAAACTTGGTCCAACAGAGACAGATGCTCTTCAAAAGAATTGGGTTGTCAGAAACGTCATGACGTATTTTGGCACCCGATGGCGGTTGGGCGGTTTTGAAAGTACTAGAGGCATGCGCAGCTCTGTTATCGCAATGGCATTTGACAGGTGTCCGTCCTAGCTGCAGTCTAAAAGGACAAGTCAGCGATTTGGTTGTTTTGCGGAGATTTCAAATCAAGTTGAAGATGGAAGACCAAACTGTGCATTTTCGCCATATTTTACTGTTTTACTTCCGTAAAGGAAATAACGCACGTCAAGCTTATGAAAAGTTGCGTAAAGTGTACGGTGATAATGTTCTACAATAACGTCAGTGCCAGCGGAGGTTCGCCAAATTCCGTGTTGGTGATTTTGACCTCTACGATACTCCTCGTTCCGGGAGGCCCACCGAGGTGGATGCCGACCAAATCAAGGCATTGTGCGAGTCAAACCCACGTTACATGACACGAGAGATTACAGACACATTGCACATCTATCATTCAAGCGTTCACGACCACCTGAAGAAGCTGGGATACGCAATCAAGCTCGATGTGTGGGTTCCTCATGAACTCAAAGAAGCTCAATTGACGGCGCGTATAAACATCTGCGATATGCTCATTAAACGTGAGCAAAACGATCATTTTTGAAGCGACTGATAACTGGTGACGTAAAGTGGATTGTGTACAACAATGTGCTGCGCAAACGGTCTTGGTCCTGACGTGCTGCTTCGCCTCAAACGACATCCAAAGCAGACATTTATCAGCGGAAGGTTCTGGTCTAAGTGTGGTGGGATTTTAAAGGTGTCTTGTTTTTCGAACTCCTACCACGAAACCAAACAATCAATTCGAATGTGTACTGTCGGCAATTAGACAGTTTGAACGAATCCATCATCCAGAAACGTCCAGAGCTCGTTCATCGTAAAGGTGGTGTATTCCGTCACGACAACGCGAGACCACACACAAGTTTGATCACCCGCCAAAAATTATTGGAGCTTGGGTCGGATGTGTTGCCTCGCCCAGCATACTCGCCTGACCTTGCACCGTCAGACTTCCACTTGCTTCGCTCTCTTCAACAGTCCTTGCGTGGTATAACATTCAATTCAAATGAGGCTGTAAATCAGCACCTTGTACAGTTTTTCGCCACAAAAGACAGGTCCTTCTATAAAAGAGGCATTCTGCAGCTCACTGAAAGACGGGAAAAGGTTATTGAACAAAACGGGCATCATATCATTGATTGATCATTGTTCTTTCTTCAATAAACGACCTTTGCAAAACATGGGTAAAATACGTCATGACTTTTCTGACAACCCAATATCAGAGGAAATAATAATGTTGTCCAGATAGACATGGACATTTGGCCCGAGCACAGGACGTAAGACTGAGTCCATAATGCACTGAAAGGTTGCGGGGGGAGCATATGCCAATCCAAAGGGCATTTTCAGGAACTCATATGCTCCAAACGGGGTAATGAATACCGTTTTCTCTACTGAATTAGGGTGGATAGCAATCTGCCAATAGCCGCTAGCCAAATCTAAAGTTGATAACCGGTTTGTTGATGATAAATCCTGGAGAATATCGTTTATTATGGGTAACGGGTAATTGATAGCTTTAGTCACAGCATTCAGTTTCCGATAGTCTATCACAAAACGAAAACGATACTCTCCAGATTGTTTCTTAGGAACAAGAAAAGAAGGTGCTACCCAAGGGCTAAGTGATTCCTTAATAATCCCCGAATGAAGCATGTCCTGAATTTGTTTTTGGAACTCAGTTTTTTTCTGGTTCGGACAGGGAGTAGGCTTGCGTGCTATGGGACTAACCCTCTCCGTATCAATGGTGTGATACACCACCTGTGTGAACCCTGGCTTGTCTGAAAATAACCCTGGTCGGCTGTTTAAAACCTGACCAAGTTGGCTCTTGTGCTCAGGTAATAATCTCTTGCTCGCAAGGACTGCAGAAAAATCAATAGGCTCTTCTGGGGTGGGAGGACTAACTCAGGCATTAAGATTAGCTCATGCTTAAAATCAAGCGTAATTTTAAATATTTTAATAAAATTCACCCCCAGAAGGTAATAAACGGGTAAATCTTGGAGAAATTGAAAAGTATGTGAAAGTTGAACCTTGCCAATCTTGACAGGTACATGAACTGAGCCAGAGATTGAAACAATATTATTGTCGGCACCACGTAGACATTGCTGGGAGGGCTCGACACAAGCATTTTGAAAGGCTGCAGCACAAAAATCAAAGATTAAAGCAGAAATGCCAGACACCGAATCTATTTTAGTGGATACCACCACTTTACCCAAGGTGACAAGAATATCAGGCAACTGCGGAGTTTGAATAGTTAAAAAAAGATCATTGAGGTCTTCAGAGATACAAGGAGATAGAATCGATCCATCTACCTCCCGTGGAAAATTAAATTGGAGTGAATTCGATTAGCATGTCTTGGTGGACTTTGAAAATTTGCAGGAGCACCAGAACGTGCTGAGTTGTAATAACGTGCAGGAGAGGCAGAATTGATATCACTAGGCCTTCCCTGACCCCCCAGCACGTTGTTTAGGAAATGTTTGATCCACCGGGTAATAATTATCCCGGGGAAGAGAATTTTGGCTATTATTCTGGTTCACAAGCGTAGTAAGGATATCCCACAACTGGTGCCCGCCTATGTGGCGGCACGTATCTACTCTGCTGGTAGGAATTAGCGACTCACGCTTGATAAGCAACCTGTCTGGGCTGATTGAAAAATTGTTCTTGTTGCGGAATGTTCTGTTTATGCTGCTGATAATTCTGTCTCTGAAGAGGTTCTTGGACCTGCCTGGGTTGGTGGAATTCTTGGGCATGCTCAGGTTGGCGGTATTCTGGGACCTGCCTGGGTGGGTGGAATACTTGGACATGCCCATAATGGCGGTATTCTGGGACCTGCTTAGGTTGACGGTACTATTGGACCTCAGGTAATGGGTTCTGTGAAGAATGCTCTTTGCTGTGTCGTTCCTCAAAATCTCGGATGAGTTTCAGGCACTCGTGAACGGAGACAGGACGTCTAACTTCTAAAAAATCCTGCCGCAACGTGTTCAGCTGCTGTTGTAAAGTATCAGTAACGTCAGACTCGACTGCAGCCGGATCCCATAATTTATTTCAAGTGCAAACGAGACGGGACTATCTGACGCTGGCTGTTGTCTGGAAAACAGTTGTTGAGCAAGGCCGACCTTATTTGTTCCAAAGCGGAATACTTCCAAAAATGCAGCTCTAAATTTCTGATAAGAACCCCCTCGGTTCATCCGATGCCACTGTATGTACGAGACCTTGGCAGTGTCTTGCAAACATGTGCCCACAATAGGTACTTGAAAATCCTCAGGAACATTATACAAATCAAAGTGATCTTAGAAATCCTCAAGAAAATTAAGCGACCAGCCGTTTCTCCTGAATACAATTGAACCCGCATGGGTACATAGTTCGCAATGATTTAGCTCCTTCTTACGGGGGTTAATTGCTGTTGATGCACTGCAGTTGAAGTACGGGGCACATGATTTTCGTAACTTGCGTATTCACCGTCCGATAAATCTGAACCGCAGGCTTCGTACAGTGCTACAGGAGAATTAGGTGGTACTGCATCACGCTGAGTGCGTGGAGTATTTGCTGTAGAATTATTAGGCACAACATTATGTCTATAGTGGTCAAATAGACCGAGAGGATCCGTGATATTTGCCATTTCTGATTTCTTCTATGAATCTGTTCGAGCTAGTTCAGGCGTAAATATAACGTAATTGTCTTTTTCGTGAGAGATATTGTCGTTACGTTATGTCTGAACCATTAGACAAGAATACGATGCAATAGTTCCTAATTAAATTTTTACGGCCAGATGAATCATAAACTGAAGTCAACTTACGGGAATTATTTCTTTATTCTAGCACTAAATCAATAGAACATCACACATGGTACTAATATTGTTAATTTCACATTTTGTTTTACCAATCGATGTTTACCACACACATGCACCTACCAGCAACTGTTATCTCGTCCTTATCTCATACATTCATATGTTACGTTCACTTTGACCTCAAATGTTGGTAACTTCATTCTCGTTTGAGGGAAAAGATATAACGTTAAGTGTGGAAGCATAAGCAGAACAAACTCAACTTTACATAGGAAAAGGAACTAAAAATGAAACTTATTTAGAATATACATCACACACTTTTTTTCCCTGCAATTGCTATTCCATTGCCGGCCTGATTTGCTCTCAGTAGAATTTCTTAGATCTACCTCTTCCAGAATCATCCCAAACGGACTTTTTTATCAGTATTCTTAAAATATCATTTCACTACAGTCATTGTTTCTCAATAATCTGAATGAAATTACTTCGACATGCCCGTTAAACTTTTTGCATCTTCATTTTTGATACTTTTAAAATTGCTTTTTTTGCAATATGTTGTTAAACACCCGCCCCGCTAGAGCAGCGGTCTAATCGATGGCTTCTGATAATTCGCCGAGATGGCTCCGGGTTAGAATCCCGGTGAGGCATGGATGTTTTGATGTTTTGTTTGTCTTACAGCACTGGCTCTCATTCTCATCCCCGGAACCAGTAGCCCTAGCTTTACAGCCCATTGTGTTACTCACTACTCATGGTTGTCGTTAAACCTCCAATTTAAAAAAAACAACACTTAACTATGTATCGAACAGAGGATTTTGTTGGCACTCACGATCGTTCATCTTCGCACTCCATGAAAAATGCAACTTTCAATAGTGCTATTTTTTTCTTCTTTACATGTTTTTAGTGACTGTTTTCTTCAAGTAGTAGATTCAGCATGACGATCATATTCTTACAGTCTGTAGCAATTTTCTCCAATTTTCCTCCGATTTTCGAACTATTTGCTATGTGTAACATGTGATGTATACTCTAATTTAACTTTCATTTTAAGTTCTTTTCTCTATGTAAATTTGTGTTCGTTCTCCTTACCATTTTTCAAACTTTACGTGATATCTTCTCCCTCACCCGAATACGGTTGGCAACACTAGAGGTCCGTGAGAGTTACGTATGCTTTTTTTGATAAGAACAAGACGAGAGATATACACTGAAGTGCAACTGAATTAAAGATACCTGTCTAGTAACGTGTAGCACCACCTTTCGCCCTGATGACGGCGGCGATTCGTCTCGGCATGGACTCGACAAGACACCAGAAGCGTTGGGAAGACATACGGATCCACGACCCCTGAACAAGCTCCCACAATTCACGAAGATTTGATGGAGGGGTGTCTGAGCCCAGATGTGCTCGATGGGATGGAGGTCAGGTTACCTAGCTGGCTAAGATAGCGAGGTCACGTCGGTGGAGTGTTCATCCAACCATTCGGATACAATTCAGGAGCGATGGCACGGTGCATTGTCTTGTTGCAGGATGAGGTACCCAGTGGGATGTTGAAGACGCACAAACGGGAGCAAATGGTCGTCCAGGATACCCCGGTAACGTTGACCTGTGAGGGACGATGTCACACATACCAGGGGTCTCATTTCAGTCCACGTAAACAGTCTCCAGACGAGAATGCCACGCCCACCAGCTCAAAGAGTACCCTGCTGGCAAGAAGGATCCATCGCTTCATGTAGTTTGCGCCGCACTCGTATCCTGCCATCCGCATGTACCAACGTGAATCTCGACTCATCAGTCCAGGCAACATTTTTCCACATGTCTAGGGTCCAGTGGCGATGTTCCAGCGCCCATGCTAATCTTTGCACCCTGTGATGTGCGGTCAGCAGTGGTGCCCTCGAGGGACGATGGCTGCTGCGCCCCATCGCGAGGAGATGGTTCTGGATGGTGCGGCTGCTTACACGTTTTTGTGCACCAGCATTAAATTGCCGAGTGATTTCTTGCACTGTAGCCCGTCTATCCGCTGTTACAATGCGAGCTAGCCGACGATGACATCGCTCATCCACACGCTGTTGTCCACGGTAGTTGGCCCTTGCAGGGAGCCAATGTGCACGGTGCACCCGTGCACATTGGCTCGTGAAATTCCTTGAGCCTGCACGACTTCCGAGATGGAGTGACCCATTCTTCGGGCCCCGACAATTTGCCCACGATCAAATGCGCTTAGATCCTTCGTGTTACCCATACTGCGTCCGACTCTTACTGATTCCCGTCGCATCACTCCTTATATTGTCGGATCGCTGCATACGTCATGTCGTTTCCGTTTACAGGGCCGCCCACAGCGCCACATTTGCATAACGCCAGCTGTCTCTAATTCAATTGCTCTTCAGTGTACATATAATGAATAAGCAGCAGCTACTGCATGTGTGTGTGGTGTGCGGGTAAAACTCGTTGTGATATGTGTTAGATAGCCTAGTATCACGCTGTATAAGGTAATGTGATTTCGTCTAAAATTGCTGAGAGTGAAAGTGTCGAGCTATAGCTCGACACTTTCACTTTAAGACTGTTAAAAATTTCACCGTTAGATTACGGGCAACGGCCGGCAACTAGGGGACCAGCCATTGCCCATAAAACTACGGTTTGGCCCATTTTTGTGAAAGCCCATAAAATTACGGTCGCAACCGTAAATACTAAGCCCATACTTTGAAGAGTAACTCCCGTGAAAATACAATTTGACCGTATTCATTTAAGCTGTAATTTGAAGGGTATTGCCCGAAAAAACAATGTTTGACCTATTGAGCTAAGCCGTACTTTGAAGGGCAATGCCCGAATAAATAAGTTTGACCGTAATTACTTAAGCTGTAATTTGAAAGGCAATGCCTGTAAAAGCAAAGTTTGGCCATTTTCAGTTAAGCCATAATTTGAAGAGCAATTCTGTAGAAATACAGTTCAATTGTATTCAGTCAAGCGGTAATCTGAAATTAAAAAGTCTGACCTTATTCATTTGAATTTCAAAGCAATCCCTGCAAATATGAAGTTTGGCCATATTCTGTTAAGCCTCACGGCGAGTAGTCACCGACTTTTACATAAATGCATTTTTTGTGGAAGAGTGTGCAAGTAGTAAATGCATGTTTTTTGTGGAAGACTGTGCAAGTAAATGCATGTTTTTTGTGGAAGAGTGTACAAGTAAATGCATGTTTTTTGTGGAAGAGTGTGCAAGTAAATGCATGTTTTTTGTGGAAGAGTGGGCAAGTAAATGCATGTTTTTTGTGGAAGAGTGTGTGAGTGTAAAATTGTTGGATACTTACATTATTACCGAATCAATTCAGTTCTAAATGTGAGTAATGATATTTTCATATCTTAAAACCAGGTTTAGTACAATATGATAAATAATGACATCAGTTACACACAGATTTGTTTAACATTAGGCTTTACGAACTCTGTACACATTTGTTTAACATTAGGCTTTACGAACTCTGTCTGAACAATACTTACGTTTCTTTTAGACATGTTTTAATTGGAGAATTATTTCTAAAGCACAGTTGCTTGAACAATACTTAGTTTCTTTTGGACATTTTAATTTGCACATACGTACTTATGTAGTATTTGCATGAATGAATACAAAGGGCAGTTATGTAGTAAAGATATGTACAGGCATATTTTTGTATTTATGTTATATTTATGACAAACAGAACTACGAACTGACATCCAAGTACATTGCGTCTATAGGGGTATTCAATCCACAATGGTGTCAAAGTTGGTTTCTCATGTAGGTTTTGGCTAGTATTACATTTACATAGGGTTGAATCATGCTTTTCCTGTTCTCACATTCACTGCCTTGTGTGCTGGTTCATTTTACTTTCTACTGAGCACTATGTCGTCAGTGTTCCCAGAACTTTTACTGTCTTGTTTCCTATCTCTAATTTTTGGATATTTACCTACTTTTCACATTTTTAGTAAAATTATGTCAAAAACTGGAAGTACTGCTTTTGAAAGATCACATTGCTTCCCCATAATTAAGGTATCAGAAAGAAAAGAAAAAAATACTTGAATGGAAGTGAGAGCTTTTGAACTTGATAGGGCATAATTTCAAATCTCAGACCCCCACCCAAAAAAGAAACACTTGTTTAGACCCTGATTCTAACTGAATCATTGTAGAACATTAATGCATATCAATATTTCTAAAATATTAAATTTTCCTGTTTGGAATGTTTTAGAAATGACTTCAGTGATTAAAGCTGTTCTTTCCTTGTTGTGTTGCTACAAGGAAACCATTTTGGAGCACAAACTTTTTTTGGAATGCTATTATATAGTTGTACTTATAATATCTTGGTAATACCTGAAGATACTGAAACAATTTTTAATTGGTGTACAAATCAGGTGTTTAGTGACAAAGGAAAAGAACACGGCTGAATCTTTAAATTTCTCAAAAAACAATTTCATCGTATCATTTTGAACCAATTTCAGCACTATCATCTTAAAACATGAAATACATGCTTTGCATATTGAACGTTTTGAATAGACTTTTAAAATAGGAATACAAAACATGTAAAAAAATGTCCATATTTTTTAACTTAAAAAAAAGTGGCTTCTGATTTATCTTAAAATATAAATTTTCCTGGGCATCCAGGTTTTAATACCTGGGTAGGTAAATAATTTATGTATATACCCAGCTGGGCATGTAACATTTCAGATATTTTCCAAGCCCTGCTTAAAGTGACACAGGTGAAAGATTTCACTCACAGAAATTTAGAATGTAATCAATTTTTTTTACATTTAACTTTAATTACTACATTTGCAAAGCAAAGAAACTGTTCATGATACATTTTCACTGTCATTTTCTTGGCCAGCATTTACCAGATTCAGTAAAAAAAGAATAACAGTCGAAACTCGTTATAATGAAATTCAAGGGGGACAGAAAAAAATTTGTAGCAACATATTGGTCTTAAAACATTACAAATTTTTCATTAAAAAGTTAGTATATACTACAGAAATTTTTATTACGCATAAGATTGTAATGCTGTAAAAGCGAAATAGTGCCCACAGAGACAAGCAAAGGTAATTTTTTTGTAATGGGAAGTTCTTGCTAAAGTAGTAATAATGAAATATATAAGCTTTAATTAATATGTATGTATGAAATTATGTACTGTATATATTTTTACTTATACATATCAGGGCTTGAAAAATACCATGCCTGGGTCGTGTGAATCATTGACCTGGGCAGGTAAATAAATAATCTAGTTGCCCAGACTGGGAAACTAAATCTAAAAATGAAGTTCAGAATATAATTTGTTTTCTACTACAACAAAACAGACAGCCATCGCATGTCATGTTGCTTTTCACTGCTAATCACTGGAAGTTGTATTATTCTTACGCAGTGACAAGGACAGAAGAATATCCCTACTTTAATTAAATTATGCTTTAGGTCCATAAATTGGAAGCATATGTAATTTTGCTCCAAATGTTTCAAGTCAGCGACTGAATGCATGCCTCTGATGGAACTAGCCTCCTGTGTTTATTGACAAAGAGTTAAAACTTCATATTTTTCATATTTTAATGTGAATCATATTTTTTCAGAAATATCATATTTTAAATGTGTTTTAAAATTTTTATTGTAATACTGACCTGTGAGTCCGACACTGTGAAGAGAAGCTGCGATAGGCCTAATGCATCGCTCCAGTGAAGATGTGAAGCTTTGTTCCGTTAAAAGGAAGGTTTGTTGCTGTGTGGAAATGACGGGCATAAGAGTACAAGAGAAAGAGGACTTACGTCATTGGCAGAAGAGCAATAAGTGTTGTAGTGAAAACGCTACAGAAAATAGGTCCACAGCATCCACCCTTAATTTTGTTGTATCCTGTACGTGGTTGGCAGGAAAACCCGGATAAAACCTCTTCGATTTGCAAAAGATACATATGAGCAAGATAGAAACTCGCGTGCGAACAAGCTATTAACAGGAGAACCAAAAGTGCAGTGACACAGCAAATCTGTTCAAACCAAAACCGAAATTTATAGTTCCCCAGTTTTCTGTACAACATAGAAAAGCATATTAGTACTTTCGGTAAATGTGTACTTCAGCGTCCTAAACTATTTCGACGGAAAAATTTAACTGTGTGTGAAAAGTTCGATGCACACAATTTTTTAAGCATGCAAAATAATAGGGAAAGGTGAAAAATTATATTATTTTTAGATAAAAGGAAATAATTTTTCCGAAGTATTAACCTGTGAGTACGATGGTTTCTAGCAGGTGGTGCGGGAGGCTAAAGCGATGCTAACGGTCACCACGTGAAGGTGCTGTGCGACGGAGCGGAGTACGAGTTGGTAGCAAATGCGCGGAAGAATACGATAGCAGTAGGGTATATTTTTCGGAAGAGTGTCGTGTAATCGTGCGCAAGAAGTAGTTCAAACCTGTTTTATTCATTTTTGAGAAAGATATGTGCAGAATGTCGTTATTAGTGGTTTCACGATGTCTCCGAATGGAAGGAAATTAAGGAATGTAAAATAATTTATGTACGGCAGAAGTTTTGAGGAAGACGTTTTGGTTCCGGTTGAACTCAAAGTTTCAGTTTTGGTTTGGAAGATGTGCACAGGTAGGTGATTTCTTCAAGCAGTTCATTTGCAGTTCTGCTGTTATTCAGTACATCGTAGCTCACATTTTTTTTCCTAGTGACACGGATATTTTTCAATATAAACAATTTTCTTCAATTCATATATCGTACTATGGCAGGGAGACAGCTTCTTGTATTGTGGCGGATAATGAAATTTAAGCCCTGACAAAATTCGAAATGACTGACGATTTTTTACTTCCGCTTTCTCAAAATTACCCTTCAAAAAACAAAAACTTACAATGCTGCGCAAATTCAACCTCTTTCTTTCTGCGTATGCCTACAAGACTTTTCGATGACTACGTACTACTGAACCGCTTCCTTCTTAATTCTTCCGCCCGTTACTTGCCCTTCTCAACGAAGCTTCCATTCACCGGACTCCACCTTGATGCCGTTGCCGCTCTCTCGTCCTATGCCTACCGCACGTACTCTTCCAAACCATCGCACTCCCAGGTAAATACTTCGGAAAACTTATTTCCTTTTATCTAAAAATACTATATATTTTGCACCTTTTCCCATTATTTTGCATGCTTAAAATATCGTATGTCGCACTTTTCCCACACAGTTACATTTTTCCGACGAAATAATTTAGGACGCTAAAGTACACATTTACCAAACTTTCTATTTCGGATCAGGGAATCATATGCGAAAGAATGAAAAATTTCACAACGTCTGCTTTAAAAACAATTACAAAACATGAACAAACTATATTGTGTAGCATATGAGTATAACATGGTTCGCTCTCCTGGCAAGAAGGTACTTGCTTGGACTTGTAGTCATCCGCACGTGAATTGCACGGCGCAGCGAATCTTCCTTTCAACGAAGCAAATCTTCACATCGTTGCCGTAGCGATGTGTTAGGCCTACCACAGCGTTGCACTCACAAGTCAATATTACAAGTTTCCGACAAAATAACTTAGGACGCTAATCTACACATTTACCGAAAAATCTGCTAATGCTGAAGATTGGAGTGCCATTTTAGGTGGATTCAGTAGTTTTAAAGAGTTTGTAGAAATCAATGAAAATGCATTATCGGGGAATTAAGGGATATTCAAGAAATAGCCAATAAAATTCTGGATGATGATGAAGAGACATAACGAATAATTAACAAAAGATCCCCAGACTGTCACGAAAGCAGTAGAAGCTTTGGAAACACTATCACTACATACAACTCACCGATGCATCTAATTGCCACACATTCCTGTTTCAACAAACTTGAAAAAGCTGTTTTCAATGAGAGGCAACAGCAGAAACAGTCTTCAATTTTACATAACTTTAAAAAGCCATAAATATAAACAAGGTATGTAATTAAAATTTTGAGATCATGTAACTTACATTTTTGAGTAATTTAAGCTTTCAAGTGTTAAATTTAACTAAGTAAATTCAATCATTGATATTCTTCTTATTTTGCATGTTATTCTCATGTTAATTACATTTTAAACTTAATTTTGGCTGGAATTACACTAACTTTTACTTATGCTGCGCTCTCATTTATGCGTGCTTTGGTTTGCGCTGACATATATGTGAGATATTACTGTATACATTTGATAGTGAGGTGATTATATTAAAAAAATATATATTTTGGCTCTTCTGGTTTCCAATTAAATTTATGTGTTAAGTGGTAAAAAGAAGGCACAGTGGAAATTTGCATATGGGGTTTGTATATATGCAGATTTCCATTGTTTGCTTCCTCCTGCTGAAAACTAAGCTAGGGGTGCTTATGAGTTAACTGAATATGCCATAGTCACAAAATGATTGATAATTATATACTAAGGAATGTGAGTGAAATGGTATTCCTAAAAGCAATCAAAACCGTGTAGCAGTCAGGGAGAATCACAACTGCATTTCCTGAATGAAAATGTGACATTTCATCACATGAAGCTTTTTTTCCACCTGTAAATTGAGGCCATTGGTTCTAGGGAAGGAGGAAGCCAAAGCTGTTATGTTATGTAAAAAACAGGTTTTTTTTTTAAAGGTTTTAACGGCTAATGTGAGGAACTAAATGGGATATAAGTAGTCCCTGTCCCTAATTTAAGAGTCACTGGTTCCAGGGAAGAGGAAACGCCAGTGCCGTAAGACAAACACAACATCCATGCCACACCGGGATTCAAACCCGGACCCACTTGGACGAACAATCATAAGACGGTGCTTAGAAAACTGCACCACCGGGGCGGCAATACTAATGCCTCATATGGGACTCAAACCATATGTTAAATTGTGACTGCTAGCCAAAAACCTTGATGTACAACCAACTCTGACACCAGTACGGTTTGAACATCCTCTAGACCAATGGTTCTCAAAGTGGGTTACACTAAAATAATAGGGGGGGGACATATGCAATTTTGTTAGCAACCATACCGAATCACATAGTGAAGCAATTTGCAAAACAAAATACAAAATTAATCTGAATTTATGGCTAGTGCTGGTAGGATGTGTGGTGAAGTTTAGCATATTTAGCTGAAATTTCTGAAAAATGAACTAGTGGAACTTCTCATTACAGGGTGAAAACAATCTGTTCTATGTTGAAAAAACAAAACACAAGCAATGACCAAAAAACTTTATGAGAAAACCAAATTACAGGGAACAGCTCTGACCAATTTTCATAACTGAATTCATTATCGTCAGAAAATGAGCAAACAATTGGAAACTTGACGTTAAACAGCTAATAATCGTCCATCTCTGCACTCTCCAAACTTTTACAAGGCGGTATTTCCCATTCCCACTGAATGAACTAGTTACTCATTCATATGCAATGCGGAAATGTGTAATCTTCTATTGCCAAATAAAGAGCTTATGAGACATCTTTAAACTCTGGTTTGAAAAGCATTTGTTCTTTGAAATCACTGACTAGTTTTTGGATTTCAATGGAAAAAGAATTTCCAACATTGTCGAGCACTGCCTTAAGTATTTGTTGCCCTTTACAACTACATATTTATGTGAAACTAGTGTTTTATCCTTAACCACCATAAAAACTGAATATTGAAATAAGCTGGATGTTGAAGACAACTTGTTTGTACATAAGCAAGAAAACTCCAAATATTGATGAACTTTGCAAGAGTAAATGAGCTCATACATCTTATTGATACTAAACAAATGACTTGACCAGTTTTATTTGATTTTTTTAGCCATTTGTGCAATTCTGTGACATCAGTGTACGTAATTTTAGCAAATATACGTGTGTATTTGTATTTTTTATATATTTTATACCCACATAAACACACTGGAATAAACTTTTCATTAAAGAATATGCCTGTACATATCTGTACTCCATAGCTAATCTTTGTATTTATTGGCGCAAATATAACACTTCACAAGTTCTTAAGTACAGGAACAAATGAAAAGGAGTCTTAAAAAAACAAAGTATTGTTCAGCCAGTTTGTGCTTTAGAAATAATTCTGTCTAAATTCAGAAGTTGAAACTATACCGTAAAAAAAAGAAAAAAAGCACAAAACGGTAATATTGCAAAATGAAATTCATTTCAGACTAAAAACATACGAAAAGAATGCTGCCCTACGTAATTCCCAAATCAGCATGTACAGATCGAATTTATTCGATATCCTAGTCAACGCTAGGTATATACCTGGCGATAAAGACTTGCACAGAAAGTAAAGCACTGTATCATATTGATAGTAAAACATATATAGATGGGAGAGTTATGCCTCTACCCCAGTCAAATGAAGTCTTGGCTACTACATAGATTTTCCTGTGTGACAATGCTTCAGCCACGCTCGTTTGGTGGTGAAACTTTTAAAATTATATATCATCATCATCATCACTGTCAACCATTATCAATCCACTGCTGGACGAAGGTCTCCCCAAGTTTCCTCCACAACGGTCTGTCTTGTGCCAGTCTCCTCCATGTCACCCCTGCATACTTTCGAATTTCATCCACCCATCTCCTATGTGGTCTTCTTCTGGGTCTTTTCCTGTCCCTTGGAATCCAATCTAAAATTTCGGCTGTCCATCGATGATCTGTCCTTCTGGCAGTATGTCCAGCCCATTGCCATTTCAGGGATTTAACTCTGATCATGATGTCTTCCACTCTTGTCATTTTTCGGATCCACGAGTTCCTCTTCTTATCTCTCCTGGTTACACCAAGCATGCACCTCTCCATGCTACTTTGAGTTGTCTGCAGCCTTTGTATGTCTCTTTTAGTTAAGGTCCACGTCTCTGCACCATACGTAAGCACTGGAAGGATGCATTGATCAAACACTTTTCTTTTAAGACATAATGGCATATTGCTCTTGAAAATTATGCTGTTTCTTCCAAAAGCTCTCCAGGCAAGTTTTGTACGCCGATTAATTTCTTCATCAATGTGACCCTCACTTGATATCTGCTGTCCAAGATAAACGTACGTGTCTGTTATCTCCAGCTTTTCTCCATCAATCGATAAATCTTCATTTCTTGTAAAAGCATTGAACATCACTTTTGTCTTCTGAAAGTTCATTTTTAATCCCACTTCTTTACTCTTGTCAGCAAGTTCCTGGATCATACTCTGCAGCTCTGATGGGGTAGTTGCAAAAATGACTACGTCATCAGCAAAACGAAGGTGGGTTAGATAATCTCCATTAATCTTTATCCCCTTGTTTTCCCAGCTCAGCGACTGAAAAACACCCTCCAATGTGGCATTAAAGAGCTTCGGAGATATGGTGTCACCTTGTCTCACTCCCTTTCCAATTTTTACGTGTGTTGTATTTTCAAACAGCCTAATCTTTGCACTTGCATTTTCATAGATGTTATTAATAATATTAATGTATGCATCTTCAATACCGCAGGTTTTCAGAGCCATTGTAACTGCTGATGGTTTCACCGAATCAAAGGCTTTTTCATAATCGATAAAAGCCATGCACAATGGAAGTTCATATTCCCTCGCTCTTTCAATTAGTTCTCTCAGCACGTGGATATGATCTATTGTGCTGTAGCCACTCCTGAATCCAGCTTGTTCTCTCGGTTGAGCCATGTCTAGTGCTACCTTCAAGCGGTGTGAAAGAACTTTAGTGAAGATTTTATAAACTACTGATAGGAGGCTGATAGGTCTGTAGTTTCCGAGATCCTCAATGTCACCTTTCTTATGTAGCAGGATCATTGTAGCGTTGTTCCAATCCTCAGGAATTTTCCCTTCATTAAGGCATCGAGTGAAAATTTGGGCGAGTACTGTTTCGATTTCTCCACTTGCTTCTTGTATGATGTCTACAGTAATTCCATCTTCTCCTGGAGCTTTTCCTCGCTTCATGTTCTTGATTGCATGTGCAACTTCTGCTGGAAGGACTGGAGGAACTCTGGTACTGGTATCTTTCATGATGTCTGGAGTGCATATATCATCCCTTTCATATAATTTGGAGTAGAAATCTTTCACTCTTGTCAAAATTTCGCCTCTATTTCTTGTTACAGAACCATCTTCTTTTCTCAGTGCCATAATCTGTTTTCTTCCCTTACTGAGATGTCCCTTTGCTATCTTTAGGCTTTGGTTGTTTTCAATTGCTTTCCTCACTAGTTCACAGTTGAATTTCCTTACGTCTTCAGTGATACTTTTTCTTACTGTCTTGCATAGCTCTATATATTCCACTTTGGAAGTCACATCTTCTTTAGTTGTCCTCATCTCTCTTCTTTTTTGCATCAACATTTTGGTTTTTAATGATAATTTGTTCACATGCAACTTGTTCTTAGACCCAGCTAATTTTGTTGCTGTTTCCATAAGAGCTTTGGTTACTTTTCTGTTAACTTCAGAGATGTCCACTTCTTCCGATGTTAGGCCTTCTAAAGCAGAGAACCTGTTCTTCAGTTCTAACTTGAAGGTATTATGGTGTTTTTTAAGGTTGGTTATGTCAATAGATTTTGTTTGTCTTATGAGCTTGCCACGTTCAAGTTTAGTGTTGAGGTGCATCTTGCATCTCACCAATCTATGGTCACTACCTGTGTTGAACATATATATATATATATATATATATATATATATATATATGGGATGTAAGGTCAGGTGATGCGTAACATCACAGCCTCTCCTTGACAAATGTCAACCCCGCCTTCTCGTGGTACATCCTGTTCCCACTAAAGAGGCTCTGACGACCGCCAATAGCGGTATAACTATACCATCGGGATTAGAGGAAATGCTATCCCACACTCACCAACCCGCTTGGCCAGCGTGTTGAGTTATGGCCAAACCCCTCCAAAATGACTCCACAACTTAAATCTTGGCCCTCAGTCTCCGGCAGCTGGAACGTACCTGGCCAAGGCAGCGGCCAGTGCGACATGACGGCAGAGGGTGCTAAGAATCCCCGGAGGACCGGACTAGGCTGTCATCTGATGCTGACCTTGGCTACGTATAATGGACGCTCCCTATCTTCTGATTCAAGGCTTCTTGAATTGGAAGAAGAACTACAAAGGATCAAGTGGGACATCGTCGGGCTAAGTGAGGTAAGGAGAAAAGGAGAAGATCTCATTGAACTGAAAAGTGGACATCTCTTCTACTATCGTGGGACAGATACTGGCAGAACTAGTGGTGTTGGATTTATAATAAACAAGAAACTGAAGGATAAAGTTGTAGAAGTTGAAAGTTCCTCTGACAGAGCTGCATGACTCGTTATCCAACTCTCGAGAAGATACCAAGCTCAGATTATTCAAACTTATGCACCCACCACAAGTCATGCTGAAGAAGAAATTGAAGAATTTTATGAGGAAATTCGTGATCTAAATAATAAAGGTAAGCAGCACTTGAAGATAATTATGGGAGATTTCAATGCAAAAATAGGGCAACGCCAACAGAATGAAACTTCAGTAGGTAAATTCGGTCACGGCAACAGAAACCAGCGTGGAAATACTCTCGTAGAGTTTGCAGAGGCAGAAGGGTTTTTTATCTTGAACTCCTTTTTCAAGAAAAAGCCACACAGGAAATGAACATGGAGACATCCAAATGGGACGACAAGTGAAATTGATTTTATTATGTGTAACAAAAAATTCGTCATAGAAGACTGCAGTGTGCTAAACAAGTTCATAACAGGCAGTGACCATAGATTGGTGAGATGTAAGATGCACCTCAACACTAAACTCGAACGTAGCAAGCTCATAAGACAAACAAAATGTATTGACATAACCAACCTTAAGAAACACCATAATACCTTCAAATTGGAACTGAAGAACAGATTCTCTGCTTTAGAAGGCCTAACATCGGAAGAAGTGGATATTTCTGAAGTGAACAGAAAAGTAACCAAAACTCTTATGGAAACAGCAACAAAATTAGCTGGGTCTAAGAACAAATTGCATGTAAACAAATTATCAGGAAAAACCAAAATGTTGATGCAAAAAAGAAGAGTGATGAGGACAACTAAAGAAGATGTGACTTCCAAAGTGGAATATATAGAGCTATGCAAGACAGTACGAAAAAGTATCACTGAAGACGTAAGGAAATTCAACTGTGAACTAGTAAGGAAAGCAATTGAAAACAACCAAAGCCTAAATATAGCAAAGGGACATCTCAGTAAGGGGAAACACAGATTATGGCATGAGAAAAGAAGATGGTTCTGTAACAAGAAATAGAGGCGAAATTTTGACAAGAGTGAAAGATTTCTACTCCAAATTATATGAAAGGGATGATACATGTACTCCAGACATCATGAAAGGTACCAGTACCAGAGTTCTTCCAGTCCTTCCAGCAGAAGTTGCACATGCAATCAAGAACATGAAGCGGGGAAAAGCTCTAGGAGAAGATGGAATTACTGTAGACATCATACAAGAAGCAAGTGGAAAAATCGAAACAGTACTGGCCCAAATTTTCACTCGATGCCTTAATGAAGGGAAAATTCCTGAGGATTGGAACAAAGCTACAATGATCTTGCTACATAAAAAAGGTGACATTGAGGATCTCAGGAACTACAGACCTATCAGCCTCCTATCAGTGGTTTATAAAATCTTCACTAAAGTTCTTTCACACCGCTTGAAGGTGATACTGGACATGGCTCAACCGAGAGAACAAGCTAGATTCAGGAGTGGCTACAGCACAATAGATCATATCCACGTACTGAGAGAACTAATTGAAAGAGCGAGGGAATATGAACTTCCATTGTGCATAGCTTTTATCGATTATGAAGAAGCCTTTGATTCGGTGAAACCATCAGCAGTTGCAATGGCTCTGAAATCCTGCGGTATTGAAGATGCATACATTAATATTATTAATAACATCTATGAAAATGCAAGTGCAAAGATTCGGCTGTTTGAAAATACAACACACATAAAAATTGGAAAAGGTGTGAGACAAGGTGACACCATATCTCCGAAGCTCTTTAATGCCACATTGGAAAATGTCTTTCAATCACTGAACTGGGAAAACAAACTGATAAAGATTAATGGATATTATCTAACCCACCCTCGTTTTGCTGATGACATAGTCATTTTTGCAACTACCCCATCAGAGCTAGAGAGTATGATCCATTAACTTGCTGACAAGAGTAAAGAAGTGGGATTAAAAATGAACTTTGAGAAGACAAAAGTGATGTACAATGCTTTTACAAGAAATGAAGATTTATGGATTGATGGAGAAAAGCTGGAGATAACAGACACGTACGTTTATCTTGGACAGCAGATATCAAGTGAGGGTCACATTGGTGAAGAAATTAATCGGCGTACAAAACTTGCCTAGAGAGCTTTTGGAAGAAACAGCATAATTTTCAAGAGCAATATGCCATTATGTCTTAAAAGAAAAGTGTTTGATCAATGCATCCTTCCAGTGTTTACGTATGGTGCAGAGACGTGGACCTTAGCTAAAAGAGACATACAAAGGCTGCAGACAACTCAAAGTAGCATGGAGAGGTGCATGCTTGGTGTAACCAGGAGAGATAAGAAGAGGAACACGTGGATCCGAAAAATGACAAGAGTGGAAGACATCATGATCAGAGTTAAATCCCTGAAATGGCAATGGGCTGGACATACTGCCAGAAGAACAGACCATCGATGGACAGCCGAAATTTTAGATTGGATTCCAAGGGACAGGAAAAGACCCAGAAGAAGACCACATGGAAGATGGGTGGATGAAATTCGAAAGTATGCGGGAGTGACATGGAGGAGACTGGCACAAGACAGACCGTTGTGGAGGAAACTTGGGGAGACCTTCATCCAGCAGTGGATTGATAATGGTTGACAATGATGATGATGATGATGATGATATATATATATGTACACAGTTCGTGAGCTTAATATCAAACAAAATGGTGTGTAATTGATTTCGTTACTTTTACATATCATAATAAACTTAATTTAAAAAAGTGTCTACTCACATGTTTTCTTTCTTCAATATGGCGTCTTTCCTACACATGTTCGTCAGTTAGGGTTGGGCGATATTTATCAATATCTCAAAATATCGATAGTTTCGTCCGATATATCGATATATGGTATTGATATCCAAGTTTCGATATATTAGAAATTCACTATATCGGTTTTTGATATATCGGTGCGATATTCAATATATTGGTATTGGTCGTGTTTGATATTCAATATATCAGCGTATGGCGGATGTGATTTAACTTGTGGAATTAAATCTGTGTTCTTTCCTCTGGCATGTCACGAAAATTATGTTGCTTGAAGACTATCAAACTGCGATCTCATTATCGAGATTCACATGATATTATGTCGCCTTCCGATTTCTAGAACTCTACAAGGAAAATTATCTGCTGTGTTGAAAACCTCGATGGTTGAAAATTTTAACTATTAGTTGACAGTAGGCCCCCAGAAAAGAAATTTAAAGAACGGTTGATAGCAGATTGTTCTTTTGTCTATGAGTATTATGTTTGAAGTAAACTGGCACTTTGACCAAAATTAAATACATACCAATGACACACAATTTGAAGTTAGGGTTTTTTTTTTTAGTGATAAAGTACGTAGGTCTTAACAGCTGGCTAAGGAAATGCAAAACAGCTTTTCGATAGTTTTCTTGATGTCTTACAAGTTATGTGGTAAAAAGTTTGTTGTAATTCAGGCTATGTATATATCAGACGTAATTTTTTTTATTATCCTTTGATAATTATCTTGTTAATACATAGTGAAACTTCCTGAAGTAATTATATAATCTGGTAAAAATATGAGCATAACAACTTTCGTCTTGATCTGCTGATTTTTCCACACTTACAGCATGTTATTTCCTCTGATTGTCCATTCGTTTTTTTTGTTATCTAGGAGAGACAGACTTTCATACATTAATTAGTAAATATATACTTGATGAATTTGGATTATGATATTTCTTATGTTTTTATTTTTATAATCATATTTTACCGGAGGACAAATAATCAATAATCGTTAGCATTTTTTTAAATATCTTTCTGGAAAAATAATTGCTTTCTATGAAAAGGCCATCACAAATTATTCGTACTCTAATTACTGTTTTTAATAAAAATGTCACTTGTAAACATATATTAAGCACTTAATTTTTTTTGCTTATGCCATGGGAACTATTTTTGCTTACACCATGGAAGTAATTATATCTGTATACTCCATTAACATTGTTTTCTGTCTTAAACGATAAAAAAATGGCAAACATTGTTCACACCTTCTGAGAAATATGAATGTATACAAAATGCTCTAAAAATTACAATAACAAAGTTTGTTTAAAGATTTTTTTCCATAACATTTTCTTGCAAGCTGATATAATGTTAACTTTGACATTTGCATCCCAATAAAAATAGTTACTCTTTCTATAACTCAGTTATTCCCATGTTAATTGATGGTTAAGATTCCAGTTTGCTGGGATTAATAAGTACTTTTGTCTTTTTGTCATTTATGCCATACTGAAACTTCAACTTACCTTTCTTCGAAATGTTGGAAGTACATATTTCTCATAATCTCACATTGATGAAAAACTCATGAAAACATTCCTTTGCAACTGGGATTTTCAGAAACTTCTTGGCAGAAACCATATCCCTGCTCGTCGAGCAATGCCCTCACATGAAACAAGAAAATCTCCTTTTGGGTTTTGGAAAGTATATTCAGCATTTCTGCAGATTACAAGCACACTTCTGTTGCATGATTTATTTATTTATTTTTACATCAAAACTTTCTGCTATATATATTTTTTTATTTTAGGATCTGAAAAACAATATTTTATGTGTTTTTCATATCACTAAAAATACAGCTTGAGAGCTACAATCTTGCATAAAGATAGTTTTAAGCTATAAAATGTAATAATAAATGACAAATAAAATTGCCCCCTTTTAGCAGGAGAAAGCAGCTCTTGAAAAAAAAATTCAGCTGATGTTTCTAAGAAATTATCTGAGAAAACTGATAGGATATTTTTCACCACATTCACTGCCAAGCTTGTGTATTATAATTAGTTATTACTTATTACCAAAACAATTTTTTAAGGTAAAGAATATTTTTATGTCTTAAGAGACACATATGGTTGAGTCGTCATTAGACTATGTAAATGCTATCTGTGGAGAGTAGTTACTCAATTATGTTTGCTCATGCTGATGAAACAATCTTGTTGGCAGAGAGCAAAAGTGAACTGCAGCGTATGTTGTCCCACATGTATGAAGTTTGTATGAATTTCAAACTTAGTATATGTAAGGAAAAACCCAAAGTTATGTTTTTGACAGATGAATTGTTAGTATTAAATCAAACAGATCAGTCTAAATGGCAAAGAGATTGACCAGGTAAATCAATTTACATATTTAGGAAGCATGTTTGACAGAGAAAACAAATTAGGTGGTGAAAATAGTAGGCTAGTAAATTCATCTTTGAAAGTCACAGTTGCTTCAGGAGGATTTTGAATAAATGATGAATGATAGGTTCTCAAAAAAGTCCCCAATAGTTGTGTGTGAAAATGTACAGTGATTGTTCCTACTCTGATGTGCAGCAGTGAAGGTGGAGTACTGCAGATGAAACATAGGAGTGATTTGTGAGCTGTAGAGATGTGTTACTTATGGGGGTGGGGCATGATATGTTCTGATCATTTTTATTCATATATATTCTGTAAAAAGATGTTGAGTGTGCTACACAGGAAAGTTGACATCCAATTTGTTTACTTTCAAATGATAACCAAAACCTTCAAATATCGTTGGTGACAGTTGATACTATCCACAGCCACAGCCCCCCCCCTCCTCCCATTAGTGGAAGGGAAGTGCAGATGTTATATAAACACAAAAGTGCACAACACTTTTATGATTGCTTTTTTGACTAATTTTGTCTCGCTGTATCAACAATCTTGCATAGGTAAATTAAGCATTTTTGTTTCCAATGTAAAGCACATTTTAACAATAAATAAAACACATTTAAACACTTTCGGGGGGAGTGGGCAAAAATATATGCGCCCTTACATTACATAAATGTATAAAATATATAATATAAATACGCCCTTACGTTACCATGGCTACGATGTAAACAACCCTGATGTTGGCTTCCAGCTCAGCATACAAGATATATTTTTTGCGAATTTTTATGAATTATAAAAACGTAAAATGTTAATTCTGCTGTCGAAAATATTAATTTACGTAACAAAACAACGTAAAAGGGCAAAATAAAAGCACTAAGTTTTTAACGAGTTTTAAAGTTGTAAAACCCATGGCGTCGGTCTTGTAAAAAAACGTTAAATATCAATTCCGCTATCGGAAATGATTATTTACACAACAAAACGACTAAAATGGCAAAATAAACGCGCTACGTTTATTTCCAAGTACAGCGTCCGTCTTGTAAAAGGTACGAAGTTAGTAATATACAGTACTTTTCTGAGATATCACTATTTTAATGGTATTAACAAAACTTGATTGCAGCTATATTTTCAAGCTGCAGGATATTTTTATACTCTTAGATCGTTTTAAGAACCCTGGAACTAGAGTATAAATTACTATGAAAATTCCTTGTGACTTAAGTTATACAACTATTTTATGTGAATCGTGTGATTTCTATCATTTCCGGATAATTCTGTAAGGAATAGTTTATGTGTATTTAATTATACACACTTTGGCACTGTATTTAATAAAACAATACAGATTTGCAAATGGCGCCGCACAGAAGCTTCATTTAGTACTGGCTGAGATTTGTGCGAACAAGCCAACAGCCAATTAGTCCCAAGTTCCCAACAGCCAATACTTAGCGCAACATCGGATGGGATTCAGTGATAACCCTGAGGCGGTATGCAGTGAATAAACCGGAATGTCAGTCTTATTGAGATCAGAAGTATTGAAAAATATCGAAAAATCGATCCGATATATTGATCTTTAAATACAGATATTTTCGATTCAATATATCGGTCTCAGAAATATCAAAAGATATCATACTTTTGAAAATATTAGCCATAACTTCGTCTTGTTGAAAAACGAGCAGCTGCCGTAAAATCACGTGACCACTCGTTGAGCAATAGCAGAAAGCGACGCATGCCGCATTCCTTTTCTGTCATTATCGTTCATTGGCTAACCCGTGCCTCTTAGCAACGACCGTAAAACTAGGGTTTGGATCAGTTTTCCTACATATCGCTGCCCGTTAAAATACGGGCATCGTCCTGAACCTGCAGAAGCGAGCCTTGACCGTAAAAATACACTGGCAACAAGACTTTTTTTACGGGAATTTTTTAACAGTGATAGACCAATAAAAGAAAAGTTTACGTAAGTGATTCTGTTTTTGGCCTATGTTTCGTCTGAACCTAATAAGCCTTGTGTCGTTAATTTAAAGTGAGCAATCCAGTGCAACTAGTGCATCACATTTACATTTAGTTCAACATTTCTTCAGCAGGAAATTTGGAACTTACCATAACATAAAAGGGTTACGTTATAAACAAAAATATTTCATTGAGTTTGGCTTGAAGTTTTTTCACTTGTCTTTTTAGGGTGCTTTCCCAAAAGTCATCTGAAGCTGTTTACAAAATAGAATACGTTGTGAATTTTATAATTCCTAATCTTTTACATACTATTTGGCTTACTAGATGGCGCCAGATGCACATCGCATTGTACAGACTGTGTTTGACGTAATAGCGTTACTTCGATGTTCTCCTCCGTAGAGAGGGGTTGTCGTGGAGTTTTGTAGCGAAGAGCTCATCGTGTCTACATGTTATTTTTATGTAATAAAGTGTCGTGTTTTTAAAATGTGATTGGGGTAAGCGATTCAAAGTGGAGTAGTGCGTTGGATACATTGTAGCAAAGGAGATGAAAGAGGATTCCAGCAATAAAATAATTTAATCACCCGAAGCCATCAAACTAATCCTACCACTCACAAAAGATTATGGGCCCAGTAGCGGAAAAGGAATGCTGAGCCTGAAGAATAAGGTGACCAGGCGTCCTTATTTTAGCGGGACAGTCCCACTTTTCAGCTCAATGTCCCACTGTCGCCACAAAGTCTTGGGGTACAGTAAAATGTCCCAATTTTGTAAAATTGTCCCTGAGAAAGTCCCACTTTTTAATGATTGCCCATTGTTAAATCTTAAATATTTACTAATTTATTAAAAAGTTTCTGTTGTTCTTCAATTCGATGTTCAAGCTTTGCCCAACCAATGACCAACTCTTACGTCATCTATCAGTCACTAAGTTTCGTAGTGTTACGGTAGAGGGCAGCAGGAAATATCAAACTTAATCCTAGCACTGTAGGCAGTTACCTAATGGCTAACTGACCGCAACCGTTACCATTTCAGAGATTTTACATACAACAAACTTACATACTCATGCTTAAATCCTCTTTCTGGGTTCAGTCTTTCATAAAAATCATTTGCGTTTGCGGTTTGCTAGATCTCTAAAAATTCTGAAATGCCGAAACGAAAGTGTGTTTTGAATTCTGGACTGCAAGAAAAGTATAATTACATAAAGAAGACTGTCACAGACAGTGATGTGTACTGTGAAAAATGTCTTTCCTCATTTTCAATCGGTCATGGCGGTTCGACTGATATAGAAAAGCATCTTCAAACTAAAAAGCATCAGATGAAGAACGTAAGTGCTTCTTCAAGTAAAAATATTAATGCATTTTTTAAGGCTAAAACACCGAGCACCAAAGGTTTGGAGATCTCGGTTGCAAAATGCTTATGGACCTACTATACAATTCAAGAAAACCTCAGTTTCAGATCAAACGACTGTGCCTCAAAAGTTATTCAAACATGTTTTGAAAAAAAATTTAGATGTGCTCGGACCAAATCAGAAGCTATTGGGAAAAATGTGTGCCGCCCCGGTGGCGCATTGTTCTAAGCGATGGCCTCTGATGATTCCTCCGAAAGGGGTCTGGGTTCGAATCCCGGTGAGGCATGGATGTTGTGTTTGTCTTACGGCACTGGCTCTCTCCTTTCCCTGGAACCAGTGACCCTAAATTAGGGACGGGCGACTTCTTATAGCCCATTGAGTTGCTCACGGTGGTCGTTAAAACTTCGATCAAAAAAAGAAAATGTGTTTGAACCATTTGCATAAAAAGAACTAGGCGAACAGTTAAACGAAGCACATTGTTGCACAATATTACCTGATGCTTCAAACCATGGTTATGAAAAGCTGTTCCCTGTACTAGTAATATTTTTTGATCCATATGACGATGTAGTTGTTAAAATTTTAGAACTTAAATCTCAACCAGGCGAAACGTCAGACATTATTACGCAATACCTTATTGATGTTATAGTGTGTAATAAATTGAATACAAAGGTAGCAGCTTTTTGTGGGGATAATACCAATTCCAATTTTGGTGGAGGCAAAAGATGTGGAGTAATAATGTGTTTCATAAATTAGGCTCTTATTCGAAACCGAGACGTAGTAGGAATTGGTTGCGCAGCACACATTTTGCATAATGCTGTACAGTCTGCTACTGATTGCTTGCCCATTGACGTTGAAACTATAGTGGTAATTTTTTTTTTTCATATTTATACGAGGTGATGCGTAACATCACAGCCTCTCCTTGACAAATGTCAACCCCACCCTCTCGTGGTGCATCCTGTTCCCACTAAAGGGGCTCTGACGACCGCCAATAGCGGTATAACTATACCATCGGGATTAGAGGAAATGCTATCCCACACTAACCAACCCGCTGGGCCACCGTGATGAGTTATGGCCAAACCGATCCAAAGTGATTCCACAACTTAAATATTGGCCCTCAGTCTCCGGCAGCTGGAATGTACCTGGCCAAGGCAGCGGCCAGTGCGACATAAAGGCAGATGGTGCTAAGAATCCCCGAACGACCGGACTAGGCTGCCATCTGATGCTGACCTTGGGTACGAATAATGGACGCTCCCTATCTTCTGATTCAAGGCTTCTTGAATTGGAAGAGGAACTACATAGGATCAAGTGGGACATCATCGGGCTAAGTGAGGTAAGGAGAAAAGGAGAAGATCTCATTGAACTGAAAAGTGGACATCTCTTCTACTATCGTGAGACAGATACTGGCAGAACTAGTGGTGTTGGATTTATAATAAACAAGAAACTGAAAGATAAAGTTGTAGAAGTTGAAAGTACCTCTGACAGAGTTGAACGACTCGTTATTCAACTCTCGAGAAGATACCAGGCTCAGATAATTCAAACTTATGCACCCACCACAAGTCATCCTGAAGAAGAAATTGAAGAATTTTATGAGAAAATTCTTCATCTAAATAAAAAAGGTAAGCAGCATTTGAAGATAATTATGGGAGATTTCAATGCAAAAATAGGGCAACGCCAACAGAATGAAACTTCAGTAGGTAAATTCTGTCACGGCAACAGAAACCAGCGTGGAAATACTCTCGTTGAGTTTGCAGAGGCAGAAGGGTTTTTCATCTTGAACTCCTTTTTCAAGAAAAAGCCACACAGGAAATGGACATGAAGACATCCAAATGGAACAACAAATGAAATTGATTTTATTATGTGTAACAAAAAATTCGTCATAGAAGACTGCAGTGTGCTAAATAAGTTCAACACAGGTAGTGACCATAGATTGGTGAGATGTAAGATGGATCTTAACACTAAACATGAACGTGGCAAGCTCAGAAGACAAACAAAATGTATTGACATAACCAACCTTAAAAAACACCATAATACCTTCAAGTTGGAACTGAAGAACAGATTCTCTGCTTTAGAAGGCCTAACATCAGAAGAAGTGGATATTTCTGAAGTTAACAGAAAAGTAACCAAAGCTCTTATTTATACAACAAAAAAATTAGCTGGGTCTAAGAACAAGTTGCATGTAAATAAATTATCAGGAAATACCAAAATGTTTATGCAAAAAAGAAGAGAGATGAGGACAACTTAAGAAGATGTGACTTCCAAAGTGGAATATATAGAGCTATGCAAGACAGTACAAAAAAGTATCACTGAAGACGTAAAAAAATTCAACTGTGAATTAGTGAGGAAAGCAATTGAAAACAACCAAAGCCTAAAGATAGCAAAGGGACATCTCAGTAAGGGAAGAAAACAGATTATGGCACTGAGAAAAGAAGATGTTCTGTAACAAGAAATAGAGGCGAAATTTTGACAAGAGTGAAAGATTTTTACTCCAAATTATATGAAAGTGATAATACATGTACTCCAGACATCATGAATGGTACCAGTACCAGAGATCTTCCAGTCCTCCCAACAGAAGTTGCACATGCAATCAAGAATATGAAGCGGGGAAAAGCTCCAGGAGAAGATGGAATTACTGTAGACATCATACACGAAGCAAGTGGAGAAATCGAAACAGCACTCGCCCAAATTTTTACTCGATGCCTTAATGAAGGGAAGATTCCTGAGGATTGGAACAACGCTACAATGATTATGTTACATAAAAAAGGTGACATTGAGGATCTCAGGAACTACAGACCTATCAGCCTCCTATCAGTGGTTTATAAAATCTTCACTAAAGTTCTTTCACACCGCTTTAAGGTAACACTGGACATGGCTCAACCGAGAGAACAGGGTGGATTCAGGGGTGGTTACAGCACAATAGATCATATCTACGTACTGAGAGAACTAATTGAAAGAGCGAGGGAATATGAACTTTCATTGTGCATGGCTTTTATTGATTATGAAAAAGCCTTTGATTCGGTGAAACCATCAGCAGTTACAATGGCTCTGAAATCCTGTGGTATTGAAGATGCATACATTAATATTATTAATAACATCTATGAAAATGCAAGTGCAAAAATTCGGCTGTTTGAGAATACAGCACACATAAAAGTAGGAAAGTGAGGGAGACAAGGTGACACCATATCTCCGAAGCTCTTTAATGCCACATTGGAGGGTGTCTTTCAGTTGCTGAGCTGGGAAAACAAGGGGATAAAGATTGATGGAGATTATCTAACTCACTTTCGTTTTGCTGATGATGCAGTCATTTTTGCAACTACCCCATCAGAGCTGCAGAGTATGATCCAGGAACTTGCTCACAAGAGTAAAGAAGTGGGATTAAAAATGAATTTTCAGGAGAAAAAAGTGATGTTCATTGCTTTTTCAAGAAATGAAGATTTATCGATTGATGGAGAAAAGCTGGAGATAACAGACGCGTACGTTTATCTTGGACAGCAGATATCAAGTGAGGGTCACATTGATGAAGAAATTAATCGGCGTACAAAACTTGCCTGGAGAGCTTTTGGAAGAAACAGCATAGTTTTTAAGAGCAATATGCCATTATGTCTTTAAAGAAAAGTGTTTGATCAATGCATCCTTCCAGTGCTTACGTATGGTGCAGAGACGTGGACCTTAACTACAAGAGACATACAAAGGCTACAGACACCTCAAAGAATCATGGAGAGGTGCATACTTGGTATAACCAGGAGAGATAAGAAAAGGAACTCGTGGATGCGAAAAATGACAAGAGTGGAAGACATCATGGTCAGAGTTAAATCCCTGAAATGGCAATGGGCTGGACATACTGCCAGAAGGACAGACTATCGATGGACAACCGAAATTTTAGATTGGATTCCAAGGGACAGGAAAAGACCCAGAAGAAGACCACATGGGAGATGGGTGGATGAAATTCGAAAGTATGCCGGAGTGACATGGAGGAGACTGGCACAAGACAGACCGTTGTGGAGGAAACTTGGGGAGACCTTCGTCCAGCAGTGGATTGATGTTGGTTGACAATGATTATGATGATGATGATGATTATATATATATACTGTCAGGGTAGAGCAACTTAAGATTGTTGTGATTTTTCAGGTCGAATATACAGTAAGAAACGTCTGGGCTATAGCATAACAAGGTGGCTGGCGTTATTGCCAGCAATTGAACGCATTATTCAAATCTATCCAGGGCTCAAATCTTACTTTTTAAGCCTGGATAAGTGTCCAAGTATTTTGAGTAATTTTTTTGAAAACCCATGCTCTGAGCTTTAATCATCGAATTATTAAAAACCTTGAGGGGCAAACTGTTTCTGCGGTTGATGTGAAAAGAAGAATTAACGAGTTAAAACACACCCTATTATCAAAGAAAGCAGATATTTTCATTCCATATTCTGTCATAGTACAACTGAAGCAACTCCAGGAGGATGGTTTGGTTGATGAACCATCCATATTAAAGAATGTGGTGGGTTTCTATGAGACATCTGTCCACTATTTGGATCAGTGGGATGGACATTTTAAAGACTTAGAATGTGTGCAGTGGGCTTCGTTAAGCTGTGTACCTTCCTGGTCAGATGTGCAAAAAACAATGGACTATGTGTCTGGAAAGGCCTTTTTCGACATAAAATTTGAGACTGAATTGTATCATGAATTTGTATGTGTTGCAAACTATACAAATGAAGAGAAAATAACAGAGTGGAATTCTGACAATATATCAACGGAGCAGCGTTGGGTGGAAATATTTAAGATCTTTAAGCAGAAGAACATTGACCACAAATATTTTTCACAAATTATTCAACACATTCTGTGTTTACCTGGTACAAATGCCCCTGTGGAATGCATTTTTTCACATGCCAATAAACTCTGGACATCAGAGAAAATTCAGCTCCAGATAACAACTCTTAAAACTTTGCTCATTACTAAAGTAAATTTTAGAAGTTCTTGCCATGAGTTTAATGAACTCCTTGAAAGCAAAAAGGAAGTACTGGAAAAAATTGCATCTGAAGAGAAATACAAGAAGTCAGTGAAGTAATTGATCCTGTAGTAAGTAAACATCTAGTTTTTTTATATGAATATAAAAATAAAGTATTTTTAACAAACACATATTTTTAACAACAAATATAAATTATGTAATATTACATAAACTGATAGCGTGGTCCTGGTCGACCACAAGCAGACCAGTCATTTTGCAAATAAAACAAATAAAAATACACACCGTTTCTTTGAGGCGGCTCGAGCCCCTAAAAATTGGCTTAACGATTGCACTGCACGTGCCTGTCCCACTTTTTTATCCAAGAAAAATGGTCACATTACTGAAGAAACCTGCGCCATTTTTACTTTCGTTCTTCGAAGAGAAGCTCAACTCCACCATGTTTGCTTTTTGCGTGGAAGTCTTTATGTCTAGTGCTTCTAACAGTCTTAGGAAACCGAAGATAACTTACTGAAAAGGTAAGAACACTTTTTGCCGCAAAAAAACAAACAAAGAATGTTTCAATTCTTTCGCAGAGTGGAAAACACAAGAAACTTTGATTTATATTACAGAAATAAATTCACTTTAAGATGATGGAAAACACACAACGTCCAAAATTTGTTGAAAAAAGTTTTACATCATGGAAGTACAGAATGTTGTGCATTCTGGAAAGTAAGGAGTTAGATAGCGTTTTAACGGAACCCCCCCCGCCACCGAAAGACGTTTAGGCTACATGACAAAAAGAGGGAAATCTCAGGCAAAAGGAGGGAAATCTCAGTAACATGTTCTATGTCAGACACACAAGTTGTTCTAGTTCTGACTTCTCAAACTAGTAAACAAATTTGGCAAACCCTACGTACGCGTTACGAAGACGATTCAAAACGCAGGGTGGTAGAGTCGAGAAATGGCGTTTCTAGAATTACAATGGGAGCGAGTAAAAATTGGCAATATTATTTATTAAGAGCTGAAAAACTGCTCGAAACGGAACGAAATGTAGGGGCAGATATTGATCAACAAGAATTTCTCGATGTACTAAATAGGGGTTTACGGAGTAAATATAACCTCAAGGCAATGCAATTTGATAATTATGAAAGTGGTACGATGGCTGATGTAAGTAGATTTTTTAAAGCTCACCATGAAAGAAATGAGCATTCGATAAATGCACATGATTCCTCAGCATATAAAGTAAATTATAGAGAAAGGCTTTCATACTATCCCACACAAAATGTAAGTTTAAAGAAATACATATGCCATATTTACTCTAAGCCTAAACACAAAGCTGCTGAATGTTGGCACAAACCAGGTAACAAACGGAGGGGAAGTGAAAAACGGGAAGCTAATGTTCAAAATTCTCACAGGGTGAAATTTTATCCAAAACATCAAAAGGCGATAGTTATATTGTAGATGGTGTAACGAATAAGCGTCACACAGTTCTAATAGTCAAGACAGAAAAACCAGAAAACTATTCAGAAAATGAATGGATTCTGTACAGTAGGGCTACATCACATATGACATCTAATTCAAAGTGGATAAGCAATGCAAGGAAAGATAACGTGTTAATAAAACTGACAGACAATTCAGTTATACATGCACAGAATATGGGCACTGTAGAATTAAAAACTGAAAGTAATAAAACCCTATTAATCAATGATGTTTTACACTATCTACCAACAAGTAATTGGACACCTGTGATAGCAAAGGAAAACGAAGTTTATTCACCTTCAATATTTAGTGGAGCCTCCACGAGCGGCGATTACAGCTGCGACCTCCGGGGCATACTCTCAACCAGGCGTTGTACAACGGCTAGCGCTATTTTCTTCCGCTCGGCTTGGAGAAGACAGGTCAGGTCAGTTCCTTCACCAATTTCGGACGGTGGGGGCACCCCTTAAGTCGTCCCTCCAACTCGTCCCAGAGGTGCTCGATTGGGTTAAGGTCCGGGCTTTGCTCAGACAAGTCCATTCGATTAACCCCATTGTCAACATACCAAGCCATGGTGGACCTCGCAACATGACAGGCGGCATTGTCATCCTGAACGTAACATGGGTCCACCTCGTAAAACTGCCACAACGTAGGAAGCGCATGGTCATCCAAAATGGTGCAGTAGGTCTCGGCGTTGAGTCTACCAGGAGTTGCGACCAAGGGTCCCGTGCCATGCCAGGAGAAACACCCCCATAGCATAATTCCACCGCCGCCGAACTTCACAGTTGGCACAATACATTCCAGCAGGAGTCGTTCTCCAGGCAGACGCCAAACCCAGACCCTGCCATCCAAACGGTAGAGGGTGCACCTTGATTCGTCGCTCCAGAGAACCTGTTTCCGCTGTTCAACAGTCCAGTGTCGACGTTATTTCCACCACGTTAGCCGAGCAGCGCTATTGGAATTGGTGATCAAAGGCTTCTGGGCGGCAGCACGTCCATGATAACTGAGCAGATGGGCCTCCTTATGGATGGTATTCATCGACCGAACACTCCCGGATGCCTGTTGAAACTCCTCGCGGATGTGGCCTATCGATTTCGGTGCGGTTCTTCCGAATTTCTCTGGCCAGCACCCGTCGGTCTCTAACTCCCAGTTTTGTGGGTCTGCCGGGTCGAGGCACATTCCGACAGTCACCTCTCATCTTCCACTTGACAACCAAGTAGGCCACTTTCGATTTTGGGTACTTCAACGCGCTGGATATGTCACGTATGGATCGGCCATTTCTGTGATACCCGACGATTACACTTTTCTCGAAATCAGAGAGCTCCGAACTGCGTGGCATCTTGCATGCGACTGGTTGCGTTGTGGTTTCCCACACGATATTTCACGGCGGCGGCCGTGACGTGTATCAGGACCGCAGATATCGTCGATTGCAGGGGTGTCAAATCATTTGTTGGTGTATAATGTATATGTTCCATAGCTTTCAGGAAACTTGATATATGTTAATATATGTTAATAAATTGATCGAGGATAACCAAGAATTAATTTTCGACTCGAATGGTCGACATATTATGGACAATGGGGAAAACCTATTAAATGCTAGTAGGGTAAATGGCTTTTTTGTGGTAAACTGTGAATATGATATAAGCCACAAATCTGTAATTATGAAAGCAGGGAAAATTACATGGGAACATTGGCATGAACGATTTGGACATGTAAATGAAACATACATGAACCAAATGAAAACACATTCCATAATCCACAAACTTGATGGAAAAAAATTACAAACCTTGGATCTTGTGAAACCTGTATTCAAGCAAAATATTGTAGAAAACCCTTTAAAAGAGTGCAGGAAATCCAATCTACTAAACCACTATTTTTTTTATATATTGATCTAATTGGTCCAATTCGTGAGAAGTCAATTGGAGGCGCAAGTTATATATTAACTATTGTAGATGATTATTCCAGAAAAATGTTCACACATTTTTTGAAAAACAAAAATGAAACACTAGAGAAATTGTCTACTTTTATTCAGAAAATTGAAAATACCATGAATGCAAAAGTAAGAAGAATAAGGTCTGACAATGTTTTGGACTTTCTTTCTAAACAAGCTGTAGAATATTTTAAGGCAAAGTATATTGAACATCAGTTGACTACAGTCTACACACCACAACAAAATGGAATTTGTGAAAGTGCCAACAGATCACTAATTGAAGATGCCAGATCATTACTGATAGGCTCAAACTTAAAACGAAATTTTGGGCGGTGGCAACTAACACTTTCACCTACATAAAAAAAAAAACTCCTGCAAAAGAAAAATGACAGAGTAACCCGAAAAGAAAATGTTTGAGGAAAAAATACTACTGTGGGTCATATGCGAATCTTTGGACGTTCAGCTTACTACTGGATTCCAAAGCATGAAAAAGGAATACTCCAACCAAAACAGCAGCCGGAAGTTTTATGGGATACTCAAGTAATAGGAAAGCCTACCGGTCCAATAAAAATATAATTGTAGAACCTAGAAATGTAAAATGTTTGGGAGACAAGAAAGGAAGCAAAATGTTGGAAACAGCAGAATTTAAAATCCGAGATTGTGAAATGTTAGACCTCAGTGAAAATGAAGAAAATTTTCACGATGTGCTTGATGATTATGAAGAAACAGAATTAAATGTGCAAGATGAACAAATCATCTTTGAGCCGCAATTGGAAATCACTGAAGAAAGTGAAAATGAACCTCGAAGAACTGCTGTAAAACACGAGAGACCCTATCTACGACGCCAAGCAAGGCTTAAAAACTATTACGAATCATCAGACGAAGATAACGCAGCAAAAGATCCAGATTACAATGCTCATGATGAAATTGTTAAAGTTGAAAGTAAGTGCTGCATACCAAAATCATTTGAAGAGGCTATGCAAATGCGTGATGCAGACAAGTGGAAAGAAGCAATGGAGAGAAAAATAAATTATCTCAAGGCTCATAAAATATGGGACACAGTAAATTTACCTGAAGGTGTAAAGCCTATAAGATGTAAATGGATACTCAGTAAAAAGAGAAAAAAATCAGGAAGCTAAATATACAGGACAAAGCTTGTTGCACTAGGATGTCCTGAAAGGGTTGGGCAAGACTACAATGAAACATTTTCTCTAGTAATAAAAACAGACAGTTTTCGATACTTAATTGATTTTGCAGCTATGAGAAAATGGCAAATACACCATTATGGCGTGGACACTGCTTTCTTGTATGCAAAATTAGAGGATAGGGTATACACTATATTGACAAAAGACACCGAACACTCCTTTAAAAGCAAATGAACGGATCCGCTGCGTTGTTAAGGGGCGCGGTACAGCTGCAAACGATATACAAACAAGTCTGCAGCTGACCGCGATCATATCGCACTGGGAGTTAGAGTGAAAATGTCGCGAGGGGATAGAACGGACTTTGAGAATAGAATGATTGTTGGGTGTTATATTAGTTGGTTGTCCATAACATAAACCGAGAGCGTTTAAACATACTCAAGTGAACAGTTTTGGATGTACTGAATAAGTGGAAGACACATGGCGTGCCTGAAGTAGCAAAACGTACCGGAACCCAAAGAAAATCAACGATAGAGGACGTCGAAGCCTCAGGAGAGTCATTACAGGCAATCGACAGAGTACTGCACATAACCTCAGTGTACAGGTGAGCAAAAATGCTGGAATCTCGGTATGTGCACGTACCATTCGCAGATAACTTCATTCCATGGGTTACCGTGGTCGTGCGGTTGCTCATAAGCCTTTCATCTTCACTCGGAATGCTACTCGTCATTTATCATGACATAAAGAACATTTATCGTGGACCATAGATCAGTGGAAACGGGTCCTATAGACTGATGAATCTAGATACACGATCCATCAGTCTGATGGCCGTGTGTGGGAATGGTGGCAGCCGAGGGAACGCATCTACCACAGTGTACTCTTCATACGGGTAAGTGTGGAGCTGGCAGTGTACTCGTAAGGGGGTGTTTTTCGCGGTATGGTCCCGGCCTATTGGTTATCGTAAACAAACCTGTTGACCAGTACATCTACCTCGATATTCTGGACAATTATGCCCTGCTAATTCTGTGCAATACTACGCAACCGAGCCTTGTTGGTACCAGCAGGTTAATGCACCGATTCATAAAGCAAGGACTGTGACGGCGTGGTTTGACGCTAATTCCGTATCGTGTGCGGAATGACCAGCACAGAGCCATGATCTTAATCCCATAGAGCACCTATGGGATAAATTAGAGCGCCGCATAAGAAGTTTGGAGCCAAGGCCTACTACTAAGCAATAGTTAGTGGCAGCATTATGGACTGAATGGAAGTGCATACCTATCGCTGTGTTCCAAAACCTTGTCGAAAGCCTGTCTCGAAGGGTCAGTGCATGCATTAAGGCCAAAGGTGGACCAACACCGTACTAATGCATATCAATAAATGCTATGTTGTGTTTTTGTTTTAGGTGTTCGGTGACTTTTGTCAATATACTGTATATGGAACAACCTCCAGGCTTTGACAACACACAGGGAAACAAAAGGCTGGTGTGCAAGTTAAACAAGGCACTATATGTGCTAAAACAAAGTGGAAGAATATGATTCCAGACTATCAGAAACTATCTGGTAAAATGTGGATTAGAAATTTCAAGTCTGACCAGTGTTCGTTTAGCTATGGTAAAGGTAACTGAAAATTACTTTTAGGGTTACATGTAGATGGCATGATTGTTATTAGTTCTGATAATGAAATAATAAAAGAGGTAACTGAAAAAATCAGCAGGAGATTCAAGCTGAAAGAAAGTGATGATACAAGCAATGTTCTAGGGATGGAAATCATTCAGAAGGAAGGACAGATAACTATTAAACAATAAATCTTTATCGAAGAAATTCTTAAAAAATATAATATGGAAAATTGCAATCCTGTAACTACACCACTTGACTTAAATAAAGACATCGAGAAATATGAAGAATCAAAGGGATATGATATTAAAAGTCATATCCCTTTGATTCTTCATATTTCTCTATGTCTTTATAACTTTTAGGATCACTTATGTGTTTTGCTGGAAAACCAAGACCAAATTTAACTTATCCAATAACAACTCTATCAAAATTTACCAAAGACCCAAGAGAATTACACATGCAAGCATTCAAGCGTATTCTAAGATATTTAAAAGGAACAAAACATTATTGTTTGGTGTTTACACAAGGTGATCCAAAACTGGAATGCCGCAATGATGCGTCATGGAAATGGGGAAAACAAAATGGGCAAAAATCAGTAAGTGGGTACCTGTATCTACTGGGACCAAATCTCATCAGCTGGACTTCAAAAACAGTAACCACAGTTTCACATTCGACATGCGATGCAGACATTTCAGCTGTCGTAGAAGCCACGAAGACTGGGACATTTTTACAATTTTTTGTGGAAGAACTCACTGCAAAAGTATTCCAAAGCTCAATTGTTCATTGTGACAGTCAGTCAGCAATTTCCTAGGAAACAGCGGATATACGTCACGTAAATCAAATAATATGGTAAGACAAGTAAGTTTCATTAATGAGAAACTCAGAGATAAGACATTTTATCTTCAGTATGTGACAACAGATGAAAATGTCTCAAGCTTTCTTACTAAGCCTTTAAATAAATCTAAACTTAACACTTACCTAAGACTCTTAAATGTTGAATAAGTTTTATGAACTCTTAGAAATTTTGCAAGTGATTACAGATTGAGAATTAGAGGGGGATCTGTTGTAAATTTTGTAATTCCCAATCTCTTACATACTATTTGGCTTAATAGATGGCACCACATGCGGATCGTACTGCACAGACTGTGTGTGACGTAAGAGCGTTACTTTGATATTCTCCTCCGTAGAGAGTGGTTGTCGTGGAGTTTTCTAGAGGAAAGCTCATCGTGTCTACATGTTATATTTATGTAATAAAGTGCTGCGGTTTTAAAATGTGATTGTGGTAAGTGATTTAAAGTGGAATAGTGCTTTGGATACATCGTAGCAAAACAGATGAAAGAGGATTTCAGCAATAAAATAATTTAATCACCCGATGCCATCAAAGCAATCCTACCACTCACAGAAGAGACACTGACTCAGCGCAGTTGATCGTGACGTATCTTCCAAATAGGACGTTCTTATGAAATCAGTTAATCTGGACTTTAAAATGTTAGCATGCACTCTACGTGTTTTAAGAGTGACATTTCTTAAGTAAAAATGACGTCCTTTGTTAAAAGCTGATGATCCACGGCCACGGAACGTAGCTATATGTTACTCAAATTTGCGAGGAGTTTCAAAGTAAAATGTTTTTCTCTATTAGAAACAGAAGATAGGTGCTCGGCAATGTCAAACACCAATATTTAGCATGCTTTTCAATGTGAACAAAAGGTAATAGTGAAACGGGTGAACTTAAAGTAGCCGCCATGGCGGCGCAGTGGTCTAAGCGATGGCTTCTGATCATTCGTCCCAAATGGGTCCAGGTTCGAATCCCGTGAGGCATGGATGTTGGGTTTGTCTTACGGCGCTGGCTCTACCCCTTCCCTGGAGGCAGTCGCCCTAAAGTAGGGACGGGCAACTGTTTATAGCTCATTGAGTTGCTCACAGTGGTCGTTAAACCTCCAATCAAAAAAAAACAAACTAAAAGTGTAATCCACCGCTGGTTCTCATTAATTTTAAAGTTTAAAGAGTACTCAAGAGTTAGAGCTTTCATAAGCACACTGCGAACCATATTTCTCCCATATTTGTTGCGTTTAACAAACCGTGCTGTTGTTTTGATCAGACTCATACTAGATATATGTTTCGGCAGTGAAAGGTCAGGTTATGCAGTGGGTGCAGTAGGACTGTTTTACTCATTAGAAAGTTGGCCAATAATCGTTGAGTGTTAGCTTTGAATAGAGTGTGTGTGCATAAGTGACGAATAAAGTGTTTTCAGATGCAGGTGACATATTCAAACAAACCATTTAGAGTTCAAATCACGACTTTACCCAGAGCAGAAAACCGACGCTTTGAACATAGTGCACCCAAAGTAAATATGTTTCCGGGTATTCGGGAAAGTATTGGTCAATGCTTTCCCAGCACGAGACGTTTTCAGAAAATAGGTTCTCAAACATAAAAGAATCGGAGACATCATACTGCACAAAATTCCAACAAGGGTAAATCATTTTTGTAAATAATTTTTTTAGGTTCAACATCTATTTAGAATTATTTAATGGTGCAGTTTTTCCAATTTACATATTCATTCTGTTTCTGTAATTTGGCTGAAATGAAATAAAGGAGAACGAAAGGTTCAACCACATAAAGATAAATAAATGTAAACTATATTGACAAAGGTCACCGGACACTTAGAAGAGAAACACAACATAGCATTTATTGACATACATTAGTACGATGTCGGTCCACCTTTGGCCTTAATGCATGCACTGACACTTCGAGACATGCTTTCGACAAGGTTTTGGAACACAGGGATAGGTATGAGCTTCCATTCAGTACATAATGCTGCCGCGAACTGTTGCTTAGCAGTTGGCCTTTGTTCCAAACTTCTTATGCGGTGCTCTAATCCATCCCATAGGTGCTCTATGGGATTAAGATCAGAGCTTAATGCTGTTCAGTTCATACAAGATACGGAACTATGGTTGAACCACGCAGTAACAGTCCTTGCTTTATGGCTCAGTGCATTATCGTGCTGGTACAAACAAGGCTCGGTTGCGTAGTATTGCCACAGATTTGGTAGGGCATAACTGTCCAGAATATCTAGGTACACGTGCTGGTTAACAGGTGTATCCACGATAACCAATGGGCCGGGACTAGACCACGAAAAACAACCCTACACGAGTACACTGCCAGCTCCAAACCTGACCGTAGGAACAGTACATTGTGGAAAATAGCATTCACCCTGCCTGCCACCGTACCCACACACGGCCACCAGATTGATGGATCGTGTATCTGGATTCATCAGTCCATAGGACTCGTTTCCATTGATCCATAGTCCACGATAAATGTTTTTTGCACCATGCTAAACGACGAGTAGCATTCCTAGTGGAGATGAAAGGCTTATCAGCAGCCTTACGATCACCGTAACCCATGAAATGAAGTTCTCTGCGAATGGTTCGTGTACATACCGAGGTACCAGCATTTTTACTCACCTGTACACTGAGGTCTTATGCTGGTCTTCGTCGATTAGCTGTAACGACTCTCCTAAGGCTTCGACGTCATCTGTCACTGACTTTCTTTGGTCGGTCTATACGTTTTGCTGCTTAAGGCACGCCATGTATCTTCCTCTTATTTAAACATTCTTAAGTATGTTTAAACGTCTCTCGGTTTCTCATATGGACAACCCAGTAATATAACACCCAACAATCCTTCTTTTCTCACACTCAGTTCTGTCCCTCTGCGACATTTTCACTCAACCTCACAGTGCGATATGATCGCGGTCAGCTGCAGGCTTGTTTGTATATCCTTTACAGCTGTACCGCGCATTTGAAACACTCGGCGGATCCGTTCATTTGCTTTTGAAGTGGTGTTCGGTGATCTTTGTCAATGTAGTGTATATAAGTCGGTATAGATTTTTATTGGTTAAGAATCGCTGCCGAAGAAAATGTATATTTTGTTCGTTTTTCCCTACAAGGTTTTTTTCATTAAAGGCACTGTGGCTTACCGATAACTTGTTACGAGGAACGAGAGTGAAACATTGTTGTGAGGAACGAGACTGAAACAGAACATAATTATACAAAACCAGAGGTTTTATTGTTTCTTGAAACAACTGTCAAGAACGAAACATATAGGCTTATGATTTTGGTTAGAGTAAAACTAGATGCTCGAACAAGATGTGTTCAACATAATTTATAATTTGGCCGCCCCGGTGGCGCAGTGGTCTAAGCGATGGCCTCTGATCATTCGTCCGAAAGGGGTCCGGGTTCGAATCCCGGTGAGGCATGGATGTTGTGTTTGTCTTACGGCACTGGCTCTCTCCCTTCCCTGGAACCAGTGACCCCAAATTAGTGATGAACGACTGCTTATAGCCCATTGAGTTGCACACGGTGGTCGTTAAACCTCCAATAAAAAAAAAACCTAGATGCTAGGGCAAGATGTGTTCTACATAATTTATAAATTGGCCGCCCCGGAGGCGCAGCAGCTAGACGGGCTGAGAGTGACTCAATAAGGTGTTGGAAGGTGTTCACAGGTATGTGGACCCTTTCTGACTGCGATGTATCTGACTGCTGCTGGAGGGTGCGTGGTGGAGGATCCATAGAGCGAACAACACAATCCAGGTGGTCCCATACATGTTCAATTGGTCATAAGTCTGGAGAATTAAAAGGCCAGGGGAAACCTTTGAAGTCTTCATCGTTCTCTTCCAACCACTCTCAGACATTTCGAGTCGTGTGACACGTGGCATTGTCGTTCTGGAAGATCCCATCCGCCACAGGGAAGACAATCAGAATGTATGGTATAGGTATTCTGCAAGGATGGATTCATAACAAAGTCGGTCCATAGTGCCTTCCACAGTTATGAGTGGACCCAGTGAATGCCACGCAAACATTCCCCAGACCATAACGCTGCCCCCACCAGCTTGTGTTCTTCCAGCAATGGTTCAACAGTGTTTGTTCTCCGGTGTTTCTCGCTTTATACGCCAACGTCCATCCGTTCGATGAAGCAGAACACATGACTCCTCCGAGAAGGCAATTCTTTGCCAATCAGCGGAGATCCAATTCCAATACTACAGTGCAAATATAAGTCTTTTCTGCCGATGCACCATCGTTAGCATAGGTGCAGTGACCATCCGTCTGCATCGGAGTCCCATACGCAGGAGGAATCGCTGAACCGTCGTTTTAGACACCCTTCGGGTAGCCCACTGTTTCATTCCTCCAGTGCGTTGCTCCACTGTGTCGTGTCGATCGGCTATGACGCACCTTCGCAGCGGACGTTCACCTCTCACATCATGGGCACGTATTGCTCCGCAATTTCCACGTCGCTTATTCGCAATGGTTCCATTTCTCCAGTCACGGTACACTTTAACCACAGCAGCGCGAACAGTTCACAAAATGCGATGTTTCAGAAATACTGCCACCCTTGGCCCGAAAGCCGTTAATCACCCTTTTTTGCAAATCTGATTAATTGCTCCTTTAATCCATGAAAGCAACGAGTGGTATGTTTTCAGAATGCCTACAGCACATACCCTCCAAGCCAGCTTACGACACGCGCCATGATTCATTAGTTACACGCTGTTGACGTTAAAAGCAGGAGGTTGTCACAATAGTGTGACTCGATTGTGTATATCGTTGTTATTAAACGGTGTTTAATGATTGGATGTTTTGTCGAAAGTTTTGATGAAAAGTTTTACATCTTGTGTTTCGTGATTTCAGAGGAAATACAGAAAATGTTAATTTACCGCAGTGAGATGCTTTGTACGATAAAGGCAAATATATTTCTGGGAGCTTTATTGAGCACTTGAAGTGTTCTCCAGCTTTGTTTATAAATTTAAAATACCACTCATGTCGTTTTTTTAGCATAGTATGTTCTGTTTCTGGGCTTAATTATTCCAGTACTATATCAGAATGCATTGTCGCCAATACAGCACATGTGGCTACAAACTTTGTAACGTATACTCTATATTCACTTTCCTTTTGATTTTACTATCTCTGGTTATTTTATTTTACTATGTAAATTATCTTCCTACTGAACGGAATATTATTTCACCCGCTGAATGAGATCTGGCAATGAGTGTAAGTCATGACGTGGTGGTAGCTCGTATATAGGCGCGTTCATCGAGAAGTGAGTTGTTGTTGCGTTGTAGCGTTGGAGTTGAGGGTGGTTGGTGTTACGTTGCAGTGTGTTGTTGTGTAGTAGTGATATATGAGTGCCTTAGTTGACCAGGAGTCATCATAATAAACAAGTTGTTCTGTAAGTTCAGTCTTTTTCAATTCTTAGTTTTGTCAGACCTCTGTCTGGCTGTTAGGTTTATGACTTTGATTACTTAATATAAATAACCAGCGTTGAGACTTTGTTTAAGTTCATAATTAACGAGTAACAACACCCTTTTGGGAATTCATCATTTTGAAGCTTAGAGCATTATTCATTCATAATAATTAGCTTAGCAAAAAGATAAACAAAGCTAATTCATTATAACTTCATATTTTAATACCTTTTACAAAGATTAGTCGTGCAAATTAAATATTGCTAAAAATGTGCACTAGTGAAGTGCGCCGGACTGGCTACCTCCCCCAAAAGTATGATACATTTAAAAGATTACAAGACATATTATTCAGTCATTTGCTGAGTCAGCAGGCCCATATTTCTTTATTTTTCCTTGGACAAACCTATAAAACTCTTGAAATACTCCTGATACTTTGAACCCCAGTAAAGCGGTACATTAAAATGTCATAATCTAACAATTAGGATTTCAAAGTTGAAAAAATATGAATGCATTTCAGATATGTAATTCGCTTGGATGCAATTTTTGTTTCATTCAAATCAAAGACAGCAAGAAAATATAAAATAACCTCAATGTGCAGTAATAGCTTGCAACACAACACGTAAGAAAGGAGCATCTTCGTTTTAAAGTAAAGGAGCATATAGTAAATCTAACTGAGCTCGTATGAAATGGAACTCTGCAAAAGTTAGCTTGTTCACTTTCAAACCCCCACTTTCTCTCGTGCTCACACTGCCCTCGCTGCGGAATGCAAAACCCCTGGGGAAACTGAAACTAACATTGTGAAATACCTCTCGCATGAAAGCTGCGTACGCTATGGTGGAACCATTAACACAAGTGACACAATTAGCTATCCCAAAGGACGGCTGGATCAAAATTACCTCAGATTAGTTGTTACTGCCATCAACGTCAAAAGAATTTCATCAATGCATTTAAATGCAACTGGCTGAAATCAACGTAATATAATATTGCGAATATTTATTCATGGAATTTACTGAGCTGTCATAAGATCAATGAAGGGTTAATTTGACTGTTCTTTCATGATAACATGACCATTTGAAAACCCTGTATTCTGTAAAAAACTAAATAACAGAAAACATTAACCACAAATCTCTTTTTTAGAATTAAATACACCATTGTATGTACGTTTTTCATATTTTTACTGGAAACTAGTAGATGCACTGAAATCTTTCAGACTTCCTACTTCTTAAAATGTATCTGTTAATTAACTTATGTGCTAGCTTATTTTTTGAACTTTCTTTTAAATCTACTTCCTTACGTTTAACCCTTCAACCGGCTGCAACGAATTAACTGGGGTTAGAAAAATGAGATGAAATCAGCTCAAACGAATATATTCGCTGTCTAAGGAACTGGTCGCACTCGGGTCGAATGAGTGAGCCTCCTCTATCAGAAGGCGTTGCTTTCCCCTTAGCTTTATTTTACAAAGTGGTCGTTCAGGGTGATGATTAACACTAATCCTTATTGATGATTGATTACCTTCAAAATAGGCTACAACAATGGCGACAAATCTGAGAAAGGAGAGAGAAGATGCTTGAATCACTTGTTTCTACCGAGTGGCATGATGCCCATGTCAGGAACCCTTACACTTTATAACCTGGATAATGGAGCAGAGAATGAAGAACAAGAAGGAAAGGCTTATCGGTATTGATAAGATGAGAAGGGGGTATAAATTGTTTAGTTGTAGTTTTGGCAAAACAAAACATTTGACGTGCCATTCAGAAAGAAAAACTCGGCCGCTATATGGACAGTTTTGTTTAGGGAGCGCAAAAAATTTTGATCACCATTTGGTTAAGGTCGGCCGCTTAATGGGTTAACTACCACTGCGAGCAGTTTAAAGGATTGCAAGCAGCAGGCTGTCTCTGATTTGAGGTCACTGGCTCGGGAGGGTGGGGAGTGGGGATTGCAGAATTCATGCCTCACCCAAGACTCGACCTCCGACCCACTAGGAGAAACGGTCAGAGGGAAGACCCTAGATCGCTGCGCCATCGGTTATAACACACAGCATTAAAATAGATACGTTAAAACAGAGAGGAGAACTGTCAATGGTAGTGGCATGGCAAAAACGGTTTTCAGTTGCTAAATACAACTATCTACCAACAAGTAATTGAACACCCGTGATAGCAAAGGAAAACGAAGTTTATTCACCTTCAATAGTTGGTGGAGCCTCTACGAGTGGCGATTACAGCTGCAACCCTCCGGGGCATACTCTCAATCAGGCGTTGTACGACGGCTAGCGGTACGCTTAAGTCGACTCTCCAACTCGTCCCAGAGGTGCTCGATAGGGTTAAGGTCCGGGCTCTGCGCAGACCAGTCCATTCGATTAAACCCATTGTCACCATACCAAGCCATGGTGGACCTCGCAACATAACAGGTGGCATTGTCATTCTGAAAGTAACATGGGTCCACCCCGTAAAACTACCACAACGTAGGAAGCGCATGGTCATCCAAAATGGTGCAGTGGGTCTCGGCGTTGAGTCTACCAGGAATTGCGACCAAGGGTGCCTTGCCATACCAGGATAAACACCCCCATAGTATATTTCCACCGCCGCCGAACTTTACAGTTGGCGCAATACATTCCGGCAGGAGGCGTTCTCCAGGCAGACGGCAAACCCAGACCCTGCCATCCGAACGGTAGAGGGTGAACCTTGATTCGTCGCTCCAGGGAACCTGTTTCTTCTGTTCAACGGTCCACTGTCGTCGATCTTTGCACCACGTTAGCCGAGCAGCGCTATTGGACTTAGTGATCAAAGGTTTGTGGGCGGTAACACGTCCATGATAACTGAGCAGATGGGCTTCCTAACTGATGGTATTCATCGAAAGAACACTCCCGGATGCCTGTTGAAACTCCTTGCGGAGGTGACCCATTGATTTGATGCGGTTCTTCCGAATTTCTCTGGCCAGCACCCGTTGGTCTCTAACTCCCAGTTTTGTGGGTCTGCTGGGTCAGGGCACATTCCGACAGTCACCTCTCATCTTCCAATTGCCAATCACGTAGGCCATTGTCGATTTTGGGTCTTCAACTCGCTGGATATGTCACGCATGGATCGGCCATTTTTCTGATGCCCGACGATTACACCTTTCTCGAAATCAGAGAGCTCCGAACTGCGTTGCATCTTGCATGCGACAGGTTGCGTTGTTGTTTCCTACGCGATATTTAACGGCGGCGGCCGTGACGCGTATCAGGACAGCAGATATCGTCGATTGCAGGGATTTCCAACTACTTGTTGGTAGATAGTGTAGAAAATCCTATGTCGAATGAAATATCTCTTGCATTTGAAATAAATTATACCGAATGCAATTTGAATCCAATGCGGCTAGGTGCCTTTATGTGGAATTAAGTACATCTACGTAGAATATTTGGCAATTAGGAGTCCTTTGACCGATTGGTCAGAGATGCTAGTTTCTGGATAGCCGTCCATGTTGTACCCTGGATCGAGTTACTGGGGAAGCATGGGTAGCGTGTTTATCTCACATATGTTGTATATATATGGGTATACCCAATGAAACATAGATTCCAATAGACGGGTGGCTCTGTAGTATCCGTCGAAAGTATGGTAGTGTTGCGGTAAAAACACATAAAGGGGAATGCAGCGTACGAAGCATTTAATAGATGCTGGAATTTAGTAAAATAAACCACTAGAATTCTTGAAGGGTGAGTGCATGTTAAAGAATTAACTAACTGAACAACGAGATAGTTCATTCGAAATACTGTTGTGAGAATGCTTTACCTTTGGCAACCATGTTCAGATTAAAAATTTGTTTATTGCTGAAAAACCTTGCTCCATCCGCAAGTAACAAAAACATACACATCTAAAATACGAAGGGATACGGTTACCTTCACTACATTCCTTTAGATCCGATGCACATACATACTATCTATGCAGAAACGAACGAGCTGCTTATTTAGTCTAATCCCACACTACAAAGTTTTTTCTTCGTTTTTTTCATAAAAGTCTTCTCTCGAGCAAGGAACGCATAGCCTGTCTCGGTCTCGTGCAGCATGTGCCTTGTTACGTGCTCTGTGTTTTCAAACATGTTGTTGTTATGGAGTGAGCAAATAAGTTCGGTTGTGCTGGATGTATACAACAACCACCTGGTGTTCTCCTGCATTATACAAGGTTTAGTTTTTCCCGAAATCTTTCAAAGCTTGGTTTCGGTTGTGGCTTAGTCATCATATCTGCCAACATCAGTTGTGTTAAACAGTAGCTAGTCGAATGACACCTTTGCTTTGCAAGTCTCTTATATTATGATATTTCACATCAATGTGTTTTATTCTACTATTACTCTTTTCTGATTGTGACAGCTTTATAGTTGCTTGATTGTCCTCTAATACGGAAATGCGTAAATCTTGGTTTAAATGAACATCATCCGAAAGTTGTGTAATCGTCAAAAGACCTTTTGCAGACTGAGGAACAGACACATATTCCGCTTGTGTTGAGGATGATGCAACGGTGTTTTGTTTTTGGGATTTCCATGAAGCACAGGTGTTCCCCGATAACATCACATTTTTAAAAGTCGATTTTCTATCTTATCTATCTTGAGCCCAATCAGTATCACTGTAAACAGCACTAGTTTTTTTCGTGCCGAAATTTTTAATTTGAGATGTTTAATGGTATTTAAATAAAGCATAACACGTTTTACTCTAGAGACGCATATATCGTATTAAATCTGTTTATTTCTGTGGTGTAGTAAGCACAAAGATTTGCCAAGTTTTCGCAATCCACTGGGAGGCTTTTCCAAGGCAATGGTAAACATAAAAATGCAGGGAATTGGAACACATAAGGAACAAAGATGATTTTTGAAAATAACGCGGGTGACATCACGGGCATATTACACGAATTTTTATCAAGCAATTATACTGTGCGCTGGGACGTTTTTCTATCTTTTAATAACGCATGCCAAACCCTTGGTTGTTCAGTAGAAACTATACCATTGCACGCTAGTTTGCTGGATAGGATTTCGACTGTTTCCCTGATGGCGGTCTCTTTAAAGTTCGTGTATGGGGCAGTTTTTCTAATACTATTCCATACCGGAGCGACCGATGAATTCATGACTTCTCTGGCGATGGCTGTATTCTGCATGTCCTGGTTGACACTTCTCACGTGCTCTTTACACTTAGTGTCCAAGGATTGCTTTGTCATTCCGATATACATCTTTTCTGTGTTGTCAGGATATACCAAAACTATAGCGCACACACCTGCCTTTTCTTTCTCACACAGTCTCTCTTTCCAACTTGATATTATATGTGATAACAGGGTCGTAGACTTTAATGCTATTAATATGGTATATCTACGTAATAAATTATTTAACCAATATGTAAAGCCTGGGACATATATGATGGATCCTGCTTATCTCATCGTCTTACTACGTGATTTTATTATTGCTGACAGTATACGATTTCTTACAGTGCTATGTATTCTGTCTATGGCATCAATCTTATATCCAGCCTTTAGAACTTTGCTATAATTATTATCAATTTCCTTATTTTTAGGTAGTCTGGTTTTCATACGTTATATGCTCTATAGATCCATTCTCTAAACGCAGAAAGTTTGTACTCTTTTAGGCAGTGCGAATCAGGAGGAAAAAGGTTCGGTACTGCGATCGGTTTATAATAATCGTCAAAATCGAAGCTTAATGTTCTATTTCTTCTGAGCGCGACGTCAAGATAATTCAACGCCCCATACACTTCAAGCTCCATGTTGAACTTTATCGTATTGTGTAGTTTGTTTATCTTGTGCATAAAATCATTTAATTCGTCTATTACGTGTTCCTATATGAAGAACAAGTCGTCAGCGTAGCGGATCTGCACTCGGGGTGTATTTAAAATTACGTATTATAATTACAATAATTATATAATTATTCTATTTATTATAATTTATTATTATGATTACGTATTAAACCTAACGTATTTATAATTACGTTATGTTTTACTCTATTCCAGTCTCGATGTCTTGGATTCTCAGTTCTTATTCTCAATAAATGCGTTGCGGATGCTACATCTGGCCTTGTAACATTTGAAATATGCATCAGTTCACAAACCGCTTGATGATATTTCGTATTCGTTTCTAAGAGATCTCCCTTTCTTTGCAATTGATAACTCGTTTTAAGGGGTGTGTAAGTTGGCTTTGCAATTTTTAATTGAAAAATCTGTATTTCTGTTGACTTAAATAGAAGTTTTTCAACCAAGTCTTCTGAGATCTGAAAACCTAGAAATAACTTTACTGCTCCTGGGCTTGTAATTTCCTACTCATTTTTTAATAATGTTTCAACTTCTTCAATTTGATATTCATACTTAGCGCTGACAAGTATGTCATCAACATACTCGTAAACAAGAAAACATCAGCTTTACTTTGTTCAAATCCTCTTTTCCTTAATGTTTTTCTTAGATCCTCATTCTATACCTCAGCGGCGTGTTTTGAACCATAAATGAGTTTATGTTGTGTACAGACTTTTTTTTTTTTAATTTCTGAACATATCCTTCTGGCGGCTGTAGCATGTATAGCTCTTCGTCTGACTTCCCATGAAGGAAAGCTGACTTAACGTCAAGATGATATACCTACATTTTCTTATGAGAAGCTGCTGAAAGAAAATCTCGTGCAGGTGAATGATTTACTTTCATGAATGTTTCATGAAAATATTTACCAATTCTCTGAGTATGGCCTTTTACTATTAATATAGCTTTATACTTTATTTCTTCAGATGTTTCATTGTATTTGGTTTTAAAACCCCACTTACATCCTATTGCTCTTTTACCTTTTGTCACATCTGTTAAAGTCCCAGTTGGATTTCATCAAGAGAATTCATATCTTCTTCCATTGCTACAAATAACTAATATTTTTGCTCCTTAGGAAGTTCATGTATTTCTTCCACTGATTTTGGATATGTGTTTTGAATAACGTCTTTGATTTCAGCTTTGTATCTCAGCCTTTCAGGAGGTTTGCCCATGGTCACTCTCTCTGATTTCCTTATCTGTGAATCTTCTGCATCAGGTACAGTCGATTATTCACATTCTTCTCTGTTTTCCTCTTTTCTTTGGTATTTCATGTCAAAAACATACTGTCAACTTATTTTTGATGAGGTTGCTCTTCAAATTCGTTTTCCAAAAATTTGACAGATCTTGTTATTTTTACATTTTTTGTTCCACTATAAACTCTGAATCCTGCACTTCTAAGATCATAACCTATAAAAATTCCTTCTGTAGATCTTTCCTCCAGTTTCCTACTTCTGCGCTTATGTACATAAACATGAGCATAAATAAAAAACTTATGTACATAAAAAAGTCCTTGGATGTACAATCCAAAGACTTGGGTGTTTCAAGTTTGGTTTCACATTGTTCCATAGTTCATATGATATCTTTTTTTGTAGATTATGTTGGGAGTATATTTTGTAAGTACGCTGCGGTCATAACTGCTTCTCCCCAAAATTCTTTTTGAAGACCAGCATTTACAACTCTTGATCTGGTAATTTCCAGGGAAGACCCATTTTTAATTTCTGCGACACCATTTTGGGCAGGCAAATTAGGCACTGTTAGCTGATATTCTATGCCTTCTTAAACTAGATATCTTTCTATAGCTTGGTTATCTTGAATTATCTTGAACCAGACAACATGCTCTGTGATTCACGACAGAGCTGTGACATCGTTCTTTCACCGACTGACGTCATGCACAGCGTAAATAATCATCTGCGTAAGTGTTACGCAACCGCTGTTGCCACCGCATAGTTGATAAATGACTTATCAAAAAACCATGTCTTCCCGACACATGTGTTGTACCAGGAGCTTTTTTAAATCAATCTCATTTCTTAATTACTGCACTGTGTATTTTTGGAAATGATACCTTAGCAAAACAAGAAAAAATGTTCCAGTTTTACTGAGCACACAATATTTTCTCTTTCACGAAGGAACAAAACGTAATGTAATTGAAAAAGAAAACTACTTTTTTTCGTTTGTGGAAGTTGTTTTTCTGGTTTTCTTGATATTTTATCGTAGTTTTCAATGTTGAGGAGTATAAAATATTTAAAAAAATGTATAAAAAAATAGCTCTGCAGATTATTTGATTTCTACAATGCTTAACGAATTTTTAAATTTCAGCATCTCCTCCTCTAAAACGTGTTTTAGAATATCGATTACTTTTCTCGGATCAGCATCTGCGAAATATCTGTGGTCTCAAACTAAGAGACGACATTTCGCTATTTGACTTATATGGGAAAATCCGACAGAATATTCTACACGTGTGGTGCATGTTATTTATTTTGTTCATGATAAAAACAAAATTTCCTTTCATTCTCAGAAGTAAAATGAGACGACACTACGAACTTGAAAATGTCTTGTTGCTTAGAAAAATCCTTTAAGATATCAAGATATCAACGCTGTGATTAATATATTTTTCTATCGTTGATATCTTTAACAAGTGTTTTAGTTCTTACTAGAGATAATATAATACTTATACTATTTATACTTATTAAAGATATCAACGATAGAAAATTCTTAAGATATCAAATACCAACGATGTGATTTAAAGAACAATGAGTTCTACTCATTTTCATAGAAAATATGCTTATTAGTGTAATTTCTCTCCTTAGTGAGGAGTGTCACCCCTACAGCGAGAAAAAAGGTCATATCATGTCAAATTTGTGAATAATTAAATCCAACGCTCTGATTCAAATTTCTCTGTTTTAACATTAAATATTCAACGATTCTGTAATAAACTAATTTTAGCAACTTTGATTTTAAACTTCTTTCGTTTCCATTGCAGCAATCTTATCCCTTAACCGTGATCCATTAAACCTCAAAACAAAAAATGAGAAAATGTCGAAGCGATTCAGAGCATCCTTTATTAAGATTTCCTCACTAGATTTATTAATCATTATTTCCTACCAGGAATTATAAAGATGTCACGTTTTTTGTAGTTTCGTTCTGGAGTTTTCGAAATTGATAAAAAGATATTCTAATTCCCTTACTCTCAAATAATGTTTTTCAGCAAATTAATTTTTAATTAAAACCGCTCTTTATTTTGTGTGCATACGGCTAGAGCTTTCCATCAAATCACATAACAACTTTGCGGTATGTGACACGAGCTAAGTACAAGGGTGGAACAAGATGAAATATTTAAAGCGTTAATCAAAATTCCGTGCTCTGCTTCAGCTTCCCCTTTTTTGTGAGTAATTGATTCAGGTATCCCGGTTTCACATCTACAATGAATTGCTTCTGCAGAGTCCATGCATTTTTTTTGCCACCGTCATCGCATTAAAGCTGTATTTAGTTTGGAATTGCTTTATTAATTAAAACGATCACCTTGACAATGACATAGCGCGTTATTTTACGCGTAGAAAGAGAATGAGAACAAGTTATTCGCACGAGGAATTCATGATAGAAAATGAACAAATGTATTGTTATGGGACAAGAGCAGAAACAGTAATGAGCTACAACCGTGATTCTTCGCCCATGTGTTTATTATAGGTGGGCAAGAAAAGAATGCGTGGAGATCCAATCATTCTAGGCAACATGGAAATAGCGTTATTCGGAAAACAAACCCGTTCCCTAATTTCTTACAGTAACTGGATCTTTAAACAAATGTTAATACGTGCAGATAGCCTTACTAATTAAAACTCTCTAAGCAGAGAATATCATTAGCTTATTTTCAGTCGCTAACAACTCATCAGAGCGGATATTTGAGAGCATGAGGAAACGATTTGGCGGGAAAAAGAAATGTATTTCAAACTTGCGCCGATAAAAGCCACGTGCGTGAATTTACTTGTTATTGGCAGCACAAACCTTTCAGAACAAATTCTGCCATCACAAAAGACTGCCTGTGAGACACATCAGAAGCATAACTTCTGAAATCCGAAAATAATCTGAGTTTTTCGCATGGAAAGTTCCTAATGCAAATGTTCAAATGCATATATGATCATGCTGCCGGTATTCATTATAGTCTTGCAAAAAAGAAACGCGCGCTACAGGCAAAATCTTATTATCAAAATTGGAGTAATGTCAATAGCGCACTCTGCCAGTATCGACGAATCAAAGGATTACAGAGACGACTCTTTAGAACCGCAGGGTTGAATAGGATGATACGGAATCTTGAAGACGTTGGAGAATTTGTTATAGCGTCCACCATTTTACAAGAATGTCGTAGATGAGGTACAGTGACCCATACCTGCAGCAGGTGAATTCATCGAAAACGAATTTATCGAATGAACAATTTACCGAAAAACGACTTAATCGAAAGAAAGTGAAACGAATTCATCGAAAACGAATCCGTCGCATGCGAATTCATCAAAAACAAATTTATCAAACGAACAGTTTACCAAAAGACGACTTTTCCGGGAATAAAAATGAAAGGCATTCATCAAAATGGCCACATGCCAAATGGGCCACAGGACAACCGGGCACGGACAAGTGGACACCCACTTTAGGGGCAGTATAAAAATTGCAGTTTCTTGGATTCAGACGTGCGCAAAGGCCTAGGAATTAATATTTAATGCATTAGTAAAAGGGCAATAATGCTAGTTTTTGTGTTAAACCTTATGAATCTGAGCACGACGCAATACATTCATAACGTTTACACAATAAATCAAGCTAATAATGCTGCGCCTATACTGAAGCATCAATTATGAATAAACAGGCCTAGGCATTTTAACAGTTTTTATCCCGTCGTGCTCATATTCATAAGGTTTAGGTACCAAGTCAAGCTAGTATTATTGCGCTTTTACTTAGGCATTAAATTAAAATATTTTGGCCAAGGCCTTTTCAACGGTTTTTATTGCACCGTGCTCATATTCATAAGGTTTAGACACCAAGTCAAATTATTTTAATAGGGAATTTACTTAGGCATTAAATGTTAATACCTTGGCCTAGGCCTTTTTAACAGTTTTTATTCCATCCTGTTCATATTCATAAGGCTTAGGCACCAATTCAAGTTAATATTATTGCTCTTTCACTTAGGCATTAAATATGAATACTTTAGCCTAGGCCTAAGGTTTTTTAACAGTTTTTATTCCATTGTGTTCATATTCATAAGGTTTAGACACCATGTCAAGTTAGTATTACTAAGCTTTTACTTACGCATTAAATATTAATACATAGACCTATGATTAGGATTTTTTAACAGTTTTTATTATATTGCGTTCATGTATATAAAGTTTGGACACCAACTCAAGTTAGTTATATTGCACTTTTACTTTGCCATGAAATATTTAATACCTTGGCCTAGGCCAAGGTTTTAATATTTAATGCCTACGTAAAAGCGCAATAACACTATCTTGACTGGGTGTCTAAACTTTGTGAGTATGAACACGATGGAAAAAACTGTTAAAAAGGCCTGGGCTTATGCTAAGGTATTAATATTTATTTAATGCCTAAGTAAAATCGCAATAATACTAGCTTGACTTGGTGTCCAAATCTCGTGAGTATGAAAACGATGGAATAAAAACTGTTCAAAAGGCCCAGGCTTAGGCCAAGGTATTAGTATTTAATGCCTAAGTAAAAACGCAATAATACTAGCTTGACTTGGTGTCTAAACCTTGTGAGTATGAACACGATGGAACAAAAACTATTAAAACTATTAAAAAGGCCTAGGCTTAGGCCAAGGTATTAGTGTTTAATGCCTAAGTAAAAGCATAATAATACTAATTTGACTTGGTGACTAAACCTTATGAATATGGCCACGATGGAATGAAAACTGTTAAAAAGGCCTGAGCTTCGGCGTAGGCATATTTATTTATTTTTTGTGCCAAAGAAAAAGCGTGATATTACTAACCTGTCTATGTGTCCAAACCTTATAAATATGATCACGTCGAAGTAAAAACTGTTGGAAAGGCCACTGCCTAGGCCGTATCTGTAGAGGCGGTCTACGGGGAAAAGTACACGCGATGAAATCAAAAGTCTGATTTTTGTTAGACTCCCTAACGGTTTCGTGGTCATCCTACATGAAAGTGTAATCTAAGAAATAAAAAATGAAATTTTTATAGGTTCCCAAAACGTTTTTGTGGCCACTTAGCCGTATTCCAATTATAGTCAAAGTTTCGACAAAAGCTTACCCTACGATATATTATCTTTCCGTGATTTCGCTGTCGATGAATTCGTTTTCAATGAATTCACCTGAAGCCCCAATTTTCGAAGAATTTGCTTTTCGATGAATTATCCTTTCGATGAATCCGTTTCCGATGAATTCGTTTTCGAGGAATTCGTTTCGATGAATTCGTTTTCTGCGAATTCGCATTCAATAAATTCGTTTTCTACGAATTCGCTTTCGATGAATTCGTTTTCGACGAATTCATCAGGAGCCGCCCATACCGACAGTGCAAACCCGAACATACTCGCACACAACAGTACCAGAGTAATTCCTCAGTCGAAGATTTGGCAATAAATGCATACTTTCTCGAGGGTTACCGATAAAATACCGGGTCATGGGAAAAGAAAAAGTTTTGGAGGACACGGTGCAACTCATTAAAGTTGGAGAAGTCGTGTCCACGCACATTATTGTCGAGTGAAAGGATCAAGTGGTAGACTGAAGGAGAGATATCTGGTGAGTTTGGTGGAGGACATAAAAGCTGCCACCCAAATTCTTTGAGCGTTATCTTAAAGGAGCAGAACTCCCCTTTTGTTAACCAGTGCGACTTCCTCCTTTTTCAGGTCCACGTGCCCACGTTTTAGTTGTTCACAGTACACTGCTGCAGTGATCGTTTGACTGCGTTGCAAGAGTTCATAATGAACAGAACCAGACGTGCTGTCCACCATACACACACCATAAATTTATGTGGATGCAGTGCTGGGTTTGATGTTGAGGAAGTGAGTCAGTGGTGGACAACCAATGTCTGGAACCTTTTTAAAACCACTTCTCATCACATGTGAGTACCGTATCCAAAATTAGTTCCTTGTCATAGTGAGACAGTAGTGCAAGACACGTTGAGACACGTTGCGGCTTGTTGACTGCAGACATTTCTTGGAGGACACACAGACAAGTTTTATGCCTTACCTATTTGCAAACAGGTGTCTTCGGACTGTTTCATCACTAACACTAAATGACCGGGCTAGTTTCTGGCACGTTTGGCTACTTTTCTGCTCAGTAGCAACTTTCAGGGCTACTGTATCAAGGTTGACAGGACGACCACTCCAGGTCTTGTTTTGAAGTAATTCATCTCCGTCTGTGAACTTAAAAAACCAATTCCGAGCTGTGCGTTCCATCACAGCATCTGCCCCGAATGCTAAGCAAATGCTATGTTATTTGTGCAGCAGATAAACCGAGTTTAAATTCGTATCACAAACACCCATGGAAAATTCGCACCGATATCGCCGTTGTAATCGCACTCTTTCCCCTATCAAACTGCTTACTCATCTGATTCCTATACGTAGAGCATCTTGAAATTTCTGATGACGATATACCGCGGGAGGAACGCCATCTCTCCGCAAATTCAATCATTACAAGCTGTTTCCTTTGTTCCCTCAAAAATGGCAAATACGTGCATGGTTACCTGATAATTGTATTCCCGCCAATTGTGTTTCCCATGCCCTCAATAAATTACCTAGCAAGGTTCTTCAGGATATTTCCATTTTTTTTATTTTTGGTTTACAGACACTTGATAGTAGGTATACTTAGCTTATAATCACTCGGTGTATGGTGAGGTTTTCTCGGCATTCACAGATTATCACCTCGTGGACTTTTTCAATGTTTAATACTGCTTCTCATAAACAGTTTAACTAAAGGGCATGCCAAAGATCAGAAAGAGTCATAGCGGTGAGAAGCTGACTGAGAAATTCCCAGTAAATGGGTTTTCAAATAAAGGAATGTTAATACTTTACAATTTGTTTTCTATACATTGAAGTAGTCCGTATTTAAGGATGTCAGGAAGAACGGCAATGCGAAAAACAGCATCTGCTTTAGAGTCGGATTTGCTAGACTAAAAAATGGTGAAGATATATTAAGTAAAATTACGCAGGTAACTAGCCTGCACTCTCCGCGTCAGCTAGCTGTGACCATGCCGGGTGTTTTTTCGCTTGAGTTTCTATGGTTTTCTTTTGCTTTGACTGAACCGAGAATGATCATGGACCACCCATGTAAAGTTACACAGGTACTGTGAGCTTATTTTTCTTCATCTAGTGCGTTTTTGTTTGCTAAACTTTGTTTGTTTACATTGACAGTCGCCATTAGCGGTTTACGGCTGTTCACGATTAATGAGATCGCTACGTCATTGTCCAGTTCCCCTAGACATCTCAGTGCTGTAGCAAATAACCTGTCTGTTGATAACCGACCCACTGATGAGTCTTCTTCCGTTGCTTTTCCGATTCAGAAATCACCAAGCCAAATGCAAGTGTCAGTAACTTTAAAGCGGTTTCATTCTAAATACTTCTCTTTTAAAGTAGCCAGCGTATTTTTGTTTTGGAGTTTAATGACCAACATAAACAATTGTGAGGGGTATAAACAGTCGCCCGTTCCTAATTTTGGACCACTGGTTGCCTGACTCATTATTAGGTTCCAAATGGGTTAGAACAAATTGTCTCCAAATTTCAGCCCAAAATATTGGCATCTTGAGGTCCCACAACTCAAGTGAATATTTATACTTTGTCAAAATCGCCATTGTCAGCGCGAGAAATTGCTTCCCACACCAAAATAGCCAAAAACAGGCAATAATTCATATTGCCTGACTCATTATTAGGTTCCAAATGGGCAAGAACAAATTGTCTCCAAATTTCAGCCCAAATATTGCCATCTTGCGGTTCCACAGCTCAAGTACAAAGTTCGTTGTACTTGAATTTCAGCCCAAATATTGGCATCTTGAGGTTCCACAGCTCATACAAAGTTCGTTGGTGTGCAACACCAACGAACCTTGTATGCTTGTTGCACACCAACGAACTGCCTCTTCGTCATGTGTTCCAGAAGATTGATGGAAAGACATCTGGGTCAAAACAGTTTTCCGGAACAATAGGAAAATCTCTGGAAACGTGTGAAACCCTTGCCGTGACAGATTATGTCCCTATTCCAGTTGCTCTGCCCGAAATTGACAAAAAGGACCTCTGTACAGACCGAAAATACCTCCTTGATATTTCTAGGGCAGTATTCTCGGCGAAGTGCCCTCCAAACTTAGCAAGCAGGAGCCCTTTGAAGATGGCTCACTCAAGATGGCTCACTACAGCCAACAGAATTATTCGCCTTTACGTATCAAACGCAGGACCATCAGATGACTTAAAGCTCCTAGCAGAATATGTTATAAAAGTTCATGTGCCATCCTGGTTTGAAATAAAGAAAATCCCGAGAGCAACTAATGAAGCACGTCATCTTCACGGAATGATAAAGAAAAGCTCATTCTTGCCAGAAGGGTTTAAGGCAATCATGTACGAAGTTATTCAGAGGAACTGTTATTTTGCTCACTCTGAAAACATTCTGTTGGCGATGCTGGAAGATGAAAGAACACACATTCGAGAACTTGGCCTGAGAAAACTACTGAAAGCAAGAAAAATAGACTGGAAGTGGAAAATACGCCATTTTGAGCTTCCCAAATTGAATTTCAAAGAAGAGGAGTATTTTGAGATTATACGTTGGGACAATATCTAGGAACCACCGGCTACCTTGAGCCTCAGCGACGAAGACATAACAAGATTGATCAGAGGCCGTTCACAGTTTAAGATAGGGAAGCTCCCTTGCCATTCTCAAGTAGTAGAGAGGCATGTGAGACTGGTGACAGAAGCGTCAATTGCAACATGTGATGCAGCAGCCAGGAAAGATTCATACGCAGCCAAATCAAGTCCCGGAACGAAATTCCGAAGTTCGACACCAAGAAGAATTTCTCCGTATCTCGTGTGGAACCTGAAGATGACGAGTGATTAAGCTGAAACTTTTTTCCTGTTTCTTTTTTACCAATTACAACCATTTGTTGGGTTAGGAAACAAAAATATTGCAAAAAAAAATATTTTCATGTTTTCACTTTTTTGACGTTAAAATTAAATGTTTTTAACCTAGGGTGGAACCTGAAGATGACGAGTTCTTTAGCTGACATTTTTTACTGTGTCTTTTCAACCAAACTGAACACCATTTGTTGGGTCAGGAAACAATAAAATTAAAAAAACGTTTCTTTTTGGCCTTTTTCACTCCACACTATTCCCCATCCCGAACTTGAATCCTGGTGCATATCGGACGAATGGTCAGAACGCGACGCCTTAGACGACTCGGCCACCGGTATGGAGCAACAGCCTTAACCCACTACTCCTACTTACTACTACGTCATTCTCTACATATGTAAATGTAACAGTTGGGTTCTCTCGAGCCCCAGATCCGAATGTTAAAAGCAAATTCTTCTGATACACTGCGAGTTCTTGTGCCTGATCGCTGTGTTACTCACAGCGCTGCTTCTGATCCGGAGAACTTGACACTCACTCATCACCAACTGGACTTACTGTTTCCTGATGTTAATAAAGTCCAAATTTCCACTTATCTGGAAGCCGCAGGATAGGTGGTTGCGTCCCACAAAATTACCGGTATTGCACCGGTGAACAAGTTAGCCCAAATTTATTTAGTTAATGCTACTTCGAGAGACACCGTTATAACCATTAGCGTAGGTAATGAACATCAGCATCTTCATCCGTGTCCTCTTGTATCCTTATCGGTTTTCAGTTACCATGTGAAATATGCATTCAAAAATATTTAGCGTTTTTCTGCGAGATCGCTAGAGCACGTTTGGAAAAGCGATAGGGGACCTACACACCTTCCGAGGAGTAACCTCCTTACAACAGTTAAGACACGCCCCGGGTTTCGCCGGAAATATCGGGTACTGTACCCTGAGGAAGAAGTTTTGGGAAGCATCGCGGAACCTTTGATTTCTACTTTGAAGGGGTATAATATTCTTTCTACTAGAACATGCCTTTTGCAACCATCCTCATGGAGCATTGATAAATAATGATAACTGCACAGCAACAATTACAACCTCATCATTTCTTGATCTAAAAACTCATTCACATTCCTCCAGTGAAATGCAATCTGATCAGTCAAGTAATTTTATTACGCAACCAGCCCCCTCATATCGTCGGAGTAATGAATGCCCCTGGATGAGTCTTCTCCGGACTCTTTCTGGTGGTCTACAATACCAGGTATCTAAGGTTTCTCGCTGCTTCCAGATCTTCATTCTTTGATCGTTTCCCACTCCTACATGGAGACACGGCAACATTTTCAATTTCCGGAAGTCTAGTTTCCTCTACTTGTTTTTTTAGCTCCAGCTACCAGGTCTGCTGTTCCGCTATTTGACGTAAAATAACTGTATTCTCCAATTAAAATTATTTCTTTACCAGTAACTCTTAAATGAGCTGTTCCCCTCGATGCTGACGTAATACAGTGCTCAGGTGGACTAGGCCTCTTATATCTCCGCGTTCATCCGCATCACGAGAAAAACCAGCTGCTTTTCATGAGCACACAGCTGTCGTTTTTCTATACGAAAAGGATATTCATGGCAATCTCCTGGCTTTTCAGGAGTAAAAAACAGAAATCTATTTAAGAAAACAACAGCATCAACAAAACCTTCCGCCTATTATTACTTGATATTTTGTTGAAAAACTATACTCATTAATTACAACTGTGTAAGACCCTCAACTCTACCCTGTCTTCTTAGAATTTGTGATGTACTACTGAGGTGACACATGAGACAAAACAGAAAGTTTTAGCGATAAGCTTGCAGGTGTAGTTCAGTCGGAAGGATATCCTGCTCCGGAGTAAGAAGACGTGAGTTGGAATGCAGCGCCGACGAAAACAGCTCTTCTTCACATTGGCGCCGGAACGTAAAAATAGATCTCCTGACCGTTAGGTTCGGAAAAAAAATTGTGATGATCCTTCCACACATCATCTGGAATTAATAAGAATTCCTCCTTCTACAATGAACAGATCCTTCAAGCATGGTTTTTTAGCGAACCCGAAAACTGCAATTTCGTATAGCAGCCGCTCTCGAGGGGTGCATATATGTGACGTACTACTGAGGAGATGCGTGAATGAAAACGGCAAGTTGCAGCGGTAGGCCTTGCCGGCTAAGTTCAGGCGGGAGAATATCTCGCTCTCAATTAGAAAGGCGCACGATCTAATCCCACCACAGCGACAAAAACGCTTTTCTTCACAACTTTCTCATCAATGTTAAGCACCACTCCAACCCTCTTCAGCATGTGCCGGCCATGCTTCAAAACTTTGACGCTCCGAAGTATTTCTTGAGTTTTTTTCGTACATTTTATGTCGGTTGCTCTCCAGAACAGTCAGAGATCGCGTTATCTCGCTTCACGAAGATAATTGCTTTAACCAAGCCCCTTCCGACATTTTTTACTTTCGCTCTAGAAAGATTTAATTGTAGGCAGCTGGCAACCCTCTCCTCCAACGATTTAGTATTGGTGGACAATCCAGATATTGTTTTACTTCAAGGGAACTAACTACACATCTTATTCAGCGTTACGTGGTTTCCGATAATGGTCGTATCGTTTTATGCACTAATTATACGTACCAACGAGAAGAACAGTAGTGAGGATTGCTATATACAGCCGGTTAAAAAAAATCAATAGCACAATAGCACGTCTTTTGTGAAAACAATACGTGCTTACAGTAATGCCTTCTCAGTCTGTTTGTCTGTCCGTCCGCCCGTCTGTCTATGACAACATATCTCTTAAAGTATTAGTCCGACTGGAATTTTATTTTTTACATTGGAAAGCTTGAAATGTGCGAAAGCTGATCTCCAATTTCCGTTTTTATAACGATGTATATCTTTGTCAATAGAGGGTGTAAATGCAGATGATATCGAATTCAAAATGCATTTTATTCCATATATTTGCTTCTAAATATCTGATTGGAATAACATTTATTCCTTTCGATGCCATTTATAACGGAGACTGTTTGGAGTACAGCTCTTTTTTCAGGTAATACATAGATTTTCTGCTAGGAGGCATGAAGGTAAATTGCGATTTACCCGATATCTTTCCTTCTAAAACTCTTATTTGAAAAACAATTTGTTTTACATCTGATAAAGCTCCTAGTGGGAAATTTTCAGCAAGTAATTTGTGATTTTCGGTAAAGAATAGTTTGGCCAGTAGGAGGCGTAAGTTATGTTTCTGTTTCTGATGTACTTACAGAAAAAATTCCGCTTATGAAAACTCGATTAAAAAAATTATTTCGCGAACCGATACAGCGAACCACCAAAAGCCTTTAAAGAATACCCTTTGCTTCTAAAATTATATTTGTTTATAATAGTGTTTTTTCCGCACGGAGCGCAGATATATATATGTTATTTTTGTTGATATCTCGGCTTCTAACAGTCTGATTTGAAAACGTCTTTCTTTATGGGAGAGCGTTTCTGTAGCTAAATGTTATTCATATAATTTGAATTTTTCCTTAATGCATAAATGTGCCATTTAAGGGCTATTTTTCTCACGCTTCCATTTACAGCATATTTGCAGCAAAATCTGTGGGACTAAAAATTCTTTTGAAAAGATTCTGTTTTTCTCAGATACTGCTGACTATGAAAACAATTTTTGTGCGTTTCGTTCCCAAAGCAATGCGCAATTTTCCCATTAGAGGGTGGGGGTGCAAATATTTAATCTATTTTCCTCGAAATCCCTGCACCTAAATGACTGATTAAAAATATATATATATTTGCGGTGTGTTTTATAGTTCAAAGTTCTGTCGATAGGTGGCGTCTGTGAACTTCTGCTTGCAGCTGTATCTCCTCTTCTAAAAACCCAACTGAAAAATTTCTTTTTTATCATATGTGATTTGCTACAATAAAAATGGCAAACATAATTCTCTCTAAACAATAAACAACTTTCCCCATAGTGGCTATAAATGTCAATACCTTTTTCTCGCTATCTCTGCTTCTAAGAGACGTATTTGAAAAATTATTTTTCCTTCGCATAACTTTTGCTGTGAAGAATACTTTTTGCATATTTTGAACTTTTCCATTATGAAAAATTCTTCCACTAGAGAGCGTAGATTTATATCATTTTCTTTCTATATTTCTTCTTCTAACATCGCAATTTTAAAATCCTTTTGTCTCTCATATCTTCCTTCCGCTATGAGAAACGATTTGTGCTCAAATTTTTAGAACATACTTTTCAGCTGCTATTTTATATTCTGTTCCTATTTCTGAATGTTTTACATATCGTAGAAATCAGTTTGGTTTTTGGCACGCCTTTCGTATAAAATGATCGTGCTTATTTATCCAGTTTGTTCTTCCGTTTGTCCGTCCGTCTGTGGACACCATATCTCTGCAACTATCAGTGCGATTTGAAAAATTATTTTTGCATTGGGAAGCGTGAAATGTGCGAATACTGATCCTTTATATCCTTTTTTTCATACGGTGCACAATTTCGCCGCTACAGTGCGTAAATGCAGATGATGCCAAAATGAAAAATATATTTTATTCCATATATTTGCCGTTAAACATCCGATTGAAATATTTTTTTTACCTTTCGATTCCATTTATATCGAATACTGTTTTAGGTATAGTCACTTTTTCAAGTTACGCATAGATTTTCTGCTAGGGGGCGTAAAATAAATTGCGTTTCACCCGATATCTCTGCTTCTAAAACTCCGATATCAAAAATTCTTTTTGCACCGGATCAGTTGCTGATGGGAAATCTTTTGCATGTATTTTCTACTTTTTGGTGACAAACAGTTTGGCCAAAAGAAGTGTAAGCGTTAAATTTTGCTTCTGATATATTTGCAGCAAAATCTGTGCTTCTAAAATCTTGATTAAAAAAATTTCGTTCGAGGACCGATACTGCTGATGTCGATAAACATTTTCAGAATAGTTTCTTCTTAAAATAGTTCACGGTTTCTCCTCCAGGGGGCGTCGATGTATATCTTATTTTTGTCAATATCTCGATCTGCTATTAAGAATCCGATTTGAAGAATTCCTTCTCTGTTGGATAGCGTTTCCGGTGTGAAATGTTTTTGACAAAATTTCAAAATTTCCATGTAATTCACAGGCTTTCCGCTAGGAGGCGTTGACGTAAATTGCGTTTTCGCGCTATCTCTGCTTCTAAAACTCGGATTTGAAAAATTCTTCCTGTATCGCATAGAACTCCTGATGGAAAGCTGAATCAGTATCACAGAAGAAACAAATTGGAAATATACTGTCTACACGTTGATGATGTAACAGATACAGCTGCTCCGAGAAACACAGTTAATCTTATGGCGGCTAAATTACGAATAGAAAACTATAAACCAGAAGATATTGATGTAATTCATACTCTACCTTCTACTCAAAGTAAAATTTCAACTGTACCTATCATTATCCAATTTACTACCAGATCAGGCCGAAATAGATGGTTAGAGAAAAAAATCCATTTTTAACTAAGATTTGGACCCAAACTCCGAGTTTAAAAGCAAAGATAGCGGGAAAAACGCAATTTACTAACAGACAAAAAACTAGAATCTACATTAATGAAAAATTTTCACTATACTATATGCATTGGCATGCCAGACAGTTGGTTAGTCAGAGTATGGTCAAATATGCATGGATTAATAATGGCAACTTATATATAAAACAGAGAGCTAGTGATCAAAGAAAAAAATGTTTGCATTGAGGGTCTGCAGTACTATGGACTAAATATTTAACTTCTGTTACTATATTTTTTTATTGCAGAGTCAATATTATACTATTCATAACCTTAACCATTTACTAACAACTAACACTAACCTTACTCTTAAATTCATACATCTTAGTGCTAGATCTTTGAGTTACAAAATTATTCAATTGGATACACTAATGCAGATAATTAACTTCACGTTAGATAGAATATGTATTACAGAAATATGGTTTCCAGAGGATTTCAAAATATCAATATATAATTACCAGGTCTTCAACTTGAATAGATTAAATTCTAGGGGTGGGGTGTAGCTATTTATATTAATAATTTACATCCATGTTTTTACTTAATAACTGAATTTATAATAATGAGCACAGAGTTTGAGCTACTAACTATTCAAAACCAATTCCACATTATTTCGGTATGTTATAGACCTCCATCTTCAGATACAAATAACTTTTTTATGGTTCTAGATGATCTTCTTAAGATGATTAATTTTACAAAAAAAAAAGCGTTCCTTGTTGGTGACTTTAATATTGATATTGCTCAAAATAACTGTACAACTAGACAGTTTCATCAGTTGTTATCGTCATCTAATTTTTGGAATGCAATTATATCTTCAACTAGAAATACCCCACTAACTCAAACTTTATTAGATCTGGCTGTCACAAATGTTCAGTCTGAAATTGTAGAATCAGGAATTCTTGAATTTGATATAAGTGATCATTTACCAACTTTTGTTTTTAAGGAGACTGCTGTAAATTATAATGGAAAACCTAGAATAATATTTTCACGTTAAATAAATAAAAACATATTGAAGCATTTAAGCAGTTATTAATTCAAATACGATGGGATGACTTACAACTGGATGATTCACCAAATACATCATTTGAAAAGTTCTTCCGAGTTTTTAAGGAAAACTACGACCGTGCTTTTCCGATTTTTTCGAGAGCTCACTCACAAAAAAAATCGTAAACCATGGATTGCATCACTACTCATATATCATATAAATAAGAAAAATAGATTATTTTTTAAGTTCTTAAAAAGTAAACAACAAACTGATTATCATGCTTTTAAATTGAACAGAAATTCCTTACATTCAAAAATTAGTAAAATTAAAAGAGCATATTATGGTAATATTTTTGGCCAGTATAACATGCAGTTGACTTAGAAGCACCTAAATAACTTATTAGGTAATCAGCACAAAAATATCTTTCCGGAACGATTAGTAAATTCTAATGGTAGCAAAATTACTAATATTTAGCACATAACTAATTATTTAAATAACTATTTTAGTTCAGTATGTCAAAATTTAAAATGAAATCAGAGGCCTTTTAATAAAACCTATTTACAATATTTCAATAATTTACATATAATTACCAGTTTTCATTTACTCCTAATTTCAAAATCCGAATTGTTGACGGAATTATATCACATTAAAACAAACTGCAGTTCAGGTTATGATGAAATTCATCCATCAGTTTTAAAGGATGTGGCTGATTAAATAATAGACCTTTTACTAATAATCTGTAACTCTTTGTTTTCCTCAGGTACATATCCCAGTTCTTTAAGAATCGCAAAATTAACTCCTACTTATAAACCTGGCTCCCGAAGTAATCCTAATAATTACCGACCAATTGCCACGTTTGGTGCAAAGACGTGGACCTTAACTAAAAGAGACATACAAAGACTGAAGACAAATCAAAGAAGCATGAAGAGGGGCATGCTTGGTGTAACCAGGACAGATAAGAAGAGGAACTCGTGGATCAGAAAAATGACAAGAGTGGAAGACATCATAATCAGAGTAAAATCCCTGAAATGGAAATGGGCTGGACATATTGTCAGAAGGGCAGACCATCGATGGACAGCCGAAATTTTAGACTGGATTCCAAGAGACAGGAAAAGACCCAAATGAAGACCACATGGGAGATGAGTGGATGAAACTCGAAAGTATGCGGGAATAACATGGAGGAGACTGGCACAAGACAGACCGTTGTGGAAGAAACTTGGGGAGACCTTCGTCCAGCAGTGGATTGATAATGATTTGACAATGATGATGATGCCAAGATTTCAGTATTTGCAAAGGCCTTGGAGGGTTTGTTATACATATTTCAATATTTGCAAAGGCCTTGGAGGATTTGTTATACACATTTCAATATTTGCAAAGGTCTTGGAGGGTTTGATTGATGACATTCTTCTTAAAATATAATTTTATAAATGGAAATCAGTTTGGATTCCAACCTAATAAATCTAATGAATCTGCGCTCTTATATTTGCAAACACTTAATAAAAACAATTTAGAACTTAGAGAAATAACTTTTGCAATGTTTTTTGGATTTATCTAAGGCCTTTGATACTGTTAATCATGATTTCCTATTAACTAAGATGTGTAATTTGGGGATCAGGGTGTTTCCCACACTGTTTTTAAGAAGTATCTAGTTCATAGATTTGTATTCACTCCTATTGATCAAATTACTTCACCTTTCTTGAGGGTGACCTGTGGTGTTCCACAGGGCTCTATTCTTGGTCCCCCGCTATTTAACTTATACATAAATGATATTTTCCATGTTCACTCTTGTAATGAGCTAATGCTGTATGCAGATAAAATAACATTACTTTTACGAGGAACAAATATTAATGATCTCTTTATGCAGGCTAATACACAATTTCAAATGTATTCCGAATGGTTGACATATAATGATTTACCAGTTAATCTCAATAAGACTAAATATTTAATCTTCACTAGACAAAGAATATCTTTGATGCACCACCATCATTTAACTTTGAATAATCAAACTAGTGAATGTGTACAAACATTTAAGTTTTTGGGAATTATTCTAAACTCTGCCCTAAAATGGAATAATCATATAACATACACTGACGGATAAAAAATCCCAACACCAAGAAGGCGTTGTGTTAGATAAACGAGAGTTGGTAGGCGGTGAGAGTACATCTGTAAGATGACGTCTATGCAAATTTCGCGCTCGGCGCATACGTGTGGCGCTAGTAGCGCCCTCGGAACATGCAGCAGGTTTGCTGTAAATACGCGCTGTAACGTTCGTGAGCGTTAGTTATCGTTGAGATTCGACGTAGTGTGTTGATGTTAGTCAAGAATGCCTTTAAGAAGACGAAGAAGCCATTATCAACAGCTCACGGAGTTTGAACGAAGTTGTGTAATAGGGCTACGAGAAGGTGGATTTTCGTTAAGCAATATTGCAGAACGACTTAGCAGGAATGTAGCCACTGTGTATGATTGTTAGCAGCGGTGGTCAAGGGAAGGTACTGCCTCAAGAAGACCGGGTTCCGGCCTGCCACGTGGCACTACTGAGAGGGAAGACCGCCGTGTACGGCGTACGGCCGTGGCGAATCGTACCGCGTCTGCGGCAGCAATTCGAGCTGCAGTTGCCACCACAGTGGCACAACGAACTGTTACAAATCGGTTACTTGAAGGAAAGCTCCGAGCCAGACGCCCTGTAGCGTGCATTCCACTTACTCCACACCAATGCCGTTTGCGACGTCAGTGATGTCAAGCTAGATCTCATTGGAGGACGGAGTGGAGATCTGTTGTGTTTTCTGATGAAAGCCGGTTCTGCCTGGCTGGGTGCCAGTGATGGCCGTGTGTTGGTTAGAAGGAGGCCAGGTGAGCGCCTGCAACCAACCTGTCTGTGGCCGAGACACACTGGACCTACACCTGGAGTTATGGTCTGGGGAGCAATTTCCTATGACAGCAGGAGCACTCCCGGGGTTATCCCACGTACCCTGACGGCACAGTTGTACGTCTGTCTGGTGATTCAACCTGTTGTGCTGCCATTCATGAACAGCATTCCAGGGGGTGTTTTCCAAAGGATAACGCTCGCCCGCTTACCGCTGTTGTAAGCCAACATGCTCTACGAAGTGTCGACACGTGGCCGTGGCCTGCTAGATCAGCATAACTTTCACCAATCGAGCACGTATGGGACATCATTGGACGGCAACTCCAGCGTCACCCCCAACCAGCATTAACCGTCCCTGTATTGACAGACCAAGTGCAACAGGCATAGAACTCCATCCCACAAACTGACATACAGCAGCTGTACGACGCAATGCATGAACGTTTGCGTGCTTACATTCAACATTCTGGCGGTTTCACCGGCTATTAATGTACCAGCATTTCACATTTAAAGTGACTCTTCTCGCGCTTACATTAAGCTGTGATCTTGAAACCTTAATCGATTAAATATGTTACCTATACAAATGTATTGCCGCCATTTCATTCCTCTACAACTAATTTTTCGTGGTGTTGGGATTTTTTTCCGTCAGTGTATATTGAAAGTAAAATTGCAAAACATATTGGTATTGTCTCTAGGGTTATATCATGTTTGACAGTTAAAACTCTTAAAATGTTGTACTATTTATTGATTCATTCACATATTAATTATGGCATTGCCTCTTGGGGACAGATTACCCAAACTAATATAAATAGGTTGCAAATTTTACAGAATTAGTTTATCAGATTATTGGATTTAGAAATCTCCCCGTCTGGTCTTAACAACTTACAGTTATTTCCCTATCATCATACTCGTGTTGACTCAAATAGGTATGGAATTCTGTCGATTAAATAACTATTTCATTTTAACATTGGTAAATTGATGTTTTAAAGGATAAAAAATATTTGTTTTCCGATGTAATAGATTTTAATTTCATTACTCATAATTATAAAACAAGGAATAAGGCATTACTGCGGCCTATTTTACCAAAGACACAGATGTCAAGGCAAGGTATTAACTACATTGGTCCTGAGTACTGGAATGATTTGCCTGTGGAGTTAATTGACATTAATAATCTAACATTATTTAAAACAAAAGTAAACATTTACTTACTTAATAACTAAAAAAATGGGACTAACATACACATCTTTCCCTTACTGTGTTGTTATGGCCTGTGCTTGACTCATTTGTTCTGTTTTGGGGATTCAGGTCACGGCAGGTCTATGTGAGGCCTTTTCCCGGTTTCCCTTTGCTGCTATTACTTTTTAAATGTACATAAATATCTCTTATTTGATGTTATAATGTAACAGCATAAATATTGAAATACAAAGAAATAAAACAAATAAAACAAGTATATTTTCTAATATTTGGTAAAGAATGGTTTGGCCACCAGGGGTGGTAAGTTATTATTTCTGCTTCTGATCTATTTGCAGAAAAATCGGAGCTCCTGAAAATTCAATTAAGAAAAATTCTTTCGTGGATCGATACCGCTCACATCGACAAACCTTTTTGGAATAGTTTCTTCTTAAATAATGCATGGTCTCTCTGGCAGGGGGCGTAGATGTATATCTTATTTTGTCGATATCTCTGCTTCTAAGCGTCCGATTTGAAAAATTGTTTCTTTGTTGGAGAGTATTTCCGCTTCGAAATGTTTCTCATACAATTTAAATTTTTTCTTAATGCACAAGTCTGCGACCAGAGAGCGTAAGTTTAAGTTTCCGCTTATAGCAATATCTGCGGGACTAAAAATCCGATTGAAAAACTTCTTTCTTCGGTAAAATACTGCCTTTTGTTTTATAGCGGTGATAAATGTAAATCTCATCAGAACGGATTCAAAATAATTTTTCATTACAACCAAAAATTCGGTGTCATCTTTCTTTTACTTTTTCTAACCGTTTCCATTGACTAGGAATATTTCGAAAAGTTTTATTCGCCTCGTAAAAGAATTCAAAATTCGTGCTAATTACAACCAAACATTCTGTGTCATTATTCTTGTTTGTTGATCTGCTCAGTGTCTTCATTTGATCTATCGAATGTCATCGCCTAAAGAGGCACATTTGTGTTTCCTTTACTTACCGCTTTCCGTCACTTCTTGTTGTGAATATATACCTTTGTCAAGATGAACCACCTGCGGCTCTGCATAGCAATTGACCTTTTGTTTGCACAAGATCTTACTGTCAGACGTCTTTACAGATGATTTTAAAGGCACATACAGTCCTGAGTTAGAATACAAACCGTATTTTAAGCATTGTACTGCATTCGTATCCACCCTTCAGGGTGATATTGACAAATTTAGTTTGACTCATTCGGGAGGGGAAGGGGAGAATGCATATTGCACACATCGAAGACTCTTAGAAATCATTCTTTTGCTTTGAAGCAGCAGCAACAAAGTTGGACAGAATATATGTCCTCACGTTGTCTCAGTTGCTTATTACCCAGACACTTCTCTAAAAAGGTTTGTTCAAGCCAATTATAGCTTTTCTGCGCCACTCGCTTTTAACATCCCAACTTAGAATTTTCGGCTGTCATTCTCGATGATCGTGCTTACATTTCGTCGGATTTTAGGATGGCTTTCGTAAACAAAAAAGGAAAGTACGTTCTTAAAGTGTCACTTCGTCAGTCCGCCTGTATGTCTGACAGTCCGTCTCTCTGTGGACAGCATACCTGTTCAACTATTTGTCCGATTTGCAAAATTATTTTTCCATGTGGAAGCCTGAAATTTAGGAACGATGACCTCCGCTTTCCTGTCCTTTTCTGATGCATTACATCTTCATTCGCCTCGTGGAACATTTTGCATGTACTTGTGGACTGTTTGTAGTTCAAAGTTCTGACACTAGGTGGTGATAGTGTCTATTTCTATTTGCGACTGTGTCTCCATTTGTAAGAATTTTATTGAAGAACTGTTTTTCAGTGTATGCCATTCGCTGCCTTGAAAAACAGTTTAGTAATAACTGTTACCTTGGTCCGATGCCAGGGTATATAACTTACAGGGGAAAAGCGCGTGAATGGGTAAAAGCCTGGACCGAAGCATTTTCCGGAATGCCCAGATGTTATGTAGAACCTGAACCAAGGTAAGAGCTATGACGGAATAAATTTTTAAAGTGCTTAACCCGGAAGAAGTTCAGCTAGCCAGAAGGACATATTCTAGAGCTTGAGCAGTGGCCAACGCTGCCCAGGAATGCGAATCAGGAGCTGTCAAGGAGAAAGCCAGGGAAAATGAGATGAGATGTAAACACTTCCATGGGGTGTCGTCCCGCCCGGAAGCAAATGTAAAGCCAAAACCTAAAGTGAAAACTTGCAGAAATCGAGCACTTCTTTTAACAGAAACCGTGCTGTTCGAGAATTTTCTCACAAGCTTAATTGAAGAGTAATGAAACAATAGCAAACCAGTTGTGGTCATACCGGAGTAATACAGTTTGCTTTCGAGGATTGTCGTTGGCTGGTTTTGGTCCAGACTGGGATGAAAGCCATGAGGTTAGCGGATTGAAAACCATTCCTGCAGACTGGAGAGTTAGCGGGACCTACCACGCATGGACAGGGACGAGAAATAAAAGAAGACGGCTAAGGGTAAGACATTTTCTAAACGTTTATACCTCTAGTCAGTGTTAAATGGCATTACTAATATTGAAATTAGATCAAAGTAATATTGCTCACCCCATATTGCGCAAGTTGGTTTGGTAGGGGAAGGTATATGGACCGTCCACTGGGATGAGAGCAAGGAGGATTAGGTTTCCATGTTTATCTTAAAACTACTAGATGTGATGTGCTTTAATACAGTAGAGCTTATCCTGTCCCACCATTAAATTGTAAATAGAATAAGAAGTATACGCAAGAATAAATTTTTAAATTCATTTGAACAAATTTGCCTTTCTTTCCTAGCAGCTCCACGACTTGGTATTTAGGGATCGATGTACACTATATTGACAAAAATAAACGGATCCCCTTCAAAAGCAAATGAACGGATCCACTGTGTTGTTAAGATGAGCGGTACAGCTGCACACAGTACAAAAACAAGCCTGCAGCTGACCGAGATCATATCGCACTGTGACGTTGAGTGAAAATGTCGCGGCGGGAGAGAACTGACTTTGAGACAAAAAAGATTGTTGGATGTTATATTAGTGAGTTGCCCATAAGAGACCCCGAGAGCTGTTTAAACATACTTAAGTCAACTGTTTTGGATTTACTGAATAAGTGGAAGACACAAGGCGTACCTGAAGCAGAAAAACGTACCGGCAGACCGAAGAAAATCAGTGATAGAGGACGTCGAAGCATCAGGAGAGTCATTACAGGCAGTCGACGAAGTACTGCACAAAACCTCATTGCACAGGTGAGTAAAACTCTTGGAACCTTGGTATACAAGGGTACCATTCGCAGAGAACTTCATTCCATCGGTTACCGTGATCGTGCGGCTGCTCATAAGCCTTTCATCTCCACTCGAAATGCTACTTGACCTTTAGCATTGTGTAAAGAACATTTATCGCTGACCGTAGATCAATAGAAACAGGTCCTATGGACCGATAAATCGAGTTACATGATTCATCAGTCTGATGGTCGTTTGTAGGTATGACGGCACCCGGGGGAACGCTATTTACCACAGTGTACTGCTCCTACGGTCAAGCGTGGTGCTGGCTGGCAGTGTACTCATGTGGGTTTTTTCTCGTGGTATGGTCCCGGCTCATAGGTTATCGTGGACAAACCTGTTAACCAGCAAGTCTACCTCGATATTCTGGACAATTATGCCCTACCAACTCTGTGGCAATACTATGGAATCGAGCGTTGTTGGTACCAGCAAAATAATGCACCGAGCCATAAAGCAAGGTTTCAACAACGTATTAATAGTTCTCTTTGAGCGTTACATTGAAATACCGGGAAAAACATGGCAATATAATACAAGTTAATAAAATCATGCAATGCTTTGATTATGATACGCTTTCCAACATACCAGATATCATTACTCAAGTTATTATTCAAGTTATGAGGATAACGGCTGTAAAATAAATCTCGCTCCTCTGACCCGACTTTTGACCCCATTTCGATGATATTCAACAGAACCGGTAAAGCATACTTCCGGAACAGTATGAAAAGTTTTGTCTCAATCGAAGCATTTTTACGTAAGTCATAACGCATAAGGGCAGTGGAATGGATCCAGATCCTATGTCCTGACCTTTCACCCCATTGCACCCATTTTCAACAGGTTTTGTCCTTAGATGGTCCCTTACCACATACTAAAATTTCATCGAAATCGAACCAGTTTTACCCACGTTTTGACGGATAATGGCAAATATCAGGAACACCGAGCATCGCTCGAGTAAAGGAGGGATGAGGACACAAAAACATTTATATTCTGATATGTTATTTCCAAGTATAGTAATGCTAAGTCTGAACCATCAAGATTAATAATGATAGACGAATTAAAGACAAATTAATTTAGAATAATTCTTCTTATTAAAATTGAAACGTTTACGTTTCGTAGGGGGTCGACCAGCCATATATTTTATATTGTTTTACCATCCACGTGACACTCTGTTAATGGTACTTAATTAAAAATGAACTATTCATATCTTTGCACGCGGATACGCTCCTCATCAAGTGACTATTCAAAAATGTAACAAAAAAATGCTGTAGTAAGTTTAAATTTTGAAGAGAAAAACATGCGAAATCAGCGTTCCGCTGCTTATACTGTACTACGACGCATCAACTCCAAGCAACTGGCACAACTCACTTTTTGTTCTAGAAGAAATTAGAAGTAATGCGTAATACGCACACAACCCGTGACGTAATGATGCAGATGGTCGCGAGAGTGTGACGTCATAAAATTTTAATGGGATCCACAAACAACGCGTGACGTAATGAGGCAGATTGCGTGACCACGCGCCAACATCTCAATCGCGAGTCGATCGCGAGAGTGTGACGTCATAAGATTTCTAAGAATGGGAAACATTAACAGCATGACGTCATGACACCAAAAAAGCGTGGTAACTCGGGGTAGTTATATAACCCACTAAACGAATTTTTCCAAAGTCGAGATCAAGCTAAATTGATTTCTACTACCAGAAAACGGAGGTTAACCACTTTCATCAAAATCCTTAGAGCCGTTTTCAAAATAAAATTTACATATATACAAGAATTGCTCCTTTAACAAGATGTGATGGAATGCATCCCGCTCCTATGTCCTGACCTTTGACCCCACTTCACCCATTTTCAATAGGGTTCATCCCCAGGGTGGTCCTCTACGATATACTAAAATTTCATCGAAATCATACCATATTTACACAATTTATCACGCATAAGGGCAATGGAATGAGCATCCCGCTTCTATGTCCTGACCTTTGACCCACTTTACCCATTTTCAATAGTGTTCGTTCCCAGGTGGTCCCCTACCACATACTAAAATTTCATTGAAATCGAACCATATTTACGCAAGTTATGACGCATAAAGGCAATGGAATGCAGCCCGCTCTATGTCCTGACCTTTGACCCCAATTCACCCATTTTCAATAGGGTTTGTCCCAGGGTGGTCCTCTACCACATACTAAAATTTCATTGAAATTGAACTATATTTATGTAAGTTATGACGCATAAGGGAAATGGAATGGATCACGCTCCTATGTCGTGACCTTTGACCCCATTTGTCCCATTTTCAGTAGTGTTGGTCCCCTACCACATGCTAAAATTTCATCGAAATGGAACCATGTTTACGCGAGTTATTGTGCAAACAGACGGACGGACAAAGCTGGAGCATATACACTTCTTCAACCTACGTTGGAAAGCGTAAAAAACAGGGCAAAACATGCAAAATCTGCGCGTAATAAGCAATGGTAGGGGAAACATTACAGTAACGTGAACACACAATGCTGAGTATGGAGCGCGAGGCAGGGCTCAATCAGTAGAAGTTCAACACAGAAATGTTCACACGAGCCGGAGGAACACAGCGAGAATACAATACCAGAGGGCAAGACACACAAAAATCGCGCATTACAGACCGTAGCAGTGGGATCATTATAGTAACGTGAACACACAATGATGATCATAGCGCACGGGGCAGGACGCAATCAGTAGAAGTTCAGTACAGAAATGTTCACACGAGCCGGAGGAATACAGCGAGAACAGTGCAGCAACATAGGCCTGAGTAGCACAGACGTGGCAATGCAAACGATGAAGAACAGTGGACGCGGCGACAGCGGCCACTCCGTCTCATCAGAGAAGGTCAGGGCGTTGGCAGAAGGTGATGCACGGCGACAGGTGGTGCTAGCTGGCGGAAACTGGAATCGTCGGATGTAGAGGAAGATGGCTGCGGATGCAAAGACGCGCGTTGAACAATGGCTGGAACTGACTGTTGCAGAGAAGCGGGTCCAGAATGCGGTGGAAGCGAAGACACGCGTTGAGAAGAGGCTGTGAATTACTTGTGCAGCGAAACGTGTCCAGAGGGCAGCGGAAGCAAAAGACACGCGTTGAGCAGAGGCTGTAAATCCCTTTTGCTGGGGAAACGGCACAGAAGGCTGGGGACAAAAGTCTGGAAGCTGGAGCACCACGAGAAACACTGCCAGAGCAAAACACACAATGACAGGCCGAGTCATTCTGGCCATGTGAGTGATGGCACCGTTGGAAGTATCTTCTTTAAAGCAGAACAGTATTTGTCCAGAGGAGTGTCAGGCAAGGCCTCTAAGGGAACTCCGAGGTCAAGCAGTGTGCAGCTGTTAACCAGTCGGAGAGTCATCAGGAAAATCTCAGAAAAGTTCATGGCCATGGAATAATCTAGAGCATTAACCGGAGGAGACGAGCACGCCGAAGCAGGAGACGGGGCAACAGCTGAGTAGGTGCAGGTGGTTATAAAAGTACTCAACGAAGCGAGTCTGTTTTCAAAGATGGAACACCAGGTGATTGAAGAGGAGCAACATCCGGAGCAGCAGGCACGCAACAAGGCAGATGACGGGAATCCATGAAAATGCGTAGAAGGGCACAAAAAACTCGGTGCAAAGGCACACACGTCCAGAGCGCCATAAAGCAAGGATTCTTACGGCGTGGTTTGAAGATAATTCCCTATTGTGTGTAAACTGGAGAGCACATGACCCTGATCTTAATCCCATAGAGCACCAATGGGATGAATTAGAGCTCCGCATAAAAAGTTTGGAACCAAGGCCTACTACTAAGCAATAGTTAGCGGCAGCATTATGCACTGAATGGAACTGTACACCTATCGCTGTGTTCCAAAACCTTGTCGAAAGCATGTCTCGAAGGGTCATTGCATGCATTAAGGTCAAAGGTGGACAAACACCGTACTAATGTATATCAATACATGCTATGCTGTGTTTCTCTTCTAGGTGTCCGGTGACTTTTGTCAATATACACTGCTGGACACCCAAAATGCAACACCAAGAAAGAAACATCCGATTGGCCTGAAACTCGTAGCATGCGTCGCCCGCGAGAGGACATGCAAAAGATTAGCATTGCATGGCATATGCAAATCATGTGCGCCCGTAACGCCTCCTAGAAGCACTGTAAGCAGGGTGCACAGAAGGCGGGGTGTAAGTAGTGTAGGTGTGTTGTGCTGCCGGACCTGTGCGTGAGAAGTTTCCTGATGCCTCGTCGCAGTATACGGCAGTCCTTCCAGCTCGTTTCGAAGTTCGGCAGAGGAAGAATAGTGGCTTATCGAGACAGCGGTTTATCGTACCGAGACATCGGCGCCCGCGTGGGACGAAATGCAGCCACAGTGAGGCAAGTATGAATTCGGTGGGTGCAGGAAGGATGGACGGATTGACGTGAGCAATTGCCGCAGCCGCGGCACACCAAAGAACGACAGGATCGGCATGTTGTGCGTCAGTCATTGACGGCTCGCACCGCCACATCACGAACGTTAGTGCAGGAATTAGGGTGTGTTGGGCAATAACCTGTGTCAGCACGTACCGTTCGACGTCGTCTGCAGGAGCGGGGTCTTGTCGCACGGGGTCGTTGCTCCAATTACCATTGACGTTAAACCACCGGCGAGGGCGGCTGCAGAGGGCCGTTGAACGCCCCACCTGGACTACGGAATGGCACGACATTGTCTTCTCCGACGAATCCCGCTTCTGCCTGCAACACCACGATGGTCGGATCCGCGTGTAGCGGCACCGTGGCGAGAGACCGTATGACGCCTGCATTATGCATCGCTATACCAGTACGTTGCCTGGCATTATCATTTGGGGCGCAATTGGATATGACACTCGCACTCCTCTGGTACACATCGCCGGTAAACTCAACAGCCACCGCTACATCTCCGACGTTTTGGAGCCTGTAGTCCTCCCTTACCTGCAGGACCTGCCAGCGCCCACGTTTTAACAGGACAATGCACGCCCGCACGGGGCACGCATCGTGCAACAATTCTTCACGGCCCACCAAGTGACACTGCTGCCATGGCCTTCCTGTTCTCCCGATATGTCGCCCATCGAACACGTCTGGTCGCTGACCGGCAACCGAGTGGCCGGGCAAGCACCACCAGCGGCTACGTCTGATGAACTGTGGAAACGTGGGGAAGCCGCCTGGACCGACATACCACAAGCCCACATCCAAAGCCTCTTTCGTTCGATGCCGCAGCGTGTAGTGGCTGTTATTGCCAGCAATGGGGGCCACACGAACTGATGATGTCTGCGTGTTCCGCAAGTCACACGGGCCTGTAAGCTCAATCGTTTCATCTTTGTATCTGTTGCTATGTGTCCAGTAAATCTGGCTTTTCTATCTCGTGTCCTTCTTGGTGTTGCATTTTGGGTGGCCAGCAGTGTAGTATGTGTTGAGCTTAAGGTGAATGATATTTGTTTCAGAAGGTACGAAGGTAAAACAGAATATGATTCAGGGTTGCTACTTTAAAATGAACTTCATTGTGATATATGAGTTCTTACGAAAACCACGTAAGAGCTTGTATGGAAACACAATGCGCGTACGTCCCAACTATTAAAATGGATCGCCGAAACTAGGAAACCCAATTTCATTGATGCCACTTTAGATGATCGAAATTAATTGGTAAATTTATGTTCTCAAGTTCCCAAACGGGGATTTACGCCATAATAGTGACAATTATGAAGATTTACTGACCTCGATAGGCGTAGAAAGTTGCCTCATCACCGAATACCACCCTGTTCAGGTAGTACGTTAGACTGTCAATTCACGATAGCATTTTTACCACGTAGTTGTAACGGAGCTCGGAATCACGTTGGTCTAAGTTTTGTACTAGCTACATTTTATACTTACGTAGTTTCAGCCTTTTGTGCATCACGTCGTGTGATTTGAAGTTTGGAATCCCCAGCTGCGCATCCGCTTGTCGAACGGACTTCCGAGAACTTGACTGAAACGACATTCGGATGGCTTCCACAAACTCAGGCGCAGTCTTCGGATTTCCAGCAGAATTTTTCTCTCAATGCTTCCATGAATCAGCTGGTGGCCGCACAATTCTTTGCTGGTATTGTCGGCCGGCGGTTTCTGTCCTGCAAAATGCTTGCGAAACATCGTCTACACTTTAACTGGTAACCTAAATTCTGAAAGTCATTGGCAGCACTGCAATTTCTGCTGTAGTGTGAAAGGAGCAATTTCCAGTTATGTCGTCTGGCCTCACGGCACATGCATCCCTTGCTGCTCATCGTCACTCATGTGAAACTTGCTGCGTTTCGCATTTTTTAGCGCGAAAAGAATGCACGTATTCAAGTAATGTTTTTATAGGCCAGTTTCATCACGGACATCCAACATTCCTCTTTTCGTTCTTTCTATTTGTAAATTATGATTCTTCTTTCTTGCATTTTTGTTCTGATATAAATATCGGAACCTTTAAGTTTATCCGCATATTTTAGAAATAACTGGCAGTTAGTCAGATTGAAATTAAATAGTTGATACCCTCACAAAAAACAAAGAGTCGAATTATAGATAATCATAGAGGACGGGTGGGTTAAGAGATAGTCAGTAAAAGAAGTGCCAACGGAGTTTTAATTTTAATCCAATAATATGTCGTATTTTATTGATTTGTTGAACACACACCAGCCGCTGAATTACGCGCACAAAACCATATGCAGATATACGTAAACGTCACTTACGCAGAATATATGCCAAATAAGTGATCACGTGCGCCACCACGTGATCTAAGCAAATATTTAAGACTGCTACTTGTCAGTAATCGTCAGTGTGTTGATGACATTGGAAAAAACGAAGGATCTTTCAGAATTCGATAAAGGGCTTATTATAGGTGGCCGTCTGGCTGCATCGACAATCTTGAAAAGAGCACAGCTGACTGGCTTCTAAAAAGGGGAGATATCCTCAGTCTTTTGTCAGTCGAAAAATAACCCACATGGCTTGTCTTAAAGGCGTAACTCAGACACGACTTCAATATGACAAGAACGAAATCGCCGTCGTCCGAGAAGGTTTATACGGAGAAACAGGACTTTCTGGGTGCAGCAATTTACTGAAGCATTCAATGAAGGCTGTTTCCTACCCATAGCTCAGCGAACAATGCGCAGTGAATTGAAAAGTATCGGTATTGACAGTCTCACGCGCCTATTTAGAAAGCAGTAATTTCTGAGAAGAACCGGAAAGTTCGTGTAAAATGGTATCACGAACACCGTAACTGGACACTGGAAGATTGAAAAACAGTCATGTGGTCCAACTAGTCCCGGTTCACCTTGTACTCTGTCGACGGTAGGCATATAGTATGGCGGGAACCCCATGAAGCAATGGACCCAGCTTTCCTTGTAAACACACCTCAAGGTGCTGAAGGTGGTGACGTGGTGTGGGGTACGTATTATTTATACGGAACGCGTCCTCTGATATTGCTGAAAGGTCGAGGATCCTGCCAGAGTCATACAAACATTGTTGCCGATTAAGTCCATCTTGAAATGTTTACTTCTTTTTATCTAGCAGGTGAAGGCTCTATCTATGACAGCGACTACCACCATCTTCCCTTGACATCACAAAGCCCGGATATAACCACTTCGAGAATGTATGGGAAATGTTAGAAAAACAGATCTGGGCCCAAAGTCCTCTTCCGTCAAATATGACCCAGTTGAAGGTCTCTCTTGTGAACGTCTGGTATGATCTAGATGCCACATAGATGCACTCCAACTCTTTGTGGAATCTATGCTAAACCGCATACGTGTTGCAATTCGGGCTGAAGGATGTCGAACTCGGTATTGAATAAAAGTGTCTAATTCAGCAGCTGGTATGTGTACTACGAGCTCTTTTTAAGCCAAGGGTATTTCCCGAAGTTGTTCTTTGCCGATTGTAAATCAGCAACTGAAGACAAATAATGAGATCAGTGAAGTTCAGAGAGTAATCTATTTCTCAGACTCACAAATTCCGTTTGTCAGTGTTGTTTCTATCTTTAGTACTAAAGTATCGCTTTAGCATACAAATGACTTTTTAAAAACAATAAACAACCACTAAAAGGCTTAGGATATTATATTGTATCAAAAAATTGCATTAATTTTTCGCATAAATGTATACTGATTTACGCAACTGTTTTCAATGGTTTTAAAAGCTCAAGCAAGTTTTGACATTCCCGTTAATGCGCTTTGCTGAGGTTGATATGAGAGCATTTCGTAAGAAATTTATACTGTATGTGTGATATAAATTCTGTATTGTGAGATATTATTAATTATTTAGTGAAACTGTGAACAAAAATCAAGTTGCAATAAAATTGACTTTGTGAAAGACAAATCTGAATTTCCAAAGAAGTGAATTGGGATAATGAATGCTTATTCTGGAGAAGGAGGGGAGGAGTTAATGAACATCGTGAAAAACTCGATGCGATATAAGCAGTCGCCCGTCCTTAATTTAGGGATACTGGTTCCAGAGAAGGGAAAGAGCTAGGGCCGTTAGACAAACACAACATCCATACCTCACAGAGATTCGACCCCGGTTTCATGTCGGACAAATGGTCAGAAGCCTACGCACCGGGGCGGCTACAGTGAAAGCTTATTTGTACTAACGTGTTTGTTGAGATCAGTATTTTGAAATATGAAACATATCAAATTCAAGAAGAGAAGTGGGCTTATGAATTAATACCTTAATGAACTTCTTACGTCTTGTAACATTTACGACTTACGCCGCAAATAATGAAATTCTGACTGCTCGGATGCAATCTAAGTTATGTATTTTGGATAAATTACTAAGAATGTACCATTAGCTAGATTTATCCCTTTAACGGCTCGAACGAATTGACTCAGGGTTAGCAAAACTGGCTGAAACCAGTTCAAACAAAATATATTCGCCGTGTAACAATCGGGCCGAATGCGGCTGGAACGAGTAAACTTGTAAATCATGAAGCGTAGCTTACCCATTAGCTTTTTCTTTTTGTTTAATATTGTTATGGAAGCGGCAATCGACACCAATACTTTCTGAGTAATTACTTAAAGAGAGGGCTATAACGATGAAGACAAAACTAAGAACGGATGTCCCCTTTCTTAAATTCTACGCCATTGCTACAGACGTTTTAGCAGGTAATGAAATAAGATATTTGAGTAATATCCCAAGTAGCATACTGACATTGGCCAACGGTTGGCCCAATGATATTTTTGCGTCGGCAGCGTTGGGCGAAGGTTACGTTGTTTATCGAAGATTGGCCAACGGTTGGCCCAATGATATTTTTGCGTCGGCAGCGTTGGGCGAAGGTTACGTTGTTTATCGAAGATTGGCCAACGGTTTTTCCAACCACACATGACCAAACATTTATCAACAAATGATCACTTAACCGTTTTCCGATGGTTGTCCGATGGTTGTCCAACAACACCTGACCAACCATGGTTGTCCAAGAACACAAGATCACATTGGAAAACTGTTTGCAGCAGTTTTCCAATGTGGGTCCAACCGTTGAACCAACACATATCCAATTGTTGGCCTCCGAGTCGCCTCGTCGCTGGGCCGACCGTTGAAAGCCCACGGTTGGTCCATCATAATATTGCAACCTGGGATGTTTCTACGCAGTGGAATAATCTACGTGTAAGAAAAAACTAGTCCTTCCTTATTATGCGTAGAGTACAGAAGAAGAGAATAAAGCAGTAGAAGGGATCGCTTATCATAGATTTACAGATTTATGGTCAGGGCTGATAAAGTAAGAGCGTAAAGAATTTTTTTTTTTGCTGAAGATTTCGTAGAACCCGGCCACTATGTGGAGATTTCTGTTTAGGGAGCGCAGAAATTTTTCGATTAAATTTGGGTCAGGTGCATAGGCTGCTTAAAGGATTAAAGGAAATAAAACGTTATACTCTTCACATCTTCGTTTTTTCCTGAGGATATTTTTTCATGACACTGGCATTTTTAAATTATATAAAGAAAATCCTTACCGCATGGCTTAATGTTCATCTCCGGTCATCCACCACACTGAGAAGGTATCCGTACCTTGTAAAGATCGTGATTTAAAAGTTAATATAATGTTAACGTATGAAGAAAGTGCTCAGTCTACCACTGGCAGTCATTTCAAAGAGGAAACACAAATTTCAATCACAAGGCAGCAAACTGAAAAAGATAATGCCACCCTTAAAACAGCATGATGCGCTACGGAAAATGTGTGTCAGCTTAAATTGTTAACACAGAGACAAAATATCGTAATATGCACTAGTGGCCAAAATTGTGGAAACCTTTAGAAAATTTGTGTTTCTAAGGTTTGATGGCTCCTAACGTCAGTCTTTATAAGAACAATGCCCTAAAATTATATATTGTTAGAAAGATATTTTAATGCAGAATGTAATGCAACAAATTTTATTGAATTATCTGTATTCCGTCACGTTATAGTCAAATAACAAGAAAAAAAACAGAACTGCTTTATGTAACAAGAAGTGGATTTCCTGAACACAAAACCGATCACCAAACAGAAATCATCGCTCTTTCAACGTTTATAAGTGAGTGAGACCACGTTTATATAAAAGTGAGACCCGGAAAAATTCTCATCGGCCGCCACCAGGAATCAAACACAAGGTCTTCCCACTACGCGCCGGACATGCTACTACCCTCCAGGTCTCACTTCTACATGTACATTGCTGGCCACCCAAAATGCAACACAAAGAAGGACACGAGATAGCAAAGCCAGATTTACTGGACACATAACATCAGATACAAAGATGAAACATTTGAGCTTACATGCCTGTGCGACTTGCGAAACACGCAAACATCAATAGTTCGTGTGGCTCCCATGGCTGGCAAAACCGGCAGCTACACGCCGCGGCATCGAACGAAAGAGACTTTGGATGTGGGCTTGGGGTATGTCGGTAAAGGCTGCTTCCACACGTTGCCACAGTTCATCAGGCGTAGCCGCGGGTGGTGCTTGCCAGGCCACGAGGTTGCCGATCAGCGTCCTGAAGTGCTCGATGGGCCACATATCGGGAGAAGAGGCGGGTCACGGCAGCAGTGACACTTGGTGGGCCGTGATGAATTGTTGCACGATGCGTGCCACGTGCGGGCGCGCATTGTCCTGTTAAAACGTGGCCGCTGGCAGGTCCTGCAGGTAAGGGAGGAATACAGGCTCCAAAATGTCGGAGATGTAGCGGTGGCTGTTGAGTGTACCGGCGATGCGTGCCAGAGGGGTGCAGGTGTCATATCCAATTAAGCCCCAAACCATAACGCCAGACGACGGACCGGTATGGCTATGCATAATTCAGGCGTCATACAGTCTCTCGCCGCGGTGCCGCCACACGCGGATCCGACCATCGTGGTGCTGCAGGTAGCAGCGGGATTCGTCGGAGAAGACAATGTCGTGCCATTCCGTAGTCCAGTTGCGGCGTTCAAAGGACCACTGCCGCCGCACGCGCCGTTGGTGCAACGTCAATGGTAATCATAGCAATGGGTGCTGGGCGGCAAGTCCCCGCTCCTGCAGACGACGTCGCACGGTACGTGCTGACACGGTTGTTGCGCAATTCACCATAATTATTGCGCTAACGTTCGTGATGTGGCGGTGCGAACCGTCAATGCCCGCCGCACAACATCCCGGTCTTTCCGTTCCGTGGTGTGCTGCGGCTGCGGCAATCGCTCATGTCGGTCCGTCCGTGACTACTCCACCCACCGAGTCCATACTTGCCTCACTGTGGCAGGATGTCGTCCCACACGGGCGCCGATGTCTCCGTACGATAAACCGCTGTCGCGACAAGCCACTATTCGTCCTCTGTCGAACTCCGAAACGTGCTGGAATGACTGCCGTATTCTGCGACGAGGCATCAGGAAGCTTCCTTTGCACAGGTCCGGCAGCACAACTCACTTCCACTACTTACAACCCGTCTTCTGTGCATCCTTCTTATAGTGCTTCTCGGTGGCGTGCCGGGCGCACATGATTTGCCTATGCTGTGCAATGCTAATCGTTTGCATGTCCTCTCGCGGGCGACACATGCTGCTAATTTCAGGCCAATCGGATGCTTCCTTCTTGGTGTTGCATTTTGGGTGGCCAGCAGTGTATATAAACTCTGTCTCACGCAGTTATAAACGCGGAAAGAGCAATGATTTCTATTTGTTGTTCCTGATCCACGTCGAGTGTTTGAATTAATTACAAAACCGATCGTTCTGAGAGCTAGTCAGGTGTTATTACGACATAGCATGAAACCGAGTGAGTCAGCTCTCATTTCCCGGTATCAGAGCTAATAATAGAACTATTTAGTTGTGTGAGTGCCATCAAGTTGGACGCTGTTTTTTTCACGGATGTTTCTATTCCTTTATGACTTACTAATCTGTGCAACTTACTAAGATGACAAGCAAATTGAAAAAAGTTAACGAGTCACCTAGATTGCGATGTTAAACACTAACTTTGCGTGAAAAAGGTTACAGTTATGAAGAAATCATAAGAAAAATATTTGGAAATCTAACCAAAGTAGGTATTTCTAAACTGTGCAGGAGGTATCAGCAGACTCAAGCAATTCAAAACCAGACTGGTAAAGGCAGGAAAAGGTTCACAACAGCATGTGGTGATAGAAGAATTAAAAGACTGTGTTTAAGTGACAGAAGAAAATCACCTGTGTCATTAAAAACGAATTGTCTCAATGTCGCTTGTAGATAACTTCCAGGACTGTTAAACTTAGATTCAAAGACTTTCGTTTTAATTCTAGAATTCCAAGGAAAAAGTTATTTCTATCTTCCAAACAGAGAAGGAAATTAGAATAGGCTAAAAACCATGTTAATTGGTCTGAGAAACAATGGGTCAGAATAATCTGGAGTGATGAGACCAAAATATTTATATTTAGTAGTGATGGAGTAAACTATGTAAGAAGAAGACATGGAGAAGATTGCGTGCCTGAATACATTACACCTTCCATGAAGCATCCAGTTACTTCTATGATCTAGGGTTGCATGACAGCGAAAGGAGTGGGCCGAATTTGTGTAATTAATGGTACTTTAAATGTCAAAAGTGCTTTACTGATATACTGGAGCCAAAACTGAAGCCTTCGGCAAATGATCGTTTCCAGGATAATGAAGCCTGTACATTTAAACGGGATTCAGCTCCTTGTCATGTTTCTGCTGTGTGCAAAAATTGGTTTTAGGAACACCATACCCAATAGAAAATCTGTGGAGCTGATTAAAGAAACTTGTTAGTTAGAAGAAGCAACCAAGACATTAATGAAGCACAATTGATAGAAGCAATCATACAATCTTAGTTTCACATTTTAACACCTGATGAAGTAAAACGCTTGATTCACTCCATGGGATGATGTTGTAAGGTTGCAATTGCGGCAAAAGGTTTCCCGACTAAGTACTAACAGTAATTGTGAGAAGTTATGGAATAGGCTATAACATGATTTTCTGTGTATGGTTTCTTTTAGAATGCATTTTTAAAATAAGGTGTGCTGCATTATATTCTGCATTGAACTATCTTCCTAATAATGCATAATTTCATAAAATTATTCTAAGAAAGATTGATGTTATAAGACATTAAACTTTTTATATACACATTTTCCAAAAGGTTTCCACAATTTCGTCCACTAGTGTATAGTGACAGTTCGAAACAAATCAAATTAAGGAACGTTTTCAAATTGTAATCGATGTAGAAAGGTAATATTTTAATTTCTTGTCAGATAAAAAAAGTCATTCTCTGTATGAAGTAAAATGAAAGTGTTCCTGTCATTGGTTGTTTCTTCATACAGATGCCATTTTTATGACGTTCACATGTTAGCATAGGCGTTCAATAGACTTAAAACATTATATTAGAAACCGATCAAAGTGGCACTGCATTTTTTCTGGCTTAAAAGCTTTCGGAAATCAATTGTAGAATGCGATCTCCTAATTATTTTCACCAATAAACAAGGCATTAAATGACATTAATTTTCTTAACTGAAATTTTGAAGTGATGCAAAATAACTTTGGTGTGCTGGTTTCGTAACTAAGAGCCGCTATCACGTAAGAAGTTTTCGCAAATGGAATTTGAAAAATCAAAAAATAAATGCATTTAAAACAGTTATAGAAATCAAGTTAGCATACTGTAGTTATAATCAAATGCTGAATTCTAGAGTAATGACAAAGATGTAATACTTGCAATTTAGAATAATTTCAGTTTTTTTCTCGGTGAAGGAGATGTGCTTTTAATGGATTTCCGACAGTGAATATGTATATCAGGCTCCTGTTCCATGTCCCAGAGTAATCCGTTATCAGGGGATCATCCCATTACCCTTAATGCTTTTGTTCCATTTCTTTAATGTCCTGATGGAACCTTTTTCTCTGTTCTTCACCCATGGCACCAAAGTTCTTCGTAAAATAATCTGAGTGGGAATGTAATAAATGGGGCATGGTGCTGATGTTGTACTCAACAACTGTAGTTTATCTAGCACGTCTGCAACAATTGTTTTGTAATCCGTAATTTCCCTATTACCAAGAAATGTCTTAACCTCATTTTTGAATCGACATTCAGTTCTTTGTTTTCTAAATCTATCATGTTATCTGTTCTAATGTGAGGTCTTTCATCAAGATTATTATTGGCGTGCCATCTAATATTTCTTTTTATTTTGCTTCAGACAAAGAAGGGAAGCTGGATACAAGATGTTGCAAACATCTTCCATTTTTTATGAGAACAAAAATGGATGCGTTTCAAGAACAGTTCATGTTTCCTAATTTAAGGTGAAGCAGGGTGGACTAACTAAATTGTTGGTTGTCACATTTTGGTGCCCGATGTCAAATCAACTTAACGCGGCCACTTCCTTTTTACACAGTTCTGGTCTCGAGACCTGGTACCGCGTTCGCACATGGATCAGAACTTTATGTTACTCCCTTGCTGTCACACTATAACTTTCAAATCTCCACATACTTCCATTCGAGTTCAAGATAATTAGTTTTGGTAATTAGCTCTTACACAGTTTGATAGGTATTCTTTATGCGTACATATTGTGTAGCTGGAATATGTGACAGCTCATGCCCATTAGGCATTAAAAGGACCTTTAAACTACTTTTTGATGAATTAGTAAATAAACAATAATCCTTTTCAACATAACGGATATCTGTTAACTGTTGTGTCAAATAGAAGATATTGTTGTAATAAACTAGAGAGACGTTTTTCGTAAAATCTAGTAGCAAATCTTGCAAAACATTGGTTAGGCTTAAGGTTTGTAATAGTAGGTATAATGAGCTGTGTAGTTTTAAGTTCTACGTTGCGTAACCTATGAACTTGTGAACACAAACATCAATCCCTGTAAATACAGAAATCGCTAATGGCCAAGGTAATGAATCAGCTGAACCCACTTACAGAAATCTACGTTTATTCTCGACAATGACACTTCAGAATAGGTGAAAATACACAATCCCTAATATGAACTTGTCTTGCTGACTTCAATTCGTGTGACATTCACAATACTTGCATTTCTATATCAAAATGCAATTTCCTTATCGAGAATGTGATATAACATTCATAATATATGCGTTTCGATATAGAAATGAATTTATGATCAGTCTCTCTCACAACATGAACCTCAAACTACACTGCTGGCCACCCAAAATGCAACACCATGAAAGAAGCATCCCATTGGCCTGAAATAAGCAGCATGCGTCGCCCGCGGGAGGACATGCAAACGATTAGCATTGCAGGGCATATGCAAATCATGTGCGCCCGGCGCGCCAGCGAGAAGCACTATAAGAAGGGTGCACAGAAGGCGGGGTGTAAGTAGCGGAAGTGTGTTGTGCTGCCAGACCTGTGCATGGGAAGCTTCCTGATGCCTCGTCGCAGAAAACGGCAGTCATTCCAGCACGTTTCGGAGTTCGACAAAGGACGAATAGTGGCTTATCGCGACAGCGGTTTATCGTACCGAGGCGTCGGCGCCCATGTGGGACGACATCCAGCCACAATGAGGCGACTATGTATTCGGTGGGTGCAGGAGGGACGGACGGACGGACCGACGTGAGTGATTGCCACAGCCGTGGCACACCACCGAAGGACAGGATCGGCACGTTGTGCGGCGGGCATTGACGGTTTCCACCGCCACATCACGAACGTTAGCGCAGGAACTAATGTGTGCTGCGCAAACATCTGTGTCACCACGTACCGTTCGACGTCGTCTGCAGGAGCGGGGACTTGTCGCTCGGCGCCCATTGCGCCGATTACCATTGACGTTACGCCAGTCGCGACTGTGGTGGAATTGGGCCGTTGAACGCAGCACCTGTACTACGGAATGACACGACATTGTCTTCTCCGACGAATTCTGCTTCTGCCTGCAACACCACGATGGTCGGATCTGTGTGTGGCGGCACCGCGGCGAGAGACTGTATGCTGCCTGCATTACGCATCGCCATACCGGTCCGTCGCCTGGCGTTATCGTTTGGGTCGCAATTGGATATGACTCTCGCACTCCTCTGGTACACATCGCCGGTAAACTCAACAGCCACCGCTACATATCCGAGGTTTTGGGGCCTGTAGTCCTCCCTTATCTGCAGGACCTGCCAGCGGCCACGTTTCAACAGGACAATGGGCGCCCGCACGTGGCACGCATCGTGCAACAATTCTTCACGACCCATCAGGTGTCACTGGTGCAGTGGCCTGCCTGTTCTCGCGATATGTCGCCGATCGAACACGTCTGGTCGCTGATCGGCAATCGAGTGGCCCGGCAAGCACCACATGCGGCTACGCCTGTTGAACTGTAGTAACGTTTGGAAGCAGCCTGGACCGACATACCACAAGCTCACATCCAAAGCCTCTTTCGTTCGATCCCGCGGGGTGTAGCGGCCGTTATTGCCAGCCATGGGGGCCACACGAACTATTGATGCCTGCGTGTTACGTAAGTTGCACGGGCCTGTAAGCTCAATCGTTTCATCTTTGTATCTGTTGTTATGTGTCCAGTAAATCTGACTTTGCTATGTCGTGTCCTTCTTGGTGTTGCATTTTGGGTGGCCAACAGTGTAGTTAAATCGTCTTAGCAAATGCGCTCTTAACAATTCTTCCTCACAAACTATACTTCTAACTAACATGTCGTCGTCGTAAATGGACTCTTAATACATTCCGTGTTGACGTTATAATGACCTCTGACCCAATGTCAGTGCTACCAAGCTAAGAAAGCTCTTCAGAGAAAGCAGCGTGTCGTTCAGGCGGAAAATGTTTAGCGAGAAGAAACTAAATTTACTTCAGAACTTAGAAACTCAAACGGAAGGTTTAATTATACGTATAAATATCTCACTTTCTCTCTCACGAGCACCAAATAAAATGTAGTTTTGCTTTATGGTTAATAAAAAAACAGCTGCTTTGAGGATGAGAAACTTTGGAAAATGCAAATGTGCCCTTTTTCTCAAACCATGGTAAAGTAACATGTATAAATTGTTGAAAATTTCGTTTAATTAAAACGCTGTGAACTTATCAAGCAAGAACTTATTCGCAAGCTAGTGTAATCAAACTCCGTTCCTTCTTTTGAAGATGTCAATCCGTTTTTTGGTGTAAATATGACAAGGATGGTAAGTCAGATAATATCCGAAAACTTGAAAATTTCATCTTCCTGGAGCGGTAATCGATTCCGCGTCTCCCGGATAGCGCTCGAGTATGCTAACCTCTACACAACCCAGAACGACTAAGTCTCAAGTTTCAGGTAAATTAATCGCGGGATAAAATGCTTAATCACGGAATGAAATTCTTAACCACCAGATTCGTTAAACATGAATGCCGGTTGCTTCGACTAGCGAATTCTGTAATTGTTATATTCAAATTTATCGGAAACTTGAGCCTTGGCTGTTCTGGGTGGTGTAGTGGTTAGCATACTCGGGCTCTATCAGCGAGACGCAGGTTCGATTTCCGCTCCAGGAAGATTAAATTTTCAAGTTTTCTCGTATTATCCGACTTACTATTCTTATCATATTAACCCCCAAAGACGGATTCACATCTCCAAAATTTGTGTTGTATGGTGTAATCCCGTATTCCATTCATGATCCATTCCTTCTATTTTTATTTCTCCCTTCAGTTTTTAGTTTCATGCTAAAAAGCTGTAATTATGTGCAGTTTTGCCCACTAAGTTTATAACTATATCTCTACAAACTGCGACGAGAGCACACGCATCGCTTATCAACAGGATTTTTATGAGTGTTTCCCAGTAAACCTGTATTACTTATCTGCCATCCGACAACATGACTCTTTTCTGATCTTTTGTGTCTTCCGATTACAGCTGTAGTCAATAAGTACAAGAACCGTTCTTCTGTACATACAGATTACTGTGTTGCACAAAGAACCAAGAGAGAGTCAGACGGTCGTTGACTGTATAAATAACAAGGCTGGCGATGTCGAAGAAAGCGCAGTGGTTTCTGATAACAATGCCAGTGTATTAGAAAGGATCACTTTCAACTGAAGAACATCTCTAACTGCGGCTTGTCTCCGAATCCAGCTTCCTAATAAGGATAGAATAGCACAACTACTTTTCCTGCCGAAAATAAAGATAATAACCACAATATATTTTATTTTCTATGCCTTATACCACACATTTTGAAGTTGTAAGGAAATATTTCTATGAATTTAAATTTGTTTGAACGAAACGGCCTGCAGTAAAGGCTTATATTTCTAATTTTAAAGGATCACTAGAAAAATCGAGAATGAGTATAAACACTGCTATCCAATACCTAAGTGCGAGGTACATTTTGAGCGGTCAAAATGGGGAAAAGCGGTATAACAGCTGCAACCAGTGTCAATAGTAGTAGCAACAGCAAAATGAAACATACGTATAATAATGCGAAATAGAGATCGAAATAGAACAAATGTTACGAAGCAGGAAGAGGCTCACCTGTTATGCAGTGAGACCCTGCATCAGCACTACATAAGAAAACTGCTTGTCAAAACCCTCACTGAGGGTATGTAGACCGCGCACCACAACATATACACTGACGGAAAAAAGATCCCAACACCAAGAAGGGGTTGTGTTAGATAAACGACAGTTGGTAGGCGGTGAGAGTACATCTGTAAGATGACGTCTATGCAAATTTCGCGCTCGGCGCATACGTGTAGCGCTAGTAGCCCCCTCGGAACATGCAAAGCAGGTTTGCTGTAAATCCGTGCTGTAACGTTCGTGAGCGTTAGTTATCGTTGAGATTCAACGTAGTGTGTTGATGTTAGTCAAGAATGCCTTTAAGAAGACGAAGAAGCCATTATCAACAGCTCACGGAGTTTGAACGAGGTCGTGTAATAGGGCTGCGAGAAGGTGGATTTTCTTTCCGCAATATTGAAGAACGACTTGGCAGAAATGTAGCCACTGTGCATGATTGTTGGCAGCGGTGGTCAAGGGAAAGTACTGCCTCAAGAAGACCGGGTTCCGGCCGGCCACGTGGCACTACTGAGAGGGAAGACCACCGTGTACGGCGTACGGCCGTGACGCATCGTACCGCGTCTGCGGCAGCAATTCGACCTGCAGAGTGGCACAACGAACTGTTACAAATCGGTTCCTTGAAGGACAGCTCTGAGCCAGACGCCCTGTAGCGTCAATTCTACTTACTCTAAACCACTGCCGTTTGCGACGTCAGTGGTGTCAAGCTAGAGCTCATTGGAGGACGGAGTGGAGATCTGTTGTGTTTTCTGATGAAAGCCGGTTCTGCCTGGGTGCCAATGATGGCCGTGTGTTGGTTAGAAGGAGGCCAGATGAGCGCCTGCAACCAACCTGTCTGCGGCCGAGAAACACTGGACCTACACCTAGAGTTATGATCTGGGGAGCAATTTCCTATGACAGCAAGAGCACTCTCGTGGTTATCCCACGCACCCTGACGGCACAGTTGTACGTCGGTCTGGTGATTCAACCTGTTGTGCTGCCATTCATGAACAGCATTCCAAGGGGTGTTTTCCAACAGGATAACGCTCGCCCGCATACCGCTGTTGTAACCTAACACGCTCTACAGAGTGTCGACATGTTGCCGTGGCCTGATAGATCACTAGATCATTCACCAATCGAGCACGTATGGGACATCACTGGACGAGACCTCCAGCGTCACCCCCAACCAGCATTAACCGTCCCTGTATTGAACGACCTAGTGCAACAGGCATGGAACTCCATCCCACAAACTGACATCCAGCACCTGCACGACAAAATGCATGTACGTTTGCGTGCTTGCATTCAACATTCTGGCGGTTACACCGGTTATTAATGTACCAGCATTTCACATTTAAAATGGCTCTTCTCGTGCTTACAATTAGCTGTGATCTTGAAACCATATTTGATTAAATATATTACCTATGCAAATGTATTGCCGCCATTTCATTCCTCTACAACTATTTTTTCGTGGTGTTGGGATTTTTTCCGTCAGTGTATTTGGCCACGGTGTGCCATGCTTAACATTAAGCGATTTAGGAGCTCTTGGGGTATATTGTCACATTTCTGATGGGTAGCCTTCATAAGTGCTGGAGTGGTTTCTGGTGAAATATTCCTTTACGCAGCTCAACTCCTCAGACCGTCCCATGCATATTAGATTATACTCAGATCACGGGAGCGCGCTGGTAGCCAGCTGGCGTTATAGAACTGTGGCGCTGTGGGCGGCCCTGTAAACGGAAACGACATGGCGTACGCAGCGATCCGACAATATAAGGAGTGATGCGACGGGAATCAGTAAGAGTCTGACGCAGTATGGGTAAGACGAAGGATCTAAACGCATTTGATCGTGGGCAAATTTTCGGGGACCGACGAATGGGTCACTCCATCTCGGAAGTCGTGCAGACACTGGGATTTTCACGAGCCACTGTGTCACAGGTGCACCGTGAGTACATCAAATACGGTAAAACCATCCCTGCAAGGCCCTACTGCCGTGGACAACAGCGTGTGGATGAGCGGGATCATCGTCGGCTAGCTCCCATTGTAACAGCGGATAGACGGGCCACAGTGCAAGAAATCACTCGGCAATTTACCGCTGGTGCACGAAAACGTGTAAGCTGCCACACCATTCAGAACCATCTCCTTGCTATGGGGTAGAGAAGCCATCGTCCCGCCGCTGACCGCACATCACAGGATGCAAAGATTAGCATGAGCGCGGGAACATAGCCACTAGACCCTAGACATGCGGGAAAATGTTGCTTGGACTGATGGGTCGAGATTCACGTTGGTACATGCGGATGGCAGAATACGAGTATGGCGCAAAACACATGAAGCGATGGATCCTTCTTTTAAGCAGGGTACTCTTCAAGCTGGTGGGGGTGGCATTCTCGTCTGGGGAATTTTTACGTAGACTGAAACGGGACCCTTGGTACGTGTGACATTGTCCCTCACAGGTCAACGTTACCGGGATATCCTGGACGACCATTTGCTCCCGTTTGTGAGTCTTCAACTTCCAACTGGGGACTTCATCCTGCAACAAGACAATGCACCGTGCCATCGCTCCCAAATTGTATCCGAATGGTTGGATGAACACTTCACCGACGTGACCTCGCTTCCTTGGCCATCTAGGTTATATGACCTCAATCCCATCGAGCACATCTGGGATGCCATCTAGTGAGATGTTCGAGGCTCTGACTCTCCTCCATCAAATCTTCGTGAACTGTGGGAGCTTGTTCAGGGGTCGTCAATCCGTATGGCTTCCCAACGCTTCCGGTGTCTTGTCGAGTCCATGCCGAGACGAATCGCCGCCGTCATCAGGGCGAAAGGTGGTGCTACACGTTACTCGACAGGTATCTCTAATTAAATTTCTCTTCAGTGTATATATATATCATCATCATCATTGTCAACCATTATCAATCCACTGCTGGACGAAGGTCTCCCTACGTTTCCTCCACAACGGTCTGTCTTGTGCCAGTCTCCTCCATGTCACTCCCGCATACTTTCGAATTTCATCCACCCATCTTCCATGTGGTCTTCTTCTGGGTCTTTTCCTGTCCCTTGGAATCCAATCTAAAATTTCGGCTGTCCATCGATGGTCTGTCCTTCTGGCATTATGTCCAGCCCATTGCCATTTCAGGGATTTAACTCTGATCATGATGTCTTCCACTCTTGTCATTTTTCGGATCCACGTGTTCCTCTTCTTATCTCTCCTGGTTACACCAAGCATGCACCTCTCCATGCTTTTTGAGTTGTCTGCAGCCTTTGTATGTCTCTTTTACCTAAGGTCCACGTCTCTGCACCATGCGTAAGCACTGGAAGGATGCATTGATCAAACACTTTTCTTTTAAGATATAATGGCATATTGCTCTTGAAAATTATGCTGTTTCTTCCAAAGGCTCTCCAGGCAAGTTTTGTACGCCGATTAATTTCTTCATCAATGTGACCCTCACTTGATATCTGCTGTCCAAGATAAACGTACGTGTCTGTTATCTCCAGCTTTTCTCCATCAATCGATAAATCTTCATTTCTTGTAAAAGCATTGTACATCACTTTTGTCTTCTGAAAGTTCATTTTTAATCCCATTTCTTTACTCTTGTCTGCAAGTTCCTGGATCATACTCTGTAGCTCTGATGGGGTAGTTGCAAAAATGACTATGTCATCAGCAAAACGAAGGTGGGTTAGATAATCTCCATTAATCTTTATCCCTTTGTTTTCCCAGTTCAGTGATTAAAAGACATTTTCCAATGTGGCATTAAAGAGCTTCGGAGATATGGTGTCCCCTTGTCTAACTCCTTTTCCAATTTTTATGTGTGTTGTATTTTCAAACAGCCGAATCTTTGCACTTGCATTTTCATAGATGTTATTAATAATATTAATGTATGCATCTTCAATACCGCAGGATTTCAGAGCCATTGCAACTGCTGATGGTTTCACCGAAACAAAGGCTTTTTCATAATCGATAAAAGCCATGCACAATGGAAGTTCATATTCCCTCGCTCTTTCAATTAGTTCTCTCAGTACGTGGATATGATCTATTGTGCTGTAGCCACTCCTGAATCTAGCTTGTTCTCTCGGTTGAGCCATGTCCAGTGTTACCTTCAAGCGGTGTGAAAGAACTTTAGTGAAGATTTTATAAACCACTGATAGGAGGCTGATAGATCTGTAGTTCCTGAGATCCTAAATGTCACCTTTTTTATGTAGCAAGATCATTGTAGCGTTGTTCCAATCCTCAGGAAGTTTCCCTTCATTAAGGCATCGAGTGAAAATTTGGGCGAGTACTGTTTCGATTTCCCCACTTGCTTCTTGTATGATGTCTACAGTAATTCCATCTTCTCCTGGAGCTTTTCCCCGCTTCATGTTCTTGATTGCATGTGCAACCTTCTGCTGGAAGGACTGGAAGAACTCTGGTACTGGTACCTTTCATGATGTCTGGAGTACATGTATCATCCTTTTCATATAATTTGGAGTAGAAATCTTTCACTCTTGTCAAAATTTCGCCTCTATTTCTTGTTACAGAACCATCTTCTTTTCTCAGTGCCATAATCTGTTTTTTCCCTTACTGAGATGTCCCTTTGCTATCTTTAGGCTTTGGTTGTTTTCAATTGCTTTCCTTACTAGTTCACAGTTGAATTTCCTTACGTCTTCAGTGATACTTTATCGTACTGTCTTGCATAGCTCTATATATTCCACTTTGGAAGTCACATCTTCTTTAGTTGTCCTCATCACTCTTCTTTTTTGCATCAACATTTTGGTTTTTCCTGATAATTTGTTCACATGCAATTTGTTCTTAGACCCAGCTAATTTTGTTGCTGTTTCCATAAGAGCTTTGGTTACTTTTCTGTTAACTTCCGAAATATCCACTTCTTCCGATGTTAGGCCTTCTAAAGCAGAGAACCTGTTATTCAGTTCCAATTTGAAGGTATTATGGTGTTTTTAAGGTTGGTTATGTCAATACATTTTGTTTGTCTTATGAGCTTGCTACGTTCGAGTTTAGTGTTGAGGTGCATATTACATCTCACCAATCTATGGTCACTGCCTGTGTTGAACTTGTTTAGCACACTGCAGTCTTCTATGACGAATTTTTTGTTACACATAATAAAATCAATTTCACTTGTCGTCCCATTTGGATGTCTCCATGTCCATTTCCTGTGTGGCTTTTCTTGAAAAAGGAGTTCAAGATGAAAAACCCTTCTGCCTCTGCAAACTCTACGAGAGTATTTCCACGCTGGTTTCTGTTGCCGTGACCGAATTTACCTACTGAAGTTTCATTCTGTTGGCGTTGCCCTATTTTTGCATTGAAATCTTCCATAATTATCTTCAAGTGCTGCTTACCTTTATTATTTAGATCACGAATTTCCTCATAAAATTCTTCAATTTCTTCTTCAGCATGACTTGTGGTGTGTGCATAAGTTTGAATAATCTGAGCCTGGTATCTTCTCGAGAGTTGGATAACGAGTCGTGCAGCTCTGTCAGAGGAACTTTCAACTTCTACAACTTTATCCTTCAGTTTCTTGTTTATTATAAATCCAACACCACTAGTTCTGCCAGTATCTGCCCCACGATAGTAACAGAGATGCCCACTTTTCAGTTCAATGAGATCTTCTCCTTTTCTCCTTACCTCACTTAGCCCGACGATGTCCCACTTGATCCTTTGTAGTTCCTCTTCCAATTCAAGAAGCCTTGAATAAGAAGATAGGGAGCGTCCGTTATATGTAGCCAAGGTCAGCATCAGATGGCAGCCTAGTCCGGTCCTCCGGGGATTCTTAGCACCCTCTGCCTTCATGTCGCACTGGCCGCTCGCTGCCATGGCCAGGTACATTCCAGCTGCCGGAGACTGAGGGCCAAGATTTAAGTTGTGGAGTCATTTTGGAGGGGTTTTTCCATAACTCACCACGCTGGCCAAGCGGGTTGGTGAGTGTGGGATAGCATTTCCTCTGATCCCGATGGTATAGTTATACCGCTATTTGCGGTCGTCAGAGCCTCTTTAGTGGGAACAGGATGCACCACGAGAAGGCGGGGTTGACATTTGTCAAGGAGAGGCTGTGATGTTACGCATCACCTGACCTTACATCCCTATATATATATATATATATATATATATATATGGGATGTAAGGTCAGGTGATGCGTAACATCACAGCCTCTCCTTGACAAATGTCAACCCCGCCTTCTCGTGGTGCATCCTGTTCCCACTAAAGGGGCTCTGACGACCGCAAATAGCGGTATAACTATACCATCGGGATCAGAAGAAATGCTATCCCACACTCACCAACCCGCTTGGCCAGCGTGGTGAGTTATGGCCAAACACCTCCAAAATGACTCTACAACTTAAATCTTGGCCCTCAGTCTCCGGCAGCTGGAATGTACCTGGCCATGGCAGCGAGCGGCCAGTGCGACATGAAGGCAGAGGGTGCTAAGAATCCCCGGAGGACCGGACTAGGCTGCCATCTGATGCTGACCTTGGCTACATATAACGGACGCTCCCTATCTTCTTATTCAAGGCTTCTTGAATTGGAAGAGGAACTACAAAGGATCAAGTGGGACATTGTCGGGCTAAGTGAGGTAAGGAGAAAAGGAGAAGATCTCATTGAACTGAAAAGTGGACATCTCTTCTATTATCGTGGGACAGATACTGGCAGAACTAGTGGTGTTGGATTTATAATAAACAAGAAACTGAAGGATAAAGTGGTAGAAGTTGAAAGTTCCTCTGACAGAGCTGCACGACTCGTTATCCAACTATCGAGAAGATACCAGGCTCAGATTATTCAAACTTATGCACCCACCACAAGTCATCCTGAAGAAGAAATTGAAGAATTTTATGAGGAAATTCGTCATCTAAATAATAAAGGTAAGCAGCACTTGAAGATAATTATGGGAGATTTCAATGCAAAAATAGGGCACCGGCAACAGAATGAAACTTCAGTAGGTAAATTCGGTCACGGCAACAGAAACCAGCGTGGAAATACTCTCGTTGAGTTTGCAGAGGCAGAAGGATTTTTCATCTTGAATTCCTTTTTCAAGAAAAAGCCACACAGGAAATGGACATGGAGACATCCAATTGGGACGACAAGTGAAATTGATTTTATTATGTGTAACAAAAAATTCGTCATCGAAGACTGCAGTGTGCTGAACAAGTTCAACACAGGTAGTGACCATAGATTGGTGAGATGTAAGATGCACCTCAACACTAAACTGGAACGTGGCAAGCTCATAAGACAAACAGAATGTATTGACATAACCAACCTTAAAAAACACCATAATACTTTCAAGTTGGAACTGAAGAACAGATTCTCTGCTTTAGAAGGCCTAACATCGGAAGAAGTGGATATTTCGGAAGTTAACAGAAAAGTAACCAAAGCTCTTATGGAAACAGCAACAAAATTAGCTGGGTCTAAGAACAAGTTGCATGTAAACAAATTATCAGGAAAAACCAAAATGTTGATGCAAAAAAGAAGAGAGATGAGGACAACTAAAGAAGATGTGACTTCGAAAGTGGAATATATAGAGCTATGCAAGACAGCACGAAAAAGTATCACTGAAGACGTAAGGAAATTCAACTGTGAGCTAGTGAGGAAAGCAATTGAAAACAACCAAAGCCTAAAGATAGCAAAGGGACATCTCAGTAAGGGAAGAAAACAGATTATGGCTCTGAGAAAAGAAGATGGTTCTATAACAAGAAATAGAGGCGAAATTTTGACAAGAGTGAAAGATTTCTACTCCAAATTATATGAAAGGGATGATTCATGTACTCCAGACATCATGAAAGGTACCAGAGTTTTTCCAGTCCTCCCAGCAGAAGTTGCAAATGCAATCAAGAACATGAAGCGGGGGAAAGCTCCAGGAGAAGATGGAATTACTATAGACATCATACAAGAAGCAAGTGGAGAAATTGAAACAGTACTCGCCCAAATTTTCAGTCGATGCCTTAATGAAGGGAAGATTCCTGAGGATTGGAACAATGCTACAATGATCCTGCTACATAAAAAGGTGACATTGAGGATCTCAGGAACTACAGACCTATCAGCCTCCTATCAGTGGTTTATAAAATCTTCACTAAAGTTCTTTCACACCGCTTGAAGGTAACACTGGACATGGCTCAACCGAGAGAACAAGCTTTATTCAGGAGTGGCTACAGCACAATAGATCATATCCACGTACTGAGAGAACTAATTGAAAGAGCGAGGGAATATGAACTTCCATTGTGCATGGCTTTTATCGATTATGAAAAAGCCTTTGATTCGGTGAAACCATCAGCAGTTACCACGGCTCTGAAATCCTGCGGTATTGAAGATGCATACATTAATATTATTAATAACATCTATGAAAATGCAAGTGCAAAGATTCGGCTGTTTGAAAATACAACACACATAAAAATTGGAAAGGGAGTGAGACAAGGTGACACCATATCTCCGAAGCTCTTTAATGCCACATTGGAAAATGTCTTTCAATCACTGAACTGGGAAAACAAAGGGATAAAGATTAATGGAGATTATCTAACCCACCTTCGTTTTGCTGATGACGTAGTCATTTTTGCAACTACCCCATCAGAGCTGCAGAGTATGATCCAGGAACTTGCTAACAAGAGTAAAGAAGTGGGATTAAAAATGAACTTTCAGAAGACAAAAGTGATGTTCAATGCTTTTACAAGAAATGAAGATTTATCGATTGATGGAGAAAAACTGGAGATAACAGATACGTATGTTTATCTTGGACAGCAGATATCAAGTGAGGGTCACATTGATGAAGAAATTAATCGGCGTACAAAACTTGCCTATAGAGCTTTTGGAAGAAACAGCATAATTTTCAAGAGCAATATGCCATTATGTCTTAAAAGAAAAGTGTTTGATCAATGCATCCTTCCAGTGCTTACGTATGGTGCAGAGACGTGGACCTTAACTAAAAGAGACATACAAAGGCTGCAGACAACTCAAAGAGGCATGGAGAGGTGCATGCTTGGTATAACCAGGAGAGATAAGAAGAGGAACTCGTGGATCCGAAAAATGACGAGAGTGGAAGACATCATGATCAGAGTTAAATCCCTGAAATGGCAATGGGCTGGACATACTGCCAGAAGGACAGACCATAGATGGACAGCCGAAATTTTAGATTGGATTCCAAGGGACAGGAAAAGACCCAGAAAAAGACCACATGGGAGATGGGTGGATGAAATTCGTAAATATGCGGGAGTGACATGGAGGAGACTGGCACAAGACAGACCGTTGTGGAGGAAACTTGGGGAGACCTTCGTCCAGCAGTGGATTGATAATGGTTGACAATGATGATGATGATGATATATATATATATCTATATATATATTCATATACAAATCAAAGTGGGAAAATGGGAAAATGTGAGTGTTTTTGTCCGCGAATTGTTTGACCACTTCTAAATGACCTAGGGATCTGGAAATTGACGTTCTGATAGGTCTTATGATCCGGATACCTGGAAAAGTCTGAAAAAATCTTCAAAATGTCGGCTTTGAAATATTGTCTGCTTGAATTTTTCTACCACTTTGAGAACCAAACAATTCAAAGGGTGGCTTAGCTTTACTGGTCAAAATGCTGATAGGTTTAAAGAACATTATGCCAGAAACTGAAATGCTTTTACAACTCCATGAAAATCTAAAATTAAGGGGCGCTAAAGCCTACTACCCTTTTACGTCAAACCGTATGTAATGACGTCACAACCCTGTTCCATGTTGCAAAACAGTTACGGATTTTAAATTGCGTTTCTTTCCCTTAGTTACATTTCCTTTTTAATTTCATGTTCAAAAAATGATTTTATAGATTCACTGTTCGGAGAACGGGCATGACTGCTAGCATGCACTGTAGTTCCAAAAGTCATGGGATTTGGCAGTTTGCAAACTTTCGACTGGTGCTGCCGTCGTATAAAGGCTTCGACGCACGCCACGATTTTTATCAGTTGCGAGGTGTACTCCTGTGAGTAAGGTTGAACAACCGCCAGTAGGGTTATGGCCAGCCGACGTGATTCATGGGAGTTTGAACCAGGAATGGTAGTGGGAGACAGACAGAAGGGACATTCAATTTCCGAAATTGTGCGAACAATCAACATTCTTCGATACACGGCGTCACGTGCGTACCGAGAATACCTCATGGAAGGCATTACCACCCACCGTGGACAGTGCGTTGGCCGCCCACGGGTGCTGAATGACCGTGATCAGCGGGGTCTGACTAGGATTGTCCATGCCAACAGACAAGCAACACTGGCCCAAGTAACAAACAAATTCAATGCAGGAGATACCAGAGACATATCCATCAGGTCAGTACAGCGTAATTTAGCGCCCAAGAGGTATGGGAGCAGAAAATCTACCAGAGTGCCTTTGTTAATACCACAACGGTAATTGAACACTGGAAGAGTGGCAACATGTGGCGTGTTCCAATGAGTTACGCTACCAGTTGCTATGAGCTGATGGTAGGGTTCGGGTGTGGAACATACTCCTTGAGGCCATATATCCAAGCTGTCAACAGGGCGATGTGCAAGCTGGTGGTGGTTCCATACGTATGTGGGGTGTCTTTACGTGGCACGGTTTGTTTCGTCTGGTCCTCGTAAACACGTCATTAACAGGTAATCCCTTTGTTGATCTCATATGTAACCATTTGCAGCTCTCCATGGACTTCATGTGCCCCAACAACGAAAGGATCTTCCAGGCAGACAACGCACCATGTCATTTTAAGTTGTCCAAAATTGGTACGAGGAGCATTCTTGACAGTTCCGACGGATGGTGTGGTCATAACGTTTGCCCGACATGAACCCAATAGAACAGTTATGGGACGTGGTGGAAAGGCCCATTCGAACCCAAGATCCTGCACCTACAAATACCACGGAACTGTGGGCGGCTGTTCAGACTCAGTGGCTCAACAACTCTCCAGAAGTCTTCCGGCCACTTGTGGAATCGAAGCCATGTCGAGTTGCTGCACTTCGCCAGGCTAGAGGAGGTCCTACACGATACTAGATACGTATCCCATGGGTTTTAGCACATCGGTGTATATAATCTATATTGACAAAAGTCACCGGACACCTGAAAGAGAAACACAACATAGCATTTATTGACATACATTACTACAGTGTCGGTCCATCTTTGGCCTTAATGCATGCACTGACCCTTCGAGACATGCTTTCGACAAGGTTTTGGAACACAGCGACAGGTATGCGCTTCCATTCAGTACACAATGCTGCCGTAAACTGTTGCTTAGTATTAGGCCTTGGTTCCAAACTTCTTATGCGGCGCTCTAATTCATCCCATAGGTGCTCTATGGAATTATGATCAAGGCTCTGTGCTGGCCAGTCCACACACGATATGGAATTATCGTCAAACCACGCCATAACAGCCCTTGCTTTAGGACTCGGTGCATTATACTGCTGGTACAATCAAGGCTCGGTTCCATACTATTGCCACAGATTTGGTAGGGCATAATTGTCCAGAATATCTAGGTAGACGTGCTAGTTAACAGGTTTGCCACGATAACCAATGGACCGGGACCATACCACGAAAAACACCCACACACAAGTACACTGCCAGCTTCAAACTTCACCTTAGGAAGAGTACATTGTGGTAAATAGCGTTCCCCCGGTTGCCGCCATACCCACACACGGCTATCAGACTGATGGATCGTGTATCTGGATTGATCCCTTCATAAGACCCGTTTCCATTTATCTACGGTCCATAATAAATGTTCTTTATACCATGCTGAACGGCGAGGGGCATTCCGAGTGGAGATGAAAGGTTTATCAGCTGCCGCACGATCACGGTAATCCATGAAATAAAGTTCTCTGCGAATCGTAGGTGTACATACCGCGGTTCCAGCATTTTTACTCATTTGTGTACTAAGGTCTAGTGCAGGTCTCCGTCAATTAGCTGTAACGACTCTCCTGAAGCTTCGACGTCCTCTATCACTGAATTTTTTTGGTCTGCCGGTTTTTTGCTCCTTCAGGCACGCCATGTGTCTTCTACGTATTCAGTAGACCCAAAACAGTTGACTTGGGTATGTTTAAACGGCTTTTGGTTTCTCATATGTACAACCCACTAATATAACGCCCAACAATCTTTCCTTTCTCAAACTCAGTTCTGTCCCAACGCGACATTTTCACTCAACCTCAGAGAGCGATATGATCGCGGTGAGCTGTAGGCTTGTTTTTATACCGTTTCCAGCTGCACCGCGCATCTTAATAACACAGTGGATCCGTTCATTTGCTTTTGAAGGGGTGTCCGGTGACTTTCGTTTATATAGTGTGTATCAAATTTATAAAGTGCCGGCAAAACCCTTCACAATGTAAAAAACCAGAAAAGAGTAAAATAAATCACAATTTAAACCAAATATATAGCGTACACGAGCACAAAATAACTAACCAAATACCATGAAAAACACAGAGGGAATAGAGCGAAATAATGCAGATAATATGCTTATCTGAACCGTGTGAAGCTGCATGTCTAGAACAGCCTACTACCTTTAAAATTAACAATTATCCGGTGTATAGGCAAGACAAAAGTACGAAAGATGATGCTATTTTAATTACCATTAAAAAATCTTGACAAGAATGAATATCCGTGCAAAGAAATGGAAGGAATGAAAGCTCACTCTGTTACTGCATTAGGTGTGCAAATAAATTGTAAAGCGTTCTTTGTGTGACGTATACCGCTAATTTACATATCCGACATTTCCCCGCGATGTTGGGAAGTGACCGTAACTGGCCCAGAGTATAAAATGTGACACAGAAGTTTCCAAATAGTCAAACGCACTTGCCCATCGGTAGGCGAAAGATGGCAGGCGATACTGCATTTATTCGACATTGCATTCGTTACGAATTCCATCAAGAAAAAGTGCTGGAAAAGCATGTGCATCGATCTGTTCTGTTGTGGGAGAGAATATTGCATCGAAAAGCACGTGTGAGTTTTGGTTTTGACGTTTTAAAGCAGCTGATTTTGATGTTAGCGATCGAGAACGTAGCAGCGCCCCGCAAAAGGTTGCACATGAGGAACTTCAAGTATTGCTGGATGAAGATGAAGATTCGTCTCAAGCGCAAAAAGAACTAGCCGAACAACTGGGGGTAACTCAACAAACCATTTCCAATCTTTCACGCGCAATGGGAAAGATTCAGAAGGAAAAGATTTCCTTTAATTCGGAGCTGAGCCAGAGGAACAAGGATTAGCGTTCCATGAAGTGTTTGAACCTGTTGCATAAACACCACAGAAAGTATTTCCTGTAGAAAATCGTTACGGGTGATGAAAAGTGGAAATGGTACGACAATCCCAAATGCAAAAAACACTGGGTACACCCCGGTGAAGCAAAGACTTCGACACCGAAACGCAATATTCACTCCAAAAAGTTCGGCTGTGCATCTGGTGGGATATGAAGGATGTGCTCCATTATGAACTATTGCAACAGGGTCAAACTGTTACTGCTCATCGCTACAAGCAACAGTTACTGTGACTGAACCAGGAAATCTGTCGGAAATGTCCATTCACAGGCAAAGGATTGCGTTCCGTGAAATTACTGCATGGCTCCATTTCGGAAAATCGGTCAAGGAAACGTTATTGACGCTTGGTTGGGAAGCTGTGGAGCACCCTCTGTACGGTTCCGGACATGTGACGAAGTGCAAAAATAGGTTGACGACTTCATCGCGTCACACGGCGAAGTATTCTTCATGAGTGGTATCCGTGAGCTGCCCTACCGATGGCAGAAGGTGATATATAATGACGGCGCATATTTTGATTCTTAAAGGTAATGTTGGTTTCTCTCAAATTAAATGTTGCCTTGCCTTAAAACGCTTTAAAACTTATTTGTACTCCTAATAAAAACTAAAATAGGGCTTATTAAATTCATAGCAATTGTAACCATCTCTTCCACACCATCATTAAAGAAAATCTAGACATGTTATTTAAGGAAAATATCAGCACTGTTAATGTGGGTGATTTCAATAGTAAACACCGTTACTGGTACTGTTACAGGCAAAGAAAAGGGGAACGACTATCTTCAAATATATGCCAGAAAAAGTATGGGGCACCCGCAGAACCCACCCACATGGTTCAGAACGTAACATGCGATGTATTTAATTTTGCCTTAATCAAAAATTACAAAATGCTACTTTGACCTCTTTACTGGACGTCCCTTAACTCGGATCACAATGTGGTACTACTTAACCCATATTCTGATAAAACAGTTACGGTACCACCCGGAATAGTTACCAACTGATAGCATTTTGAAGGAAAAATTACTCAAACTGCACCACCCGAAGTAAGAGACTGCAATAGCTACGATGATTGTACCGAAAGTAATGCAAAAGTGGGCATAACGTTTTTATTAACTGACAGCGGTTGTCCAAATTGTACATGTTAGTGTAGTAACGTTTCCTCTATAGCAACTTTTCTTCATTGCAAGTAAATAATGGATTCAGGGCAGAAGCAACGTGCCATCATTGAGCTTTTGACAAAGGAAAGGTGCAGGCTGCCCGACATCCACAAAAGACTACAGAATGCTTAAGGGGATGACACCATTGACAAGAGCAATGTGCACAGATGGATGAAGAAGTTTAAAGAAGGGGAAACCAGCATTGAAGACAAACTGCGCAGTGGGAGACCGTCATCTGCGACGACTCACACGAAACATCAGCGAGTGGAGGATTTGACTCCCGCGGAGAGACGAGTCACAATCCGTGAGCTTGCTGCACAACTGGACTTTGGTCACAAAGCCATACAGAAGATCGTTGAAGTTTTAGTGCATTGAAAAGTGTGTGCAAATTGGATACTTCGGTAGTTGACCCTCGATTTGAAGGAGAGAAAGGTGGAAGTCTGCTCTGATCTACAGGAAACGTTTGAAGCTATTGAAGACACGTTTTTGTTTTTGATATGGTGACAGGGAATGAAACGTGAGCGTATCTTTACGACCCGGAAACGAAGAATCAATCCATGGAATGGCGTCACACTCTTCACCAAGGCCTAAGAAGTTGTAGAGCCAGCGATCAGCACAAAAAGTCATGGTGACTGTTTTGATGACAGGGATGTCTTTCTCCATGATTTTATGGAACGTGGACTTACTGTGACCAGAAAGCGGTGCATTGAGGCATTCAAGAAGCTTAGCCAGCCACAAGGAGGAAGATACAGAAAAAGAGTGTGAAAGGGATCCACATTCACCATGACAATGCGAGACCACACGCATATTTGGCAACATATCAGGCGATCAGAAAATTAGGCTGGTCGGTGGTCCCCTATCCAATGTACAGCCCAGATTTGGCGCCCTCCAACCCCACCTGTTCGGTCCATCGACGGACAGTCTCCGTGGATAACGATTCGATGACACATGCGATGTAAAAGTGGCTGTGAAGAAGTCGATATAACAGGCTATACCTGAATTTTTAAAGAGGATTCGAGGGTTGGGTTCAATGATGACTCAAATGCATCATTTGTGATGAATACTATGTTGAGTAGTACCTTTGTATAGAGAAAGAGTTACTTTACCAACATGTACAATTTGAACGACCTCTGTCAGTTAATAAAAAGTTATGCCCGCTTTTGCATTACTTTCGGTACAACCCTCGTATTATTCTCTGAATGATAAATTCAGAAAATACATTCAGAAATTCGAAAACGAGTCTTGGAGAGATGTCCTGGAAAGAGCCCATATTGTCTATTCAGAAAATCCTGATAAGAAAAATAAAATTACCTTATGAGACCTCACCAAATCACTGCAAAATAAAAACACTTATCTAGCCTCTCCGCTTAAAACATCTGACGGAACTCTAGCCAGAAATAGTGAAAAAAAACCCCAGGAATATTTGGATATTCTCTTGAAAAACAGTTTATTCTTAATAATATACCTGACACAGAAGAAGGCATTGAAACGAAAATAACAATGAAAACTATTTAAAGCGTGAAAATGACCATGACAATTACAGATAACCGAGTACTGGTACTCATCTTTATGTAGAATTCATTGGCAATAGAAAACCCAAACCCAAGAATAATAATAAAAACAAATAATAAGACCTGGAAAAGCAGAAATAGATGGGCAAAATAGTGACAAAAAACCACAAGGGCCCTTTTAAAGGACACTTCCAACTTACAGACCTCAGAAAAAATAAGTGAAAAAAAACAAAACAATGGCCCCCTTAAGAGCCATAACTACGCTGTGCTTGGTTTTGGAAACACACTTTCAATTAAAGTGGAAGAGCCGGCAGAAATACTTTTACTGCCTAAACCTAAAAAGATTTAGCTTTACATGAAAATCATAGGCCAATTTCTATTTTGCCAACGATGGGAAAAATTTTAGAAAAAAATAATTCTTGTCAGAATACAGCAATGTGGCGAAGAATTTCTTATAATACCCCATGTACATGGATGCTTGAGAGATGAGCCCTCAACTTTAAATCAGCTTATTTTCGCACAAGGAGAGCAACGTTGTTAAAAAATTACCGGGGCCCTTTACACGGTATCCTGAGGGTAAACCTTTATTATTTCGGGGTTTCTTTTCGATGCTTTATTTTTCTGGCTCCCCCTTTCCCTGGTCCTTTGTCCCTTTTCCTGCCGCTGGGTGCTCATGGATGTGAGCAACAGGTAAGTATGTAGGGTAGCTTACAACTTAACCATCTTAACGGGCAACAATTACTTCTAAAGCTCTGTTTTCGGACTTTGCTTTATGATCTTTCCTATCAGGGCACCCTGTTCCCAGCCTCTATTTTTCTATTTTTCAGTCCTTGCAAGAGACGCAGCGCGTTACAGTAAGACGGACTCTGAACCTATGTGAGGATTTCATCGTTTCGTTTCAAAAGAAAGTACGGCCCTTTTTAGAGCTAATAAGTGAAAAACGGAGGAGTTTTTTTGCGTAGTTTCTTCGAGGTGCTTTGTTTTTTTCCTTTTTGTGCTCCTCATTTCCTTGGTCATTTCCTTTCCCGCTTTCTGCTCGTGTTTTTTGGGAATGCAAACATGCATTGTATGTAGGGCAGCTTACAACTTCACCATCTTAACAGGAAGCCGTATGCTCTTAAATCTATTTTTTTCGGAACTTTATCTTTTATTTTTTCATATCACGGCAACCTGTTCCCGCTTCTGTTTTTTCAGACTTTCCAAGAGATTCAGCAAGTTGCAGAGAGAAATAGGTTTTCGTCATCGTCGTCGGATTACGGATATCTTATCATGGAATAGTATTCTAATTAAAAGCTATCTGAAATGCAGAGACAATTTTGTGCTGAAAATAAATTTTGTTTGTGCGTGTGTGTGTGTTTGTAAAAGCCAGGAATAAACCAAATCCTTTAGTAAGGGAGGTCCTTAATTAAGATATGTATCAAGCACCCTGAAAATTGCAAAATACCTAAGCATAATCAGGAAACTAACTATACCAGAAAAAAAAAATATATTGTGACATCGTAACCCGGCACTCCTATTTATTTCACCTGTCTACTTGGGTGGGCAGAACTTTTTTTTTTCAAGATAGCCATTCTAATAGCGTGGAAAAGGTGCCAACAGGGATGAATAAAAATGGTATAAAATATTTTCTCGATTGGATAATAACTTCTGCCCCGCATCACACCTGAAATTTCGGAATTTGGGTTAAATTTCGCACTGAAAAGTGCGATATTGTTATGGTAAAAACGCTACTTTCCGATATCGCTATTTTAATGGTGCGGAAAGGGTGATCAATGTGATCAATAAAAATGCTGTAAAAATTTTTTTCAATTGGATAATATCTTCTGCCACCGCATCGTACTTGAATTTTCGCAAATTCTGTTAAAAAGTGCACTTTTTCATATTTTATGAAAATAACTCAAAGACGCGAAAAATATTTTCCAAACAGTGTTTATTGCTGTACAAAAGAAAGATGAAAATGGTCGAACATTATGTGTGTGGGGAGATGGGGGTGGGGAGATGGGGGCGGGGGGCTTTTGCCAAACTGCCCATACGGCAACCACCTGCGCGGAGGGAAGGGGTTTTCATGTACGCGCGCTCTTTCACTCCTCCGCATTGTCACATGGTGCTGTCGGCGAGCGCTTTGGCTGGATTTGCATGCTAACAAGTACACAAGAACAGCAAAGGTGTAACACTTATCCCTTATTGAGGAGCCGGGCTCAGACTATATCACCCCTTTGCGTTCACCATGGGGTACCGCTTTACAGATTTCCAAGACCATTACTGAATATTTCGAAGGGATCACGGGAGACCTTTCTCAACTTCTTGTAATTGGCTCTAACGGCAAACCCATTAACACTGGCTGGAAAGGTGGTGTTATTCAGTGCTTGGACTTGAAGCTTGGAAGCTTGGAATGAACTACCTCTGAGGCATCTTTTTGAAGCATTGGATGGGCCAACCACCTGTCCAGGATCCTATTTGAATACCATTGGAAAGGCGCGCCTTACAAGTGAAACCTGGTCTGTGACTGATTTTGAAATCACTGACTGTGACTAACCAGCTATTGTTGCCCTTGACTTGAGTAAGGACCAAAAATACTTACTTGAAATATCTCAAGTGTTCCAAATCGGTAATTGTTCCTATGACTTGGCGAAGCGCGATCCTGGGCCACTATCACATTGACGCTGGCTGACTACAGTGAACAGAGTACTAAGACTATATGTTAGTTATCCAGCTCCTTCCTTGGAACTGAAACACATTGTTGAGTTTGTAACGTAAGTTTACACTCCGAACTGGTTTGATATAAAATCTAAACACTCGCTGAAAGATGGTGCTAAACATGTGTGGAAGGCGATTTCTAGATTTACATCACGACCTCAAGGACGTTGTTGACAAGGTAATTTCTCGAAATGCATTCTTCGCACATCCGGAGAACGTCTTGCTGAGTATGCTGACGGATGAAAGATAGCACATCATATAACTTGCTGCACGACGCATAATTAAGTCAAGAGGGTTACCTTCCAATGTAATGGCAGTGCGTGCATTTCGCCCACCACAGCTACACATTGAAGCTGATGACTATACGAATATGACTGATTGGTCATTCACTACTATTACTTTTCCTCCAATCCTGGGTGATGTATCCACTCACGTATTCTGTTCCATTGTGAGTGATAAGACCAACGCGGACTGGGACTTCGTTCACTTCCCATATCATACACAGGCAGTCTAACGGTGTGTGAAGTTAGTGACAGAAGCATCAGCCAAAGTTTATGGATCTCAAAATAAAGACGGATCCATTAAAACCACGTTTTTCTCACGTTCAGTTATGCCTGAATTCAACTATAAGGCTGATTTCAAGCCTCATCCTGCTGGTCATCTGTAAGTGTAAGTAGTTACCAGTGTTCGTCTACATAAAGACTGTTAGGGGTGCAAAATATTTTCATGTTTTGTACAATACAGTACTGTTTGGACCATATTTTTCACATGTTTGTGTTATTTCTATAACATACGAAAAAGTGCACTTTTTAACTAAATTTGCGAAAATTCAAGTACGATGCGGGGGCAGAAGATATTATCCAATCGAAATAATATTTTACATCATTTTTATTAATCTCACTGAGCACCCTTTCCGCACTAATAAAATAGCGATCTCGGAAAATAACCTTTTTACTATAACAGGTAAAAAGTGCCAAATTTTATCAAAATTTCGCAATTTGAAGTGCGATGCGGGGGCAGAAGATATGAATATATTATCCAATCGAGAAAATATTTTGCACCATTTGTATCCATATTTTACACCATTTTTATTGATCCATATTTTACACTATTTTTATTGATCCATATTTTACACCATTTTTATTGATCCATATGTTACACCATTTTTATGTATCTCTTTCCCCATTATTAGAATAGCTATCTCGAAAAAAAAATGTTTTTCGGCCCAGCCTACTGTCTACCTTGTCCTATCGTGACCCTCTAAATAATTTCATGCTTAACCTGACCGGAGATTTCGAACTTTGTGAACTAGTCAGCTTTAGGTTCTAAACCTTGCAGTTTGGGGTTAACTCGTACGTAAAAATGAATCGTCTCTTCTAGTAGCTCCGGTTCGGTACACGTGCGTTCGTACGTCTGGAGTATAAAACTCGGTTCAGAGTCGTGGTTCACCTGGGTGCATTGGTGAAAATAAATCCAATGTGTAATGCCCTTGACTGAGAATAAGTGCGAAATAAGAAATGTTATTTTCGGTTTCCTTTTTCCTGTTTCGTGTACGTTCTTTGCGATATGTTCTTATTTCGTTTCAAGTTGCTGCCTTGCCGGGATCTTTTTCCTTCGTCTCGAGTCTTTCTTGAGTATCGCATAGAAATGATGCCAGTAATAGTACTGGTACGTATGCAGGTTAATTTATAAGTTGCAATCTTAACAGAGGAAACCGCATACCCTGTGACATATATCTCTTTTAAACTTTCTTTTAAATTTCTTTCTTCTATACAAATTATGTTACTTCTTAGCTACATTCTCTTTCCGAACGGCGCATCGGAAACTCCAAGTCTCTTCGTAAGATTTGACATCTGAAAGCCATTCAACAGCTAAATAAGAAACGTATGTTCTTACAGAGAAAGAGAGTCGATGATTAGAACACGAGATGCGAATATAAAGAACGTTAATTGTTATTCGATGATATGTAATATCTTATTAGTTGTTAGTGCTGTTACACGACGAGCTGTGTATCGACAACTGACGATGGCCAAGAAAGAAGATTAAAGTTTTAATCTGTTTCTCACCCGAAATAACCTTTTCCGTTAGTATATTGATAGCTTTAGTATTTAATATTTATTTAATACTAAAGCCATGACTACACTATAAAAATTTTATATGGGATCAATGCGCCCCGATGTTAAAATAGAAACAGTAATGAAAAGATAGATTTGCAGAAGAATATTTATTTGGAATTCAAGTGACTGTTTTTACAGCAAAATTCATGATAACAAACGAACAGCATTGAAACAATACAAGTACCAGTATAACTTCTGCAACTCTAATTTTTCATTACTTTTTTTTTACTTTCCTTATCAGGGCACCCTGAATCCATATCTAACTTTTATATATTTCCTCCTCACAAAAGGATCATTGAGGGTTAGCTACCCAGGGACTGAACCTTGTTCAGGGTCCTTCGATTCGATTCACTGGTGCAAATCATACAAAATCAGGTTGTTCTTGAAGATTACAGACACCAATTTGCTAAATGCTTCGGCAGAAGGATAAGCGTGCAAAAAACAAGATGCCATCGTTTCACAAATATTCTGCTAAGTTTCTGTTGAATCCCATGCGGACCGTAGATCTGATCACTCACCCACAAATACGTAATTTCATATTCCCATTTGCAACATATTTGGGATACTAAGACCGATCGAAAAAACTATTTTCTAACCTGACACCCATCCCTACGGAAAATATTTTGCCAATATTTCGTGCTCAGAACGACCCACATTTCCCCCATTAGGCTACATAAATGTATATTTTAGATTTGTCTCTACTCTTCTAAACGTCCTATAACGTAATTGTCTTTCCGCTGTAACTTAGTCCTTACGTCAGTAATTACGTTATGTGTGCTAAAGTAAATGTCATATTAGAAGGTACTCATACGCATTACAAGAATACAAGAAAGAGGTCAATTGTAGTACGTACAAATACGTTTATTTTGCTTGCATGGTTTGTACTCCCCACTCACATGCGGTTTATTGGCGTACTCAATACAGTATCAGTAATTTAACATCCAATCGCAGTATAACAGCACGTCTATCATCAATAACATCAATCCCCCGTAAACAACCGCTGCATTACCTTTTGATCTATCGATCTTATCGGGCCACACATACGTCACCCTTGTTCCAACCTCAGTGTGTTGCCAACATCATTCTCGTTTGAGGGACAAGACATAACGTTAAGGTTTGAAAATGTCTAAGAGAACGAATTTACATAGAAACAGAAACTCAGAAGGAAAGTTAAAATAGAATATACGTTACAGTCCTACTTAAAAAAATCTTTTTTGCGGCAGATAGAGCTCGCAGAAGAAAATAATTTTCGTGTATTTGTTGATTTTTATATTTCATTGTCGTGTCGTTAGGACAGCGTAAGCACGTATTTCAGTTTTCGATAAATTTGCAGCGTTTTCTGCTCTTAAACGATGGCCTATGAATGGAGTATAAAACATATTAAGAAAATGTACTGTGATCTTGAAATTGAAAGAATCCATATACGAGTATATATGAGATGCTACTGTAGTACCCTTGCTCCATATCAGCATAAATGATTTTAACACATCAGTTGCTCCACACTATTACCGCTATTACCATCAATTTCCTATTTATGGACTTATAGTGAAAACATTTTAAATGGATAAGAAGGTGCATTAAAACTTTTAAGCCAGTGTTAAATAAAGTGTTGCACTCTGTATCTTTACTGTTCAGTTTCAATCAGTGAAAAACTCTTAACGGGAAATAGCATTAGTGTTAATATATTTACGATCTCATTACATTTTCCCAATGCTGCACTGAGATTCCCCGTATTTCTGAGCTCCCTCGGCTGGTGACGTAACGTTCTTATGTCATGGCCTCCTCTCCCTTCTAGTTGGCCTTGAACCGATGACCTCAAACTAGAGACAGGAAACTGCTTATACCTTCTAGAGTTGTTCAGCGTGGATATTACCCTTTAGCCACCCCACCCCACCCCTCGAACAAATGGTGCGCTGTTCTTCCTCTAAAATGTGTAAATTACCTTTATTTTTCTACAATTTATTTTAATTTTACACTGCTGGCCACCCAAAATGCAACATCAAGAAGGACACGAGACAGCAAAACCAGATTTACTGGACACATAACAACAGATACAAAGATGAAACGATTCAGCTTACAGGCCCGTGCGACTTGCGGAACACGCACACAGGTCCGGCAGCACAACACACTTCCACTACTTACACCTCGCCTTCTGTGCACCCTTCTCATAGTGCTTCTCGGTGGCGTGCCGGGCACATATAATTTGCATATGCCTTGCAATGCTAATCGTTTGAATATAATCTCGCGGGCGACGCATGCTGCGAATTTCAGGCCAATCGGATGATTCCTTCTTGCTGTTGCATTTTGGGTGGCCAGCAGTGTATTTTCTAAATATCATTTTCGAAAAGTTTGGATTTATGAAAGAGGATTCAAGACGCATGTTCATTACACTCAAGAATTCAGTGTCATCTATTCTGTTATGCTTTTCATGCACTTTCATTTTTCCATGAAAATTCCAAATAAATTCAGTAATTTTTAAGCTTTCGAAGTAAAATTTTTAGAACTACGAATTTTTATACTCTCATTGTCAATAAATCCGCGCACCAAGAAGGAGGCGTCGGATTGAAATTAGATTTTAATAGTGCGATGGTACATAAAAAGGATAGAAGTGATTAAAGCATCACAGCAGCAGGACGATGTCCCGCGAACATACGGTACACATTCCGGTCAGCGTTAGTAATGCGCCGGACCGCCTAGTGCTCGGATACATGCGGTGATACGTTCCGGCATGGAGTCAAATATACGCTGCACATTAATCTGAGAAAGATCGGCCTACACTTCTTGCAACTGACGCTCTAAATCACGAACACTGGAAAATGTAGAAAGCTGACGTCCGATCTGGTCCCACACGTGCTCGATGGGCAAGAGATCAGGGGATCTGGCAGGCCGCTGAAGCGACGAAGCATGACGTAGACAGTCCTGGGAAACCCGAGCCGCGTGCGGACGGGTGTTATCTTGTTTGAAAATAGCTTCGGGCCGCCCCGACAGGAGAGGCAGCACATGGGACCGCAGGATCTCCTGTACGTATCGCTGGGCTTTCAAAGTTCCTCGCATCACTGAGAGAGCAGTCCGGCTGCCATACGCGATGGTTCACCAGTCCATCACGCCTGCAATTCGGGGCATGTGCAGCAGTACAGTGAGGTTGATATTGTAGCGCTCACCTGCGGTCTTCCACACTTTGACGCGGTGGTCGTCCGTTCCCATACGGAAGCGAAATCCGTCGCTGAACATTATACGTCGCCAGTCTGTAGCATTATACGTTGCCAGTCTGTAGCATTATACGTTGCTCGCTGCTGACACCACTGCAATCGACGCCGACGATGATCAGGTGTTAATGACAGAAGACGTAAGGGCCGTCGAGAGTGTAGATTCGCCTCTGCTAGGTGTCTGGATATGGTTATGGCGGACACAGGAGTCACTTGTACAGCCGCCACATGTTTCTGGATATTGGAAAAGGACGTCGTTGTATCTGTGCGTGCCGCTCTAACGATCCCACGGTCCTCTCTGCTATTGGTGTGTCTGGGTCGTCCGGAACCAGTTCTCCGTGTCTGGGTGCCTTCTCTAGTCCATTGCTCCCAACATGATCGCACCGTACTATTCGACCGACCCAAATGGCACCCGATTCTGCACGTCGGCCACACTGCCTCTCCAATCCAGACGGCACGGCCTCGTTCAAACTCTGTTAGTTGCCCGGTACGCACATCTACGGTGGCTCCTCGGAATGTCTATCACTGAAAGATCTCGCCTGTCTCTTACCGTGCACTTTGGCTCGAAAGTGGAGTCCCCTGCGCGGAGCCTTCTAAGCCCCAAGGTTTGCGATTGTAGCGCCGGTCTTGGACGCGTGGGCATGCAGAATCTCACGAAACTTTAATCATTTGCATGTATGCCCTTCCCGGTAGCTATTCACCGAGTTCGCGTTAATCGCTCGTTTTTTTTCTTGGTGCGCGGATTTTAATGACAATAAGTGTATATACCTCTCAAATGGGCTTCCGTTTTATGGCATGTGTTTTAATGAATCTCGGAATTGGTTAAAATTTCTGCATCCCACACAAAAACGGGCTGTGGGTGATACTTCATCGGGAAACGACTCGGACCAAATGTTTTGAATTCAGATATAAGTTCAGCGCAGTTGTGTATAACTAATCGTTATAGTGTTGTTATACATGTGGATAAATCCACTAGCTGCTGATTGTATTGCATTTGAACGTTTTACTTTCGATATCATGAAATCAATTTTTAAAGAATTTTTGTATAGATTAGGTCAAGTTTTGTGCTTCATAGATTTACTGACTTAGTCGACACATACTAACAAGGGAAGCTATCGGACCTTCCGACGACAATCCTCGCGGAACGTTCTGTGGTGGAGAATCATGACACCAAAGTAACAGGTGTGAAGAACGGCATTTTGCAATCGCCCGCAACCCCTAGAACATGGCTTATAAAAGTGGGACACCCGCTTGTAATGTATGCAGCCATAAAGTGTCAAACAACATGTAAATGTGGGTGTCATGTGATTGGGTGATACTGCACATGCCTGGAAGGTGTCCTGCGTTGTGTACGTCAGTGACTGTTAAACGTGAGTAGTGTGAGACAGCGCACGGGCCCGTTCGTACGCATACAAATATTGTGTTTTGTGTTTTAAGAAAATAGCTTGTAACCCTCATGCTGTAGTACAGATACTGGTGAACGAGGTGACGCAGAAATACCAAGCAGACGACACGGCTCCAACGTACATCGACAGGCGAATTGCATGACCGTTGTATAGCATTTTGGAGCAACATGTCATTGGAGGAGCTGACATGTCATTGGAGGAGCTGACATGTCATTGGAGTAGCTGACATGTCATTGGAGGAGCTGACATGTCATTGGAGTAGCTGACATGTCATTGGAGGAGCTGACATGTCATTGGAGTAGCTAACATGTTTGAAGGACAGACACTGGCGTGATACTGGATGAAACGTCTGACACGTTATCTGAACATAGTGATACACCGGGTACTCCAGCACACAACGTGCCAAGCAGTTCGAGTTCCTATGGACCATCACCCCCTCCCAATGAAACGGAATGTCATTCACGAACAGTTTTCCGGACAAACCATGCACAGTGTCTATGACAATGTGAAGGTCGCAAAGGAAACTGTTGCAACAACTGCCCGTAAATACAAGATATCACCAGGAAAAGTGCGGCAAATAGTAACGGATGTTGAGAGTGGTGCTACGATAGAACACAAAACTGCACGCCTTCGCCAGCATATGTACACCAAATTCCAAGATGCGCGTAGCATGGGACTACCAATTCACTACTGACATTTAAAGACGTGGGCGAAGGAAGCAGCTAACGCGATAGGTATCCCGAATTTTAAAGCCAACTCATATTTCCTGCACACATTCAAACGCCGCTACAAAATCTCATCACGCGAGATCACGAGGTTCGTTGCCAGGCGGGATGTTGCCCTTAACACGGCCGTAAGGAACAGCGCATTAGAGTTTGTGTGAGATGTTACGGACTACATTACTGCCAATGCAATTGATGCCGACATGGTATTCAGTACAGACCAAACTCGATTTGAATACGAACTCACATCAAGCAGGACGCTATCAGTGACTGGGGAGGAGACAACTGAAGATGTTGTGCGATCCGTTGCATCGACTACCCACTCCTATACCATTCAGGTGCTTATGTCCATGTCAGGACGCCTTGTAAAAAACTGCACATCTGCTTTCAGGAAGAGGGTGGTAAGTTTGGCAAACGTGTTTCCGAAACAGTACGACCTAACCCACATCCAATAATAGAATCTGACTGCAGCACCAGTGGTAAGATGTCCATAGCTCTCGTTATGTCCTGGATGTGTAAGGTACTGTAACCACAGCTAACAGGACCTTCCCTTCTCTTACTGGATTCGTGGTCTGGTCAAACCGACACTAGTTTGCCAGCCAAAGCCTTCGGTGACAGGGACGTCAATTTGCACACAAACATCATACCACCGAAAGCCACCAAATACTGCCAGCCTCTTGGTGTGTATTTCTTTCGACAATACAAACTGTTTACACGACTCATGGAAGAGTACATACCTTCTGTTGAGGTGCATGTCGTCAAGCTGCATGACAGAATCTTCATTTTTAAGTTACATTCATTTATGTACAACCAGTTGTGTGCACCACAGTACCAACCTATGGTCACACTATGCGTGAAAGAAGTCTGTATACTTGCTACACGAAACGACTCTTCCGTTTCGTAATGTGTTGGACATCAATTTTGCTGTGCGTGACATGTGCAACGCCCCTTACTGTGATTCCAGTGCCGTCATTATCTGCTCGTGGTGCGAGATTCACCTTTGCTAGCAGCACTACCTTCTCTCAACACATTACTCTGGCGTAGAGTGAGGTATGTATATGATACTTGAAACTTAACGGTGTGGTACGTGGTCTCTCTCGACGACATTTAGGTGCCTCATATCTAAAAGGTAAATGTTGTTTGACACTTTATGGTTGCAGACATTTCAGACGGGCGTCCCACTTTTATAAGCCATGTTCTAGGGATTCCGAGCGATTGCAAAATGCCGTACTTCACACCTGTTACTTTGGTGTCATGCTTGTCTACCACATAATGTTGCGTGACGATTGTCGTCGGGAGGTCTGATAGCTTCCCTTGTAAGTTTAAGAACAAATCGCACATTATTACTTGTTTCCAAACAAAGCAGATGTCGATCGACAGGATATGGGAAAATATAGAGCATGGAATTACGTAAATGACTGCCATTTTTCTTTAGTAAATCGTTTGACAAAACGAAATTAAATGGCAGTAAAACCCAGACAAATCTGAGCCTGGCCATCGTTTTTTGGTTTTGAAACCTTAATCAGTTTGGAAGGTTACATCTTTGATTCCATGATATATTACAAAACATTTCCTTGCTATTAATCGTACATAAAGCAATGTGAACGTGCGGTCGCTATCTTGTCAGTTCTAAACTTAACAAGCCTATATCTCTTACGTTCTGGCGAAATAATATAATTATTATTCATCGCAGTTTTAGGTAATTTAAGAACACTTAGCATTACTTTTTCCAGCTGTGTTAGTAATTGGTGATGAAATTCTTCATCGTGTCCCACAAAGGGGTTCCGAAGCTTACCTTCGTTTCTGAAACTTGTTTCACATTTTCGTAAGCGATGAATACCGAGAAAAAGGCACCTTCAGCTCAGGTTTACAGGTTTAACCTAAAAACGTGAGCTGAAGGTGCCTTTTTGCTTCGTACGTTTGTTGCCTCTGAGGGACTAGAAATTAACTTTGTTGTTATTCAGATTCTTTTGTTCTGCGCTGAATAAGTTAGCCATCGCTTCGTGGTTTTACCAGGATTGTTTGAGCTTCATCTGATGGGCATTTAATATTTCAATGTATAGGGTGCATTTACCAGTTTGTTACTCCATTATGGCTCGTTCAGGGTTACGAACAATCATAGTATGCTGACAACCAGTAATTGTTTAATTTGCAGGAAAGTACAATTTGTTTTAATTAAAGGCGATTTGTCCAGAAACACCCAGCAATTAGGCTGCCGTTGTTCAATTTTTCCTTTGTTTTTGCAGGAAAATATAGTTAATTACTTCAACGTGGTATCTCAAGGAAAAATTGGGCGTTAGGCTGAATGTTATTAGTTGTTATGTTAGTAATAGGCTGCATGAGCTAGAAACACACTGATCGACATAAAAAATACCACACAATGAAAGAATGCACGAAAACGTACTACACGTAAGAAAAAGCAAGTGGGAAACAAGTTAGTTAATTTTTGTAGAATTACATGAATGCAATGGACGAGGAGACAGTATAATGAGGCCTGAGTAGTAGGCCATATGGCCGCCAACCTGGGTTCTACATTTGGCAGCACGGCGTGGCATCCGGATGATGTCCTGAGGTAATACTAATTCACAGATGATGTCTTGTGGTAATACTGATAATGCGTCGTCGATCTGCGTCCTCCATTTATCCACATTGCGACAGGGTCGTGCAGAAGCGTTCAATCTTCTATAGATGATGTTCTACACGATCTCTACTGGGAAACGCTTGAAGATTGCACTGGCAGGCCGCACCTGGACACCTAAAAGGCACTGTCTGCTGATGTTAGCAGTGTTCAGGTGGGCGTTATCATTTTGAAACTGGCATCAAGCATACCACGGAGATACGGCAAGAAAACAGGCTGCAGCAGCTTATCGACGTATCATTGTGCTATCATTGTACCCATTGTACGCATGTGCAGTGAAAAGCTGTTGAAACTGATAGCACCACAAACCATGACTCTTGTCTGAAAAGCTGTTGAAACTGACAGCGCCGCAAACCATGACTCTTGTCTGAAAAGCTTTTGAAACTGATAGCGCCCCAAACCATGACTCTTGTCTGAAAAGCTGTTGAAACTGATAGCGCCCCAAACCATGACTCTTGTCTGAAAAGCTGTTGAAACTGACAGCGCCCCAAACCATGACTCTTGTCTGGAAAGCTGTTGAAACTGACAGCACCCCAAACCATGACTTTTGTCTGGAAAGCTGTTGAAACTGACAGCACCCCAAACCATGACTTTTGTCTGAAAAGCTGTTGAAACTGACAGCGCCCCAAACCATGACTATTGTCTGAAAAGCTGTTGAAACTGATAGCGCCCCAAACCATGACTCTTGTCTGAAAAGCTGTATGGTGCTCACAGATGGCAGCAAGATCGGTCCGGTAACCACATCATCTTAAGACTCTCAATCGACGATCGCCGGCACTGAGATAAAAGAGAAACTCGACTCTGAATAGGACTTGGTTCCATTCGTCCAGCAACACATATTTGGTGCTGAACCACTGCAACCTTAGGCGATAATTGAGTACGCAATGTGCTGCGGCGAGTAGCAGTCGTCGTAATGGCTGGCGAGAGTGCAAACGCGCCTCAGGCTATCTGCGATTCACTGTGCGCGTCGATGGACGGATATTCCTAGCTAACTGTACACCTCGTCGAATGTTGTCTGCTGTGGATGGCTGCTAGGAATTGCAGTAGAATCGACGATCGATACTTTTAGTCGTCTTCCTCTTTGCGTCACCACCAATACGGCAACTCACGTTAACTTCCTCCAACGAATGCTGTAAGATTTGGCCGGCAGTTGTTGCATTCCGATGTGTTTGCTCCGCGACGTGATGCAAGGATCAACCACTTGTACGTTGCCCTATAGTGAAGCCTCTACCACAGGTTCATGTGATGTTAGGACTACAAATGACGTTTCCCAGACATTCTCACTGCCTTCAAGAGTTTTTTTTGTAGTCTGGTGGTGTAGTGCTCAAAGCTCTGGCTAATGAAATTTCGTCTGACATGGGTCCAGGTTCGAGTCCCGTGAGTCATGAATGTTGTGTTTGCTTAGAGCCCAATGAGTTGCTCATAGTGGTGGTTGAATTCCCAATCAAAAAACAAAAAAGTGTTTTTGCCACAGATACCATTCGCGTGCAGTGATCCACACGACCAGGCGAGGACAAACAGAGAGGACAACGCCGTGCCGTTTGGCCCTTTTATCTCATTTACCTATCACATGTTTGTCTCGAAACTACACTATCTACCAACAAGTAATTAAACACCTGAGATAGCAAAGGAAAACGAAGTTTATTCACCTTCAATAGTTGGTGGTGCCTAAGCGAGCGGCGATAACAGCTGCGACTCTCCGTTGAATACTCTCAACCAGGCGTTGAACGACGGCTAGCGGTATTTTCTTCTACTCGGCTTGAAGAAGACAGGTCAGTTCCTTCACCGATTTCGTACGGTGGGGGCACCCCTTAAGTCGACGCTCCAACTCGTCTCAGAGGCGCTTGATAGTGTTAAGGTCCGGGCTCTGCGCAGGCCAGTCCATTCGATTAACCCCATTGCCACCATACCAAGCCATGGTGGACCTCGCAACATGACAGGTGGCATTGTCATCCTGTAAGTAACATGGGTCCACCCCGTAAAACTGCCACAACGTAGGAGACGCATGGTCATCCAAAATGGTGCAGTAGGTCTCGGTGTTGAGACTACCAGGAATTGCGACCAAGGATTCCGTGCCATACCAGGAGAAACAACCCTATAGCATAATTCCACCGCCACCGAACTTAACAGTTGGCACAATGCATTCCGGTAGGAGGCGTTCTCCAAGCAGACGCCAAACCCAGACCGTGCCATACGAACGGTAGAGGGTGAACCTTGATTCGTCGCTCCAGAGAACCTGTTTCCACTGTTCAACGGTCCACTGTCGACGTTCTTTGCACCACGTTAGCCGAGCAGCGCTATTGGAATTGGTGATCAAAGGCCTGTGGGCGGCAGAGCGTCCATGATAACCGAGCAGATGGGCTTCCTAACTGATGGTATTCATCGAAAGAACACTCCCGAATGCCTGTTGAAACTCCTCGTGGATGTGGCCCATAGATTTGGTGCGGTTCTTCCGAATTTCTCTGGCCAGCACCCGTCGGTCTGTAACTCCCAATTTTGTGGGTCTGCCGGGTCGGGGCACATTCCGACAGTCACCTCTCATCTTCCATTTGCCAATCACGTAGGTCACTGTCGATTTTGCGTACTTCAACTCGCAGGATATGTCACGTATGGATCGGCCATTTCTGTGATACCCGACGATTACACCTTTCTCGAAATCAGAGAGCTCCGAACTGCGTGGCATCTTGCATGCGACTGGTTGCGTTGTTGTTTCCCACACGATATTTAACGGTGGCGGCCGTGACGTGTATCAGGACCGCAGATATCGTCGATTACAGGGGTGTCCAATTACTTGTTTTTAGATAGTGTACAATCATTTACATGACCCAACTGTTGACATATGTAGACGAATTTGCATGGCGCTCAGAGGAGTGCTTCCTTGTATGCCATTTCTTTTTGAACAGTGTACGTGCGTGGTTTCCCGAAGAACAATTTTTTCTTTAAATGCCGTCACTGTATTTTTTTTATTGTGTGTCTCAGGGACAATGGGAAGTACGAGTGATGATTAGAAATTCCCTTCCGTATACGGCGTACAGTTTGTTTTGTCTTCCTCGTTTGTTCCAATCCAAGGAGGAATTTGGCTGATCATCATTTAGCTTTGTCAGCGTCGTTAAGTCCTTTGCTGCTGATATGGAGATCTTCAACTTTGTCGCGGTCGTTGAGTCTTCAAAAAGTGTTTTTTTTTTCAGCAAAGTGATCATCCTCATTTTACTATTCTTCACTATACTCCGTAAGGACAAAGGAAAGTTTATTTGTTGCGACGTATTTGCATTCATTTTTTTACATGGAAAATTCCTCATTAGTTCATACATTAAAGAAGATCATGTATGTAATACATCACTTAATTATTTCGCTGGAATGCTCAAGTCGGTAATAATTTTCTGTATCAATTTGCATAATAAATGATAAAATATGAAAAATGAAAATTCCGGCGAAACAAGGTCTGATGCGATGCCAACAGAGACGGACAGAAACAAATGTTAAACATTGCAGCACCTCGGATATGTGAAAAGATCGAAATTTTCCATTAAAAAGCGGAGGTATTTGGCGTCCTTTGAGTTCGAAAGTATTTCATTTAAGGCCATTAATCAAACATTTCCGATACTAATTAGGACGCAGGGCTTTATTAATGAGGCGGCTCGAAAAATGCTCCAACCGAAAAAACCGTTTGCTATTTTTTTCTTTTGGCTGCATCATTTTTTGCTTCAACCTTTCTTTAATACTCCATGAATCTCGTTTAATTATAACAGAGTTTTTCAAATAGTGAAGACACGAAGACCATGGCTGTAAGTAAAACAAGGTAGTAATTAGATAAAAACACAAATTAGTTTCAAAATGTTCTGTGAACAGCGAATGCATTGGGAATGGTCATTTTAAGGTTTATTTGTATAAATATTCAATTTTTCAGAAGACGTAAACCAAAAAAATTCTTCTTGCGCCATCATGCTTTTCAGTAATCTGTTTCAGCAATAAACTGTAGATGTATGGATTTATATAAATGAGCACCACCCCTACAATGACTTTATTTGACAATACGAATAATGTCTCCTCACATTAATTACTTTGAAAACCACTTTTTTGGAAAATTATTTTTTTCTTTCAATTTTCACTTGATTTTTGACTAACACTCAAGAACTACAAGATTCCCGATGCATCCTATACATACCGGCCACTAAATTAGAAACTTTTATTCAATACCGGATTGAACATCCTTTAAACCAAATTGCAGCATGTATGTGGTTTGGCATAGATTCCACAAGTTGTTGGAGTGCATATACGTCTAGATAATACCAGGCGTTCACCAGACAGTTCTTTAACTGGCTCAGATTTGCAGGAAGAGGAGTTTGATCGCAGATCTGGTTTTCTAACATGTCCCATACATTCTCAGTGGGGTTCAGATCCAGGCGTTTGGTGGATAGGGAACATGGTGGAAGTCCCTGTCATGCTCGTTGAACCAATTCTGAATACTTCTTGTGTGATCGACAGTAGAATTGTCCTCCATGAAACAGTCGTCACCTGCTGGATGAAAATTCAACATTGCATGTTGGGCTTAATCGGCAAAAATGTTCAGATAATCCATGGAGTACACCCGACTTTCCAGACATATCAAGGGACCCGTTCCGTACCAACAGAAGGTGCTTCACGCCATGACATCACCTCTAGATAGTGTGAGTTGTCTTTACAAGGCAAGCTGGGCCCATTGCTTCATAGGACTACCGCAAAACTCTGCCCAACGTCGGTACAGAACAAGGTGTACCGCGACTCCTTGTACCACATGACCTGTTTTTAGTCTTCCAGGGTCCAGTCACTGTGTTCGTGTGCAGTGGTGTCTCCTGACATCACTGTAGATGAACCTTCCGGTTCTTAGCAGGAATCAGTGGTTTCCGTATAACCATGTTTCTGCCAATACCAAACTTCTTCAATTTCCTACGTATAGTTAGCTGAGATATGGGTCGGGAACAGCCTTCATTAAATGCTTCTGTCAATTGTTTGGCACATAACTTCATGTTTCTCCGTGCAAGCTTTCTCAGACGTCGACGATCTCGTTGTTGACAGATTGTTGTCGCGCCACAGCTAAGCCTTAGACAAACAATGTGGGTTATTTTTCCTCTGTAAAATAACCGTGGTATTTCACCTTTTGAGAAACCAGTCATCTCTGCTGTTTTTAAAGTCTTTGCTCCAGCCAGACGTCCACCCACAGTGAGCCCTTAATCGAACTCCGAAAGGTCCTTTGGTTTTTCCATTGTAGAAAACTCTACTCAATATTACTGACAGCAGTAGTTTTAAGTAGTTTCCTAGATCACGTGGTGGCGCACGTGACCACGTATTTTGCATATACTCTGCTCAAATGACGTTTGCGCACATCTGCATAAAGGTTTCTAATTCAGTGACCGGTATTTGTAGATATCATGAAAACAACACACAACTGAACCTCACCTTTTTTTTCTAATATGATGAAAATATTAAACTGTAATTTTCTCCGGGATATTTGCCGAACACGAGAAGTTTCATATGACATTTCATTGGAGAGATTTTATTTAACCCAAGTGTCAATATCTTCCCTCACTTCTGCTGCATAGAAAATTTAAAAAATATATATACGTTTGACATGCTATTACACATCACAGAGACTCCTCCCTCTCAAAAGATTTGTGTGGCTACAGGAATTTTGTTTTTAATTGCCGTGCGCATTTAAGTGTGCCTTAAATTAAGCAAAAAATAGGCTTTATGCCCTTGTAAATTAACCAGTTATGCCTGCTGTTTTAGAGAACTAATACGGGGGTGTCGTAAAGTGAAGTTCTTTGACCGGGCTCGAAATTCGAATCGTGGTGCATCCCCAACCATCCCGCTTCCCGGAACAAACATAAAAAACAATGCCTAAGGAGCTTTTTTTAGGGATTAGGATCACCGACCACTTACCTACTGGTACTTTCTAAGGTACATCACAACAAAAAATTGCACATATCCCAAATAAAACATAAATAAAAATAAATATTTGGCAAAAATGATTACAATTATTGACCGGGCCCAGGCGGTTCCGCCGCCACTGAACTAATATGCTGCCATCTAGCGGTGGCTTTTCATTTTTCTGTTTTTGCTCTCAGGGTTCATACAGCGATTAACTAAAATTTAACAAAATTTTTAAAAATTTGAATTTCAAAGGGAAAGTTTCAAAACGCACACAGAGAGCTTTTTTCTGCGAGAGTTTGTTCAATAATTCTACCCTCTACGACCAACACTTTTTCCAGTAGCCGGCCGACAAACGCACAGACAGATCGGCCATTTTGTTATCACAGATGAAAGGTTTTCGTTCTGCACTTTCAACAATGGAATTCATAAACTTTTTGCAACAACATTTAGCATCTAGGTATTACTAGTAAATCAAACATGAGGAAACGCTTGTATTCACTTGCATATACTCTGCGTACATCAAGTGCCCTTATGCCAATGCTGTACCGCCACTATATCATCCCTAGCTAATCTGTTTCCTTTCATTAAAGATAGTGTTTTACGCGTTCTAGCCTTTAACGTTTTCTATCCCTGTCAGGACCTCGGGTCCTGTTGATGGCAAAGGTCTCTACACGGAACTCTGGCATTTGTCTTTCTCAGGCAGTTGTATGAGTTTTAGCTTCTAGAAATGTTTGCGATTTAATTTTCGATAAGCGCAGTTTCTACGTTAGTTCCGGGAAAATATTTTCTGAGACACTCTATCTTGCTCTCTCTATTATATTTTGCTATCGTGCATTCTACCGAGATATGATAGAACCTTTTTCTGATTTCTTCTCGCAGAAGGAACATCGATAAAATCGTGCAAATGAAATTAATGATAAAAATGCAGCTAAGCAAGAATATTTTACACTCTGACTTCACTGCGTGCAAGATCAGCTTCAACAAGTCTGTGCAACTTGAGCAATGCTTACGAGTTTTAATCTGTACTAGAGCATAAAAATTTTCCAGGATACAACCTCTCGAAAGGAAACGCAATTGCACTTTTATTGTCAGATCTCATTGTAATGCATTTTTCAAAAATATTGAAAAACCTGCATCTTCTAAAAAGAGTAACGTTATACCAAATCTGTGAATCTTTAAAATAATTTCCCAAAGCTGTGGAGCTAATTTTAATGTGGACCAAATGAATCTTCCCGTATAATTTAAAATTACATGTTTCAGGACTGTCTTGAAGTTTTAGTCGTATCTAAAATAATAGAGTAAAGGTTGAATATTTCGGTGTAGGAATAAACCTAAATAAGATGTTTGTGGATTTACTGAAGCGTTTTCCCTGGGCTAACAAAGAAACATAAAATATCGCAAGAATAACACAAATTCAACAAGATAGGCACACATCATGTCAGATACACAGGATTTAATTCAGTTCTGCCTAAGACAGGAAAGACAAATACTTGAATTGAGAAGCCTGCAGTGTATCTTTAGAAGATGTTTGGGTCATTGTGTCTGTGTTATATGGATATATTTGATGTTATATAAAAATATTTGAGTATCAGCTAATATCATGAAATAATGACCCGAATTATATTCATAAAACGAGAAAAGCAGAAAGAAATTTGTCGCCAGAAAAATACACTTCGGTCTTCTTTCGGGGAAATAGATTTCTTTACGGACTGGACTACCACAGAAGAAATAAATTAAGCTCACATCTCGTCCCCAACCCCTTATCACCAACGTCGGGACCACGAAGTTATAAATCAGTTGACAATCTCTTGAGAGGGACTTTTAAGATAGCTCCGAGTGAGAGAATTTCTTCTTAAGGGTATGAACACTGTTTCCCCACGCAAAGCGAGCCAATTACCAACCTTTAGCTTTAAGAAGCACAATACAGACATTTTCCTTCCAAAATGGAGAAAAGAAAGGGACTTCCACTCTTGCAGTAGTTAAGACATTGGTCGCGATGAAGTGATCCTTCTAAGGGTTATAGGCAGAAGGAAAAAGTCGCGAATTTTAGGCAGGAAATAGTATTGGAAATGATCATAAACTCCATCTCCACGCTGGAAGCAATAAGTATTTTCCCATATCAATATTCTCTGTTCCCCCATTCAGAGCAATGAAGTTTTACGCGAAAATTAATTAATTTGCTTTTTATTTCTCTGTCTTGTTCTTCCCTGCTCCTAGACGTAAGCAACCTACAAATCTTCTGGTATCACATTGAATGCATGAAATCTCATGAGATATCTTAACGTCCTTGTCATATATGCTAGCCCCTGGTTTCATGTGCTAGTTGAGCCAGGAGTGTCGTCCCGTATAATACACTGGTATTATATTCCTTTTCTCTTTTTACTGGTAACATCCATTCCAACTGTGCGTGCTCCTCTGCTTCAATTTTATAAAAACTGACATCATGGATGCTGAGATTTGTGGGTAACACAGAAAGGTATAAGACAAATAATAATTAGACATTGCAGGGGACTTAATTTGATTACCACAGTTATATATTCATATTTTCCTTGTTATCTTAATTTCTAGAAGACAAAATTAAGTAGTCTTTCGCTTAAGGTAAACGCACATCTGATCCAGCACGTATTTGCAACTTCTCTGCCTGCACAATTTTACCTCAAAGTGGCGTAGATATGAAAGCTTCAGGTGTGGCAGGATTTCTATTTCAAATGTACAAAAAAAAACGTGTTATGGATTTGCTAAACTTATACATGAAACACTATTTTTCCCTTATTTTCTGGACATTCTGTAACAAATGTTTTCCGCTGTGGTGCGTTAATCTAAAACTTGCAGTTGTTTTCCGAATTTGTCTTTGGTTAAGAATTCAAAACATTATGTTTGCGTAGGATAGATCTAAATAAGTGGAACATTGTCTACATCTTTTTAGCTAGATGTTGCAGATTTGCGGTTTGTAAAGATATACGTTTATAACTTCATAAAAAACCTGCATATATAACCAGCGGATAAGGTACTCTCCGCGATTATTTTAACATAACATTTTCCTGCTACTATACTGTGCAAATTAATTGGGACAAAGTAAAAAATCACTCTTTTTTCCAAAACTATGCCTTTATATCATTCTATGCCTTGATATACACTCATAAATACCTGTATTAGTATGAGGTGTGTCCTCCTTTAGCAGAAATGACCTCTTGAAATCGTTTTGGCATTGACTCCACTAATTGAGTGCCCATATTTTTGACTTAATATTCGTGAAACCACACTTTTATAGCATTCGTTATCATGCGTTCTTTGGTTGTACAGTCCATTTTACCTATACGTCTTTTCAAAATATTCCACAAGTTTTCTATGGGATTTAAGTCTGGTGAATTTCCAGGCCAATCAAGCAAATTAATTTGATTTTCCAGCATGAAATTCTCGACCAATTTCGAATTGTGACATGGGGCCAAGTCATGTTGGAATGTCCCGTCAAAAGTTCGTAAGAATGGAACGATCCTACGTTGTAATATTTCTACGTACTTGGCTGAATTCATCATACCTTGAACAGGAACTAAGCTTCCAGTGCCATTTGATGTGAAAAAAACCCAAAACATCTGTTTCAGAGGGTGTTTTACAGTTTGTTTGACATGCTCAGGTCTTAAGGGGTCACAGTTGCTTCGTCTAACGACATTTTCTTGGTAACCCTGCACAAATAAATGAGTTTCATCACTGAAAATTACCTTTTTCCAGTCGTCAGCAGTCCATGATATTTATATTTTGGCCCATGCTAAACGTTTTATTTTCACTTTCGCATTCAAATATTGTTTTTTCGTTGGTCTTCTTGCCTTCCGGCCAACTTCCAGAAGCCTACGGCGTACAGTTAAATTCCTAACATCACAACCACTAGCCAATAAATCTCTTTGAAGGTCGGTGCTTGGTTTTTTTGCATTCATTTTACTATTTCTGATTAGGTATTTATCGGTTTGTGGAGTTGTTTTTCATTTTCTTCCACATTTACCTCTCCTTTTTCGAAACGATGATCCAGATGAATTGTATCGCGTAAGCAGTCTTGATACACTTGATTTGCGTACACCAACTGCAGAAGCGATATCTCTCACTGTCATAAAAGTGTGATCCTTCCGAGCAATTATTTTTGCACGCTTCCTTGGGGAAATATCCATTTTTTAATACACGAAAGCAACACTTACTCACAGAGAGCAAAAACTAAACATCCACCTGTCACACACGAAAGCACACAACTGAAGCTGAAGTGCCTATTTCCTGTTTAGAACCGGTCAAACCACATTCTTACTATCAAGTTCTAGCAGTCACACCACCTCACAGCTGATAAAACCGGTTTACGTGGGTTTCCGACATCAACTGGCGATCACATTACAATTCTGAGAATAAAATAGCTCGTTCCAATTAATTTACACGGTATAGTAGACATTAGTAATTAAGGTACATTTGGAAAAGCACGTGACATTGTACGTTTGTGATTTCGATATTTTAAATGTTCCAATATTTTGGAAGGTTTCAGTTTGGGGCCGTGGTGCGCTCACTGCACGCGAATCTCCTGTTGCATCCAACTGTTGTCGAATTTATGTTCTATCCCGTTTTGTCTCATGATCTTACGTTTACTCAAGATAACAGCTGTGTCACGGTTTCATTGATACCTGAATATTCTGCAGCAAAATGTAACCGACAATGAATATGTTCATGGAGAAACATTGCTTGGAGAAATCGCAGAATGTTGGCAATGTATGAGGTGGTGTTATCTAAAGCTACAAAAGATAATAGATTCGAGAGAGAGAGATGACAGCTTTCAAAGCAACAGCGCAGGCAGAGAGAGTTTTGCAAAGTGCACGGGGTAAGAGAATTTTGAGATAATACAATCTACGACATAAAGCATCGAGTAGTTGACTTATATAAGAAGAAGACCCGCGAAGGTGAAAGGAACCTAGATGAGAGCATGAAAAGATAAAAGCACAGGGCGTAAATGTTACTTTAGGTAACGGTATGCGAGGAAAAAGCTTTTCTAGGTGTTATTACGTATATTCTAAAGATAGGAAAGTGAAACATTTCGAGGCAATACCTCTGGTGGAAAAATCGTTGCAATGTAGCACAGAATGAAGTAAAATTACTGCAAACAGATGCTGTAACATGTCATACACAAAAGTCTTCAGATTATACGATTCCTTTTATACGTTTTAAAATTGTTTTACGTTTAGCTAAGATGACAGAATATACGGTAAAGAAACGAACCGAAGTTTTTTCTCAGACTTCACAAAACCGAATATAAAAAAATTCCTAAAATAATGGTGCTCAGAATTAATGGGAAATTGTTTGTAATGGGACTGGTTTTGTTTTACAAATTAAAACAAAATAGTTTTTTTCTATTATATTAACAAAAGTGATATAAAAGTACTGATTTTAGTTTGGAAATTTGGAAAAGCTCATGTATGCCTTTGGGTAAATAGTATAAAACACTGAGAATAAATTCTACGCAGTTTTTTGTATAAAAGATACCCTAATGTAAACTAATGCGCAGACACTGACCTAATTTTTTTAGTCTGATGTGTAATTTGTAGCAGCAATTATTTCGGTTAGTTGGACAAAAACCGTTTTGAATTTTATTATTCTCTCATAAAACAAAAGATTAAGGCACAAAGAGTGTCTTTGTCGCAAAAGCAAATTACAGCTATTAAGCGATATCTTCCAGCCGTGTGCCTTGCTTTAAAGATGTTTCTTCAGACAGCCTTGAATAAATAGCAGCGGAATGAATTACCCGTGAACATACGTCCTATGCATAAGATCACGGAACGCACGGATGAGTAGGTTCTGCAGTTTAATTTCCTTAAAATTCGTGGCGTTTTCTTATGCTCGTTTTTAGTCGTTAAACGCTCTGGGACCGGCTGTCCATTCTAGCAAAACACATCCGAACAATTATTCATTTACACTGAAAGGGAACTACTTTTACAAAAATGTGCGAGCTATAAATACTCCCTCATTTCACAGCTCGCCAGACTTCCTGTACAATAGTCACCCTGTCATGAGTGATAGATGATTTGTGAGTAAAGAAAAACTAAATGATGAAATTTCGCCCTTCGCGATAAAAACAAAGTTTTGCTTAACAGATGATTTAAACTGTGAAGTGCCAAAAGAAGTCTCATCGCCCTCCCTTAGGAGCATTCATGATTCAAAATGCCGCAAGAAATATGAAATTCATAAAAAAAGTCATGATTTTAAAAAAACAAGTGCAGATCATATCCATAAATTTAGAGTAAGATTGGAGTAGAATAAACGTCAGAAAATTAAACCATATGGAATTTGTTATGTGTCGCCGCAATATTTTGGCTGGTGAAACGACAGGCGAGTATACAACACTCGGGCGTCCTACTACGGCAGTTATCTTCAGTCCTGATGCGGAAAATAAAATACGAATGGATCAAATGCTTTTCATAAATCATATTCATAGAATGTCTCTTGATTTCTCGAGAAAGGACACAAACTTAAAAGATGGCTCCCCAGTTTTCATTGGGGTAGTCGTGACACCAAAGCTAAATCCGAACTTTTTGCATAAACGACTCTCAAAACGTTTTCTTCAAGTTCGTAACAAGATACATAATATTTCAAGAAATTTGCGAGTTGGATCCCACCTGCCTTGACTCTTTTACAGAATCCAAAACTGAACCCACTGACCGCAAAACTTATTGCTCTGAATTATAAATTGTCATACGTGTATATACATGTGTAGGCAACGCACTTGTATAGTAGCTTAATGTCTTAATGAATCAAGCTGATTGTTTTGCACATTAGTCTTATAATTTCAGTCTCCTCTGTTACATACGTTGTAGCATATACACTCATGGACAATGAAAATGCGCACCAAGAAGGAAGCATCGGACTGAACTGATGGACGTAATAATACAGATGAATGATACACATGATGGTAAAAACAGAGCTGCAGGACAATAGCAGAGGGATGTGTGGCACGCAGTCCGGTCATCTTCAATAGCGCGTCGCACCGCTTGGTGTGGCGATACGTGCTCCAATTCGGTCCCGCATGGAGTCGAACAGAAGCCTGATGTTGTCCTGCGGCCAACTGGCCCACACGTGCTGGACGGTGTGCTCCAAACCTTGGATAATGCGGCACGGCGGCAGCAGGCGTTTCAACTGGTTTCACACATGCTGGATAGGGGACATGTCCGGGGAGCGGGCAGGACATGGAAATGTCTGGATATGATATAAGCAGTCCTGGGTAACCTGGGACGTGTGCGGGCGAGCATTATCCTACTAGTATGGCGCACCTGGAATCTCGGCCAGGAATGGGAGCACATGGGGCCGTAGGACCTCACCCACATACCGCTGGCTCGTCAATGATCCACGTACCGCTACCAGAGCTGATAGGCTATCGTAGGCAATGGCTCTCCAGATCATAATACCTGCAGTGGGGTGGTGTGGCGTTCGATAGGGAGGTTGGGAATGTGCTGTTGAACCGGGGACCTCCACACCCGGAAACGATAATCATCTGTCCCTAAAACGAAGCGACATTTATCGCTAAACACCACACGTCGCCAGTGTGTGGCGTTTCTCATCGCTCTGGCCTAGCACCACTGCACACGGAGCCGGCGATGTTCTGGTGTTAATGGCAGCACACGTAAGGGGCGCTAGAATCGCAGATTCGCTTCCGCGAGGCGTCGGGAATTGGTTTGTGGGCATACAGGATCCGCTACATCGCTCTGTATAGTGTACCGGGTCCCGGTGGGATCCGTTCGTGTCTGGCGTACGATCCGTCGATCCTCTCTACCGGTGGTCCTCCTGGTCCGTCCGGAGCCGCTCCGCCGTGTGATAGTTCCGTCACGTGTCCACTGCTCCCAACACAGTCGGACGGTATGGTCAGAACAATCCACGTGGCGGGATCTACGGCGCACCGACCGCCCTGCGGCTTTCAGCCAGATGATCAAGCCTCTCTCAAAGTCCGTAAGTTGCGTAAATCGACGTCTGTGGTGTCTACCCGGCATTCGTGTTATTCTGTACTCTTGCTTGCGTCGGCCGGTGCTTTTCGCTTTTATGGGGTATCGACTACACGGCGGTTTATAAGACTGCCTGTTCATGTTTGCAGCGCCACCACAGGGTGTGTGGTCATGTGCACTCGCACTGAACGTGGATCATTTGCATACCAGCACGCACTCTAGCTATTTGCAAGGTTTTGCGGTTCTAGCATGTTTTCTTCTCGGTGCACAAATTTCATTGTCCGTGAGTGTAGTATAAATTTAATCACTTCCGGAACATGTAATATTGACGTATTACAATTTTTTCTATATAGTAAATCATAACAGTTTACGTTTAAAAATAATTTAAAGAATACATGAAGCTTCAATATTAAATAGACCCAAATAGTGCACTTTATAATCCATATAAATAAAATGCAAAATGCCAAAATACACAAAAATAATATTATTTATTCCTATGGAGAGGGAGTAATATTGTTATGATCTTCATACAAGCAATGAAGAAGCCAAAGCACTGTGCACGTACCAATACCCCAAAGAAAACGCCCAAGTATAACGCCAGGAATTAAAAAATACATATGTCGTATAAAATGTTTGCAGAACCGATATTTTTCGTTATTACCCACCACGATTAAATTCATTTGAAGAACCTGCAGCTAAAACAACCGGCAAGGAGGATCTTGACTACACACGCCCTTGCATCCTTTCATTTGTGACTAATTTTCATCTCTAGTTCACGACAAAAGTCCGAAAGGAAAGTATGTAAAATTGTTGCGACTTCCACTTTAGTAAACACAGAAAATACTTTATCGCCGAAAGTTATTGATTGGAGAATTTTTATCACTTCATCTGAACAGAGAAGTATTAGGGGTATGCAAAATTTTCTGCCGTTTTAAGGAGAAAGGAGACAGAAACAATCAGGAAACCAGTACACATTTATTCAACGAAATATTGGCCGTTAGCATCATTGACCGTTTGCCATTTTTCAGGCAATAAATGAATGTCCCTGTTATAGAAGGACTCGGGTTTTGAGCTGAAGAACGCAGTGACGGAATTTCCCACCTCCGGAATTGTGGTGAACCGATGTTGGGCTAGGGCATGTTGCATAGGGCGAAACAGATGAAAATATGAGGGCGCAATGTCAGGGGAGTAAGTCGGGTGCGGTAAAACCTCCCAGTGTAAGTGTTGAAGGAATTTCGTGGTGGTACCAACATGTGGACTGGCATTATCGTGTAACAGGATGACTGGGCGGAGTCCTTTAAATGTCCATGGGCGTTTTTGCTCGATTGCTGCGTTTAGGTTCATTAACTGATCGATATATCTTTATGCAGTGATTGTTTCGCCCGGTTTCAACAGTTCGAAGTACAGCGCTCCGTGCGCTCCGTACATATTACACCACACACACACACACACACACACAACAGCACATTTTTTGCGTGGATATACTATTTTGCAGTGGATGTTGATGACTCGCCTAAGTCGACCCAGGATCGCTTGGGTTGTCGCAATGGAACCATTTTTCATCCCCGGTGACAACCTTCCATAAGAAATTCTTCCTTTGAAACATTTGCAGCAACGACATGCAGATACCAAATCGTTGACCAATATTACGTTCCGTTAAAGTATGCGGAATGCCCTTACCAATCTTCTGGATCTTTCTCAATCCCTGTAGACGCCGTACCACTGTCGGTTGACCCACTTTCAAACGTTTAGCCAGTTGCGAGGTCGATTGTGTGGCATCCTCTTGCACCAGTGATTCCAGCTCCTCGTCTGAGAGTTCCGGCGGTCTACCTGCACGTGGCTTGTCTTCCAAGCTCAGATCACATTTTTCTTAAACCTAGCAAACCATTCTCGACACGTGCGCTCATCCATAACCGTTTTGCCATACGCCCGACATATTGAATTGTATGCTTCACTTGCACTTTTCCCTAAATTAATAATGGATAACAAACAGTGCCGCAAATGAACTTCATCGACCGCCATGCTTGGCTTCATGTACGAACTGACAGCTCGGGTCACCAGCCGGTTAGACCCCCATATCGCCCGCTAGCGAGTGCTGCGGAAAATTTTACATACCCCCAATAGATAAGCAATGTATAGGATAGTGTATGAACTTGTCACAAGAACAGATTTAAAGAAAGGTACACCAACATATTTGACGTAATGAGTATAGCTTTTTTGCATTAAGATTTCTATTCAGAATGTTCAACGATGTTCAAAAAACCTATCGAGTCGCGTGAGAAACGCGTATATAATAACTTCAGTGACAGTTTGGTGTGTATACCTGAAACAATACTGTGTATACTTCAACCTATATGAAGCACTATTTCTTAAGAGTATAAACCAGTGATCACGCTTACTTTCATAATATCGAAAATTCTGTTTTTCAATCTTTTCTTTTGGAAAAAACATGTCTAGTTAAATATCAATCAAACTCAGCCTCACATGGAGGAGATTTTTATTTGCGGAAAAGCAGAGAGAACATGGCAATACTTTGTTAAGCATACGCAAATTTGATACGAAGCGCATTGTTTCAGCATGAAACTAAACAGGACATAGGTCGTGTTTGCTTTTTTGAAAGGAAATGCGATCGATAGTAGACGCCTATAATTTTCCAATACATCTTTCGAAACGTACAAAAACAGGTGCAATAAGAGTTATTCTACACTACGTGGCCCTTTTATTATGACCACCCTCTAAGTACTTCGTTGTGACACCTTTTGCCTTCAATACTGGGTCGATTCTTCGTGGCATGGACTCCAGGAGATGTTGATAGGTGGTTTGTGGAATCTCAGACCATGCTTGATGAATAGCACTGTCCAGGAATGTGAGATTGCAGGGTTGTGGATCCAGCTGTCTGATGGCTCGTTCAACTTCATCCCACAAATTCTCAATGGGGTTGAGATCTGGATATTGTGGGGGCCTCCTAAGCAAAGTAAACTCACCGGCATGTTCCTGAAACCAATCCTGTACAATACGAGCACTATGGCAGGACGCTTTATCTTGTTGAAAGTAGCCACCGCCATTGGGATAAACCATCCATATGACAGGATGCACTTGGTCCGCAACGATGTTTAAATATGATGTGCCAGACAGACGTTGATCAACAAGAATTAAAGGGTCCATGGCATGCCAGGTAAACATTCCCCAAACCATAACGTTGCCTCCACCAGCTTCAAGGGCTGTAGCAATGCATTTAGGGTCATGCTTTCGTGCTGTTTCCGCCAAATTCTCACTTGGCCATCAGCATCATGCAACTGAAAACGTGATTCATCGGACCACATAATTTGTTTCCAATTATCGACTGTCCAATCCTTGTGCTCCTGTGCGAACTGGAGACGTTTTCTCTTGTTACCTGCAGACAGCAAAGGTGTTCGAACAGGCCTTCGGCTGCCATATCCCACCCGATGCAGTGTGCAGCGAACAGAGCGTGCAGAGATCATTTGAGGTGATCATTGCTTAAGATGGTCTGCAATTTGCTGCACTGTTGCCCTTCTCTTATCTGTTACCAGTCTGGACACTCTCCGTTCCGCTCGAGCAGTCACTAGTCGATGACGACCACACGTTGCACGTAGAGACCCAGGTTAACAACAGCTGCTCTGGAACATTTCACGAATGCGGTGGTTTCGGTGATACTCGCTCCATGGCTCCAAGCTTCTACAATCATCCCACATTAAAAGTCCGTCAAATCGCATTGTCTACCCATCTCGTCACCCCAAAATCACTTCTACTACTGTCGCAAGCACTAAGCTTTCCCTTTTTATACTAGCCTCGCCCTCTGGTGGCAACGGCGTGCAGCCATAGATCATTTGCTTAAAACTGTCAAGTGGTCATAATAAAGTGGTCACTCAGTGTATAAGTCAGTTCATTGTCAATTAAGTACATTGATTTCCATAAATTAAGGAACAAATTGAAAAATTGTAGTAACACAAAAAAATATGCAACCAATTTGAATGAAATTTGGTGAAAATCTTCATTGTACCATATGTTACGGAAAATCGCAAGAACAGTTTATACAAAACATTTACATTTTGTAGTTGGTATAAAAATATCAAAAAATAAATAAATTAGTATACCAAAAATTAAATGAAAAGGTGTCTCAATACGGAGTCTGGTCACCCCGAACAGCAATACAGACTCGCCGGCACACATGCTCGATTGGGTTAAGGTCAGAAGAGACCACTCAATACATACAATAGTCTCCTCTTCAAGTTATTGTTGTACCAGCCGCGCTGTGTGTGGGCGAGCATTATGGGCTTGGGGTATGAATGTGCTGCCAATTGCATCTGCATATAGCCGAACAAAAGAGACCAGGATATGATCTCTGTACGTCCAAGCGTTCAAGTTGCCACCTGGTAGCGCGTAGAGATCGGTATGTCTGCCTAAATATATGCCTTCCCATACAAGCACATTACATCCATCGTACGTGTCCCTTTCACGGATATGGCAGAGTTGATAACTAGTCAAGGGCTCTCTCCAGGTGAAAATTCGTCGAGATTCACTGTACAAAGCATACCTCGATTCGTCCGTGAACAGTGCATATTTCCATTGAATTGGACACATGCATGCATGCACAATTCAAACGTTCCCTCCTGTGGCGGGCGGTTGGGGGCACGCACATTACGGGCCGTCTAGCATAGATCCCTCCTTTACGTGGCAGTCTGCGTACCGTAGAAGTTGATACTGTCCTTCCGGTAGCTGCAGAAAGCACAGATCGATGTTGGGTCGGCGTAGTAGTCCTCTTCCGGTGCGCACATAGCCACAAATATCGATCTTGTGCAGAAGTTGTTAATCCAGACCTGCCTTGGCTGTATTTGTGGGAACATGATTCTGTGATTAGGAAGCGGTTCCACAGCCTTTGGACCACAGAACGACTTACGTTCTGCCATCTGGTTACGTTCACCTGACTTTGGCCTGCTTCCAGTTTCGCAGTCATTACAACAATCTCTATCACGAAATTCTTTCTTCAATCTCTGCAGGTGAATTGGCGACTCACTGAGAAACAAGCAGTTTATGCTGCTGCTAATTTGCAAAAAGCTACGCCTGCGCCACTTATTTGCACACCATTCACTGATGCTGCAGTACTTTGCCTGAAACATATACAAATCTCGTGCATATTTAACGATATATAGTCAGCTTATCGCGAATTTTCATTTTGTTCCTCAATTTATGGAAACCAGTGCAGAAAATAATAATCCGGATTTAGTAAGTAATAAATAATTTAAACAATAAAGAGTCATAGTCACACACACAATTAAATAATATGCTTCATTTTAAAGAAATAACAGATGGCTTTTTGTTAAAAATAAACATTATGAGCATTTTCTTAAGAGGAAAGCCTATTTAGGCATGGAAGGCGATATTTACAAAAGATTTGCCTAAGAAATTAAAATAATTAAAAAATACACAGTGTTATTAAAATTCAAAATTTTATCGTCAACAAGTTCTACATGGCAGCAGCAGCTGCACCGTCTATGGGGAAGGATCTAGGGCAGTAAATTGCATTTATTCAGTTCACAAAGGTATATTTCAAAATAATTTTTTTTATTCAACAAACACAAATTTAATGAACTAGACATAAGTCTAGACATGGAAGTTGTTTATGATTCAACCGCATCTGGTGTTACCAGGAGAGAATGATACAGAGGTTTCATATGTGAATAAAGTTCTAATTAGTATGATAAAGTTTTTGGAAATGTAATATTTCTAAAAGGAATATATTTTACCATCAGATTCTCAGTTCTTTTCATTCAGCTTACTATGATTTTATAAATACACCGGTGTGCAAAAATTAAGGACGAAGAGGAGAAATTAGCATAATAGCGGAACGAGCAGGCAGAACGGACCGAAAGACCACTCAGGAGATAGACTAGGGTCCGGTACGGTAGGGCATGCGCATATATGCAGCATGACGTACAGGGGGTGGGGGTTGTCGGAAGGGCATAACGCACACGGGCGGTGTACGCTTAGCAATTCGGTGAAAGCTATTGCACGGTGTACATCGGTTTGAACGATGTCCAGTTGCTGCCAACGTGGGATATGGCCAACAGGCAATCCAGTAGACGACATCTGGATGACTTTACCCGAGGTCGCATCATTGGGAAGTTGGAAGAAGGTCGAAGTGTGACTAGTGTGGCCGAGGAGTTGGGGATCGCTCACAGCATCGTTTCACGACCTTGGAGAGCATTTCCAACGACAGGAACAGCTGTCCGAGAGTTTAGAAGTGGTCATCCAACAGCAACCATGGCGGCGGACGACCGGTATATTGTCCTACAGGCGAGAAGAGACAGACGGCAGACAGCGGGAGAAATCGCAAGGCACATGCAACAGACAACTGGACGTCCGTTATCGCGCTTTACCGTGACCAGGAGGCTGCACAAAGGTGGTCTATTTGCACGACGACCAGTACGGCGTGTGCCATTAAAGCCTGCTCATCGGAGACGGCGGCGGTTTCTGTGGTGACAGGAACACAAGAACTGGACACATTAGCAATGGGGTCAAGTTTTCTTTACGGATGAGAGCCGATTTAGTCTGACGAGCGATTCTGGACGTATGCACACCTGGAGAGAGCAGGGAACACGCAATCACACCTCCAACATCACCGAAAGGGACCGGTTTCGAGGGGGCGGAGTTCTCGATTAGAGCGGTATCATGCTTGATAGCCGTACTTACCTCCACATCTTCCAAGGAGGTTGAGTCACCGGTGTCCGCTATTGTACCAAGGTTTTCCTGCCTCACGCGCGTCTGTTTAGAGGTGCTGTGGATCATGAGTTCCTCTTCATGGACGACAACGCTACACCTAATCGCTCAGTGGCTGTCGCATAGCTGTTGGAGAGTGAAGATATTGAACGCATGGATTGGCCCGCAAGGTCTCCGGACCTAAATCCAATCGAACACGTGTGGGACCTTCTTGGGAGACGCTTGGCAGCACGTCACCAGCCGCCAGCAACAATTCCGCAGCTGCGATTGGCGCTACAAGAGGAATGGGCCGCGATGTCTCAACAGCTCCTTGACAACCTCGTCCTTAGCATGGACAGACGTTGTAAATACTGCAACGCAGTCAGGGGTTATCATATCCCCTACTAAAGACTGGATTTTTCTTGGCAGCCACCTGTCACATGGACGTTTCGGTCTTCTGTCCAGTTGTGCTCGAAGCTACCTTTTCAATAAAGTGTCTTTGTATCCTTTGGAATCCTTGTTTGGACGGTTTGCTCACTTGTCCCATATTCTTACATCTTGGGGATCTTATGGTATGATTTGAGTCAATGTGGAGCACTTCTGCATGACGTTACATTCGAAAAACCGTCTCGTCTTTAATTTTTGCACGCCAGTGTTTATAATTAAATTTAAAATTTATGATTAACATTTTCTTTTTTAAACAATTTAGCAATTCAATTTCGATAATTTCAGTTAAATCTATGATATATTGCTAAACAGTTTTATCTTTTATTTAATTTTATTTATTAAGTTTAAAACGAAAAATTAAACGGCTGGGTGTTAAAAAGTTAAATAAGTTTTATATTATTTGAAAGGGTAGAAACAACAATTAAATACTTTATATATGTAAAATAGCACTGAATTTTATTTGCAGGATAGGGCTAATTTAATTTACACGCAATTTACAAAACAGCATTTGTACACCTTCATCAAACGAAGGTCTCAAAATTTGCTTGACATAAAATGAGTAACCCTGTTATAGCGTTCGCTTGGTAACAATAGGTAAAATTGTCAAAAACCTCCTATTTCAAAAACATTACGAAGAACAATGGAACCTCCCGGAAATTCTGAGATTACTAAAATATATATATGTGTTTTAAATTCATGTTTATAAATGATATTGGAGTTAGTGCCAAGACATCATGTCCCGGCAGACACACTTTTACGAATCCCTTTCCATGTGCACTCACTGTTTTTTTTCAAACCATTCTCTGTAATGTTTCATTAGTTTTCTAACTTTCCAAATTTATAACATTATTTCTGCACCCACATACATTTTACTATTTTAAAATTTGCTCTTATGAAACAGAGGATAACGTCCGATTCCCAAGGCAGAAAAGCAGCCCGTGTCCATCCAACATTTTTAACATCATTCATTGACTACACAATGGCATTACTCTGAATATTCAGATTTTTCTGTTTACTTGGAAATTGTCCAGAAACCGAAGAAATTCATTTTCAGTAACATATTTATTCATTTCCTTTAAGAAGATAAGTGGTTTTACATATTTATACAGATAATTTTACCACTCCGTATATGCATCTGTCTATTTTCCTTCTTATTATAATAATATTATTTTATTCTATCTAATAGATAGAAAATTTCATTTCTAACTTCTTAATTTTAGGAAGTAGTGTAATCTGAAAAGTTTTACTAAATATAAAATGAAATTATAAAAGTTAAACAACCAAATAAGTATTTATATTAGATAGCCAAGAGAGTTTTTTATGTGGTTGCCATTAAAGGGATTTTCAAAGAGTAAAAGAGTCAAGTAAATATTTAAATTTTTAACTAAGCATTATATTTAGTTTTAAGAGACAATGTAAGGATTGAAGACTAGTATCCAATTTAAAGCGTGGGGTAAACAAACGAATTTCGTATTTGATAACATTTTAAGGGGTGGATGTGATCAAGTAAATAATTGTATTATCTAATCTTTTAAAAAATTAGGATGGGGAGTATACACTTTACAATGTAAAAATTACCACTAATATTTTCAACCGTAGGGTAGGATATGTCAAGGTAACCAATACCCCATTCATGAAAAATGGCAATTGCACTCTTCCGTCTGTCAAAATGTGTCGAACTTTACTTGACATAATGAGTACTCTGTTACAGCATAAGCTTGGTAAGAATAGGTTAAATTATCGAAATTATTTTATATTTGTTACCTCTTATGAAGTATTCGTTAGTGTACCAACTACAAAACATCCTCATTATCTTCAGGTGACTAAAGTGTACAGAGTTTTTCAAAATTATGTCATTGATCATATCTTTTATATATACAACCATCTATTCGCTTTTCCAAATCATCCTCTGCTATTTCCAATTGCTTTTCAATTTCAAAAATTATTAACATTGTTTCTTTGAACGAAGACGTATTTTTTTTATTACATTTTTAAAAAACGGAGAATAAAATCTAGTTACACAGGAGGGAAAGTAACAAGCGTAATTTTTACCAAAGTTTTATGAATCTATAGCGTAAGTTTTTAAACATTCACATTCTCTTTTTTTAAGGAATTTATCCAACGTATGAATAAAAATATTTCCTCTAAGTTTTTTAAAAAAGTAAAAAATACCATTCATTTTATATATTTAAATATAGAGTTTTGCGACGCTTTATATTTATTTTCACACATATCCCTACAAACGAAACAGCATTTTTTCCTCCACGAAATATTGGATTTATTTCTACTTTTTTAATTTTAAAAGGTAATTTAATCTTAAAAACCGTAAAACTACAAAGTTGTTTCTTTTTCTAAAATGAGACAATACGAAAAATAATTACACTGTTTTTTAACTTAAGAAGTCAAAGTAACCATGTTAACATTTACACTATAAAACCAAAATGGCAAAAATAAAAAGTAAGTTTTATATTTCTATTTCGTTTGTTCGAATGAATGTTTAAAAAACACAAATCGCATTCATTAGAGATAGATTTAAATATTTTTTGCGGAAATAATTACCTCTAACCTTCTAGAAACAGGCTCACATACCTTTGACAGATATATACTAATTTAATTCTACGTGCAAATGTTCGAATCAAGTTTTTGCTATTTTTTTCTTTGTTTAACCCTTCGACCGACTGAATCAATGCACTGCTCAGGGCAAATACATATAGTCATCAACACTTCATGTTAACAATGTTTGAGGAATAACGCAGTTACTCTCAAATTATCCTTTGTTGTGTGAAAGAGGGAATATTTTTACTGCACGGATGGCATTCTACGGCAGTGTGAAGTACCGAAGAAAGGGAAAGAAGAAGAAGTACGAATAGCTTAACATAAGTGGAGCTATCCTAATTTCAATTTTCAATTTTATTGCTTTTCTCACTTACTGCTAGGCCTCAATTAAATATGGTTTAGAAGTTTCGAATTAAATACAAAACAGAAATTAAGTTTTTAAAGAAATTATGACGTTAATTATTTAAAACTGAGACAACATGAAATGAGCTGGTGTTCGTATCTATCCTCTAGCCTTGTAGTAAAAATTATAGTTTATAATGTTATTCCAAACCATACTCCAGTCGACTGTTTTTTAAATGCCTTCTAGGGCCTTACACATTAGTATAAGTTCCAGATCCGAAGTCTTTTTTTTTTGGGGGGGGGGCTTGTTTTCTAATGTTTTAAAGTAAATGCTGACTCCATTTGTTCTGAATTAAACTCCAAAGGACACTCTTTATTAAAAGAAAAGAGTCGAGAGGAAGTCGAGCCCCACATGCTGCGCCAATGACGTTAATCTTTGGAAAATAATGTATCAGTTCCTTTATCACTGTGACCGAAAACTCTCCAATACGACAAATTTACAACCGAGTTCGATTATTTCTTGAACTCTTCGATTCTTGCCTTAAACATTTCTCTTAAGCCAGGATTAAACATCCCATCATTTTATCTGATGTCAATAGCAACTAAAAGAGTTAGTGAGGTGCTATTTAAATTATTCCTGCAATTCTCTTATTTCATGCTCACCAACTGCAAATCACATTTAGTAGATTTCATCAAGTCCGGATAATAGTTCGTAGCCACAAACTTCGTATTGACACACGATACTTGAGATTAAACGTTTCGAATAACAGTTTCAGCCTGAAATATCTCGGCGTGATCATTAAAGGCGGTTCATATTGTGTCACTATTTTTATCTTTTGAAGTGGGTTTCGGATAGTTTTAGAGGAGGTAAAATTACACAGGAGCTGCTTATTTCTGTCTCGTATAGATGATGACAGTTATTTCTGCCGAAATTTCCAAGTTGTTTTCATCGAGTTTGCAACAATTCACCGGTTTCTTCGTATATATACGTAGCTGGGTGTAAAGACGAACAAAATTTGTTTCTCCCCAAATCAGGTAAAATACACATAAACGGGAAAATGTCTTTCTCTGAAGAAATGTGACGCCTATGATCAAGCGAAATGCTGCAATTTAGTGTGTTTGAATGTTTTCATCAGTACCAAATCTTTTAAATTTAAAGCAGCCAGGATTAAGCAGATTTCTTTTCAGGATCAAAAGAAACACTAACAACTAAAATTTAACAGCGGTAATCATTTGTCGTATGTAGTTCGATGCCTTCTCTTGGCCCCTAAATATACCAAAAGTACGTTTTACGTTATAATATGTTTTGATGCTATGCATCGTTTTCAACAGCAGTACAGAAATTCCAAGCAAGAGAATTGATGTAATGAAAATAGCTAACGGAAGTAGTCAAAACCATTGTTGAAATCTGATCGCGCCACATGCTATCCCATGAAGTAACACAACAATGGTTAATTTCTTGTTACACAACAATATATTTTACTGAACTGTCGCCGAACATTATTCCATCATGTTTTGCATGATGAAATAATGTTAGGTAAAAAATCGCACTGCAATCTGTGTACCCAGAAGGAAGCAACCGACAAAAATGAAACTTAGTGAGTAGGTTTGGCATCGTGACACATTCAAGTATGCCTCGGAGAAAAGTTCGGAAGCATTTCGAGCAGTTCAAGAGGGGCCGCATCTTTGGGATACGGAAAGCGGGATGGTCTTATCGCCGTACTGCGCGCCATACCGGTCGTGCGGACATCACTATAGCACGCTGTTAGCGGCAGTAGATAGAACAAGACACGCAGCAGTGACAGGAAGGTTGTGGGAGATCTAGAGAAACCACGGAGAGAGAGAGGACCAACTGGTTGTCCGTCATGCGCGCTGTCACCCAACAGCTACGATTGCGGATATTCAGCGAGCAGTGATGCCCTCCATGCATCGTCGGATTAGTACCAGCACCATTGGCAGACGGCTGCACGACGTAGAAATATATGCAGGCGGACCGTTAGACGACTGCTTTCAACACCATCGCATCGTCGTGAAAGACTGCAATGGTGTCGTGCCAGACTATCAAGGAGCCACTCAGAATGGCACAGGGTGGTCTTCAGTGACGAGTCCCGCTTTTGTCTTGGATGAGACGACGAACGAATCTGTGTGAGGAGGCACCGTGATCAGTGCCAAGGCGAACGGTTTGTTATCGAGCATCACACTTCCAGAGGCCTGGTGTCATGATGTGGGGTGTAATTGCCTACGATGCCAGATCACCTTTGGCGTTCATTACAGGCACTTTGACACAAACATTGCGTTCATGAGGACCTGGAGCCAGTGGCCCTACCTTTTATGAACGCTCACTCCGGTGAGATTTTTCCACAGGACAACGCTCGGCCGCATACTGATGCTGTCTCGAGATCTTGCCTTCAACGAACTGTCACTATGCCATGGCCAGCCGCATCGCCAGGCCTGTCGCCGATTGAAAATGTGGGGCATGCTATTGGACGCGGTATCTACACTCGGCACAATCTGCAGGAACTGCGTGAGAAGATTCAAGCTGCATGGGATGGTCTATCGCAGGACACCATTAGGAACCTGTGCAACTCCATGCCGAGACGTCTGGCAGGTTGTGGGAGCAAACATGGCGGCCTGACGCCATACTGAGAGGCACTACTTATTGGTGTGTAGCTCAATACATATTGCCCATATTAGTTTCAATGTTTAATCATTTATTGTCCCTATTAAGTTTTAAGTTTTACCTTCCTCCCGAATAGCATTGCAATCCGACACGTCCTTCTGGGTGCAGCTATTTTTTTTGAAGATGAGTGTATGCTAAAACCCATTACAAAAGCGCATTTTGATGCTATGTAAACCGTACGTTGTTGTGAAATTTAGCTTCCTCTAGACACTGAGTTACCTGCTATTCACCAGAGCTTTAAAATGGTGTATAACACGATGATGTGTAACCAGGAGATATCATAGACCAAATGTTAACATTCCCCCTCATTAACAAACTTGCGATTCAGCTTTTCTTTCTATCTTGAAGCCAGATTTTAGCTTGCGCATGGGCAGATGAACTTTGATAGCTGCATCACATTTCATCGGTGTCAACGTCGTTTCTTACGTTTGTCTAAATTTGAAAACTCTATAAAAATAACAATGAATATTGTTTTTGAAAAATTAAACATTCGAAATAATTACTATTGTCACACCCATAGTTTAGTAAATATTTTTATGTCTTACATATTTTCTTTCTTGGTTTTACGAGAGCAACATACATTAATCTTCCTACTTAAGTCCCGCTCAATGTCAATAATTAGTAAACCTTATTATCTGTTGTTGTGTTTTAATGCAACTCAGAATGCACCGGACTGTGGCCCAGTGTGGTCGAGTGAGTGACGTAAATAAATGCAATATGTGGTAAGTGAATAAATGTTTACTCTCGAATCACTGGTTTTATTTTAAACCCACAATGATCTTGCCATGCGAAAAATACATAGCATAAATTATCTATTAAGGTTATGCAAAAGGTTTCGCCGTTTTAAGGAGAAAGGAGGCAGAAACTATCGGGAAATCAGTACAAATTTATTCAACGAAATATTGTCCGTCAGCATCAATGACCTTTTGCCATTTTTCAGGCAACAAATGAATCTCCCTGTGATAAAAGGACTCGGGTTTTGAGCAGAATAACACCGTGACGAAATTTTCTACCTCCGGAACTGTGGTGAACCGCTGTTGGGCTAGAGCATGTTGCATAGAGAGAAACAGATGGAATTCTGAGGGCGCAATATCCGGGGAGTAAGCCGGGTGTGGTAAAACCTCCCAGTGTAACTGTTCAAGGGTTGATTTCGTAGTGGCGCCGACATGAGGTCTGGCATTATCGTGTAACAGGATGGCTGCACGTCGTCCTTTACCTGTCCATGGGCGTTTTTGCTCGATTACGGCATTCATTTTCATCAACTGATCGCTATATCGTTGTGCAGTGATTGTTTCGCCCGGTTTCAGCAGTTCGAAGTACAGAACTCTATGCATATCCCACCACACACACAGCAGCACCTTTTCCCCGTGGATATCCTGCTTTGCAGTGGAGGTTGATGGCAAGCAAACGCAAGCGATTCTGGGTCGACCCGTACGCAAGCGATCGGAGGTTGATGGCAAGCCGTACGCAAGCAATCGGAGGTTGATGGCAAGCCGTACGCAAGCGATTCTGGGTCGACCCGTACGCAAGCGATCCTGGGTCGACCCAAAATCGCTTGCGTACGGGTTTGTCGCAATAGACCCATTTTTCATACCCGGTGACAAACTTCCACAAGAAATTCTTCCCTTGAAACCTCTTCAGCAACGACACGCAGATGCCCAATCGTTGACCAATATTATGCTCCGTTAAAGTATGCTGAACCTACTGACCAATCTTCTGGATCTTCCCCAATGCCAGTAGACCTCGTACCACCATCGATTGAGCCACTTTCAAACGTTTTGCCAGTTGCGTGGTCGATTGTGTGGCATGATCTTGTACCAGTGATTCCAGCTCCTCGTCTGCGAGTTCCTGCGGTCTACCTGCACGTGGCTTGTCTTCCAAGCTTAGATCACCTTTCTTAAACCTGTAAAACCATTCTCGACACCTCCGCTCACACATAACCGTTTCGCCGTACGCCTGATATATTGAACCGTATGCTTCACTCGCACGTTTCCCTAAATTAAGCATAAATAACAAACAGCGCCGCAAATGAACTTTATCGACCGCCATGCTTGGCCAGTTAGACCATACAGCGCCGGTAGAGGGGCAACGGAAACTTTTGCATACTCCTAATACAAAGAGCATTAGGGTACTTTCTCGATTTTTTCATGATGTTTTTGTCTTCAGCAAGCGTGGTTATATATCTACCAGATTTTTATATATTTCCGCTCACCTGAAGGATCACAAGCACACCATCCCCGTAACGTTTCCCCCAGTCCTTTTGTTTCCTTCTGAAGAAGCGTTAGTACTTAAAACAGTCGTTCAGATCCGGATGTCTTCCAAACATAGTATGTAGCCCTTTCCTTTGTCTTCCTTTTTGCTTCTCTTCTTCATCGGACTGAAATATTCGATCGTGAATCCAATATAATTTTCTGCCTTTCGTGATCACTTTTTCTAAGAAGAAAGGTGGTCTGTGAAACCGCGAGTGTTTATAATAGCTGTAAATAACTTGACAAAAAATGATTTTCTTGTCTCCACGGTCGTCAGTAGAATTTCAGCGTTTACTTCTATTTTAGCGATAAATCCATATCTGCGGTGAAGTAATGAGTGAACGAGGTGGCTGAGTGATGATAAGCTCTTTTTTTATCACTGCTAATGCAGCATTAAAGAAGGTAGTCACTTCAGATCAATTTAGATAAATGATCGACGCGACATGCTCACCACTACTTACTTAAAAAGGATTTTGTGCATCACACAGGCCTGAATATAGTCTCTCAGAACTTACCTTCCCTAAAAGTGGCTATTACACTTTTTTTGGCGAGGAATGCAAACACCAATGAAGCTATGTACATTTCACCAGCTTCATATTGTCCTTTATTGATTTTTATATGGGGGTCCTGGCCGTTTGTAATGATTTGCTATGAAGCTTCCAAGAGTAAACCAATAATCTCCCTTGCATACTGGTTATTTGGCTAGTTCCGTAAATTTCACATCTGTGCACTACACGACCATTTTTGTATTGCTTCTTATATTTTTCAGCGGCTTGCTCGTTTTCATTGTACCTCGATAAAAACTATTCAAAGTGTGTTGATTTTACCTTCAAAAATATTTAGCTTTTACTTCATTGCTATTTTGTCTCCAGTTTAAGTTTTCAATATTCGCAGTCCTGTGTTCCGTAGTTTCTGCTTAAAAAGTAAGAATAGATAAAAAGATGAAACCTTGTTTACAGAAGCATTTACTTTTGGAGTCTCGTGTTTTATATCCTAAAATATATATGATACTCGAAAATACTTCGAAAGCAATGAATGACGATCGTATTGCAAATAAAAGAAATATGAATCACTTCTTGACGGGGATTTATTCGTATCTCTAGTTTCGCAAGACAAAAAAGAATGTAAATGAGCTTTTTATAACCTTGAGTACCTTAGTTTATTGTCTTTGCCAAAATCCATGTTTGTACACAAGACGTTTTAGGTACAAACAGATGAATTAAGTGAAAAATTAGATCAATTAAACCAAGGTAAATATGGTAGCTAATGTATCATCTACCACAAATAACTTGGATTCGAAGAAACTAGAACATGTTGACATAACAGCGGCAAATTGCAAGCTCATTAGCTGAATCAAACATGCCACACCCATTCTTCAAGCAGTCAAGCCAATAAACGGTGACTTTTATCTACCGTTTATTAGCTTGACTGCCCGCCAGGAGATTTCGAAAGCACGAGCTCTTGGCAGATATGACGTGAAGTCAAAAAGGTAAAAAGAAGTAACAAAATTGATATAAGAATACAGAACCAAAATGTAAAGTTTAATTAGAGCAGATACGTCACAAATGTTAATCAGGCAAAATCGAGTTTTCTTCTCAGTCCTTTAAAATCTTTTCTAACTAACATTCTCGGTTAATTAATAAATTAAACACTGCAAGAATGTCTTAGATCTCACATTTGATACGCCGTTTTGGTGTTCGAATGGACAGAGGCGTACCGGATTCGAGTGTCAGATAAATCACAGGTGGTGTGCTTCTGTCATGGCACTGCCTTTGTCTGTTCCCTAGAATCTATGGTCCCAAATCAGGAAGGAAGCAGTGTTCAAAATGGGTTGGTATGGCATACCGGTAATTAACAAAATGGAAGTGAGCATACCAGCAGTTAAAAAAACATTATTTACCATCCCGGTTTGTAATAAATTATAAACCCGTCACAAACTACGTAAAGATATTAGGATGAAAGCACAAATTTTAACGCAAAAATCGGCAAATGACATTTTTAAAGGATAAAATTGATAAATGATTAGCAGCTGGGACTGAAAGAGACCACGGGCCGCGGGTGGCCTAGTGGGCAACGTTCGTGACTGCCACGGAAAGGGCCTCAGGTTCGATCCACTAAATATCTGCCGTGCGCCGCGTGGGAACGTTAAGCCGTCGGACCCCGGGTACTGGCCTCCCGGTTATAAATAAGGGCGTCTTCCTCCCCCTTTCTACTTTGCTTCCGTGTCACTTTCCTATCGGGCGCTCTAGCCCAAATCTCCTAGTTTCCTGTTTCTAAGGGCTGTTTAAGACCTGGGCTCAGACACTGCCTTCCTAAAATCATCTACATATAATCATATGAAAAAGACCACAAACCCTTCAGTGAAGATCTTTTTTTAAGTTATTACATCAACTTTTCAATATTATATACAAAAATTTTTAATACCAACCGCCCCCCCTCCAGTTATGCGGAATTATATGTGTATATTTCGAAACCTCAAATTGGATCTCTGGTCGACACCATACCGGCAGTAGCTCTATGACGCTTCGACCACTGGACGGGAGACTGTTTATAGACAACAAAGTTGCTCGTGGTGGTCTCTAAACCCCCTCTTTCCCCGAAAACAGACATTTGATCCGCCTGCATGCATAGCTCCTTTTTGGGAGTTTATAGACTCCCACGATAATCTCATTTTTTTCTTCCGGTTCGGGGTTTGACGACCACGGTGAGCAACTCTATGGACTACAAGCAGTCGCCCATCCCTAATTTAGGACCAATGGTCCCAGGGATGAGAGAGAGAGAGAGAGAGAGAGAGCCAGTGCCGTAAGACAAACACAACATCCATGCCTCAACCGGATTCGAACCCTAACCCAAAAAAATGGTCAGAAGCCATCGCTTAGACCACTGCGCCATTGGAGTGGCCGATAATCTAAGGCTACACAAATTTCCTATGCCAAGTTTAGGACAGCTATAACCAAGAAGTGACGCAAACAATACCATAAGAACTAACACAAAACCCATGTGTTCTGAATGATATTCTAATCCAAATTGCAGCAGTCCGAAGAGCTGAATGACCAGGCTGTTGAGCACGAGATGTCTATTCATGATAGAATGGGTGCTACAGAAGAGCAAAGTGATATATGTAAATGGATCATGGCACTAGATCAGATGCACACAGCCTAGGCATTTTATGAAAACTGTGTTCGTGCTATGCAGGAGGGGAAAAAGTGCGGTGAAAAGTTTTGAACCAACTGTAGCACTCAAGAATGGTACTTCAGAATTGTTAAACAAGATTTATATCTTGTTTAACAATTCTCAAGATTATCATCACTTATTTTTCCCACTTCAGGAACGTGAAAGGGAAAATCCTGTTATCTATACCACTGAGTCTGTCGTAAATTGAAATCGGAAAAAGTTGGTAAACGCTATGGTTGTACGGATTCGATGCATGAGCAAGCGGCGTGAAAGGACAACATTTATTTTACTCAAAATTTGAAGCAAAATCTGGATGAACACAAATGTTAAAAATTATCTTGTTGAAACTAATTGCTAAAATTTCAGCTGTCATATTCTTGCTATTTAATAAACAACAAACGCCATACAGTGGTAGTTTAATAATCTGTATCAAGTCATATAGTATTTAATGTAAAGAACGTGATAGTTCCGTCCTTTTATAGACTGCAAAAAATAAATGAAGAACCCCATGTTGCATTTTAAACGATCACTGAAATGTATCATCTATGCTGGGGTTTTTGTTTATGTTCTGTCGTTGTCTTTCAATTTGTGTAGACTGTCGTTTTGGTGTCGTCCTCATTATATCGTTTGATGTTGTGTTCGGGTGTTCCGTCTCGCACATGTTTTAATGTTACTTTGTTCTTTCTGTATCCGTGATCAACTATAGTGCATTGAATTTCATGAAAAGCAAAGCCCTTACTCTGCGAAAGTAAAATAACCAACCAATAACTACTATTACGTAGATAAAGTAATATGTTAATATCTTAAAAGGTATGTCCATGTGGCAAGAAAAAAGTCTCGATTAAGATTAAAACCAGAAATATATAGATAGTTAAAAACAGACCGGTTTTCAGGTTGTCCGGCGGATCATCTACATTAAAAAAAATGTTTCATTTTCTTTGGCGTATATTTAACCCATACAATGTTTAAGCAAGAAAAACACAAAGCCAGGCATGTTTAATCAAGAGAGAGAGAGAGAGAGCCTGATCTCTTTGCGTGGGGGTCAAAGTTCGAAGCTGAATAAACTCCAGCGAGAAAGCAGTGGACGCTCTTTCAGATGGTGCTACGACTGGCAGCAGGCTTTGGATTCTTTTCTTCATGACATTCTGTCTTTAATTGGCAACGAAAGAAGGAAACACTTCTTTGCTCGAAACGGAAACACATGGACGCATGCAATTGCGCTATTCCTCTCTTCAACTAAAAAAATGTTTCCGGATTTTGTGAAGTTAATGTGAAGTCATCTCTTTTAATGAACCGGCAGTTTAGCTGAAAGTCATCACGGTGTCTTGATTTCGATTAATAAGCTGAGAGCAAAGCGCTCGGTACCGTGGATTTTATTTATGATAACGATTTATTCACAGGATAATTCATGTCATCGAAATATTTCATAGTGAACCACCTAGATGTCTTAGGAGAAGAATGACATAGTAAAATGTCATTATTGCAGTTTGACATAGTAAATGTCATTGACAGGATGACGTATAAAAATTGTTTTTACGGTATGACGTAGTAAAACGTTATACCGTAATAATTAAAAATAACCGTCTGGGAAAGGGAATCTCATATCTCAGGCCTCGCACTGAAGTAACTAATTTACATGATCACTGAAATCAAAGTACTCTATCGCAATAAAACGAGTAAGGAGCAAAAACATTTCAGAAGAGTTCTACATGTGAGCACTTGGAATGCGTAAAGAAAGAAGATATGACAATAAAGGAAGGGTGAGGTGGGGAACCTTTAATGTTGGAAGACCGCATTACGTTAGTTGTAATCTAATAAGGCAGCATGAAAAAACTTCAACTAGATATATTTCAAAATGTACGTGATTTTGTAAAAATCTAACAACTATGTGCTAACTAACTTCAAAAAATGAATAAACAATGCTAATTCTAAAGTTAACTAACCTTTTAATGATTTTGCTGTAACGCTTTTTGTTGGAAAGCGTTTGAATATTTGGTTGCAACATTGAAATCCGCAGTTTCACCTAATCCTCTAGATGGATAAAATTCGGTATCCCTCTCTCTAACCCGTGGCCGAAAATTAGGACAGATCGATTTTTTAAAGTCCATTTAGTTGACACGGTGGTCGTACAATTTCTCTTTTTGTTTCGAGGTTGAACGATCAACATTAGCAACTCAATGGACTTTAAGCAATCGATCGCCCATAATTTATGACCACGGGTTCCAGGGAAGGGAGGGAGCCACTGTCCTAAGGCGAACACAACATCCATACCTTACCGGGATTCGAACCCAGACTTATCTCGGACACATGATCAGAAGCCACCGCTTAGATCACTGGGCCACCGGAACGGTCGCTAAACTTCAAACTGCAGAGGGTTAGTCTAAGGTTTTGCATTATTTGCATAAACGCATGTGCTGCCGCGGGTATGCCACATGTCTAAACTATTTCAAGTCACGCACTGTCTCCAATCAAAAGGGATATAAAGTGGTAGTCGTTGTTATGAAGAGCATTGCATGTCGTTTTCTGTCTGTTGTTGGGACTCCTAAAAGATGAACAGCCACAACCGGATAACTAGGGAACTTTTGTTTTACGAGTTTGAACACGGCCATAACGATGCCCAAGCAACACGAAACATTTGTGATGCGAAAGGGGAAGGTTGCGTGGACCACATCACCGCAACCAGATGTTTCAAGAAATCTCGCTCGGGTGACAGAAATTTCGACAATCAGCCGAGGTCCGGTAGGCCCGGAATAGTAGATCGGAGGCCGTGCGAAAGGCTGTAGAAACAAATCCGACAACCAGCACTCGGTGATTATCAAGCGAGCTGGGCATATTACCGACCACAGTGGTTCGTCACCTTCAGGACATGGGAAAGATCTACAGGAGCTGCCGCATTGTCCCTCACAAGCTGACGCCAGCTGAAGCAAACCCTCGAGTGAAAGTGTGCACGAAACTCCTAGAAAACCCACGCGATGTACGTTTCATCAAGAGAATTGTTACGTGCGATGAAAAGTGGGTCTATTTCCGCAATCCAAACTCACAACGGCAGTGTTTGAACCCGGACCAACTTCCTTAACCTGTTGCCAAACGTGGGCGCTTCGAGAACAAGGTCTGCGTCTGGTGGAGTTTCGAGGGTATAATCCATTACGAATTCGTTCCGAACGGTCCGACCATTAACGCAAATCTTTACTATGAACATCTGGAGTGGATGTAAGCCGTTTTGGAGGAGACGTACCTGGCACTGGTGAACAGAAAGCGCCGTCTCCTACAGCAGGACAACGCTCGGCTTCATACCGCACGACAGACCCAGGCAAAACTCCAGGAACTTAATGGCATCGAACTGATGCCACACCCAGCATATAGTCCGGACCTTGCCTCGTCAGATTATGAGTTGTTCCGGTCCATGGCCTATTTCCTTTGCGGGCGGCATTTCAACAACCAGGAGGAAGTGGCAGCTGCGGTGAAGGATTTCTTCGCCTCGAAGGACAAAAACTGGCACTGCCGAGGAATCAAAGGACTGGCAAACAGATGGCTAAAACCTGTGCAACACGATGGCCTGTCGTTTAAATCAGCTTTTGTCGTAAAGGTACGTATGAAGACATAAAGTGATCCAAATATTGCACAACTTTCAACTCACGCATCCTCTGTAAAAAGATAAACAAGAAACGTGACACTGAATTTTCGGTTGTAATGAGCACGTCTTTGGTATCCTTCCTCACGAGAATAAAATTTTTCAAAGTTATTCATAGTCATTGGAACAAGTTACAAAATAATAAAAAAATAGCCACAGTATTCGCAAAATCGATAAAGCATTCAGAAATAGAAACAACTATTCTACCAGCTGCTAAAAATGTGTTACAAAAATTAACAAACCGTACACAAAAAGTTTTTCATCACAGAAGGGTGGTTACGACGAAGTAAATTTCTCCATCATTTTTATGCCAAGGGTGGGATTCGAATCAAGAACTCTCGACTCCGGAGCTCCGAGTGCTATCCACTATACTACACTGGCATGTGCTTTCACGGCTACCTGCCTTTATCTCATGTGTTTCTGCGGGGCAGACACGTCACATCTCCGGGACCATGTGTTGCTGTAAGCAGTCATCCGATAAAGAACGCGCATTTGAGAAATCCCGGACAATGTTGGTGTGTGGAACGTTACATCACACTGATTTAATTTTTCGAAGAACTGAAGAAGGTATTTTTTTTTCCTGTCTCGCGGTGGGGAAAGAACATCACATCATTGAGAGAAACCTATCAGCCAGGTCATTCTTGAAGTTCGGGCTCCAGTATGATGAAGTAAATTTCTCCATCGTTGTTATGCCAGGTAGGGGATTCGAACCCTCAACTCTCAGTTCCGGAGCTCCGAGTGCTATCCACTGGCATATGCTTTCGCTGCTATCTGCCGTTATCTCATGTGCGTCCTGCGGGGCAGGCACGTCACATGGTATCTGAGGCAAAGAGGGTTTTTTGTTTGTTTGGAAGTTTAACGACCACCCTGAACAACACTATGGTCTAAAGCAGTGGCTCGGCCCGGCCTTACTTTAGGGTCACTTGTTCCAGGGAAGGGAGAGAGCCAGTGACATAAGACAAAACGCAACATACATGCCTCACTGGGATTCGAACCCAGACCCATCTCGGACAACTGGTCACGCTTAGACCATTGTACCATCGGGGCTCTCAAAGTGGTTTTCAAATCGAACAGCTAATAAAAGAGATATAGAAGAAAACATGATATAACACTACGCCTACAAGCGGAATAATTTTCGTTATGGAAAAATTGAAAATATGTGAAAAGTATTCTTTACATGGCAAAAGGATATGCTAAGGAAAAAGAGCTTTTCAAAGACGTCTCCGGGAAGCAGACAGCCGGAGAAAAAGCTTCTGGCTTTTCTCCTTCCTAGGAGAAAAGTTGTTTTTTTATTGAAAAACGATAAAGTTTCCTATCTTTATTGTTGCGAACAGCATACACTAAAGAAAGAAATTTCCCAATAGGGATTTTAGAAGCGAAGATACAGCTGCAAACAGACGTACACAAACACTACCTTACGACAGAACTGTGAACTACAAAAAACCGGTGGAGTACAAAACTCAATCGTTCTACAAGGTAAATGGTATCTGGTGTTAATTTTTTTTTAAATCGGATATTTAAATTCATAGATGATGAGAAAAATAGACTAAACGTTTGCGCTCTTAGCGGCAAAATTGCGCATTATTGTGGGAAGAAATGTATGAAAAATATTTTAATAGTTAGTAGAAAAAAAGAAAAAAATATGCACTCTTTAAATAAATTTTCAATCAAGTTTTCAGGAACTCAGGTTCTGCTGCAAATATATCAGAAACAGAAATAAACACTTACGCCTCTGGGGGACTAATTATTTTCTACCAAAAATTGCAAATTATATGTAGAGTATTTCCAACCAGGGGCTATGTCCCATTCATAATTTTTTTTTCAAATAGGATTTTAGAAGCAGAGATATAAGGGAAATCGCAATTGACTTTTACGGACCCTAGCGGAAAACCTGTGAGTTACTTGCAAAACAATACTGCATCCAAATTAGTCTTCGTTATAAATGGAATCTGAAGGAAGAAAGAAATTTTACAACAGGACATTTATAAGCAAATTTATGGAATAAAGTGTTATTTGAATTCGATAGCATCTTCATTTATGCCCTCTAGCCGCGAAGTTATGCATAGGGGGGAAAACGAAAAGCTAGGATCACTCACATTTAAAGTTGTTCAATGCAAAAATAATTTTTCAAATCGGATCAATAGTTGCATAGATATGGTGTTTCACAGGCGGACGGACAAAGTGATACTATAAGCACGTATTTTTTTGTTTTGGAAAAGACGTGCTAAAAGGCACTGTTAAAAAGCCCATTCTAATGCAGTCATACATATCTAACATGCGACCGGAGAAGTTCATTGAAAAGTTAATACTCATAGCATGGTCAGCATTTCCAGTCGGCCATCGTGACAATACAATTGCTGTTGAAAGGCGATCGTAACATAAGTTATAGACATGTTAAATCATTCTTGTTTTCATAAAAACAGACCTTTATATCAAGTTTTCGATGTCCTGTTATAATCTTGGGGCACTCGAAAATAGCTCATTATATTTTCGACCCTGGGTAAAATCCAATGATTGCAAAACTGCCTTTTAAAATTAGCTAGCTGCTGCTGCAATTATATTCTTGAAAATGTAGTTTTCCTAATCTACAACTACGTTCTAGCTACTTTTTCACGTTAGGCACAAGGTAAATCTAAAAATTATGAGGATAATCTGCATACTTGGATATGGCACAAAGAAATAAACGCAAAGCGCTCAAATATTTTATCGCTGAATTTACCTCTAAGATCTGATCATCATATGTAATACATTTCTAATACTGTATTAACCCCAAATGTTCAAAATTTTGGAGCTTAAGATATGTAAAATTACTGATAGAGAAGTGTTTCTTTTTGAATATCTGATATTAAGTTTTCTATCACACATGATTATGTTTTAGTTTTCTTCACATACACATGCCTTTTGCCTTTTGCTCACTGCGTTTTTAGAAGGATGTGGCACTTGAAAATTCATTATTTAGTAAGTACTTATTTATGAACAAAACGGAAATGGGACGATAAGCATTTCCTTTTCCTAAGAAAGCTGTATAATAAACCAACAGAACACAGCAGTGCTTTATTTCACCGTTTACAGGCACAAGAAAAAATGTTTCCTGTTTTAGGGAGAGGAACAATTTAACTGCACATTTCCACAAATGTGTTTCCTGGGTACGGTTTATCACATATTATGCGATCATTTGAAACAGTAAATATATATGTTCTGCAGGTACACTGGCGTGCAAAAATTAAGGACGAGACGGTTTTTAGAATGTAACGTCGTGCAGAAGTGCCCCACATCGACTCAAATCATACCATAAAATCCCCAAGATGTAAGAATATACGAAAGGTGAGCAAAACCGTCCAAAAAGAAATTCAAAAGATAAAAAGGCACTTTATTGGAAAGGTAGCTTCAAGCACAACTGGACAGAAGACAGAAACGTCCATGTGACAGGCGGCTGCCAAGAAATATCCAGTCTTTACTACGGGATATGATCACCCCTGACTGCGTTGCAGGATTTACAACGTCTGTCCATGCTGAGGACAAGGTTGTCAAGGAGCTGTTGAGGCATCACGGCCCATTCCTCTTGTAGCACCAATCGCAGCTGCGGAATCGTTGCTGGCAGCTGGTGACGTGCTACTAAGCGTCTCCCGAGAAGGCCCCACACGTGTTCGATTGGATTTAGGTCCGGGGACCTTCCATGCGTTGAATATCTTCACTCTCCAATAGCTCTGCGACAGCCACTGTACGATGAGTTGTAGCGTTGTCGTCCATGAAGGGGAACTCAGGACCCACAGCACCTCTATACAGACGCACGTGAGGCAGTAGGGCCTCAATACAATAGCGGACCCCAGTGACTGACCCTCCTTGGAAGATGTGGAGGTCAGTACGGCTACCAAGCATGATACCGCCACAAACGAGAACTCCGCCACCTCCGAACTAGTTCCTTTCGATGATGTTAGAGGTGTGATTGCGTATTCCCTGCTCTCTCCAGATGTGTATACGTCCAGAATCGCTCGTCAGACTAAATCGGCTCTCATCCGTAAAGAGAACTTGACCCCATTGCTGATGTGTCCAGTTCTTGTGTTCTTGACCCCACATAAACCGACGTCTCCGATGAGCAGGCGTTAATAGCACACACCCTACTGGTCGTCGTGCAAATAGACCACTCTCGGACAGCTGTTCCTGTCGTTTAAAATGCTTCCCAAGCTCGTGAAACGCTGCTGTTGGCGATCCCGAACTCCTCGGCCACACTAGTCACACTTCGAGCTTTTTCCAACTTCCCAATGACGCGACCTCGGGTAAAGTCACCCAGTTGTCGTCTACTCGATTGCCTGTTGGCCATATCATACGGTGGCAGCAACTCGACGTCATTCAAACCGATGTACATCGTGCAATAGCTTACACCGAATTGCAGAGCGTACACCGCCCGTGTGCTTTATACCTTTCCGGCACTCCACCCCACCCCACCCCCACCCTCCTACGTCATGCTACATATATGCGCATGCCCTACCGTACCGGACCCTAGTATATCTCGTGAGTGGTCTTTTGGTCCGTTATGCCTGCTCGTTCTGCTGTTATTCTAATTTATCCTCTTCGTCCTTAATTTGTGCACACCAGTGTAAATAAATATTGAACATGAAGCAGTAAATTGGAAACTATTAGAAAAATTACGTAAAATTGGAGCACTTAAACATTCTTTTGTGGGCTGAAAATTTATATAATTTAAGTTCTTTAATTTCGCTGGTACTGCGCCTAATTGGAAATTTTAATTAAAATAAGAATATTTAGTGACCTCTTAAAAACTTCGCATTTATTTCAAATTCCCTTTTACCTAGCAGTTGATACAAACATTTATACTAAATGAATACATTTCGCTATTTTAATTACTTACTTCAGTGTGCTAAGCAAAATCACGTATGCGAATTTACGTAATAATGTCTTTATTGACATTCAAGAACAGCTGCATTTCCAAACGAGTTTCATTAAGTGGTGCCCTTTCAGTTGAATACAGATCTGCACCGTAGCTAAATAGCTTTTCTACAGCTGCACTTGATGGTATGACAGCTTTAATTTTCATGCATTTACGTTTAATGGGAGAAAATAATTTCAGGTATATGTAGGCACAGTTAGTCCGAAAGAAAGCTGCTCAGTTCTTGCAACTCATTCTTAATTTTAATTAAATGAGTTGCTGATGATGAGAATTTAAGGAAACCTTTGAAATTATCTATCTTTTTTTCTTCATTTAATTCCTTGGGACTGAAGATGTATTTATATTTAAGAAATTTGCTGTTCTCTGGCGCACATCATCCCGTTGTTTTGAATCATTCTTCCAAGATAATTTTGAAGGATGATTAAAAGTTGATGCAAGAGTTGATTCCGAGTCAGCCAGCACATTTTTGAATCTTACCTACTTCTACAAGAAAAGCCTTGGTGTTAGGGTATGTACATTGTCTCAGTTGATATTCTTTCACAGCTAATGTTGGCATTATGTGACCAGCTGACGGTTGATTACCCTGCAAGATATCCAAGGCTTTTGCCATGGAGTCCATTAAAGGTTTACGCTTTTCATAAAACTATCTGAAGTAGTAAGGCTATTTAAGTCTACGTGCTCAAAAACCAAGTGAACTTTTCTTCACTTGCTCTTAGCAGACCACAAAGTCTGGTAACTGCTGAATAAAAGAATTTCACCTACTAGAATACGGAACTACAAGATATGTCTGTATTTGTTCTTTTATCATGTCCGACCCAACTGTTATTCTTTTTTAATTTATTCTACAACTTTCGACTTTGGTAAATCATTTTTCACATTATCACAAAGTTGACCCAATATTGGAAGATTCCTTTAGTGGCGTTCTGGTTTCCACTTCTTTTATTGCATGTCGCTTGGTACCTGAGGAAAACGAGAATCTTTATTATCTTACATATGTTAGAGTGGAAAAGTTAACAAATAGCACAGATTATATGGGGAATACTATGTATTTCCCTGAGGGATCACATTTCACATGAAATGTGTACGATAAGCAAGGCACAGATAGCGGTAACTTACAATATTTCAGTCCTTGGACAGATAAAAGGTTTCATCTGAGTAAAAGAAATATTTTTTTTTGCTTCGTAGCATATATATCACATTTTAGTAACAAGTAACAAAACGGTCAGATATGAAAACTCAGTTGTTGACTTACGAAATTCCAATAGTTTGTTATCCAGTACATCAATATAATCTACTGCCAGAATGTAATCTTGCTGGCTACAACGAAGATATCAATCTCATAAAAATGACACTTGTTCCTCGATCACATACACTAAATTGACAAAAGTCACCGGACACCTCTTCAAAAGCAAATCAACAGATCCGATTAGTTGTTAAGATGCGCGGTACAGCTGTAAACGGTATGAAAACAAGCCTGCAGCTGACCGCGATCATATCACACTGTGAGGTTGAGTGAAAATATCGCGGCCGGAGAGAACTGACTTTGAGACAGAAAAGATTGTTGGGTGTTATATTAAAGGGTTGTACGTAAGAGAAACCGAGAGGAGTTTAAACATACCCAAGTCAACTGTTTTGGATGTACTGAATGCGTGGATGGAAGACACATGGCGTGCCTGAAGCAACAAAACGCACCGGCAGACCAAAGAAAATCAGTGATAGAGGACGTCGAAGACTCAGCGTTTACGTTCGTGTGAGTTCCGTATATATTGGGTTTGTGTTGTGTGATATCAAGTGTTTCTTCCTTACCTGTTTGTCGTCGTTGATTCGCGAAAGTCCTGTGATCATTTTAAGTCTATCTGAGCGGGTGAGTTTTTTCATTTGCTATTATCAGTTTGTTTACGTTCGACATAGCCGGTCGGCGGTGCACACTTCTTCAAATTAGCAAATGGCGACTTCCGGCGGAGAGGGACGGAGCTCATCCCTCGCTTCCGGTGGCCCATCATCATCATTATCATCATCAATATTTTCTTCTTCGACTGATGCCAGCGTCCCTGCCGTGTCTTCCCTCGCTAGCATTGATGCACTACTCTCTCCGAGTGGTGCATTCGGTAGCCTTTCGGGTGTCAATTCCTTGACTTCCCCAGCTACGTCAAACCTTTCAGCTTCTGCTCCAGTCGATGAAGCCATGGATATTACTGGTGGTGAAGCCTCTTCCAGTTCTTTTGTGCCCGTTCAGTTGTCTGCCACGTATTCTAAGGTTGCGGCCTCTTCTACTCCTCGACAGATTTCCAAGGATCTGTATGCCAGCGCTCAAGCTTTGCACACTTATATTCATCGTGCTGGAAACCACATTCTTCTTGAAATTCTAGCAGGCTCGCCAGCCGCGACTGCTTTCTTTGAAAACATATGCCGATGCCCTTCAACGCCTGTTTCTCCCAGACGCCACTTCGCATATGTTACGGCGCGGCCGGACGGTTGTCGTTTATCTTGCCATGGTTGAATATGCCAAGTCTGTCCTGACGACAGGCCTGACCATAGGAGATGGCCAACTTACTCCAGAACAAGTTGCCCAACGACCAGTAAATATTTATTTTTACCCTGTACCTCCAGAAGTGACTGACGTCATGTTATATGCTGTGCTTTCATCTGTGGAGCGAGTCGTTGGAGGGATTCAAACACACTTAGCAGCGAAGAACGACCCGATGCATGATACCATCCGTGGAGCCCGTCGAGTTGCACGTGTCCTCTTTCCTTCCCAAGAAGCTATTGCTCAGCTCCCAACTCACTTCACAGTTAAGTGTGATGGTCAGACTCACCAAATTCATCTCTTGACTGAATTCCATTGCAGTCAGTGCAAGGAAGTTGGACATTTCTACAAAGAGTGTCCTATTGCACGTCCATCACCTGGTTCTTCTGCACCACGGATGGATACTCACTACACCCCTGTTGGTGCCCCATCACTATCTTCGGCACCTGCTGATCCTCTTCATATGGAGATCTCTCCTAAGTCGACTGCCTTACCACCTCCTACTTCTGTAGAGCATTATCCCGAATTACCACCGACATCGCCTTTCTTTGCTCCTGCACCACCTGGCGATATTACTGATGCTGATGGAGGGTTTTGTCTGATACTGAAACTTCCAATGCGGACACCGACACAGCTTACCAGAGCGTCAGTGACCACACCTTAAGCGATGGGTCGGAGGCGACCTCTTGGTCCCGCTCTGACAAAAGTGAAGCGCCAAAAGCCCCCGCGCATCCATTTCCAACGAGGAATCCGGCAGGGTTGCCCCCTCTCAGGGTAACTCTTTGCCCCCGCATTTGAGCCTTTCTTGATTCTACTCGATCCCGTACGATGGCTTCTCGCCTGAAAGACTGTGATTTGTCTTTGAACCCTGAAGACTTTACCTTACCTTATGAGGATTTTCTTGCAAGACTGCAACAACATGTACACTATCTACCTACAAGTAATTGGACACCTGTGATAGCAAAAGAAAACGAAGTTTATTCACCTTCAATAATTTGTGGAGCCTCCACGAGCGGCGATTACAGCTGCGACCCTCCGGGGCATACTCTCGACCTGGCGTTGTACGACGGCTAGCGGTAATTTCCTCCACTCGGCTTGGAGAAGACAGGTCAGTTCCTTCACCGATTTCGGACTTTGGGGGCACCCCTTACGTCGACGCTCCAACTCGTCCCAGAGGTGCTCGATAGGGTTAAGGTCCGAGCTCTGCGCAGGCCAATCCACTCGATTAACCCCATTGTCACCATACTAAGCCATGGTTGACCTCGCAGCATGACAGGTGTCATTGTTATCCTGAAAGTAACATGAGTCCACCCGGAAAACTGCCACAACGTAGGAAGCGCATGGTCGTCCGAAATGGTGCAGTAGGCCTCGGCGTTTAGTCTACCAGGAATTGAAACCAAGGGTCCCGTGCCATACCAGGAGAAACACACCCGTAGCATAATTCCACCGCCGCCGAACTTACCAGTTGGCACAATACATTCCGGCAGGAGGCGTTCTCCAGGCAGACGCCAAACCCAGACCTTGCCATCCAAACGGTAGAGGGTGAACCTTGATTCGTCGCTCCAGAGAACTTGTTTCCACTGTTCAACGGTCCACTGTCGACGTTCTTTGCACCACGTTAGCCGAGCATCGCTATTGGAATTGGTGATCAAAGGCTTGTGGACGGCAGCACGTTCATGATAACCGAGCAGATGGGCTTCCTTACGGATGGTATTCATCGAACGAACACTCCCGGATGCCTGTTGAAACTCCTCGTGGATGTGGCCCATCGATTTGGTGCGGTTCTTCCGAATATCTTTGGCTAGCACCCGTCGGTCTCTAGCTCCCAGTTGTTTGGGTCTACCGGGTCGGGGCACATTCCGACAGTCACCTCTCATCTTCCACTTGCCAATAACGTAGTCCACTGTCGATTTTGGGTACTTCAACTCGCTGGATAAGTCACGTATGGATCGGCCATTTCTGTGATATCCGACGATTACACCTTTCTCGAAATCAGAGAGCTCAGAACTGCGTGGCATCTTGCATGCGACTGGTCGCGTTGTTGTTTCCCACACGATATTTAACGGCGGCGGCCGCGACGTGTATCAGGACCTCAGATATCGTCGATTGCAGGGGTGTCCAATTACTTGTTGGTAGATAGTGTATTTCCGTCGACTTCTCTATCATATCCGGAGTTATAGGACGTTTTCTGTCGGAAATCGTTGCTTGGGGGATTCCCTGCTTTTGTCCAGGCACATACGGCATAGCTTCCGGCGGTGACTGCGCAGTCGACGGTGTTGGACTGCATCTTTCAAGCACTTCGTTGTCCGTCTTCTTATGATGCTGCTGCTGTGAAAATGATGCATCGTCGATACACTAATCTTCGAGACCACTTGCGTAAGGTGCTCACTCCACCCTCTGATTTGGCGCTTTCACGGTGACGACCTTCACCTGTCGCGGCTTTGCGACCCCTGATGTGAATGTCCTTGTCTACGAGGACTTCGCGGCGGATGCCAGTGATGTCCTCCTCCTTCAAGAGACTCGATTATCCACTGATACGCCGATACACAGATGGTGGTCCTGGCCTTACACATTCTATCATGCGTACCGCCAATCTTGGTCTGGTGGCACTGCCGTCGGTGTTCACCGTCGTTTGATGCGCCGTATCTTTTCTATTTCTGTCAATAACTTATCTTCTGATTTATTGCAATGCATTAATATCTGTGTTGATACTGTTGCTTTTCATGTGTTTAATGTGTATATACCAACTGAAGGATCGTATTTTGATCCACTTTTTCGGAGTCTACGTGCAGCGTTTGCTGCGATTCCCTCCGAGGATGTTTTCGTCATTGGAGGGGATTTTAACTGCACGGCGCAGCCCTCTGTAGACCGCTATTTATCGCACGGCGAACACCGTGCGAATCTTGTCTCCAAGTTAACACAGTTTTTGCTGATTTGCAGATTGTTGACTCTTTTCGCCTGTTAAATCCTCAAACCATTTCATTTACTTGGTGCAATTCCCCGACGCAGTTTTCTGCTGCCGTTTGATTGGACCGTATTTATGTTGTTTCTTCTTTGATTCCCACTATTACTTTGGCACGGCACCTCCCCACAGTGTCCTTCGATCATAGCGCTGTGTCTTTATCTGTTTGTGTCTCCCTATCACCACCTTCGCCTCGTCGTGGATGGAGTTTTGATGATACAATTTTACAAGATCGGTCTTTCTTCGATACAGTTCAGCAGTTTCTTGCTGTTCGGAAACCTCTGCTAGCTACTACTCCGAGTGCCCTGCGCCTGTGGCTCGACATTAAACAAGACCTTCTATTATTGGTACGACGTCTTTCATTTTCCATCACCACCACTCGTGCGATGGCGAACAGCAATCTTCGGGGCTTGCTTTCTTTGTTACCAATGTCGGATCCACAGTATTCATTAGTTCATGATGAACTACACAGTCACCTACAACCGCTTGCCCAACAAGCTGTGCGTCGACTTCGACTTCTGCATCTATCTCCATCGACACAAGCCTTTGAAGTTCTTTCTAAGAAGGAATCATCGAGACGAGCGTCAACTTCACTACGACATCTTCGCTTTCCTAATGGCTCCACCACGTTCGACACATCTCTTATTTGCTCCCAAGTCCGTCACTTCTTTCAGGAGAAGTTCCGAGCGGTCGCGCAGGTTACTGATCTTTCTTCTTCTCCCTTTCTCTTCTCTCCCTCAGGTCCCGCTTTCTCTCTGTGCTCCCTTCACTGCTGAGTTTTCTTTGTCTGAACTCAGAGAGGCGTTTCCTTCCCTGAACTCCCATGCCTCCTGGGGACCTGATGGTCTTCCGCTGTCTTTCTACCGTGCTTTTCTGCGGTCCCTTCTACCTTTTCTTTCTGCTGGTTTTTCTTGTGCTCTTTCTTCTTCTGCGCTTCCGCCGGAATTTACAGTTGCTCATGTAATCCTCCTGCCGAAGAAGGGGGACCTCCTGAAACTGAAAAATTGACGCCCTATCTCCATACTTAGTATTGATTATAAATTTTTCACAAAACTCCTTTCTTGACGTCTTAACTCTGTCCTTTCGTTTCTTGTTTCTCCCGACCAGTCATACACTGTGCCTGGTCGGTCTATCTCTAACAACATTTCTTTTCTTCTTAATCTCAATTTTCTTGCTCGCAAACATTCAGAACCCCTGGCCCAATGTAACATTGATCAAGAGTCTGCTTTTGATAACGTTTCCCATGACTATCTCTATGCTGTTGTAACCCATTTTGGCTTTCCTTTTCCTTTTGTCTCTCTCCTCAGTCTTTATCGGGGTGCTCATTTTCATGTTCGGGCGGCCTCATTTTTGACGGCACCCATCCATTTCCAACGAGGAATCCGGCAGGGTTGCCCCCTCTCAGAGTAACTCTTTGCCCCCGCATCTAAGCCTTTCTTGATTGCCAGCCGTTAATCACTTCTTTCTGCATTGCCGTTGACCGTTTCTAGCACCAGGCATCACCGTTTCCGCCTATGCAGATGACGCCACTTTCTGTCTCCGACGAGATGAACAGTGTGATATACTACTTTCCACGTATCAACAGTATGCAGCTCTCTCTGGTGCGTCCTTGAACCTACTCAAGAGCACTGGGTTGTGGTGTGGGTCTTGGATGGGCCGCACCGATGCCCCATGGGGTGCGGTGCGGTCCTCCTCAACCCAGAAAATTCTAAGCGCCCAGATTGGACATCCATTCACTGCTGGAATTATTACCTGGAATGGTCTCCTTCCTCGATTACAACGCTCTGCGGCGTTTTGGCGATTCACGCATTCTTTCGCATCTTACATTCAGAGAGCGCAAATAGTCCAGCGATACCTTCTATCCCAATGCTTGTTTTCTTGGAACTCATCGGTGTTTACCTCGGCTCGTCTCTCTGCTATCAACAGCATCTTTACTTCCGTGATTTGGTCAGCAAAGCATTGGGTTGCTGCTACGACTCTCACTCTTCCAGCTTCTTTGGGAGGAATTCGCCTACCGGATGTACGCCTTTACTACCGAGCCTTTTCTCATCGTTCCATTCCTTCGCCTTCTTCTTACGCCTTCTCCATCACTCTGCTCTACTTTTGATATTCTTATCTCTCTCCGAGATCTATCCTTTTCTTTTCTCTTATATCTTCGGATGGACTCTTATCCTTCTTATTTTAATCAATTTCCGCCCCTCATTACTCAAGCTCTGGCGTTCTTCCGCTCACTTCCATTTCTTCGTGCAACTCACTCTACTACTCGTGATCTCCTTGCCGAACCACTTTTCTTTTCGTCTCTTATTCACCCTCCTGATCAACCATACTTCATCTTCCCTCCTTGGGTCTACTCCGGAATCTTAACTGTTCAAGCTTTAATTACTGCTGACCTCTCCTGGAAGCCCCTTTCCTCTCTCTTCCCCGCTTCTACTCTACTACTGGAAGAAGATTATGATCTTCTTCGTTCTACGCTCTGTTCTTTCTTCCCTTCCCTTGCTTCTGATTCTGGTCTCATCTCTGTTTCTGGTCCTAGCCTCTCTATTCCTTTGTTCCTTCCTCTTCGTGACTCTGTTGCCCCCATTTCTTCTTTTTCCATCTGTTCGATCTATACTCTTCTCAGCGCCCCCTTCGCTATTCCCCACCCACTCCCGGATGTTTCTTCTTCGCTTTCTTTGACAATCTGGTCTGCATCTTTTTCGCCGCTCTCCTCCCCGCTGGAGCTTAACCTTCATTGGCCGTTTCTCCACCGTCGCCTTCCTGTTCTTTCCTCTCTCTCTTTCGTATGTCTATTTCTTCTTCTTCACTCTGTATTTTTTGTGGTTCTGAAGGCGATGTTCCACACGTTTATTGTCATTGTCCCATTTTGTTACCGCTGCTTCATACTGCTTTTCGTCTTGCTGGCATTATTTGTTCCAGGGATCTTCCTTTCCAAGCATATCCATGGCTACTTCTCACTAAGCACCCTCCAACTAAACTTCCGAATCCTTCTGCCTACCTATTCGTCCTTGTGAAGCATGTTATTCATCTTTACCGCCTTTCTATACGTTCTCGTTCTGCCACACCTAGCATCCTTTATGCAGGTGCAGCTTTGCGGAGGATTTTTCGGAATCGCATCTTGGCTCGACTTCGGCAGGAGTACTTTGCAGCGTCCACCCCCAATCTCTGGCTTCCTTCCGGTCTGCCTGGTCTTAGGAAACCGGGTGGTTCCGAGTTGACGGGTCGACGCTGTATCTTTCGTGTTAATTGCGTTGTGCTTTCTCCTCTTACTTTTCCATGTGCCTTTTGAGACACAGTGTATATTTGTAATAAAATTTTGTTATTTTGTTGGATCTGCATTTCTTAGTGTCTGTTCTCTCATACGGCAGGGTATGTTCTCCACTGTGGTGTGCCTTTCTTGGCATAGGTTTTGCGAACTGCTAACTCATGTGACTCGTTTTCTTTTGTTTGGGTAAAAGTTTGTACCCGGTGCCAGCTGCATGTACCCCTTTTGCATTTTTTTCCTGGTGTTTTATGCTATATATATGTACCATATCTCTTTATGGTCACATTATTGCTGTCAATAGGCGTGGTATTGTTGGTTGCCTGTAATTGTATGCTTTTGTAACCTATCTTCATTGTACATAACATAATTTCTGACATGTCACTTTTTTTCGCACCTTGGATTGTCATGCACCTTGTTTATTGTAAATTGTTCGCCCATTGCTTCTTTTTCCCTACTGTTATCTGAGACAGCGAAGTTCTGTTCTCTATGCTTGTAATTGATATAGCCTGCTCATTGTGTATATTCATACTTAAGTTTTATATCGTTCCTGTTCACTGGACCGTTGTACTGTGTATTATGTAGTGTTATGCAACGAGGAACAGCGTATACTGGTTCGTACCTATCACTCGAATGTTCAGTTCACCTGTGTACCCAATGTGCTTATTCCTTGTTATTCTTCCCAGTCATGTATTGTTCGGCTTATCACAGGGTTTATGTTCGAGTCCAAAGTTCCCGGACTCTCGTTCCCCTGTTGTATTTGTGTTATGTGAACGTGACCTCGCTGCACACTTTTCACGCTCTTCGTTCTGTTTGAGTCAGTGAAAGCTCATTGGCCTGTGAATACTGTATCGTTTTCTACGATTTTCTTTCTCATGCTTTCGCCGGTTCACACGAGCGTTGTGCTTCTAATTTGCGCACTCGCTTGCGGTGTTCATCACGGATAAGCTGATAATGTGTACCGTGTTGTTTATGCCTTGTTCTTGTTATTGTGTTTATTGAATATGTACAGCTTTTTCTGTTTTCTTGTATGTATATAGTGTACTTTTTCTTCAGCATTTCTATTGGTACTTGTTCATCTGTGATTCTTTGGTCCTCGGTTGAGTCCTGGGTCATTAACTTTTATATCAATGATGATTTTTGTGAATTGAGCATATCACTAGGTGTGAGTGGTCACAGGGTTTATGTTCGAGTCCCACGTTATTTGACTCTTGTTCCCCTGATGTCTTTGTGCTATGTGAACGTCACCCTCCCGCATACTTTTTCCCGTTCTTCGTTTTGTTTCAGTTGGTGATAGCTCATTGCCCTGTAAATGCTGTATTATTTTACACAATTTTTTCTAATGCTTTCGCCGGTTCCCACGAGCGCTGTGTTTCCACTTTTTGCACTCGCTTGCAAGGTTTTATCACTTTTACATTGCTTACGTGTACCGTGTTGGTTATGCCTCGTGCTTGATACTGTGTTTAATGAATATATTCAGCTTTTTATTTTTCTTGTATGTATATGGTACTTTTTCTTCAGCATTTCTGTTGGTACTAGTCCTTTGTGATTCCTTGGTCCTCGGTTGAGTCCAGGGACACTATACATTTTGTATCAAATGTTGATCTTTGGAAATTGAGCTTCCCATCAAGTGTGGGTTGTAATTTTATTGTTCTGTTCTTCTTTAGTTGACGCTTGCCATTCACATGTAGTGCGTATCTTACCGTAATGTGCATTAATTCTCTGGTACTGTGCTTGCTGTGATTATTAACTATCTCTCACGCGTATTTTCCCTGTTCTTAGTGCACCGTGCTATTTGTAATTCTTGTTTGTTATGTATCCCCGATGTGCCCCGGGAGTTTTGCGCTTGCATTTTTGGCTTTTTGTATTGTTTCTTCAAACCTCGTGCGATTTCTGTTCGAGTCGGTGTCATTGGGCTGATATTTATTTGTACCGTTTTATGAATTGTGCATGATGCTATGTTGTTCCTTTATGTTTTTCCCTCTATGTTCTCGAGTGGTGCTGCCCGTTCACTTGTAGACCTGTTTTCTCATTGTTCAGGGTCGCTCAGTGTGGCACGCCTTGATCTTGTCTTCAGAATCACTCACTGTAGTGGTATTAATGAGAATTTTCCCCGGTTTGTTGCGCGCTGTTGGTGTACAGTGCTTACTGTATTTATCGTTTTTATTTCTGGTTTTCCTGATTGTTAATAGAGTGGCGTGTTGGATGTCCTTTCCTGCTATTATGTGTTCCTTGATTACTCCTGGCTATTGCCAGCGCCAATTGTTATTGCTTTCGTGTACTTTGCTGTCTCTGTGTATCGTGTATTTTACCACCTTGTTGTGGGTTTTAGCATTTTCGATATTATTTTGACCGGCGTAGCCGCATTCATCTGTTGATATTGTAATGACTTTCATTCATTGTTTAATTACTGTTTTCCCACTGTGTGGTGCGCCTGTATTCTTTTATGCCTAAGAGTTCAATAAAATTTGTTAATACTCAAGAAATGCGTTACAGGCAATCGACGGAGTACTGCACAAGACCTCACTGTACAGGTGAGTAAAAATGCTAGAACCTCGGTATGTACACGTACCATTCGCAGACAACTTCATTCCATGGGTTACCGTGATCGTGCGGCTGCTCATAAGCCTTTCATCTCCACTCGGAATGCTACTCCTCGTTTAGCATGGTGTAAAGAACATTTGCCGTGGACCGTAGATCAATGAAACAAAATCCATCAGTCTGATGGCCGTGTGTGGGTATTGCGACAGCCGGGGGAACGCTATTTACTACAGTGTACTGTTCCTACGGTCAAGCTTGCAGCTGGCAGTGTACTCGTGTGGGGTTTTTTTTCGTGGTATGGTCCCGCCCCATTGGTTATCGTGGACAAACCTGTTAACCAGCACGTCAACCTCGATACTCTGGACAATTATGTCCTACCAAATCTGTGGCAATACTATGGAACCTGGCGTTGTTGGTACCAGCAGAATAACGCACCTATCCATAAAGCAAGGATTGTTACATCGTGGTTTGACGATAATTCCGTATCGTGTGTGGACTGGCCAGCACAGAGCCCTGATTTTAATCCCATAGAACACTTATGGAATGAATTTGAGCGCCACACAAGAAGTTTGGAACCAAGGCCTACTACTATAAGCAACATTGAGCGGAAGAATTATGTACTGAACGGAAGCGCATACCTATCGCTATGTTCCAAAACCTTGTCGAAAGCATGTCTCGAAGGGTCAGTGCTTACATTAAGGCCAAAGGTGGACCGACACGGTGCTAATATTTGTCAATAAATGCTATGTTGTTTCTTCTCTAGGTGTCCGGTGACTTTTGTGAATATACTGTATATCTCAGTAGGTTTTATGTCAAAGTTTAACAGTCTACTCGCAATGTCTCGAAATCTGTATAACTCCACAATATTCTTTAAATGTAATCGTTTTAGGTTGCTCTAACTCGCTTAAGTTTTCCTAAAATGTAAAGGCCGTTTTGCGAACCAATGTGCCGTTCATTGAAAACACATTTAATTAAGATGTATCGTGATTCACATAAGAAAATGAAAATTCAAAAGAAAGGTTAAATTGAGGTACACTTCACAAGTCCTTCCACAAACCAACATTTTGCAGCGGAATAACCCTTTTTGTACCGATTGATCAGGACGGAAAGACAACCCAAATCATATGATTTCGTATTCGCGATTGGCACGTGACTAAAGTTCGTCTTTGACAAACTGATGCCACACGGAACGCTAGTTTACAGCGGTGAGGCACCTGCGTTTTCATTTTGCAAATTAATTTGCTTCCTGAGATCCTGTCTCTTTTAACATTACGGCATCGAATGCGCTGTTTTTATATCTTCCAATTTTTAACTGCATCCTCTCGGCTGCTAGGTCGAAAAATAATCCTTCTGTACCTATACAATATACTGTAGTTGTTTGTTCAAAGAATTTCTCGCGTAATCAGGCCAAATGCACCTCTCTTTCTGTGAATAGTTGTCATCAAAGTGCACCCCAGAGGGAGAACACAAAAGGCAGTCATTATCTGTTGGTTTCAGTTACATAACATGAGGAAATAAAAGCATTTTGAATGGAAGAAGGAATTCAAAATTCGAACGCATTTCTTTGTATACCAACAGTGTTTCTGAACAACTTAATTTACGAAGAAATAGAACCTTCTAAGTCGTTTATCGTTCCTTTACACTTTTCTAAGTTTTCTTTTCCTCAAGCACGCATGCGTAACACAAGAAAATCGTCTCGTCATTACGGTACAGCGCGAAGGCTTTCCCTCTTACTTTTCGAGCATTTAATTTTTGTATGCCTTTGAATGTATTCTCTTAAGGCTCTACGAGACCCGCCATCTTGTATTGCTGCTTTCTCTTGTTAACCAACGGGCAAGCGTATTTCACAAATTGCTAAGGCAATTTTGCACATTTTGGAACACCGTTTGTTGCTAACGCAAGATATATGATAAATAAAGAGTTCCCTGGTTTCATAATTTTTATTGACCTTTCCCTTCATTTTTTGTATGCAGAAAAAGTCGTACCAAGGCGTCTTCCATAGTTTTATTAATTAATAAAAAGTACTTAAGAGTCCAAAATGAAAATCTGAAACCAGGGAACTCTTTATTTATCATATATCTTGCGTTAGCCACAAATGGTGTTCCAAAATGTGCAAAATTGCCCGAGCAATTTGTGAAATACGCTTGACCGTTGGTTAACAAGAGAAGGCAGCAATTCAAGATGGCGGGTCTCGTAGAGCCTTAACCATTGCGAAATAAGAAATTTTCGTAATATCACTATTCCGGAAAGCTGTTATCGTCGCTGCTCGAAATATTAAAATAAAGTAGCACATATGTATTAAGCGTTATGCAACTTTATGATAATTCCACTGTTCCCTTAAGGATGTATAACAAAGTAAATTTATCCGTCATTTTTGGTCCACGCCCTGGATCGAACCCGAGTTCACTTATTCCGGAACAAGTCGCTCTAACGTTCGTTCTTGCTGCTATCTGCCTGTATGTCGTGTGCGTCGTGCGGGGCAGGCACGTCACATCTCCACCACCACCCCCGAAAGAGGGCCGCGGGTATGGCCCACGGGTCAGCCGTGGCCATGAATCGTTGCCGGCAGCCATCCGCTGTAGAACGTGCACTTGAGAACTTGCAGTCAATCTGGTGTGTGGAATGCAACGTCCACGCATTTATTTTTCGAAGCGCTGGAGAAGGGATTCTCTTATTTTTCTTATCTCGCGGTGTGGAAAGAACATCACACCATTGCGAGATCTTTAACGACCGGGTCATCCGGAAAGTTCGGGTGCCATTATATCGAAGTATATTTCTCCGTCATTTTTGTTTCACGCCGGGGATCGAACCCGAGTCCACTTATTCCGGAACAAGTCGCTCTACCAACTGAGCTACGCAGGCGTTCGTTCTCGCTGATATTTGCCTTTATGTCGTATGCGTCCTGCGGGGCAGACACTTCACAGATGTTACACATCATAATTCTAGCACGTTTTGGTATTGTGTGATAGTTTCGTAAAATATACGAGGGCCATAACAAAAGTTCTGCAAACGTCAGACTCTCAACCACCCAGTGGTGTCAGAACGACGCGCTATAGTGGGAGGGTTTAGAAGTGGAAGCGTGCAGCTCCTCACGTCGAGTAACGACGTTGGAGAAGCGCTCGTACGTGAAAATAGAAACTCTGAGGGGAAAAACTCCGACACAGATGCGCACTGTCTTTCAAGGAGTTTGTGGGGGAAGGAACTCTTGATCGAAGCACAATTTCTTTCTGGGGACAAAGTTGACACCGAAAATTCGTCAAAATCGCCCCAACGTTTTGGAAGCGGGAGCAATCTTGCTGCATGACAATGCATCGTGTCATGGTGCAGCGTTGGTACGGGGACGTTTGCCGAAATATGGCTGAGAAACTTTATCCCACCAACCATACAGCCCTGATCTGAGTCCACCCGACTTTGATCTTTTCCCAAAGTTCAAAAATCGGCTCCGTGGCATCCGCTATGAATTGCTGGACGAAGTGTCATTGGACGTGGCCTGAGTAATACGACAGCTGAACAAAGTTGGAGTACTACGGGGCATACAAGACCAACATCACTGCTGGCAAGCTGTCATTAGCAGTGGAAGGGAGTAGATTGAACGGCAATTAGGTACGTTTTCTCCGTTACTTCACACGTTTCTCAAAAATGTACAGTGTGCAGAACTTTTGTTATGACCTCCGTATCAAAATAAAACACTGCCTGTTTTCATTCGTTCATTTTTCTGGTGCATAAGTCACATTAACTTGCAGCTGATTTGACTAAATTTAACAAATTATTCAGTTGTAGGGTAGCTCCCTAAGGAAAGGCACTTGTGCAACAAATTAGTATGACCAACTGCGTATCAGTGAGGTCCCCGATCAGCGATGTATAGACGGCCTGGGAATGGCGTTTTGTTGGTTCAACAGTCTGAAAACCTATGCAATGGGTAAAGCGGGGAATAGCCGGAGTTTAAACGCAGAGTGATTACGTACGTGAAGAAGGTGGAGGCCAGCATCTGAGAAAATGCAGTCATTGTTGGTCGTTCGTAGGCCACCGTAGCGACTGTGCGTGGGGTTAGGGGGATAATCCGGAGAGGCACATATATACCCAGTATGCCAGAAACGGGGAAACCATTATTGGCTGACAGACGAACAACAGCATGACTGTTCAGAACAACCGAAAGCTCACCATTCCTCAATAGATATTAGCCAATTGAAAAGGAGTTTCTTTTTGCCGATAAGTCTAGGTCCCAGATCCAAATGGCGATGCACGGGTCAGAATTCGATGTCATGCAGGTAAACAGCTGCTACCAAACTGAGCGGATGGACAGAAATGCACAGTGCAGCTCTAAGTAATGAGATTGAATTAAAATAATATGGCAAAGTAGGAAATCTTACGTTAATATATTTTATTCGAAGTACGTTCGTCTTGCGTTGTGCCTCGAGCAGCCAACGAAAGGAAGGATTTGCAGAGGTCATCTTTTGGTATAGAGTGAAGAGCTGATGTCAGAGTTATTTTTATGTCTTTACTGGCTTGAAATATTTTTCCTTTTAAAGGCAACTTTAATTTAGGGAATAGAAAGTAGTCACACGGTGACAGATCTGGAGAAAAGGGGGAATGTTTGAGTACACACACTTTATTTCGCGCCAGAAATGTCTGTACACTGACGGCTCTGTGTGCGGGTGGGTTATAGTGAAGAAGGAACTATTACCCGCTTTTGTGCTCAGGCTTGACACCAACAATCCTCTTCCACAATCGTCCCAAAATAAATGTGAAAGCATTCCAGTGACAAATGTTTCTTCAAGAATGAATTCGTAATGCACAATTCCCTTACTGTCGTAAAATTACACAAGCATTGTCTTGACTTTGGAATTCTGTAACCTGTTCTTCTTTTCTTTTGGTGACTGTAACGAGTTCCACTGAGCACTCTGAATATTCGTTTCCAGATCATAACGAAAGCACCACGTCTCGTCAAATGCCTCAATGCTTTGGAGAAAATTTTGTATTGCTTCTGCCGTGTCCACGACGTTTTTCGTGATTCCACTCGTCCATGTTTCTGGTCAGCTGAGAAAGCCTGCGCAATAAAACGAGCACAAAATCTCTTCCCCAAATATTGCACTGAAATTTGACGAAAAATCTCCTCATTATCGCCGAGCTCACACTCACTTTAGAATCCTCAAGGTTACACTACGATCACTTTGTATCCTTTCGCAAACTTTTTGAATGAGTTCAGGCGTACTCACAGAAATCGAACGTCCGAGCCTTTCGTCATTTTTCACATCTCCCCACCCATCCTTGAAACGTGCATGCATTGGAAATATTGCGCACGAGACTGAAAATTAGTCACATACACATCACGCAACAAAAAACTGTCTCAGATGCAGTTTTACCAATTTTCAGATATGACCGGATATTTGCACTTTGCTCCATGACAGAGCTGTGACAATGTTCTTCCACCAAATGACGTCCTGCACAGCCTAAATAGTCATCTGCGCGATTCTCACGCCAACGCGGTTGTCACTGAATAGCAGATAAATGACTTATAAAAAAAAAAACATGCCTTCATGACCCGTGTGTTTCACCGGGATTTGTTTTAATAATGCGTAAGTCGGCGACGGCAACATCATGGCATGGAGATTGTTATGATGGGCATCAGTGGGTTCTTTCATCCATTCGGAACACATCCTCACTTCTAGACCCTATCTAGCATTCCTATCGACCAAGTGTTGTCCTACATGGTGACTTTAAGGAACAAAGCGCTTTACAAGACTCACATTGGGAGAGTTATGGTTAGAGGATTACCTCCAGGAATTTCATCTGTTCCTTTAGCAGCCATATTCCTCAACTTTCTGCCCTTGAATGTCTTCGAACATTTTTAAAACGCAGTGGAACAAAGCCGTCACCGGTGAAAGCTAGTGCATCTGTTTAGCTGTTACAGAATACCTAAGTTCACTTTTAAGATCTAATGGAATCGACCCCACTTCACGTGAAAGCGATAACACTGTTCAACACACATTTCGTTTCCTGTACGGAAGTCGGTGTTACATATAGAGTTTTGCCCGCTGAATTTAAATCTGCAATCTGTTTCGTTCTATCGCGTAACATTTCTGAGAAAACAATGATTATTGTATTTCCGGTATTGCGCAATCGTCAGTGGATGCTCTTAAAACAGGAATTCCCGTACTGGACTTTGTTCAGTTCTGTTATCGCAGCACAGCATGAGTGATTGTGCTCTAAGACCAGCGTACGACATTCACACACCCCTTCAGTCAGAGTCAGTTGTTTGTAAGTGAAACAAGTCGCGAAAGTGCGTTATATCTCGCTGCCTGTTTTGCTGTGTATGTGCTGAGTTTACACCGAAGAAAAACAGGAGGCCATTCACACGAGTGATAAAACAAGTCTATGAATTTTATTTTAGATGTAATGTAAGACTGGTGACAACGATACTACATTCATGTTGTGTGAATTGTGTTATGAATCTCACAGCATGGATGAGAGGACAATGGCATCATATGCCATACGTCATAAATGCTGTGTGGATGGAGCAGAAAAATCACACGACAGATTGTTATTTTTGTTTAACGAAAGTGGCCGGATTTTCTTCAAAAAATAAACGTTCTATTGTTTTTCACAATGTTCCTTCAGTCATAAGACCGGCGCCGCTCAGAGGAACTGCTAGTGCCCCAACCTCCGGTAGTCGCCGATGCACTTATTGAAAAATCGTAATGAAGAGGAAATGGTTGTATGTGAACAAGATGAAGTTGACAGTGCATGAACCTCTAATCCTCATATGAGCACACCAGGAGAACTGACCTGATAATAGATCTTAATCTATCAATGGCACAGTCCGAACTGTTCGCGTTTCGACTACAGAGATGGCATCTTTCTGCTCCAGTAGCGAAGACGACTTACATTAGGTCTCGTCACAGTGATTACCTGCCGTTTTTCAGTGAAAGTGGTGAACTATTCTACTGTAAGAACATTGATGGGTTGTTTGATGTTCTTGGTATGGAGCATAAACCTGAGGAATGGAGATTGTTTGTAGATTCCTCTAAAAAGCGACAAATGCGTCTTACTACGCAATACTAACGTGTATCCATCTGTAACTGTGGCACATTCACCTACTATGAAGGAAACATACGACAATATGAAAATTCTATTAGAAAAAATCATAACTATTAAGCCTACCAGTAGAACATCTATGCTGATTTAAAAGTAACAGCGATGTTGCTTGGTTTGCAGTGTATATGTACAAAATACTTCTGTTTTCTCTGCGAATGGGATAGCAGGGCAAAAGGGAATCGCTACGTAGTGAAACAGTGGCCACCTCGTGGAAATTTGACACTTGTCGAAAAGAATGTGAAAGCTATTCCAATAATAAATGATGAACAGTTTCTTCTCCCACCGCTCCACACTTAAGCTTGGGCTGATCAATATACTTGTAAACGCTCTGAAAAGTAATGCTGCTGCGTTTCCGTATTTGCAACAGAGGTTTCCTAAATTGAGCACTGCTAAGCTGACGGAAGGGATATTTAATGGGACAACTAATGCAATACACTGCATTCAAGGCCACTCTTTATGAAATTGAATTCGCTGCATGAGCATCTTTCAAAGAGGTGACATAACAGTTTGAAGGCAATGGAAAGTGACCGTCTTACAAAGATATTGTGTCTACAATGGTGATGGCTTAACACGACATGGAATGCAATATGTCCCTCACAAACGTCATTTCCTGGACTCCTCTAATGATTTCTTTCCATACAACTTGGGCTCCGCGAGTGATGAGAACGGAGAACGTTTCCACCAAGATATTTCGACAATAGATGACCGATACACAGGGGAAGTGGAATCCGGCAATACTCGCAGATTACTGTTGGGATTTAATCAGGGAAACACCACGCACGTCGTACAAACGGAAATCATCGACTCAGGCATTCTAGGGAGTGTCATTAGTCACTTCCATTTCTATTATGTGTTATTGGGAATATTTTTGACGTTATGTTTCTCAAAAAGTATACGTGATAAAAAATCAAACTAAAAACAGATTCAGAATTAGCACAAAAACCTCTATTGAAATCAGTTATTGTTGTTCAGAAAACATGAAAAAAGTTAAGATTTGTTGAACAGTGTTGTTTCTGTGAAAAGCTATCCGACAACATGTAGGTAGGTGATAATGTTATGGCGCAGAAGTTCATTCCAGAGCCCACTCAAAGGAAAAGAAGTTCAGAAACCAAAAGGAACAACAGATTTTCGATTGTTGAAATGCTGTCAGAACGGTATAATTTTCATATTTTGCCAACCTTGGGGAAGAGGAATTTGTTCAAAAATGCGTCGATGGTAAAAGATCAGACAAAATTCCCATGTACCTGCGATATGAATGAACGTGGCGTAGCTATATCACTGGACAAAATGGACACATGTTATTAGTTTTCAGTATAGGTAATGCATCGTTATGGAGAGATCTTTATTAATCTGGGAAATAATCAGATTCTAATTACAGATAACTCTGACATAGTTTCTTCTGAAAATCAGAAGCATTTTTATTCATATGTTGCTTCTCAACTTGTGTAAGATTAAGATCTGATATAGAACGTAGGTTGGCGCAAAAAATAATGCAACATTTTCCTTCATTCCAGATATGATTCAGGCATTACGGAGATGCTGGTTGGGAAATTTTGAATCATGCTTTTAGAGCATTACTGTTGTACCCCACATAGCAGAACATATGCACTGAAGTAGAAAAATGTTAGAAACAACTACACAATAAAACGTTGGTCCACCCTTGTCCTTGGAAACAGATTCGTTTCGATGTGGCAGGTATTCAACGAGGTGCCCATATCGCTTTACAGGTATGTTCAGCTGAGTGGATGTGGTGGCGTCCGTCAATTTTCGAAAGACGCTGTAGGGGAGTCTCTCTTACGAATAACCATCTGAGTCTCATACCATAGGTGTTCAATTGAGTTAAGTTTTGGAGTCTGCAGGTACCATATTCTTTGAAGTCACTTTCGTACTATCCAGACAAATGTGTTACGATCCAAGCCTTACGGCATGCTACATTATCCTGCTGGAAATAGCCCTCTCCATGAGGATACATCGTGCTCATGTATAGCTATGCTTGGTTCTCAGTGATGTTAAGATCCCACTAGTCGTCCAAATGCGTCTCCAAAGTTATTAAAGAACATAAAACCATACCTCAGGCTAAGGCACCGCCTTCACCTGATTGTACAGTTAACGTCAGGCAGTTGGTATTCATCGATTTGTTCTGTCGAATCCATGTTCTGGACTGTCTGTTGGCGTATATTAGCTGAAAACTCGATTCTTCAGACCAGACGACTTTTTCCAGCACTCAAAAGGTCCAGTTTTGAGAATTCTCTTGCCACTGCAGACAAAATTGTCGGCATTTAGCAGAAACGAATGGTACACGAAGTAGACGTCTGCTGTTATAGCCCTTTCGAGACAATAGGCGACGGGCTGTATGGGCTGTGACAATAGGCGACGGACTGTAAACTCTCCTATCGAAACCTCTGTTGTACTGCTTGGTTACTTGACGCAATGGAGCTGGTCTGTTACATCGTATAATCCTTTCTAACCGCAGTTGCACTAAAACATCGACCAGTCCTAAACGAGTGGTACACGAAATGGACGTTTGCTGTTATAGCTCATTCGAAACAATAGGCGACTGGCTGTACGGGCTGTGAAAATAGGTGACGGACTGTAAACTCTCCTCTCGATATCTCTGTTGTACTGCTCGGTTACTTGACGCAATGGAGCTGGTCTGTTGCCTCGTAGAATCCTTTCTAGCTGCAGTTGCACTCAAACATCGACCAGTCCTAAACGAGTGGTACACGAAATGGACGTTTGCTGTTATAGCCCATTCGAGACAATAGGCGACGGACTGTAAACTCTGCTATCCATACCTCTGTTGTACTGCTCAGTTACGTGACGCAATGGAGCTGGTCTGTTACTTCGTAAAATCCTTTTCAACCTCAGTTGCACTCAAATATCGACCAATCATTTCCGCAGGCACGAGCACCACTGACTTGTTATTTGCTTGTTTGTAAACCACTTCTTTTTACACCATCAATGTCGTTGTTCTTGCATAGCCTAGAAGGTTTCATCCTTTCTGATACAAATAGCCTCAAAGATTTGCCTACGTACCCGTCGAGCTCTCGCTATCACGCTTCTTTCAAAGTCCCTTAAATCACGAATCTTTTTCATATTTCCGCTATGTATGCTTCATACACTTCTGAAGCATTTGCAGTGGTATGCTGTTTATAAAGCCATCTCAACGTCATAGTGGTGGACGTAAGTGAGCGTGGCACGTGTCTGATTGCTCTTGGGTGTTCCTATTAATTTGCTCCTTCAGCGTAGAACAGTTCAAAACCGCTTCCAGGGCTGATGTGCATGCTGGACACTAGTGTGACATTGAATTTCCTTTTTTTACGGAAGGCTTTAGATTGATGGTTGCACACAATCTTCAAAGATTCCTTTCAAATTAGTGCGTAACCTGATGCAAAAGAAATGGTTTGACGAATTCTCATAATGCAAGAGCTGTATCTGATAAAGTAAGAAAACCTGCTAACTTCAAGCATAGTAATCAAGCAGATATAATCTGATCAGTTCAGCAGGAATCGTGTTCTCCCTTTGACAGTGCAGAAGGCACAACTGCACACAAACATGATTATTAAAACCTACTGTCAGTGAGATTAGGTCATCCACAGAGCAATAACGGCTACCGTCTTCCTACATGAGAAGGCATCGTGTAGTTTGGAAAGGCTGAGTACCACATCTTTCACGTAACTTGAGCCCACAATCCTTTTTATCGGATTCCATCTTTATAGAAAATGTGATATTTTTCTATGACAATTATTAGAAAACGATTGCAGAAACACAAAATTAATCTAATTCTTCTTGAGCGAATTTCTGTCTATGGCTAAAGGACGTCTTCTATACGTTATATTTTTATTCTATTCCCGAAGATCACCACTTTTAAGACTACACACTTGTGATGTTGAGATATAACAAATTATCAACGTTTATTCACCATTAAATTTTTTATTAACATCATCGACTATAGTTTCGCTGAGCGTTTGGCTCGATATCATCAGGACGTCACGTCGTCCTGATGATGTCAAGCTAAACGCTCTACGAAACAATAGTCGTTATTAATAAAATATTTAATTGTGAATAAACGTTGATCATTTTTTCGATCACCACTTTTCTTCTCCACTCATTCTGCACAAGATCCCTGTTATCAGCTCATTCTAAGTCATCCTCTAATTTCTGTTGGGTTTCATTTTATCAAATGACCGATACGTGTTGTAAATTATCGGAATATTGTCTGCAGTAACTTCATTATGCCCGTCTTGGATAGATTTCGACAACCGTCTGTGCTCATTAGTGTCTGTCGTTTAGTTATATAGCAAAAGTGTTTCATGGATACTTTGCCTTTAGGGTAATTCCAAAATTAACGTTTTCATTCTTCCTTGAATAGTCCCAATTTGCCTCCCTTGTGACCGATGGATCTGAGGAGCTGACATCTGACCATTTACTCAAGATGGCTCGGGTGAGTCACGGGTGGTGTCTATGTCCGACAGTCTTGGATCTGCTCTTTCCTTGGGACCATTGGCCCAAAATCTGGAAAAAACGCGTAATTATAGTTCTTACAGTTTCTCACGATGGTCAATAAACTCCGAACCACACACACACACACACACACAAAGGCGCGCGAGTGCACTTACAAAAGTGTCCAGATTTATTTAAGCTGTTGAAGAAATTCGTGCCAACAACACTAACTCTTAGAATGCCGTCGCTGCACGATATACTATATTACTGAAAGTCAAAATGGACGATGAAAATTACTTTATTTAACTGAAGTAAAAGTTGAAAGTCAAATTCACATCACTAGATCTTTCGTGCTGGCTTCCAGCACATCTTCAGGCGAATTTTAAATGAGACATTGTAAAACTGTGAAAAAGAGTCCACCGTGGAACGTCACTCTAATGTAAACACACCGCGTTCAGCTCTCGAATGACTTCAAAAACGTCACCACGCTCTGACTGATGATTGTTGTCTTAATTGTTATTGGGTGAGTTCTGAAATAAAGTTCGAGTTAATAGTTTATTTGGTCCTTTTTGTTCGAAATTAACCTTATCCAAGGCGGAGGTATGAATCTGGGTACTTCACCATTACAACAATTATCAGCGTTACTGACGATGTGTAAACTCTCCGCTAGCAAAGCCGCAATCCTGTTTTTGTGACTTGAAATAACTCTTGCCTCATTCCATAGAGGGACGTGGGCTCCTTGGTTAACTAATCTTGCAAGTGCGGTAGAGTTTGAATGTTTTTTGACACTGTACTTGTGTTCTGCAATACGGAAGTTAAAATTCCTCACGGTGGACACAATATATATATGCGATCTATGACAACGGTATCCAGGGTCTTTAATGGTATTATATATACTCCGAATCTGCTATTACAGGGGACTGGAGCCCGATCTTTTTTAATGGTTGATATTAAGTTGTAGGTTTTAATCCCAAAATCCAAGTTGTATTTTTTACAGGCAGTTTTAAGTATATTCATAACTTTTGGAAGATAATCCACTGATCCAACATATCTCCGTTTATTGGTTTCTTTAGTCAACGTACAAAAATTGGATTCTTCTTATTTTTCGATGGATCTGGTTTACTGTATTTTTAGGGTACACATATTCATTTGCTATGGCAATTATTTGATTCAATTCTCGTTTCCTGGTGTTAACGCTTGAGGAATGGGTATAAGCTCTACGAATAAGAAACTCAAATGCCGATAGTTTATAAGTATCAGGGTGTGCTGAATGATATGGTATAATTGTTGATGTTGAACTAGGCTTGCGGTATACGGAGAAAGAAATAGTTTGTGATATAGGGTTTCTCTTCAACATGAAATCCAAGAATGGTAAAGCACAATTTTGTTATAGTTCAACTGTAAAATTAATTGAGGTAATCTGCAAGGACATCAGTTCAGCAAATTCATATAGAGAGTCTACATCATCGTTCCAAATTATGAATTTGCTGAACTGATGTCCTTGCAGATTACCTCAATTAATTTTACAGTTGAACTATAACAAAATTGTGCTTTACCATTCTTGGATTTCCTGTTGAAGAGAAACCCTATATCACAAACTATTTCTTTCTCCGTATACCGCAAGCCTAGTTCAACATCAACAATTATACCATATCATTCCGCACACCCTGATACTTATAAACTATCGGCATTTGAGTTTCTTATTCGTAGAGCTTATACCCATTCCTCAAGTGTTAACACCAGGAAACGAGAATTGAATCAAATAATTGCCATAGCAAATGAATATGGGTACCCTAAAAATACAGTAAACCAGATCCATCGAAAAATAAGAATGCCACTCTTTAATGAAGTTGAAGTTCATCGTCGGTATCTTGTTGCTGGAAATAAAGGTTTATGGAATATTTTCTAAGGTAGAGTTGAATGCTTTTTTTTCATACTTTTTTCTGTTTTTTCAGGAGTACCGCTTTAGTAACAGAAATGCTTTTCACATGTTATCGCCCTGACATACTCGTTCTAGCTTTGTGTTCTAAGTAGAAAACCGAAGACACACTATATTGACAAAAGACACCGGACACCTAGAAGAGAAACACAACACAGCATTTATTGACGTACATTAGTACGGTGTCAGTCCACCTTTGGCCTTAATGCATGCACTGACTCTTCCAGACATGCTTTCGACAAGGTTACGGAACACAGCGATAGGTATGCGTTTCCATCCAGTACACACTGCTGCCGTTAACTGTAGCTTAGTAGTAGGCTTTGGTTCCAAACTTCTTATGCGGCGCTCTAATTCATCCCATAGGTGTTCTATGGAATTACGATCAGGGCTCTGTGCTGGCCAGACCACACACGATACGGAATTATCTTTGCTTTAAGGCTAGGTGCATTATTCTGCTGGTACCAACAAGGTTCGGTTCCATAGTATTGCCACAGATTTGGTACAGCATAATTGTCCAGAATATTGAGGTAGACGTGCTGGTTAACAGGATTGTCCACGATAACCAATGGGCCGGGACCATACCACGAAAAACACACACCCCCAAACTGCCAGCTCCAAACTTGACCGTAGGAACAGTACACTGTGGTAAATAGCGTTCGCCCGGCTGCCGCCATACCCACACACGGCCATCAGATTGATGGATCGTGTACCTGGATTCATTAGTCCATTGGACCTGTTTCCATTTATCTACGGTCCACGATAAATGTTCTTTGCACCATACCAAACGACGAGTAGCATTCCGAGTGGGGATGAAATGCTTATGAGCAGCCGCACGACCACGGTAACCCATGGAATGAAGTTCTCTGCGAATGGTACGAGGACATACCGAGGTATTTACTCACCTGTACACTGAGGTTTTATGCAGTACTCCGTCGATTAGCTGTAACGACTCTCCTGAGGTTTCGACGTCCTCTATCACTGATTTTCTTTGGTCTGCCGGTACGTTTTGTTGCTTCAGGCACGCCACGTGTCTTCCACTTCTTCAGTACATCCGAAGCAGTTGACTTGGTATGTTTGAACGCCTCTCGGTTTCTCCTATGGACAACCCACTAATATAACACCCAACAATCTTTCCTTTCTCAAAGTCAGTTCTCTCCCGCCGCGGCATTTTCACTCAACCGCACAGTGAGATTTGATCGCGGTCAGATGCTGGCTTGTTTTATTACCGTTTGCAGCTGTACCGCGCATCTTAACAACACAGTGGATGAGTTCATTTGCTTTTGAATGGGTTTCTGGTGTCTTTTGTCAATACATTGTATGTTGGAATACAATTTTATTCATTCATGAAGAAATAGTCATTGAGAAAGGTGGTCCTTACGTAAGAAATAGAAAAGAGTCGCTAGTAAGCTGTTATTTGGGTAATCAAGATCTCAAAATTAGAATTGTATTGCATAAAAGGATTTTTTGTGGGGAAAAAAGGAAAGAAAAACCATTGCGTAAGTATTTATACTGTACTAGGTATTACATATTTAAATCTGCTAATACCATAATATCGTAAACTATGTTGGTTCAGTGGACTGACAGTACAAATTATTAACGTCTATCCACAAATTATATTTATTGTCGCTCCGACGAGCAAGACGAAAGCACAGGTTAGTAAGTTCATATGCGTAACGAAACTGTTTGTGTAGATAGTCGAAGTGATGAAAGGTAAAGAGATGATCGATAACAGCTCTGTTTTCCAAATCTCGAAAGATAGCGGTAGAAAGTCAGCTTGAAACTGCTCCCTAAGAGTCCTTAAAAAGAAAGCATTAAAGGTAAAAACAAAATGGGTGATTAAGGAGGTATTTCGGGATAAAAAAGGACGATAAGGCACAAGATAAACTGCGCTTTCTTCCGAAATGAAACGACTTAAATTACCTAACTGCGGCGAAAAAGAAGAAAAATGAGAAGAAAAAGAGACGATGGTGAAAAAAATAAAGAATAAAATGAGTTGGGAAGACCACGCGAAGAAGAATTTCGAAAAGAAAATAACTGAGAACAAAAAATATTAATAATATAGTGGTAAGAACGTCGAACAAAGGAAACCGATCGGGACAATGCCTGAAAAGAGAAATAAGAAGTAAAAAGAGAAGAAGTAATAATATAGTGGTAGAAGCAGCTGCGGTATATTAACGCCATCTCTCTCCCCCACCCCTCAGACCAAATGCTTTGCTCGGAAGGGGAAAAGATCGACAACAACATCATCTGTGATATCTTCATGACAGACCATCATCACAACCACCATTAGTGCTTATTAAATGCAATCGAAGAATACGTCCCCGCAGTCTCCGTAACTGGGTCATCTCTTCTGCGGCCAAATGATGCGTAGCCCACGGCAGGGCGACATTTTATTGATCGCACATAAAGATCCTGTTATATTTATCGCTTTCCTGGAATATGAACTCATGTTCCGATCCCTAGCGATCACCTATTCATTTTGTCGCTAATTCTGCGAGCGATCAATCTGTTTCTCAAATTTCACGGATGCTTTATTTATTGATATTTGTGGTTCTTAAGTCTCATGATATTTCTTCCTCAGCCCATTCTCCACCTTCATTCTAAAGTCAAACAAGGGTAAATTCAACATTATATTGATTCGTCTCTCATTTTCGACAAAGTAAGCTGTTTGAAACTAGGTTAGAGATGACTTCGAATTTCTTCCACTTAACAATTCAAATCGATGTAACCCCACTAAAATATTGATTTCGAGATGTAATGCATCTTTACAGACATTGCATAATTAATATTAATAGAGGTTTGACTAATGAAAGAATGTTTCTTGCTCTGCTTGTTGTATTTAAAAATAAGGATGTGTTTAGTATTATGCTAAATTTTCCTGCTCTGATAATCGATGACATTTTCCTGCAGGACACAGTGAAAATCAGATAAATATTTATGGCATATTAATGAAACGGCTGCTTCAAGTTTCGGTGACAGTTCAAACAATGGTTTTCCAAAAGAAGAATTAAAAGATGTTAAATAACCGGTTGAAAATTAAAATTGTAATCGTTTTTATTTATATTTCACTTTTAATCTTACACTGTCCTTCCAGGTTGAACTCAAATGAACAAAACGGTCAACATTGTACTGACTTTTCTTCGATCTCAAAAAAGTTCCTTTTTTTCAGATCCAGAAGTAACTTCAATTAATGTCTTCTAAAATGTAAAAATCGCTGAATGTCATGCATATGGGAAGTGCAAGTGCACGTAAAATCAATCAAAGAAACATCTATTTAACAATATACAATTCAAATCGATGAAAGGAAAATCAAATCAATGAAAGACGAAGAAACGTGTCGGAATTACAAAATAAAAGCAGAAAGCATACAGTATACTCGCACATACATAATTCTATCTGTAGAACACAAAAAGTCAATGTCTTTTACAAAACAATGCACTTGACAAAATACGCGAATTTTATACAAATTAGATGTCGCTCGAAGCGGCGCAGATAATTATGATGCCAACGAGACAGCACACTACAGTCACTATAAGTTATATCTTACAATCTTTGGCGTTCTCTTTTTGTGTCTGCTGATCGTGATGTTCTTTCCGATTCTGGTCTAAAAGTGGTTTTCGAGATTCTAGGCTGATAAGTTTAAGTTGTGTTAACATTTCGTTTACGTGGGAGTCACTTGCTAAAAACATTAACATTACCAACCTGCAATAATAATTTCCTGAAATATAATCGCCAAACAAAATGGGGTAGTCCTTATTCTTCAATGTTGTGAAATAGAGTGCATTGCGTAATTTTCTGCCTTCACGATGGCACAAAAACTGCGTGGGACTAAGGCTGGCAAGGAATTGCTACAACTGATAGATATTACCTGCATTTAGTAGCTGTTAAGTCATTTAACGAACATTTTAAAAATAATAGACAAATTCATACGGCGTAGTGAATGAAGGACGACCACTTTATAATCAGATTCGAAATCACCAGGCAAGAAGAGAAATTCCCAGAAAATACATTCTAGAAATGGATTTTTTGTGTCATTAACTGCTGTGACCGTGATTCCACATAATGATGTGAAATCACAGTCACAGCACTTATTATGGCAGTATTACAATGATTTATTTGAATATTTGAAACTGGTGGAGATCGGCAAATCGAAAGAGAACATTATAATAGCCTTTCATAATTGCGGTATAAAAACTGCACACATCTAAAACGAAAATAGCTCCATTAAAGCTCCAGTAAGTTCATGCTGGAATCAGAATTGTCTGAATTTGTGCGGCAAAGTAATTCCAGGACATTTAAGCAAACAGCTACGTGGAAGATAATGATAACATATGCAGAAATGCAGGGATGTGTTTCTAAGCCTATCACATCGCCACTCGAAACCTTTCTAGGAATTGTCCAAATCGTTGATCACTTGGTTCTTCAAAATACTGCATGTAAATTTCCATGCGCTAAATCGGGATATACACAACAAACGAGATCAAACCACGAGCGTCATTTGTGTGAAGTAATACACCACAGAACCACTTTCTACAGCCTAAAAAGCTAAAACGTTTTGATATGAAATGCTACAAGATTATTCCGAAAAGAAAGCAGCTGCTATAGCTGTTCAGAAGAGATAAATTCCGGAAAAAAATTAAGTAAGAAAAAGGCAACAAGTTCCGTCATTTATTCATCAAAAAATGGGAAACTTCCACATGTACGTGAAGACCAAGATTACCTAAAATGAAGCAAGGTACAATTGGCTCTGTCAACAAGCTGTGGACCAACCTAGTGCTGATGTTTCCAACGGAAAATTTGTCCTTCTACTGAACCTGGTCTTGAAGTACTTGAAGTCCAAGAGAGATCACCGGTGTCAAAACATGTTCGCTTTGTTGTTCCTGTACTAAGAATGACTTCTATCCAACAGTAAATTTATTGAAACGATCTACAGCTAAAAAATATTGCTTCAAAGTTAACATTGAAGGCCCGGCATCAATGAATCTCCCAGGGAATTCCAGATATCAAAAGCTGTTTTCTTGCAGGGAAAGAGTGTATCAACCAATGGTGGTTGTGTGAGACGCAGACGTTAGGAAACGACTGCAAATCAGAGTGGAACTGGAAGAAAATGAAATCGTTCTGGTGGGAGATGACATATTTTCCCTTCTAAAATATAGGATTGCTTTTCAGATGATGATAAATTAGCGAACAGGAAAAGTAACTTGCTCTCTATTAAATGGATGGGAACAATTCAGCATTTTCTTTTCCTTAGTGATATGTATTGGTTTTATTGAAAAATGCAAACTGAAAGCAGAATCTCTCAAACTTTCCGCACTGCGTTCGCTTCCAGTGAAGCGTTATCTCATCGGATAGACTGTTTCGCAAGATAATGATATCCTGCATATATAACACACGTATTCGTAATACGTCAGACTGCGCCCTGTTATCAAAGTTAAAACCTTTAGGAATTTACGTTGTATAATTCATATAACAAAAATCTCTTTGATATACAGAATTTGTAGGAGTTGTAGTACAGTGACTTCAGCTTTCCAATGCAAACTTCAACAATCAAAAGAAATATACGTATGTAGATACAGCATTTTTCGAAAAATATTTTGCCACAGTCACTTTTACAAATAATCAAAAGGAAATTTTGTAGATAACTCCCCAACAGAGAAACATCAATCAAGAGTATAATCTCAGTACGAAACATATAACTTAATTGTTTAAAAATCCTTTCACCTTCGGCGAAAATGATATGTGATATTTCATCAGGTACCGCAATGCATGTACCTGATGAGACATGCATTGCAGTTGCATCCCTAACTGCAATGCATGTCCAAAAACTAGCGTTCTGCCTTTGATATCTGACGGATCCACATGAAAATACTTCTGTTACATGTCAAGCGTTATGAAAAATCCCTATGATCTAAAATTTCAAGGAAAAAGATTCTCAGTATTCAGAATCACCAGACTGCAGAAACTAATCTTCACAAAATTTCTCCGTGCAGGAGCCTAAGAATAAACACAACGACATTTCATCCAATACATTCTGTGGTAGTGTACATTGTGCATGATAACACATACACGTACAAACATATGTAAATGTACGTTTTTTCTGAGTTCAATTAAATCTGTATTAGGTACAGTATCCATTGACCGGGATTGATTCAGTAGTTTCAACTACGCACTGCTGGAAAGGACTTGCGATGTCTTTATCGGCAGATGGTACAAGGTGTGATTTACAACAAGAAGCTCATGACAAATTCGTAATAGGCATTCAAGTCTACAGTATCACATATGACCGCTTTTAATTGAGCTGAAGGAGGAATTATTATTTTAAGTAAAATTTCGGAAAGACAAATGGATAACACATATTGTACATCTGGAGCTACGATGCCTTGGACAAAAGAGTGATAATATCATGTCGCTTCATCAATTGTAATTTCTTAACGCAATATATGATTCCGTATGGTGATTCTAACTTATACAACTTTACTGCTAAGAAATACTACAAAAATTCAGCACACTGTTTTAGCAACTTTTATGACTTTGTACCTGGGAAACTAATTTGTTTCTTTGAGCCATACTAAATGACGGTTTACACCACCAACGGTACTTAGTTTTAATGAATGCATTTCTTTTTATTTATGTATTCAATTATCTACTGAAGAAAACTCAAAAGACAGTTCCTGTACGTTCGACTTCTGGCATCAGTACACGTATATTGACCAACAGCAGTTAGATAATTAGGATTATTAGAAATGATATTAACGTTTGGTTGAACCATTGAAATGAAATAATTTGCTTCGAAATACAAAGCAAAACAGTCCAGAAACGTTCTGATACCTGATGAGATAGTTTTAGTATGAGTGAAACTAAAAAAAAAAAAAAAAAAAGATCGTGGCCTTTCTCGTACGAGTGAAAAAAACGTATGTAACGTGCATTGGATATTTTCCTTGTCGTTATTTAGTGGTAAGGGCTGTTGACATTGCTTTTCTGCGATCATGTTTTTCCATGCATGACACGGGAAAGAAATGCGTTTGTGTTCTCCTCGGGGGTGATACAGAGAGTTTTTTAGTCATGCTTACACTAATGAGCCATAACATTATGACCACTTACCTAATGAGCTGTAGGATCCCCTTTAGTCCGCAAAACAGCGGCCACTCGGCGAGGCATCGATGACGTGGCGATTGGTGACCTGGGATATCTGGTACCATAATGCCAACAGCAGGTCCTCCAGTTCCCGTACATTTCGGGGTGCTGGTGATTTAGCGCGAAAACGCCTTCGAAGTCGAACCAAAAATGTTTGATTGGGTTCATAGCAGGTGACGTCGGAGGCCAGGGTATTAAGAAAAAGTCACCAGCATGTTCCTCAAACCACTCCTTGACGATTCTGGCAGTGTGGCATGGCACATCATCCTGTTGGTAATGGCCATCACTAGCAGGGAGCACAGTTGCCATGAATGCAGGATTTTGGTCCTCAACGATGTTCAGATACCTGACAGCTGTCTGGGATTGTGCAATTGAAATAATGGGGCCTAAAGTGTCCCAAGAAAACATCGCCCACAGCATAAGACCGTCGCCGCCGGCCTGTTTCCGCCAAAATGTACATCCAGATGCCAGAGCCTCCGTTGGTAATCGGCGTATCCGCGCTCGGCTGTCTACATGATGCATCAAGAGTCTTGAATCGTCAGACCAGGCCACTTTCTTCCAATCATCCACGGTCCAATCTCGATTATCTTGGGCCCATTTCATGCGTTCTTGGCGATGACGTGCATTGAGCATGGAGTTCCGGCTGTGTCTTTGGCCCATGCGCAGAAGGCTGCGGTTAACTGTGTGCTGTGACACATTGCCCTGATAACCAATGTTGTAGCTGCGGGTGATTTGTCGCACTCTGGTACTGCGGTTGCTTTGAACAATGCACGACAGTCTCCTCTCCCCTCTGGCGTTAATTAGCTGCGGCCGGCACACGGATAGATGACAATTCGTCGTTTGGCTGGATGTGCACTACTTTTAATACGTACTCACTACAGCGGGACGTGAACAACCCACAAGCCGTGCCATTTCCGAGATCGTAGTTCCTAGGTGCCGTGCCATCACAATTTGTCCTATATCAAACTTCAATAAATCAACACCTTTTCCCATTCTGACTGCGAACATTCTACTAACCAAAAGCCTGTCCTCGGGTTGTATATTTACTGCTCTGTGAACTTCACCTGCGCCACCGTTTTGTCTCCAGGTGCGGTCATTTCTCTAGACTGGGGGTGGTCATAATATAATGGCTCATCGGTGTATATCTGTATTAAAAACTTGTAATTAGTGTATTCTACTAACCTCTTGGTAACTCAGTCGTACTCCTCTGTGTATTACGCAACACAATGTTTTATTTCAGTTGCAAAAAAATCTTACAGATGCGCATACTCGTGCTAAAACGTAATGCTCGTATTGCAGAGATTCTCAACAGTGGGTCTCGTCAACTCTGAAACCAGATACTCGCCGATAAGTAATGGTTTTGTGAAAGCTGATGAGAATTTATTTTTACTAATGCTGAAATCAATAACTACACTGGCGGAAAGTGAAAAAAGAACACCAAGAAGGAATTGGCGGACGATCATGAAATTTACATTTATTTATTTTTTATTCAAGGTTTAACGACCACCGTGAGCAACTCAATTGGCTATAAGCAGTCGCCCGTCCCTAATTTAGGGTCACTGGTTCCAGGGAAGGGATAGAGCCAGTGCCATAAGACAAACACAACATCCATGCCTCACCGGGATTCGAACCCGGATCCCTTTCGGACGAATGATCAGAGGCCATCGCCTTAGACCACTGCACCACCGGGATGGCGAAATTTACATACACAATGCGTCAAAGAATTTTTAAGACTGGGTCTGTAAAATGAGGTAGAAACAAGAAATTATAATTTGTTTTGGTTTGTTATTCAAAATAAGTCCCTCCGGCTTCAATACACTTGTTACAGCGATTTAATAATGATTTGAATGCCTGTTCCAGTTCACTTTGCGGAATTGCCTCCAAAGCACGCGTCGATGCTGTTTGTATGGTCGAAAAATCATCAAAATAACACCCTTTTAACGTCATTTTAAGTTTTGTAAACAAAAAAAAATGGATAATTCAACACACAGCCGCTATTTTTTGCCAAAATCTACGAACAAGAAGTGAGGTGTGACTGGGAGCATTATCGTGCAACAAACACCAACTGTTTTCATCTCCATATTCTGGACGAATGCGACGAATTGTGCCTATCAAACGCCTCAAAACATTTAAATAAAACTCACCAGTAATTGTTTGTCCACTTGGAACAAATTCTTTGTGGATAATACCCTTACCATCTAAGAATGTAATGAGCATTGTTTTGATTTTCGATGGAACTTTTCTTGTTTGTTTTTTGTTTTTTTTTGGCTTGTAGCGAGTTTTTTGATTCCATTCCGCACTTTGTCGCTTTGTTTTAGGATCATATTGAAAACACCATGTTTCGTCACCAGTAACAATCGATTTTAAGAAGTTTGGATCATTTTCAGCGGCTGACATGATGTCTCTGCAATGTGCACTTCTCCTTGATTTTTGTTCGTTGTTTAACGTGTGTGGAACAAATGTAGCACAGACTTTTGTTTTGCCAAGATCTTCATGCAGGATGGTTCGAATCGTTTCTTTGTTGATGTTTAAAGACTCTTCCATCATTCTTAGTGACGCACATCGATTGTTTGCCACGAAATCACGCACTTTTTCAATAATCTCAGGTGTCTTAGATGAACTTAGTCTTCCGGTATGCTTATCATCTTCTAGCGTCTCTCTTCCGTCCAAAAAACGTTTGTGCCACAGGAAAACATTTGATCTACTTAAACAAAACTCACCGTAATATTGTTTCATCATTTGGTACGTTTCCGAGGCACTTTTACCAAATTTTGCGTTAAATTTAATAACAGCCCTTTGTTCCATCTAAATAATTCAACATGAAAAAACTTTTACTTCTCTAAGAAACGGCCGTTTCGTTTGAGTTACTTTAACAACTGCGCAGTACTTTTGGCAGAAAGCAAACAGATGGTCACGGTTTATAACGTATTCGCGATTACACTGGTGGCGCCACCGTAGGCTGAAATCTAGCGCCAGTCTTAAAAATTCTTTGACGCACTGTGTATGTTAATGGGGTCGAGTTTATGTAGGTGTGATGTTAATTCAGGACCAGCCAGTGAGCGCTTACGCCACAGCACGGCGTAATATGCAAATAATCGTCGGTGGTATTTAAGGAGTACGGCAAAGTTAATGTAATCAGTCGTCGGCGTACGGACACGTGCGAAGACCCTGAAGAAGCTGCAATGCCTGTACATGGAAGACGTGTACGATTTCAGCAGTAATCGGACTTTGAGCGAGGTCGTCTAGTTGGACTCGGCGAGGCCGGGTGGTCGTATCGTCGTATTGCGGAGCGAATTGCACGGGAACTATTGGTGGTGGTACGATGGTTGCGTAGATGGTCCGAGGAACATTCCCACACGAGATGACATGTAACCGGGAATCACAGACGGACTGATGAGTGGACCGATCGACGCATAAGAAGAGCGGCATTGTCACTGGGACGCAAATCCGAGCTTCCGTTGCACCTGAGGTGACTGTGCGAACAATCCGCAACCGCCTACTGAATGCAGGACTACGTGCACGTGTGTCTCTGGCAAGTGTACCTCTGACTCCAGCCCACCGTCAGGAACGGCTGCAGTGGTGTCGCCAACGTCTGCACTGGAGAACGCAATGGCGATCTGTCGTGTTCAGCGACGGAAGCAGATCCTCCAATGGCCGTATGCGTGTTCGCAGGCACGCAGGGGAGCGTCTCCACCCTTCTTGCATCCGCCAGCGATATACAGGGCCTATACCTGGTCTCCTGGTGTGGGTAGCGATCAACCATCGCTCCCGTACACAACTAGTGTTTGTACCGGGTACGTTAAACAGCACCTCCCACATCAACAACATCATTCAGCATGTTGTTGTGCCATTTGTAAGGTCGGTCCATCGTGGTGTTTTCCAGCAAGAAAACGCACGCCCACACACGGCACGAGCAACGCAACATGCACTTTAGGGTGTGAGACAACTTCCATGGCCTGCACCTTCACCGGATTTGTCCCCCATTGAGCACGTGTGGGATTTTATGGGACAACGGCTTATCCAGTCTCCACGGCCAGCCACGGCCATCCCCGATTTACGCGTGCAGGTTGAGTATGCTTGGAACTCAATAACCCAAATTTACATTGAACATCTGTACGACAGACTCCATGCTAGAATTGCACGGTGTGACGCAGTTCATGGCGGTTCAACCTCGTAATAACCATGTTACATGGAAATGTTATTTTTCAGTTTACCAGCAAATACATCTGTATTTTGTCATAATGTTTTGATCACGTTATCCTCTGTATTCCGTTATTATGCTGTATAAATTTCGTTGGTATCAGACGTCTCCTTCTTGGTGGTTTTTTTTCACTTTCCGCCAGTGTATTTCATCACCAAATTCTGCTAAGGAAGTTTCTTTTTTCTGATTGAAGCTCAAACACCATTTCGAGTGTTACTAACGACGCTTTGACGATCGCTTCCCCATTATTTTTGCATTGTATGCAAAGTTGCTGAAATAAAATTTACACATGTCACAAGCCTTATGCAAATTTAAAAATGTAGGTAGTATATGCTGAAAATTGCTTGGCGCTGATGTTTATAAAATATTTTATCTATTTGAGTAAACTATGTTCCCTTCTTAGACCTATGTGCCGATTTTTATGTAACTGAGAAGCAATGTAACCGAAAAAAGATCATTCCAAATCCATTGTCTGCGGAAAAAAAGAAAAAAAATGTTCTGATTGGCGTGCGCGTTGACCAGTGTTAGGACGTGCTCTACAGGACGTCCTAACACTATATTGTAAAATTTTACCTTTCTTCCTTCTGGTTTTACCTTTCTGAGTTTAATACATACCAAGGCTGAACTGGATGAAGAACAGGCTATAACATTACAATTGGAGACAATAGACTTTTGGTGATTGGCCAGTGAGCGTGAAAGACGATTTCTGCCGTTAGATGGCACTGCGTCTCAAGGTATAAAAACTACAGTTCCCACGTTTTCTGCATGTCTGGATTGTGTTTGTTAATTTCCACTACAATTTTACAAATAATCAGTTTGTTTTACAGCAAACAAACTGATTTTTCTTCCACGTTCATTACGCTTTGCTTCTGTTTGCCAATGTGCACGTCTTCTAAAGAGAAAACTCTAGAAATATCATTCCCGAGTTCCTATCAGGTAAAAACCTGAAGCAACTGCTATAGAAAGCAATATATTTGCATGATTTTCAACCAAATGAGAGGTCACCATCAAGTGTTGTTTGTGGTAAGCATTTTCAGTCTGATAATTACGTACCTAACGTGAGGTCCAAGCGACTAAAGGAAGATGTTGTACCATCCATATATTTTTAGTTTACAAACATTATATAGAAAGTGTCTCCTCCAAAAAATAGCAGATATGTGCTTAAGGCAGTGTTTCTCAACCTGCGGGGCGCAGCCCTCTAAGGGGGCGCGAAATATTTAATGGGGCCCAAAGGAAACTAAAAATCGGAGGAAAAACTATTTATTGAAAAAAAAAAAGAAGAAAACATAAAATGCATTCTGAAAATGAAATAATACCTGTAAATGTACGCGCACCCCAAGCGTGGTTGTTATAAACAAAAGGAGACAACGACTCATTCGCGTTTGTCAGGAAATCTGTTTAAAAAACAAAGTACTCAACTTAAGCTAGGGTTTGCAACAAAAATTGGTACAAAAACTGTAACAAGCATCTCGAGATATGCTTGGAAGCATTACTCCTCCTAAAATTCGGAGGCAGTAATATTTAAAAGTGTCTGGCACACTTTTGAACGAAAGAATCGTTTAATGATAGAGAAGTAGTTACACATTTCTCACAATTATTGTGGTAGTTCATATTTGCAGTTCAAAGCTCGTAGTTTATAAATTTTCATAAAAATCCCACAAAAACTTCAAAAAAACGCACACGACACACCTGCGAATCAACTTAGCGAACCAATTTCGTCTTTCTCCCTCTGGTTCGTGTTCATTATGGGACAGTTGTGACGTGCGGCAGGTGACTTTGACCGGATCAGTTATCTCATCATTATCTTTTAATTCCTTTTTAGAGCTGAACTTTTTCTGTTCTCCCAACAGTTTCTACCCTCGAAAATTGTTTTCACACCGCGTACCAGAGTTGCTGTGGATAATATAAAATTGAATATCAATATTGACACTTGTGAGTGTTGCGGTGTTACTCCACACGCATCGTCATTCCGCCTTATTTATACTTGTAGAAACATTTTCAGACATTCAAGACTTCTCGTGAAGAAGTCGCGACAATGCACGATACAATAAGCGGGTGATGACGATCAGAAATTTGCAACAATGAATATTTTACGGCGCGGACGACGATCTATGCATACAACAGATTTGAATAAATATTTTAAACAGATCAATAATAAAGAAGTTGTGTAATGTAAAAATTATACTGCCATTACGAAACTACAGTGTTCAGATAGCAATAGCTAACTAACCCAAGTAATGAGTGTGCTGTTTCAGCAGCGTCCCGGAAAAGTATTGGAAGGGGAGGGGGCGCAATAAAAATTGATATGCAAAAGGGGTCCACAAATACAAAAAGGTTGAGAAACACAGTTTTAAGAGAAGGAATGATACTGCAGACTAACTGTATTAATGCAAGTTGGAAAACATGTATAACATATTTGAATAATACATAAGTATTAGTTCATTTTGTAAAAATTGTCAGGAATGACTTTAATGACTGATTTTATCACTTATCATTTCATCAGTAGCCATCTTAGGCTTAGCAAGCCATTGATAATCCGTTTTGTTTCGTAGAAAAAGTAGCCAGTTCGTGTGTTTCAGTCTGTAAACTACAGTATATAGTAGTTTTAATACCTATTGAACGAGGATTGAGGTTTATATATAAAATAAATAATTCACTATAGGAACATTCCCTCGCTGAAATGATACAAGTTCAGAACGTAAATGAAATTCAATCTGTTCGAACGATGTAAATAAAGATACAGAAACGATGTGCTTGTTTGTGAGTTACACGTCAATAGATGGCGCTGCGTCCAGACTCCTAACCTTTAATTCGCTGTTTTCGCCTAATGTTACAGCCTAGTATGTGATCGAGTTCAGCCTTGCAAATACGCAGTTTTGTTTATATAGGGTTCAAACGTCATTTATGTCTCAGCCTAGTCAGCGAAAAATATGGCTTTTATAACAATTATTTTTAGCTTAAAACATTGATTTCATATGACAACACGGAACTAAGCATTCAGTTTCCAACCTTATTGGGTATTATCACGGTAGAACGTAGAGAATAGCCGTGTTTAAATATAATGTGTGCCGAACTATGACAGTATAGTAGTTTTTGTTTCCTAATTTATCTCCTTTCATCAATCGCAACTTTCAGTGTGAAAAAAAGAAAAAAAAAGCTTCCACAGTAAATTGAAGGAAAATTCATAGCAAAATATCTCAACCTTTGCACGCTCGCACCTCATACTCCTAAAGAAAATTAAAGAGAAAAGATATAAAATAATTTTACATATTCTTATATAAATCCTTTGCGATGTACGAAACCAATAGAGAAAATAAGAGAAAAGAAAACGTCTCTATAGAAAGAAATACAAAGTTACATAGTCTTAAAAGCACTTGCAAAATTTATTTATTGGAGTACACAAATAAATAAAGAAAACAGAATTGGATGCCCTGATGAAAGACGTGTTCCCTTTTCCACAAAAAGTTCATATATCACTTATATCATTAAATGTTCCATTTCAAGCAATAAGGAAGCTGCTTTGTTTCTTTACGGCATTACTCGGTTTTGACAGATTGGAAACCCAAACAGAAAAACAATGAATGATACTAGGAACGATAGGGTCGGATAGAACGTCAAAAGGAAACCGAAGGGTAGACTACTTACCAAACTTTTTGGGGAGCATCCAAAAATTAATATGCAAAAAGAAGAAAAAGCAAAAGCAAAAAATATATCATGAAAACAATTGCTAAGATTTTTTGTAAATGATAGACAAAGGATTTTTGTATTCGTTTCCTAACGTTTGATAAAATGAAGACGTAATTAAAATTAATTATTATTAATTTTAATTAAAATTAATTTTATTAATTTTAATTACGTCTGAAGACGTAATTAAAATTAATAAAATACATATAAACACAAACAACATCATTAAAGATGCATTCATTTATTCCTTTGAACGTATCTTCCTAAAACTGCTCATTTATCCTTAATATACGTTGCTCCGAATTCTTTTATCAGCCTTAAATATTTTTCTCAATTTCAATCGCAAGTCATAATAACCTGCCCTCATATCCTGTTGTACACATTGTACACATTTGCTTCTGAGCTCCGGATTATTTTACAAGCTTTTACTTGGGTAGGATTTCCTAGCCCCCAAAACATATTCTGTAACCATTTTTTACTTTGATCACGGTCCATTGACCAATGATCTATTTTTTCCCATTTTAAATAAATGGAATAATGACAATATATACACAGTCGAGTCACATTATTGTGACCACCTCCTACTTTTGACGTCAACAGCGCGTAGCCAATGAAAGAAGGCACGTGTCGTGAGCTGGTTGTAGGGTATATAAGGTGTGCTGTAGGCAGTCTGAAAACATATCACTCGTTGCTTTCATGGATAAAAGGAGCGATTTATCAAATTTGCAAAAAGGGATTATTATCGGCTTTCGAGTCAAGGGTGACAGTATTTCTGATACAGCGCAGTTTGTGAACTGTTCGCGTGCTCCTGTGGTAAATGTGTATCCTGATTGGAGAAATGGCACCATTGAGAATAAGCGACGTGAAAACTGCAGAGCACCGCGTGTCATTGATGTGAGAGGTTAACGTCGGCTTCGAAGGCGCGTGAGAGCCGATCGACACGCTACAATGGAGTAACTCGCTGGCTGAAGGAACCAGGGAGCTAACAGAAGTGTGTCAGCAGTAGGAAATGACGGGGACTGCCGGAGGATGCATCCTTCTAGGAGAAGGATGGGGGCGTGGCTTGCGACAGAAGGATGGGGGCGTGACTTGTGACCGAAGGAGCAGGGGGCGTGGCTTGTGACGCAGAAAGATGTGGGGCGTGGCAGCTGGAGCTAGTGTGTTGGGTCGATGTGCTGCACCCTAGCGGTGCTTCTTGGAACTTTCGATGGATCTTTGAAAGATGGCAACAACCGAGTGGGGGAAAGGGGATGTGTATGTTGCCCCCTAGCGGTGTTTTTTCGAACTTTTCTCGGGAGATTTATTGGACGTTGACAAATTTTTTGGGTCTTTCCAATATTTATTTATTTTTTTTATTTTCTCGAGAGATTTATTAGACTTTGTCAAATTTTAAATTTTTCAAGAAAGCTCTTTTGTCGTTTCCAATATTATTTACTCGTATTTTCTTTGTCCTATTTATTCTCGCTAATTTATTTTATTAAACTTATATTTTTAGAACTTCCGTGAGGTGTTATAATTTTTATAGATGTTGCATTATTTTTATTTTTTTATTTTCTCGGCAGATTTATTGGACTTTGCCAAATTTTGGAGGAAATGAAGCAGAAATGTTAATTCTGAGTTTTTCTCCCTTACAATTTTACGCTGATGCTACTGCCCCCTAGCGGTGCTTTTTGGAACTTTATTATTTTCTCGGGAGATTTATTGGACTTTGTCAAATTTTTGAAGAAAGTTTTTTTGTCGTTTCCAATATTTTTTGTTTCCTCGATTTTTTTTATGAAACTTACATTTTTAGAACTCCGTGAGGTGTTAGTAATTTTTATAGACGTTGCATTATTTTTTTAATTCTTATATTTGTCCTCCCTCCAATTTTAATTTAGGCGAGGAAAGGCTTTGTTTGAAAAGATTTCGTTCCCGTTGATTCATGTTCCGCCATTTTAGTTTCACCACGTTGTCATTTTGTGAGCCATGTGTTTTGGGATGAGTCACCATTTTCTCTTTGACTCAGAAAATTTTGTATGACTTGTGTTTTGGGATGAGTCACTATGATGGGTGACGCATTCGTGATAGCAGACATGACATCAGCCAACGTCGTTTTCTCCTCAGCGAGGTCGGCGGTTGACGTCATTTGAGATTCTGTTAGAAATATTGAGCTCCAAGACTGATTTTTTTAATAACTTGATCATTTTGCAACGAATTTATTCATTATTTTTTCCTCATAATTTCCCATTTTATGTCCATAATTTTTCAACGTAACGATTTTTTTTATTTTCGTTAAGGAGACTTCACGCATTTTCAACGGACATACCAACATAAAGATGTTTTCCAAAGTTTTGTGCTGCAGACATAATCTTCAAGCACGATTATTTATTGATGTATTTACGTGTTCATGGTATTTTCTGTTACATTTTTTAACGTTGTATCTTTTTCCACCGTACAAAGCCACAATTTTTTAGGCATAGTTAAAATGTTTATTTTTTCGTATTTTTTTATTTCTTCATGATTAATCAGGGAAATGTACCTTTTAATGCATTATCTTAATCTTTTTTTTTTTTCTAAATGCTTGCATACTCGTTAAACTTCTCGATGTACCAACATTATTTTATTTTCTAACTTTTCAAACTATCAACAGATTTTCTTTCGATAACTTGATCATTTTGCAACGAATATATTCCTTATTTTTCCCCACTAATTTCCCATTTTATATTCATAATTTTTTAACGTAACGATTTTTTTTATTTTCTTTGAGGAGACTTCACGCATTTTCAACGGACGTTCCAACATAAAGACGTTTTCCAAAGTTTTGTGCTGCACACATAATCTTAAAACACGATTGTTTATTAATGTATTTACGTGTTCATGGCATTTTCTGTTACATTATTTTAACGTTGTACCTTTTTCCACCGTACAAAGCCACAATTTTTTAGGCATAAATAAAATGTTTATTTTTTCGTATTTTTTTATTTCTTCATGATTAATCAGTGAAATGTACCTTTTAATGCATTATCTTAATCTTTTTTTCTAAATGCTTGCATACTCGTTAAACTTCTCGATGTACCAACATTATTTTATTTTCTAACTTTTCAAACTAACAACTACTTTTATCGAGGCTTTATTTTTTCTGTCTATGAAGAATTTTTTAGTTTATTCTCTCAAGTAATGAAAATTAATTATAACGAAATCCTTTCATTTTTCTATCGCTAAGAGTTTACCTTAAAATAAATCCTGAGCTATATTTCGTTTTGTCTGATTAGAGGTGATTCATCAATAGCATGTTTGTGACCAGATAAGGTCTCCGTGCAGTTAGTGTGCTGACGCATGATGACACAGCAACACGTGGCGTCGTTTCCTTGTGAGCTGACGTCATCAGAAGTTCGAAAACTGGTTAAACGTTGAAGGCACGAGACGGTCAGATAAGGAAAGTCTCCGTGCAGTTACTGCCTGAAGCGATGACGCATAATGACACAGCAACACGTGGCGTCGTTTCCTTGTGAGCTGACGTCATCAGAATTTCGAAAACTGATTAAACGTTGAAGGCACGAGACGGTCAGGTAAGGAAAATCTCCGTGCAGTTACTGCCTGAAGCGATGACGCATGATGACTTAGCAACACGTGGAGTCGTTTCCTTGTGAGCTGACGTCATCAGAATTTCAGAAACTGTTTCAACTTCGAATTGTGTTTTTGAATATCATTCTATGTTCACGTATTCGTCCATTGTCTTTTTTCTAACTTTACACTTCATTCTTACTGTATTTTTCTATTTCATTTCAACCAACGTTTCTTAACGACTTGATATCTGTTCTACAAGCTGTGACGAAACTTCAGATTTTTTCATTTTTTCCCTCTGAAACTGATCTTTTTCCTACTTGCTTTTAATGTATGGTTTAATCTATTTTTCTATATCGCTTTTCTATGTGTGTACAAGAAATACACGGATCTATAGTAGATAAAATTCAATCGATTTCTTCATTCTTACTGTATTTTTCCATTTCTTTCATTTACAGTAGTTAAAATTCGATTGAAACAATATTTTCTCCATTTTTACTGTATTTTTACATTTCTTTCTAACATGCGTTTTTCTTCTCAATTCCTGCTATCTAACTTAATCTATGTTTTAAATACCATTCTATGTTCGCGCATTCTTCCATTATTTTATTTCAAACTTTGCAAACTGCCTCATATTTATATTCTGACTTTATTTTTTTCATTTCAACCAAAGTTTCTTAACGACTTGAATTTCCGGATGTGACAAAACTTCAGATTTATTTTTCTCCTCTTAAACTATTTTTTTTACTTGCTTTAAATGTGACTTAATTTATTTTTTACATCGCTGCTTCGTGTATGTACAAGAAATATACAGATCTATACCAGTTAAAAATTCGATTGAAACAGAATTTTCTTTATTTTTACATTTCTTTATGACAAACATTTTTTTTTTCGCATTTTCCCCTATTTAACTTAATTTTGTGTTTTTGAATATCATTCTAAGTTCACGATCACGATTCAGACTTTATTTTTTTATTTCATTTCAACCAACGTTTTTTAACGACTTGATATCACAAGATGTAGCAAAACTTCACATATTTTTTTTTGTTTCTTCATGTATTGTAATATTTTTCAAAACTCACTTTTAAGTATGCCTAAAAGCTTACATTTATGAGAAATATACAGATCTGCAGTGGTAAAAATTGGACTGCCACAGTATTTTCTTTATTCCAACTTTACTTTTCTATTTCTTTTCAACAGGCGTTTCTTCATTATTATTTCTTTTTCATATGTAAGCAACTTTTCTTTCTTTCTTTTAATGTATAACTTAAAAAATTTTTCTATCTTTCCTTTTCGTGGGTATACGAGAAATATACAGATCTATAACAGTTAAAATTCGATTGTATTAGTATTTTCTTTACTATGACTTTATTTTTCATTTCATTTGAGTAAACGTTTCTTAACAACTTGATACCACAAGATGTACCAAACACTTCAGAATTTTTGTTTCCCTCACTTTAAAACTCTTTTTAGGTATTCCTAAAAACCTGCATTTATGTGAAATATACATATTTTTTCATTCTATCCTAATTTGCTATACTTTTCTTTAACTGACCCAACAGCAAAAGCATTCATTGTCAAGACATTCATTCTAAAGCATTATTTCTTACGATAAAATTTATATTCTTTGCAATATATTTTCAGTATATTTTTCTAAATCAACAGAAATAATATTCGTTCTGAAGACCTAGCGACCAAATCCGTATTTCCACTAAGCATCATATTCTTAGCAAACATTTTTTCCCCTACATAACAATTTCCTAACTCACCAGAAAAGCAGCTATTCTCTACATGTAGCTAAAATATCGAATTTCTATAAAAAAATGTAATAATTTTTTTAAAGAAAGACTTAGTTCTTTTCTCTGTATAACGACTTAATCTATTTTTCGAAAAACTGTTCTACGTTTACGTATTTTTTTTAGCTTTGCTTTACACTGTACTTCGATTTTTTTCTTCGTAGCACTTTTTTCCTGTTTCATTCCAACAAACTTGTTTCTTTTTGACTCGATCACTCTCACATTTCCATACAAACTTTCCTAACATCAGAAATGTAACAAAAACTTCAAATATATTTTATAACTTTAGAATAAGTCGCACCGACATTTATTATCATGACATAAACTAAAATTTCATACTTTCCCCAAAAACAATTTCTTAATGAGTTGTTTTTACACTTTTTTCATGTATACCCAAATGCTAATTGCTAATTCACCTAGTCCAAGTCAGTATGAACACTACTAACCACATTCTTTTTTTCCCAATTTATTTCGCTTTACATCGAAATGCGTCAAAACTTTGCGTTTACTTCATTCACTCAATGATCACTTTTAACTTACCAGACATTACATGCAAAACTTCTGTGTTTGCGGCGTTTTCCTTCATACGTTAACTTTTGTTTTCACTTATATTCAGTTTTAAATAGGTTATCTCCATCGCATCTGTTTTTCTGATACAAGATCACACACCATTTATATAATTACTTCAAGAACATATTAATCTTGAACATAAAGAACAGCCAATCGTATTCTAAGTATATTTTCTCTTGATTCTCATAAAGGAACAGACAGCAAGAAGTATCACACACTGAAACAAACATCGCCAATTTGTTGCTTTCATTGAGAAGGCAATTTTTTAAATTTTAGTTTTTTATATAGTCGCAAAAATCCCATAGAATAACATGAGAAAATCATTAACCTTACAGGAGCGTTTTCAGACATGTTAGAAATCTTAAAAGAGCAAAATATTTCACTTGAAAAGTTAAGTGGTACGTTTTTTAAAAGTTCATAATTGAGGAGGATTGCTTTTTTACAACTTCATTTTAGATAAGGTTCGTTTCGAGAAAGTTAAATTCTGTCTAGGTTAAAAATGTTTTATTTCATTTTACTTAGAGGAGGGTTTTGGGAAAACATAGATTTGAAAAGCAGGAGAAAATCCCGTAGAATAACATGGAGAAATCACTTGCCTTAAAGGAGCGTTTTCAGACATGTTAGAAATCTTAAAAGAGCGAAATATTTTTACTTGAAAAGTGACAGCGTGCGTTTTCTAAAAAGTTCATAATTGACAAGGACTGCTTTTATTTTTATTTTTTTTAAACTTCATTTTAGATAAGTTTAGTTTTGAGAAAGTTAAATTTCGTCTAGTGGTAATCGAACGGAAGAAATACGCATGAAGGAAAGAAAACTGAAATTCCACACATGCAAAGAATTTGCTACGGCTGAATGTCCCCCGAGCGATGAGTTGTTAAACCAATGCTTGTATTAGCCATTCAAAGATGGAGGTATCAGGACGACCAAATCCCTCGTTGTTGCCTTCTTGTAGCAAAAGAGGTGGAGAACTTCATCAATCATGGTTCCATAGTATTGGAGAAACACGTTAAGGTTTACGGAGCAATTAAGCCCACGCCAGGGACCTTCTTCGTTCACATACACTCACATTCAAACAGAAAAAAAAATATATAAATGAATGAAAAAATATTGAAATAAAATAGTCCTAAAAAGGACTGTTTTGTAGTCTTGAAAATAACTGTTTTGTAGTCCTAAAAAGGAGTTGGTTTTCTTTAAACCTCGAAATCATCATCACACTCCATATTTTGAACTGTCTTAAGAATTTCGCAAACATTAAGATCTTCAAGAATAAATCTGGGAACTGAAACTTTTGCAACTGAGCAGGCATTGGCGTAAGCAATCCCAAGTACTTTGGGTTCGATAAGTGCAAATGCCTTATCAAAGCATCTATGCCATCAATCGCTTGCTGTGGAATTCATACAATCATGACCTAGCTGATTATTTGGCATAAGAAGCACTGGAAGATGACACTCCGTACAGTAGAAAACTTTTTCTACATTTTCCTTAGTGGTAGCTCTTACCACTTCCACGAGAACGTCTTTCAGTTTTTGAATGCCTACGGAAAAAGTAGTCAAAGTTCCTTGATGTTGTAACACGGCATTTTGGAAGGTGGATCCAAACTGTAATTTTTTTACACTGATCCAAAGCTTTTTGCATGCATCTTTCAGAGTTTCAAATTGGTCACATGTTAATGACACTGATGCTCGATTCAACATAAACGAATCATCAGTCAGAGCGGGAAGTTGTTAAAAACGGTAAGCAATTTCACGAGGAGAAGGGAAACAGTTCATCATCAATTCCTTGTTGAAAACCACGATTTTATTACTTCCATCATACATATAGCAGTTTTCCATAAATTCCTTAAATGTATTAGCTGACGTGGTGACTCCGTACTTGGAAGGAAACAGTTTTTCCTTTTTCACAACATAACTTCGAATGTGTACTCTCACAGTGCCTGTGAAATCAGACACTTTTGCTAACTTATTTCCACCCAAGGAAACATGATGTGGAGGAAGGCTTTCTAATGAGATGCCTGATTCATCATGAGACTCAGGCTTTGTAAGAACACACACCTTCTTTGTAGCAGTAGAAGAGGAAACTTCGGCAGATCGCTTCATGTTCAAGGCAGTTCGATGAGTAACACAGTTCACGGTAGATTGGAGCGGTAGGTTGTAGCAATGATATTCCGTAAGATAACACAACGTGTGAGCAGTTCGATGATTGAGAACAGAATAGTGAGCTGATTTGTCCTCAGGCAAAACTGATAAGAGATTTGCGCATGTGTGTCTGCTTGATGACGTCAGTCCTCCACGTGGAAAAATCATGACGTCAGATACACCCAACGTCTCCCTGACGGACGCCATCTTGAATCACCACGTGCTCCAGCACAGCAGAATGACGGGGAGTGAGCTGATTTGTCCTCAGGCGATAAGGGACTTGAGCATGTGTGTCTGCTTGATGACGTCAGTCCTCCACGTGGAAAACTCATGACGTCAGATACACCCAACGTCTCCCTGACCGACACCATCTTGGATCGCCACGTGCTCCAACATATATCAGCTCTCGCAAAACGCTTGGGGTGACGTCACGGATTATCTAAAGGTTAGATTTAGACAAATATTGGGAGCATTCTTGCAGCGTGGTGATCCACTAAATGAGTAACGGACATGATTATCACCGTAGGCCACATGTTGTCTAGGAATTTTATATGTTTTTCCATAAATCTTAATTTTGCTGAGATCATCACCAAAATATTCAACTTCATTTTCAAGGCGGTTAAGATAATCTGTAGCTTCAGAATCAGAAAATAATTTCTCATTTGAAAAATGGAGGCAATCTTTTATGACATATCTTAGAAGAATGCATTTCTTCAGACGAAAAAATGTAGCAGTAATTGAAAAAAGCAGTATCTTCACACCGAGCAACGAAGCGAGAATAAAACGGACAGACTTGAGATAAGACGTACGACTAACGAATGCGTGAGTCATCGATGATGCAAGCACGAGCACATTACGGACAGGTGCAAATGATCAAGAATTTAGCACGTCGCTTTAAAACCAGTGTCAAATAAGCAGTCAAAAAGTACAATTTCCCGAAGGGGAGAAAATGAAATTGACTACGTGAGTGAGAAAAAAAAATGGCGGTGATCGTGAAATGTCGAGCCCCTCCCCCACAAAAAATAAAATGGCGGCGACCGCTAGCAGGATGGCAACATCCAACATGGTGACTCACCCACACACGTGGCGCACAAATCACATCTCAAAGACCAATCGCGTCGCCTTTTCCTCGGCAGCCTATTCTTTATTAATAGGTCATGTACATTAAATTGGGTGAACGCCTGATGACAAATCAGCTCACTCCTCGTCATTCTGTTGTGCTGGAGCACGTGGTGATTCAAGATGGCGTCGGTCAGGGAGACGTTGGGTGTATCTGACGTCATGATTTTTCCACGTGGAGGACTGACGTCATCAAGCAGACGTTCATGCGCAAATCTCTTATCACTTTTGCCTGAGGACAAATCAGCTCACTATTCTGTTCTCAATCATCGAACTGCTCACACGTTGTGTTATCGTACGGAATATCATTGCTACAACCTACCGCTCCAATCTACCGTGAACTGTGTTACTCATCGAACTGCCTTGAACATGAAGCGATCAGCCGAAGTTTCCTCTGCTACTGCTACAAAGAATGTGTGTGTTCCTACAAAGCCTGAGTCTCATGATGAATCAGGCATCTCATTAGAAAGCCTTCCTCCACATCATGTTTCCTTGGGTGGAAATAAGTTAGCAAAAGTGTCTGATTTCACAGGCACTGTGAGAGTACACATTCGAAGTTATGTTGTGAAAAAGGAAAAACTGTTTCCTTCCAAGTACGGAGTCACCAAGTCAGCTAAAACATTTAAGGAATTTATGGAAAACTGCTATATGTATGATGGAAGTAATGAAATCGCGGTTTTCAACAAGGAATCGATGATGAACTGTTTCCCTTCTCCTCGTGAAATTGCTTACCGTTTTCAACAACTTCACGTTCTGACTGATGATTCGTTTATGTTGAATCGAGCATCAGTGTCATTAACATGTGACCAATTTGAAACTCTGAAAGATGCATGCAAAAAGCTTTGGATCAGTGTAAAAAAATTACAGTTTGGATCCACCTTCCAAAATGCCGTGTTACAACATCAAGGAACTTTGACTACTTTTTCCGTAGACATTCAAAAACTGAAAGACGTTCTCGTGGAAGTGGTACGATCTACCATTAAGGAAAATGTAGAAAAAGTTTTCTACTGTAGAAAGTGTCATCTTCCAGTGCTTCTTATGCCAAATTATCAGCTAGGTCATGACTGTATGAATTCCACAGCAAGCGATCGGCGGCATAGATGCTTTGATAAGGCATTTGCACTTATCGAACCCAAAGTACTTGGGATTGCTTACGCCAATGCCTGCTCAGTTGCAAAAGTTTCAGTTCCCAGATTTATTCTTGTAGATCTTGATGTTTGCGAAATTCTTAAGACTGTTCAAAATATGGAGTGTGATGAGGATTTCGAGGTTTAAAGAAAACCAAGTCCCTTTTAGGACTACAAAACAGTCCTTTTCAAGACTACAAAACAGTCCTTTTTAGGACTATTTTATTTCAATATTTCTTCATTCATTTATATATATATTTTTTTCTGTTTGAATGTGAGTGTATGTGAACGAAGAAGGTCACTTGCGTGGGCTTAATTGCTCCGTAAACCTTAATGTGCTTCCCCAATACTATGGAACCATGATTGGTGAAGTTCACCACCTCTTTTGCTACAAGAAGGCAACAACGAGGGATTTGGTCGTCCTGATACCTCCATCTTTGGATGGCTAATACGAGCATTGGATTAACAACTCCTCGCTCGGGGGACCTTCAGCCGTAGCAAATTCTTTGCATGTGTGGAATTTCAGTTTTCTTTCCTTTATGTATATTTCTTCCGTTCGATTATCACTAGACGAAATTTAACTTTTTCAAAACTAGACATATCTAAAATGAAGTTTTCAAAAAAATAAAAATAAAAGCAGTCCTTGTCAATTATGAACTTTTTAGAAAACGCACCCTGTCACTTTTCAAGTGAAAATATTTCGTTCTTTTAAGATTTCTAACATGTCTGAAAACGCTTCTTTAAGGCAAGTGATTTCTCCATGTTATTCCATGGGATTTTCTCCTGCTTTTCAAATCTATGTTTTCCCAAAACCCTCCTCTAAGTAAAATGAAATGAAACATTTTTAACCTAGACGGAATTTAACTGTCTCGAAACGAACCTTATCTAAAATGAAGTTGTAAAAAAGCAATCCTCCTCAATTATGAACTTTTAAAAAACGTACCCCTTAACTTTTCAAGTGAAATATTTTGCTCTTTTAAGATTTCTAACATGTCTGAAAACGCTCCTGTAAGGTTAAAGATGTTCTCATGTTATTCTATGGGATTTTTGCGACTATATAAAAAACTAAAATTTAAAAAATTGCCTTCTCAAGGAAAGCAACAAATTGGCGATGTTAGTTTCAGTGTGTGATACTTCTTGCTGTCTGTTCCTTTATGAGAATCAAGAGAAAACATACTTAGAATACGATTGGCTGTTCTTTATGTTCAAGATTAATATGTTCTTGAAGTAATTATATAAATGGTGTGTGTGATCTTGTATCAGAAAAACAGATGCGATGGAGATAACCTATTTAAAAATGAATGTAAGGGAAAACAAAAGTTAACGTATGAAGGGAAATGCCGCAAACACAGAAGTTTCGCATGTAATGTCAGGTAAGTTAAAAGTGATCATTGAGTGAATGAAGTAAACGCAAAGTTTTAACGCATTTCGATGTAAAGCGAAATAAATTGGGAAAAAAAGAATGTGGTTAGGGGTGTTCATACTGACTTTGACTAGGTGAATTAGCAATTAGCATTTGTGTATACATGAAAAAAGTGTAAAAACAACTCATTAAGAAAATAATTTTTAGGGAAAGTATGAAATTTTAATTTATGTCATGATAATAAGTGTCGGTGAGACTTATTCTAAAGTTATAAAATATATTTGAAGTTTTTGTTACATTTCTGATGTTAGGAAAGTTTGTATGGAAATGTGAGAGTGATCGAGTCAAAAAGAAACAAATTTGTTGGAATGAAACAGGAAAAAAGTGCTACGAAGAAAAAAAAATCGAAGTACAGTGTAAAGCAAAGCTAAACAAAATACGTAAACGTAGAACTGTTTTTCGAAAAATAGATTAAGTCGTTATACAGAGAAAAGAACTAAGTCTTTCTTTAAAAAATTATTACATTTTTTTGGAGCAATTCGATATTTTAGCTAAATGTTGAGAATTGCTGCTTTTCTGGTGAGTTGGGAAATTGATATGTAGGGGAAATGTTTGCTAAGACTATGATGTTTAGTGGAAATACGGACTTGGTCGCTAGGTCTTCAGAACGAATGTTATTTCTGTTGATTTAGAAAAAATATACTGAAAATATATTGCAAAGAATATAAATTTTATCGTAAGAAAGAATGCTTTAGAATGAATGTCTTGACAATGAATGCTTTTCCTGTTGGGTCAGTTAAAGGAATGTATAGCAAATTAGGATAGAATGAAAAAATATGAATATTTCACATAAATGCAGGTTTTTAGGAATACTTAAAAGTGAGTTGGAAACTGAGAAAAACAAAAATTCTGAAGTGTTTGGTACATCTTGTGATATCAAGTTGTTAAGAAACGTTTACTCAAATGAAATGAAAAATAAAGTCATAGTAAAGAAAATACTAATACAATCGAATTTTAACTGTTATAGATCTGTATATTTCTCGTATACCCACGAAAAGGAAAGATAGAAAAATTTATTAAGTTATACATTAAAAGAAAGAAAGAAAAGTTGCTTACATATGAAAAAGAAATAATAATGAAGAAACGCCTGTTGAAAAGAAATAGAAAAGTAAAGTTGGAATAAAGAAAATACTGTTGCAGTCCAATTTTTACCACTACAGATCTGTATATTTCTCATAAATGTAAGCTTTTAGGAATACTTAAAAGTGAGTTTTGAAAAAATCTTACGTTACATGAAGAAACAAAAAAATATCTGAAGTTTTGCTACATCTTGTGATATCAAGTCGTTAAGAAACGTTGGTTGAAATGAAATGAAAAAATAAAGTCTGAATCGTGATCGTGAACATAGAATGATATTCAAAAACACAAAATTAAGTTAAATAGGGGAAAATGCGAAAAAAAAATGTTTGTCAGAAAAAAATGTAAAAATAAAGAAAATACTGTTTCAATCGAACTTTTTAACTGCTATAGATCTGTATATTTCTTGTACATACACAAAGAAGCGATGTAAAAAAAATTAAGTCACATTTAAAGCAAGTAAGAAAAAATATTTAAAGAGGAGAAAAAATAAATCTGAAGTGTTTTCACATCCGGAAATCCAAGTCGTTAAGAAACGTTTGTTGAAATGAAAAAAATAAAGTCAGAATATTAATATGAGGCAGTTTGCAAAGTTTGAAATAAAATAATGGGCGAATGCGCGAACATAGAATGATATACAAAACATAGATTAAGTTAGATAGCGGGAATTGAGAAGAAAAAACGTATGTTAGAAAGAAATGTAAAAATACAGTAAAAATGGAGAAAATATTGTTTCAATCGAATTTTAATTACTGTAAATGAAAGAAATGGGAAAATGCACTAAGAATGAAGAAATCGATTGAATTTGAACTACTATAGATCCGTGTATTTCTTGTACACACATAGAAAAGCGAGATAGAAAAAATAGATTAAACCATACATTAAACGCAAGTAAGAATAAAATCAGTTTCAGAGGGAAAAAATTATAAAATCTGAAGCTTCGTCACATCTTGTAGAACAGATATCAAGTCGTTAAGAAACGTTGGTTGAAATGAAATGGAAAAATACAGTAAGAATGAAGTGTAAAGTTAGAAAAAAGACAATGGACGAATACGTGAACATAGAATTATATTTAAAAACACAATTCGAAGTTGAAACAGTTTCTGAAATTCTGATGACGTCAGCTCACAAGGAAACGACTCCACGTGTTGCTGTGTCATCATGCGTCATCGCTTTATGCAGTAACTGCACGGAGACTTTCCTTATCTGACCGTCTCGTGCCTTCAACGTTTAATCAGTTTTCGAAATTCTGATGACGTCAGCTCACAAGGAAACGACACCACGTGTTGCTGTGTCATTATGCGTCATCGCTTCAGGCAGTAACTGCACGGAGACTTTCCTTATCTGACCGTCTCGTGCCTTCAACGTTTAATCCAGTTTTCGAAATTCTGATGACGTCAGCTCACAAGGAAACGACGCCACGTGTTGCTGTGTCATCATGCGTCAGCACACTAACTGCACGGAGACCTTATCTGGTCACAAACATGCTATTGATGAATCACCTCTAATCAGACAAAGCGAAATATAGCTCAGGACTTATTTTAAGGTAAACTCTTAGCGATAGAAAAATGAAAGGATTTCGTTATAATTAATTTTCATATCTTGAGAGAATAAACTAAAAAATTCTTCATAGACAGAAAAAATAAAGCCTCGATAAAAGTAGTTGTTAGTTTGAAAAGTTAGAAAATAAAATAATGTTGGTACATCGAGAAGTTTAACGAGTATGCAAGCATTTAGAAAAAAGATTAGATAATGCATTAAAAGGTACATTTCACTGATTAATCATGAAGAAATAAAAAAATACGAAAAAATAAACATTTTAACTATGCCTAAAAATTTGTGGCTTTGTACGGTGGAAAAAGGTACAACGTTAAAAAAATGTAACAGAAAATGCCATGAACACGTAAATACATTAAAAAACAATCGTGCTTTAAGATTATGTCTGCAGCACAAAACTTTGGAAAACGTCTTTATGTTGGTATGTCCGTTGAAAAATGCGTGAAGTCTCCTTAACGAAAATAAAAAAAAATCGTTTTGTTGAAAAATTATGAATATAAAATGGGAAATTAGTGGGGAAAAATAAGGAATATATTCGTTGCAAAATGATCAAGTTATCGAAAGAAAATCTGTTGATAGTTTGAAAAGTTAGAAAATAAAATAATGTTGGTACATCGAGAAGTTTAACGAGTATGCAAGCATTTAGTAAAAAAAGATTAGATAATGCATTAAAAGGTACATTTCACTGAATAATCATGAAGAAATAAAAAAAGTACGTAAAGATAAACATTTTAACTATGCCTAAAAAATTGTGGCTTTGTACGGTGGAAAAAGATACAACGTTAAAAAATGTAACAGAAAATACCATAAACACGTAAATACATTTATAAACAATCCTGCTTTAAGATAATGTCTGCAGCACAAAACTTTGGAAAACGTCTTTATGTTGGTATGTCCGTTGAAAATGCGTGAAGTCTCCTTAACGAAAATAAAAAAAATCGTTACGTTGAAAAATTATGGACATAAAATGGGAAATTATGAGGAAAAAATAATGAATAAATTCGTTGCAAAATGATCAAGTTATTGAAAAAAAATCAGTCTTGGAGCTTAATGTGTCTAACAGAATCTCAAATGACGTCAACCGCCGACCCCGCTGAGGAGAAAACGACGTTGGCTGATGTCATGTCTGCTATCACGAATGCGTCACCCATCATAGTGACTCATCCCAAAACACGTGTCATACAAAATTTTCTGAGTCAAAGAGAAAATGGTGACTTATCCCAAAACACATGGCTCACAAAATGACAACGTGGTGAAACTAAAATGGCGGAACATGAATCAACGGGAACGAAATCTTTTCAAACAAAGCCTTTTCTCGCCTAAATTAAAATTTGAGGGAGGACAAATACAAGAATTAAAAAAAATAATGCAACGTCTATAAAAATTCCTAACCTCTCACGGAGTTCTAAAAATATAAGTTTAATAAAAAAAATCGAGGAAACAAAAAATATTGGAAACGACAAAAAAACTTTCTTCAAAAATTTGACAAAGTCCAATAAATCTCCCGAGAAAATAATAAAGTTCCAAAAAGCACCGCTAGGGGGCAGTAGCATCAGCGTAAAAAATTGTAAGAGAGAAAAACTCTGAATTAACATTTCTGCTTCATTTCCTCCAAAATTTGGCAAAGTCTAATAAATCTGCCGAGAAAATAAAAAAATAAAAATATTGCAACGTCTATAAAAATTATAACACCTCACGGAAGTTCTAAAAATATAAGTTGAATAAAATAACTTAGAGAGAATAAATAGGACAAAAAAATACGAGTAAAAAATATTGGAAACGACAAAAAAACTTCTTTCAAAAATTTGACAAAGTCTAATAAATCTCGCGAAAAATAAAAAAAAATTATAAATATTGGAAAGACCCCAAAATTTGTCAATGGCCAATAAATCTCCTGCGAAAAGTTCAAAAAAACACCGCTAGGGGGCAACATACACATCCCCTTTCCCCCACTCGGTCTTTGCCATCTTTTCAAATCCATCGAAAGTTCCAAGAAGCGCCGCTAGGGGCAGCACATCGACCCAACACACTAGCGCCCGCGGCCACGTCCCCACATCCTTCTGCGTCACAAGCCACGCCCTCTGCTCCTTCGGTCACAAGCCACGCCCCCATCCTTCTCCTAGAAGGATGCATCCTCCCGCAGTCCCCATCATTTCCTACTACTTGTGTCTAAACTGACAGTTCAGCGAACCCTGCTGCGTATGGGGCTCCGATGCAGACGTATGGTCACTGCACCTATGCAAACGAAAGTTTATAGGCAGAAAAGGCTTACATTTGCACGGCAGTATAGGAATTGGAGCTCCGCTGATTGGCAAAGGATTGCCTTCTCCGATGACTCACGTTTTCTGCTACATCGAACGGATGGTTGTTGGCATATAAGGCGAGAAACATCGAAAATCAAACACTCTTCAACCATTACTGGAAGAACAGAAGCTGGTGGGGGCAGCCATATGGTCTGGAAAATGTTTTCGTGGCATTGTCTGGTGTCCACTCATACCTGTGGAAGGAACCATGGATCGACTTCGTTATAAATACATCCATACAGAACACCTACACCCATGTATACTAACTGTCTTTCCTGGAGCGGATGGGATCCTTCAGGACCCCAATGTGAAGTGTCACGTTGATAGAAATGTCCGAGAATGGTTGGAAGAGCACGATGAAGATTTCAAAGAACTTCCCTGGCCCCTAATTCCCCAGACGTAAACCGAATTGAGCATCTGTGGAACCATCTCGGTCGTGTTGCTCGCTCTATGGATCCTCCACCACGCACCCTCCAGCAGCTGTCAGATGCACTGCAATCAGCATGGCTCCACATACATGTGAACACCTTCCAGCACCTTATTGAGTCACTCCCAGTCCGTCTAGCTGCTGTCTGCGCTGCACACGGCGGTTACTCTGGATATTAGCTGGTGGTCACAATAATGTGACTCGACCGTGTATATTCCTCAGATTCGTTTACGAATGCATGAGACCTTGTTACAGTGCAAGTTTTTTTTTGAATCATTCATTACATCATTCAAGTTTTCATGCTGATCTTTCTTTTTTATGCTGTGATTTAAAGACCTCTCTAGCAATTCTAAAGCCTAAATAGGCAATCGCCCACCCCTCACTTGGGTACACTGGTTCTCGGGAAGGCAGGGATTCAGTGCTGTAAGCCAACCGCACCTCGTGCCTCAGCCCGGACTCGAACCCGGACCCCCTCGGATGAACAGTAGAAGGCAAGGCTTAGACTATTGCGCCACCCGAACGGGTCATGCTGATATTGAAAATACGTTTCGCTGTGTTGATTTCCTGGTCGAACGACCTCTATGAACATCTAATTCTTGTAGGAATCACTCACTCTAGGTAGTCGCCTGTCCCTAATTTAGTACCTCTGGTTCCAGGTAAGGCACAAGGATAGCGCCATTTGACAGGTACATCACACATGATTCATCCGAGCTCAACCCCAAGCCAATCTTGGATGAATGGTAAGAATTCAGAGCCTTATACTACTCGTCCACTGGAATCGTCACCACATTCAAGGTAACTTCTGCACTTGGTATATAGGATTCAAATCCATATCCATTAGGTCGACGAGACAGTAATAACCCATATTATTACTGTCTCGTCGACCAAATGAACCAAATTTTTATAGTAAATACGTGAAGTATTTTACTATAAAATTTTGTGTGAGCGCTCGGGAAATTCACATAAAACTTTCTGTCTGCGTTCCCTGAATATTAGTACCGTTGTTCAAAATGCTCTCATGAAATCAAAATGCTCTCATGAAATCAAAATGCTCTCATGAAATCTTATGGTGGCGCAGTGGTCTAAGCGATGGCCTCTGATCATTCGTCCGGAAGGGGTCCGGGTTCGAATCCCGGTGAGGCATGGATGTTGTGTTTGTCTTACGGCACTGGCTCTCTCCCTTCCCTGGAACCAGTGACCCTAAATTAGGGACGGGTGACTGCTTATAGCCCATTGAGTTGCTCACGGTGGTCGTTAAACCTCCAATCAAAAAAAAAATCTTATAGACAAGATAAACTGTTGAATGTTTCCATCCCTGTTAATGATATTTTGGAAAATACTTCTATTTCTTTTCTGTTTATTTTTTCCTCTCAATGTATGTGCACTGAGGAAATTACGAATTTTCGTAACTCAGCCGAGGATACCTCCCTGTGTCTTATATCCCTGCACAAAACAAAATTCCTCATTATATCACTGCTCAGAATTTTTACACGAGTGTGGAGAAACATCAGCGACGTTGTACTGATTCTTTTCTTAAAGCAATTTACAATTTTTGTTCGTGTTGCATGAAATTCATAATTGAGTGTAAAATCAACGTTATGGTTTGACCAGCAAAGCAAACACAGATTTAGAGTTTCACGGCGCATGCCCTAGATCTGAGACAGATGTCACGCAGCAAGCGAACAGCAATAAAATTCCGAAACATTACACCGATATTGAAAACATTACACAATTCTTAGAAAAATACTCATGCACATTTAATCAAATTCCGAAACGTTACACGGAACTCTGAAACGTTACACAACCTCAGAAAAATTTACGCATGCGCATTGAATAAATTGCGGGTATTGTGGAATGCTACACCAAACTACGAAACATATTACACAAAGGCTAAGTTTTTCCATGTTCCACACAACTTTAAAAAAAAATGTGTGAACTTATTAAAATAATCTCAAAAACGTTACACATATTTCTAACAGTGTGAAAGAGGGATTTTGCCGGAAGACCCGCTGTTTGCGTCCCGCTCACTTCAGCACACAAGAGAGCGCGTTTAGCATGGTGCATACAACATTAGCCTTGGACCAAACTTCAGTGGGATAACGTTCTTTTCACAGAAGTGTCGCGATTCAGCCTGGACCCTGATTCTCGACGCACCTTCATCTGGAGAGAGCCTGGGACCCGATACCTTTCCTCTAACATCCAAGAAAGGGATCTCTATGGCAGCGGAGGTGTCATGATCTGATCAGGTATCATGTCGGACGGCCGAACACCTCTCCATGTGTTTGACAGAAGCTCCCTGACTGCTGAGAGGCATAGGGATGAGATCTTACAGCACTTTGTTCGACTTTCCAGGAGCGCAGTTGGCCCTCAGTTCCTTTTTATGGACGACAACGCTAGTCCACATTGGGCTCACCTGGTCGACGATTACCTTGAGTGAGGATATTCGCCGGATGGATTAGCCAGCCAATTCGCCAGAACTAAACCCTATTGAACATGACTGGGACGCTCTTCGGAGGGCAATTGCAGCTCGCCATCCCCTCCGAGAACCACCCAGGAGCTGAAAACTGCGTTGCTGCAGGAGTGGGACCGACTGCCACAGGGACTCATGAGCTGCCTCGTTTCCAGTATGACGTCCCGCTGTGAGAGCTGTATGAGTGTGAGAGGGGACCATACCCCATATTAGAGTCCTTTTATGTTCGATCTTGCAACGTGAATTTTGGACATTCCTGCTCTGATGAGCCTTACTGACGATCATGAGTCCGTACCATGACTGTTGCATGGTATAGTATTTTCTCTTATATAACTGTGTATCCATACCAAATTTCATTAAAATGTGTCCATTAGTTTTTCAGAAATTCGACAAAATGTGTAAATTCTCTTAATTTTAAACGTCAGTGTACGCAGATGGACTTTCGTACTTACACCACATTTTATCGGTGTCAGGGTAGTTTCTTACGCTCGTCTAAAACTGAATAACATGAAATGACAATAACAATAATAGCAACAAATATTGTTTTTGAAAAATTAAACCTTCGAAATACTTCCTATTGTCGCCACCATACTTTAGTAAATATTGACTTTTATGACTCACATATCTTCTTTCATTGGTTTTACGACAATAAAGTTCATTAATCTACCTACCTAACTACAGCTCAATGTCAGGAATTAGTAAACCATATTGTTTGCTGTTATGATTTATTTCTACTTATCATATACCAGACTGTGGCCTGGTGTGGCTGTTTGAGTGTTGGGAATAAATGCAGTGTGCTGTACATAAATAAATGTATACTCTCGAATCACTCGTTTCATTTCACGCCCACAGAGATCTTACCATACGAAAGATGCATGGCATAAGTTATATATAAAGAGCACAAAGGGGACTATCTCGATTTTATTTTATATTTTTGAAGATAGTAGGTATACCTCTTTCTTAAATCAACCCATAAAATTCGCATGATTTTAAACAACGGCAGGGATACTTTCTTAAAATAATAACTGTCCTGTAAAAAAGAATGCCAGCTTTTGAAAGAACGAAGCACGTTTTTTATGAAGAACTCGAAACACAGAAAACAGTTTTCGCACTAAACACCGCCTATCTGCACGTTTCGAAAAGAGAAATTACTTTGTAATTATTTGGATATTACTTTTACCGTTATACAAAAACTGGAATATATGCAAAAACAAACCATATATCCCTTTTGTATTATACAACTGAGTAACTGGGGCCCAATAATCTCACTTCACAGGTGGAGAGGTTCTTAACTTGCAAGGGAAATGACAATGAAAACCACCCTGCTCAAAATAGTTTAAACACGCAGGGCGCACTGTATGGAACTGAATAATGTGGACAAGAAGATCACATTATTTCACGTCGCATCGGAAGTACATACATTGCTGGGCATAAGACGAGCGTAAAAATAAATTAATTGCTGGGCATTTAGACGAGCGTAAAAATAAATTATTCCATTCAAAATGATCCGAAAAAAAAGTTTCATCTTGATAACGATAACTGCACAAAGGTAGGAGACCAATGGTTTTCTCATTATAAATTGCTCCACAGGTACGTTAAGTGCGTTTTATTCCAAGATGAATTGGCCGACACAATCAAGCTGTCATGGATGGCCTTGTGTTTTATCTCAAGAAGGACTAGGCGGCACGATGTAGCGCTCACAAAGAGAGACCTTTTGCCATTGATGTACACCAAAGAGCTAAAACTGTCCATCTTTATGCAAATCGAAGCAACTGGAGGTAAAGGACGGTGCCTGTAAAGGTCATGAAACGGTATAAATAACACGTGACACTGAGCTCTGTTAATCAGTGCTATTCTTGTTTTTCAGATGGGAAAGGCAGCGGACTTAAGCGACTTTAACAAACGCCAGATTGTGATGGCCACACGACTTATTCAGAGCATATCAGAGAAGGCAAAGCTTGTGGGGTGCGCTCGGTCAGCCGTTGTTAATACCTTCAACAAATTAGTAAAATCATGCAATGCATTAAATAATATACGCTTTCCAACATATCAGAAACCATTACTCAAGTTATGAAGATAATGGCTGTGGAATAAATCTCTATCTCTATGTCCTGACTTTTGACCCCATTTCAATGTTATTCAATAGAACCGGTTTCGTATATCTCCGGAACAACATTCTAATGTTTTGTCGCAATAGAAGCATTTTTTGTCAAGTTATGAGGATAATAGCTTTGGAATAAATCTCGCTCCTGTGTCCTGACCTTTAACCCCATTTCGATGATATGAAACAGAACCGGTTCACTATACCTCCGGAACAACAAGATGAAGTTTTGTCGCAATCGAAGCATTTTAGGTAAGTTATGAAGCATAAGGGCAATGGAATGGATCGCGCTCCTATGTCCTGACCTTTGACCCGATTTCGCCCATTTTCAACAGGATTGGTCCCTAAGTGGTCCCCTACTACATACTAAATTTTTAACGAAATGAAACCATTTTTATGCAAGTTATGACGCATAAGGGCAATGGAATGGATACTTCTTCTAGGTCCTGACCGTTGAACATATTTCACACATTTTCAATAAGGTTCATCTACAGGCGGTCGCCTACCACATACTAAAATGTCATCGAAATCGAACCATTTTTGCGCGAGTTATCGTGCGGACGGACAGACAACAGACAGACGAACAAAGCTGGAGCATATAAGCGTCTTCAACCTACGGTTGGACAGCGTAAAAAAGTGGTCCAAGGAGGAAAAAACTCGTGAATCGCCGACAAGCTGTGGGATGATAGCGGCTCATCTGTACTAGAAGTGAGAGAAGATTATAGCGTCCTGTAGGAACCAACAGGTAGGGTACTGTAGTGCAACTCACCAGACATTTAAATGCTGGTGACAGGAGTAATGTGTCACAAAACACAGTGTATCATACCCTACTGAAAACAGAGCTACCTAGCCGCAGGTTACAATGAGTGGCCACGCTAACCTGGTTTCACCGTCGAAAGCTCCTACAATGGGCACGCGAGCACCGAAACTGGAACTTTAATTATTGGAAAAATGTCATCTGCTCCGATGCATCTCGTTTTTACGCTTTCCAGCCATAGATTGAAGAAGCGTATATGCTCTAGCTTTGTCCGTCTGTCTGTCTGTCTGGCTGTCCGCTCGATAACTACCGTAAAAATGGTTTGAGTTCAATGAAATTTTAGTATCTCGTAGGGGCACCACGTGGAGACGAACCCTATTGAAAAACTGGGAAATGAGGTCAAAGGTCAGTACATAGGAGCGGGATCCATTCCATTGTCATTACGCATCATAACTGGACTAAAACTGCTTCTATTAAGACAAAACTTTATCACGTTGTTTCGGAAGTATACTGAACCGGTTCTGTTGAATATCATCGAAATGGGTTCAAAGGTCTGGGCACAGGAGAATGCTTTATTCCCACAGCTATTATCCTCATTCATAACTTAAGTAATGATTTCTGGTGTGTTGGAAAGCTTATTATAATTAATGCATTGCATAATTTTACTAACTTGTTACGCTTTCCAGCCATAGGTTGAAGAAGCGTATATGCTCCAGCTTTGTCCGTCGGTCCACACGGTAACTCGGGTAAAAATGGTTCGTAAATCGGTAACTTGCGTAAAATGGTTTTTAACTCGCGTAAAAATGGTTCGATTTTTTTGGTAGAAGACCACCTGGGAACGAACGCTATTGAAAATGGGCGAAATGGGGTCAAAGGTCAGGACATAGGAGCGGGATCCATTCCATTGGTCTTATGCATCATAATTTACGTAAAATTGCTTCGATTGCGACAAAACTTTATCATGTTGTTTCGGAGGTATACCGAACCAGTTCTGTTTAATATCATCGAAATGGGGTCAAAGGTCAGGGCACAGGAGCGATATTTATTCTACAGCCATTATCTTCATAACTTGACTAAAAGTTTTTCTATTGCGACAAAACTTCAGTATGTTTTTCCGGAGGTACACTGAACCGCTTCTGCTTAATATAATCAAAATGGGGTCAATGGGGAGGGCACAAGAGCGAGATTTATCCCACAGCCATTATTCTCATAACTTGAGTAATGATTTCTGGTATGTTGGAAAGCGTGTCATAATCAATGCATTGCATGATTTTGCTAACTTGTTTTTGTTGCACCATGTGGACAGTGGTGTCCGTGTGCGTCGTTTACTTGGAGAACGGATGGCACCCCAATGCACCGTGTAACTAAAACTAACCGGTGGAGCGGGTGCAATGCTTATAGAAATATTCTTCTTGGAAATCCTATGTCCATTCATTCGTGTGCAGGAAAAAACGACGTCTACCGCCTTCCTAAACAACATTACTGACCAGATACATAATTTCAGGTCAATGGTATTCCCCTCTAGTTGAGCTTTCTTTCAGGAGGATAACGTGCCTTTGCCACAATGTCCGGATTGCTCGAGAATGTTTCGCGGAGCATGATTCTACTTATTCCCCTAGCCTTCGAATTCCCCAGACATAAATACAATCGAATTTCTGTGGTTTGTGTTGGAACAGCAAATCCAATCTGCGGTGGAACAACCACGTAACTTATAAGAGTTAAGATATGTTCTGGTAACGCGTTGATACTCGATATTATGTAATGGAATGTGCTTACCATGGACATCCTTTGAATGAGGGCTTCCACAAGAGACTGTGGGAACAAGTTCAGTTCTTCCAGAACAGCACACCATAGGTTCTATAGAGTTTTAGGAGGAGGGGAGAGAGCAGTAATTCATCGAGTCAAAACGTCCCAGATATCCTCAATCGAATGAAGATTTATGACCGTACTGGCCAATCTGTAGTTGCAATATCTTCGCTCTGAAGATATTCATCGGCCAGCAGAGTTCCATGAGGTCGAACGTTGTGGTACATTAAGAGGAAATCCGAAATCACTGCTTCTCTAAAACAACGGACATGAGAATTCAGAATATCGAGGCGATATCGATAGCCGTTAGACTTCGACGGTATTTCCTGGTTATTACGTGAAAAGGAAAACCCCCGTTGAAACAGGTTTCTGCAAAAACCATCATTCCACCACATCCGAAGTAGCCCCATTCGCGAATGTTCGTCCTCTGTTGTTGTGTCCCGCGTTTTTGCAGTTGTAATGTTCTGGATAATCTGTTGAGAACAGAATCTACTCTCATCGGCAAAGAGCACGCCTACCCATTCTTGGTGAGTTCAACGAACGTGGTGACGGTAGCATTTCAAGTAAGATCTTCCCTGGCATACGCTCAATTTAGCACACACTCGCGCGCGCACAACAGGTCGTGTTCGATACAGACCCTAGATATAAATCTTCTGTATGCCGTATGTTGACGCACACTCTGTCCATTTGCGACAATAGGGGCAGGGTGAATTGAGATGCTGTGTTGCTTAGATGGCGTCTAGCGGTTAACACCAGTAAGCGGTCTTGTCGAACCGAAGTGGCCCTCCGATGAATTTGTCCAGGTCTTATCGACATGTTTTCAGGGCCCTTTAACTATCTGCGCTTTTCAGGTCAAGATTGTTCTGTTTCTGATCTCTCTTAGCTCTCTACCGCAACGGATCATCTAAACCAACTCTCTGAGACACAATGACGTCCTAGACCTGCACCCGACAGTACCAACACCTGGATTACCCACGTATTCGAATTCACTCGCTTACATGCGGAATCCATTTGTTTGTAGTATGTGCAAGTTTTGTTGACCCTAGGCTTCGTATAGCTCCGTTTTTCGGCTATTGACCACCACATTTGCTGTTTTACATAACCTGCTTCTTATGTACAGTTTACGTGGGGATTCGGGGCAGCGTTCTTCTTTGAACTAAGTTCTTGTGGATTGTGCAAATTAATTCTGTGCACCAGCGTAGTTTTCCTTGTGATGTGATTTTGCAGATAAATCGCAATTCATCCGAGACAAAGCATGTAGCACGGGGTGCGGGACAATCGGCACGAAATCAGACAGTTTTAACATCAGCACGGGGTGCCACCGACGCTTAACGGCCAGCGGTACCAGCACTCCTTGTAGCAGGAACTATTGGAGTTGTTAGAAAACGTGCAATTAGCAAAACGACAGCCTCTCTGATTTATGCATAATGGAGCCCCAATGCATTTTTGACGAACTGTTGAGAGCATATCGGTCGTCCCTCTCCCGACAGTTGCATAGGTAGATTGGGCCAATTGCAGCGCCACCGCGATCTCCCAATATTATTCCACTGGAATTGTTGTTTATGGGGATGGCTAAATGCTCAGGCTGTCCAGAAATTGTGAATGGTTCTACGATGTGTTGCAGCTCATGAAGCCAATTTTGAACATTTGCTGTTATCATCATCATCATCATCATCATTGTCAACCATTATCAATCCACTGCTGGACGAAGGTCTCCCCAAGCCTCCTCCACAACGGCCTGTCTTGTGCCAGTTTCCTCCATGTCACTCCCGCATACTTTCGAATTTCATCCACCCATCTTCCATGTGGTCTTCTTCTGGGTCGTTTCCTGTCCCTTGGAATCCAATCTAAAATTTCGGCTGTCCATCGATGGTCTGTTCTTCTGGCAGTATGTCCAGCCCATTGCCATTTCAGGGATTTAACTCTGATCATGATGTCTTCCACTCTTGTCATTTTTCGGATCCACGTGTTCCTCTTCTTATCTCTCCTGGTTACACCAAGCATGCACCTCTCCATGCTACTTTGAGTTGTCTGCAGCCTTTGTATGTCTCTTTTAGCTAAGGTCCACGTCTCTGCACCATACGTACGCACTGGAAGGATGCATTGATCAAACACTTTTCTTTTAAGACATAATGGCATATTGCTCTTGAAAATTATGCTGTTTCTTCCAAAAGCTCTCCAGGCAAGTTTTGTACGCCGCTTAATTTCTTCACCAATGCGACCCTCACTTGATATCTGCTGTCCAAGATAAACGTACGTGTCTGTTATCTCCAGCTTTTCTCCATCAATCGATAAATCTTCATTTCTTGTAAAAGCATTGTACATCACTTTTGTCTTCTGAAAGTTCATTTTTAATCCCACTTCTTTACTCTTGTCAGCAAGTTCCTGGATCATACTCTGTAGCTCTGATGGGGTAGTTGCAAAAATGACTATGTCATCAGCAAAACGAAGGTGGGTTAGATAATCTCCATTAATCTTTATTCCTTTGTTTTCCCAGTTCAGTGATTGAAAGACATTTTCCAATGTGGCATTAAAGAGCTTCAGAGATATGGTGTCACCTTGGCTCACTCCTTTTCCAATTTTTATGTGTGTTGTATTTTCAAACAGCCGAATCTTTGCACTTGCATTTTCATAGATGTTATTAATAATATTAAAGTATGCATCTTCAATACTGCAGGATTTCAGAGCCATTGCAACTGCTGATGGTTTCACCGAATCATAGGCTTTTTCATAATCGATAAAAGCCATGCACAATGGAAGTTCATATTCCCTCGCTCTTTCAATTAGTTCTCTCAGTACGTGGATATGATCTATTTTGCTGTAGCCACTCCTGAATCCAGCTTGTTCTCTCGGTTGAGCCATGTCCAGTGTCACCTTCAAGCGGTGTGAAAGAACTTTAGTGAAGATTTTATAAACCACTGATAGGAGGCTGATAGGTCTGTAGTTCCTGAGATCCTCAATGTCACCTTTTTTATGTAGCAAGATCATTGTAGCGTTGTTCCAATCCTCAGGAATTTTCCCTTCATTAAGGCATCGAGTGAAAATTTGGGCGAGTACTGTTTCGATTTCTCCACTTGCTACTTGTATGATGTCTACAGTAATTCCATCTTCTCCTGGAGCTTTCCCCCGCTTCATGTTCTTGATTGCATGTGCAACTTCTGCTGGAAGGACTGGAAGAACTCTGGTACTGGTACCTTTCATGATGTCTGGAGTACATGTATCATCCCTTTCATATAATTTGGAGTAGAAATCTTTCACTCTTATCAAAATTTCGCCTCTATTTCTTGTTACAGAACCATCTTCTTTTCTCAGTGCCATAATCTGTTTTTTCCCCTTACTGAGATGTCCCTTTGCTATCTTTAGGCTTTGGTTGTTTTCAATTGCTTTCCTTACTAGTTTACAGTTGAATTTCCTTACGTCTTCAGTGATACTTTTTTGTACTGTCTTGCATAGCTCTATATATTCCACTTTGGAAGTCACATCTTCTTTAGTTGTCCTCATCTCTCTTCTTTTTTGCATCAACATTTTGGGTTTTTCCTGATCATTTGTTCACATGCAATTTGTTCTTAGACCCAGCTAATTTTGTTGCTGTTTCCATAAGAGCTTTGGTTACTTTTCTGTTAACTTCAGAAATATCCACTTCTTCCGATGTTAGGCCTTCTAAAGCAGAGAATCTGTTCTTCAGTTCCAATTTGAAGGTATTATGGTGTTTTTTAAGGTTGGTTATGTCAATACATTTTGTTTGTCTTATGAGCTTGCTACGTTCGAGTTTAGTGTTGAGGTGCATCTTACATCTCACCAATCTATGGTCACTGCGTGTGTTGAACTTGTTGAGCACACTGCAGTCTTCTATGACGAATTTTTTGTTACACATAATAAAATCAATTTCAGTTGTCGTCCCATTTGGATGTCTCCATGTCCATTTCCTGTGTGGCTTTTTCTTGAAAAAGGAGTTCAAGAAGAAAAACCCTTCTGCCTCTGCAAACTCTACGAGAGTATTTCCACGCTGGTTTCTCTTGCCGTGACCGAATTTACCTACTGAAGTTTCATTCTGTTGCCGTTGCCCTATATTTGCATTGAAATCTCCCATAATTATCTTCAAGTACTGCTTACCTTTATTATTTAGATCACGAATTTCCTCATAAAATTCTTCAATTTCTTCTTCAGCATGACTTGTGGTGGGTGCATAAGTTTGAATAATCTGAGCCTGGTATCTTCTCGAGAGTTGGATAAGGAGTCGTGCAGCTCTGTCAGAGGAACTTTCAACTTCTACAACTTTATCCTTTAGTTTCTTGTTTATTATAAATCCAACACCACTAGTTCTGCCAGTATCTGTCCCACGATAGTAGAAGAGATGTCCACTTTTCAGTTCAATGAGATCTTCTCCTTTTCTCCTTACCTCACTTAGCCCTACGATGTCCCACTTGATCCTTTGTAGTTCCTCTTCCAATTCAAGAAGCCTTGAATCAGAAGATAGGGAGCGTCCGTTATACGTAGCCAAGGTCAGCATCAGATGGCAGCCTAGTCCGGTCCTCCGGGGATTCTTAGCACCCTCTGCCTTCGTGTCGCACTGGCCGCTGCCTTGGCCAGGTACATTCCAGCTGCCGGAGACTGAGGGCCAAGATTTAAGTTGTGGAGTCATTTTGGAGGGGTCCATAAATATCTGTTCCCGTTGCTCATTTACTGTGTACATTACTAACTGGAAAACAACACTGTCCCCTTCTCAGTTTCTATGACTTGCAGTTTAATACGTGCTATATCTCTGGAAGAAAACTTTTCCGGGCTTACGTTTATATGACTTTTTCATTAGAATCCGTTGAAACAAGGTCCAAAAGTTTGATCAAATATTCTGAAAACACGCTGTATGTCGTTTTTAGGCAGATATAAAAGTAATGAATATATATAGTATTACACCAAACAAACAAACACCGTCTGAAATAAAAAAAATAGGATAGGTAACATAAGTAGTCTTACAAAAAGTACAAAAAATGATAGCTTCTTACGATGAACTAATAAAAAAGCATCTAAGCTTTTAGTCTGTATTTAAACTTCATATGTTTCATTCTCCATTTAGCACTTCTTATGTGATAAGCATATTAGTAAATAATGTCCTTACGATATAACTTTGCAGGTCCGTTAATCAGTTTTGTAATAGCACTACCCGTTTGCATAAGTTGGAATGTAAAATGTGTTGAAAGTATATTTGCATCTGTTAAGATGCTTTCGTATACAGAAATCGGATTGAAAATATGCTCTTTGCATTGGTTAGCTGTAATAGTTTTCGGGAAAAGTAAATTTCCTGCTAGACAGTGTTAGCGCATAATATTTGAATTTGGTACAATACACACAATATGAAAGGAAAATTAAGAACTTCTGAGTAATCTTTAGTTTAGTGAAACCAATGGAACACATTTTCCTCAATACCCATTTTTCACTAAATTTGATCCTTTTTTTATGAGACGTGCTAATTATTCCAGGGAAGCCTGTGGCATCCTTCCTGATTTTCCCAAGATCAGGTTTTTTTGGCTTTTTTTATTAACTATAAAATATTTGAATCACTGTAGTTGTAAAATTCTCGTCAGAGATCCTTTGAAAGCTTAATAATATTTGAAGATTAATGAAACACAATCTCGTTATTAAATTTTTATATTCTAGAATGCTGCACCTAATCTCAGAATTGATGAACCGGCCATTGTTGCCATCATATTTACGACCAAATTCTTCTTTCCTCTAGAAAACTAAATAACCACTTCGTCTGAGAGAATATGAGGCGTTATGTCACCTTCGTGATAATATTCATAAAAAATCCAATATAAGGGATTTCTTAGGACATTATCAAATTATTAACACAAGGTGCCGGAGAGTTCTACGTATAATCCGATGCAGTTCACCTCATTAACGATGTTAATGCAGCTGGCCATCAAAATCGCATTAAATCCCAAAGCTTGAGTTTTTTCAATGAATACTCTAATAGAAATAGGGAAAAGCCATCATAAAACATGCTTCAGATTCGCCACTGAAAATGAATTTCCTGACGGTCGCACAGCTCTGCAGCTGTTTACGAAATAGGATTGTCATTGTAGAACGCCTTAATGAGCAATCTATTGTTGAGACATTTTCTTTTAAAAGAAACTAGAGCAATTTTTCTCACTCTCAGCCGATGCTGTTAACAAGAGCTGCTGTTCGGTTTTATCATTCTTTTTTTTTTGTGTTTCTTTCTCTGTCGCTCAAACAGAGCAGACGAAAGTAATTAGTACTCAAAATAGACAAAGTTGACTTCGAATTAGTCTAGACTGTGCATTTGACATTAATCTGACGCATTAACTGCAGCAGCAATGAAAAACACCATTATGAGGAATTTCGAAACTCATTCCTACCGAACGACCGGAAATATCAATCAAACAGTTTTTGTTTTCGACGTGTTTTTTCCCAATTATCTCATCGGTACTGAAAACGAAATAAAAAATTCAAATAGTTGAAAAGGGAAATAATCTCTCGTCAGAAGAAAAATAAATGAAGAACTTGTCGTTCCATAATTGGATTTTTTTCCGTCCGAATAAGAGAAGTAGTAAATTGGAGTACTCATTCTAAAAGGGAAAATATCGTTTATTTCTGGAAAGTGGTGAAAACTGGAATAACATCTAAATTGGTTTGCTATGTGCTAGACTGCATTTAATAGAAGGGAAAAAAACGCGGGAAAGAAACAACTGAAGATTAGTAGAAAATATCAGGAAATTCTAGCTTTTAAGTTGCTGCTATGGGTGAAGGACAAAACAAACTACTCCCTCTTCCGTCGGAACTGCATTGATTTGTAATCAGCTGAAAAACATACGAATTTTTAAAGAAAAAAATCATGCAGTTTCTGTTGAGCGAAAGTGATATTCCATTGCAGTGCGTCCGGGCACCCCGTAAACATGAAATATTGTAATATTACATTAAGCAGGGACGAAATACGATTCATTTGCAGCCATCAAAAGCTCCTACATGAAAAACAGGATATAATGAGTAAACAAAAGCTGAACTAAGACCCTACTCATCTGCAGTCAGCAAAGATACATCGGAAAATCTTTAGAACAAAATGAGGAGATTTAAATTTAAATAAGTTCTATGCCCGAAGATGATGAAGATACGCATGGAAGTGAAAATCCTTATCAGTGTATATGTACGTTATAAAACGCGTTTTGTATCAAAATGATGGGAACTTGACGTCGTTTCGTTGCAAGCCTGACATCAGAGATACCACTGCGCATACTTCGCGAACTAACTTCTTGCGCATTGGAACTTCATATTCAGAAGCATATGGGAGGAGCAGGTGTTCGAAAAGAGAGCGTGTGTACAAGAAGAATGAAAGTTTCCAGTATAGAAGCATTTGAACAATGTCCATTTTTTAACTTTCATCTTACGGATTAACATTATGATAACATAGGTCATACATCGTGTACTCCGTTTGATATTGTACGTTTGACTGTGAAATCCTGATGTCATGCTTTTCGATTTTGACCTATAAGCGTGATGTTCAGTTAAGTTTCTATCATTCTCCTTGTACAGGAGGTGGCTTAGCTTTATAAGCGAGAGAAAATTGTACAGTTTGGCGACTCGCAATTACGAGGTTGATTTCCAACATCCTTGTGAGGTAGACTTCGCTATAATTTTTTGTAGAAAGTAATTAAAATTAATTTGAAAGTTTTGTTAATCAGAATACAGTGTTCAAAAACAGCGAGTTCCTCAACTACCCGTAGATTATGATTGTTAGGATAAATTCTAGCAAATATGCCGCCTGGAAGTTTAAGGTGGAAACGTTTTTCGTAAAACAGTGTTTCTAAAAAAATCAGATAAACCACCTGCAGAGAAAGGAAAGACGGGCTAGAACAGGATGTTGTCGCTAAAGCCAATATATACATGCATATCTTCAATTCGACGAAAATACCAGCATTTAAAATTATTGGGAGGAAATCACGCAGTGAACTAAAAAACACTGTTCTTACTGCCTCAAAAGAAACTGTACATTGTTCTTTCTGCACCAGAGACGTATAGCATACTCTGAGAAAATTGTGCAAAAAAAGGCCTAAGAAGTAAATTAAATTTTTACGCAAATTATACAGTCTGCGGTTCAGCAGGAGACGAAACCCTGCACAATACCACATTAACGAATTCTTTGAGATTTTTACAAAATAAATTAAGATCCCTGGGTGAAGATATTGATGATAGTCACTTGGCAAGCATGTTGGTGAACAATTTCAGTCGTATTTTGATAAACTAGTTTTGCTGAACAATTACAATCATGTTGCTGAACAATTTCTGTCGGATTTTTATAAACTTGGTGTTGAGATTAGACTTGATGGGAAACAAACATTCGAATTCATGAAGACTGAGATTATCGATTAATATAATGAAAGGTACACTGTTAAAAATTCCCGCAAAAAAAGTCTTGTTGCCCGTGTATTTTTACGATCAAGGCTCGTTTCTGCAGTTTCAAGGCGATGCCCGTATTTTAACGGGCATGGATATGTAGGACAACTGTTCCAAACCGTAATTTTACGGGCGTTGCTAAGAGGCACGGGCTAGCCAATGAACGATAATGACAGAAAAGGAATGCGGCATGCGTCGCTTTCTGCTATTGGTCAGCGAGTCGTCACGTGATTTTACGGTGGCTGCTCGTTTTTTTACCAAGACGAAGGGATGGACGATATTTTCAAAAGTATGATATCTTTAAATATTTCTGAGACCGATATATTGAATCGAAAATATCTGTATTTAAAGATCAATATATCGGATTGATTTTTCGATATTTTTCAATACTTCTGATCTCAATAAGACTGATATTTCGGTTTATTCACTGCATACTGCATTTGGGTTATTACTGAATCCGATCCAATGTTGTGTTAAGTATTGGCTATTGGGAACTTGGGACTAATTGGCTGTTGGCTTGTTCGCACAAATCTCAGCCAGTACTAAATTATCCTGCAGCTTGAAAATATAGCTGCAATCAAGTTTTGTTAATACCATTAAAATAGTGATATCTCAGAAAAGTAATGTATATTACTAACTTCGTACCTTTTACAAGACGGTCGCTGTACTTGGAAATAAACGTAGTGCGTTTATTTTGCCATTTCAGTCGTTTTGTTGTGTAAATAATTATTTCCGATAGCGGAATTGATATTTAACGTTTTTTTACAAGACCGACGCCATGGGTTTTACGACTTTAAAACTCGTTAAAAACTTACGTTGTTTTGTTACGTAAATAAATATTTTCGACAGCGGAATTAACATTTTACGTTTTTATAATTCATAAAAATTCGCTAAAAATATATCTTGTATGCTGAGCTGGAAAGCCAACATCAGGGTTGTTTACATCGTAGCCATGGTAATGTAAGGGCGTATTTATATTATATATTTTATACATTTAAAGTGTTTAAATGTGTTTTATTTATTGTTAAAATGTGCCTTACATTGGAAACAAAAATGCTTAATTTAATAAAAAAATTCATTAATTTACGTTAAATTTTTTTCTATTCTCATTCTTTTATTTTGTCCTGGTGGATTTAATTTTTCACAGATGGGATGGAAGTGGCCAAAGGGCAGGAAGTTGTCACATAAATTTACAGAACATAAATGCGGAAACTGTTTTTTGTTGATACAGCGAGACAAAATTAGTCAAAATCAACTGTCACCAACGATATTTGAAGGTTTTGGTTATCATTTGAAAGTAAACAAATTAGATAAAGAATATACATGAATAAAAAAATTGGGTAAATAAGTCTCATTGATTTGATTATTCTAGTAAAATGCCTAAAACAAAATCACTGGGTTACTTCTGTCTGAAACATTACCCCCTTAGCCTGTAATGTTTTAATGTGCAGTGCTCTTCCTCATTTGATTTCTCTAGTGTTTCTTTACAGTATACAAAAGTTACTTTTTTCAAAATTCTTTTGCTGCTAAAATCTAATAAATGTGCAATGTAAAAATTGCATTTGTACTCATAAATATGGGTTCTTGGTTTGATTAAAAGGCAATACATTGTGCCAAATGTTTGACACTAGCTGATGGTACCAAGGCGCGCATGAGTGTTTCGACCATACTACCAAACATTAAATCTGTTGGCAAGACATCACATATTGCGCATAAATAGTTTTCCTATTTCCACAAGAACAGTAATCCGCATGATGGCTGCTGACTGCACAAAAGTAAAAATAAAAATAAAGCTGTAAAGAATAGGAGCGGCAGTTGTAGTACAGAAGTGCACTCCCACAGTGCAAATCAAGTTAGTAAAATCATGCAATGCATTGATTATGATACGCTTTCCAACATACCAGAAATCGTTTCTCAAGTTATGAGGATAATGGCTGTGGAATAAATCTCGCTCCTGTGCCCTGACCTTTGATCCCATTTCGATGATATTCAACAGAACTGGTTCTGTATACCCCCGAAATAACATGATAAAGTTTTGTGCCGCTCCTGTGGCGCAGTGGTCTAAGCGATGGCCTCTGACTATTCGTCCGAAAGGGGTTCGGGTTCGAATCCCGTGAGGCATGGATGATGTGTTTGTCTTACGGCACTGTCTCTCTCCTTTCCCTGGAACCAGTGACCCTAAATTAGGGACGGGCGACAGCTTATAGCCCATTGAGTTGCTCACGGTGGTCGTTAAACTTTCATTCCAAAAAAGTTTTTTTGTCGGAATCAAAGCAATTTTACGCAAGTTATCATGCATAAGAGCTATGGAATAGATCCCGATCTTGTGTCCACATTTCGCCCATTTTTAAAAGGATTTTTCCCCAGGCAGGCCACTTTAATATACTAACATTTCATCCAAATCAAAACATTTTTAGGTAAGTTATGATGCATAATGGCGATGGAAGTGATTCCGCTCCTATATCCTGACCTTTGACCCCATTTCGCCCATTTTCAAAAGGGTCTGTCTGCAGGTGGTCAACTACCCAATATTAAAATTTAATCGAAATCGAACCTTTTTTAAGGTAGTTATGATGCATAAGAGCAGTGGAATTAATCCCGCTCCTAAGTCCTGACCTTTGACCCCATTTCCTTCACTTTCAATATGGTTCCTTCTCAGGTGTTCCCCTGTCACATACTAAAATTTCATCGAAATCGAACGATTTTTACTCGTGTTATCGTGCGGAAGAACATACGCACACAGCGCGTGATGTAATGAGACAGATGGCGTAACCAGGCGCCATCATCTGAATTGCGAGAATGTGACGTCATAAGATTTCTAAGCATGGATAACATGAATAACGCCATGACACTAAAAAAATGGTAATTCGGGGTGGTTATTTAACCCACTAAACGAATTTTCTTAAAGTCGAGATCAAGCTAATCGATTTCTAGTACCAGAAAACGGTAGGTTAACGACTTTCATCAAAATCCTTAGAGCCGTTTTCAAAATAAAATTTACATACATACAAGAAGTGCTCCTTTAAGGTGAACGTCAAGTAATTTTTCCTTCCCGTACTTCGAATGGAAAAATTTCTGTACGCAATTTCTTCCCAATTAATGTGTTCCGAAGGATGAAAATTTGAACATCGATTAAAATATCTTCATTTTATAACTTGTAATACTTAATATTTTCTAAAACCTAACCATAATTATGCAATCCAACATTAGTTTGTCTACTGACATCATGAAGGTACAGGTCGCTCCATCTTTTTTCCTGACAATTAATGAGTTCACAAGGATGAAAATTTGAACATCGATTAAAATAGCTTCATTTTATAACTTGGAATACTTAATATTTTCTAAAACCTAACCATAATTATGCAATCCAACATTTGTTTGTCTACTGACGTCATCAAAGTACAGGTCGCGCCAACCTTTTTCTGGTTTCAACACCACCAAAGGAAAAGTTATTAATTTTTAATACAATTACGGTTATGTTTTAGAAAGTATTAAGTATTCCAAGTTATAATATACAGTTATTTTTATCGATGGGTAAATTTTTATCCTTGGGAACACATTAATTGTGAAGGAAACGTGTACAAAAGTTTTTCCATTGGAAGTATAAGAAAAAAAATTACTTGACGTCCACCTTAATAATATGGGATAAGGGCGATGGAATGGATCCCAATCCTATGTCCTAACCTTTAACCCCATTTCGTCCATTTTCAATAGGATTCGTCCCCAGGTGGTCCCCTAGCACATACTAAAATTTCATCGAAATCGAACTATTTTTACGCACGATATGACGCATAAGGGCAATGGAATGCATCCCGCTCTTATGTCCTGACCTTTGACCCCACTTCACCAATATTGAATAGGGTTCGTCTCCAAGCGGTCCCTTAGCACATACACTGCTGGTCACCCAAAATGAAACACCCAGAAGCAAGCATCCGATTGGCCTGAAATTCGCAGCATGCGTCGCCCGCGAGAGGACATGCAAACGATTAGCATTGCAGGGCATATGCAAATCATGTGCGCCCGGCACTCCATCAAGAAGCACTATAAGAAGGGTGCACAGAAGGCTGGGTGTAAGTAGTGGAAATGTGTTGTGCTGCCGGACCTGTGCGTGGGAAGCTTCCTGATGCCTCGTCGCAGATTACGGCAGTCATTCCAGCACGTTTCGGTGCTCGACAGAGAACGAATAGTGGCTTGTCGCGACAGCGGTTTATCGTACCGAGACATCGGCGCCCGTGTGGGACGGCATCCAGCCATAGTGAGGGGAGTATGGTTTCGGTGGGTGCAGGAGGGACGGACGGACCAACGTGAGTGATTGCCGCAGCCGCGTCACACCACCGAACGATAGGACCGGCATGTTGTGCGGCGGGAGTTGACGGCTCGCACCGCCACATCACAAACGTTAGCACAGGAATTAGGGTGTGTTGCGCAACAACCTGTTTCTGACGAACCGTTCGACGTCGTCTGCAGGGGCAGGGACTTGTCACACGGCGCCCATTGCGCCGATTACCATTGACGTTACACCACCGGCGAGTGCGGCGGAAGAGGGCCTTTGAACGCCCCACCTGGACTACGGAATGGCACGACATTGTCTTCTCCAACGAATCCCGCTTGTGCCTGCAACATCACGATGGTCGGATCCGCGTGTGGCGGCACGGCGGCGAGAGACTGTGTAACGCCTGCACTAAGCACGCCATACCGGTCCGTCGCCTGGGGTTATGGCTTGGGGCGCAATTGGATATGATACCCGCACCCCTTTGGTACGCATCGCCGGTACACCCAACAGCCACCGCTACATCACCGACGTTTTGGAGCAAGTAGTCCTCCCTTACCTGCAAGACCTGCCAGCTGCCACGTTTCAACAGGACAATGCGCGCCCGCACGTGGCACGCATCGTGCAACAATTCTTCACGGTCCACCAGGTATCACTGCTGCTGTGGCCAGCCGGTTCTCCCGATATGTCGCCCATCGAACGCGTCTGGTCGCTGATCGGCAACCGAGTGGCCCTGCAAGCACCACCCGCGGCTACGCCTGATGAACTGTGGCAACGTGTGGTAGCAGCCTGGACCGATATACCCCAAGCCTACATCAAAAGCCTCTTTCTTTCGATGCCGCAGCGTGTAGCGGCCGTTATTGCCAGCCATGTGGGCCACACGAACTATTGATGTCTGCGTGTTCCGCAAGTCGCACGGGCCTGTAAGCTCAATCGTTTCATCTTTGTATCTGTTGTTATGTGTCCAGTAAATCTGACTTTGTAATCTCGTGTCCTTCTTGGTGTTGCATGTTGGGTGGCCAGCAGTGTAGTAAAATGTCATTGAAATCGAACCATATTTACGCAAGTTATGACGCATAAGGGCAATGGAATTGATCCCGCTCCTACGTCGTGACCTTTGACCCCATTTGTCCCATTCTCAATAGGGTTCGTCCACAGGTGGTCCCCTATGACATACTAAAATTTCGTCGAAATCGAACCATTTTTACACCAGTTATCGTGCGGACAGGCAGACGGACAGACAGACAGACGGACGGACGGAAAAAGCTGGAGCATATGCGCTTCTTCAACCTATGATTGGAAAGCGTAAATAATTCATCAAAAGGGTAAGGACAGAGACACCGGTGGTGAAAATCCATGCAATTTTCTAATTTATACAAAAAGTTCGAAACACAAATCTTAGAGTTGCACCCACTGCTTGGCTGATTGAACAGCGACGACAAAAGTAACAAATGACAGGGAATTTTTCTGTCGTATGAACCCATATGCGGATAACAGGATAAAAACTGCAGATGGAGCAATAGTTAAGCAAGGGATAATAAGACACTCAAATGTATCCCAACTGTAGAAATTGCGCATCAGTAAAAAAATAACTCCTGTGCTTGAGACTAACTTATTGTTAAAAAAATGAATAGCTTATAGGAATTTAATTAACGTATTTAGATGGAACCGTTGCTTGATCAAACCTAGTCAAACTGTTGTTTTCCCAGCACGCTGAACAATAACATTAATATAACGGAATAATAACGATAATGTCTCACATATTACAAGATAGGAGCACTGGATGAATTTCAAAAGTAGACAACCAACATCGTGGATAAGTTAAAGACAATTCCTAAAGTTTTAAGGTCGAATAATGTCGGCGTATAGACCAAGACTGAATTTAATAATTATTTAACAAGAAACAGCATGACAGTTTCATGCTTTCGGACGTAAACTGATGTTGCAGGGGAAAAAAGCGATCTCTATATGAAGTACTGAAAAATATGTTGTTGACTGATAATTCATAATTGAAGTATTGTTGCGAAACAATTATAAAAACTGACATAATAACACTGGCTTATTTAGGGCATATAAGAATATCTGAATAAAAACTTTATCATATGCACAGAGACAAATACGAAAGAAGCTTGGTAGAAACACCAAAGAATGCATGTTTTAGGATACGACCAAAGATTTTTAGTGAGTGACAGTCCAAGTAAGCACAAACGTGAAATTCAACGAGTTGCTACTTGAGATCTTAAACCTGTCTCCTTAGATTCTGAGCATAAACTTTTTTCAATATGTTATCTTTCAGCACAACAGACTCATCCGAAAGCTGTATGAGCAAAAGAAATTTAGAATAAAAAAATTTCGGAGCAATCCAAAAGGTGAACAACAATGTCTACGCAAATGTGGAGTGAGATCCTAAGTTTAGAAGAACCAGAAAGAATGCCGTACATGAAGACAGCTGTTCAAGAAATGAATTCCCTGAGAAACGACGCCATATAGGATCTGGTCACCGTACCTCCAAAAGGGAAAGCCATCAATTGTCAATGGACATTTAAAATTAAACAGTCGGGTGAGAATACACACAGTCCAGTCAAAACATTATGACCACCTGCTAGTATGATGTATGACCTTCTCGTGCCGCCAGTACCGCACATATACGGCGTGACATCGATTCAATTAGGCCTCTGAACTGTAGGGATGGTATACCATGCAGACACCAGAGCTTCTCGGCGATCATCAAGAATCATTGGTGGTGAATCCATACGTCGAACCTGTAGGTCAAGATAACCCCACATATGTTCAAAGGGATTGATGTCTAACGAGTAGGGCGGCCAGTATAGTACACTACAGTCACTGGAATGCTTTTCAAATCATTCTCGCATACGTATAGCAACATGGGAAGGGCCATTATCTTGCTGAAACAAATCCCTGCCATCAATGTAGACAGTCATCATGAATAGGAGCATCATATCCTCCAAAATGGGTAGGTAGCCTGCAGAGTTCATCGTGCGATCGAGGGGGTTAATTGCTCCCAATGATTCCCAAGGAAACATGACCCACACGAGCACACTGCTATCTACTCCCTGTTTCTTCTCGAGTTTTTAGTCAAAATGATTTCTGTCAGCGGTACTCTCCATCGACCATCACACGATAAAACAGAAAACGTGATTCGTCTCCGAAGCCGACCTTCTTCCACGGTTTTACAGTCCAATGCCTCCTCTCAGATGCTACTTCATGCCGTAATCATAAATGTCTGGCCGTCAGCATGGGTGGAGATCCATAGAGAGCAGAATTCGTTGAACTGTGGCCTGTGATACGCACCGCGATGGGCTTGCAGTAAATGCTATGATCAATTGTCCCACTGTGGACCGTCTGTTCGATCGCACTTGTCAGGATAGCCGTCGCAGCCAACAGTGGTCAGTGCTCCGCGGGAGTTCACTATTACGCGGATTACTGAAGGTCATGCCAGTCTCCTTCCATTCCTGGAACTCTTTGCCAACTGCACCACGTGAACAATCCACAATATCGGCCGTTTGTGTAATGCTACCACACTTCAGTAGGTATCCAACTATCATTCCTTTTTCAAACTCTGTCACGTCACGTCCTTTTCTCAATTTCAGGTATATCGTTAGCGAGTTCGGGTCTTTTTAAATGCCTTACAGGACTTGCATATGTTGCTACACATGCCATCTGGCTGCTGGTTACGGTTCCTTCTCATATGAGGCGTGGTCATAAATTGTTGACTGTACTGTGTAAAATGTTCTAAGAAATGTAAATAGAAAATGTGTTTTCCAAAACAAGGCATACCTCCAACCAGTAAGATGTCTGACTTTTGTACTTTGAACCTTTGAAATCATATAGATATAGATAAATATTACCTTTTTAAATAAGCTACGGGACAATCAGTAAAAACAATAGAACCTATTTTCATTCTCATCCCTTACCACTATACAAAACAAATTCACAAATGATGATTACATTTGAAGCACATTCACAGAAACTTGATATCGTGATTGCAGAATGGCGAGATAAGTAAACGATTGTTTTTTTTGTTTTTGTTTTTTTTATAAATCACGGTGAGGAAATCAGCGTTAGAGGACAAAACGTGTCACTGACTGTGATTAATCAATTCTTTTCCTTTTTGGTAAAAGAATCACGATTTATTTACACTAAAAACAATAGTCTTGGAAACTCATATTTTATGTATTTATAAGCGGAATTGCATGCGATAAATATGACATGTTTGAAACTCGTTCTTGGTCACGCCGATCATTTGCTGTTTTGATTTTGATTTTAAGTATAGCGGGGTAAAAATTCTCCAAGAGCGGGACGCCGAGCTGGTAAGACGATATCTTTGCTGTAGTAAAATTAACAAATCATTCGATTACTTTAGATTTCATGTTGTGTGTTAATCCAATATGTTCTGAAAGTTATTAAAATAGAAATGTAAGAATAAATAAATGGATAATACGGGAGACAAGTAATTATTTAATTCATAATAAAAAAGTGTTTCAGCAAGACATACATGTTTCCTCATCATCTCCCTTTGAATTCCGCTGCAACCTTAACCTCAGTATTCCAAGATACATCGTCTAACATGACCAGCCAGAACTTTATGAGCTGCACGGCGCCTCCGTTATAATTACACAACTTTCAAAACTATCGCCCTTCCTCCCTTAACATTAGCACGCACGTCCAATCGAATCAGAGGCTCATCTAGCACTGTGAAGCGCAAAACATGCGGACCGCAAAATGCAATTCTTATCAGCCACGTGGCATATGTTATTTCATTTCCCTTTCATTTTTCCACGGAATTCTCGGTTTCACAATTAACACAAAGATACTATATGTTGTTTCAGCAGCCTCCTCAATCACATTCAAAGTAGTAAACCTTAAGTTTTGGGAAGATCTGGATTTATTTTATCACGAAATTTAATTGTACGTAATTTGTTGTGCCAATGTATTGTTTTCTGATCTATTGCAAAAGTACATATCCCTGTTTTTATGTGCAGATGTACATGTTCGATTGTGAATGTGTTTGTATGAATCGCATGTAGATATTTCTGAACAAAAAATCTATGCTTCAATAATGTGCGGAATAATTCATATCGATTGCTTAGGATTAAACAACTGCCCCACAAACTCTCTCACGAACACTCTTACGAAAATCAGTGTGCTTAAGAAAGGGAAATTATCAAATGGTAGTTATTGCCATTCGAACAATCATCAATCTCTTTCAAACGTTTCGTAATCATTTACAGCACATGCTAAAGTAATGATTAATAATCTTAAGCTTCATTTTCACTCTTATTCACGAAACTATCTTTTTTCTTGAAAGTAATCTACAATCTGTAGCTCCTGTTGTTGTTTTTTTCTATTTTAAGTGATTATCATTCTCAAATTCCAAACTTATTATCGTCCAAGGTACCTGAGCAATAATGTAATTAATTCATTCAATGAAATTGAGTTAAACAGAACGTTCCAATTTTGCAACTTAAACGCTTGGAACAGATAAAAGACAGGCTGGACCAGCACGGCTCGAAAACTAAGAGTAAAAGCAACCCATCACATAGGTACGATCATAGACAAGTAATCAGAAAAGAAAAGAAGCAAAAACTCCGGTGTTGAATCATCGTAATAATTAGCTACAAACAAATAAGAGCAATATTTTAAAATATAATCTAGTTTTGATCGGTGGAAAACATAATACATTTGTGTGTTCATAAAACATAAAAAAAGAAGTGTTTTTGCATATAACATTCATGTTTTATGTTTATGAACACCATAATGAAATTTGTGTGTTCATGAAACATAAAAAGTTCATGTTTTTCACGTTTTCTGTCTATGTGTTTCTAGTGCCTTGAAAAAGCCACCCATCGGCAAGTGAAAGGTTGGCAAATTTTGTACGATCTTTTTGCATCGATAAAAACAGGATGATCTTTTTGCATCGATAAAAACAGGATTATCTTTAGAAGTCTTGCAGTTATTTGTTTCTAGTTAACTCTGGTGTATCCACAGTATTTTATTTTTACATCATAATAGTTATGCTACTACTTTTTGAGGTCGCTAATTAAAACATGACTTTTGTCGTGGAAAGGTTTCGATTTACTTACTTTCGAAACGGTTCGGAACTTCCTTAGCCAAGTTTATTTCTCACGGTGTTGCACAAACACACATGCATATACACACAAACATTTCTTTTCCAATTTGTGAGCATTTTCCTTTTCTCCCAAGACCTGATCATCCATCCTAAAGCTTGTAAAATATTAGTTAGATTTTTAAGATTTGTAATTGCAATAGAGTACATTGTTTAAGCTTTAAGCTGTGTAGTATTAGGTGTAAGGTTTAACTTTAAGGTTTATGTTTACTTAAATGATTATGTTGCTCAAGCTATGAACTTCGTCTCTAAAATCGCGAACATAAATATCCAGCACTAGTAAATATAGAAATAATTAACGGCCAAGGTAATGAATCAAATTACATGAATCCACCTTTATTCTCGTAAATGGCACTGCAGAACAGGTTGATCAACACTAACCAGAATATGAACTTGCTGGCTTCAAGTCGTTAAGCATACTCAGTAAACACAACAGGCGTTCCTAACAAGACGATATCTCAAAATGCACTTCTGAGAAGTCGCTATTACAATCTGCCTCTCAAAAGTCTATATCACAAAATACACTTCTAACAAGTTGTTATTACAAACTGGCTCTCACAAGTCTTTCCCACGAAATGCGCTTCTGACAGGTCGCTATTATAATCTGCCTCTCACAAACCTTTCTCCCAAAATTCAATTCTCGAAAATCCACATTTACTATGTACATTCAATCTTGACGTTACATTTTGCTGTGACCCACTGTCAGTGCTGCAAAACTTAGACAGCCATTTAGGGAAAGTACTCTGTCGATAATTTAGAAAACGTTCAGCGAGAAGAAACTAAATTTACATACGAACACATAAATTCGAAAGGAAGGTTGAAAAGACGTATACGTCACAAGGTTTTGTAATAGTTAAACCTCTTGTAAATTTTTTGTACTTATTTTCACCATTACTCTCCTAATTATTTTGTATTAGGTTTAAGCAGCCTAATGCCCAGTTGCTAAATTTTAGAAATTATTTTCGAAGATTCAGCCTATTCTGTTTAGAAATGTGTTATTTTGAGTTTTAACTTAGGTTTAAAATATAGATGAAATTTCAACTTTGGAAAATCGCAGAACGAAATATTTTTAAGTCTCAGTTCAAAACATCCGAAAACTGCAACATTTTCTGAGCCTTTCTTGGTACTTGAATCAAAGATATATTAAAGACATCATTAAGAAGACAGAGGGAGTTTGCGTGTGAGTCGTACAACGTCTGGCTAAAGTATTCTCATGTTCCACAGACGTTGCTAGCGTTCCTCGAGTGACTTTTGACACCCAAGAACTTGTGCCATTTTGGATTCTCTCTCAAGTATTTAGTCCAGATAATTACAGGAATATGCCATTCTGGTAATAAAACTTTAAATGTATCAAAATACTTGAAGCTGAGAAGTACTTGGAATCCCCATAAACTCGGGTATTCATTACTTTCAAACAGAATTTCAGAAGCAAGGGAAATAATGAGTTGTGTTTCTGACAATCACTGTGAAGAGAATCCATTCCCGGGTGACCTAAAGAATAGACACTGTTCTAACGCAGTTCATGGTTTAGCGAGTTTGTACAGTTTCTTCACGGTGTCAAAGCACAAAGTGGAAACTTCCCGCGTGCCTCTCTCGCCTTGTGAAACGAAATCTTCCTACAACTTCATTATAAAGCGCTCATTCCCATGTTTTCAAGAAATTAAGGTAACACGACTAAAAGGTACTCATAATAGAATTACATTTCCAAGTCATTCAAAATGTTTAATGTCGTTGTTGTTAAACATTTTCGGTTTAAGAGCCGCATTTTGTTATGTCTTGCACGACACTATAAGTCAATGCTCGTGAGGGCGTAATTACGCAACATATATTTTTCAAACTTTTTCACGCGTTTACAAATTCAGATATTCAGAGCAACATGTTTAATTCCCTCTATTTTATTTGCAAGTTTTGTGCTGTGGGCAGAAGTTTCATAACTTTTTGTAAAATTGTATTTAATTGCATCTTTCGGACTACGGTGTTAATATATAGGCGTAAATCTTTAATGATTTAAATTTCGGGATAAAGTATTGAGCACGCAGTGTTACGATATGTTAAAATGAGTGATTACATAAGGTTCAAATGCAAGCACTTATCCATGGAATTATTATTATAAGAAAACTGCCATCCAAAGAAATGCAGCATAAAGTTTATTTTGAATTTTAAAAATCAGTTATTTTATACAAAGTATTTAACACGTTTTTTTACCAAAACGGTACTGTGAATTTCTAAACTAATGAAGAGGCCGAAATTATTCCAACTGCAGGACATAAAAACCGCTGCTAAATTGCATAATATACTAAGCCGTAATGTACTACTGCAAACTTTCCATCGGTACAGCTGTTCGTAATGATCACTACCATTCCACATCACTGTTAGAAGCCTTGTTTTCCCATCGCAGAGGCAAGAAAAACCTTCGCGTATAACCCTTACTTTTAAAATGCAGCATCAAAGAAAATTGGATTGATATTAAAAAAAACAGAGGCCATTTCTATTGCTTCCTTGATAAACTAATTGAGGAGCAGAAAGTGCATTTCAGCCCAGAGAAAGCCCTCATGAAATGTTCTCTCTTCTTTGTATGCCAGTGAAGACATACAAAACAAATTTATTGTTTTATAGGACTTTCATACAGTACTCCACTTAGAAAATACCACACATGAAGAAATGAGCAAGTGAGGAGAAGCTTCCCATATGTGTATGTGAGAAAGAAATGGTTTACTTTCTGAGGGATTATATGCATTTGATATGCGAGGAGGCAATATAATGTTGTTACCTTGTTCAGTTGGTGGTATGACCTCTATGCTGGGATATACGTTCCGGAAGACGGCGTGGCATCAAGTGGAAAAGATCCCTGATGGCGTACTGTGGTACCTCTGGCCATGTATCGTTGACCTGAATCAACACTTCATCGTGTGAGAGGGTCGTACAGAGTGTTAAGATGTCTGCCAGTGACGTCACACACGTGGGAAAAGTTTGAGGATTCCGCAGTCCAGGACAACACGTGGACGCCTTCTACTCATGGTGGCAGTGTGCGGCGGTCGTTATCTTGTAGAAACTGTCCATCAGAAGTACCACAAAGATACGGGAACAAAACGGACTGTAGTACCTCATCGAGGAATTGTCGTACTGGTAGTATACCCAATATGTGTGGTTGAGCAGTATACAGCTACTGAAACTGATAGTGCCCCAAATCCTGACACCTGGTGTAGAAGCCTTATGCCGCTCACGGATGGTAGCAAGATCATCTTGGTAAACACGCTTCGTCTCAAGACTCACAATCGGCGATCGTCGGCCCTAAGACTAAAGCGAAACTCGTCGCTAAATAAGACATGGTTCCATTCGTCCCTCCACGCATGTCCGGTATGGCACTACTACAATCTTGTTCGACGATGAGCTGAGGCGGGAGGCAGTCGTCGTAATGGCTGGTGAGCATGCAAATATACCTGGGCTAATCTGTGATTCACAGTCCGTGTCGATAAGGGTATGTACGTAGCTGTCTGTACACCTCATCAAATGTCGCCTGCTGTAGAATGAGCGGCTGCTACGGCTTTCCATTGAATGCGGCGATCGATATTTTCGGACGTCTTCCTACGTGCAGCAGCCCCACTATGGTGACGCACCTTATCTTCGACCAAACATTATCGCCACATTCGTCCAACAGTTCTTGCATCCAGATGAGTTTCTGCAGCAATGGGAAGAAGAAACCAACCAGTGAAAATCAGCCCTATGCTGACGCCCCTTCCAATAATGTCCGTATTAGGGTGAGTTTTCCGATGACGTCGTCCAGGCCTTTTCGCCTCTTATGCGTGCTTTCGTCACCGAGATCACTCCAACGAAGTGGTTCACGTGTCCAGGGAGAACGACCAAATGTAGCTAGGCCGAGCAATTTTGCCTTTTAATTTCCCTCACGTATCACGTGATGAGTTCCCAACGACAGTCATTTTCATAACCCAAATGTCGGCCGTCCCGGTGGCGCAGTGGTCTAAGCGATGGCTTCAGGCCATTCGTAGAGATGGGCTGGGTTCGAATCCCGGTGACGCATTGATATTGTATTTGTCTTAAGACTCTTTCCCTTTCCTGGAACCAGCGGCCCTAAATTAGGAACAGGTGACTGCTTATTGCGCACTGAGTACTTCATGGTGGTCGCTAAACCCCCAATACAAAAATAACCCAAATGTCGACACATACCAACCAACTTTCATGGTACTCCGACAAATACTTCCTGGTGTGGCATTTTCTATGTCGAGTTTACTAGTGTTGGCGATGACTAAGTTTTTTTCCATGAAATGCGATATGTAGAAGGCTTAAAAAAAGCAATGGCTGACAGGAAATATTTCAACAATATGACGAAATACATTTTTAAAATAGCCGACAAAATTACTCTAAATCTATGAACTAGGATGTGCAGCTGATTTGGTTGGTGCGAAATACAAGAAGAATATTCTCAACATATGATGGATGTTATTATTAAAATCGAAAAAATCAACAACATAAAAAACATGGAATGATACATGTTTCTGTGTGAATGTGTTTGCACAAACCTGGTAACTTGATTAAATCTTGAACAATAATTTACAAGAAATACGACAGAATTCTCGGATTATAATTACCACATCTTTTGAATTCTTTCCAACACGAAAAGCAAATTTCAAAGCACGTCCTATGAAAATGTAAAAATTAAAAAAAAAGAGAGAGAGAGAGAAGAAGAAGAAAACAGGAATATAGAAAGAAAGAAAGAAAGAAAGAAAGAAAATACGCGTACACCACCTAAGGAAAGACTATGCATTGTTTAAAATACGCGATGTGAGCAGGGTTATTCACAGGTAAAGGAACCTGTTACAGAAAATAAACCGAATTTCTACAATGCATAAAACATCCACAAGTTGACAAGAAGTTCTCATATTTGAAGAAACATATTAAAGACAAACTGATTCTCAAATCGAACAGTTAAAAAAAGATATGTACAGGAAAACATGACATAACTTTACACCCCTAAAGAAAAAGCAGTGTCTTACTTTGAGAATAAAATGTGTGGAAAGCATTCCTAAATTAATAAAGTGTATACTACCGACAAAGGATTTCTTCAAGGAATTTTGAGAATTGAATAAACCCTTTCAAATAAATATATAGGTCGACGACCCCTGGTGGAAGAATTTTCATTAACAGGAAAATACGTATATCCAAGGAGCATTCTTCATATCAAAAACTGTCATGAGTAAAAAGAATTTTCCAAATATGTCTCCTGGAAGCAGGAATATCGATAAAAAAGACTTGCCATTCACGTCGCCTAGCGCAAAAATTGTGCGTTATTTTAAGCGGAGAATGCTCCCTGTCTTTACGCTAGCGAATGCCATACGGTAAAGAAAGAAATCTTTGAATAGAATTGTACGAAGCGAAGATACAGTTGCAAACAGAAATAGACTCTCAACCCAACCTAGCCCCAGAACTATGAACTAAAGAAACCCACAAGTAATACAAAATGTTCTAGAAGGTGAATGGTATTCGGTGTTAAAATACTTTTTCAAATCGAACTTTTAGAAGTACAGATATCGAGGAAAACAAATTTAATTGAGCCTCGTATCAGAAAAATTTTGTTTTATTTTGGGGAATAAATGAACACAAAACGTTTTGTTTTTAGTAGTATCTGATAGGTAAATGTTTTTTTGTTTTTGTTTTAATTGGATATTTGAAGGCCCAGTAATTTCTGCAAATGCCCTGCAAACAAAAACGCGAACTTATGCCCTTAGTGGCCAACTTATGCATTAAACATTTCGAAATAATAAGCTAAACTTTTCGTACCGGAAACCCTTTCTGACCAAGTAAGCGTTTTTAAAATCGGAAAGTTAAGTGAAATATCAGTGGCAGCAAATTAAATCTGTATCGACATCAAGAATATTTCTGAATTGACTGTTTCGCTTGCAAAGTCGTCCTTTTGTATTTGAAATATAACTGTCTGAAATGGATCTTGCTATTTATTATAGCCATCAAGCCAATCTTGCGACTACTTATAGCCCATACCGTTCGATGAACTTCGAATAAAGCCGCGGTTGGCCAAGTAGTCGAATTTCGTGACGGCCGCGGTAAAGTCTCAGGACCGATCACAGGCAGGTACGAACGTTTGAACCACTAAATATCTTCCGTGCGTCAGATGGGTACGTTAGGTCGTCGGACCCCGAGTACTGGCCCTCATATTATAAGTAACAGAGTCGTCCTCCCCCTTTCTACTTCGCTTCTGTGTGACTTTCCAGTTGGGCACTCTGACCCAAATCTCCTAGCTCCGTACTTCTAAGGGTTGTATTCATGACAGATTGTCAAACTCTGAACAGTAACCGCTATGCCGAAAAACTGCAGCGGCTCCGTGACACTGTGCACCATCAAGAGGAAGTGGACGTTGATACAAGTGGATAATGCTGCATGTCACATTCCAGAGTGGTCTGCCGAAAACTTCAGGAACTGAAAGGGGTTCAGATCCTACCCCATCCTCCATACAGTCCGAACCGTACCCCATCCTATATACAGTCCGGACTTTACCCCATTCTCCATATACTCCTGACATTACCCCATCATCCGTACAATCCAGACCTTACCCCATCCTCCGTACAATTCAGACCTTACCCCATCCTCCAAACAGTCCGGACCTTACTTCATCCTCCATGCAGTCCGGACTCTACCCCGCCCTCTATACAGTCTGGACCTTGTCCCATCCTTCATACAGTCCGGACCTTACCCCATCTTCATACAGTCCGGATCTTACCCCATCTTTCATAGAGTTAGGATCTTGCCCCTTCCGACTGCCACCTGTTTGGCTCTATGACCCATTACCTATAAGAATGGCACTTCGTTTCAGCGGAGGATTTGGAATGGCGCAGTCATACCCATAAACGTCCGATTCATCACGAGTTGTGAGTTTTTTTAAATAGTTTTCGTTGTTTTCGACGCACTTAAGCTGGTCACTAGCAACTGAAACAAGGGTCTGTTTTCGCTCAGCTGCCAGCAGTTTTGGCACAAATTTGGCTGAGACACGTCTCATACCCAAATCGTCCATAAGAATCAACTGAACTGTACCGAAACTAATGTTGAAGTCCTCAGGAATAATGATTCGGCGGTTTTCCCGCACAGCTGTGCGCACAATTCCAACGTGATTTCCACTTTTGCTGGTTGCGGGCATCCGAAACCATTCAGCACTCTCAGCATCTCCACGACCGACTTGAAACGTTTATACCACTCAAAAACGTGTGCACGACTCACACAATTGTCCCCATAGACGCTCTGTAACTTTAAGTACACTGAAAGGACAAGTTATTACGTACACCCCGATGAAAATACGCAAAGCAGCAGGACAGCAGCAAATCCCGGTGTGCAGGAAAACCGGTTGGGGTTATACATAAAGTGGGTAAGTACGCACAGGAATGCATTCCGTCAAGTGCCAGAGTAGGTCGAGGAGGAAATGTAAGTGAGTTTGATCGTGGTCAAGTCGTGGGAGCCAGAAAGGCCGGATGCGCAGCCAGCGCAACTGCGAAATTGTTAGGAATTCCGCGACAAATCGTAGCAATTGTGTGCCAGGAGTAGGTGAAATCCGGCAAAACTGTTAACAGTCGGATGAGTGCATTGGATGATCGAGGGCACCGACGAGTGGCCAGCATCGTACAGATGAATCGGAAGGTTTGTTTGCAGAAACTCACTTCATAATTCAATGAAGGAGCATCCACAAGCCTATGCTCAAAGACAATCCATCGCCACATGGCTCAATTCGGCTGGGGCAGTCGACGACCACATCGTGTCCCGATGTTAACGGCACAGCATTGCATGATTCGACTGCAGTTTGCGAAGGCCCATTGAAACCGGAGGATGGACGATTGGAAACGCGTCATATGGTCTCACGCATCCCGTTTCACACTGTATCTCACGGATGGCAGGCAGTGTGTGTGGCGTAAACCATACGAAGCTATGGACCCCGCATGCCAAGTTGGGGTACTACAGGCCGGCGGTAGCGGTGTAACTGCTTGGGCAGCATTCACGTGGTCCGACCTGAGTCCCTTGGTACCTCTTGAGTCTTCCGTCACTGGTTCCAGCTATGTGCAGCGCCTGTCTGACAATATCCACCCTTTCATTACGTGCCTCTGTCCGAACCAAGTCCCGCTCTTTCAACAGGACAACGCTTCACCCCATTCCGTCCCGGCAAGCGACCGACTGGCTCCAGAAAGGAGCATAGTAGTGAGCTTACCAAATTCGCATGGCCTTCTTACTCACCGAACATCAATCCCATCGAGAAGTTATGGGACCTATTAAAACGAGATGTCCATGGTTAACCATCCCCATCTCCATCTCTGCCTGCTCTACGCCAAGCACTCCTAGATTGTTGGTCAGCGTTACCTGAGTCTGTGTTTCGGAACCTCATTTCTTCCGTACCACGACGTTTGGATTCTGTCCTGCGTGCAAAAGGTGGTGCCACATGCTATTAAGTGACTGTACGTTATAATTTGTCCTTTCAGTGTATGTGTCTTTGTGAGCTTCGCCAAGCTTTTGAGAAAATCTGATGCAAATTCGTTGATTAAGTTTTCCGACATTACAAATGCGACGAACAGCTGAGAAAGAACAAAGCAATACTCAAACGAGCAGGGAAGATGTCACTCACAGAATATGCGTAGTATGTTTCAAGGTGAACCTGTACCAAAACGCTTCCTGCTGTGACTCGCGATTCCGAACTTTGCAACCAGTCTGTATACTTTTTGATCATACCTAATACACCTTATTTTTTTATTACCCTCACATAATAGAGCAGAATCTTCACAGTTTAGAGGGCTTCACAGATTTTGAAAATGCACTTCCACTTTCCTACATTGGACTCCTCAATGTTCATTCTTAATTCACCCGTTGCCCCCACTTTTTATGAAAGATATTGTAGCAAACGAATGATGCTCTACAACTTTGCAATTTGCATTTTTGAGCTAACTGTCATTTTTCAAGTTCGGGAAGTTACGTTTGCTAGGAAGATGGGATTGGTGTACTGCACCTGCATCGAACCCGTTTGTTCACCCCGTTAGCATCCTCTGTTCGCCTTTGAACCGGCTGTCACGTGACTTTGCTATAAACCCTGCATAAGTCAATGCTTCTTATCGTTGAATTTCCAACCGTAACAGGCTGTAGCATGATGTCATTAAATGCGAGTCTTTTGGCTTTTAACTTCTTGCAAAACAAATTTTTATTTAGATTCCCACTAATAAACTGTGTCTCTAAATTCCAATCATTCATTTCGGTTTTCTAAGGTAACTTAATCTTCTCAGTTGCTCTTACTGACATTACTTTTTGAAACGGAGTTTTCAACTACGCTCTCCTCTGATGACAAAGAAGCAGCTTCCGGATAAAAGGCGGTTCTCTTGAACCTGCGTTTTCCCTTGCGATCTGGCCTCTCTCCCTCTCTAGACTTTCTCCCGTACCATGCAAGCGCAGAAAACATAGCTTTTGGTTTTCCTAAATCATCCGACTTGTTTTTAAAAGATAAGGCATACTTAACAGCAGATCGGCGAATTGAAATACAAAACAACATCCCGTTTTTCTGCATAGTTACGGATTTCTAATAAACTTTTGCATTTTTATCTATTTTAAATACAATCGATATCCCCGAGGGTTAATTTATTTTGCCTAGATATATATTTTGTTTTCTTCTTTTATTTGAGGTTTAACGACCACCGTCAGCAATTCGATGTGCTATAAGAAGTCAATCGCCCCTGATTTAGGGCCATTGGATTCAGGATATCGAGAGAGTCAGCACCATAAGACAAGCACACCGTTATACCTCACTCGGGGCTCGAACCCAGACCTATCTCAGACGATGGGATCAGAAGCCAGCGGCCAGACCACTGCGCAACCGGGGCAGCTTGTTGTTTTCTGAAATTAATTGGTTAGCACCACAAAGAAAAAGGATTTAAAATTTAGTGCATACATACATTTCACTAAGCTGTTCTCTGAGATTCAGAGGTTAGCTCCACAAAGATGTACAAATAAGTACATCAAATAAGTACATCAAAGATGTACAAAGATGTACGAATACCAGATGTACAAATAAGTTTTAAAGCGTTTTAAGACAACGTAACATGTAATTTGGGAGAAAACAACAATACCTTTACGAATCAAAATATGCGCCGTCATTATCTATCACCTTCCGCCATCGGTCGGGCAGCTGACGGATTTCAGCCATGAAGAATACTTCGTCGTGTGAAGCGATGAAGTCGTCAACCAATTTTTGCACTTCGTCACATGTCCGGAACCGTACAGAAGACAAACCATGTTGCATCGATCGGAAAAAATGGTAGTCTGAAAAGGCTATGTCGGGACTATACCCCAGCAAAAACAGTCTTGCCTGGCCCAGCACTATGTTGCCGCTGCCGAATCGTCAATAAAATGTCCGGGCGGCCAACAGAAGGGCCAGCAGCTGGCACCCCATCAGTTGTCATATGCCACAACAGGGCCATCAGTGGTCCATCACAGGCAGTAGCTGCCACAAGTGGCCTTTCAGTGGCCATGCAAGCACGTGCCAGAAATGATGGCTAGCCTAATGTGGTCCGCTAGTGGGCCGTTAGTGGCAGCCAGCAATCACGTAACGTCACTGGTGGCTTGCCGAATCTTGTCCGTCAATTTCCCAGTAGTAGCCATAATAATAAAAGCAAGGATAACCGCAGTTTCCTAAAGCTACAATTTTTCTTCCCTTACGAAGCTTGTGAATTAACGCCCTGCGATGGGGAAATTTTCTCAACAGACCGGAAAAACGCCCGTTTGCATTTGACTAGATTCGATCCAAGGCCGTTTGCATGGAAGCCACGCTCGCTACCGACTGGACTAATTCACTACGCTCGAACATGTGCTGGTAGCTATCTGTTTGGTATGCAATTTGTAATCGAATGCTTCCCTCTTTCATTTTACAATATTGAGAGGTATTTTTCATAAAAGTCAGTTTCATATAATTCATAAATTAATTTTTTCAACGTAACGATAGTTTTTTTTTTTACCTTAAGGGAACTTCACTCATTTTCAAGGCGTGTACATACTTAGAGTCGCTTTCCAAAGTTTTGTACTGTCCTTGCCGTCTTGAAAAGAGATTGTTGAATAAATATATATTTACCCGGGTTCATGTCACATTCTTTTACATTTTTAACGTTGTGTCTTTCCTTTCCGTTGTCCGAAGTTACATTTGCTTTAAAGAGTAAAATATATTTTATTTTACTTCTCGCTATTTTCAGAAGCGAATTCCTCTCAGTCTTGTGTATTCAACCCATGGATGAGTACACCACATAGCGTTGCTTTTTTGTTTCTTTCAAATAATTAATAAATTTTGTACGCGTATAATTCTTTTTTTCTTCCCAACAAACGCTGTTTTAATGGTTTTCCAGGATATGTGTTTCAAACGGTTTCAAATTTTTTCTTGTTATTCAGTCACTCCATTCCATGAATTGTTATTCATGGGAATGGAGTGGGTGTATTTCATGGCTGTAATCTAGTATTTCGCGGCTTAATCTGATATCTTCGTCGACGTAAAATTTCATTAGGGAATTAATTCGCCTCTCCACATATGGATGTTTTTCTTAACATCCACTAAAATAACACGATGGCGATAGCGTCGTCTTCAACTAACTGGTACCATGAGAGACACAGCAAGTGTTGCTTCTGCGCATGCGCAGTCCCGATGCTTCCACCTGCTGTTGGGGGTTGCATTGGTTGCCAGCAACGGGCCACTAGTGGCACTTGCTTGGATGCCCACAATTCACGGCGATGCTGCAGGGCCATCAATGGCTCGCCAACTGATAGCGCTGCCACCAACGGACCACTACCGGGCCGTGAGCGGCAGATTTTAGCCAGCAGTGACCCAGCACTGCCAGCTGGTGGCCAGCAGTTCCCCAGCACTTGTGTTTTGCTGGGACATCGGGTGCGCCAAAACTTCTCAGCCAAGCGTCAATAACGTTTCCTTGACCGATTTCGCGACAAGCGGCCTAGCGTTGTCATGCAGTAATTTCACGGAGGCAATCCTTTGCATGTGAATGGACGTTTCCTACAGATTTCCTGGTTTAATCGCAGCAATTGTTGCTTGAAGCGATCAGTAGTAACACTTTGACACTGTACTAATAGTTCATAATAGAGCACACCCTTCATATCCCACCAGATGCACAGTAGAACTTTCTTGGATTGAGTATTGCGTTTCGGTATCGAAGTCGTTGCTTCACCGAGGTCTACATAGCGTTTTTGCGTTTGGGATTGTCGTACCGTATCCACTTTTCATCACCCGTAACGATTTTCCACAGGAAAGACGTTCTGTTTTTATTCAACAGATTCAAACACTTCATGACATGCTCATCCTTGTTCCTCTGGCTCAAGTCGTGTGGCACCCATTTCCCTCCTTCTGAATCTTTTCCATTGAGCGTAAACGATTGGAAATGGTTTATTCATTTCATTTTTTCATTTCAATTCGTTTAGTTTTGCTGTGCAGGAGAGATTGAATTCCAAGTACATAGAAACAAGCACAGCAAGGGAGCATGGAAGAAAGGCCAAAAAGGCCTGACAAAGTCCCATGCTCCCTGAACAAGAATTACAAGGTAGGTGAAAAAAATAATTGATACTCTTAATATAATTAAGTAACGTAAATACAGTGGCAGCAGGAAAAAAGAAAACATTATTGGAATATATATCAATGACAAAACATAAGTGTTAATGTATATGCATAATAGTACCACAGTAGTTTAGAGTTTGTTTCATGGTTTCTGTCTTTGGATGAATCGGTCGGATGTGAGATTTTGTCCGTGTGTCGTGTAAGTGCGTCTTTGTTACAATCTGTATGATATTGGCATATAGGTTGTTTTTAATACGCCTAAACATAATTTTTCCAATATTAAAGTAGTATAACTGGTTAATTGTAAGAATCTTATATTTGTTAGGGAAAACTCTTGCGTTATTGTATAATGAGAGTTGAGTATATGTGTTGGATTTTAGATCAATTACTCTGATAAATTTGTTTTGAAGGACCTGAAGTTTAGTAAGATTATATTTAGTCGTTTGACCCCATGATAAGATTCCGTAGTTGACATGTGTCTGAAACATAGTATAATATAATTGAGTTACTCCCAGTTTTATATAGTTGAGTTACCCCCAGTTGTTCAGCTAGATCTTTTTGCGTTTGAGACGAATCTCCATCCAGCAATGCTTGCAGTTCCTCATGTGCAACTTTCTGCGGGCGCCGCTACATTTTTTTTGTGTGGCATGAGATGAATCACAACTTCCCTACACTTTCACTTATTGATGACATCAAAACAACAAGCTTACATTTGCATTTTGATATTTTTCAATACATCGTCTGTACAAAGGTAAAATTTCTGCTCTATTAATTAGCTTTTTGTGAAAGTGTGAAATTTTACTGTTTCAGTGCCTAATTATGTATTTTTATTTTCGCAGTCGCATTTCCAGAATAGGATATTCCTCATTACACGTGTGTATAACTGTTTTGAACATTATAGTCTATAAAAAGATATACCTGAAATTTAAAACAACAGAACCAATTGAAAACTTATGGAATTCATAGTTCAAAGTAATGTGGTTAAGGATTGTGCATGCTACATTACCATAAAGTTGGAGTCCGTGTCACAAAAGTTCAAATCGATCCTACCTATATCTAGGATTCTGTCTACTGCGTCAAGAAAGACTATCAGTAGTGATGCAAATATTGCGAGCAGATTGAAAGGTTAGGAATGTGGGAAAAAATTCTTTAAAAATTATTGAACAATGTGACAATAATGTGCTATTATCAGAAGCTGGAGCATTGTTGCAATAAAATCAGCAGCTTTGGCAATTGTAACGCAATTATTGTCTAGCATTTGAGGTGTTAACATTGTTTTGATGAAGTGCACACTCGTCACTGTTTGGTTTTTGATTTAGGTACAGAATGAACGTTCCATATGTTTCAAATTATGCACGTAGATGGAAGCTGTAAGTCAACGATGGTGCAAAGATTGTTTCGTGCAGTTTTGTTCGGGTGATATGATGCTCGAGTATAAGTACCGTTCTCGACTCCCTTCTGAAACGCATTAGGAAGAATATTGTGAGTAAATGCGTCCGATCCACGTGAATCCTGCGAAGTTATTGACAATGCGGTTTCAGTTCATCGAACATCTGCACTGAGAAAAACTCAGAACATTAGAGTGGTCTAAAATCTGGATCAATGTGTATCACATCCATTATTGGCTAAAAACCGAATTACTAGAGTGAAAATAAGTGTATTTATGTATGCTCGGTGCAAAACCGATCGGCTCTGGGATCAAATGATGACTAGAAATGACAAAAGGGTGCTTGCTATACAAATAAATAAGAACACCAAATGCTTTTCCAAAAAGGAGGAAGCTATCAGTAACTTGACAGAGTAAACAAGCCCTTGAAGTCTAAGCATTTATAATTGATGAACCTTAAAGGTGTTGTCTTCTTTCACGAAAACGCTGGACAGTAGGCTGCTATAGTAACACAGCAAAAATTGCCTGGGATCGTTTGCGTCCCCCCCCACCACCCCCGTGCGCACCGCACGTAGCACCAACAGATTTTTATTTGTTCCAACCACTAAAGACTTGTATCGCTAGTAAAACCATAAAAGGTTACATAGTAGTCGGAAAGCCAATTCAGACTTTTTTTTTACTCCAAGGAAGCTATTTTTTTATAGGGAAATTAAATAGCTAACCGAACGATAGGAACAGACTAACAAAGAAGTATCTCTTGGTGATAGGAGAATTCATTCAATAAGTTAAAACAACTTTGTTTTTCATGTATGCAAACGTGATTAATTTTGCACATACCCAATATTTGCATTTGACTTGAGTTGTGAAAATTCTGAAACTGTTCAATAAGTTGAAATCTGGTTCTTGGATTGGATTGGAGGTTTAACGACCACCGTGAGCAACTCAGTGCATGGGTCGCCGGTCCCTAATATAGAGCCACTAGCCCCAGGTTAAGATCTGGAATGGAAAGCACCATGACATTTGTTTTGCACACGTATACGCATTTGCATTTATTATCGTATTAAGATCATGCATGGAATTGTTCGTATAATGCATAACACTGTTTTGTTTTAAAGATCTCTTAAAATGCCTTATGATCTGTTTTTTTTGCCGGACCTGTCTGATACTACATATTTAAAAGCATAAAGGAATTGTTAACTCCTCCGATTAACTTCACTTCTTCTCAAAAACATTTAAATCTGAAGAAGTGAGCATCTTCTCAGGTAATGGATATACAATTTAATAATTTAGCTCTACTATGAAGAACAGTCTTGGAAGGGGAAAATATTGCGAGACTTTTCCAGTTTTCAGAGATTATGTACGCATTTATCTAGCTTACTAACACTGTTGGAAACAATCAATTTTGTAGCGGGTGGGACATCTTTCAATTTTGCTGACATCTGTAACCGATTCAATCTGAAAAAGTTTCTGCTACGATTCGTTTAGGGAGCGTTCTTTATTTCTTTTGCTGTTAGGCTTGTTAAGCATTTTCGATAAATTTCAAAAATTGCCCTTGTGTGGTAAAGATAAATCGCCACTACAGAAATTGAATTAGGAAATAAAACAGTTGAATATTTATAATATAATATGCAAATGTTTACAAGCAGTTCAATACAAAATATAAAATTATAACTGATTCAGTTTTTTATTGGTAAAAGACCATTTTGTGTCAAACAAGGAAATCATAGCATGGAAACAAAATGATGATATGGAACTCCGAAGTAAAAGCAAAAGGGCGAGTATACACTATATTGACAAAAGTCACCTGACACCTAGAAGAGAGGCACAACATAGCATTTACTGACATACATTAGCACGGTGTTGATCTACCTTTGGTCTTGATGCATGCACTGACACTTCGAGACGTGCTTTCGACAAGGTTTTGGAACACAGCGATAGGTATGCGTTTCCATTCAGTACATAATATTGTCGCTAACTGTTGCTTAGTAGCAGGCCTAGGTTCCAAACTTCTTATGCGGCGCTTTAATCCATCACATAGGTACTCTATGGGTTTAAGATCAGAGCTCTGTGCTGGCCAGTCCACAGACGATACGGAATTATCGTCAAACCACGCCGTAACAGTCCTTGCTTTATGGCTCATTGCATTATCCTGCTGGTACCAACAAGGCTCGGTTCCATAGTATTGTCACAAAGTTGGTAGGGCATAATTCTCCAGAATATCAAGGTAGACGTGCTGGTTAACAGGTTTGTCCACGATGACCAATGGGCCGCGACCATACAACGAAAACCACCCCCACACGAGTACACTGCCAGCTCCAAACTTGACCGTAGGAACAGTAACCTATGGTAAGTGGTGCTCCCCGGCTGCCGCCATACCCACACACGGCCATCAGACTGAGGGATCGTGTATATGGATTCATCAGTCCATAGGACCCGTTTCCATTTATCTACGGTCCACGATAAATGTTCTTTACACCATGCTACACGACGAATAGCATTCCGAGTGGAGATCAAATTCTTATGCCCAGCCGCACGACTGCGGCAACCTATCGAATGAATTTTTATGCTAATGGTACGTGTACATACCGAGGTTCCAGCATTTGTACTCACCTGTTCACTAAGGTCTTGTGCAGTACTCCGTCGATTAGCTGTAACGACTCTCCAGAGGCTTCGACATCCTCTATCACTGATTTTCTTTGATTTGCTGGTACGTTTTTCTGCTTCAGGCACGCCATGTGTCTACCACGTATTTAGTACGTCCAAAGCAGTTGACTCGGGTATGTTTAAACTCCTCTCGGTTTCTCCTATGGACATCCCACTAATATAACGTCCAACAATATTTCCTTTCTCAAATTCAGTTCTCTCCCGCAGCAACATTTTCACTCAACTTCATAGTGCGATATGATCTCGGTCATCGGCAGGCTGGTTTTCATATCGTATGCAGCTGTACCGCGCATCTTAACAACGCAGCGGATCCGTTCATTTGTTTTTGAAGGGGTGTCCGGTGACTTTTGTAAATATAGTGTATATTTGTTGGAACTACAGAATGAGAAGGTTGCTGTATGTCCATCTTGGATCTTTTTCAGCTCGAGGATGTACCATCAAAGTCTTGTAAATGTGAGGTAAAATTAGAAGCCGTCTAAGAAAAAACAATATATTTCGGTCGAACTAGGTCAGAAACTCAGACACTAATGGTGAATTTGAAAGATGAAAAAGCCGACATTATATGAATACATACCTTTGAAAGAAATTGCTTAGAAATGCAGTCTCAAACCATTAACTGAGTACATTCTGCTGCATTTAAGGTGGACGTCAAGTAATTTTGCTTCCTATACTTTTAATGGAAAAACTTTTGTACACATTTCCTTCAAAGGTAGAGTTTTCCCAAGGATGAAAATTTGAATATTGATTAAAATAACTTCATGTTATAACTTGGGATACTTAATATTTTCTAAAACATAACCATAATTATATTAAAAATCAATAACTTTTCCTTTGGTGGTGTTGACACCAGAAAAAAGATGGCGCGCCCTGTGCTTTGATGACGTTAGTCGACAAACAAATGTTGGATTGCATAATTATGGTTAAGTTTTATAAAATATTAAGTATTCCAAGTTCTAAAATGAAGCTATTTTAATTAATGTTCAAATTTTCATCCTTGGGAATGCATTAATTTTGAAGAAAATGTGTACAGAAGTTTTTTCCATTGGAAGTATAGGAAGCAAAATTACTTGACGTCCACCTTAATCCTGCACTAACACAATATACAAAGTTAACTATCCTCGTTCATATTAATTACGTTCATACCTAATACATAAAAATTAACTCATTTCGAGTACTGAAAACAAATTACTAAAATGTGGAAGTGACATGCTGTGTCATGATAAAGAAAACCAAATATCATATCAACGAACAAATACAAATATCTGCAGTTTAAATTATCGAATATAATTTCTCCTAATAAATATATGTACGTATATACACCGATATATCACGTTTCTAGGAACATCTGCTCTCGCGACATAAGTGGCCCACTCAAACGTAGAAGACGGCAAATAAACGCTGTGTGCTGAATCTATTAAGCAGAGTATGTCGTCGATCATCCGTTCTCGTTTGATTGAAGATTGAAAATGTGCAAAACGAGTGATCTGCGAGACTTCGAACGTGGCGTGATAGTCCGCGCCATGCGTTCCGATTTGAGCATCTTCCAAACACCCGTTCTCCAAGACTTTTCACGCACAATTGTAGCAGGAACTTACCATGAATGTTGCGACACACACACAAAATTTCCAGAAATCGGGGTTCCTGCGGACGAAACGCGCTCGCGCATCAGAGGGGTCAAAGGAGATTGGTGAGAATCGTGAAGGCAAACGACGGGCCACAACACTGTTATTCACCGCAGAAAGCAACGATATTTTGCCAATGGTCATCTCCAAACTCCTCCGTATCGAACTACAAGGGAAAATCAGAAAGTAACTTTCCCTGTTGAAGCACTTTAGAAGTACTGCATGTAGTGAAAATGCTTTTTGCTGACGTGTAATGTGAAATGTTCTGTTTTGGGTGGCTGCAGTTTTAAGCTTCAGAGACTTACGTCCCTGAACTACGCAGATTCAAAATGGCTACTGTACTGGCATATCTGTTGGAAGGCACAAAATGAATGTGTTGGAAAACTGGCAATGAAATATTTAGCAACATTCAGCCTACAGCCCTGATTTGGCTTCGTCGGATTTTCACCTCTTTCCACTGTTGAAGCAGCACCTTCGTGGACAACGATTCCCGTCGAATGACGCTGTGAAGCGTGCCGTGAAACAATGGCTGTATGGACAACCGCCAAACTTGTGTTTATAGACAACGCTTCGACTTATGAATCTCCTGGCTTGACAAGTGCAAAAACAAACAAGGCGACTACGTTGAGAAGTAGAGTACGGATTGCCATATATGTACATATTTTTTTCATACCAATAAACACAAAATATGTGATGTTGGTAATGCTACTTCCTGATTTCTCTTCTTGTGTCGCCAGTGACCTTTGACAGCTATTTTGGTCCACGGGGTTGCCTATTACTGAATGTTTTTTGCGTGTCGCACAGGTAAACCATTGCTACGGATGTGCGTGAGAAGCCTAGGAATTTGAGCGCTTTTTTGGTGCTCAAAGTGTCAGTCATAGCTCAAATTATCATATCACGTTCAAAGTCGCTCCGATCTCTGTTTTGACCATTCCAACCCTCAATTGAACTCTGACTGATGCTCGACGAGCTTGTTTGTCTAATGTATACAGAACACCGAGCGCAGGTGCCGAACAATTCACGTGACGAGGGCAGGTGTACCTCATAAACAGACATCTTTGCGTATTTTCATTTATTCAGTCATTTAATCGGAGGAGACTAAATTTGGGAAATACTGTCTAATAATCATGACAAACAATTTCCAAAACTCAGGCAATTGCATTACGGAAAGTGTATTCATATTGTTCTTTCCGCAAAGTAAAGAAATCTTTCCTTAGAAAGTTTGAGGTTTTCATTTCAAAATCAGCTTATATCTCTAGCTGAGTCGTTCTTCTTTACCGCCGCCATTTGATTTGCTGTTACGCTTGAAAGAAAGACCGCAAACTCATCGTAGTCTCGCAGCTACTCTTTGGAAAGGGGCCTCTGATTTCTGGCTTAAAATAATACAAAAAGAACAAATGTTGCATCAGCGGTACGAGAAAGATTATCTTAAACTGGAATGCCAAGGAGAGTTCAATATTATGTTTGAAATCAGAAAGGTGTGACCAAAGTCTGAACCAATAGAAACATACGTACATTTTGAACAAAAACACTCGAATTTTATGAATTTCCGCAATATATCGCAATCGTTTATGTGTTCTACAAAATTTCAAGTTTGTAAGAACATCATGTCCAGAGACAGATAGTATCGGGTTTTCTTTCCAAAGGTTTTGCACATCACTACTATCTGGACGAAAACCCTGCATTTTGAAATCTAGAATACCCTAGTTCTGTGCAATGAAAAAGAAGTTTCCCCAATCATTTTTCCAGTGCAAGAGATACTTTGTTTTGGGGTTTAACGACCACTATGAGTAACTCGACGTATCATAAGTAGACTCCCGTCCCTAATTTATGGCCACTAGTTCCAGGGAAGAGAGAACGCAAGTGCCGAAAGACACACACAACATCCATGTATCAACGGGATTCGAACCCTGATCCATCTTGGACGGATAGTACTGGTCTACAATGTTTTTATGAGATGAACAAATGTAGCTGTTTTTAACTGATGTTTGGGCGCTGATTTCAGATCTGACTATAAAAAATGGAAAAATGGCCACCACGTCCCGTTATTTTGTTATAGGGCATTAAATATGTATTATTGTTCCAGATTAGCGCTTGTAGGCATGTAAAAAAAGGACACTAGATCTTTCTATTTTCATATTTCGCCACCGGACATGTTATATGTGTCAACACTGATTTTTTCACAGGTAGTGAATTAGTTAATATGTAACCGCAACCGAACCGCCATTGCCGTTTTTCACATTGAAGGAGAATCAACTTTTGCATGTTTATAAGCAAAAGTTAACGAAATGGAGAAAAGCGATCGTCGCGGATGTATTATGTTCCGCATAAGTTTTGCTATGTGTGCGGACAGTATATTATAAAATCACATAGTTATCCATCGAAAAAGACTGAGAAAAGCCTACTATTTGTACCTTGGATGTCATGTTGGAGATCAATATAAATCGTGGGCTGCACAGGTCTGCTGCATTTCCTTCTTTATTGGCCTGAGTGAAGGTTGAAAGGTAAGCTGAAATCCAATCCTTTCGCAGTTCCGATGATTTGGCGTCTTTCACATCTGTGGTCAATAGAGTTCTGGCTAACCACAAAGAGGGCAACTACAAACATCAAATTCACAACTTTCTCAAGAACTATAAAAAACTTGGGTGCCGGATGTCCTTTAAAATACATTTGCTCCATTCGCATCTGGACGTCTTTCGTGACAACCTAAGAGCAGTCAGCGATGAACATGGAGAAAAGGTTCCCTCAAGATATCTGAACAATGGAGGAGAGGTATCAAAGCAGAAGGATCCTTCAGTGATGACTGATTACTGCTGGTTTTTACAGAAGGAGGACAACACGACACATAATAGAAAAGAATGAACAACTTGAATCGGTATACGAGTATGTGTGTATGCATTTACATTTGTGTCAATATTGTTTACTCTATTTCTTTTTTTCTTTTGCTGTCTCATATGCAGTGATATATGAATATGGTATTTATACTTTGTAACACTAATTCTATAGTTAACAAGACACATAAATGCTGGAATACATTACATTGCGAAGCTGTAATACATTACAATGGAAAGCTCTAATGTGTACATCTTGCGCTGTATATATGTATCTGGAAATATAGCAAATGTTCATACACAAAAACCTGTACGTGATGGAGAGCTTTTACGGCCATATTTGAATTCAGCACCCCGAAAAGTTAAAAACAGCGCATTTAACACATGTTATGAAAACAAAGTTTTAAAATGTGACTAGTATAGTCAAAAGCCTGCGCCAACTGGATGGCATAGTTATATTTATAAAATAAATTATCCAGACTGTCTTTAAGAAACACAAATGTTTTCAGAAATGGAAGATGTGCCTCACATCGGTGAAATCGTGTTTCACGAAAAGTGGAAAATACATGCGAAATTGTAGGCACGTTTAGGTTGACTTACAGTTTCATACCATTAATATCCGGACACATATATTCTACAAGAAATCTTTATTTACAGAAAGCTTAATACACTGCTGGCCACCCAAAATGCAACACCAAGAAGGACACGAGGTAGCAAAGCCTAATTTACTGGACACATAACAACAGATACAAAGATGAAACGATTGAGCTTACAGGCCCGTGCGACTTGCGGAACACGCACACATCAATAGTTCGTGTGGCCCCCATGGCTGGCAATAATGGCCGCTCACGCCGCGGCATCGAGCAAAAGAGGCTTTGGATGTAGGCTTGTGGTATGTCGGTCCAGGCTGCTTCCATACGTTGCCACAGTTCATCAAGCGTAACCGCGGGTGGTGCTTGCCGGGCCACTCAGTTGCCGATCAGCGACCAGACGCGTTCGATGGGTGATACATCGGGAGAACAGGCGGGCCACGGCAGCAGTGACACCTGGTGAGCCGTGAAGAATTGTTGCACGATGCGTGTCACGTGCGGGCGCTCGTTGTCCTGTTGAAACGTGGCCGCTGGTAGGTCCTGCCGGTACCGGAGGACAACAAGCTCCAAAATGTCGGAGATGTAGCGGTGGCTGTTGAGTGTACCGGCGATGCCTACCAGAGGGTTACGGGTGTCATATCCAATTGCGCACCAAACCATAACGCCAGGCGACAGACCGGTATGGCGATGCATAATGCAGGCGTCATACAGTCAGTTGCCGCAGTGCCGTCACACGCAGATCCGACCATCGTGGTGTTGCAGGCAGAAGCGGGATTCGTCGGAGAAGACAATGTCGTGGCATTCCGTAGTCCAGGCGCGGCGTTCAACGGCCCACTGTCGCCGCACTTACCGGTGGTGTAACGTCAATGGTAATAATCGCAGCAATGGGCGCCGTGCGACAAGTCCCCGCTCCTGTAGACGACGTCGAACGGTATGTGCTGACACAGGTTGTTGCGCAACACACCCTAATTCCTGCGCTAACGTTCGTGATATGGCAGTGCCAGCCGTCAATGCTCGCAGCACAACATACCGGTCCTCTCGTTCGATGGTGTGCCGCGTTTACGGCAATCGCTCACGTCGGTCCGTCCGTCCCTCCTGCACCCACCGAATCCAAACTCGTCTCACTGTTGCTAGATGTCGTCCCACACGGGCGCCGATTTCTCGGTACGATAAACCGCTGTCGCGATAAGTCACTATTCGTCCTCTGTCGAACTCCGAAACGTGCTGGAATGACTGTCGTATTCTGCGACGAGGCATCAGGAAGCTTCCCACGCACAGGTGCGGCAGCACAACACACTTCTACTACTTACATCCCGCCTTCTGTGCACCCTTCTCATAGTGCTTCTCGGTGGGGTGCCTGGCGCATGTGATTTGCATATGCCCTACAATGCTAATCGTTTGCATGTCCACTCGCGGGCGACGCATGCTGCGAATTTCAGGCCAATCGGATGCTTCCTTTTTGGTGTACAATTTTGGGTGGCTAGCAGTGTATATTGGGCTCCGAGACTTTTGCCCAGTGGTGGAAATAGGCCGGAATGCAGGAGAACCCAGTTCCCGTAGCGTTGCGAGACCAAAAGAAAGGGAGCATTTCATTGGAATAAAACATTTCGCAATGCAATGTACATTTCAATTAATGACGCCATCTTGCATGAATTGTTCATCGTTTCAAAAATAAAAATTGTACTTCTTCTCTAATAAAGCTGTAACAATATGTTTGGTGAGAGCTACGTTCACGACCGGAACTTATCAGCGATCGTCCAGTGGACCTCCTTCGCGGTCCGGCAGACGGTAGGGGGAGTTGCGAAATTATTTAAAGAGATAAGTTTTCGGTTTTCATATCGAAGTTTTGATAGATATTTTGGTTAAAATAAATGTATATTTCAGACAGAGCCGAGTTTCTATATTTTGTCACCTAAGAAAATTGCATATCTCTGCATCAAATATGATCTGACTTTTTCTCCGATGTTTATTAATAGCAGACATTTTTAATTGCACCGGTATCCAAATGGTCTTTTCAATAAAAAATGTACATCTGAATAAATAAAACAGCTCTGACTTCAGCTAAATGTATTTCATTTTAAAGTTTAATAACAAACTTTCTTTATATGGATTTATATCTACTACGAATGGGTTTGTGCATATTAAATTTTTATAGCATTTACTTGTACGTTGGGCTCCGGCAGCGAAAAATTCCCATTTTTCCACGACTGCCTTTGCCCTTTATGGCAGCCTCTAGTTTTCGTGGAATACTCTCCAAGTGTTTTGTGTGTACGTGCTCCGATATGTTTCGCCATTCGGCTTTCAAAGCAGTGGAAAGTTCAGTTTTGTTTCTTGGGAGATCTCTTCTTCCAAAAGCCTGATGACCTATTTCATCGCAGAGACCATTGGGTTCAGCTCACGATTCTGGGCTGGCCAGTGCAACTTTTGAACGCTCGTGTCTTCAAGCCGCTCTTTAACAATGAGAATGTTTAAATGGTGTTAACCTGGTGATATAGGTATGAGTCTTTCCTCAAAGTTCTGACCAAACGTAGCATAATTATCCAGGAGACAAACTTTCTGGGTAATTATTCTTAATTATTCTCGGTACAGATGGTTTTGACCAAAAGGAATACAAGCAGAGAAACGAAAAACAGCTCCATAACATTACGGTTCTCTACGAAATTTAATTTTCTGGACGATACAGTTCGGAATGTATATTTCTACCGGCATCCGCAATACCTACGAACGATCATCGGACAGGTGAAGTGTGCATGTGACACGAAAGTCCAAACACAGTTTTGCATTGAGTTTACTGCCCATGATGAGTAGATGCTGGAGGATGGGTGCTCGACTGTGTAACCCTTGTCGGGCAGTGTCCTGCCAACTGTGCTGGTGCTAACACCAGTCACAATAGTTGCACATATAGTTTGCGTGATTTGAGACAATGTCGCTGAGCATTCTGAGCGAACAGTCATTTGAGCAGTTCTCCTGTGACGTTTTGTGAGTTTCGGAGGTTTACCGTGTCGTTTCTTGATAAATTCCGCAGAAATCTGTTACCATTTGTGCATCATATAACGAAGCGTTGACCAATGCCTCTGAAATGTCACTTACAGAGAGACTGCGTATGTAGAACCCTCTATGAAATCTGTTTTGGAAATTAGCTATTTCCGTCTGTCGAAGCATCTTTGATTCACAGTCGTGTTGTTGTCTCATAATAGCTCTAAGACTATATTTATAGTTGGGTCTTTGACTTGGTACTTCCATTCGACCTAATGCATTACCAATAGAGGTTTGTCCGGATATAAAAGGCACGGCAGGGTACATTAGATTGAGGATTTTGTTTCTCCAGTATACATCTTTGAAGCAACTAAGTTCCACTTCTCTACCCAAACAGAAGAATGGACAAAATAATGAAATTATGACGTCTCTTTTGACATGTATATGTATACCATAAAATGTGCTGCAAATATGCTTATCAGAAGCCACCATCTCATAATAACAGAAGAAACTGGCGCATCTGTTTCTTCGCAACACAATTTCGACTATGAACCCTGCATGTGAAAATAATGATGTATGTTTACTTTCGGTCTGATTATTCTGATACATAAGGTGAAACTCGTAAGTAGCGTGGCCTCCTCCATTCAGGATGGATTTTGTCACAGAGGAAATAAAAAGCTCTTGGTTAAAAGCCTTCGTGTAGAAAGTTACTATAGCTTTCATTGTTGTTCAGAGTTTTGTGAAAGCAAACGAAATACTGCTGTGAATGTGTTCAAAGTTGGGGTCCGAATTCCGCTTTCGAGAGAAAAATTGACTTGAGGACAATTTAATCAACTTGTCACGGAAGTTCAATTACCTGGGTAATGTTGTTTACAGAGGAAGGAAGATCTGTGTACAGGCAGAAGTTGTTTACATAAAGTGAGAGAGACTCTTTGTGCAAGCGAAATAACATTAGCTTTGGTTCCTATCTACAGAAGTTCCCTTCCTGAAAGTATTCTTCATTCTTCGCAAAAAAAGATGACACATCAAATCAAAGTTTACCTGAAGAAGACTGACATCTTTAAAAATACATTGTAAAACATCAGATCGTATGTTCCCCGCAAGAATCGTAGGATTCAGCATATCATTTTGATTTCGGAACTGTAGGGAGATTTAATACAGTTATTGTGGAACCAAAGCAAATGCGGTATTGTTTCTCAGAATGCAGGTAATACAGCGCTACTCTTATCCTCGACGGAATGTATAGTAACATAAAATCATGAAAAGCAAGAATTGCTTTGTTATCCAGACGTGCACTTTCATATAAAAATATATACACTGCTGGCACCTAAAATGCAACACCAAGAGGGAAGCATCCGATTGGCCTGAAATTCGCAGCATGCGTCGCCCGCGAGAGGACATGCAAACGATTAGCATTGTAGGGCATATGCAAATCATGTGCGCTCGGCACGCCACCGAGAAACACTATGAGAAGGGTGCACAGAAGGCTGGGTGTAAGTAGTGTAAGTGTGATGTGCTGCCGGACCTGTGCGTGGGAAGCTTCCTCATGCCTCGTCGCAGAATACGGCAGTCATTCCAGCACGTTTCGGAGTTCGACAGAGGACGAATAGTGGTTTATCGCGACAGCGGTTTATCGTACCGAGAAATCGGTGCCCGTGTGGGACGACATCCAGCCACAGTGAGGCGAATATGGATTCGATGGGTGCAGGAGGGACGGACGGGCCAACGTGAGTGATTGCCGCAGCCGCGGCACACCACCGAACGAGAGGACCGGCATGTTATGCAGCGGGAATTTACGGCTCGCACCGCCACATCACGAACGTTAGCGCAGGAATTATGATGTGTTGCGCAACAACCTGTGTCAGCACGTACCGTTCGACCTCGTCTGCAGGAGCAGGAACTGGTCGCACGGCGCCCATTGCTCCGATTACAATTAACGTTACACCACCGGCGAGTGCGGCGGGAGTGGGCCGTTGAACGCCGCACCTGGATTACGGAATGGCACGACATTGTTTTCTCCGACGAATCCCGCTTCTGCCTGCAACACCACGATGGTCGGATCTGCGTCTGGCGGCACCGCGGCAAGTGACTTTATTACGCGTGCATTATGCATCGCCATACCGGTACGTCGCCTGGCGTTATGGTTTGGGGCGGCAATTGGATTTGACACCCGCAACCCTCTGGTACTCATCGCCGGTTCCCTCAACCGCCACCGCTACATCTCCGACCTTTTGGAGCCTGTAGGCCTCCGTTACCTGCTGGACCTGCCAGTGGCCACGTTTCAACAAGACAACGCGCGCCCGCACGTGACACGCATCGTGCAACAATTCTTCACGGCTCACCAGGTGTCACTGCTGCCGTGGCCCGCCTGTTCTCCCGATGTATCACCCATCGAACACGTCTGGTCGCTGATCGGCAACTGAGTGGCCCGGCAAGAACCACCCGCGGCTACGCCTGATGAACTGTTGCAACGTGTGGAAGCAGCCTGGACCAACATATCCCAAGCCCACATCCAAAGCCACTTTAATTCGATGCCGCGGCGTGTAGCGGCCGTTATTGCCAGCCATGGGGGCCACACGAACTATTGATGTGTGCGTGTTCCGCAAGTCGCACGGACCTGTAAGCTCAATCGTTTCATCTTTGTATCTGTTGTTATGAGTCCGGTAAGTCTGGCTTTGCTATCTCATGTCCTTCTTGGTGTTGCATATAGGGTGGCCAGCAATGTAGACGTGAAAACATACAATTTGCCTTCAGAGTCGTCACGTTCTATGAATAAACTTCGTTTCTTCAAAGTTCTCCTACGCTTTTCGGAAAAGAGGGCACATAAATTTTATTTACCAGACGGAGATTGATATTACAATAAAAATAATTGACATGTATCAAACACTGTGATAGTGTACATGAATACGCATCCTCATCCTCATTGATATCCAGATCATTTTAATCATCGGAAAACAGAATTGCTGCCTTTGCTCTCTGATTTTATTGATCATGTCCCATATTGGAAATTATGGATGTTTTGCGATTTCTGCGGACATTTCAAAGTCGCTTAACAGTCTTAAAACCAGTAATGACCTTTGAAAATTTTGCATTTTCCTGTGGTTCACGTCTTCCTCTTCCTGTCTCTTTTGTTTACTCTCAAAAAACCTCTTCGTACGCAGTTTTGAGTTATGGTTGGACAATATACGTGCATGAGTAAAACTCCAAGAATGTTTCGTGCTTACGTTGTAGATTAGGTGAATTATTGCCATTTTAACACGATATTGAAAAATAAAAGTGTTTTAATGTAAAAGCAACTAAGTTAAAATATTACTTATAAGCTAAAAGTACACAATAACTTTCAAGTCCGCATCGGTCTCTTCATCAGGTGTAGGTCGTGTCATCATATCATCATATCAGATCATATGTAAAGGATTTTAGCGAGTGAGTGTCTGACCCCAGGTCTTAAACAACCCTTAGAAATAGGAAACTAGGAGATTCGGGCTCGAGTGCCAGATAGGAAAGTCACGCGGAAGCGAGGTAGAAAGGGGGAGGAAGACAACTTTATATTACCTTATATTACCGGAGGGCCAGTACCTGGGATCCGACGGCTTAACGTGCCCATCCGACGCATGGCGGATATTTAGTGGTTCAAGCGTTCGTACCTGCTCAGGATCGAACCTGAGTTTCTCCGTGGCAGTCACGAACGTTGACCACTAGACCATCCGCGGCTGTGTAGGTTATATTATGTGAGCATACATCTAAAGAGGTGATATGACGTATATTGTCGTATATTGTCATAAAGGGCATGCATGCCCTTTATGAAAATATACGTCATATCCCCTCTTTAAATGTATTTAACCCACTGCTCGCATAATATGATCTACACCTGATGAAGAGTCCAATGCGGACTTGAAAGTACTTGTGTACATTTAGCTTATAATTAATGTTTAAACTAAGTTGATTTTACGTTAAAGTATTTTTATCTTGTAATACTGTGTTAAGACAGCAATAATTCACCCATTCTATCTACCTGAATGAGTATTTGAGGGATTTAGTCGTTTGATCCATAAGAGCACCTAGTAGGACAAACGATTAAAGAGGAAAATGAACTGAGAAACAAATAAATTTACAATAGCAAAACAGAAATTTTGCATGTGAGGCTGTGGCAGCTATAATTCGTCGTTAATATTTTTGTGGACACTTCAAAATTTGGAAGATTTGCAGATAGTTCAGCAATGCTGTCCATGTAGCAGTGGTTACTTTCTTCTGGAAATTCCAGAATTAAAGTTTTCTAAAAGCAAATATATTATGCTAATCCTACGTAAGCCAGACAGACAGCTGTGAACTCATATATGACCTTGTACGTCTGTGCGTGTTCTGCCGTTGCTGCCTTCTTGAAAATGTTCTTGTCACATGAGCACCGCAAAAAAAAAAAAATATATATATATATATATATCATCATCATCATCATTGTCAACCATTATCAATCCACTGCTGGACGAAGGTCTCCCCAAGTTTCCTCCACAACGGTCTGTCTTGTGCCAGTCTCCTCCATGTCACCCCTGCATACTTTCGAATTTCATCCACCCATCTCCCATGTGGTCTTCTTCTGGGTCTTTTCCTGTCCCTTGGAATCCAATCTAAAATTTCAGCTGTCCATCGATGATCTGTCCTTCTGGCAGTATGTCCAGCCCATTGCCATTTCAGGGATTTAACTCTGATCATGATGTCTTCCACTCTTGTCATTTTTCGGATCCACGAGTTCCTCTTCTTATCTCTCCTGGTTACACCAAGCATGCACCTCTCCATGCTTCTTTGAGTTGTCTTCAGCCTTTGTATGTCTCTTTTAGTTAAGGTCCACGTCTCTGCACCATACGTAAGCACTGGAAGGATGCATTGATCAAACACTTTTCTTTTAAGACATAATGGCATATTGCTCTTGAAAATTATGCTGTTTCTTCCAAAAGCTCTCCAGGCAAGTTTTGTACGCCGATTAATTTCTTCATCAATGTGACCCTCACTTGATATCTGCTGTCCAAGATAAACGTACGTGTCTGTTATCTCCAGCTTTTCTCCATCAATCGATAAATCTTCATTTCTTGTAAAAGCATTGAACATCACTTTTGTCTTCTGAAAGTTCATTTTTAATCCCACTTCTTTACTCTTGTCAGCAAGTTCCTGGATCATACTCTGCAGCTCTGATGGGGTAGTTGCAAAAATGACTACGTCATCAGCAAAACGAAGGTGGGTTAGATAATCTCCATTAATCTTTATCCCCTTGTTTTCCCAGCTCAGTGACTGAAAAACACCCTCCAATGTAGCATTAAAGAGCTTCGGAGATATGGTGTCACCTTGTCTCACTCCCTTTCCAATTTTTACGTGTGTTGTATTTTCAAACAGCCTAATCTTTGCACTTGCATTTTCATAGATGTTATTAATAATATTAATGTATGCATCTTCAATACCGCAGGTTTTCAGAGCCATTGTAACTGCTGATGGTTTCACCGAATCAAAGGCTTTTTCATAATCGATAAAAGCCATGCACAATGGAAGTTCATATTCCCTCGCTCTTTCAATTAGTTCTCTCAGCACGTGGATATGATCTATTGTGCTGTAGCCACTCCCTGAATCCAGCTTGTTCTCTCGGTTGAGCCATGTCCAGTGTTACCTTCAAGCGGTGTGAAAGAACTTTAGTGAAGATTTTATAAACTACTGATAGGAGGCTGATAGGTCTGTAGTTTCCGAGATCCTCAATGTCACCTTTCTTATGTAGCAGGATCATTGTAGCGGTGTTCCAATCCTCAGGAATCTTTCCTTCATTAAGGCATCGAGTGAAAATTTGGGCGAGCACTGTTTCGATTTCTCCACTTGCTTCTTGTATGATGTCTACAGTAATTCCATCTTCTCCTGGAGCTTTTCCTCGCTTCATGTTCTTGATTGCATGTGCAACTTCTGCTGGAAGGACTGGAGGAACTCTGGTACTGGTATCTTTCATGATGTTTGGAGTGCATATATCATCCCTTTCATATAATTTGGAGTAGAAATCTTTCACTCTTGTCAAAATTTCGCCTCTATTTCTTGTTACAGAACCATCTTCTTTTCTCAGTGCCATAATCTGTTTTCTTCCCTTACTGAGATGTCCCTTTGCTATCTTTAGGCTTTGGTTGTTTTCAATTGCTTTCCTCACTAGTTTACAGTTGAATTTCCTTACGTCTTCAGTGATACTTTTTCTTACTGTCTTGCATAGCTCTATATATTCCACTTTGGAAGTCACATCTTCTTTAGTTGTCCTCATCTCTCTTCTTTTTGCATCAACATTTTGGTTTTTCCTGATAATTTGTTCACATGCAACTTGTTCTTAGACCCAGCTAATTTTGTTGCTGTTTCCATAAGAGCTTTGGTTACTTTTCTGTTAACTTCAGAGATGTCCACTTCTTCCGATGTTAGGCCTTCTAAAGCAGAGAACCTGTTCTTCAGTTCTAACTTGAAGGTATTATGGTGTTTTTTAAGGTTGGTTATGTCAATAGATTTTGTTTGTCCTATGAGCTTGCCACGTTCAAGTTTAGTGTTGAGGTGCATCTTACATCTCACCAATCTATGGTCACTACCTGTGTTGAACTTGTTTAGCACACTGCAGTCTTCTATGACGAATTTTTTGTTACACATAATAAAATCAATTTCACTTGTCGTCCCATTTGGATGTCTCCATGTCCATTTCCTGTGTGGCTTTTTCTTGAAGAAGGAGTTCAAGATGAAAAACCCTTCTGCCTCTGCAAACTCAACGAGAGTATTTGCACGCTGGTTTCTGTTGCCATGACCGAATTTACCTACCGAAGTTTCATTCTGTTGCCGTTGCCCTATTTTTGCATTGAAATCTCCCATAATTATTTTCAAGTGCTGCTTACCTTTATTATTTAGATGACAAATTTCCTCATAAAATTCTTCAATTTCTTCTTCAGGATGACTTGTGGTGGGTGCATAAGTTTGAATAATCTGAGCCTGGTATCTTTTCGAGAGTTGGATAACAAGTCGTGCAGCTCTGTCAGAGGAACTTTCAACTTCTACAACTTTATCCTTCAGTTTCTTGTTTATTATAAATCCAACACCACTAGTTCTGCCAGTATCTGTCCCACGATAGTAGAAGAGATGTCCACTTTTCAGTTCGATGAGATCTTCTCCTTTTCTCCTTACCTCACTTAGCCCCACGATGTCCCACTTGATCCTTTGTAGTTCCTCTTCCAATTCAAGAAGCCTTGAATCAGAAGATAGGGAGCGTCCATTGTAAGTAGCCAAGGTCAGCATCAGATGGCAGCCTAGTCCGGTCCTCCGGGGGATTCTTAGCACCCTCTGCCTTCATGTCGCACTGGCCGCTGCCTTGGCCAGGTACATTCCAGCTGCCGGAGACTGAGGGCCAAGATTTAAGTTGTGGAATCATTTTGGAGGGTTTGGCCATAACTCACCACGCTGGCCAAGCGGGTTGGTGAGTGTGGGATAACATTTCCTCTGATCCCGATGGTATAGTTATACCGCTATGGTCGGTCGTCAGAGCCCCTTTAGTGGGAACAGGATGCACCACGAGAAGGCGGGGTTGACATTTGTCAAGGAGAGGCTGTGATGTTACGCATCACCTGACCTTATATTTCAGAACTGTTATTCGATCAATGGTCTCAAGTTTACCTCGTAGCGTAGGACGCCGTGCTGTCCTACTGATCTACAGTTCTGTAAAGTATCGCGTGATCAAAAGTCGCGCGAAACTTCAAAAATCAATAATTGGCTGAGTTTCGACAGTAGAACAATTCTGTTTGCACAGAAATCCACAGAATGGCATGAGATTTTTGTAAAATTTAAACATTGATTTGACATTTTAGTTTTACCCATGGCCACTAGATGGAGCTTTACCGGAGTTGTTATCGGAGAAGCGACAGATATAAAAGCAGCTGCAGTTGAAACTGTAATGTGCTATCCTGTTGTCGTTACCAGATAAAGCTCTGTTGGAGAAACTGTTTTATCGTAACTCGGAATCTGCAGGGGTAGCTTTGTGATATTTTCGTTCACTCAGAGGTGTTTGAAATGGGAAAGGACCGATGTCTTGTTCTGCACTGCAGCGCAAGTACACAACGTGGAAGAGCAGCAACGAGTGTTTCATCTATGCCTACAGTTTCGAAACCGTTTCTATCACTGGTGCGCGTTACGCAGAACATTTACGAAGCAGCAATATCCCGAGTTTGCAAAAGAGGCATGCACGGAATACTGTAGCATTCAAGCAAGATGGTGTGCCACCGCACATCGCGTCTCCTATAAAGCAACTCCTGTAGTTAACGTGTGGAGAACATTGTGTGATCAGCCGTTATTTTCGACATAAATGGCCACCCAGGTCCCCAGACCTTACACAATCTGATTTTTGTTTATGGAGCTACCTGAAGTCACGGGTGTACGAGTATCGTGTATAACACAGCCCAACAAAACAAAAATTCTGGTGCCTCGGAAATTAGACCTATTCTTGGGTAAATCTGGGGCACAGATTTCAAAAATGGCATCAGTTTGACCCTATCTGCTCTATTTTGGAGATAGGGCATACCCGCCCTATATGCTGATGTGCAGACATATTGTTACTTTATGTGCGTAAAGTCAGTACATATTGTTATTTTATGAGTGTAAAGCCAGTGCCTGTTAGTCTAATTGGGAGTTTGTGAACAACTATACAACCAGATGATTTAATGTGATCTAATTTTGTTTGCAGATTGAGTAGACATCATGGCTTCCCCACGAAGACGTTTCTTGAATCATCCAGGTGTTTTTTGTTACATTGGGGCGAGTACCCCTTAAAGAAAGTGGGAAACCTATTTTTGAGTTTGTGAAGAGGGCATATCTTGGTTATTTTGGTGTTCAGCTACGAGAACAAGATAAGTCGTGGGCTCCCCATATTGTATGCAAAACTTGCACGGAGCATTTACGGCAGTGGACAAATGGAAAAAGGAGCTCTCTGGATGCGGTGGAATACCAATGCTGTGGAGAGAACCTAAAAACCACCACGATGACTGTTAGTTTTGTCTTGTCAACATCAAGGGCATCAATCGAAACAATCGAAGCAATTGGATATATCCTGACCTCGATTCAACAAGACGACCGCATCCATACTTAAATGAGGTATCCATTCCATCTTTCATCCACCTACCAGAGCTGCCAGAGGATAAAGAATCAAGCATGTCTGATCACATACAAGATAACAGCAGTGGGGAAGTGACAGTGATTTTGCAGGAACTTCATATGCTCAACCTTTGAACCAACATGAACTGAGTGACCCCATCAGGGACCTGAACCTACAAAGGAGTCTTCAGTATTGCTGGCCTCCAGGTTTAATTAAAAGAATTTACTTCAATCTGGAACCAACATTACGTTTTACCGTTGCAGAGAAAAAGATTTGCTGCCCTTTTTATCTAAGGACAGCAACCTAGTGTTCTGCAATTATGTCAATGGCCTTCTCAGAAAAATGGGTCTATCATCATACATGCCAAATGAATGGCGCCTTTTCATTGATAGCTCCAACCGGAGTTGAAAATGTGTTCTTTTACACAACGGCGACAGATATGGCTCATGTCCAATTGGTCACTCAGCCAGTATGACAGAGACGTACGAGACAATCTCTCTAGTCCTGGAAAACCTGAAGTATTAAGAACATCAATAGATGATTTGTGTAGACCTAAAGATGGTTAACCTTTCTCTTTGGTCAACAAAGTGGCTACACAACATATCCGTTGTTGCGTAGCCACTTCTTTGGGACAGCAGAGCCAAACACGACCACTGGATAAGAAAAGTGTGGCCTCTCAGAAAAGATATGGTAGTTGGATAATAAAATGTCACTAAGGAACTTTTGGTAAGCAGAGATAAAATCATCATGCCACCTTTACATATCAAGCTAGGCCTAATGAAACAATTTGTAAAGGCGTTGAACACAGGTTTGTGCTTTGGCTATTTATCACGTACATTCCCTGGACTGAGCACTAAAAAACTGAAAGCCGGGATTTTCGATGGTCCCCAGATAAGGCAGCTTATAAACGATCTATATTTCATAGATTACATGGACAACATTGAGTCTTGTTCTTGGACTTCGTTTGTTCTAATTGTCAAAAACGTTTTTGGCAAATATAACGCAGACAACTACTCTGAATTAGTTGAGGACATGCTCTCCAATTTTATTAAGCTCCGCTGTAATATGAGCATCTAGGTCCATTACCTATACGGCCACCTAGATCGCTTTCCATAACATTGGTGATTTAAGCGAAGAGCAAGGTGAAAGATTTCACCAGGACATAAAAACTATGGAAAACAGATACCAGAGTAGGTGGGATACCCACATGATGGCAGATTACTGCTGGAATCTTCAGTGGAACTGCCCTCGTAGATCTCACTCTAGGAAGTCCTATAAAAGACGTTTCTCATATGTTGAATGGCTGATCAGTTTATATGCTCTTGTGTTGAAATATACAGATTTAGTAATATGTACTTGTTTCAATAGTATGTTATTTAATATCAATATTTGTCAAGATAATGTCAAAAATAGTCCTATAAAAGGCGTTTCTCATAGGTTGAATAACTGATCATTTTATATGCTTTTGTGTTGAAATATACATATTTAGTAATATGTGCTTGTTTCAATAGTATGTACATAGTATCAATATTTGTCAAGATCATGTCAAAAATAGCAGATCATGCGATGTAGGATCCCGAAATTTGACTGATGACCGGTGGAATCAGCATATAAGGTGGGTATGCCCTATCTCCAAACCTAGATCTGATAGGGCAAAACTGGTGCCATTTTTGGAATTAGCGCCCAAAATATATCCAAGAATAGGTTTAACTTTTAAGGCACCAAAATGTGTGTTAAGCAGTGTAATCGACTATTAATCATTGGGCTGTAGCGCCATCTGGCGACCACGAATTAAACTGAAACGTCCAATAAATGTTTTAAGTTCACATAGAAATGCCATGTCATTTTGTGCATTAGCACGCAAACCACATTGCGCTACTGTCAAAACTCAGCGAATTATTGATTTTTAAAATTTGGCAAGACTTTTGCGTCACCCGGTACTTTACCTACCGTTCATAAAGGATAGTATAATGTTTTTGTAACATTCCTTCTGAAAAAGAAAATCCTTGGCTGCAGTCAGAGCTATGGAAACAGAAGGAACGAAAAGGCAGAAAAAAGAAATATTTCAGTAGCTAAGGAAAGAAGATGAACGTAGTATATGAAAAAGTATCGTGAATTCATAACTTGAGTTATTTCTATATTCATGCATTCAAAAGATATTACTGCATTCCTAGCAAGTCTTATACACACAGAATGAATAACAAACGAATGCTTTGCTACTTAGAGTAGTCAGGATATTGTATTCACAGCATAGTCATTGACTGTAGGAGGAATCAGACTATATGCAGATTTCATTATGAACGTTGTACCTAAGTGTCGCCGGGTACTGTTACACTAGTTAATAAATACCGTATTTTTAGGAACATATAAAAAGCACCATCCCCTTTTTTTGAGAAGAAAAATAAGAAAACAATAAATAAAATCTCATTCCAAAGATTTTGTGAAAACACAAGTTTGTCCCGTCACTCCGGAGTAAGCCGCTCTCCCAACTGTGCTACGCGGGCAGAATGCCTTACTGCAGATTAATCGTCTTGACACGTTCTCACCTCTGTAGTACGTCACATAATCTCCCTCTTATTAATATTATTTTTTTAGTCTTTGAAGCGAAGTAGGAATTTCTCATTAATTCCAAGCAATGTGTGGAACAAACAGCACACATTTTTCGAAGAATCCAACAGACAGTGAATCAATTTTCCACAATCAGGCACCAATGTGAAAACACAAGTTTGCCCGCGACGGGCATCGAAGCAGTGTCCCCTCACTCCGGAGTATGTCACTCCCCCAACTGAGCAACGTGGACGGAATGTCTCGCTGCAGATTGGTCGTCTTGACACATGTTTTCACCTCTGTAGTACATCACAATTTTTATTAAGCGAAAATCACATTTTATGGGTAAAGCCAGCAGCTTATAAATGATTGAACCATTGGGATTTGCAAAATTAGCAATGTGTGATACATTGATGAAAAACAACGTAGAGAAATGCCACTCAGTCAGTAAGAAAGAGAGGCAGTAGCATATAGAGGTATCTTCCGTCGTTCCGCTGACTTAAAGTGCGCGTTTCATGCATGGAATATTCCAAAACTGACGAATACACGGTACAGAGTATCTTCACACATGTTTAGAACTTTTTCGGTAAAAAAATTACATAAAATAAAAGAAGTTCAAAGAATTGAAACTGGCAACAGAGAGTTAGATGAACACGAAAAAAACACCTGCTGCAGTTAAACATCGTCTTAAAACAAAATGGCGCACGTAAACAAGCTGTGGACAGAAGGTTATGTTTTTGCTCTAATGGAATAGAAATATTCGAATTCTGTAATTGAAAACCATGTGAAAATCATGGAATTAGCATTTCTAAATGTAAAATAAGCAATATTATTAATAATAAAGGGAAATAACGTCAAGAATTGCTTTTAACAGGAAAAATAACACCAAACGAATATCCAAAGAAGGTACGTACTTTTCCTTTCTTAAATGTAACGTCTCTGGTCTTAAAAGAAAATCCACCGACACAAAGTGCAATCGCAAATTCATTAAACATCCCTGTATCAACTGTAAACAAGGTAATAAACAGATATTTGAATATGAGAAAAACAAAAAAAAATACATAATGTTCACCGCCATTTACCTAGGCACGTGGCTGTGCGAAGGATACGGTGTAGACTTGTTTATGAAAATCACTTAGTAGGAGACAGATGAAAATTTATTGTGACTATTGCTGAAGCATGGATCTACCTAAATGAATGTAACAAAAAAGGTCGATTTGCTATCGCAAACGAGCAGAAAAAGACTTACAGACTTGGTTCTAAGAATCCGAAGAAAGTTTCAGTAAAGGATCCATGATTATTGCTGGTTTCTCGTGCAATGAGAAAGTATATTTAAGAAAAATTGAAAGGAATGTTAAAATCATTTCTAATTAAAAACGCTGTGAAAAGCAATTCCATAAACTTATTTTCTGGCCACATCGTTATCAAAATAATGTTTTAACTCCTATATTTAAAGAGGAAACACCATTCATTTATTCACAGAGCCCTAAATAAGAATTCATCGTGCGCTAAACATTATTTCAGTGAGATAAAGCCTTAGTAGCACGGTAATATGTATATATTTTTACCGCCAGACTGGAGGTGTACCGATGGGTTCCCAACTTTCAGGAATATTTTCTGAATTGTTAATGCAAGACCATGTAAACAAGGTTTTACACTCTCTCCGCCTCAACCTTGATTAGCTATGTGGACGACATACTTATTTTCTGGCCACATCGTAAAAGCAAGATTGTCGAGTGTGCTAATGAACTCTCAAGCCATTACAATTCCATAAATTTCACTATTGAGCATGAAGCTGATAATACTCTTCCTTTCTTGGATATCCTACTAAAGATACACCCTGCTACCAATTGGTTATCTTACTCAGTATACCGAAAGCCTACAACAAACTCTGATATTATTCCTTTCAGTTCGTCGCACCGAAGGAAACAAAAACTTGCAGCTATAGAGTACCTGGTCCGAAGAGTGTTCACCTACTCATCTAGTAATCTTGCTAGAACAAAGGAGTTAAGTCACATACATGTGATTGTGATGTCACATGAATACGATAAAGACGTGGTTAAAGAACTTGCTCGATCATTGAAATATCTAGTACAAAGTACACTACAAAGGGAAGCCAGAGTTATAAAGCATGTTGGAACTGTAGACTATGTACCTGAAGTCACTTCAATACTAAGGAATGCATGTAAGAAACACCACACTGCCTTTGTGGAGAGTACAAAAGTATTCGGGCCATAGTACAAAATGACCATGATCCTGTTTCTACACTTAACAGACATGGGGTTTATAAAATTCCTTTAAACCCTGTCAACCCTGTAGATCCAGTACTATCATATAAGGGTCCACTTCACGCCCATTGAGCACTAGTCATTATGAGAACAAATACCCCATTACAAATAACACTGATGCTACCTCTCTTGCACGGTTGGTTAATAGAGGTACCCTCCGACCAGACTGGACCAATGCCAGAGTGCTGATTTCAAATCGTACAAGGCGATCCCTCCGATTCGCTGAAATTTTATGTATTCTGTCACATAGCTATGACTGCTGTAACGAAGAAACTCCACTGTTTGTTCCCTTGCCTAGGACCATTATAATCCAGCCAAGTAGACATGATCCCATCCACCAGCATTCTACTTCTACTACTTCATTTACAGTTTGAATCTTTATGAAAACCTATTAATTCCCTATAGCATATACACTATCTACCAACAAGTAATTGGACACATGTGATAGCAAAGGAAAACGAAGTTTATTCACCTTCAATAGTTGGTGGAGCCTCCACGAGCAGCGATTACAGCTGCGATCCTCCGGGCATACTCTCAACCAGGCGTTGTACGACGGCTAGCGGTATTTTCTTCCACTCGGCTGGAGAAGACAGGTCACTTCCTTCACCGATTTCCGACGGTGGGGGCACCCCTTAAGTCGACGCTCCAACTCGTCCCAGAGGTGCTCGATAGGGTTAAGGTCAGGGCTCTGCGCAGGCCAGTCCATTCGATTAACCCCATTGTCACCATCCAAGCCATGGTGGACTTCGCAACATGACAGGTGGCATTGTCATCCTGAAAGTAGCATGGGTCCACCCCGTAAAACTGCCACGACGTAGGAAGCGCATGGTCATCCAAAATGGTGCAGTAAGTCTCGGCGTTAAGTCTACCAGGAATTGCTACCAAGGGTCCCGTGCCATACCAGGAGCATAATAGCATAATTCCCCCGCCGCCGAATTTCACAGTTGGCACAATACATTTTGGCAGGAGGCGTTCTCCAGGTAGACGCCAAACCCAGACCCTGCCATCAGAACGGTAGAGGGTGAACCTTGATTCGTCGCTCCAGATAACCTGTTTCCACTGTTCAACGGTCCACTGTCGACGTTCTTTGCACCACGTTAGCCGAGCAGCGCTATTGGACTTGGTGATCAAAGGCTTGTGGGTGGCAGCACGTCCATGATAACCGAGAAGATGGGCTTCCTTACGGATGGTATTCATCAAAAGAACACTCCCGGATGCCTGTTGAAACTCCTGGCGGATGTGGCCCATCAATTTGGTGCGGTTCTTCCGAATTTTTATGGCCAGCTCCCGTCGGTCTCTAACCCCCAGTTTTGTGGGTCTGCCGGGTCGGGGCACATTCCGACAGTCACCTCTCATCTTCCACTTGCCAATCACGTAGGTCACTGTCGATTTTGGGTACTTCAACTTGCTGAATATGTCACGTATGGATCGGCCATTTCTGTGATAACCGACGATTATACCTTTCTCGAAATCAGAGAGATCCGAACTGCGTGGCATCTTTAATGAGACTGGTTGCGTTGTTGTTTCTCACACGATATTTAACGGCGGCGGCGGCCGTAACGTGTACCAGGACCGCAGAGATCGTCGATTGCAGGGGTATCCAATTACTTGTTGGTAGATAGTGTATTTCCTCTATTCAGTAATGCTTTCTTAACATTATTTTCTTGAATCCTGTAACGCGAGCCCACGTTTCCAATATAGGGATTGTATGTTTTGTGATTGTTATCACGCGTTCGCGTAATTTGAAAAATGCTTCTTGTTTTTATCCGTGGTTTTTGTTTATGTTGGTTATGTATTTATTGCAGTACCTGACGTTTTAGCACTTGCTGCTTTGAAAGACATCGTACGTTGCTGTGCTTTGTAAAATGTTTATTTTGTAAGTGCGGGCATTAAAAAATATATTACCGTGCTACTAAGGCTTTAACTCATTGAAATAATTACAGAGTCTTCAAAGAGTAGAACTCTTATCAGGATAAGGCTACCAGTCATACATCCAAATCTACCCCTCTATTACTTGAAAAAATGAAAAAAAGAGACGGGTATCAAATCATGTCTATACGTTTGCTCATATTCCTTCAAATTCCCCTGATGTGTCACCAATGGACTATTATGCCTTCGCAATGCTAAACAAAAAACGCTTTCTAAACGCCGACCTCAAACAATGATTGCTCTATGGAAAACAGCGGAAGAGGAGTGGGAAAAAATAGCACTACCAATTTTAAGAAATGCCCTATTATCTTAGAAATCTAGATGTAGGTTCACCAAAAGAAAGGGCTATCAGATAGAACATTTAAGAAATAAATAATTTTATTTTAAACATTAATTATATTGCTGGAAAATTGTTCTAAATGTGAGTGAACATCCTCGGCATTTATGTTACATGAAATTAATTAGATTTTTGTGTTCGTTTACAAAAGTTCTGCGTAAACCGAATAATATGCAGCAGAAAGAGTGCACCCCAGTTTGAAGGTAGGTTTCCTAAGCGTCTGTTGTGATGTTTTGTACGGAGGTGTGGTTCTTTCCCTACTTTCTTATATCATTTTGGTTTTTAAAAGTGTTATCATAGTCCTTTTATGTCTGTTTCAGATCGCTATGTACAGAACTTGAGGTGTGTGCTTAAACTATATTTTACATATTTAACTCACGAACGCACAGGTATGCACACCGACATAAATAAACATGTCTAGTACGATAGCAGGCCCGGCTCATAAAGAACAAGCAGGCGTAGTTAACAGTAGATGAAGATAAAAATATAGTATATACAAGCATTCACGATACAAAATCATTGTAGAAAATGTTAGGTAGAATATCAATTACTATACTTAATTATTATAAAGCAATAAGTCTTTTAACTCATTTAGTAGTCTTTATAACGGCATACATGCATATACACTATATTGACAAAAGTCACCGGACACCTAGAAGAGAAACACAACATAGCATTTATTGACATACATTAGTACGGTGTCGGTTCCCCTTTGGCTTACACGTGTCTTCACGAGCTCCGTGTCTGAGTGCTTCACGTGCGTGTTTTGTGTGTCCCATCGTTGTTCTTCTCTGTGTGTGCCAAAGTTAAAGGTCTGTGCTTTCGTTTAAGATCCCTCACGAGTTGGTGACTGCTAATTTTTTTATTATCAGTGTTTTAATTTCCAGACTGAGCTGGTCGTTTCCTACGTTAACCCTTGCCATTGATTATGGCATCTGCCGATGAGGGCGCTGTTCTCACCCGCATCGCTGCAGCACCTCGCGTTGCCTCCTTAACGTCAGTCGCAGCCGAACAATCATCTTTACTTGATAGTGGAGAGCCTCTTCATCTTCCTCCTGCCATTTACATTTCTTCTTCTTCTGCCCGGGTCTCCGACTCTGCTCTTGAGAGCGCGATGTGACGTCACTGGCCTCTGCTGACGATGATGATTTCATAGACGTATCTGATGGCACTGCTACTCTGCCCTCAACAGTTTCTTCTGCCTCTGCTTCCAGTACATTGTCTCATGCTACGTCAATGTCTTCCAGTGGAGGCGCTTCTGCACGCATGTATTCTGCGGCTGCTTCTGATGTTCCACTGGCTTCCTCCTCGTACCGTCTGCCCCTACGGATTCTTACGTTACTCTCAACGGTGACACCATCTTATTAGACATTCCCAAGAACTCTCCTGCTGGTCAACGTCTTCATTCAACCCTCTAGTTAGGGATTTGTTTTGATGCGCTGCCCAACACTACTTTGAAGCAGTACAGCTCCGCTCTCAAGAAGATGCTGCCTTCAGGTGCCATCACCCACCACACCCATAAGCCACAAAGTTTGATTGTTTATTTTTCAAAGAAAGAATATGCCGAGCTTGTCTTGTCTCAGAGCCTATCAATTGGCGATCGTCACCTCTCAGCTGAATCCATCGCCCAGCGTTCTGTTCTGGTCTCCTTACATCCGGTCCTCTTGGAGATCTCCGATGATATGCTGTGTACTGCACTTAGTCAATGCGGCAGTGTATTCTGCCCATTAAAGACTCTCTCCTCTTCCCCTTCTGACCCCGATGATAAACATATCTGTGGCTTCCGTAGAACTGCTCGCATCAATCTTCCCGTCGGAAGGCCCTGACTTTCCTGCGTTCTCTCCCTCTTATTCGCTCACCTCCCTCTTCTACTCTCGACCTTCTCCCTGAACCTCTCTTCTTCTCCTCGCTATTTCCCCCTCATCTTCCCTGCTTCGCTTTCGTCTCCTGCCTTCGTGCTGGGGTAGTAACGGTCCGCGACCTTACTAACCTTGACCTCTCCTGGCGCTCATTCTCTAGCCTTCCGCCTGCTATTATCTCCTCTCCTTCAGCTCGCAACATCTACGACTCTCTCTGCTCTGCTGTTGTTTTTCAGTTTCCTGATTTCGCAACTCCTCTTGGCCTTGTCTCTGTACTTTCTGCTCCGCTACCACTCCCCTTCTTTCTGCGTGTCTCTGACCTGTCTCTTCCTCTATTCTCGTTCTCTACTAAATCCCTCTATCGGTTTCTCTCCTCTGCTTCCCCTTCACCTCTCCCTATCCACTGCGTCCCTGCAGCTACTGTTCCTACTATCTGGGCTGCTGCCGGCTCCCCTCTTTCGTCCCCGCTTGAACTCAATACCCAATGGCTCTTCCTTCATAACCTGCTCCCCGTTCCATCCCTTCTCCACCGCACGACACTTCTCACTTCCCCTCTTTGCATCTTCTGCGCGCTGGAGGCGGACGTACCACACGTCTAACTTTACTGCCCGGTGGTACTACCTCTGCTACATCTGGCGTTCTCCATCGCTCATCGCTCCTGCACCGTCGACCTCACTTTTGCAGCATACCAGCATATTTTCCTCTGTGCTCATCCGCCTGTGTTTCTTCCACCAGTGTGTTCTTATGTGTTTGTGTTGGTGAAACACGTCATCTACGTTTATTATCAGCAACTCCGTAGTCTACCTCCTCCTGCGTCTTCTATTCAAGATAGTGCTGCCCTACTTGGACATTTCCGAAATCACCTATCCCGCTTGCAGATGGAGTATCAGTCTGCCATCTCCGCATGCCGTGAAAGCTTCTTCTATGCTACGTGGTCGCCACTGAACCCGTGGTCCGCTGTTACTCCAAGTCCGTTACATCTCACGGTGAGTTAAGACTCTGCGTTAAATTTTGATATTCTTTCGCACTGCGGTGCCCCACCTGTGATAATTTTGTTCTTCCTCAAGCATTGCTCTGTTTGCATCACGTTTTAAATTGGTCATTACTCATTCATTGTATATCATCATCATCATCATTGTCAACCATTATCAATCCACTGCTGGACGAAGGTCTCTCCAAGTTTCCTCCACAACGGTCTGTCTTGTGCCAGTCTCCTCCATGTCACCCCTGCATACTTTCGAATTTCATCCACCCATCTCCCATGTGGTCTTCTTCTGGGTCTTTTCCTGTCCCTTGGAATCCAATCTAAAATTTCGGCTGTCCATCGATGATCTGTCCTTCTGGCAGTATGTACAGCCCATTGCCATTTCAGGGATTTAACTCTGATCATGATGTCTTCCACTCTTGTCATTTTTCGGATCCACGAGTTCCTCTTCTTATCTCTCCTGGTTACACTAAGTATGCACCTCTCCATGCTTCTTTGAGTTGTCTGCAGCCTTTGTATGTCTCTTTTAGTTAAGGTCCACGTCTCTGCACCATACGTAAGCACCGGAAGGATGCATTGATCAAACACTTTTCTTTTAAGACATAATGGCATATTGCTCTTGAAAATTATGCTGTTTCTTCCAAAAGCTCTCCAGGCAAGTTTTGTACGCCGATTAATTTCTTCATCAATGTGACCCTCACTTGATATCTGCTGTCCAAGATAAACGTACGTGTCTGTTATCTCCAGCTTTTCTCCATCAATCAATAAATCTTCATTTCTTGTAAAAGCATTGAACATCACTTTTGTCTTCTGAAAGTTCATTTTTAATCCCACTTCTTTACTCTTGTCAGCAAGTTCCTGGATCATACTCTGCAGCTCTGATGGGGTAGTTGCAAAAATGACTACGTCATCAGCAAAACGTAGGTGGGTTAGATAATCTCCATTAATCTTTATCCCCTTGTTTTCCCAGCTCAGCGACTGAAAAACACCCTCCAATGTGGCATTAAAGAGCTTCGGAGATATGGTGTCACCTTGTCTCACTCCCTTTCCAATTTTTACGTGTGTTGTATTTTCAAACAGCCGAATCTTTGCACTTGCATTTTCATAGATGTTATTAATAATATTAATCATTGCTTTTATCAGTTTGTATAATTCCTGTTCTTTTTTTTTCTTTGAACGATTCCATGTTGCTCGTCTTCTCTTTTTAGTTACATTAAAACGATTCTGAAACCACCTTTGCTCTTAATGCATGCATTGACCCTTCGAGACATGCTTTCGACAAGGTTTTGGAACACAGCAATAGGTATGCGTTTCCTTTCAGCGCATAATGCTACCGCTAACTCTTGCTTAGTGTTAGGTATTGGTTCCAAACTTCTTATGCAGCGCTCTAATTCATCCCATAGGTGCTCTATGGAATTAAGATCAAGGCTCTGTGCTGGCCAGTCCTCATACGATACGGAATTATCGTCAAACCACGCCGTAAAACTCCTTGCTTTATGGCTAGGTGCATTATCCTGCTGGTACAAACAAGGCTCGGTTCCATAGTATTACCACAGGGTTGGTAGGACATAATTGTCTAGAATATCGAGGTAGACGTGCTGGTTAATAGGTTTGTCCATGCTAACCAAAGGTCCGGGGCCGTACCACGAAACACATCCCTACACGAGTACATTGCCATCTCCAAACTTGACCGTAGCAACAGTCAGCGTGGATTCATCTGTCCATAAGACCCGTTTCCATTGATCTACGGTCCACAATAAATGTTCTTTACACCATGCCAAACGATAAGTAGCAATCCGAGTGGATATTAAAAGCTCATGAACAGCCGCACGACCACGGTAACCCAATGCAATGCAGTTCTCTTCGAATGGTACGATTACATACCGAGGTTCCAGCAGTTGTACTCACCTGTACACTGAGGTCTTGTGCAGTACTCCGTCGATTAACTGTACGACTCTCATCAGGGTTCGACGTTCTTTATCACTAATTTTCTTTGGTCTGCCGGTACGTTTTGTTGCTTCAGGCGCGTCATGTGTCTTCCACTTATTCAGTACATCCAAAACAGTTGACTTGGGTATGTTTAAATGCCTCTCGGTTTCTCTTATGAACGACCCACTAATCTTTCTTTTCTCAAAGTCAGTTCTCTCCCGCCGCGGCATTTTCACTGAACCTCACAGTACGATATGATCTCGGTCAGCTGCAGGCTCTTTTTTATAACGTTTGCAGCTGTACCATGCATCTTAACAACGCAGCGGATCCGTTCATTTGCTTTTGAAAGGGTGTCCAGTGACTTTTGTCAATATAGTGTATATTAATGGCAATACCAATGGCCGTCGGTATATAAGACGCCGGGGGATTTTGGCATCACTTGGGGTGGGGGAGAGTGTGTCTTATATTCCGAAAGATACGGTAAATAAAAATAGAAGGGTGGTTGATTTGAAACGTGGACAGAGTCTGCCCTTTAGTGTTGCTTTATCAAGCTTCACCGCAGGTTGATATATTTAAAGAATAAAGGAGAAAATGTCTGCACTATCTTCACCTAATCATCTTTTTCGTTTACGCATGCGTCTCTTCGCTTCCCAAGATTCTGGCTACGTTTCGTATAGGAGGGGGCTTCTGGAAGGATTCACGTTGCGTGAATCCTTCCAGAAGCAACCCTCCTATCTTCCGGGCGATTCAACTCACGTAACGACTTTCATGAAGTCGTCACGTGACGTGAATCACCCGTCCTTTAGGAACTTCTTCAGGTATCTGATGATGTGACTGTAAGGAATATGGGAAGAACCTTCCAAAAGTAACGCTGCAGTATATCCGTGCTAACGGCGACATGATTCTGCATATTTTCATGCTGAAACACGATATCATGTGTCAGTATTCCTGGTCACTTGGTTTTGATGGCGTTGCAGAGCTTGTGAAGAGTGTCGCAATACCTTTGAGCTTAATGGCCGCATCATGTGGTAGCCAAAGAAAGAGCAATGTAACCATCTGATTAAAGAAGTATGAGACCAGAGGGAGACACTGCTTTCGTTTATGGCGGTGATGCAGCGTGCTTCCATTGGATGCCTATTCGTTTCACTGCAGGTTCAAAATGGCGACACAAAGATTCGTCGCGGGAGATAATTCTCGACAAAAAATCGTTTCCTGCTTCCTGCTAAAATGTAATTTGTACCAAAGAAACATGAATTAAATCAGCCTTCTTTTTTTCTTTTGATTGAAAGTCTAACGGCTACCGTGAACAACTCGATGGGCTATAAGCAGTCTCCCGTCCCTACTTTAAAGCCACTGTTTCCAAGGAAGGGAGAGAGCCAGTTCCTTAAGACAAACCCAACAGCTATGCCTCACCGGGATTCGAACCCAGCCCCATCTCGGACGAATGATCAGAAGCCATCGCTTAGACCACTGTGCCATCGGGGCGGCTTAAATCAGTCTTCGATTCCGCCGATATAACTTCGGAACCCATTGTGCACAGACCTTTTCGATACCACGGGTGATCGCGATTGATGTTGCTGAGTGATCCCCTGCTTATTTGTAGGTCCTCCGCCGTTCTTTAGGGGTCACTGCGATTTTCCTTCATCGCATAATCCGCCACTGGAATGTTGTCTTGTGTGATGGCGCGGTGACATTTCCCTGTGTGTGGAAGTTTCACTGTCCTTTGAGATTCTCCTCCAAATTCAATTTTTCCACAATTTAAACACCGTACTGCTTGCTAAGCAGACTTCTCCGTATATTGTCCGCATGAACTGAAAAATCGGCTTTGGCCTAGCGGTTTCCTTGGTCAGAAACTAGATCACAGCCAGTTGTGCTTGCTTGGACCTATACTTGTTGGAGAGGGTGTGAAGTTTTGGACTTCTGTAATCTTCAGCTGTGGTACGAGAACTAACCTCCTGCCGTGGCGCATTACTCTTATCTGTATGTGTACTGTGGTGCTACTACTAACCACGGCACGTTGACTTTAACGACGCCATCTCCACAGTCAACGTTACATTTGAATGACCCTTGTTCTTACTAGGCCAGTTTGACAAGTGAGAGACAACTAACGATATAATTACGTGAGAATATCTGAGGCATGAGCACAGTTCGATTTTTGACGTAAAGCTCTTTGCACACCCCTTTGAGTTCTTTGAGAGCCCTGTACTTTTGTTAAACAATTGCGGAAAGCCAGGTCCTGACAATGAACGTAAAGCACCAGCTCTGGCTTTATTCTTTTTTAATTCAGAGAAAAAGTTATCTCCACGCAGCTCGTATTAGCTCTGTTGGTGCTTTACATACCGGCTGCATTCTGCGAGAGTTTCAGCGTCACTTAAAACCTTTTCTTCTGGCCTCGCCCATAACTCTATCTCACATATCTATCACTGAAAGTAGAAAATTTTATAGTTCAATCAATGTAAAAATGGCTTCTTACGACATGTCCTTCACGCTCACATACGCAATGAAAACCAACCTAATTCGATCAAGGAACTGATCTTGAGAAGGTGCAACGTAACGCAGGCGTTATCTCGATAATGGCAAGGAACGGTGTGAGGATTGTTTCCAAATTGCTTATCTACTTTTACATGCGGTGCGGGAGTATGAAACTGCATTTCTCCCTTGTACGCTAACAATTTACAGAGCATTGTAAGTCAAGAGTTTTGTGTCCACTGATTTCACAGAATGCTAACTTTATCTTTTTAACGGTTCCTTTTACTCTCATTTGGCGGCTCTTGCTCAGTGGAAACATTTAGCTTCTGCTCCATTAAATTGTACACCTTTTCAATTAAGTGTGCTGATAAATCCTGAAAATCAATCATTCACTGTAATTTTAAATCTTTAAATTTTTTCATGCGTTCCTTTGGCGTTTTTCTTGATTGTTTTATGGTACAGTCTTTGATATTCTATTTAGAACAGTGAAACTGCTCAAAGATACATTATGTGCGCATAATTTAAATATTACTTAGGCTCCTATTGAAGGCAATTCAGTTTGCTAGAGCAGAAAGTAGTGTGAAACTCTGATCTCAAGGTTGCAGTATTATCCGAATAGGTTGGCTTGGACGGCTGCTTGAACCTGTGTGCGCAGGTGAAAACCGTGATGTTTACTTTAATTATTCGGCACATTGAGTTGTTTAAAATTTCCTTCTGGTGTTTTTTGCATGCCGTGCAAATACTTGGTTTTCAGCAGCAACAAGAGATGCCTAAAACGTCTTGCCTTTTTGCCCGCCGTTGGAAGGGAAAATATTGTGGTTGTGGAGCATTCTTTTGTATTAACAATGTCGATAACTTGTAAAAAGTGTGATTCATTCATCACTACAGGAACAATCCACATAGTGATATTTTCTCAGTGTTTTATGTGATTTTTGAAGTTAAGCTTCAACATCCAACTTTCGAAACAAGATTAATCCGAATTTTTTTTTTTTTTGTATCATCCTCTTTGGTGTAACCTTTTTGTTTTAAATCGTTTAGGCCCACAGGGTTTTGTTAGTTGCTTTTATGACACAAAGCTGGACTTTATCTTGTAATACCGTTAATTCCTAATGGCATATCTAGAATGAAACATTTTGTAGCAGCATTTTGTCCGCTATTTCACGCTAAGTTGGACAGGGTTTCCATAATTTATTGCAAATGACGCCGACAATCTTCTTGTAAATTCCTTTAGTATCTTCTGCCGTGTTTCATTCTTCGCACTAAGCTCGTTATTATAAAACGCTCAGTTTTATTCTTTTCTCTAAGCTCGTGAGTGCTAAAAAGCTTATTTTTTTTTCAGCAAAAAGGCTAATGAGTAACAACATACCTTTCATTTCTGTTCATAACCCATTTATCATGGTTCACCGTTTTCCGATTCACGCTAGATGATTACGTACGGTTGTATTATCCACTCTCAGCATCTGTGCATGATTAGTTCTACGTGAACCCAACTTTATTACTAATCTTTCCTTTATAGAAAGTCGATTAATTTTGTTTCAGTAGAGTAAAATTGGTACCGCCCGAAAATGGTTTATTTATCTTTAATTTAAATAGCTTGTCACATTAAAAAGGGGATTCGGTCGTATCTATGCTCACACAAGACAAGAAAGAATGAATGAAATGATACTCATTATAGTTTCTTTTACTTTGCTTACCAACATTTGAAGTTGAAGATGCAAACAGGTAACGCGTTGACAAAGTGAAGAACAATTATTTCGAATAAAATGTAGTAACCAAAACGTTTTTAAAACGGTTTTTAAGAACTTACAGTACTTTACAAAACAGCAACAAGTCAGAAGCTTGGTAGATAAATCTCCCATTCCTTACCCATTGCTCAAGCAATGACCTTTTTCCTATGTCTGATTTGACTGTTTTCCAGAAAATAGCCAAAATCGCAAACTGTTAGGTGATTTGACGTTAAGATAAAATAATAACCAGAAATAACATAATTTAAATGAAACAGAGAACAAAAACGGTTAGTTAAATTAGAGCATATCGTCATAAGCTAAAGTTTGAAATATTGACGAAAAGTGTAATCAAGAACGGAATTTGAAGATTTTACTGAGTTGGAATTTTTAATTTGGGATTATGTTTGGTACGGCACTTAATAAATTGGACCAAAATATGTACTGGGTTTTATCGCTTCTATCAGAACCGTTTAAAACTGCCATAGGTGAGACAAGGTCTTGAGAGCAACAGCCTTGGCTCGTAAGAGACATACAGTATGACACTCTAGGAGAAAGGGATTGAGAAAAATCAGGGGATGTTGTGTTTCCAATTTGAACAAACACTCGTTTCTCTACAGGATTGGTAAGTCTTAAAGTAGGAATATATGCACTGTCAGCATTGAAAAGATAACGCTCGAGGGAAAATTAATTTGGAATTTACATATTCGTCAAATGTTCTTCGGGAAATAGCTCTCGTCCAGCGCGAGAGAGAAATCCAAGCTCGTTTGAAGCAGTTTTAGAGAGGTGAGAGATATCTCGGTTCCCAGAAAATTTGGCAGAAATAATCCTAACAAAAGAAGTGTTAGAATGCCATTCTAGGTGTTAAAATGCTAGACAAAGTGGGATATCACTTGAAGTCTTCTTTCACGAGTAAGCGCATTTTGAATACTTCCCGTCATGAGAAAGCTTTTTTCAAAGCGTATTTATAGAGAAACTAATCAGCGAAAGAAATGCATTTAAGCGCCTTTAATGAAAAGACTGATCATTATTTAAAACACACAGTGTGAGACGTGTGTTATAACGAAGTAAATTTCTCCGTCATTTTTATCCGCGCCAGCATTCGAACCCGGGTCCCCTCATTCCGGAATAAGTTGCTCTACCAATTGAGCTACGCGGACGTTTTATTCTGATTCCTATCTGCCTTTATGTCGTGTGCGTCCTTCTGGCAGGTACGTCACATCTCCTGGTACGTTACATCATCTCCCCCTTATTTTATTTTATTTTATTTTATTTTTCGAAGTGCTGGAGAAGGGATTTTCTTATTTTTCCTATCTTGCGGTGTGGAAATAACATGACACCAATGCGAGATTTTGAACGGTCGGGTCATCCGGATAGTTCGGGCGCCATTATAACGAAGTAAATTTCTCCGTCATTTTTATCCGCGCCGGGGCTAGAACCCGGATTCCCTCATTCCGGAATAAGTCACTCTACCAATTGAGCTACGCGGACGTTTGTTCTGATTCCTATCTGCCTTTATGTCGTGTGCGTCCTTCTGGCAGTTACGTCACATCTCCTGGTACGTTACAGTGTTTCGTAGTGAATGGAAACAGTAACCAAAAAAAATATAAAAACAAACGGATTTTTACAATGGGTAAAACATCTACAAATGGAAACAGCAACTAACATCCAAAAGCGACCCTTATGTTCGGTAAGCAAAATCTCAAACGGTAGTTGAAGTGTTCTTCATAGCAGAAGAGGTCAGATGTTAAAAGAATTTTTAAATCGAGGTGTTACAAGAAGTTATATTGAGCAAAACATGATATATGTTTATGTTCCTTAGAGGAAAAGATGTGCCTAATTTCAACCCAAAAATGACAGCACAATATTCTTTATAATGAAAGGTATCCTATCAAACAAGGATTTCCGTAAGGCATTTTTACAATCCGAGACAATCTTTCAAATAGTAATACTGAGATGCCCGGGAAAAAACAGTGTTTTTGTGTAGGACAGTGCTAGGACGTAAATATGCATATTTTCTGCGGGGAAGGTTTCCTGTGCTGCAGACGACTGAAAGTGCTTTCTGTGGGGAATTAAACGAGGCATGAAGCACATGTTGCGACCCCATGCGTTGGATTTGTACCGCGTCAACTGCAATGCCTAAAACGTTGGAAATATTAGTTCTGTTGCGACATCACTGGGAACTGGTGTTTAAAACTGTGAAGCATTGCGAAAAATTAATGGAGCTGAAGATGGAGGCCTGGCGGTTACTGGGACCTCGCAAGCAATGCTTAAAGAAATTTGCAGATAGTGAATTGAGCTTGAAAAGAAAGAAGCGTTCGGGTAGGCCCTTTGCTGTTGATTTGGTCGCACTGCAAGCGGATATCCATGAACAATCATTCGTAAATTGTCAGAAGAGCTGGGAGTTTCTAAATCTACCATCGCTGAGCACCTGAACAAGATGGGCAAGGTTAACAGATGATGCCGTGAGGTGCCCCATGATCTCACCCTAGCACATGCTCAAAGACGTGTCGAGGTGTGCAAGGAACTGCTCAGAAATCCACGCTATATACGATTTATTAAATGAATAGTTGCAAAGGATGAAAAGTGGAAATATCTGCGTAATCCAGAATCTTCACAAGAGTGGTTAAATAGAAGTGACCCAGCTTTATCTACACGCGAACTCGGACGTTTTGTGAAAAAATCATGCTGTGTGTCTGGTGGAATTATGAACGTGTAATGCATTTTGAGCTGAATGTTCGGTTTGTCAATGCCAAACTGCGTTCTCAACAACTGTACTGGATGTATGACAAACTTCAGCGGAAGTATCCTGTCTTAGTCAACCGAAAGCGAGCACTACTGCAGCTGCACAATGCAAAACCTCATACCTCTAATCGGAAACAAGTCAAACTACAAAAACTGCATGAAATCGAGCTACTGCGTCATTCAGCATACAGCTTCTACCTTTCCACTTCAGAATGGTACTTGTTTGGGGCGATGATGCATTTTCTCCGTGACAAGCAGTTGACTACTTTGGAAGATGTCGAACGCGAATGCCAACAGTTCTTTACCTCTAATCCGAACGCATGGTACCCTGCAAGGATTGAACAATGGACAAACAGATGGGTTCAAACTATTGAACGTGATGACGTATACTTTGAAATCTAGCTTGGATTCTTCCGAATTTCTGGTTAAATGAAACTGTTTTATCAAAAACCCCGGGGTTTTTCTTCAGATATCCCAATATATATATATATATGCTGACGGCCTCTGGCGGTAGAAGTGTGAATTAAGAAAAAGTGAGAAAACCTGCATAATGTATTTTTTTATTTGTCTGTTTGGTATTTAACCACCACAGTGAGCAGCTAGATGGGCTATAAGCAGTCGTCTGCCTTTAACTAATGGCCCATGACAGTGCAGTAAGACAAACAGAACATTTCTAATTTATCAGAACTTGAACGCGGATCTACCTGGGACGAATGGTTAATAGACTCCACTTTGACCACTGCACTACCAAGAGCGGATTCTCTATTTCAAGAGCTAAGCAGTGGGAAACAAAATCAAATACGACTTCCAGGTGTAGAGATAGCAAGAAAAACCTTTCTACATGTACGTTCCCTAGCTGGAAAACTGTGAACAATTTAAAAATAAGAATGTTCGTAATTTTTCCCGTAGTAAACAGCAGGCAGCATAAAAATATTTTTTTTAGTAACATTCTTTGAATCGGAGATACTAATGAAAATCCTAAATACCCATTAACGTCACCTACTGTAAGATCTGTGCACCACAAAAATGCAGGTTTGTGTGAAAAATTATCACGAGTGATCCGATGTTAAAATTTTCAAATCGGAACTGTAGAAGCAGGGATATTAAGAAAAAACACATTATAAACTTCCGCTCCCTAGATGCTACACTGTGTACTATTCCGGCCAGAAAATACGCGCAAAACATTTTTTTTTAATCAGGAATTTTTCCAATCCGTTTTGTAAACACACATATACGGATGCAAGTCTTTTACAAACAGAAATGGAAACTTGCTGCCTCTGGTAGCAAAAGCGTCGGTAAAGAGAAATTAGGAATTATACACTGCTGGCCACCCAAAATGCAACACCAAGAAGGACACGAGATAGCAAAGCCAGATTTACTGGACACATAACAACAGATACAAAGATGAAGCGATTGAGCTTACAGGCCCGTGCGACTTGCGGAACACGCAGACATAAAAAGTTCGTGTGGCCCCCATGGCTGGCAATACAGGCCGCTACACGTCGCAGCATCGAACGAAAGAGGCTTTGGATGTGGGATTGGGGTATGTCGGTCCAGGCAGCTTCCACACGTTGATACAGTTCATCAGGCGTAGCCGCCGGTGGTGCTTGCCGGGCCACTCGGTTGCCGATCAGCGACCAGACGTGTTCGATGGGCGACATATCGGGAGAACAGGTGGGCCACGAAAGCAGTGACACCTGGTGGGCCGTGAAGAATTGTTGCACGATGCGTGCCACGTGAGGGCGCGCATTGTCCTGTTGAAACGTGGCCACTGGCAGGTCCTGTAGGTTAAGGAGGACTACAGGCTCCAAAACGTCGGAGATGTAGCGGTGGCTGTTGCGTGTACCAGCGATGCGTACCAGAGGGGTAAGGGTGTCATATCCAATTACGCCTCAAACCATAACGCCAGACGACGGACCGGTATGGCGATGCGTAATGCAGGCGTCATACAGTCTCTCGGCGCGGTGCCGCCACACACGGATCCTACAATCGTTGTGTTTGCAGGCAGAAGCGGGATTCGTCTGAGAAGACAATGTCGTGCCATTCCGTAGTCCAGGTGCGGCGTTCAACGGCCCACTGCCGCCGCACTCGCCAGTTGTGTAACGTCAATGGTAATCGCAGCAATGGGCGCCGTGCGACAAGTCCCCGCTCCTGCAGACGACGTCGAACGGTACGTGCTGACACAGGTTGTTGCACAACACACCCTACCTTCTGCGTTAACGTTCGTGATGTGGCGGTGCGAGCCGCCAAGACCCGCCGCACAACATGTCGGACCTCTCGTTCGGTGGTGTGCCGCGGCTGCGGCAATCGCTCACGTCGGTTCGTCCGTCCCTTCTGCAAACACAGAATCCATACTTACCTCACTGTGAGTGGGTGCCATAACACACGGGCGCCGATGTCTCTGTACGATAAACCGCTGTCGCGATAAGCCACTATTCGTCCTCTGTCGAACTCCGATACCTGATGGAATGACTGCCGTATTCTGCAAGGAGGCATCAAGAAGCTTCCTACGCACAGGTCCGGCAGCACAACACATTTCCACTACTTACACCCCGCCTTCTGTGCACCCTTCTTATAGTGCTTCTCGGTGGCGTGCCGGGCGCACATGATTTGCATATGCGCTGCAATGCTAATCGTTTGCATGTCCTTTTGCGGGCGACGCATGCTGCGAATTTCAGGCCAATCGGCGGCTTCCTTCTTGGTGTTGCATTTTGGGTGGCCAGTAGTATATATTAAATATGCATCACATAAGGAAGGCTGTTCAACCCGAAACGATTTTTTCAAATCAGAATGTTAGAAGCAGAGATTTTACGAAAGTGCGGTAATTGAATAAAGGAAATTAATGAGTTTGCAGGAGTGAGCATATTGCTACCAATATAATGGAAGCAAATATTTGCGTTTATGCTTTCTAACGGGAACACCATTCGTTGTGGATTATTAAAATTTATATTCAAAATCTTCATGCCTAACTCTACCCAACAAATAACGACTTTTTCCAATCGTACTTTTGGAATCTGAGATATAGAGGAAAGACAACGTGCACTATATTGACACATATCACCGGACACCCCTTCAAAAGCAAATGAACTGATCGCCTGCGTTGTTAAGATGCGCGGTACAGCTGCAAACAGTATAAAAACAAGCCTGCAGCTGACCACGATTATATCTTACTGTGAGGTTGAGTGAAAATTTCGTGGCGGGAGAGAACTGACTTTGAGAAAGGAAAGATTGTTGGGTGTTATATTAGTGGGTTGTCCAAAAGAGAAACCGAGAGGCGTTTAAACATACCCAAATCAACTGTTTTGGATGTACTGAATATATGGAAGACACATGGCGTGCCTGAAGCAGCAAAACGTACCGGCAGACCACAGAACATCAGTTCTAGAGGACGTCGAAGCCTCAGGAGAGACGTTACAGCTAATCGACGGAGTACTGCACAAGACTTCCGTGTACAGGTGAATAAAAATGCTGGAAACTCGGCATGTAAACGTACCATTTGCAGAAAACTTCATTCCATACGTTACCGTGATCGTGTGGCTGCTCATAAGCCCTTCATCTCCATTCGGAATGCTACTCGTCGTTCATCATGTTGTAAAGAGCATTTATCATGGACCGTAGATCAATGGAAACGGGTTCTATGGACTAATGAATCCAGATACCCGATCCATCAGTCTGATGGCCGTGTGTGTGCATGGCGGGAGCCGCGGGAACGCTATTTACCATAGTGTACTGTTCATACGGTCAAGTTTGGAGCTGGCAGTGTGTATTAGTGTGGGGGTGTTTTTCGTGGTATGGCCCCGTCCCTTTGGTTATCGTGGACAAAGCTGTTAACGAGTACGTCTACCTCGACATTCTGTACAATTATGCCATACAACCTCTTGGGCAATACTATGGAACCGAGCCTTGTTGGTACCAGCAGGATAATGCACCGAGCCATAAAGCAAGGTTTCAACATTGCTTTAAGAGTTCTCTTGGTTTCAACATCACTTCAATAGTTCTCTTGGAGCGTTACATTGAAATAACTGGAAAAACATGGCAATACAACAAAATATGGCAAAACATACGAAAAACTACCCATAACCAACCGTGGCAGGAGAAACATTACAGTAACGTGAACACGCAAGATGAGCATGGAGCACGAGACAGGGCTCAATCAGTAGAAATTCAGTGCAGAAATGATCACACGAATCAGTGGATCACAGCGAGGAAACAATAAAACAGGGCTAGACATCCAAAACTGCGCATAACAAACCGAAGAAGGGGAAACATTGCAGTAACGTGAACACACCATGGTGAGCGTGGAGCACGAAGCAGAACTCAATCAGTAGACGTTCAGTACAGAAGTTCTCACACAAGCCGGAGGAACACGGCGAGAATACAATAACACAGCGCAAGACATACAAAACCGCGCATTACAGATCGTAGCAGAGGAAACATTACAATAAGGTAAACACACAATGATGAGCGTGGAGCACGAGGCAGGTCTCAATCAGTAGAAGTTCAGTACAGAAATGTTCACACGAGCTGGAGGAACACAACGAGAACAGGGCCGTAACATAGACCTGAGTAGCACAGACGTGGGTGGGCTAACGATGAAGAACACTGGACGCGGCGACAGCGGTCATTGAGTTTCACTAGAGAAGATCAGGGCGTTGGCAGAAGGTGATACACTGGAACAGGTGGTGCGGGCTGGCAGAAGGTGATACACGGGAATAGGTGGTTCTGGCTGGCAGAAACAGGAATCGTCGGATGTAGAGGCAGATGGCTGTGGATGCGAAGACACGCGTTGAACAGTGGCTGGAACTAAGTGTTGTAGGTAAACGGGTCCAGAAGGTGATAGAAGCGAAGGCACGCGTTGAGCATAGGCTGTAAATGACGTTTTCTGGAAAACAGGTCCAGACGCCTGGAACAAAGGTGCGGAAATGGTGGCACCACGAGGAACACTGCCAGAGCAAAATATGCAATGTCAGACCGAGGCGTTCCGACAGTGTGAGTGATGGCACCGGGGGAGTATCGTCTTTAAAGCAGAACACTATATATTCAGGGAGTGTCAGGCAAGGCCTCAAAGAAAACTCCGAGGTCCAGCAGTGTGCAGCTATTAACCAGTGGGTGAGTCTTCAGGAAAATCTAGGAAACGTTCATGGCCATGGAGACTAACATAGGAATCCAGAGCACTTACCGGGGAAGAAAAGGACGCCAAAGCAGGAGAGGAGGCAAAAGCTGAGTATCTGCAGGTGGTTGTTGCAGTACTCGAGGAAGAGAGGCTGTTCTGAAAGATGGAACACCAGGTGAAAGAAGAGGAGCAACATCCGGAGAAGCAGCTGGTAAAGCAGGCATTGATGAGGCTATGAGAAGCTGGAGGGCATAGCATCAACGGCAACAACAGGAGGAAAAGAAGCACCCATCACATCGTCTGACGTAGCGGCGAAGGCAGGAAAGTGAAGTCCACAGCTGGGAAAGAAGAAGCATCCTTGGCGCCATCGGAGTTAGGCGAAGACAGGACGGCATTATGGAACGCAGTCGCACGTCAGTTTTAGACAGGCCAGAATAAAGAGGACGAGATAGATGGGCAGGGCCTTTAGCCACTGCGGAAGAAGACGCCATTAGCAATGGCAAAGAAAGTTCGTAGAACGACCAGCTTGGTTGAGATGTAAACCGACGATATTAGGAACAAATGAGCACTCACCGATTTGGGTGATATTTCAAACGAAAGTCGAGTACTTTTTTTTTTTTTGATTGGAGGTTTAACGACCACCGTGAGCAACTATAAGCAGTCGCCGGTCCTTAATTTAGGGTAACTGGTTCCAGGGAAGGGACAGAGTAAGTGCCGTAAGACAAACACAACATCCATGCCTGACGGGATTCGAACCCGGACCCCTTACGGACGAATGATCAGAGGCCAGTGCCTTAGACCACTGCGCCACCGGGACGACAAAGTCGAGTACTTCATCAATATTATACGCTACAATGCAGATGACGGGAATCATTGAAAACCGTAGAATGGGACAAAAACACGGAGCAGAGAAACACACGTACATAGCGCCATAAAGCAAGGAATGTTACGGCGTGGTTTGACTATATTTCCGTATCGTGTGTGGACCTGCCAGCACAGAGCCCTGATCTTAATCAATTAGAGCAGCACCTATGAGATAAATTAGAGCGCTGCATAAGAAGTTTGGAACCAGGGCCTACTACTAAGCAACAGTTAGCGGCAGAATTATGTATTGAATGGAAGCGTGTACTTATCGCTGTGTTCCAAAACATTGTCGAAAGCATGTCTCGAAGGGTCAGTGCATGCATTAAGGCCAAAGGTTGACCGACACCGTACTAATGTTTGTCAATAAATGCTATGTTGTTTTTCTCTTCCAGGTGTTCGGTGACGTTTGGCAATACAGTATATATTTTCGACCCTTAGTGGTAAAACTGTACATTACTTGAAAAAGAAGTTGTAGGCAGGTGCTCTGCGTTCTAAATAATATACATATAAAAAGAAAAATATTGTTTCAATTTAATTTTTAGAAGCAACGTTATTGAATAAAATTTGTTTTGAATGTGATTGAGTCTGCAGTTATGTCCAATAGAGGTAAAATCGCGTATCGAAAAAAGAACACAACACAAGAATAACTTTTTATATCTGATTACTAGGTGCAGATTCACCGATGAGCTATTGCATTATGACCACCTACCTAATAAGCTGTAGGACCGTCTTCACCCTACAAAACAGCGGCAACTTGGTGAGGCATCGATTCGATGAGGTGGCGATGTGTATTCTGAGGTAACTGGTACCAAAATGTCAGTAGCAGTCCCTAAAGTTCCCGTAACTTACAGGGTGGTAGTGATTTTGCGCGAACCCGCTTTTCCAAGTCGAAATGCAAATCCTCGATTGGGTTCATGTCAGGTGAATTTGGGGGCCAGGGCGTTAACAGAAGGTAACCAGCATTAGCCTCAAACCACTCCTTGATGATTCTGGCAGTGTGGCTTGGCGAAATTATCCTATTGGTAATAGCCATCTCCAGCGGGGGACACAGTTATCATGAATGGGTGAACTTGGTCCGCAACGATGTTCAGATACTTGACAGCTGTCAGGTATGGTGCTATTAGGATAATGGGGCCTAAAGTGTTCCAGGAATTCATCTCCCACAGCACAACATAGCAACCGCCTGCCTGTTTCCGCCCAAAGGTGCATCCACGTGCCGTAACCTCTGTTGGTAATCGGTGTATCCGCGCTCGGCCATCTACGTGATACACCAAGAATCTTGATTCGTCAGAACAAGCCACTTTCTTCCAATCATGCACGGTCCAATTTTGATGATATTGGACCCATTTCATGTGTTGTTGGCGATGACATGCATTGAACATAGGGACCCGGGTGGGTCTTCGGCTACGCTCGCTCATGCGCAGAAGAACGCGATGAACTGTGTGCTGTGATACATTGCCCTGATCACCACTGTTGTAGCTGCGGGTGATTTGTCGCACTGTGGACCTTCGGTCGCTGTGAACAATGCACGACAGTCTCCGCTCCCCTCTGGCATCATTGAGCTACTGACGACACATAGCTGGACGACGGTTCGTCGTTTGGCCACCTGTGCACCACTTTTGATACGTACTCACTACAGCGGCACGTGAACAACCCACAATCCGCCCCATTTCCGAGATCGTAGTTCCGAGGCGCCGTGCCATCAGAATTTGTTCTTTATCAAACTCCGATAAATCAGCAGCTTTTCCCATTATGACTCCGAACACTCTACTAACCGAAAGCTGGGTACTCTGGTTGTAGATATACTGCTCGGTGAACTTTTCCTGCGTGGCCGTTCGGTCTCCAGACGCGCTCATTTATCTAGGCAGTGGGTGGTCATAATGTAATGGCTCGTTGGTGTATATGCCACATTATCCGATCACTGTTTCCGGACGGAAGGACATAGTGATCGTATAAGCACATCGTTTTCTTTCAAATGATGCTGCGCTAAAATTTTCAATTCATTGCTACAGACTTCTCTCCGCTGTTCAAAACGCTTAGAACGTATACAAAATAAATATCGTTATAATATTAATGCATCCGTGAACCGCAATCAGCTCAAGTTTTATATTATCGAAGAAAACGCACTTATAAAACTTACGTAAGTATACATTTGCGCATTTCATTAGCTTACATTTTCGTATTTCCATCTCACATAGGTATTACTTTCCGATGCATTCATGTTTTATCCTCAATAAAAATAATATATTTGATGTTAATGTAATGAACTACCTTTAAAATTACCAGTGGAATGTATGTGGGTTTTCACTTGGTCAATAACTTAGCTTAAAAGAGAGGGCTTTTTCTCGCAGCATAATGGGATAAACGCAATAAAAAATGGGATTAGCACTAAAAGGATTATATTGCTCTAGAGATATCGAGATAATCAATATATGTATTTCTTCTCCCTATCGAAAAACATAGAGTGCATTATTGTGAGCTGGAAATATACGAATAATGTTTTCTGTATTGCGTGAGTGGTATCTGGCATTGAAGAAATATTTTGTATCGAGTTTTACGGAGCGCAGATAATGCTGCAAATACAGGAGATGTTCACGCATTTTCATTAAAGATTTTCCAGCAATATATTTAATGTTTAAAATGAAATTATTTCCTTCTTAAATGTTCTATCTGACAAACCATTCTCTAGATATGAACCTACATCTAAATTTCCAAGATGAAACGGCATTTCTTAAAATTCGTGGTGATATTTCATTCCACTTCTCTTCTACTACTTTAAACAGTCCAATAATTGTTTTAGGTCTGCGTTTATGAAGCTCTCTTTTTAGCAGTCTGAAGGCACAGTAGTCCATTGGTGACCTTATTTTTGAAATAGTAGAGTACATACCTTCTTTGAATATTGATTGGTTTGGTGTTCTTTTTCCAGACAAAAGCCATGCATGACGATTTTTTGCTCTGTAATTAATAACATTGCTTATTTTGTATTTGGAAATGCTAATTCCATGATTTTCACAGCGTTTTTGAATTACAGATTACGAATATTTCTCTCCGTAAAGAGCGAAAACATAACTTTCTATCTACAGCTTGTTTCACTCGCCATTTTCTTAGCAAACGTTATTAAAGTGCAGCAGGTATTTCTTTCGAGTTCATCTAACACTCTGCTGCCAGTTTCAATTCTTCGAACTTCTTTTATTTTTTATAATTTTTTATCAAAGAGTTCTAAATATCTGTGAACATCCTCTGTACATCGGGAGCAGAAATATGAAGTTGTTGCCAAATTGGTGTTAAGCAAATTCAGAAATTGTATTCCAGATATTTATTTGCCGCCCCAGTGTGTGTCTAAGAGTTGTGTTGTGACAATTCGTCCGAGATGGGTCCGGGTTCGAATCTTGATGAGGCATGGATGTTGAGTTTGCCTTACGGCACTGGCTCTCTGCTTTCCCTGGCACCAGTGACACCAAATTAAAGACGGGCGACTGCTTACAGGCCGTTGACATGTTCACGGTGGTCGCTAAACCTGCAAGCCATCCCACAAAACATTTCTCACCAGGAACTCTATCCGACGGAAAAATAATTTTGGAATATGGCTTTCAGACGCTGAGATATTGAGGATATGAAAACATATACAAGTGGCCAAGTTTTCTGCGGCGTTTGCTTCTGACAATTCGACCGAGGAGGTGACCGAGTTCCTTGTGAGCCTTGGGTGGTGTACTTGTCTGATGGCACTATCTTTTACCTAGTAACAGTGTCCCCAAATTAGGGACAATCGAGCGCTTACAGCCCTAAGAGTTTCTCATGGTGGTCGTTAAACCCTCTAGAAACATGGCTTTCATTCTTTATGCCCAGTTTTGGAACCACAAAACAAGGTTGCATCCAATAATCCAGTTTTTTCCTTCGGTTGAAGTAAGACACTTTGAAGTGAGTGGAGGTAGAAACACTTCAGTAATATCTTGTCAGATGCGATTGGTGTCTAACATAATTAATTTTAACATTCTTGCAAATTAAATGGCAAAATTTATATGCTTTAAACACATTTTAGAAACCTGTATTGATACATACACTATATTGACAATAGTCACAGGATACCCTTTTAAAAGAAAATGAACGGATCCGCTGCGTTGTTAAGATACGCGGTACATCTGCAGACGGTATAAAAATAAGCCAACAGCTGACCGCGATCATATCGCACTGTGCGATTGAGTGAAAATGTCGCTGAACTGACTTTGAGCAAGGAAAGATTGCTGGGCGTTATATTAGTGGGTTGTCCATAAGAGAAACCGAGAGGCGTTTAACCATACCCAAGTCAACTGTTTTGGATGTATTGAAACAGTGGAAGACACATGGCGTGCCTAAAGCAGCAAAACATACCGGCACACCAAAGAAAATTGTGATAGAGGACGTCGAAGCCTCGGGAGATTCGTTACAGCTAATCGACGGAGTACTACTGCCCAAGACCTCAGTGTACAGGTGAGTAAAAATGCTGAAACCTCGGAATGTACACGTACTATTCGCAGAGAACTTCATTCCATGGGTTACCGTGGTCGTGCAACTGCTCATAAGCCTTTCATCTCCACTCGGAATGCTACTCGTCGTTTAGCATGGTGTAAAGAACATTTATCGCGGACCGTAGATAAATGGAAACGGGTCCTATGGACTGATGAATCCAGATACACGATCCATCAGTCTGATGGCCGTGTGTGGGAATCACGGCAGCCGTGGTACACTATTTACCACAGTCTACTGTTTCTACGGTCAAGTTTGGAGCTGGCAGTGTACCCTCGTGGTGGTGTTTTTCGTGGTATGATCCCGGCCTATTGGTTATCGTGGACAAATCTGTTAACCAGCACGTCTACCTCAGTATTCTGGACAATTATTCCCTACCAACTCTTTGGAAATACTATGGAACTGAGCCTTGTTGGTACCAGCAGGATAACGCACCGAACTATAAAGCAAGGACTGTTACAACGTGCTTTTACGATATTTCCCTATCGTGTGTGGACTGGCCAGCACAGAGCCCTGATCGCAATCCCATAGAGCACCTATCAGATAAATAAGAGCGCCGCATAAGACGTTTGGAACCAAGGCCTATTACTAAGCAACAGTTAGCTGAATGGAAGGGCATACATATCGCTGTGTTCCAAAACCTTGTCGAAAGCATGTCTCGAAGTGTCAGTGCATGCATTAAGGCCAAAGTGGACCGACACCTTACTAATGTATGCCAATAAATGCCATGTTGTGTTTCTCTTCTCGGTGTTCGGTGACTTTTGTCAATATGGTATGTATTACAAAACTGAGCGTTAAAAAAAATAGACGATAAGGAATGCGTGGATCTGGTGAATATCAAGGGCAAAACCTGTTGAACAACAGAAAAGAGTGCTTTTTATCGAATGAAATGTTAAGCTGCTGAGACGAAATGAAGAAGACATGCGGAAAAACTGAGTCGAAAAAGAAGAAAACAGAAATGATGATCAGAGTGCCACTGATACCGATATGTGACTAAATAAGGTAACCCAAGTATCAGCAGACCCATTCAATTAACACACGGATTTGATCTCAAATGTCATTAAGAGTTCACTCTTTAATTTATTAATTGCTTCTTGCGTATAACGTGAATTTACATTAAAAGTTCCACGCTTTGTTTCGTTGATTTTGCTTTCGATTCTTTTATCGACAAACTTTAAATACTAATATGCAAAGAAATCATTAATAAATTTATTACGAAACATATTCGGATATACTAAGAAAAAATATTGCCGTTTGTGGTCTCGTCTTTTCAATTCGCAGTAAGAGGTATTTGAAGTAAAAGTTAAAAGAAATGTAATGCTGTGTTTTTTATTGAAACTATAATTCGCTTACTTTGGTTTCATTTCTGCTGATGCTACCGGGAAGCAACAAAAGAGAACTATTTTGCAAGCTTTCTTTTGAACTGTGTTTTTTAAGTGGATTATATTACACTGTGCTACCAAACGGCATAAAAACTGATTTAATTTATCTGCATCTTATTAAAAATAACAATATTCCAGTAATTTCGGTTCTCTACGAGGGTCTTTTTTACGAAAAAAGCAGGCAAAGAATATGTTCTCAATGCTAAACGAAATTAATTACGAAAATTTAAGCTGCCTGTTTTGTTTCTTTCGTGGTTTCACTACTAACATGAGCAACGTCTGAAAACACAGATTCGTCGGCGACGAAAATCGGAGGCTAGCCTCCTTCCACTACACCGACCGGAATGTATCGCAGCAAATTTGCCGTCTTATTATGTGCTTTCACCCCTGTAGCACGTCACATCATCTCCCTACTAATGCTTTTTTTCTTCTACTGAAGAGAAGAAGGAATTTTCATTAATTCCAGACGATGTTTTGAACAAACATCACACATTTTTCGAGGAACCCAATGGCCAGTAGATCAGTTCTCCACAATCGGACGCCAATGTGAAAACACAAATTTGTCAGTTACGGCGATAGAATCTGTGACTTCTTGCTTCAGAGCTAGTTGTTCTGCAGAACGGAACTACACCGACGGAATGTATCGCTGCAAATGTGTTGTCTTGACATGTGCTTCACCTCTGTAGTGCATCTCAAACATTAAGAGATGTAAGCAGTCACCTATTTTTAATTTGGAGCCACTGATTCCGGGAAAGAGAGATGGCTAGCTCTGCACTTAGAGCCATTGGTTCTGGGGAAGCGATGAAGCCAACGCTGTATTTGAAATCATTGGTTCCGGGAAAAGAAGAGTGCCGGTGCTGTATTTGGAGCCACAGTTTCCATGGAATGGAGAGAGATAGCGCTGTATTTGGGGTTACTGGCGACGGGGAAGGAACAGATCCAGAGCTGTAGTTGGAGCCATTGGTTTCGATGAAGGGAGAGAAAGTCAACGCTGTAGTTGGGGACACTTGCCCCGAGGAAATAAAGGGGCATCGGTGTATATAAAGCCACTGGTTCAGGGGAAGGGAGAAAGCTAGCTCTGAAATTTTTGTTTGTTTGTTTGCGGATTTAACGACCACCAAGAGCAACTCAATGAGCTACAAGCAGTCGCACGTCCCTAATTTAGGGCAACCGTTTCTAAGGTCGCAATCGCCACAAGACGACACAACATCCATGTCCTGCATAGTATTCAAACTCAGACCCACTTGGACAAACGGTTATAAGCCAGCGCATAGGCCACTGCGCCGCCTTTCTGGTAGCGCATTGATCTAAGCGCTGGCCTCTGACTCTTCGACCGCGATGGATCTGGGTTTGAATCCTTATTAGGCAAGCATGTTGTGTTTGTCTTACGGCACTGGGTTCCTCCCTTCTCTCAAACCAGTTGCCCTAAATTAGAGACGGGCTACGGATAATAACCCATAGAGTTGCTCATGTTTGTCGCTAAATCCCCCCTACCCCCCTCAAAAAAAAGCAAACAAAAACAAATAGACCACTGCGCCACCGTGGCGGCCATCTGCGTTTGGAGCCACTGGTTTCAAGGGAGAAAGAGAACCAGCGCTGCAAAATAAATACGGCACCCTTGCCTCATCTGAGACTCGAGCTAGGACCTAACTTGGAGAGCTAGCCAGAAACCTATATAACGTAATGTCTTTTTCGTGAGCAAGATTGGTTTTACATTATGTCTTAACCATGACTAAGGAATGTTGAAATAAATAAGAACACGATGCGATAGTTCCTAACTAAGCTTTTAGGGCCAGACGAAACATAAACAGAAGTCAGACTTATTATAACCTTTTATTGGTGTGGTGCAGCACGACTTTCAGTAGAACTCCACAATACAACACAATATTGCGTCCCACTCAAGATACTTAATCGCAATAACACCAGGATTGAGGTGGCCAGAACATCGCTAATGGCTTTGCCGATTTTTTCCTTTCTGTCTTCGTTACAGATAATTATTTTCCCCACCAATCTGATATATTCCCTGTAACTGCCGAAGGTCAGTACGAACAACTTGACATCCTTAACATGGACTACTTCACTGAGAATGCGATCCTACACGCTATTAAGAAACTGAAAGGTAGTAGAGCTGTTGGTCCTAATATGATTCCCTCGTACATAGTCAAAGAATGAGGTCAGGCGCTTTGTAAGCCTCTGCTTCATATTTATAATTTAACTAGCCTGTTGTACCCGTTGTTGACGGGCTAGTCATAGTATAAAGTAAAAGCTATATCGGCAATTAAATTAAGACTGGTACATCAACTTTGTAGTACAACTTCCCGGAATAGAATATTAGGATAAAAAAATGTATTTGAATTATTTAGGAGTTGTCACGTCCAATGTAAATAATTCAAAAAGTTTGAAAGCAGAAGGCATATGCAATGAAATTGATTGAGAAGAAAAGTACCTTATTCTTGTAGAGCCTCGGGATGAACAATATTAACAGTCCTTCCATTCGGACAAAGATGTAAAAATTTTCCCCATTTCCGACTCTGTAACGGAATTCTAAAAACGAAACGCCTAACATTTATAGTGAACTACTTTTCTCCACGCCTTAACGTTCGGTGTGATCAGGTTGATGTCAACAAAGCGGAAAGACACACTCAGATCGGGTAGAAACGCGTAACATTAAATAACTAAAAATCAAATTCAAATTTAAAAAACATCGCTTCGTAGTGCACCAGAAGATATGTAAAGGTACTTTCATAACAAATTTCGTCGCTCAAGGTCGCCTAATTCCATGTGAAATCCGACCGACAGACGCTTTCTTTACTAGCAACCTGATAACACCCAACGCGAAGGCGCAAAGATAAGTAGTTCACGATAAATTTGAGCCATTTCGTTTTTAGAATATTGTTAAAACAACGTTCTATTTTTTAGCTCACAACGTCGTCACAGTTTGATGACCTTCTGACGTATGACACTTTTGAATTAATAACGCAGATTGAAAAAGAACGTTCTATTTTTTATTTTTTATTTCTTCTCCGCCCTCAAGGTCATAATACAATCGGCAAACAACGCTTACAAAAAAGGGCGTAATAAATGTATTTACGAATGAAAATAGTCGTAACGGAATTCTAAAAAAGAAACGCCTAATATTTATGGTGAACTACTTTTCTGCACGCTTTAACGTTCGTTGTGATCAGGTTGATGTCAACAAAGCGGAAAGACACACTCAGATCGGGAAGAAACGCGTAACATTAAATAACTAAAAATCAAATTCAAATAAAAAAATCGCTTCAAAGCGCACCAGAAGATGTCTACAGGTACCTTCATAACACATTTCGTCGCTCTAGGTCGCCTAATTCTATGTGAAATCCGACCGACAGATACACACACAGTCTGTTTTATATAGAGAGAGATTGTCATTACTGCAATTTTCCCTCCAGACCTGAAAAAAGCGATAATTATTCCTGTTTTCAAGAAAGGCAGCCGAGACTCTATTGAGAATTTTGACCTATCACAATTATTTCTGTCCTGGCGAAAATAGTTGAGTCTCTTATTCTTTCTAAGCTATATGATCACTTCAAACATGTCCTCAGCTGTGCACAGCATGGTTTTGTGAAGAAACGCTCAACGCTTACCAACCTGTTCCACATCACAGAATATATTACGTCATCTATTGACAGAGGATCACAAGTTGATGTTATTTACACTGACTTTGCTAAAGCTTTTGACAAAGTTCATCATGGCATTTTACTCAAGAAATTGACCTGTCTTGGCCTCAGTGATAACTTGATGTCCTTGTTTAAGGCATATTTTTTGAAACGATACCAGTCTGTTATTTATAACAATGTGTCTGATCCCTATGTTGCCACATCTGGAATACCCCAATGCTCTAATTTAGGACCACTCCTGTTTTCAATGTACATTAGTGACCTTCCTTTTTGCATTCATGGCCCACGTCTCTTGTTTGCTGATGATCTCAAGCTTGATCGCAATGTACAGACTCCTGATGACTGTCTTGTTCTTCAAACTGACGTCAATAACCTGCTTCAGTGGTGTACATTAAACCATCTCTATCTCAATATCTCCAAGTGTCATGTCGTTTTCTTTTGCGGAAAAGAAAACCAATTCTTTTACTACAAAGCTGGCGACTATACTCGTACCCGGACAAAGGAAGTCCAGGACTTGGGAGTCACGATTGTTTCGCACTTGGACTTTAAAAGTCATATGAAAAGAATTGTACGTACAGCGTACAGAAAACTTGAATCTATCATGCGACATTCCAAGTATTACTCGAACACTCAGACACTTATTCGCATTTTTGATACTATGGTCAGATCTTCGCTGGAATATGCAGCGATCATTTGGAGTCCTAGCCAAGTAACTCTAGTAAATTAAATTGAGAAAGTTCAGAAAAAGTTTCTTCGACACCTTTTTTATAAATCGACCGGTGTATATCTAGCGGACATCCCGACTGCTGACCTTCTGACATTCTTCAAGGTGACCTCTCTGCAATCGAGAAGGAACGCTCTCCAACTCAAGTTCCTGTACGGCATCATCAATGGAGAGATAGGCGATACTCAAATTGTAAACCAATTAAGTTTCCGTGTCCTATATTTCCCGAGGACAAAATGTGGACTATCTGCAGTGCCATTTTGCAGAACTGATGCTGGAAAAAATTATCCGTTATGTAAAATGTATAGGCTTCACAAATCACTTGAAGAATGCCCGGATATTTTTAATGTAAGTAATAATTTTTTCATAAAGCATGTTTTGCAAGATTGCAAATATCACTTGGTAATTATCACTGTAAATATAAATATAGCAAATTCCTGTAACTAGATTTACCGTCTGTAGGGATGTGCTTACAATAAATAAATAAATAAATATGGCACCACAGTTGTTAATTTCACATTTAACTTAACAATTGAACGTCTACACACACACATCCACCCGAGCAACTGTCGTATTGTCCTTTTTATCTGTAGTTTTTATCACAATCATACGTCATTTTCTCTCTGACCTGAGATGTGTTGCCAATAGTATTCTCGTGAGAGAGAAAATGTCTCGTTAAGTTTGGAAGTATAATGAAGAACAAATTCAAATTACATAGGAAAAGGATATAAAAATAAAAGTTAATTTAGAATATACGTCACACCTACTCCCGTGTACACTTGACCTCCGCGGTGGCTAATCTTGTGTTCTTTAAGATGTTTTCGGTAAACACCCATTTACTTATTAATCTTCTCAATTTCTCGTCTACGTGATTGTTTGTTGTTGTCAAAAGTATAAAGCTAAGCGGCTTCTAATTTCACCAATTTTTTTTTTGCTGGACATACGAAAAAGTAAGCAAAATTATGAAATACTTTATAATAATACACTGACGGATAAAAAATCCCAACACCACGAAAAAATAGTTGTAGAGGAATGAAATGGTGGCAATACATTTGTATAGGTAACATATTTATTCGATTAAGGTTTCAAGATCACAGCTTATTGTAAGCGCGAGAAGAGCTATTTTAAATGTGAAATGCTGGTACATTAATAACCGGTGTAACCACCAGAATGTTGAATGCAAGCACGCAAACGTTCATACATTGTGTCGTACAGGTGCTGAATGTCAGTTTGTGGGATGGAGTTCCATGCCTGTTGCACTTGGTCGGTCAATACAGGGACGGTTAATGCTGGTTGGGGGTGACGCTGGAGTTGTCGTCCAATGATGTCCCATACGTGCTCGATTGGTGAAAGATCTGGTGATCTAGCAGGCCATGGCAACATGTCGACACTCTGTAGAGCATGTTGGGTTACAACAGCGGTATGCGGGAGAGCGTTATCCTGTTGGAAAACACCCCTGGAATGCTGTTCATGAATGGCAGCACACCAGGTTGAATCACCAGACCGACGTACAACTGTGCCGTCAGGGTGCGTGTGATAACCACGAGAGTGCTCCTGCTGTCATAGGAAATTGCTCCCCAGATCATAACTCCAGTTGTAGGTCCAGTGTGTCTCGGCCGCAGACAGGTTGCTTGCAGGCGCACACCTGGCCTCCTTCTAACCAACACACGGCTATCACTGGCACCCAGGCAGAACCGGCTTTCATCAGAAAACACAACAGATCTCAACTCCGTCCTCCAATGAGCTCTAGCTTGACACCACTGACGTCGCAAACGGCAGTGGTTTGGAGTAAGTGGAATGCACGCTACAGGGCGTCTGGCTCGGAGCTGTCCTTCAAGTAACCGATTTGTTACAGTTCGTTTTGTCACTGTGGTGGCAACTGCAGCTCGAATTGCTGCCGCAGACGCGTTACGATGCGCCACGGCCATACGACGTACACGGCGGTCTTCCCTCTCAGTAGTGCCACGTGGCCGGCCGGAACCCGGTCTTCTTGAGGCATAACCTTCCCTTGACCACCGCTGCCAACAGTCATGCACAGTGACTACATTCCTGCCAAGTCGTTCTGCAGTATTGCGGAAAGAAAATCCACCTTCTCGTAGCCCTATTACACGACCTCGTTCAAACTCCGTGAGCTGTTGATAATGGCTTCTTCGTCTTCTTAAAGGCATTCTTGACTAACATCAACACCCTACGTGGAATTTCAACGATCACTAACGCTCACGAACGTTACAGCGCGTATTTACAGCAAACCTGCTTTGCATGCTCCGAGGGGCGCTATTAGCGCCACGCGTATGCGCCGAGCGCGAAATTTCTATAGACGTCATCTTACAGATGTACTCTAACCGCCTAACAACTGTCGTTTATCTAACACTACCCCTTCTTGGTGTTGGGATTTTTTTCCGTCAGTGTATATCTACCATAAAGGTAAAAAAGAAGCTGCCCCGTAGACGAACTGCCAGAGGGGCTGACTTCAACCTCATCGTCTGAGTTGCGCGAATCGCTCAACTCACAAGATTATCCTACGGATATTGTAAACCAATTAGGTTTTCTGTCACTTACTTAGAACAAGTGTCCCTAAATTAGGGAAGGTTTATTCCTTGCAGCCTTAGACGCTTATGAGGATCGTCAAACTCCGAAAGTATAAAATTAAGCCAAATTACGTAACTAGAAGATATATAAACGTTCTGCAGCCCTCCTGCTTTAAAATAACCAAAGCACTGATTCCACAAATACAGAAGGTGAGTCGAAAGTTTTGCAATATTTGCATAAACGCTTGCGCTGAGGCCGATAAGCCACTAGTTTAAACTAGTTCAAGTCGCGCACTGCAGTCAGTCGAAAGGGATATAAAGTAGTAGTCATTGCTGTGAACGGCATTGCACGTCGTCATTCTGTCTGTGGTTGGAAATCTTAGAAGAAGAACAGCCACCACCGGCTAATTAGGGAACTTTTGCTTTACGAGTTTAAACTCGGCCATGACGCTGCTCAAGCAACACGAAACATTTAACGTGCAAAAGGGGAAGGTTCTGTGGACCATACCATTGCAACTTGATGGTTCAAGAGATTTTTCTCAGGTGACAGAAACCTCGACGATCAGCCAAGGTCAGGTAGGCCGCGAACCGTGAATAGGGGGCCGTGCGCCTGGCCGTAGAGGGAAATCCAGCAATCAGTACTCGGAGATTATCAGGCGAGCTGAGCATATGACAGACCACCGTGGTTCGTTACCTTCAGGAACTCAGCAAGGTTTACAGGAGCTGCCGCATTGTCCCTCACGAACGGACGCCAGCTGAAGCAAACCCTATAGTGGAAGTGTGCACGAAACCCCTAGAAAACCCGCGCGATGTACGATTCATGAAGAGAGAGAATTGTTACGTGCGGTGAAATGTGGGTCTATTTCCGTAATCCTAACACACAACGGCAGTGGTTGAGCCCGGGCCAGTTTCCTGAACTTGTTGCCAAACGTTGGCGCTTCGAGCACAATGTGATGCATTGTGTCTTGTTGAATTTCGAGCGAATAATCTATTACGAATTTGTTCCAGATGGTCGGACCATCAATGCCAATTTCTACTCTGAACAGCTGGAGTGGATGTATGCCGTTCTGAAAGAGAAGTACCCGGCAATGGTGAACAGAAAGCCCGCGCTTCTACAGCAGAACAACGCTCGGCCTTACCGCGCGAGCAACTTGTGCAAAACTCCAGAAACTTGAGGACACCTAACTGATGCCACACTCAGCAACATAATCCGGACCTTTCCCGTCGGGTAATTACCTGTCCAGGTCCATGGCTCACTTCATTCGCGGGCAGCATTTGAAGAACCAGGAAGAGGTGGAAGTTGGGGTGACCGAGTTCTTATCCTCGAAGGACAAGAACTGGTACCGCCGCGGAAACGAAGTACTGGCAGACAGATGGCTACAGACGGTTCAACACGATGGCCTATACTTTGAATGCTAGTCATCTTTCGTCGTAAAGGTACGAATGGAGGCATGGCGTGTTCCAAATATTGTAAAACTTTCTACTCACCCTCTGAATGTTTCGAAACCGCAAGAAAGGTGTCATGCTCCAAACTAACTTTGTTTCAGGTTTAGTTTCGGACAAAGAAAGAGATTAAAATCCTTTTGCGGGAAAGAAAGTAGTAACTAACAGGACCTAAAATTCTGATGTCATTTGTCCTTTAATTCTATTGAAGATAGAAAAACGAAATTCAAGGGTCTTGAAAAGTTATTTGTTTACCAGTAAACCATGGCACCTTAGTTCATTTAGGTTGAACCTCTGCAAGTCGTTTTCATCAGCTGAATATATTTAACCGAACTGTAATTAAAAATTCCACATTCACTCATTCTTTCAGATCTATAGTAACATGAAATTCAGTTTATAAAGCTGTAAGATTATCTTCGACATATTTTTTGAAATTTGATATCATGGTCACATCGCTAGTGTTTGGTCTACCAAATGCTGATTTTCAAACAACAAAAAATCCATGCTGTTGCCATTTTAGCCAATGCTCTTAGAGGTAAAATTTTCCAAACAAACAACATGAAGATATTTAGCGTTTTGTCAATTGAAAGCAATTATATCTATAGTAGAACAAACAGGAATCGTTCAAAAGCCAGAGGGAATTGCAAAAAAAAAGAAAAAGAAAAAAAAAAAACATCGTACATTCGAAAGATTTTCTAAAGGCGACAGGTAGGTTTTGGCAAAAAATTTAACAACTTCTTCACACAAATAAAGAAACCAAGATAAACTTTCCCTTGATAAATGAAAAGAAGTGTCATAGGGATATATCATAAAGAAGTGAACAAATCAGTCTTTTCTTCAAAACGTTTCGCACATGCATCACCGATGGTGTTACCCAAATAAGGGTCACTGCTTCAAAATGAGCTGAAATCAACTGCTTCTATGCAGTTAGTCTTATGTCCTTACATGTTTCTAGAAGTTTTAGAAATCAAGGCCGGTTAATGCAAAATGCAACAAATGCGATATCTGGGGATCCCTTTTCAAAACAGTGACTACGTCATTTATTTCTAAGGCTACCTGAGCCGAGTGAGCAAGGGGAATTAGAATGTCGAATTTGCTTGAGAAAATGCGGTTTAAAATACAAACAAACAGAAGCCTGCGCTTTTAGATTCAAGTTTTCCATGATTTGGAAAGCTGCCACTGTGGCGCACTGGTCTAAACGCTGTATTCTCATCATGCGTCTAAGAAGTGTCCGGGTTCAAATTTCGGTGAGGCATGAATGTTGTTTTTATCTTATGACATTCTCTCTTTCTTGGAGCCAGACGCGATAAATTAGTCAAAAATATATAAAGATTACGGGATAACGCAGCATTTTTGTTTCCTATAGCTATAGGCTAATGGTATTCATTTCTGCTAAAGTTATGCGTTTTTAATTATTCAGCATGTTTTGACAACATTTTGATAAGTGCAACCAAAAGCCAGTATTAGAGTTGGGCAACTACATATGCAGCCACCAGCTAATATTAGATTTTTTATTTTTTCTCATTTTTGACATATCGTAGCCATTAGGATTTACAACACATTACAATTTCATTTTTCTGATGGATTCAGTAATAAAAAGTCATGGACACAGTTTTCAGATATCGAGGAAAAGAATGAACATCGTCTTTATACGATGAAATCATAGCGGTCAAGTTACCATGATATGCTAGGTGGAGGAAGAAAGGGTTATTCTAGAAGTAGAACAAGCTTTTAGAAACTAACTTATCAGTGAAAGAAAAAAAGTCGAAGTTAATGAAATTTTATTCCGAAATTTTCCCGTGAGTGCAATATTCACGCCTTTCGAATCCTTTACGACACGAACATTATCTCACAAGTAGAATTCTAGTAAAAGATTCAGTAGCTAAAAAGTGTATGTACTTACGAAAAACCTGTGTGTTATTTAAAATGATTGCTTTCTTCATATCGAATGGAGCCAGTTACGAAAAACAATTTTCAACTGTTTTTTTAGAATCGGTGAGATTACAACAACTACAGATATCTACTTATGACAGTAGCTGAAGAAACTCGTGCTCCAAAAAATCCAAAAATTACACACAAAATATCAGCATACAAACATAATCTTTTAAAAGAACAATTAGAAATAGAGATTTGGAGGACAACGTGATGTAACTTTAGTCGCACGATTGGCAAAAGCGTGATTTATTTAAAGAATAAAATGGGTGCAAAACATTCTTCATGGTGAAGGAAATACTTCCAAGAACGGAGTTTCAAAGAGAATTTTAGAATCGGAGATGATCTTTTAGACAGAAAAATATGCGGTCTCTCCCTGAAAGAGTAGAAGGTGTGCTCAAATATTCTTTTGAATTGCGCGGCGGAAAGAGAAATTTTCAGATACAAATTCTAGAATCAGAGATATCAAGAAAATAGCCAGATACTTCTACACTATTTAAAGTAATGGATTTTTGAAACCTATATTACCGTATACAGATTAAAAAGATTGTTTCCAATAGAACTAGTGGGGATGCCATTGTAAGCATACATACACTGAATTGTACATTATGAAAAATCTATGAGTATATGCAAAATGTTCTACGAAGTCAATATTGTCCGATGTTAAAATAACTTTTCAAATTGGGCTTTCAGAAGCAGAAATATAGAGAAAAATACGTCATACATTTACTCGCGCTAGCTGAATTGCCCATATTTTGGTCAGAAAATAACATTTAATGTTTCTGCAGTAAGCGGCATGTGATCGAAATAGAAAATTTTCAGTGAGATTCTCAGACGCTCAGATACAGCTGTAAATCTATTGTAAAGAGAAAAGCGTTTATGCCCTCTAGTGGCGAAATTATGCTTTAAGAAAAATTATGAATTATATGTAAAATATTCATTACCATAAACGCTATCCGACGCAAAAAGGATTTTTCATATCGGATTGAAGCAGAAATATCGAGATAAATATGATACACCGATGAGGCATTACATTATGACCACACCCAGCCTAGAGAAATGAACGCGCCTGGAGACCGAACGGTGGCGCAGGTGAAGTTCACAGAGTAGTACATATACAACCAGAGGACCGGATTTCGGTTAGTAGAATGTTCGGCGTCAGAATGGGAAAAGCTGCCGATTTATCGGAGTTTGATAAAGGACAAATTGTGATGGCATTGAGTCTTGGAACTACGATCTCGGGAACGCCGTGGCTTGTGGGTTGTTCACGTGCCGCTGTAGTGAGTACGTATCAAAACAAAAGTGGTGCACAGATGGCCAAACGACGAACCGTCGTCCAACCGTGTGTCGTCCACAGCTCATTGATGGAATGGAGTCTTGGAACTACGATCTCGGGAACGCCGTGGATTGTGGGTTGTTCACGTGGCGCTGTAGTGAGTACGTATCAAAACAAAAGTGGTGCACAGATGGCCAAACGACGAACCGTCGTCCAACCGTGTGTCGTCCGCAGCTCATTGATGGCACGAAGTCTTGGAACTACGATCTCGGGAACGCCGTGGCTTGGGGGTTGTTCACGTGCCGCTGTAGTGAGTACGTATCAAAACAAATGTGGTGCACAGATGGCCAAACGACGAACCGTCGTCCAACCGTGTGTCGTCCGCAGCTCATTGATGGCATGGAGTCTTGGAACTACGATCTCGGGAACGCCGTGGCTTGTGGGTTGTTCACGTGCCGCTGTAGTGAGTACGTATCAAAACAAAAGTGGTGCACAGATGGCCAAACGACGAACCGTCGTCCAACCGTGTGTCGTCCGCAGCTCATTGATGGCATGGAGTCTTGGAACTACGATCTCGGGAACGCCGTGGCTTGTGGGTTGTTCACGTGCCGCTGTAGTGAGTACGTATCAAAACAAAAGTGGTGCACAGATGGCCAAACGACGAACCGTCGTCCAACCGTGTGTCGTCCGCAGCTCATTGATGGCATGGAGTCTTGGAACTACGATCTCGGGAACGCCGTGGCTTGTGGGTTGTTCACGTGCCGCTGTAGTGAGTACGTATCAAAACAAAAGTGGTGCACAGATGGCCAAACGACGAACCGTCGTCCAACCGTGTGTCGTCCGCAGCTCATTGATGGCATGGAGTCTTGGAACTACGATCTCGGGAACGCCGTGGCTTGTGGGTTGTTCACGTGCCGCTGTAGTGAGTACGTATCAAAACAAAAGGGGTGCACAGATGGCCAAACGACGAACCGTCGTCCAACCGTGTGTCGTCCGCAGCTCATTGATGGCATGGAGTCTTGGAACTACGATCTCGGGAACGCCGTGGCTTGTGGGTTGTTCACGTGCCGCTGTAGTGAGTACGTATCAAAACAAAAGTGGTGCACAGATGGCCAAACGACGAACCGTCGTCCAACCGTGTGTCGTCCGCAGCTCATTGATGGCATGGAGTCTTGGAACTACGATCTCGGGAACGCCGTGGCTTGTGGGTTGTTCACGTGCCGCTGTAGTGAGTACGTATCAAAACAAAAGTGGTGCACAGATGGCCAAACGACGAACCGTCGTCCAACCGTGTGTCGTCCGCATCTCATTGATGGCATGGAGTCTTGGAACTACGATCTCGGGAACGCCGTGGCTTGTGGGTTGTTCACGTGCCGCTGTAGTGAGTACGTATCAAAACAAAAGTGGTGCACAGATGGCCAAACGACGAACCGTCGTCCAACCGTGTGTCGTCCGCAGCTCATTGATGCCACAGGGGAACGGAAACTGTTGTGCATTGGTCACAGCGACTGCAGGGCCATAGTGCGACAAATCAGCTCAACCCGAGGACCAGCTTTTAGTAGAGTGTTCAGAGTCAGAATGGGAAAAGCTGCCGATTTATCGGAGTTTGATAAAGGACAAATTGTGATGGCATGGAGTCTTGGAACTACGATCTCGGGAACGCCGTGGCTTGTGGGTTGTTCACGTGCTGCTGTAGTGAGTACGTATCAAAACAAAAGTGCTGCACAGATGGCCAAACGACGAACCAACGTCCAACCGTGTGTCGTCCGCAGCTCATTGATGGCATGGTGTCTTGGAACTACGATCTCGGGAACGCCGTGGCTTGTGGGTTGTTCACGTGCCGCTGTAGTGAGTACGTATCAAAACAAAAGTGGTGCACAGATGGCCAAACGACGAAACGTCGTCCAACCGTGTGTCGTCCGCAGCTCATTGATGCCAGAGGGGAACGGGAACTGTTGTGCATTGGTCACAGCGACTGCAGGGCCATAGTGCGACAAATCACCTCAACCCGAGGACCAGCTTTTAGTAGAGTGTTCAGAGTCAGAATGGGAAAAGCTGCCGATTTATCGGAGTTTGATAAAGGACAAATTGTGATGGCATGGAGTCTTGGAACTACGATCTCGGGAACGCCGTGGCTTGTGGGTTGTTCACGTGCCGCTGTAGTGAGTACGTATCAAAACAAAAGTGGTGCACAGATGGCCAAACGACGAACCGTCGTCCAACCGTGTGTCGTCCGCAGCTCATTGATGGCATGGAGTCTTGGAACTACGATCTCGGGAACACCGTGGCTTGTGGGTTGTCCACGTGCCGCTGTATTGAGAACGTGTCAAAAGAAAAGTGGTGCACAGATGGCCAAACGACGAACCGTCGTCCAACCGTGTGTCGTCCGCAGCTCATTGATGGCATGGAGTCTTGGAACTACGATCTCGGGAACGCCGTGGCTTGTGGGTTGTTCACGTGCCGCTGTAGTGAGAACGTGTCAAAACAAAAGTGGTGCACAGATGGCCAAACGACGAACCGTCGTCCAACCGTGTGTCGTCCGCAGCTCATTGATGGCATGGAGTCTTGGAACTACGATCTCGGGAACGCCGTGGCTTGTGGGTTGTTCACGTGCCGCTGTAGTGAGTACGTATCAAAACAAAAGTGGTGCACAGATGGCCAAACGACGAACCGTCGTCCAACCGTGTGTCGTCCGCAGCTCATTGATGCCAGAGGGGAACGGGAACTGTTGTGCATTGGTCACAGCGACTGCAGGGCCATAGTGCGACAAATCACCTCAACCCGAGGACCAGCTTTTAGTAGAGTGTTCAGAGTCAGAATGGGAAAAGCTGCCGATTTATCGGAGTTTGATAAAGGACAAATTGTGATGGCATGGAGTCTTGGAACTACGATCTCGGGAACGCCGTGGCTTGTGGGTTGTTCACGTGCCGCTGTAGTGAGTACGTATCAAAACAAAAGTGGTGCACAGATGGCCAAACGACGAACCGTCGTCCAACCGTGTGTCGTCCGCAGCTCATTGATGCCAGAGGGGAACGGGAACTGTTGAGCATTGGTCACAGCGACTGCAGGGCCATAGTGCGACAAATCACCTCAACCCGAGGACCAGCTTTTAGTAGAGTGTTCAGAGTCAGAATGGGAAAAGCTGCCGATTTATCGGAGTTTGATAAAGGACAAATTGTGATGGCATGGAGTCTTGGAACTACGATCTCGGAAACGCCGTGGCTTGTGGGTTGTTCACGTGCCGCTGTAGTGAGTACGTATCAAAACAAAAGTGGTGCACAGATGGCCAAACGACGAACCGTCGTCCAACCGTGTGTCGTCCGCAGCTCATTGATGGCATGGAGTCTTGGAACTACGATCTCGGGAACGCCGTGGCTTGTGGGTTGTTCACGTGCCGCTGTAGTGAGTACGTATCAAAACAAAAGTGGTGCACAGATGGCCAAACGACGAACCGTCGTCCAACCGTGTGTCGTCCGCAGCTCATTGATGCCAGAGGGGAACGGGAACTGTTGTGCATTGGTCACAGCGACTGCAGGGCCATAGTGCGACAAATCACCTCAACCCGAGGACCAGCTTTTAGTAGAGTGTTCAGAGTCAGAATGGGAAAAGCTGCCGATTTATCGGAGTTTGATAAAGGACAAATTGTGATGGCATGGAGTCTTGGAACTACGATCTCGGGAACGCCGTGGCTTGTGGGTTGTTCACGTGCCGCTGTAGTGAGTACGTATCAAAACAAAAGTGGTGCACAGATGGCCAAACGACGAACCGTCGTCCAACCGTGTGTCGTCCGCAGCTCATTGATGCCACAGGGGAACGGAAACTGTTGTGCATTGGTCACAGCGACTGCAGGGCCATAGTGCGACAAATCAGCTCAACCCGAGGACCAGCTTTTAGTAGAGTGTTCAGAGTCAGAATGGGAAAAGCTGCCGATTTATCGGAGTTTGATAAAGGACAAATTGTGATGGCATGGAGTCTTGGAACTACGATCTCGGGAACGCCGTGGCTTGTGGGTTGTTCACGTGCCGCTGTAGTGAGTACGTATCAAAACAAAAGTGGTGCACAGATGGCCAAACGACGAACCGTCGTCCAACCGTGTGTCGTCCGCAGCTCATTGATGCCAGAGGGGAACGGGAACTGTTGTGCATTGGTCACAGCGACTGCAGGGCCATAGTGCGACAAATCACCTCAACCCGAGGACCAGCTTTTAGTAGAGTGTTCAGAGTCAGAATGGGAAAAGCTGCCGATTTATCGGAGTTTGATAAAGGACAAATTGTGATGGCATGGAGTCTTGGAACTGCGATCTCGGGAACGCCGTGGCTTGTGGGTTGTTCACGTGCCGCTGTAGTGAGTACGTATCAAAACAAAAGTGGTGCACAGATGGCCAAACGACGAACCGTCGTCCAACCGTGTGTCGTCCGCAGCTCATTGATGCCACAGGGGAACGGAAACTGTTGTGCATTGGTCACAGCGACTGCAGGGCCATAGTGCGACAAATCACCTCAACCCGAGGACCAGCTTTTAGTAGAGTGTTCAGAGTCAGAATGGGAAAAGCTGCCGATTTATCGGAGTTTGATAAAGGACAAATTGTGATGGCATGGAGTCTTGGAACTACGATCTCGGGAACGCCGTGGCTTGTGGGTTGTTCACGTGCCGCTGTAGTGAGAACGTATCAAAACAAAAGTGGTGCACAGATGGCCAAACGACGAACCGTCGTCCAACCGTGTGTCGTCCGCAGCTCATTGATGGCATGGAGTCTTGGAACTACGATCTCGGGAACGCCGTGGCTTGTGGGTTGTTCACGTGCCGCTGTAGTGAGTACGTATCAAAACAAAAGTGGTGCACAGATGGCCAAACGACGAACCGTCGTCCAACCGTGTGTCGTCCGCAGCTCATTGATGGCATGGAGTCTTGGAACTACGATCTCGGGAACGCCGTGGCTTGTGGGTTGTTCACGTGCCGCTGTAGTGAGTACGTATCAAAACAAAAGTGGTGCACAGATGGCCAAACGACGAACCGTCGTCCAACCGTGTGTCGTCCGCAGCTCATTGATGCCAGAGGGGAACGGGAAACTGTTGTGCATTGGTCACAGCGACTGCAGGGCCATAGTGCGACAAATCACCTCAACCCGAGGACCAGCTTTTAGTAGAGTGTTCAGAGTCAGAATGGGAAAAGCTGCCGATTTATCGGAGTTTGATAAAGGACAAATTGTGATGGCATGGAGTCTTGGAACTACGATCTCGGGAACGCCGTGGCTTGTGGGTTGTTCACGTGCCGCTGTAGTGAGTACGTATCAAAACAAAAGTGGTGCACAGATGGCCAAACGACGAACCGTCGTCCAACCGTGTGTCGTCCGCAGCTCATTGATGCCAGAGGGGAACGGAAACTGTTGTGCATTGGTCACAGCGACTGCAGGGCCATAGTGCGACAAATCACCTCAACCCGAGGACCAGCTTTTAGTAGAGTGTTCAGAGTCAGAATGGGAAAAGCTGCCGATTTATCGGAGTTTGATAAAGGACAAATTGTGATGGCATGGAGTCTTGGAACTACGATCTCGGGAACGCCGTGGCTTGTGGGTTGTTCACGTGCCGCTGTAGTGAGTACGTATCAAAACAAAAGTGGTGCACAGATGGCCAAACGACGAACCGTCGTCCAACCGTGTGTCGTCCGCAGCTCATTGATGCCAGAGGGGAACGGGAACTGTTGTGCATTGGTCACAGCGACTGCAGGGCCATAGTGCGACAAATCACCTCAACCCGAGGACCAGCTTTTAGTAGAGTGTTCAGAGTCAGAATGGGAAAAGCTGCCGATTTATCGGAGTTTGATAAAGGACAAATTGTGATGGCATGGAGTCTTGGAACTACGATCTCGGGAACGCCGTGGCTTGTGGGTTGTTCACGTGCCGCTGTAGTGAGTACGTATCAAAACAAAAGTGGTGCACAGATGGCCAAACGACGAACCGTCGTCCAACCGTGTGTCGTCCGCAGCTCATTGATGCCACAGGGGAACGGAAACTGTTGTGCATTGGTCACAGCGACTGCAGGGCCATAGTGCGACAAATCAGCTCAACCCGAGGACCAGCTTTTAGTAGAGTGTTCAGAGTCAGAATGGGAAAAGCTGCCGATTTATCGGAGTTTGATAAAGGACAAATTGTGATGGCATGGAGTCTTGGAACTACGATCTCGGGAACGCCGTGGCTTGTGGGTTGTTCACGTGCCGCTGTAGTGAGAACGTATCAAAACAAAAGTGGTGCACAGATGGCCAAACGACGAACCGTCGTCCAACAGTGTGTCGTCCGCAGCTCATTCATGGCATGGAGTCTTGGAACTACAATCTCGGGAACGCCGTGGCTTGTGGGTTGTTCACGTGCCGCTGTAGTGAGTACGTAGCAAAACAAAAGTGGTGCACAGATGGCCAAACGACGAACCGTCGTCCAACCGTGTGTCGTCCGCAGCTCATTGATGGCATGGAGTCTTGGAACTACGATCTCGGAAACGCCGTGGCTTGTGGGTTGTTCACGTGCCGCTGTAGTGAGTACGTATCAAAACAAAAGTGGTGCACAGATGGCCAAACGACGAACCGTCGTCCAACCGTGTGTCGTCCGCAGCTCATTGATGCCAGAGGGGAACGGGAACTGTTGTGCATTGGTCACAGCGACTGCAGGGCCATAGTGCGACAAATCACCTCATCCCGAGGACCAGCTTTTAGTAGAGTGTTCAGAGTCAGAATGGGAAAAGCTGCCGTTTTATCGGAGTTTGATAAAGGACAAATTGTGATGGCATGGAGTCTTGGAACTACGATCTCGGGAACGCCGTGGCTTGTGGGTTGTTCACGTGCCGCTGTAGTGAGTACGTATCAAAACAAAAGTGGTGCACAGATGGCCAAACGACGAACCGTCGTCCAACCGTGTGTCGTCCGCAGCTCATTGATGCCAGAGGGGAACGGGAACTGTTGTGCATTGGTCACAGCGACTGCAGGGCCATAGTGCGACAAATCACCTCAACCCGAGGACCAGCTTTTAGTAGAGTGTTCAGAGTCAGAATGGGAAAAGCTGCCGATTTATCGGAGTTTGATAAAGGACAAATTGTGATGGCATGGAGTCTTGGAACTACGATCTCGGAAACGCCGTGGCTTGTGGGTTGTTCACGTGCCGCTGTAGTGAGTACGTATCAAAACAAAAGTGGTGCACAGATGGCCAAACGACGAACCGTCGTCCAACCGTGTGTCGTCCGCAGCTCATTGATGCCAGAGGGGAACGGGAACTGTTGTGCATTGGTCACAGCGACTGCAGGGCCATAGTGCGACAAATCACCTCAACCCGAGGACCAGCTTTTAGTAGAGTGTTCAGAGTCAGAATGGGAAAAGCTGCCGATTTATCGGAGTTTGATAAAGGACAAATTGTGATGGCATGGAGTCTTGGAACTACGATCTCGGGAACGCCGTGGCTTGTGGGTTGTTCACGTGCCGCTGTAGTGAGTACGTATCAAAACAAAAGTGGTGCACAGATGGCCAAACGACGAACCGTCGTCCAACCGTGTGTCGTCCGCAGCTCATTGATGCCACAGGGGAACGGAAACTGTTGTGCATTGGTCACAGCGACTGCAGGGCCATAGTGCGACAAATCAGCTCAACCCGAGGACCAGCTTTTAGTAGAGTGTTCAGAGACAGAATGGGAAAAGCTGCCGATTTATCGGAGTTTGATAAAGGACAAATTGTGATGGCATGGAGTCTTGGAACTACGATCTCGGAAACGCCGTGGCTTGTGGGTTGTTCACGTGCCGCTGTAGTGAGTACGTATCAAAACAAAAGTGGTGCACAGATGGCCAAACGACGAACCGTCGTCCAACCGTGTGTCGTCCGCAGCTCATTGATGGCATGGAGTCTTGGAACTACGATCTCGGGAACGCCGTGGCTTGTGGGTTGTTCACGTGCCGCTGTAGTGAGTACGTATCAAAACAAAAGTGGTGCACAGATGGCCAAACGACGAACCGTCGTCCAACCGTGTGTCGTCCGCAGCTCATTGATGCCAGAGGGGAACGGGAACTGTTGTGCATTGGTCACAGCGACTGCAGGGCCATAGTGCGACAAATCACCTCAACCCGAGGACCAGCTTTTAGTAGAGTGTTCAGAGTCAGAATGGGAAAAGCTGCCGATTTATCGGAGTTTGATAAAGGACAAATTGTGATGGCATGGAGTCTTGGAACTACGATCTCGGGAACGCCGTGGCTTGTGGGTTGTTCACGTGCCGCTGTAGTGAGTACGTATCAAAACAAAAGTGGTGCACAGATGGCCAAACGACGAACCGTCGTCCAACCGTGTGTCGTCCGCAGCTCATTGATGCCACAGGGGAACGGAAACTGTTGTGCATTGGTCACAGCGACTGCAGGGCCATAGTGCGACAAATCAGCTCAACCCGAGGACCAGCTTTTAGTAGAGTGTTCAGAGTCAGAATGGGAAAAGCTGCCGATTTATCGGAGTTTGATAAAGGACAAATTGTGATGGCATGGAGTCTTGGAACTACGATCTCGGGAACGCCGTGGCTTGTGGGTTGTTCACGTGCCGCTGTAGTGAGTACGTATCAAAACAAAAGTGGTGCACAGATGGCCAAACGACGAACCGTCGTCCAACCGTGTGTCGTCCGCAGCTCATTGATGCCAGAGGGGAACGGGAACTGTTGTGCATTGGTCACAGCGACTGCAGGGCCATAGTGCGACAAATCACCTCAACCCGAGGACCAGCTTTTAGTAGAGTGTTCAGAGTCAGAATGGGAAAAGCTGCCGATTTATCGGAGTTTGATAAAGGACAAATTGTGATGGCATGGAGTCTTGGAACTGCGATCTCGGGAACGCCGTGGCTTGTGGGTTGTTCACGTGCCGCTGTAGTGAGTACGTATCAAAACAAAAGTGGTGCACAGATGGCCAAACGACGAACCGTCGTCCAACCGTGTGTCGTCCGCAGCTCATTGATGCCACAGGGGAACGGAAACTGTTGTGCATTGGTCACAGCGACTGCAGGGCCATAGTGCGACAAATCAGCTCAACCCGAGGACCAGCTTTTAGTAGAGTGTTCAGAGTCAGAATGGGAAAAGCTGCCGATTTATCGGAGTTTGATAAAGGACAAATTGTGATGGCATGGAGTCTTGGAACTACGATCTCGGGAACGCCGTGGCTTGTGGGTTGTTCACGTGCCGCTGTAGTGAGAACGTATCAAAACAAAAGTGGTGCACAGATGGCCAAACGACGAACCGTCGTCCAACAGTGTGTCGTCCGCAGCTCATTCGTGGCATGGAGTCTTGGAACTACAATCTCGGGAACGCCGTGGCTTGTGGGTTGTTCACGTGCCGCTGTAGTGAGTACGTAGCAAAACAAAAGTGGTGCACAGATGGCCAAACGACGAACCGTCGTCCAACCGTGTGTCGTCCGCAGCTCATTGATGGCATGGAGTCTTGGAACTACGATCTCGGAAACGCCGTGGCTTGTGGGTTGTTCACGTGCCGCTGTAGTGAGTACGTATCAAAACAAAAGTGGTGCACAGATGGCCAAACGACGAACCGTCGTCCAACCGTGTGTCGTCCGCAGCTCATTGATGCCAGAGGGGAACGGGAACTGTTGTGCATTGGTCACAGCGACTGCAGGGCCATAGTGCGACAAATCACCTCATCCCGAGGACCAGCTTTTAGTAGAGTGTTCAGAGTCAGAATGGGAAAAGCTGCCGTTTTATCGGAGTTTGATAAAGGACAAATTGTGATGGCATGGAGTCTTGGAACTACGATCTCGGGAACGCCGTGGCTTGTGGGTTGTTCACGTGCCGCTGTAGTGAGTACGTATCAAAACAAAAGTGGTGCACAGATGGCCAAACGACGAACCGTCGTCCAACCGTGTGTCGTCCGCAGCTCATTGATGCCAGAGGGGAACGGGAACTGTTGTGCATTGGTCACAGCGACTGCAGGGCCATAGTGCGACAAATCACCTCAACCCGAGGACCAGCTTTTAGTAGAGTGTTCAGAGTCAGAATGGGAAAAGCTGCCGATTTATCGGAGTTTGATAAAGGACAAATTGTGATGGCATGGAGTCTTGGAACTACGATCTCGGAAACGCCGTGGCTTGTGGGTTGTTCACGTGCCGCTGTAGTGAGTACGTATCAAAACAAAAGTGGTGCACAGATGGCCAAACGACGAACCGTCGTCCAACCGTGTGTCGTCCGCAGCTCATTGATGCCAGAGGGGAACGGGAACTGTTGTGCATTGGTCACAGCGACTGCAGGGCCATAGTGCGACAAATCACCTCAACCCGAGGACCAGCTTTTAGTAGAGTGTTCAGAGTCAGAATGGGAAAAGCTGCCGATTTATCGGAGTTTGATAAAGGACAAATTGTGATGGCATGGAGTCTTGGAACTACGATCTCGGGAACGCCGTGGCTTGTGGGTTGTTCACGTGCCGCTGTAGTGAGTACGTATCAAAACAAAAGTGGTGCACAGATGGCCAAACGACGAACCGTCGTCCAACCGTGTGTCGTCCGCAGCTCATTGATGCCACAGGGGAACGGAAACTGTTGTGCATTGGTCACAGCGACTGCAGGGCCATAGTGCGACAAATCAGCTCAACGCGAGGACCAGCTTTTAGTAGAGTGTTCAGAGACAGAATGGGAAAAGCTGCCGATTTATCGGAGTTTGATAAAGGACAAATTGTGATGGCATGGAGTCTTGGAACTACGATCTCGGAAACGCCGTGGCTTGTGGGTTGTTCACGTGCCGCTGTAGTGAGTACGTATCAAAACAAAAGTGGTGCACAGATGGCCAAACGACGAACCGTCGTCCAACCGAGTGTCGTCCGCAGCTCATTGATGGCATGGAGTCTTGGAACTACGATCTCGGGAACGCCGTGGCTTGTGGGTTGTTCACGTGCCGCTGTAGTGAGTACGTATCAAAACAAAAGTGGTGCACAGATGGCCAAACGACGAACCGTCGTCCAACCGTGTGTCGTCCGCAGCTCATTGATGCCAGAGGGGAACGGGAACTGTTGTGCATTGGTCACAGCGACTGCAGGGCCATAGTGCGACAAATCACCTCAACCCGAGGACCAGCTTTTAGTAGAGTGTTCAGAGTCAGAATGGGAAAAGCTGCCGATTTATCGGAGTTTGATAAAGGACAAATTGTGATGGCATGGAGTCTTGGAACTACGATCTCGGAAACGCCGTGGCTTGTGGGTTGTTCACGTGCCGCTGTAGTGAGTACGTATCAAAACAAAAGTGGTGCACAGATGGCCAAACGACGAACCGTCGTCCAACCGTGTGTCGTCCGCAGCTCATTGATGGCATGGAGTCTTGGAACTACGATCTCGGGAACGCCGTGGCTTGTGGGTTGTTCACGTGCCGCTGTAGTGAGTACGTATCAAAACAAAAGTGGTGCACAGATGGCCAAACGACGAACCGTCGTCCAACCGTGTGTCGTCCGCAGCTCATTGATGCCAGAGGGGAACGGGAACTGTTGTGCATTGGTCACAGCGACTGCAGGGCCATAGTGCGACAAATCACCTCAACCCGAGGACCAGCTTTTAGTAGAGTGTTCAGAGTCAGAATGGGAAAAGCTGCCGATTTATCGGAGTTTGATAAAGGACAAATTGTGATGGCATGGAGTCTTGGAACTACGATCTCGGGAACGCCGTGGCTTGTGGGTTTTTCACGTGCCGCTGTAGTGAGTACGTATCAAAACAAAAGTGGTGCACAGATGGCCAAACGACGAACCGTCGTCCAACCGTGTGTCGTCCGCAGCTCATTGATGCCACAGGGGAACGGAAACTGTTGTGCATTGGTCACAGCGACTGCAGGGCCATAGTGCGACAAATCAGCTCAACCCGAGGACCAGCTTTTAGTAGAGTGTTCAGAGTCAGAATGGGAAAAGCTGCCGATTTATCGGAGTTTGATAAAGGACAAATTGTGATGGCATGGAGTCTTGGAACTACGATCTCGGGAACGCCGTGGCTTGTGGGTTGTTCACGTGCCGCTGTAGTGAGTACGTATCAAAACAAAAGTGGTGCACAGATGGCCAAACGACGAACCGTCGTCCAACCGTGTGTCGTCCGCAGCTCATTGATGCCAGAGGGGAACGGGAACTGTTGTGCATTGGTCACAGCGACTGCAGGGCCATAGTGCGACAAATCACCTCAACCCGAGGACCAGCTTTTAGTAGAGTGTTCAGAGTCAGAATGGGAAAAGCTGCCGATTTATCGGAGTTTGATAAAGGACAAATTGTGATGGCATGGAGTCTTGGAACTGCGATCTCGGGAACGCCGTGGCTTGTGGGTTGTTCACGTGCCGCTGTAGTGAGTACGTATCAAAACAAAAGTGGTGCACAGATGGCCAAACGACGAACCGTCGTCCAACCGTGTGTCGTCCGCAGCTCATTGATGCCACAGGGGAACGGAAACTGTTGTGCATTGGTCACAGCGACTGCAGGGCCATAGTGCGACAAATCAGCTCAACCCGAGGACCAGCTTTTAGTAGAGTGTTCAGAGTCAGAATGGGAAAAGCTGCCGATTTATCGGAGTTTGATAAAGGACAAATTGTGATGGCATGGAGTCTTGGAACTACGATCTCGGGAACGCCGTGGCTTGTGGGTTGTTCACGTGCCGCTGTAGTGAGAACGTATCAAAACAAAAGTGGTGCACAGATGGCCAAACGACGAACCGTCGTCCAACAGTGTGTCGTCCGCAGCTCATTCATGGCATGGAGTCTTGGAACTACAATCTCGGGAACGCCGTGGCTTGTGGGTTGTTCACGTGCCGCTGTAGTGAGTACGTAGCAAAACAAAAGTGGTGCACAGATGGCCAAACGACGAACCGTCGTCCAACCGTGTGTCGTCCGCAGCTCATTGATGGCATGGAGTCTTGGAACTACGATCTCGGAAACGCCGTGGCTTGTGGGTTGTTCACGTGCCGCTGTAGTGAGTACGTATCAAAACAAAAGTGGTGCACAGATGGCCAAACGACGAACCGTCGTCCAACCGTGTGTCGTCCGCAGCTCATTGATGCCAGAGGGGAACGGGAACTGTTGTGCATTGGTCACAGCGACTGCAGGGCCATAGTGCGACAAATCACCTCATCCCGAGGACCAGCTTTTAGTAGAGTGTTCAGAGTCAGAATGGGAAAAGCTGCCGTTTTATCGGAGTTTGATAAAGGACAAATTGTGATGGCATGGAGTCTTGGAACTACGATCTCGGGAACGCCGTGGCTTGTGGGTTGTTCACGTGCCGCTGTAGTGAGTACGTATCAAAACAAAAGTGGTGCACAGATGGCCAAACGACGAACCGTCGTCCAACCGTGTGTCGTCCGCAGCTCATTGATGCCAGAGGGGAACGGGAACTGTTGTGCATTGGTCACAGCGACTGCAGGGCCATAGTGCGACAAATCACCTCAACCCGAGGACCAGCTTTTAGTAGAGTGTTCAGAGTCAGAATGGGAAAAGCTGCCGATTTATCGGAGTTTGATAAAGGACAAATTGTGATGGCATGGAGTCTTGGAACTACGATCTCGGAAACGCCGTGGCTTGTGGGTTGTTCACGTGCCGCTGTAGTGAGTACGTATCAAAACAAAAGTGGTGCACAGATGGCCAAACGACGAACCGTCGTCCAACCGTGTGTCGTCCGCAGCTCATTGATGCCAGAGGGGAACGGGAACTGTTGTGCATTGGTCACAGCGACTGCAGGGCCATAGTGCGACAAATCACCTCAACCCGAGGACCAGCTTTTAGTAGAGTGTTCAGAGTCAGAATGGGAAAAGCTGCCGATTTATCGGAGTTTGATAAAGGACAAATTGTGATGGCATGGAGTCTTGGAACTACGATCTCGGGAACGCCGTGGCTTGTGGGTTGTTCACGTGCCGCTGTAGTGAGTACGTATCAAAACAAAAGTGGTGCACAGATGGCCAAACGACGAACCGTCGTCCAACCGTGTGTCGTCCGCAGCTCATTGATGCCACAGGGGAACGGAAACTGTTGTGCATTGGTCACAGCGACTGCAGGGCCATAGTGCGACAAATCAGCTCAACCCGAGGACCAGCTTTTAGTAGAGTGTTCAGAGACAGAATGGGAAAAGCTGCCGATTTATCGGAGTTTGATAAAGGACAAATTGTGATGGCATGGAGTCTTGGAACTACGATCTCGGAAACGCCGTGGCTTGTGGGTTGTTCACGTGCCGCTGTAGTGAGTACGTATCAAAACAAAAGTGGTGCACAGATGGCCAAACGACGAACCGTCGTCCAACCGTGTGTCGTCCGCAGCTCATTGATGCCAGAGGGGAACGGGAACTGTTGTGCATTGGTCACAGCGACTGCAGGGCCATAGTGCGACAAATCACCTCAACCCGAGGACCAGCTTTTAGTAGAGTGTTCAGAGTCAGAATGGGAAAAGCAGCCGATTTATCGGAGTTTGATAAAGGACAAATTGTGATGGCATGGAGTCTTGGAACTACGATCTCGGGAACGCCGTGGCTTGTGGGTTGTTCACGTGCCGCTGTAGTGAGTACGTATCAAAACAAAAGTGGTGCACAGATGGCCAAACGACGAACCGTCGTCCAACCGTGTGTCGTCCGCAGCTCATTGATGCCACAGGGGAACGGAAACTGTTGTGCATTGGTCACAGCGACTGCAGGGCCATAGTGCGACAAATCAGCTCAACCCGAGGACCAGCTTTTAGTAGAGTGTTCAGAGTCAGAATGGGAAAAGCTGCCGATTTATCGGAGTTTGATAAAGGACAAATTGTGATGGCATGGAGTCTTGGAACTACGATCTCGGGAACGCCGTGGCTTGTGGGTTGTTCACGTGCCGCTGTAGTGAGTACGTATCAAAACAAAAGTGGTGCACAGATGGCCAAACGACGAACCGTCGTCCAACCGTGTGTCGTCCGCAGCTCATTGATGCCAGAGGGGAACGGGAACTGTTGTGCATTGGTCACAGCGACTGCAGGGCCATAGTGCGACAAATCACCTCAACCCGAGGACCAGCTTTTAGTAGAGTGTTCAGAGTCAGAATGGGAAAAGCTGCCGATTTATCGGAGTTTGATAAAGGACAAATTGTGATGGCATGGAGTCTTGGAACTGCGATCTCGGGAACGCCGTGGCTTGTGGGTTGTTCACGTGCCGCTGTAGTGAGTACGTATCAAAACAAAAGTGGTGCACAGATGGCCAAACGACGAACCGTCGTCCAACCGTGTGTCGTCCGCAGCTCATTGATGCCACAGGGGAACGGAAACTGTTGTGCATTGGTCACAGCGACTGCAGGGCCATAGTGCGACAAATCAGCTCAACCCGAGGACCAGCTTTTAGTAGAGTGTTCAGAGTCAGAATGGGAAAAGCTGCCGATTTATCGGAGTTTGATAAAGGACAAATTGTGATGGCATGGAGTCTTGGAACTACGATCTCGGGAACGCCGTGGCTTGTGGGTTGTTCACGTGCCGCTGTAGTGAGAACGTATCAAAACAAAAGTGGTGCACAAATGGCCAAACGACGAACCGTCGTCCAACAGTGTGTCGTCCGCAGCTCATTCATGGCATGGAGTCTTGGAACTACAATCTCGGGAACGCCGTGGCTTGTGGGTTGTTCACGTGCCGCTGTAGTGAGTACGTAGCAAAACAAAAGTGGTGCACAGATGGCCAAACGACGAACCGTCGTCCAACCGTGTGTCGTCCGCAGCTCATTGATGGCATGGAGTCTTGGAACTACGATCTCGGAAACGCCGTGGCTTGTGGGTTGTTCACGTGCCGCTGTAGTGAGTACGTATCAAAACAAAAGTGGTGCACAGATGGCCAAACGACGAACCGTCGTCCAACCGTGTGTCGTCCGCAGCTCATTGATGCCAGAGGGGAACGGGAACTGTTGTGCATTGGTCACAGCGACTGCAGGGCCATAGTGCGACAAATCACCTCATCCCGAGGACCAGCTTTTAGTAGAGTGTTCAGAGTCAGAATGGGAAAAGCTGCCGTTTTATCGGAGTTTGATAAAGGACAAATTGTGATGGCATGGAGTCTTGGAACTACGATCTCGGGAACGCCGTGGCTTGTGGGTTGTTCACGTGCCGCTGTAGTGAGTACGTATCAAAACAAAAGTGGTGCACAGATGGCCAAACGACGAACCGTCGTCCAACCGTGTGTCGTCCGCAGCTCATTGATGCCAGAGGGGAACGGGAACTGTTGTGCATTGGTCACAGCGACTGCAGGGCCATAGTGCGACAAATCACCTCAACCCGAGGACCAGCTTTTAGTAGAGTGTTCATAGTCAGAATGGGAAAAGCTGCCGATTTATCGGAGTTTGATAAAGGACAAATTGTGATGGCATGGAGTCTTGGAACTACGATCTCGGAAACGCCGTGGCTTGTGGGTTGTTCACGTGCCGCTGTAGTGAGTACGTATCAAAACAAAAGTGGTGCACAGATGGCCAAACGACGAACCGTCGTCCAACCGTGTGTCGTCCGCAGCTCATTGATGCCAGAGGGGAACGGGAACTGTTGTGCATTGGTCACAGCGACTGCAGGGCCATAGTGCGACAAATCACCTCAACCCGAGGACCAGCTTTTAGTAGAGTGTTCAGAGTCAGAATGGGAAAAGCTGCCGATTTATCGGAGTTTGATAAAGGACAAATTGTGATGGCATGGAGTCTTGGAACTACGATCTCGGGAACGCCGTGGCTTGTGGGTTGTTCACGTGCCGCTGTAGTGAGTACGTATCAAAACAAAAGTGGTGCACAGATGGCCAAACGACGAACCGTCGTCCAACCGTGTGTCGTCCGCAGCTCATTGATGCCAGAGGGGAACGGGAACTGTTGTGCATTGGTCACAGCGACTGCAGGGCCATAGTGCGACAAATCACCTCAACCCGAGGACCAGCTTTTAGTAGAGTGTTCAGAGTCAGAATGGGAAAAGCTGCCGATTTATCGGAGTTTGATAAAGGACAAATTGTGATGGCATGGAGTCTTGGAACTGCGATCTCGGGAACGCCGTGGCTTGTGGGTTGTTCACGTGCCGCTGTAGTGAGTACGTATCAAAACAAAAGTGGTGCACAGATGGCCAAACGACGAACCGTCGTCCAACCGTGTGTCGTCCGCAGCTCATTGATGCCTCAGGGGAACGGAAACTGTTGTGCATTGGTCACAGCGACTGCAGGGCCATAGTGCGACAAATCAGCTCAACCCGAGGACCAGCTTTTAGTAGAGTGTTCAGAGTCAGAATGGGAAAAGCTGCCGATTTATCGGAGTTTGATAAAGGACAAATTGTGATGGCATGGAGTCTTGGAACTACGATCTCGGGAACGCCGTGGCTTGTGGGTTGTTCACGTGCCGCTGTAGTGAGAACGTATCAAAACAAAAGTGGTGCACAGATGGCCAAACGACGAACCGTCGTCCAACAGTGTGTCGTCCGCAGCTCATTCATGGCATGGAGTCTTGGAACTACAATCTCGGGAACGCCGTGGCTTGTGGGTTGTTCACGTGCCGCTGTAGTGAGTACGTAGCAAAACAAAAGTGGTGCACAGATGGCCAAACGACGAACCGTCGTCCAACCGTGTGTCGTCCGCAGCTCATTGATGGCATGGAGTCTTGGAACTACGATCTCGGAAACGCCGTGGCTTGTGGGTTGTTCACGTGCCGCTGTAGTGAGTACGTATCAAAACAAAAGTGGTGCACAGATGGCCAAACGACGAACCGTCGTCCAACAGTGTGTCGTCCGCAGCTCATTCATGGCATGGAGTCTTGGAACTACAATCTCGGGAACGCCGTGGCTTGTGGGTTGTTCACGTGCCGCTGTAGTGAGTACGTAGCAAAACAAAAGTGGTGCACAGATGGCCAAACGACGAACCGTCGTCCAACCGTGTGTCGTCCGCAGCTCGTTCATGGCATGGAGTCTTGGAACTACGATCTCGGAAACGCCGTGGCTTGTGGGTTGTTCACGTGCCGCTGTAGTGAGTACGTATCAAAACAAAAGTGGTGCACAGATGGCCAAACGACGAACCGTCGTCCAACCGTGTGTCGTCCGCAGCTCATTCATGGCATGGAGTCTTGGAACTACGATCTCGGGAACGCCGTGGCTTGTGGGTTGTTCACGTGCCGCTGTAGTGAGTACGTATCAAAACAAAAGTGGTGCACAGATGGCCAAACGACGAACCGTCGTCAAACCGTGTGTCGTCCGCAGTTCATTGATATCATGGAGTCTTGGAACTACGATCTCGGAAACGCCGTGGCTTGTGGGTTGTTCACGTGCCGCTGTAGTGAGTACGTATCAAAACAAAAGTGGTGCACAGATGGCCAAACGACGAACCGTCGTCCAACCGTGTGTCGTCCGCAGCTCATTGATGGCATGGAGTCTTGGAACTACGATCTCGGAAACGCCGTGGCTTGTGGGTTGTTCACGTGCAGCTGTAGTGAGTACGTATCAAAACAAAAGTGGTGCACAGATGGCCAAAGGACGAACCGTCGTCCAACCGTGTGTCGTCCGCAGCTCATTGATGGCATGGAGTCTTGGAACTACGATCTCGGGAACGCCGTGGCTTGTGGGTTGTTCACGTGCCGCTGTAGTGAGTGCGTATAAAAACAAAAGTGGTGCACAGATGGCCAAACGACGAACCGTCGTCCAACCGTGTGTCGTCCGCAGCTCATTGATGCCAGAGGGGAACGGAAACTGTTGTGCATTGGTCACAGAGAAGGCAGGGCCATAGTGCGACAAATCACCTCAACCCGAGGACCAGCTTTTAGTAGAGTGTTCAGAGTCAGAATGGGAAAAGCTGCCGATTTATCGGAGTTTGTTAAAGGACAAATTGTGATGGCATGGAGTCTTGGAACTACGATCTCGGGAACGCCGTGGCTTGTGGGTTGTTCACGTGCCGCTGTAGTGAGTACGTATCAAAACAAAAGTGGTGCACAGATGGCCAAACGACGAACCGTCGTCCAACCGTGTGTCGTCCGCAGCTCATTGATGCCAGAGGGGAACGGAAACTGTTGTGCATTGGTCACAGAGATGGCAGGGCCATAGTGCGACAAATCACCTCAACCCGAGGACCAGCTTTTAGTAGAGTGTTCAGTGTCAGAATGGGAAAAGCTGCCGATTTATCGGAGTTTGATAAAGGACAAATTGTGATGGCATGGAGTCTTGGAACTACGATCTCGGGAACGCCGTGGCTTGTGGGTTGTTCACGTGCCGCTGTAGTGAGAACGTGTCAAAAGAAAAGTGGTGCACAGATGGCCAAACGACGAACCGTCGTCCAACCGTGTGTCGTCCGCAGCTCATTGATGGCATGGAGTCTTGGAACTACGATCTCGGGAACGCCGTGGCTTGTGGGTTGTTCACGTGCCGCTGTAGTGAGAACGTGTCAAAACAAAAGTGGTGCACAGATGGCCAAACGACGAACCGTCGTCCAACCGTGTGTCGTCCGCAGCTCATTGATGGCATGGAGTCTTGGAACTACGATCTCGGAAACGCCGTGGCTTGTGGGTTGTTCACGTGCCGCTGTAGTGAGTACGTATCAAAACAAAAGTGGTGCACAGATGGCCGAACGACGAACCGTCGTCCAACCGTGTGTCGTCCGCAGCTCATTGATGGCATGGAGTCTTGGAACTACGATCTCGGGAACGCCGTGGCTTGTGGGTTGTTCACGTGCCGCTGTAGTGAGAACGTGTCAAAACAAAAGTGGTGCACAGATGGCCAAACGACGAACCGTCGTCCAACCGTGTGTCGTCCGCAGCTCATTGATGGCATGGAGTCTTGGAACTACGATCTCGGAAACGCCGTGGCTTGTGGGTTGTTCACGTGCCGCTGTAGTGAGTACGTATCAAAACAAAAGTGGTGCACAGATGGCCAAACGACGAACCAACGTCCAACCGTGTGTCGTCCGCAGCTCATTGATGGCATGGAGTCTTGGAACTACGATCTCGGGAACGCCGTGGCTTGTGGGTTGTTCACGTGCCGCTGTAGTGAGTACGTATCAAAACAAAAGTGGTGCACAGATGGCCAAACGACGAACCGTCGTCCAACCGTGTGTCGTCCGCAGCTCATTCATGGCATGGAGTCTTGGAACTACGATCTCGGAAACGCCGTGGCTTGTCGGTTGTTCACGTGCCGCTGTAGTGAGTACGTATAAAAAAAGTGGTGCACAGATGGCCAAACGACGAACCGTCGTCCAACCGTGTGTCGTCCGCAGCTCATTGATGGCATGGAGTCTTGGAACTACGATCTCGGGAACGCCGTGGCTTGTGGGTTGTTCACGTGCCGCTGTAGTGAGTACGTATCAAAACAAAAGTGGTGCACAGATGGCCAAACGACGAACCGTCGTCCAACCGTGTGTCGTCCGCAGCTCATTGATGCCAGAGGGGAACGGGAACTGTTGTGCATTGGTCACAGCGACTGCAAGGCCATAGTGCGACAAATCACCTCAACCCGAGGTCCAGCTTTTAGTAGAGTGTTCAGAGTCAGAATGGGAAAAGCTGCCGATTTATCGGAGTTTGATAAAGGACAAATTGTGATGGCATGGAGTCTTGGAACTGCGATCTCGGGAACGCCGTGGCTTGTGGGTTGTTCACGTGCCGCTGTAGTGAGTACGTATCAAAACAAAAGTGGTGCACAGATGGCCAAACGACGAACCGTCGTCCAACCGTGTGTCGTCCGCAGCTCATTGATGGCATGAAGTCTTGGAACTACGATCTCGGGAACGCCGTGGCTTGTGGGTTGTTCACGTGCCGCTGTAGTGAGTACGTATCAAAACAAAAGTGGAGCACAGATGGCCAAACGACGAACCGTCGTCCAACCGTGTGTCGTCCGCAGCTCATTGATGGCATGGAGTCTTGGAACTACGATCTCGGGAACGCCGTGGCTTGTGGGTTGTTCACGTGCCGTTGTAGTGAGTACGTATCAAAACAAAAGTGGTGCACTGATGGCCAAACGACGAACCGTCGTCCAACCGTGTGTCGTCCGCAGCTCATTGACGCCAGAGGGGAACGGGAACTGTTGTGCATTGGTCACAGCGACTGCAGGGCCATAGTGCGACAAATCAGCTCAACCCGAGGACCAGCTTTTAGTAGAATGTTCAGAGTCAGAATGGGAAAAGCTGCCGATTTATCGGAGTTTGATAAAGGACAAATGGTGATGGCATGGAGTCTTGGAACTGCGATCTCGGGAACGCCGTGGCTTGTGGGTTGTTCACGTGCCGCTGTAGTGAGTACGTATCAAAACAAAAGTGGTGCACAGATGGCCAAACGACGAACCGTCGTCCAACCGTGTGTCGTCCGCAGCTCATTGATGCCACAGGGGAACGGAAACTGTTGTGCATTGGTCACAGCGACTGCAGGGCCATAGTGCGACAAATCAGCTCAACCCGAGGACCAGCTTTTAGTAGAGTGTTCAGAGTCAGAATGGGAAAAGCTGCCGATTTATCGGAGTTTGATAAAGGACAAATTGTGATGGCATGGAGTCTTGGAACTACGATCTCGGGAACGCCGTGGCTTGTGGGTTGTTCACGTGCCGCTGTAGTGAGTACGTATCAAAACAAAAGTGGTGCACAGATGGCCAAACGACGAACCGTCGTCCAACCGTGTGTCGTCCGCAGCTCATTGATGCCAGAGGGGAACGGGAACTGTTGTGCATTGGTCACAGCGACTGCAGGGCCATAGTGCGACAAATCACCTCAACCCGAGGACCAGCTTTTAGTAGAGTGTTCAGAGTCAGAATGGGAAAAGCTGCCGATTTATCGGAGTTTGATAAAGGACAAATTGTGATGGCATGGAGTCTTGGAACTGCGATCTCGGGAACGCCGTGGCTTGTGGGTTGTTCACGTGCCGCTGTAGTGAGTACGTATCAAAACAAAAGTGGTGCACAGATGGCCAAACGACGAACCGTCGTCCAACCGTGTGTCGTCCGCAGCTCATTGATGCCACAGGGGAACGGAAACTGTTGTGCATTGGTCACAGCGACTGCAGGGCCATAGTGCGACAAATCAGCTCAACCCGAGGACCAGCTTTTAGTAGAGTGTTCAGAGTCAGAATGGGAAAAGCTGCCGATTTATCGGAGTTTGATAAAGGACAAATTGTGATGGCATGGAGTCTTGGAACTACGATCTCGGGAACGCCGTGGCTTGTGGGTTGTTCACGTGCCGCTGTAGTGAGTACGTATCAAAACAAAAGTGGTGCACAGATGGCCAAACGACGAACCGTCGTTTAACCGTGTGTCGTCCGCAGCTCATTGATGCCAGAGGGGAACGGGAACTGTTGTGCATTGGTCACAGCGACTGCAGGGCCATAGTGCGACAAATCACCTCAACCCGAGGACCAGCTTTTAGTAGAGTGTTCAGAGTCAGAATGGGAAAAGCTGCCGATTTATCGGAGTTTGATAAAGGACAAATTGTGATGGCATGGAGTCTTGGAACTGCGATCTCGGGAACGCCGTGGCTTGTGGGTTGTTCACGTGCCGCTGTAGTGAGTACGTATCAAAACAAAAGTGGTGCACAGATGGCCAAACGACGAACCGTCGTCCAACCGTGTGTCGTCCGCAGCTCATTGATGCCACAGGGGAACGGAAACTGTTGTGCATTGGTCACAGCGACTGCAGGGCCATAGTGCGACAAATCAGCTCAACCCGAGGACCAGCTTTTAGTAGAGTGTTCAGAGTCAGAATGGGAAAAGCTGCCGATTTATCGGAGTTTGATAAAGGACAAATTGTGATGGCATGGAGTCTTGGAACTACGATCTCGGGAACGCCGTGGCTTGTGGGTTGTTCACGTGCCGCTGTAGTGAGTACGTATCAAAACAAAAGTGGTGCACAGATGGCCAAACGACGAACCGTCGTCCAACCGTGTGTCGTCCGCAGTTCATTGATATCATGGAGTCTTGGAACTACGATCTCGGAAACGCCGTGGCTTGTGGGTTGTTCACGTGCCGCTGTAGTGAGTACGTATCAAAACAAAAGTGGTGCACAGATGGCCAAACGACGAACCGTCGTCCAACCGTGTGTCGTCCGCAGCTCATTGATGGCATGGAGTCTTGGAACTACGATCTCGGAAACGCCGTGGCTTGTGGGTTGTTCACGTGCCGCTGTAGTGAGTACGTATCAAAACAAAAGTGGTGCACAGATGGCCAAAGGACGAACCGTCGTCCAACCGTGTGTCGTCCGCAGCTCATTGATGGCATGGAGTCTTGGAACTACGATCTCGGGAACGCCGTGGCTTGTGGGTTGTTCACGTGCCGCTGTAGTGAGTGCGTATAAAAACAAAAGTGGTGCACAGATGGCCAAACGACGAACCGTCGTCCAACCGTGTGTCGTCCGCAGCTCATTGATGCCAGAGGGGAACGGAAACTGTTGTGCATTGGTCACAGAGACTGCAGGGCCATAGTGCGACAAATCACCTGAACCCGAGGACCAGCTTTTAGTAGAGTGTTCAGAGTCAGAATGGGAAAAGCTGCCGATTTATCGGAGTTTGTTAAAGGACAAATTGTGATGGCATGGAGTCTTGGAACTACGATCTCGGGAACGCCGTGGCTTGTGGGTTGTTCACGTGCCGCTGTAGTGAGTACGTATCAAAACAAAAGTGGTGCACAGATGGCCAAACGACGAACCGTCGTCCAACCGTGTGTAGTCCGCAGCTCATTGATGGCATGGAGTCTTGGAACTACGATCTCGGGAACACCGTGGCTTGTGGGTTGTCCACGTGCCGCTGTAGTGAGTACGTATCAAAACAAAAGTGGTGCACAGATGGCCAAACGACGAACCGTCGTCCAACCGTGTGTCGTCCGCAGCTCATTGATGGCATGGAGTCTTGGAACTACGATCTCGGAAACGCCGTGGCTTGTGGGTTGTTCACGTGCCGCTGTAGTGAGTACGTATCAAAACAAAAGTGGTGCACAGATGGCCAAACGACGAACCGTCGTCCAACCGTGTGTCGTCCGCAGCTCATTGATGCCAGAGCGGAACGGAAACTGTTGTGCATTGGTCACAGCGACTGCAGGGCCATAGTGCGACAAATCACCTCAACCCGAGGACCAGCTTTTAGTAGAGTGTTCAGAGTCAGAATGGGAAAAGCTGCCGATTTATCGGAGTTTGATAAAGGACAAATTGTGTTGGCATGGAGTCTTGGAACTACGATCTCGGGAACGCCGTGGCTTGTGGGTTGTTCACGTGCCGCTGTAGTGAGAACGTGTCAAAACAAAAGTGGTGCACAGATGGCCAAACGACGAACCGTCGTCCAACCGTGTGTCGTCCGCAGCTCATTGATGGCATGGAGTCTTGGAACTACGATCTCGGAAACGCCGTGGCTTGTGGGTTGTTCACGTGCCGCTGTAGTGAGTACGTATCAAAACAAAAGTGGTGCACAGATGGCCAAACGACGAACCGTCGTCCAACCGTGTGTCGTCCGCAGCTCATTCATGGCATGGAGTCTTGGAACTACGATCTCGGGAACGCCGTGGCTTGTGGGTTGTTCACGTGCCGCTGTAGTGAGTACGTAGCAAAACAAAAGTGGTGCACAGATGGCCAAACGACGAACCGTCGTCCAACCGTGTGTCGTCCGCAGCTCATTGATGGCATGGAGTCTTGGAACTACGATCTCGGAAACGCCGTGGCTTGTGGGTTGTTCACGTGCCGCTGTAGTGAGTACGTATCAAAACAAAAGTGGTGCACATATGGCCAAACGACGAACCGTCGTCCAACCGTGTGTCATCCGCAGCTCATTGATGGCATGGAGTCTTGGAACTACGATCTCGGGAACGCCGTGGCTTGTGGGTTGTTCACGTGCCGCTGTAGTGAGTACGTATCAAAACAAAAGTGGTGCACAGATGGCCAAAGGACGAACCGTCGTTCAACCGTGTGTCGTCCGCAGCTCATTGATGGCATGGAGTCTTGGAACTACGATCTCGGGAACGCCGTGGCTTGTGGGTTGTTCACGTGCCGCTGTAGGGAGTGCGTATCAAAACAAAAGTGGTGCACAGATGGCCAAACGACGAACCGTCGTCCAACCGTGTGTCGTCCGCAGCTCATTGATGCCAGAGGGGAACGGAAACTGTTGTGCACTGGTCACAGCGACTGCAGGGCCATAGTGCGACAAATCACCTCAACCCGAGGACCAGCTTTTAGTAGAGTGTTCAGAGTCAGAATGGGAAAAGCTGCCGATTTATCGGAGTTTGATAAAGGACAAATTGTGATGGCATGGAGTCTTGGAACTACGATCTCGGGAACGCCGTGGCTTGTGGGTTGTTCACGTGCCGCTGTAGTGAGTACGTATCAAAACAAAAGTGGTGCACAGATGGCCAAACGACTAACCGTCGTTAAACCGTGTGTCGTCCGCAGCTCATTGATGCCACAGGGGAACGGAAACTGTTGTGCATTGGTCACAGCGACTGCAGGGCCATAGTGCGACAAATCAGCTCAACCCGATGACCAGCTTTTAGTAGAGTGTTCAGAGTCAGAATGGGAAAAGCTGCCGATTTATCGGAGTTTGATAAAGGACAAATTGTGATGGCATGGAGTCTTGGAACTACGATCTCGGGAACGCCGTGGCTTGTGGGTTGTTCACGTGCCGCTGTAGTGAGAACGTGTCAAAAGAAAAGTGGTGCACAGATGGCTAAACGACGAACCGTCGTCCAACCGTGTGTCGTCCGCAGCTCATTGATGGCATGGAGTCTTGGAACTACGATCTCGGAAACGCCGTGGCTTGTGGGTTGTTCACGTGCCGCTGTAGTGAGTACGTATCAAAACAAAAGTGGTGCACAGATCACCAAACGACGAACCGTCGTCCAACCGTGTGTCGTCCGCAGCTCATTCATGGCATGGAGTCTTGGAACTACGATCTCGGGAACGCCGTGGCTTGTGGGTTGTTCACGTGCCGCTGTAGTGAGAACGTGCCAAAACAAAAGTGCTGCACAGATAGCCAAACGACGAACCGTCGTCCAACCGTGTGTCGTCCGCAGCTCATTGATGGCATGGAGTCTTGGAACTACGATCTCGGAAACGCCGTGGCTTGTGGGTTGTTCACGTGCTGCTGTAGTGAGTACGTATCAAAACAAAAGTGGTGCACAGATGGCCAAACGACGAACCGTCGTCCAACCGTGTTTCGTCCGCAGCTCATTGATGGCATGGAGTCTTGGAACTACGATCTCGGAAACGCCGTGGCTTGTGGGTTGTTCACGTGCCGCTGTAGTGAGTACGTATCAAAACAAAAGTGGTGCACAGATGGCCAAACGACGAACCGTCGTCCAACCGTGTGTCGTCCGCAGCTCATTCATGGCATGGAGTCTTGGAACTACGATCTCGGGAACGCCGTGGCTTGTGGGTTGTTCACGTGCCGCTGTAGTGAGTACGTATCAAAACAAAAGTGGTGCACAGATGGCCAAACGACGAACCGTCGTCCAACCGTGTGTCGTCCGCAGCTCATTGATGCCACAGGGGAACGGAAACTGTTGTGCATTGGTCACAGCGACTGCAGGGAAATAGTGCGACAAATCACCTCAACCCGAGGACCAGCTTTTAGTATAGTGTTCAGAGTCAGAATTTGAGAAGCTGCCGATTCATCGGAGTTTGATAAATGACAAATTGTGATGGCATGGAGTCTTGGAACTACAATCTCGGGAACGCCGTGGCTTGTGGGTTGTTCACGTGCCGCTGTAGTGAGTACGTATCAAAACAAAAGTGGTGCACAGATGGCCAAACGACGAACCGTCGTCCAACCGTGTGTCGTCCGCAGCTCATTGATGGCATGGAGTCTTGGAACTACGATCTCGGGAACGCCGTGGCTTGTGGGTTGTTCACGTGCCGCTGTAGTGAGTACGTATCAAAACAAAAGTGGTGCACATATGGCCAAACGACGAACCGTCGTCCAACCGTGTGTCGTCCGCAGCTCATTGGTGGCATGGAGTCTTGGAACTACGATCTCGGGAACGCCGTGGCTTGTGGGTTGTTCACGTGCCGCTGTAGTGAGTACGTAGCAAAACAAAAGTGGTGCACAGATGGCCAAACGACGAACCGTCGTCCAACCGTGTGTCGTCCGCAGCTCATTGATGGCATGGAGTCTTGGAACTACGATCTCGGAAACGCCGTGGCTTGTGGGTTGTTCACGTGCCGCTGTAGTGAGTACGTATCAAAACAAAAGTGGTGCACAGATGGCCAAACGACGAACCGTCGTCCAACCGTGTGTCGTCCGCAGCTCATTGATGCCAGAGGGGAACGGGAACTGTTGTGCATTGGTCACAGCGACTGCAGGGCCATAGTGCGACAAATCACCTCATCCCGAGGACCAGCTTTTAGTAGAGTGTTCAGAGTCAGAATGGGAAAAGCTGCCGTTTTATCGGAGTTTGATAAAGGACAAATTGTGATGGCATGGAGTCTTGGAACTACGATCTCGGGAACGCCGTGGCTTGTGGGTTGTTCACGTGCCGCTGTAGTGAGTACGTATCAAAACAAAAGTGGTGCACAGATGGCCAAACGACGAACCGTCGTCCAACCGTGTGTCGTCCGCAGCTCATTGATGCCAGAGGGGAACGGGAACTGTTGTGCATTGGTCACAGCGACTGCAGGGCCATAGTGCGACAAATCACCTCAACCCGAGGACCAGCTTTTAGTAGAGTGTTCAGAGTCAGAATGGGAAAAGCTGCCGATTTATCGGAGTTTGATAAAGGACAAATTGTGATGGCATGGAGTCTTGGAACTACGATCTCGGAAACGCCGTGGCTTGTGGGTTGTTCACGTGCCGCTGTAGTGAGTACGTATCAAAACAAAAGTGGTGCACAGATGGCCAAACGACGAACCGTCGTCCAACCGTGTGTCGTCCGCAGCTCATTGATGCCAGAGGGGAACGGGAACTGTTGTGCATTGGTCACAGCGACTGCAGGGCCATAGTGCGACAAATCACCTCAACCCGAGGACCAGCTTTTAGTAGAGTGTTCAGAGTCAGAATGGGAAAAGCTGCCGATTTATCGGAGTTTGATAAAGGACAAATTGTGATGGCATGGAGTCTTGGAACTACGATCTCGGGAACGCCGTGGCTTGTGGGTTGTTCACGTGCCGCTGTAGTGAGTACGTATCAAAACAAAAGTGGTGCACAGATGGCCAAACGACGAACCGTCGTCCAACCGTGTGTCGTCCGCAGCTCATTGATGCCACAGGGGAACGGAAACTGTTGTGCATTGGTCACAGCGACTGCAGGGCCATAGTGCGACAAATCAGCTCAACCCGAGGACCAGCTTTTAGTAGAGTGTTCAGAGACAGAATGGGAAAAGCTGCCGATTTATCGGAGTTTGATAAAGGACAAATTGTGATGGCATGGAGTCTTGGAACTACGATCTCGGAAACGCCGTGGCTTGTGGGTTGTTCACGTGCCGCTGTAGTGAGTACGTATCAAAACAAAAGTGGTGCACAGATGGCCAAACGACGAACCGTCGTCCAACCGTGTGTCGTCCGCAGCTCATTGATGCCAGAGGGGAACGGGAACTGTTGTGCATTGGTCACAGCGACTGCAGGGCCATAGTGCGACAAATCACCTCAACCCGAGGACCAGCTTTTAGTAGAGTGTTCAGAGTCAGAATGGGAAAAGCTGCCGATTTATCGGAGTTTGATAAAGGACAAATTGTGATGGCATGGAGTCTTGGAACTACGATCTCGGGAACGCCGTGGCTTGTGGGTTGTTCACGTGCCGCTGTAGTGAGTACGTATCAAAACAAAAGTGGTGCACAGATGGCCAAACGACGAACCGTCGTCCAACCGTGTGTCGTCCGCAGCTCATTGATGCCACAGGGGAACGGAAACTGTTGTGCATTGGTCACAGCGACTGCAGGGCCATAGTGCGACAAATCAGCTCAACCCGAGGACCAGCTTTTAGTAGAGTGTTCAGAGTCAGAATGGGAAAAGCTGCCGATTTATCGGAGTTTGATAAAGGACAAATTGTGATGGCATGGAGTCTTGGAACTACGATCTCGGGAACGCCGTGGCTTGTGGGTTGTTCACGTGCCGCTGTAGTGAGTACGTATCAAAACAAAAGTGGTGCACAGATGGCCAAACGACGAACCGTCGTCCAACCGTGTGTCGTCCGCAGCTCATTGATGCCAGAGGGGAACGGGAACTGTTGTGCATTGGTCACAGCGACTGCAGGGCCATAGTGCGACAAATCACCTCAACCCGAGGACCAGCTTTTAGTAGAGTGTTCAGAGTCAGAATGGGAAAAGCTGCCGATTTATCGGAGTTTGATAAAGGACAAATTGTGATGGCATGGAGTCTTGGAACTGCGATCTCGGGAACGCCGTGGCTTGTGGGTTGTTCACGTGCCGCTGTAGTGAGTACGTATCAAAACAAAAGTGGTGCACAGATGGCCAAACGACGAACCGTCGTCCAACCGTGTGTCGTCCGCAGCTCATTGATGCCACAGGGGAACGGAAACTGTTGTGCATTGGTCACAGCGACTGCAGGGCCATAGTGCGACAAATCAGCTCAACCCGAGGACCAGCTTTTAGTAGAGTGTTCAGAGTCAGAATGGGAAAAGCTGCCGATTTATCGGAGTTTGATAAAGGACAAATTGTGATGGCATGGAGTCTTGGAACTACGATCTCGGGAACGCCGTGGCTTGTGGGTTGTTCACGTGCCGCTGTAGTGAGAACGTATCAAAACAAAAGTGGTGCACAAATGGCCAAACGACGAACCGTCGTCCAACAGTGTGTCGTCCGCAGCTCATTCATGGCATGGAGTCTTGGAACTACAATCTCGGGAACGCCGTGGCTTGTGGGTTGTTCACGTGCCGCTGTAGTGAGTACGTAGCAAAACAAAAGTGGTGCACAGATGGCCAAACGACGAACCGTCGTCCAACCGTGTGTCGTCCGCAGCTCATTGATGGCATGGAGTCTTGGAACTACGATCTCGGAAACGCCGTGGCTTGTGGGTTGTTCACGTGCCGCTGTAGTGAGTACGTATCAAAACAAAAGTGGTGCACAGATGGCCAAACGACGAACCGTCGTCCAACCGTGTGTCGTCCGCAGCTCATTGATGCCAGAGGGGAACGGGAACTGTTGTGCATTGGTCACAGCGACTGCAGGGCCATAGTGCGACAAATCACCTCATCCCGAGGACCAGCTTTTAGTAGAGTGTTCAGAGTCAGAATGGGAAAAGCTGCCGTTTTATCGGAGTTTGATAAAGGACAAATTGTGATGGCATGGAGTCTTGGAACTACGATCTCGGGAACGCCGTGGCTTGTGGGTTGTTCACGTGCCGCTGTAGTGAGTACGTATCAAAACAAAAGTGGTGCACAGATGGCCAAACGACGAACCGTCGTCCAACCGTGTGTCGTCCGCAGCTCATTGATGCCAGAGGGGAACGGGAACTGTTGTGCATTGGTCACAGCGACTGCAGGGCCATAGTGCGACAAATCACCTCAACCCGAGGACCAGCTTTTAGTAGAGTGTTCATAGTCAGAATGGGAAAAGCTGCCGATTTATCGGAGTTTGATAAAGGACAAATTGTGATGGCATGGAGTCTTGGAACTACGATCTCGGAAACGCCGTGGCTTGTGGGTTGTTCACGTGCCGCTGTAGTGAGTACGTATCAAAACAAAAGTGGTGCACAGATGGCCAAACGACGAACCGTCGTCCAACCGTGTGTCGTCCGCAGCTCATTGATGCCAGAGGGGAACGGGAACTGTTGTGCATTGGTCACAGCGACTGCAGGGCCATAGTGCGACAAATCACCTCAACCCGAGGACCAGCTTTTAGTAGAGTGTTCAGAGTCAGAATGGGAAAAGCTGCCGATTTATCGGAGTTTGATAAAGGACAAATTGTGATGGCATGGAGTCTTGGAACTACGATCTCGGGAACGCCGTGGCTTGTGGGTTGTTCACGTGCCGCTGTAGTGAGTACGTATCAAAACAAAAGTGGTGCACAGATGGCCAAACGACGAACCGTCGTCCAACCGTGTGTCGTCCGCAGCTCATTGATGCCAGAGGGGAACGGGAACTGTTGTGCATTGGTCACAGCGACTGCAGGGCCATAGTGCGACAAATCACCTCAACCCGAGGACCAGCTTTTAGTAGAGTGTTCAGAGTCAGAATGGGAAAAGCTGCCGATTTATCGGAGTTTGATAAAGGACAAATTGTGATGGCATGGAGTCTTGGAACTGCGATCTCGGGAACGCCGTGGCTTGTGGGTTGTTCACGTGCCGCTGTAGTGAGTACGTATCAAAACAAAAGTGGTGCACAGATGGCCAAACGACGAACCGTCGTCCAACCGTGTGTCGTCCGCAGCTCATTGATGCCTCAGGGGAACGGAAACTGTTGTGCATTGGTCACAGCGACTGCAGGGCCATAGTGCGACAAATCAGCTCAACCCGAGTACCAGCTTTTAGTAGAGTGTTCAGAGTCAGAATGGGAAAAGCTGCCGATTTATCGGAGTTTGATAAAGGACAAATTGTGATGGCATGGAGTCTTGGAACTACGATCTCGGGAACGCCGTGGCTTGTGGGTTGTTCACGTGCCGCTGTAGTGAGAACGTATCAAAACAAAAGTGGTGCACAGATGGCCAAACGACGAACCGTCGTCCAACAGTGTGTCGTCCGCAGCTCATTCATGGCATGGAGTCTTGGAACTACAATCTCGGGAACGCCGTGGCTTGTGGGTTGTTCACGTGCCGCTGTAGTGAGTACGTAGCAAAACAAAAGTGGTGCACAGATGGCCAAACGACGAACCGTCGTCCAACCGTGTGTCGTCCGCAGCTCATTGATGGCATGGAGTCTTGGAACTACGATCTCGGAAACGCCGTGGCTTGTGGGTTGTTCACGTGCCGCTGTAGTGAGTACGTATCAAAACAAAAGTGGTGCACAGATGGCCAAACGACGAACCGTCGTCCAACAGTGTGTCGTCCGCAGCTCATTCATGGCATGGAGTCTTGGAACTACAATCTCGGGAACGCCGTGGCTTGTGGGTTGTTCACGTGCCGCTGTAGTGAGTACGTAGCAAAACAAAAGTGGTGCACAGATGGCCAAACGACGAACCGTCGTCCAACCGTGTGTCGTCCGCAGCTCGTTCATGGCATGGAGTCTTGGAACTACGATCTCGGAAACGCCGTGGCTTGTGGGTTGTTCACGTGCCGCTGTAGTGAGTACGTATCAAAACAAAAGTGGTGCACAGATGGCCAAACGACGAACCGTCGTCCAACCGTGTGTCGTCCGCAGCTCATTCATGGCATGGAGTCTTGGAACTACGATCTCGGGAACGCCGTGGCTTGTGGGTTGTTCACGTGCCGCTGTAGTGAGTACGTATCAAAACAAAAGTGGTGCACAGATGGCCAAACGACGAACCGTCGTCAAACCGTGTGTCGTCCGCAGTTCATTGATATCATGGAGTCTTGGAACTACGATCTCGGAAACGCCGTGGCTTGTGGGTTGTTCACGTGCCGCTGTAGTGAGTACGTATCAAAACAAAAGTGGTGCACAGATGGCCAAACGACGAACCGTCGTCCAACCGTGTGTCGTCCGCAGCTCATTGATGGCATGGAGTCTTGGAACTACGATCTCGGAAACGCCGTGGCTTGTGGGTTGTTCACGTGCAGCTGTAGTGAGTACGTATCAAAACAAAAGTGGTGCACAGATGGCCAAAGGACGAACCGTCGTCCAACCGTGTGTCGTCCGCAGCTCATTGATGGCATGGAGTCTTGGAACTACGATCTCGGGAACGCCGTGGCTTGTGGGTTGTTCACGTGCCGCTGTAGTGAGTGCGTATAAAAACAAAAGTGGTGCACAGATGGCCAAACGACGAACCGTCGTCCAACCGTGTGTCGTCCGCAGCTCATTGATGCCAGAGGGGAACGGAAACTGTTGTGCATTGGTCACAGAGAAGGCAGGGCCATAGTGCGACAAATCACCTCAACCCGAGGACCAGCTTTTAGTAGAGTGTTCAGAGTCAGAATGGGAAAAGCTGCCGATTTATCGGAGTTTGTTAAAGGACAAATTGTGATGGCATGGAGTCTTGGAACTACGATCTCGGGAACGCCGTGGCTTGTGGGTTGTTCACGTGCCGCTGTAGTGAGTACGTATCAAAACAAAAGTGGTGCACAGATGGCCAAACGACGAACCGTCGTCCAACCGTGTGTCGTCCGCAGCTCATTGATGCCAGAGGGGAACGGAAACTGTTGTGCATTGGTCACAGAGATGGCAGGGCCATAGTGCGACAAATCACCTCAACCCGAGGACCAGCTTTTAGTAGAGTGTTCAGTGTCAGAATGGGAAAAGCTGCCGATTTATCGGAGTTTGATAAAGGACAAATTGTGATGGCATGTAGTCTTGGAACTACGATCTCGGGAATGCCGTGGCTTGTGGGTTGTTCACGTGCCGCTGTAGTGAGAACGTGTCAAAAGAAAAGTGGTGCACAGATGGCCAAACGACGAACCGTCGTCCAACCGTGTGTCGTCCGCAGCTCATTGATGGCATGGAGTCTTGGAACTACGATCTCGGGAACGCCGTGGCTTGTGGGTTGTTCACGTGCCGCTGTAGTGAGAACGTGTCAAAACAAAAGTGGTGCACAGATGGCCAAACGACGAACCGTCGTCCAACCGTGTGTCGTCCGCAGCTCATTGATGGCATGGAGTCTTGGAACTACGATCTCGGAAACGCCGTGGCTTGTGGGTTGTTCACGTGCCGCTGTAGTGAGTACGTATCAAAACAAAAGTGGTGCACAGATGGCCGAACGACGAACCGTCGTCCAACCGTGTGTCGTCCGCAGCTCATTGATGGCATGGAGTCTTGGAACTACGATCTCGGGAACGCCGTGGCTTGTGGGTTGTTCACGTGCCGCTGTAGTGAGAACGTGTCAAAACAAAAGTGGTGCACAGATGGCCAAACGACGAACCGTCGTCCAACCGTGTGTCGTCCGCAGCTCATTGATGGCATGGAGTCTTGGAACTACGATCTCGGAAACGCCGTGGCTTGTGGGTTGTTCACGTGCCGCTGTAGTGAGTACGTATCAAAACAAAAGTGGTGCACAGATGGCCAAACGACGAACCAACGTCCAACCGTGTGTCGTCCGCAGCTCATTGATGGCATGGAGTCTTGGAACTACGATCTCGGGAACGCCGTGGCTTGTGGGTTGTTCACGTGCCGCTGTAGTGAGTACGTATCAAAACAAAAGTGGTGCACAGATGGCCAAACGACGAACCGTCGTCCAACCGTGTGTCGTCCGCAGCTCATTCATGGCATGGAGTCTTGGAACTACGATCTCGGAAACGCCGTGGCTTGTCGGTTGTTCACGTGCCGCTGTAGTGAGTACGTATAAAAAAAGTGGTGCACAGATGGCCAAACGACGAACCGTCGTCCAACCGTGTGTCGTCCGCAGCTCATTGATGGCATGGAGTCTTGGAACTACGATCTCGGGAACGCCGTGGCTTGTGGGTTGTTCACGTGCCGCTGTAGTGAGTACGTATCAAAACAAAAGTGGTGCACAGATGGCCAAACGACGAACCGTCGTCCAACCGTGTGTCGTCCGCAGCTCATTGATGCCAGAGGGGAACGGGAACTGTTGTGCATTGGTCACAGCGACTGCAAGGCCATAGTGCGACAAATCACCTCAACCCGAGGTCCAGCTTTTAGTAGAGTGTTCAGAGTCAGAATGGGAAAAGCTGCCGATTTATCGGAGTTTGATAAAGGACAAATTGTGATGGCATGGAGTCTTGGAACTGCGATCTCGGGAACGCCGTGGCTTGTGGGTTGTTCACGTGCCGCTGTAGTGAGTACGTATCAAAACAAAAGTGGTGCACAGATGGCCAAACGACGAACCGTCGTCCAACCGTGTGTCGTCCGCAGCTCATTGATGGCATGAAGTCTTGGAACTACGATCTCGGGAACGCCGTGGCTTGTGGGTTGTTCACGTGCCGCTGTAGTGAGTACGTATCAAAACAAAAGTGGAGCACAGATGGCCAAACGACGAACCGTCGTCCAACCGTGTGTCGTCCGCAGCTCATTGATGGCATGGAGTCTTGGAACTACGATCTCGGGAACGCCGTGGCTTGTGGGTTGTTCACGTGCCGTTGTAGTGAGTACGTATCAAAACAAAAGTGGTGCACTGATGGCCAAACGACGAACCGTCGTCCAACCGTGTGTCGTCCGCAGCTCATTGACGCCAGAGGGGAACGGGAACTGTTGTGCATTGGTCACAGCGACTGCAGGGCCATAGTGCGACAAATCAGCTCAACCCGAGGACCAGCTTTTAGTAGAATGTTCAGAGTCAGAATGGGAAAAGCTGCCGATTTATCGGAGTTTGATAAAGGACAAATGGTGATGGCATGGAGTCTTGGAACTGCGATCTCGGGAACGCCGTGGCTTGTGGGTTGTTCACGTGCCGCTGTAGTGAGTACGTATCAAAACAAAAGTGGTGCACAGATGGCCAAACGACGAACCGTCGTCCAACCGTGTGTCGTCCGCAGCTCATTGATGCCACAGGGGAACGGAAACTGTTGTGCATTGGTCACAGCGACTGCAGGGCCATAGTGCGACAAATCAGCTCAACCCGAGGACCAGCTTTTAGTAGAGTGTTCAGAGTCAGAATGGGAAAAGCTGCCGATTTATCGGAGTTTGATAAAGGACAAATTGTGATGGCATGGAGTCTTGGAACTACGATCTCGGGAACGCCGTGGCTTGTGGGTTGTTCACGTGCCGCTGTAGTGAGTACGTATCAAAACAAAAGTGGTGCACAGATGGCCAAACGACGAACCGTCGTCCAACCGTGTGTCGTCCGCAGCTCATTGATGCCAGAGGGGAACGGGAACTGTTGTGCATTGGTCACAGCGACTGCAGGGCCATAGTGCGACAAATCACCTCAACCCGAGGACCAGCTTTTAGTAGAGTGTTCAGAGTCAGAATGGGAAAAGCTGCCGATTTATCGGAGTTTGATAAAGGACAAATTGTGATGGCATGGAGTCTTGGAACTGCGATCTCGGGAACGCCGTGGCTTGTGGGTTGTTCACGTGCCGCTGTAGTGAGTACGTATCAAAACAAAAGTGGTGCACAGATGGCCAAACGACGAACCGTCGTCCAACCGTGTGTCGTCCGCAGCTCATTGATGCCACAGGGGAACGGAAACTGTTGTGCATTGGTCACAGCGACTGCAGGGCCATAGTGCGACAAATCAGCTCAACCCGAGGACCAGCTTTTAGTAGAGTGTTCAGAGTCAGAATGGGAAAAGCTGCCGATTTATCGGAGTTTGATAAAGGACAAATTGTGATGGCATGGAGTCTTGGAACTACGATCTCGGGAACGCCGTGGCTTGTGGGTTGTTCACGTGCCGCTGTAGTGAGTACGTATCAAAACAAAAGTGGTGCACAGATGGCCAAACGACGAACCGTCGTTTAACCGTGTGTCGTCCGCAGCTCATTGATGCCAGAGGGGAACGGGAACTGTTGTGCATTGGTCACAGCGACTGCAGGGCCATAGTGCGACAAATCACCTCAACCCGAGGACCAGCTTTTAGTAGAGTGTTCAGAGTCAGAATGGGAAAAGCTGCCGATTTATCGGAGTTTGATAAAGGACAAATTGTGATGGCATGGAGTCTTGGAACTGCGATCTCGGGAACGCCGTGGCTTGTGGGTTGTTCACGTGCCGCTGTAGTGAGTACGTATCAAAACAAAAGTGGTGCACAGATGGCCAAACGACGAACCGTCGTCCAACCGTGTGTCGTCCGCAGCTCATTGATGCCACAGGGGAACGGAAACTGTTGTGCATTGGTCACAGCGACTGCAGGGCCATAGTGCGACAAATCAGCTCAACCCGAGGACCAGCTTTTAGTAGAGTGTTCAGAGTCAGAATGGGAAAAGCTGCCGATTTATCGGAGTTTGATAAAGGACAAATTGTGATGGCATGGAGTCTTGGAACTACGATCTCGGGAACGCCGTGGCTTGTGGGTTGTTCACGTGCCGCTGTAGTGAGTACGTATCAAAACAAAAGTGGTGCACAGATGGCCAAACGACGAACCGTCGTCCAACCGTGTGTCGTCCGCAGTTCATTGATATCATGGAGTCTTGGAACTACGATCTCGGAAACGCCGTGGCTTGTGGGTTGTTCACGTGCCGCTGTAGTGAGTACGTATCAAAACAAAAGTGGTGCACAGATGGCCAAACGACGAACCGTCGTCCAACCGTGTGTCGTCCGCAGCTCATTGATGGCATGGAGTCTTGGAACTACGATCTCGGAAACGCCGTGGCTTGTGGGTTGTTCACGTGCCGCTGTAGTGAGTACGTATCAAAACAAAAGTGGTGCACAGATGGCCAAAGGACGAACCGTCGTCCAACCGTGTGTCGTCCGCAGCTCATTGATGGCATGGAGTCTTGGAACTACGATCTCGGGAACGCCGTGGCTTGTGGGTTGTTCACGTGCCGCTGTAGTGAGTGCGTATAAAAACAAAAGTGGTGCACAGATGGCCAAACGACGAACCGTCGTCCAACCGTGTGTCGTCCGCAGCTCATTGATGCCAGAGGGGAACGGAAACTGTTGTGCATTGGTCACAGAGACTGCAGGGCCATAGTGCGACAAATCACCTGAACCCGAGGACCAGCTTTTAGTAGAGTGTTCAGAGTCAGAATGGGAAAAGCTGCCGATTTATCGGAGTTTGTTAAAGGACAAATTGTGATGGCATGGAGTCTTGGAACTACGATCTCGGGAACGCCGTGGCTTGTGGGTTGTTCACGTGCCGCTGTAGTGAGTACGTATCAAAACAAAAGTGGTGCACAGATGGCCAAACGACGAACCGTCGTCCAACCGTGTGTAGTCCGCAGCTCATTGATGGCATGGAGTCTTGGAACTACGATCTCGGGAACACCGTGGCTTGTGGGTTGTCCACGTGCCGCTGTAGTGAGTACGTATCAAAACAAAAGTGGTGCACAGATGGCCAAACGACGAACCGTCGTCCAACCGTGTGTCGTCCGCAGCTCATTGATGGCATGGAGTCTTGGAACTACGATCTCGGAAACGCCGTGGCTTGTGGGTTGTTCACGTGCCGCTGTAGTGAGTACGTATCAAAACAAAAGTGGTGCACAGATGGCCAAACGACGAACCGTCGTCCAACCGTGTGTCGTCCGCAGCTCATTGATGCCAGAGCGGAACGGAAACTGTTGTGCATTGGTCACAGCGACTGCAGGGCCATAGTGCGACAAATCACCTCAACCCGAGGACCAGCTTTTAGTAGAGTGTTCAGAGTCAGAATGGGAAAAGCTGCCGATTTATCGGAGTTTGATAAAGGACAAATTGTGTTGGCATGGAGTCTTGGAACTACGATCTCGGGAACGCCGTGGCTTGTGGGTTGTTCACGTGCCGCTGTAGTGAGAACGTGTCAAAACAAAAGTGGTGCACAGATGGCCAAACGACGAACCGTCGTCCAACCGTGTGTCGTCCGCAGCTCATTGATGGCATGGAGTCTTGGAACTACGATCTCGGAAACGCCGTGGCTTGTGGGTTGTTCACGTGCCGCTGTAGTGAGTACGTATCAAAACAAAAGTGGTGCACAGATGGCCAAACGACGAACCGTCGTCCAACCGTGTGTCGTCCGCAGCTCATTCATGGCATGGAGTCTTGGAACTACGATCTCGGGAACGCCGTGGCTTGTGGGTTGTTCACGTGCCGCTGTAGTGAGTACGTAGCAAAACAAAAGTGGTGCACAGATGGCCAAACGACGAACCGTCGTCCAACCGTGTGTCGTCCGCAGCTCATTGATGGCATGGAGTCTTGGAACTACGATCTCGGAAACGCCGTGGCTTGTGGGTTGTTCACGTGCCGCTGTAGTGAGTACGTATCAAAACAAAAGTGGTGCACATATGGCCAAACGACGAACCGTCGTCCAACCGTGTGTCATCCGCAGCTCATTGATGGCATGGAGTCTTGGAACTACGATCTCGGGAACGCCGTGGCTTGTGGGTTGTTCACGTGCCGCTGTAGTGAGTACGTATCAAAACAAAAGTGGTGCACAGATGGCCAAAGGACGAACCGTCGTTCAACCGTGTGTCGTCCGCAGCTCATTGATGGCATGGAGTCTTGGAACTACGATCTCGGGAACGCCGTGGCTTGTGGGTTGTTCACGTGCCGCTGTAGGGAGTGCGTATCAAAACAAAAGTGGTGCACAGATGGCCAAACGACGAACCGTCGTCCAACCGTGTGTCGTCCGCAGCTCATTGATGCCAGAGGGGAACGGAAACTGTTGTGCACTGGTCACAGCGACTGCAGGGCCATAGTGCGACAAATCACCTCAACCCGAGGACCAGCTTTTAGTAGAGTGTTCAGAGTCAGAATGGGAAAAGCTGCCGATTTATCGGAGTTTGATAAAGGACAAATTGTGATGGCATGGAGTCTTGGAACTACGATCTCGGGAACGCCGTGGCTTGTGGGTTGTTCACGTGCCGCTGTAGTGAGTACGTATCAAAACAAAAGTGGTGCACAGATGGCCAAACGACTAACCGTCGTTAAACCGTGTGTCGTCCGCAGCTCATTGATGCCACAGGGGAACGGAAACTGTTGTGCATTGGTCACAGCGACTGCAGGGCCATAGTGCGACAAATCAGCTCAACCCGATGACCAGCTTTTAGTAGAGTGTTCAGAGTCAGAATGGGAAAAGCTGCCGATTTATCGGAGTTTGATAAAGGACAAATTGTGATGGCATGGAGTCTTGGAACTACGATCTCGGGAACGCCGTGGCTTGTGGGTTGTTCACGTGCCGCTGTAGTGAGAACGTGTCAAAAGAAAAGTGGTGCACAGATGGCTAAACGACGAACCGTCGTCCAACCGTGTGTCGTCCGCAGCTCATTGATGGCATGGAGTCTTGGAACTACGATCTCGGAAACGCCGTGGCTTGTGGGTTGTTCACGTGCCGCTGTAGTGAGTACGTATCAAAACAAAAGTGGTGCACAGATCACCAAACGACGAACCGTCGTCCAACCGTGTGTCGTCCGCAGCTCATTCATGGCATGGAGTCTTGGAACTACGATCTCGGGAACGCCGTGGCTTGTGGGTTGTTCACGTGCCGCTGTAGTGAGAACGTGCCAAAACAAAAGTGCTGCACAGATAGCCAAACGACGAACCGTCGTCCAACCGTGTGTCGTCCGCAGCTCATTGATGGCATGGAGTCTTGGAACTACGATCTCGGAAACGCCGTGGCTTGTGGGTTGTTCACGTGCTGCTGTAGTGAGTACGTATCAAAACAAAAGTGGTGCACAGATGGCCAAACGACGAACCGTCGTCCAACCGTGTTTCGTCCGCAGCTCATTGATGGCATGGAGTCTTGGAACTACGATCTCGGAAACGCCGTGGCTTGTGGGTTGTTCACGTGCCGCTGTAGTGAGTACGTATCAAAACAAAAGTGGTGCACAGATGGCCAAACGACGAACCGTCGTCCAACCGTGTGTCGTCCGCAGCTCATTCATGGCATGGAGTCTTGGAACTACGATCTCGGGAACGCCGTGGCTTGTGGGTTGTTCACGTGCCGCTGTAGTGAGTACGTATCAAAACAAAAGTGGTGCACAGATGGCCAAACGACGAACCGTCGTCCAACCGTGTGTCGTCCGCAGCTCATTGATGCCACAGGGGAACGGAAACTGTTGTGCATTGGTCACAGCGACTGCAGGGAAATAGTGCGACAAATCACCTCAACCCGAGGACCAGCTTTTAGTATAGTGTTCAGAGTCAGAATTTGAGAAGCTGCCGATTCATCGGAGTTTGATAAATGACAAATTGTGATGGCATGGAGTCTTGGAACTACAATCTCGGGAACGCCGTGGCTTGTGGGTTGTTCACGTGCCGCTGTAGTGAGTACGTATCAAAACAAAAGTGGTGCACAGATGGCCAAACGACGAACCGTCGTCCAACCGTGTGTCGTCCGCAGCTCATTGATGGCATGGAGTCTTGGAACTACGATCTCGGGAACGCCGTGGCTTGTGGGTTGTTCACGTGCCGCTGTAGTGAGTACGTATCAAAACAAAAGTGGTGCACATATGGCCAAACGACGAACCGTCGTCCAACCGTGTGTCGTCCGCAGCTCATTGGTGGCATGGAGTCTTGGAACTACGATCTCGGGAACGCCGTGGCTTGTGGGTTGTTCACGTGCCGCTGTAGTGAGTACGTATCAAAACAAAAGTGGTGCACAGATGGCCAAACGACGAACCGTCGTCCAACCGTGTGTCCTCCGCAGCTCATTCATGGCATGGAGTCTTGGAACTACGATCTCGGGAACGCCGTGGCTTGTGGGTTGTTCACGTGCCGCTGTAGTGAGTACGTATCAAAACAAAAGTGGTGCACAGATGGCCAAACGACGAACCGTAGTCCAACCGTGTGTCGTCCGCAGCTCATTGATGCCACAGGACAACGGAAACTGTTGTGCATTGCTCACAGCGACTGCAGGGCCATAGTGCGACAAATCACCTCAACCCGAGGACCAGCTTTTAGTGGAGCGTTCAGAGTCAGAATTTGAGAAGCTGCCGATTTATCGGAGTTTGATAAATGACAAATTGTGATGGCATGGAGTCTTGGAACTACGATCTAGGGAACGCCGTGGCTTGTGTGTTGTTCACGTGCCGCTGTAGTGAGTACGTATCAAAAGTGGTGCACATATGGCCAAACGACGAACCGTCATCCAGCCGTGTGTCGTCCGTAGCTCATTGATGCCAGATGGGTGCGAAAGCTGTCGCGCATTGTTCACAGTGACCGCAGGACCACAGTATGACAAATCACCCGCAGTTACAACAGTGGTGATCAGGGCAATGTGTCACAGCACGCAGTTCATAGCCACCTTCTGAGCATGGACCTGCGTAGCCAAAGGGTCCCCATGCTCACAGCACGTCATTACCAACAACTCATGAAATGGGCCCAAGTTCGAAATTGGACGGTGGATGATTGGAAGAAAGTGGCCTGGTTTGACAAATAAAGATTCCTGGGGCATAGCGTAGACGGCCCAGCGCGGATACTCAGATTACCAACTGAGGCTGTGGCACCTGGATGCACTGTTGCGGGGTAACCGGCCGGCGGCGGCGGTGTTATGCTGTGGGCGATGTTTTATTGGGACACTTTAGGCCCCATTATCCCAATAGCACAATCCCTGACAGCTGCCAAGTATCTGAACATCGTTGCGGAACAAGTTCACCCTATATTGGCAACTGTGTTCCCTCCTGGGGATGGCCATTACCAACAGGATAATGCGCCATGCCACACTGCCAGAATCGTCAAGAAGTGGTTCGAGGAACATGCTGGTGACTTTCTGTTAATACCGTGGCCTCCAAATTCAATTGACATGAACCCAATAGAACATGTGTGATTTGACTTGGAAAAGCGAGTTCGCACTAAATCACCACCACCCGGAAATGTACGGGAGCTGGAGGACCTGCTGCTGGCATTATGGTATGAGATTCCCCAGGATACCTATCGCCACCTCATCGAATCGATGCCTCGCCGAATCGATGCGGGCTAAAGAGGGTCCTACAGTTTATTAGGTAGATGGTCATAATGTAATGGCTCCTCTGGCTCCTCTGTGTGTATATTATTATACTTCTGCTGAACTGTGCGTTATTGGGACGAAGACGTATGCGCGTAATGTTTTCAATCGTGAGAGGCATCCGACCGAAAAAGAAATTTTTCTATCTAGTTTTAATGAGCGCAGATACTCCTGCAAATATAACGTGGGATAGAAATATGCACTTGTGGTCCAATTCTGCATTTCGAAAATTTGGAAATTGTATTCCAAATTTTTTCACCACGAACTCTATCCGGCGCAAACAATAATTCTTTGAATCGGGCTTTATGACTCGGAGATAATCATTATAACAAAACACATATACATTTCGGCGGCCTAGCGGAAAATCTCTTCATTTCCTAAAGAAGAAACTTGCGTGAAACGAGCTTTGAGAGAAAATATATCAAAAGAAGAAAACGGTTGTATCAATCAGATATTTAGAAGCAATGACATGGTATGTAATATATTTTGATTTCCATAGAATCTAGTTGCACGCACCCGAGCGGCAGAGTTGCAAATCGGGAAAATCAAAAGGCACGGAGGAATGTTCTCACAGTTCCGAGTTACCTATGCAAAAATATTTTTTAATAGGATTAATTCGTGCAGAGATATGGTGTCCACAAGCGGCCAGACGAACGGATACAGTGATAACATAAGCTCTTCCTTCCGTTTTTCGGGAGACGCTGAAAATTCACATAGCTAAATTATGTAAAAATCAGATAGAATGATTCATAAGTGAGAAGTTACGCGATTTTCTCATTGGCGTAGAAAATTAAGAAAAATGATGTCTGGGAAGGAGATCATGTGTCTTCACCGTAGGAGCTGTATACGAGTTGAAGTACACTTCAAGCCTTTGCGAAAAATCTACGGGATAACTTCATTTCTATTATGAATTTAATATTGCATTCCCAACTGCTGACCTCTCCACGGAAGGCTTTCTACCGCTATGGTTTTCATAAAATGTTGTCACGCCGCTTAAGCTCCTTTCTTTTCCAATAGGACCCTCACTTCTAGACCTCTTCAGATACTCGGATGACTTCCCTTGTGGGTGCGCGGCCAACCTACTAAGATTTTGTGAATTAAACAGTCTTCTTTACAGCAGCTGTTGTTTTAGTACAATTTTTACGATTTCCCTCGTCTAGAAAGAGTTTACTTTCTCTCGTCTTACACTGTAGAAATCGGACGAAGGAGACGGGAGTGTACTGTACAGCAGTCTAAGCACTGTCTTTTGACCATTCGTTCGAAATGGGTCTGGGTTGGAATCCCGGTGCCGCATGAATATTGTGTTTGGCTTACGGCACTGACTCTCTCCCTGCCCTGAAACCAGAGGCCGCAAATTAGGGAATGGCGACTGCTTATATCCCAATGAGTTGCTCACGGTAAGCATTAAACTTCTAAACAACAACAGCGAAGAGTGTTGTGAATAATTTACTTCTTTCAGGTGAAGTTTTCCTTGTTTAGAATTTTTTTCTTTGGGTGCAATCGCTTTAAATAAAGAATTCTGGTATGCCTAACAGACTGAATCAACCTTTTCATGCATTTAATTTTGGGGCGCTTCTGAGCCAAACATTGTTTTGCGTCAGTGATTATAAACAAACAAACAAAGTTATAGCGCCGTCTCGCGGTGTGCGGAGTTGAGATGCTTGCAATTTTCCAAACTACGTTCCTTTCTTTCGCTTTTGTCATTGCAAGATACTTATTAAGACAAATGATTTAAGATACCAGTGTTGTGATAGTAATGTGATTAGTTATGCCACTGCTTGGGAACCGATGTAACCCTGTGAAATAGAATTAGACTACCTAGGTGATAAACGAATGTGGAAAACAAGCAGTTTCATCTATTACTATTTTTTAATCTTTGAAGTTAATGCGTTTTATAAATAAAGACATAAATAATGCTTTAGCTTAAAATTACTGTATAAGTGCAATTCGGCAAGCAAATTGGACCCGTTCTCATTTCTTCTCTAACACTAAGAGAAAACTGCCCTTGTTTATTTTTAATCTTAGTTAGATATCGACATTTCCGTCCATGATAAATACTTGAGTTTAAGAAAAAGAAAATTCTATCTGTTAAACTTTAATAATGGTATCTGTATTTGACACCAGCCATTTTGCAATTAAAGGAACTTTGTGTACTTCATTATCTGGAAATTACAGAGCACTTGGAAACAGATAGCTTTCCCAAAACTATTGGCTTAGAAGATATCATTCTGGAAGAACATGTAATCCTCTGAAAGAAATGGGGTGTTTTATTTTGCCCCCAGAATGAAAGAACTACGAGAAATTGGAAAAGCACTTGGTGCATCATAAAATCAATAATGGCATCATTCTCTGCTTTCTCACTCCACTACTAATATTGAAAACCGCTTGACCTCTTGTTTGAAACACGAACTTTATTATCATCACGATAACTGGAGCCGAGACTTTCTTTTAAAACTGCTCCATAGGAGGACACTCAGCTATTTCTTTGGGAAATGCCTATTTTATTTTAGCACCATTAAATTACATCGATAAAATAAAACTTGGTTTCTCAGTTTAGAACTAATAAATTTAATATTATATTGCCACCCTACTCTGAAAATTAGGGTTATTACTGTTTTCTCTACATCTTACTGACTGCTCGTTAATGGTAAAAAAAAGGAGTTAGTTTTCCAAAATAAAAAAAAAATTCCATGATGACAGTTTCATCGTATGTGTCTCCTAGACTATTACACGCTGGAGGCATAGCTCGTGAAGGACATGGCCTTAAGCGCTGCGTTCTACTACGTACAAGTAACCCGAATAAAAATCTTTTTTTTATTTTTGCGGTTCTGGTTGCGCAAATGTCTAAGCGATGGTTTCTGACTACTCGTCCGAGATGCGTCTGGATTCGAATACCGGTAAGGTTGTGAATACCGGTTAGGATTGTGTTTGTCTTCTGGCACTGGCGCTGTCCCTTTCCTTGAACCAGTGGCCCTAAATTACTCGATGGGCTATAGCAGTCGCCCCCGCCCTAAGTGGTGGCCGTAATTAGGGACGGGCGACTGCTATAGCCGATCGAGTTGCTCACGGTGGTCATAAAACCCCTAATTAAAAAAAATGTTTCTTTTAACTTCGCCAATAAAGACATCTGCAAATGCTACACGGTGCGTTTCAAACTAGCATGAAGGTTAATGAAAATCACATATTGATGAATGTGTAGCTGTTATTCTGCCGAATATAAAGGACTTTTAAAGTATTTTAGCACGTGTTTTGAAAATAAAGTAGCCCAAATATGCATCGGCACGAAAAATTCTTTTTGCGTTGAGAAGACCCAGTGTGAGAATGACGATCCTTCCCTTTTGATCTATTTAGATCCACAACCTCGCGGCCAGAGGAAGTAAACATAGATTCAATGGTATAAAAAATATTTTTATTCCATCTGATTGAAAGAATTCTGTTTTCTTAAGATACCATTTGCACATAAGATCATCTTTTGCGTACAGTTTCTCTTGCAAATAGCCAGTAGTTCAAATGCTAGGGGTGTAAAATTATATTACCTTTTCGCCGAAATATTGCTTCTAAAAATCCTATTTTCAAATTATGTTTCGCGTACCATAGCGTTTGTGGTGAGGAACATTCCCTTTATTGTTCTAATTTTCTGTAATGAAGTTTGGCCAAAAGATTCATATTAATGTTTTAATATATATTTACAGCAATGCCTCCATTCCTTAAAACTCAATTGAAAATATTCATTTTTGTTCAGATACCATTCAAAAATAAAAACTGTTTGCGCATATTTCCTGCACATAATGAAGCACAGTTTTTCCTTGAAAAATTATGTTTTGTCAGACAAAGTTCCTAGTGAAGCATAGTGTGTGTCTAATTTATAATTTTTTGTAACGAACAGTTTCTGCAATAGGGGGTAAGCGCATATTTATGTTTGCACCATATTTACAGCTTTGTTTAGCACGTCTAATAATGCGTTTGAAATAATTCTTTTTGTCAGACACAGCTACCCACGAAAACATTTCACGCGCATTTCCTGCCGGAAGTAGTACGCAACTCAGACGTTAGGGTACGACAAAGCATAATCTGTTTTCCGCAGTATCTCAGCTTCTAAACGTTCGATTTGAAAATTTGTTTTTCACACCGGATAACATTTCCTTCTGAGAACATTTTGCACATATACCCTATATATATATGCATTATGAGGACTTTTGATGCTTGGTGGCGATAGTGCCCATTTCCATTTGCCAAATTATTCTTGCACCGTATACCATTCACTTCCGTAAAGATTGCGCACACAGCATTGTCCTCTTTACGTAAAGATCAGTTTTCTTGCTAGTATATGAATATATGCACTGAAGTGCCAAAATCATGGGATAGCAGTATGCAAATTTTAAACTGGCGCTGCCGTCGTACAAAGCCTTCGACGCACGCCACTATTTTTTATCAGTTGCGAGGTGTAATCTCGTGAATCAGGTTAAAAACCCCCAGTAGGATTATGGAAAGCCGACGTGAACTATCGGAGTTTGAACGAGGCTTGGTAGTGGGAGCCAGACGCATGGGACATTCGATTACCAAAGCTGTGCGAACATTCAGCATTCCTCGATCCACGGTGTTACGTGTGTACCGAGAATACCTCGTGGAAGGCGTTACCACCCACCGTGGACAGCGCAGAGGTTGACCACGGCTGCTGAATGACCGTGAGCAGCGGCTTCTCACCAGGATTGTCCATAATAATAGACATACGACACGGGCTCAAATAACAGCCACATTCACTGCAGGGGTTACCATAGACATATTCGTTAGGTCAGTGCAGCGTGATATAGGGTCCATCGGATATGGCAGAAGAAGATTCACCACAGTGCCTTTGTTAACACCACGACATTCGACACAGCGTCTCACCTGCGCTCGTGAACACGGTAATTGAACCCTGGAAGACTGGCAACATGTGGTGTGGTTCGATCAGTCACGCTACCAGTTGTTACTAGCAGAATGTAGGGTTCGGGTGTGGCGCAGACCACATGAGTTCATGGACCTAAGCTGTCGAGAAGGCACTGTGCAAGCTGGTGGTGGTTCCATACATGTGTGGGGTGTCTTTACGTGGCACGATTTGGGTGATCGGGTCCTCGTAGACACGTCATTAACGATAATGGCTTTGTTGCTCTGCTGGGTGACCATTTGCAGTCCTTCGTGGACTTCATGTACCCCAACAACGATGTAGTTTTCCAGGTGGACAATTCACCATGTCATCGGTTCCAAGTTGTACAAAGTTGGTTCGAGGAGAATTCTGGACAATTCCGACGGATGGTGTGGCCGCCACGTTCTCCCGATATGAACCTAATAGAGCGAACACTTATGGGACGTGGTGGAAAGGTCCATGGCTCAACATCTCTAGAGAAGTTTTCTGGCCACTTGTGGAATCGATGTCACGTCGAGTTGCTGCACTTCGCCCGGCTACAGGAGGTCCTACACGATACTAGGTACGTATCTCATGACGTTTGGAGCATCAGTGTTAATTTCTTTTCTCGCTAACTCTGGTTATGATAGGTATGTTTAAAAAATAGTTTACCATCACGTAGCGTTTACTATATTTGCTATGCTTCCATTTTCGTCTTCGAGCAAGTCACAGCTTTTCCGCTTGGGAGTGTGCAGTTTTACCACGCTTTCTTCCACTTAACTCTTTCTAACTACTTGATTCGGAAAAGTCCTCCAGCCTCGTATATCTACAACTCTGAGTAATAGTTTGAATACAATTTGCGATTTTTCGAAATATGTAATTCTGTCGCTAGCTTCATTTACGCCGTGTCTTCTGGCTGCAGGGCAGTGGTTGCATCCGCTTCCCTCTTCACATCTTACCACATAAATTTTCAATTTGCATTAAAACAACCGCATACTGATCTCGAAATTGCGTTACTGTAGACGCTCTTCCCTCAAATAATGTATTAATAATTTCGATAAACTTACGCTTTTTCTCGCGTTCACTGCTAGCGAAAAAGTGAGCAGGCACATCTAAGACAAGGCAGAGACACAGATGCTGTGCATTGTTTGCGTGCCAGCTAGGGATGGGTATATCGGCTCCTGTGACATCGATGCTTTAACATCGATGTCACAGGAGCCGATATATCGAAAAACATCGAGATTTTAACGACCGATCTTTGAAACCGCAACATAACAGTTTCTACGTGAAGTAAATTAATTTCCCTTTGTTACATTCTTGTAATGAAGAAAGGAACATCATGTTTTATGTCATGCATTGGCTGTTTTGATCAATGTTATCGGCGAAAATCGAGTTTTTTTCCTAGATGTTACAGGAGCCGATACATAGAAAAAACATCCAGGCTTCATACCGATGTTTGGAACCGCAAAAGAATATTTTCTATGTGAAGTCAAGGAATTTCTCTTTGTTGTATTCTTATAAAGAGGAAGGGAATATCACCTTTCTATGCCACCAAATGTTTCGCTGTTTCGTAGTCAAAAATACAGTTCTTATCCTCGATATTATAGGGGGTGATACATAAAAAACCACCGAGGTTTCCATCGATTCATAGATCGTTTTGACAAATGTTATTGGTTACTCAATGTTAAATTGGTGAGTAATTACGGTATATAAATACCGATGTGCCCATTTACTGCTACCGATGGAAAAGTGGGAATTATTCGGCTGATTAGCAAAAACATCGGTGTTTTCACCGATACATGGAAAATTTCCATCGATGATATCCATGCATCGATATTCCGGGAATGATTAGTCACGGATGTCCAAAATCGATGCGTCGGGAATGATTAGCCATCGGTGTCCAACATCGATATTTCTCACCGATGTTCCCATCCTTAGTACCGGCAGCTAAAAGAACAGGAAAAGCTTGACCTTGAACTGCAATACGCTCTAATCTAAAAATATATTCCGTTGTATCCTGCTACTTCTGTAAAAACATTGACACTGTCGGTAAGTTTTTTTGGTATGAGAATATATAATATTACTCCCTTTTTCGGTGGAATAAATGTGGAAGAAAACCTAGTCTAATATTATGGTAAATACGGTAGTTAACGTACTAATAACATGTGCAAAACAAGGCAAGATCTCTGTGAAACACTGTTGCCTTTGTTCAATAAGCACGAGCAGAAGTTCTAACAAGAAAGAAAGAAAGAAAGAAAAAATCCGTTCTTAACAATCCTTGGCAGGAGTTCTAACCCAAAACCTTTATACAGCAAGTCTGAAGTGTGAATATTATATTTTTTTTATTTTTTAAAAACGTTTTTCCAAGGCCTAAGAGACTTGCACTAGACATCCGATTTCGTCAAAAGCCAAATTGTTTAAATTGTTACTGATAAATGTTCCTGAATTTGGGGAAATGAAGCTTCCACCGAGTAATAGGTTGCTAACTTGAACTATTAATATATTTTTTTTTCATATGTATTATTTAATGTTTTAATGCAGATTTTAAAGTCCTAAAAAATTTTTAAAAACCTATCTTAAAGAAAAATACGAGTGCGTTACTGACGTATTGTTGACGTAGACCTGAAGGTGAAAAGGATCTGTGAACACCGACCTTGTGCGACAATTGAATAAGACTGCTACGCAGACGTTTCTGTGTAATAATGCCTAAATTAGTGTGGACAATCGTAAAGGTTACGAAGCAACGTCAGGTATCCCCATTCCTGACGAAATCCCTTTCCATCATAGGGATCGCCAGGCTTGGAAAAACTAGCTAAGTAACGTTATCTCTAAAAGTTGCCACAAGTGTTAAAACTTCGCATCAAGAAGTTCCACTAGCTCTCAGTCATTTTTCTTTGTTTGTTTGTTTGGGGGTTTAACGACTACCGTTAGCAACTTGATGGGCTATAAGCAGTTTCTTGTTCCTAATTTAGAGCTACTGGTTCCAGGGAAGAAAGAGAGCCAGGGCCGTAAGACAAACACACCATCTATGCCTCACAGGGATTCGAAACCAAACTCTACTCCACTTGGTTTAGTAACTTAAAATAATCACAGCTAATGATATGCCTTCAAAGGGCGTAGAGATTTTGGCAGTTATAAAGTAGTAACCGTCGAGTGGCTTGACTTTTTATTTATAATAAAACACAATGTTCAAGTGCTAATTGGAGCTAATCCGAAAATGAAACTTCAGGAAAAGAAAATTGGAAAATTAAAATTACTTTCGAATAAGTGCAGTAAATGGACAAAATCCACTTTCTTGTGAAACCTTAAACCACACATCTCGAATTTCCGTCCTTCTTGTTTTCACCTATCTGGAAAACCTATTTGTTGGCAAACGCAGAAACAACAGAAAACACAATAATTCGTTTTTAAACAATCATAAGATCTTCAACATAAATAAAATTGCAACCATGAAAGTCAAGTAACTTCCATTTTTGCCACTTCAGCGATAGGCAGACTTTAGGATACGACGAAACGGATATGACAGCAATATCCCACTTCTCTATATCAGTGAGACCCACAGTTCAAGATGTGCTGTAATATTAGGAAAAACGGATCTTCCTACGTTTATCAGCGAATTGTGCATGTTTGCTATTGGTACAACGACGTTTATCAGCGAATTATGCATATTGGCAATTGTTAAAACGACGTTTATCAGGGATTTACACTGAAGAGCAATTGAATTAGAGACAGCAGGCGTTATGCAAATGTGGCGCTGTGTGAGGCCCTGTAAACGGAAACGACAGGACGTATGCAGCGAACCGACAATATAGGGAGTGATGCGACTGGAATCAGTAAGAGTCGGATGCAGTATGGGTAAGACGAAGGATCTAAGCGCATTTGATCGTGGGCAAATTGTTGGGGCCCGACGAATGGGTCACTCCATCTCGGAAGTCGTGCAGGCAATGGGATTTTCACGGGCCACTGTGTCACGGGTGCACCGTGAGTACATCGAATCCGGTAAAACCATCCCTGCAAGGGCCAACTGCCGTGGACAACAGTGTGTGGATGAGCGGGGTCATCGTCGGTTAGCTCCCATTGTAACAGCGGATAGACGGGCCACAGTGCAAGAAATTTCTCGGCAATTTAACGCTGATGCACAGAAACCTGAAAGCAGCCACATTATCCAGAACCATTTCCTCGCTATGGGGTACAGAAGCCATCGTCCCACGAGGGTACCGCTGCTGACCGCACATCACAGGGTGCAAAGATTAGCATGGGCCCGGGAACATCGCCACTGGATCCTAGACATGTGGAAAAATGTTGCCTGAACTGATGAGTCGAGATTCACGTTGGTACATGTGGATGGCAGGATACGAGTACGGCGCAAACCACATGAAGCGATGGATCCTTCTTGCCAGCAAGCTGGTGGGGGTGGCATTCTCGTCTTGCCAGCAAGCTGGTGGGGGTGGCATTCTCGTCTTGCCAGCAAGCTGGTGGGGGTGGCATTCTCGTCTGGGGACTGTTTACGTGGACTGAAATGGGACCCCTGGTACGTGTGACATCGTCCCTCACAGGTCAACGTTACCGAGGTATCCTGGATGGCCATTTGCGCCCGTTTGTGCGTTTTCAGCATCCTGCATCAAGGCAATGCACCGTGCCATTGCTCCCGAATTGTATCCGATTGGTTGGATGAACACTCCACTGACGTGACCTCGCTTCCTTGGCCAGCTAGGTCACTTTACCTCAATCCCATCGAGCATATCTGGGATTCCGTCGTGAGAGATGTTCTAGGCTCTGACACCCCTCCATCAAATCTTCGTGAACTGTGGAAGCTTGTTTAGCGGTCGTGGATCCGTATGGCTTCCCAACGCTTCCGGTATCTTGTCGAGTCCATGCCGAGACGAATCGCCGCCGTCATCAGGGCGAAAGGTGGTGCTACACGTTACCTAGACAGATATCTCTAATTCAATTGCTCTTCAGTGTACATGTTCGCTCGTGTTACAACGAAGTTAATCACCGCTGTTCCGGTTTTGTTTTTTTTCGTTTTTTTTTCAATGGTCGGCGCTTGAAAAATACTGTAGTGAGAGTAGTCATTTGCCTTCCACTGTTCTACATGATCGAGATGTACCTGGGTACCGGAATTACTACGATGGTGCATAAGGAACTTCTACATTTTGCACATGAGCGATATTTCAATGATAAAAGCGGCTCCGAAGTTTAAAAAATCATAGGCCTTCGCTGGCCAGTAGCCCAAATGATCACAAGCGGTAGCTTCTCACTAATTGTCCAAGATGAGTCCAGGTTGGAGTCTCAGGTGAGACATCGGTGGTGCGCTTGTCTAAAGGAGCTAGCTTTCTCCCTTCCCTGAAACCAGTAGCCTCAAATTAATGACGGGAGACTGTTTATAACCTTCAGAGTTGCACATGGAGTCGTTTAGATCCCACGACCCCCAAACAATATGACACCTTCAACTTTCACTACGATGGCAAGACTACGCGATAACTAAAACTGCAAGGACAGTGACCAAATAATTTCCTTCCGGAAGGATGGCACCTGGAATAATTTGTTTCGTGTGTAAAAATACCATGCTACTTCGAAGTGTAGTTCAGGCATTTCGGGAAACTGAAGCAGAAGACCGTATTTGGTACTTAAAGTTCTGTCTATGTCCAGTTGCATTATCTTAACCGGTCAGTCATACTTTATTTGGCATAATAGTTTAATTACCTGTCTTTTTGTTCTTCTTCCTTCTTTTCTGTTAGTGACAACTCTGATGATTTTCTGTTTCTTTACTTACGTAATACACAGGGTTTCATTTTGCTTTCAAAGTGCAAATTAACCTGCCTGCAATTTTAAATGCTAGGTTTATCGTTTACTTGCACTGCTGCTATGCACTACTCGTTGCTTGCTGAGGATATTACGTTTCTTGCCAAATCTTCGCAGCCTGTGCGGAAGCCATGACTGCGTTTGTTCGGTTCAAGCTGTCCCTTAACGTCACTCTTCTGTAAATAAATTATTTCCACATCTGTTCTCATGCTTCGCATCGTGTGGCCAGGTTACCTATTCCCTCACTCTCTCTCTCAGATATGCTTAACTTGACGGCATTTCAAAATGTAAAGTAAAACCGTAATTGTTTTGAATTCCAAACTTTACGGGGTTTAAGTCACGTATTTTGAACTGGAACGTAAACTATTAGGTGTGCAACTTAATTCTCAGCCCCTAACCGCAAGCGATCATAGAACGTCAGCAAATGCAAATAGCTGTGTGCGATAATGACTGATTGCAGCGCCATTTAACAACTTTCCAGGCAACCGTAACCGCTCACAGCTGTAGTGACAGAAGGGACGAAAGTCGACGGTGAAAACAATGTCGTTCGAGAAGCAACATTTGAGGCACCGCCTCCTGTTCGCGTTTCAACCGAAAAAGAGTGTCGCGCAAGCCCAGAAAATGATCTGTGCTGTTTTGGGATTAGGCTGCTGTGTCCTACAGTACGTGTAAGAAGTGGTTTCAGCGGTTTAAACAGGGAAATTTCGATCTCCGCGATGCAGAACGTCCGGGACAGCCACAGAAAGTTGACGATGAGGAACTGGAACAACTGTTGAACGCGGATCCCTGTCGCACACGGTCAGAGCTCGGCCAGGAACACTGAGGGACACGGCAAGCCATTGCAAAGCGCCTGCACAAGCTTGGACGGGTTCAAAAGGAGGGCCGTTGGATGCCCCACCAACTCACAGCTGCGAACAAGTCTAGGCACTACGATGTTGCTGTGTCCTTGCTCTCCAGATTCAAGAAGAAGGATTTCCTCCACAAGATTTTGACCTGTGATGAGAAGTGGATCCTCTACGATAATCCTAAGTGGCGAAAATCGTGGGTTTATCCGGGTCAGCCTACCACCAGTACCGCCAAACCGAATATACATGCCAAGAAGTTGTTGCTGTGCATATGGTGTGATCAGCGCGGTGTCGTACACTATGAGTTGCTCAAACCTGGTGAAATGGTCAATGCTGAGCGTTATTGTCAACAACTCATTCGTGTGAGTGACGCGCTGGAGGCGAAAAGGCCACACACCGGCAAGGGCAGAGGGTCGGTTCTGTTGCTTCAGGATAATGCGCGTCCTCACACCGTGAAAATGACTTTAAACACGATCACCGACCTGGGATGGGAAATTATTTTCCACCCGGCGTATTCTCCAGACTTCGCCCCGTCGGATTATCACCTCTTTCGCCCCCTGCAACATCGCCTGAGTGATACGCACTTCACTTCTGTCGAGGAGGTCCACACAAGTATTGATGACTTTATCAACTAGAAACAGCCCCCTTTTTTCCGCAGTGGCATTTTGCAGCTCCCTGACCGAGGGCTGAAATGTATCCAAAACGACGGGGATTATTTCCCTGATTAGTTACGTATTCGATTTGCTATAATTTGATGTCAACGTGTCGTTCCTGTGGCCGAGACTTAAGCTGCACACCTAATAAGATTAAAATATTAATTTTAAATGGCAGTAACCTGTGTGACGTATATTTCCTTTCAAACTTTATGTGTGTGTTCACTTTTCAGTAGTATAAACATTTTTGGCTCATCTTATATTTTTCATGCTGAGCATTACATCTGAGTTATCACGAGTTTTTCTTTTTGGGTTTGCAGGTTTAACACTACCGCGAGGCACATCAAAGACTATACGCAGTATCCCATCCCTAATTTGGGGCCACTGATTCCAGGGAAGTGAGAGAGCCACTGCCGTTAGACAGGCACACCACAATGCCTCATTTGGGACCCAAAGCCTAGTCCACTCGGACCACCCGTCATAAGTCAGAGCTCGACCACTGTGCCACCTGGTTTGCCGACGTTTTCAAGCCTAGATTATGTCCTGCAATCAGTCAAGCTATGTGACGGATATTCTAAAATAACTTTCATTTTTATTTCCTTTTCCCATGTAAATTTGAGTTTGTTCTCTTTTGCACTTTCCAAATTTAACGTGATATCTTCTCTCTCACATGAATGAGGTTGGCAACACTTTTGAGGTGAGAGAGAGAGAGTGACGTATGAATGTGATAAGAACGTTAGATAAAAAGGACGATGCAGCAGTTCCTTGGTGGGTATGTGTGTGTGGAGATGGTCGATCATTGTTAAGCCAGATAATACGACAGATAATTAAGATATTATGTGCGAAGTATAAAACTAGCAGTGCTATATTATGGATTACATCTACTGTGCTGGACCAATAAAAGGTTATCGTAAGTTTGAATTCTGTATATGTTCCGTCTGGCAGTAAAAGTTTAATTGGAGCTATTTCATCGTATTCTCATTTAGTTCAACATTTCCTTAGTCATGGTTTTTGACATAGCGTAACACCAATCTCGCACATGAAAAAGGGTTACGTTATAGCTATTATAATTGCATAAATAGTGGGCACATGCAACGTGACTGCAGTGATTAGGGCTTTCACTCACTTTATATCTTAATCCTTCTATGCATGTGTACTGTGGGTGGAGTTCGGCGATCCAATCTCCAACTCTTCTCAAGAAACAAATCAGGTACTCTTAAGACCTGGTTCTATATTATCTCCGTGGCTGTTTTCCCTTGGTGTTCTTTTGAACTGAAAATCATCATACTTGCTGATAAAATGTCCATATTAAACAGCAAGATAACTGACAGACAATGCACTACGGAAAACTTGTTTTAACGGATCGTTGCTGGTTGTATTTTTAAAATTGAATTTTTCCGTTTGGAAATCGTGGTGTTAAAATATGCATGCAATAACGTTTCAACATTTTTTTTAATTTCTGTTTTCCTACCAACTAGCCAATGCAGTGCTTCGAATGAATATAATTCCGTCATGAAATGTGTAAAGCACAATATTGCATATTCGGGAGCACCTTTTTTTACCTTCTAAATAAGCGAGATTGACTAATGCAATGAATAAACTACGAAAGAAAATCCCAATTAAGGAGTCAGTCCCATATTCATTCGAGCCTCTTTATCTCTCTTTCCCGAGTAAGCTCTGCTCGCAGACAACAACCTTAGCCGGCCGCATTCATCTGGGACAATAACTGCCAAATATTGACTTTTCCACAGTGCTGGCGATCAATGGATAGAGGCTGTCTGTCTATCGATTTCAAACACCATGTCCGGGGACGCTGTGGTGTGAGAACGTCTCCCTTTAGAAGCGTGCCCTTGTGCATGAATAGTGTGTCGCAGATCAATTGAATTCGGAACTTCGGAGGAAATAAAAAATAACCAGGGCATATTTTCCTTTTAATGAGATAAACAATGTCCTCTTCTTCCTGGTCTTCACCACTCAAGAGACGGTGAAATTTCCTCCAAAAAAACTACAAATCGTTAATGCGCAGAACAACGCTTTGAGTTTCGTTCGAGTAACTAACTCATTTTTTATCAATAAATAAGAAGGAATACTTTCTTTTGTGAAAGTTGCCACTAATTAAATCGAATTTCATGTTGTACTTCATGCTTTTTTTTTTATTTTTGCTTTCGCTGCTTCGCTCTCATCGATTTTTGCCTCGCTATTTCTCCTTACTGATTAGAAGTTTCAATACGCAAATCTTCCGAGATTGGGAAATAAATTGATTTGAATAACAAAAAGTGCAAACTTGAGGACGTTCTCTTTTCAAAATATCTTAATTGGTTAGTTTTTGCTTCTGCCACAATTAATTAGGTTTCCGTAGGTGAGATTTTCCATTTATTCGATGCTTAAGAGAGATGTGTTCTGCATTTTAAAATTCTGTCTCACTCAAGTGTTGTGTTTATTTTCCTGATTCACAGCAAACTCGCTTTTTGAGAAACTTCATCCGAAAGCATCTCCTGGTAAAAATTTAATTGGAGTATCAGTTGGGTGCATCTGAAAGAAAGCTGATCATGTATGCAAATGAGATTTTTTTTATTGTTGGTTGCAGATTGCAGTGTTTTGTGTTTTTATTGTTCAGTAGGCGCCATAAAAATCACACTTAAAGTTTAATTATTTAACCACCCATCTAAAGAAAGACGGGTAGAGAACAGATAATTTCAATTCAGACTGATGCATTTGTTCGGCAGTGTTTCGTAATGCATTAGGTAATTAGTTTGAGATAAAAATTCATCAATTTGAATTTCAACTGCGTTTTAATCTTTATCAATCAAATATGCTGTTCAACAAAGCAGAGGTTTTAAATAAAGAATATTATCTGCATTTATTGGACGCTACTTTTCATTGAGGTGTTATTGCATGAAAACAAAGCAGCGTTCAGCATGGAAGGCTATTTAACGTTTCACATCCTAGTACCAAATGAAAACACACGTATTCGTTTTACAGTTGAATATGGTATGTCATTAAGAGAAGAATCACATGCATCACTGTTTGAGAAGTCGTTCTCATGGACGAACTGTCTGAGGCGCGCACTTCGTATCAACCATCCTAGGCGGGCCCGGATTCTAGTCTCGAATGAGGCAGACGCGGTGTGTTTGCCTGATGGCGATGGATCTGTCCCTTCCCTGGAGGCAGTGGCCCTAAATAAATGACAGGCAAACGCTTGTAGCCCAAAGAGCTGTTCATGGTGGTCTCTAAAATCCGAAACAAATGATGCAAAAGAAATTGAAAAGCAAGTGTACGCATACATGAAGGGTCGATATAAAGTTACCCATGATTTCAAGGATATAATACGCAACACTATGAAAAGAGATACACCCTATTCTTTAGGTACTCCAGTGGTCTGAGACAGTGACTTCTGACGATTTGTGGGAGATAAGCCCAAGTTCGAGTCCTGGAAAAGGAATAACATCCCTGCAACCAGTGGACCTGAATTAGTGTCGGGTGACCGTTGAAGATGCTAATGGTGGTTGTTAAACCCAGGAACAACAAAAATGAGATACATCAGATTTTCGGTCCGCCCTGGTGGCGCAGTTGTTTAAGTTCTGGCTTATGGCCATTCGTCCGAGAAGAGCCCGGGTTCGGATTCTGGTGAGGTATGGATGGTGTGTTGTCTTTCAGCATTGGCTCTCTCCCTTCCCTGGAATCAGTGGCTTTAAATTAGGGACGGGTGACCGCTTGCAGCGCATCAAGTTGCTCACGGTGGTCGTTAAACCTTCACTCCAAAAAAAATAATTTCGGGAGCTTTATAATCTACCACAGCTACAAGGAGTACCCAATGTCCAATTTAGATCCACCTTTCCGAGAGAGGGTAACGAAGTACGCAGAGAGAACAAACATTACAGCCACGTCCTGCTCCGAGATTCGGTTCCAACACTACCATTTAGGACAGATAAAATCCCGACTCCACACTCTATATTACTCACCCATTAGGCACCCTTTCCTTGTATACGAATGATTCCCAACGATATTTCTGAAGGTAGAATGAGAAGTAATGTACACTTCTGGTCACCCAAAATCAAACACAAAGAAGGACGCGAGTTAGCAAAGCCAGATTTACTGGACACATAACAACAGATACAAATATGAAACGATTGAGCTTACAGGCCCGTGCGCCTTGCGGAACACGCGGACATCAATAGTTTGTGTGGCCCCCATGACTGGCAATAACGGCCACTACACGCCGCGGCATCGAACGGAAGAGGCTTTGGATGTGGGCTTGGGGTATGTCGGTCCAGGCTGCTTCCACACGTTGCCACAGAACATCAGGCGTAGCCGCGGGTGGTGCTTGCCGGGCCACTCGGTTGCCGATCAGCGACCAGACGTGTTCGATGGGCGACATATCGGGAGAACAGGCGTTCCACGGCATCAGTTACACCTGGTGGGCCGTGAAGAATTGTTGCACAATGCGTGCCACGTGCGTGCTCGCATTGTCCTGTTGAAACGTGGCCGCTGGCAGGCCCTGAAGGTAAGGGAGGACTACAGGCTCCAAAACGTCAGAGATGTAACGCTGGCTGTTGAGTGTACCGGCGATGCGTACCAGAGGGGTGCGGATGTCATATCCAATTGCGCTGCAAACCGTAACACCAGGCGACGAACCGGTATGGCGATGCATAATGCAGGCGTCATACAATCTCTCGCCGCTGTGCCGCCACACGCAAATCCGACCATCGTGGTGTTGCAGGGAGAAGCGGGATTTGTCTGAGAAGACAATGTCGTGCCATTCAGTAGTCCAGGTAAGGCGTTCAACGGCCCAATGCCGCCACACTCGCTGGTGGTGTAACGTCAACGGTAATCGGAGCAATGGGCGCCGTGCGACAAGTGCCCGCTCCCGCAGACGATGTCGCAACACGCCCTAATTCCTGCGCTAACGTTCGTGATGTGGTGGTGGGAGCCGTCAATGCCCGCCGCACAACATGCCTGTCCTCTCGTTCGGTGGTGTGCCGCGGCTGCGGCAATCGCTCACGTCGGTCCGTCCGTCCCTCTTGCACACACCGAATCCATACTTGCTTCACTGTGGGTGGATGTCGTCCCACACGGGCGTCGATGTCTTGGTATGGTAAACCGCTGTCGCGATAAGCCACTATTCGTCCTCTGTCGAACTCCGAAATGTGCTGGAATGACTGCCGTATTCTGCGACGAGGCATCACGAAGCTACCCACGCACAGGTCCGGCAGCACAACACACTTCCACTAGTTACAGCCCGCCTTCTGTGCACCCTTCGTATAGTGCTTCTCTGTGGCTTGCCGGCGCACATGATTTGCATATACCCTGCAATGCTCTTCGTTTGCATGTCCTCTCGCGGGCGACGCATCCTGCAAATTTCAGGCCAATCGGATGCTTCCTTGTTGGTGTTGCATTTTGGGTGGCCAGCAGTGTATAATTTTGCGCTAATTTCGTCCTTTGGAACACTGATGTATCAAAAGAGATAAAGTATCTTTGTAAAATTGGCCTTCACATATTTGCGCACTTTGGTGATCATACTCTTTACATAAGAGATCATGCTTTTAGTCTTAGAAGAATTGATATTATATGTATTATTGTTCTCTGTAGGAAAGATAATAGGTTATTTTTCCTACAAGAACTTGCTTTGTTACATCAGATATTAGCAATGTAATACCCTTAAACTCTGAGTGAACACATAAAAAAAAAAATTCGGCCCAAGTTTCTCTATCGTATTAGAATATTGAAAGAGTTTGGTAGATTTAAATCATTATTGCAGGTGAGCAACCTAACCCGTACGTGTGTTAATATCAATATCGAGAATTGAGCTTTTAAACTGGCTGCAGGAATTTGCTTGCACATGCACTTCAAATGCACAATACAATGCGTGCTAAATCATAAGCCCCGCAGATTTCCACACTGCCATACTCAAAATATTTCAGAATTATATAGATTAAAACAAAAAACGGTTGTTATGTTCATAGAAAGTCACATTCAGAAACAAGAAATTTAGTAGCAATCATTTTGCTGAAAATATTAACTTTAGTTCATTGGACTTAATTGTCTCCCTCACGAGATGTTTCAGGCACCAAAGGTCAGCTGGAGATGGCCCCCTCCACTTTCGTACACCTAGTCTAGTATTGTCATTTCTTCCTGGGCATTTTGAACATCTTCTTTTTAATATTTACGCACGTGGTCTTCCCTTGGATCTACTTCCAAGTAACATCGCTTTAAGTTTCTGCCGAGGCAGTATCGTCCTCAACACACGTTGTGTAACGTACCAGGAGATGTGACGTACCTGCCAGAAGGACGCACACGACATAAAGGCAGATAGGAATCAGAATAAAATGTCCGCGTAGCTTAATTGGTAGAGCAACTTATTCCGGAATGAGTGGACCCGGGTTCGAATCCCGGCGTAGACCAAAAATGACGGAGAAATTTACTTCGTTATAATGGCGCCTGAACTTTCCGGATGACCCGGCCGTTCAAAATCTCGCATTGGTGTGATGTTATTTCCACACCGCGAGACAGGAAAAATCAGAGAATTCCTTCTCCAGCGCTTCGAAAAATAAAGATGTGTGGTGTTGCATTCCACACAGCAGATTGACTGGGAGTTCTCAAGTGCACGTTCTACAGTGGATGGCTGCCTGCAACGATTCATGGTCACGGCTGACCCGTGGGCCATGCCCCCGGCCCTCTTTCGGGGGGGGGGGGGAGATGTGACGTACCTGCCAGCAGGACGCACACGACATAAAGGCAGATAGGAATCAGAACAATTGTCTGCGTAGCTCAGTTGGTAGAGCGACTTGTTCCGGAACGACATAAAGGCAGATAGGAATCAGAACAATTGTCTGCGTAGCTCAGTTGGTAGAGCGACTTGTTCCGGAATAAGCGGCCTCGGGTTCGAATCCCGGCGTAGACTAAAAATGACGGAGAAATTTACTTCGTTATAGTTGCACATATCCAAACTACATATATGTCTGTAAGATGTAATTTACCGTATTCATAACGGCAATCCGTGCATTTGTTAAATTTCATTAAGTTATGTTTTTGGAAGATTAGGTTTTACAGCCACCTGTATCTGATCCGAAACTAGAATCTGGGCCCACTTGCACGAATGGTCAGTAGCCAGGGTTTACACCACTTCGCCACAGGAGCGGCTAAGTGATATTTCCATATGTACTTTTTTTAATGATCGTGGATAACAGCCTGTATGTTCGAGTGATCAGAGGAGCTGTTTTAAGGCCAATATGCCGAGCTGAGCCAGAATTCGCGTCTGGCATGAGGCAGGAATGGTGTGTTTTCCGTACGGCGCTGGCACTCTCCCTTTCCAGGAACTAGTGGCCCCAAATTAGGAGCAGACGCCTCGTTATATATCTAAGAATTATTTTCAGTGGTAGCTAAACCGCGAAACAAAAAATAAACAGAAATGAAGTAAGTATAACATCCGATACATATTAATTTGCAAGCTGAAAAAATAGTATCATACTGCGCAATAACGGTATCAGGAACATGTCTACTACCTCTAAGGATGAGAAATCTCCTGCAGCCAAACAGAAAACGGAATAGCGTCATTTGCAGATCAGAATACAGATCACTACCTACTGTAAAAATGGACTAAACCGAAATATTTGTTGAGAGTGAGAAGTTACATTATCTTGCTGTTGCTAAACTGCAATAAGAATAAGTTCGTGGTTTTCATTTTTGTCATGCCAATTCCTTTATTCTTATTCTTTGGCTATCTGCACCAATAAAGTAAAATTAATCAGTTAATCAATTTTTACATTACAAAGGCACTAACAAGCAATTCTTACAAGTCAATTTACCTAACTGAGGATTATAAGACGTATGTGTTACAAAGATAAAGAAAATTTTAAAACTGAAAAAATTTAAATGTGTTAAAATTCCATTGGAAGGCGTAAACGTTGGGTAGCATTTAATCCTCCCATAAATGAAATGCATTATTTAGTTTTGGAGCAGCTAAAAACGCAAAAGTTTAGATATGAAATTACCCGTTTTCAAAGCGAAAGCCAGGTCCAAACATTGAACAACCTTGCAGAACTCATAAGTGAAAACCAATATGAACAGCATATAACTTTGTATCTCTTAGCTGTATGGACGCCGATGAGAAAGGAAATGCTGAAAACTATCGAATATGGTTATTTAAAATACAAATATTCTTAATTTAAATGGTGCTTTGCAGTGTTATTGCAGCGAACGAAGCAGCAGGAGAGGAAAATGCTTGACTTGGAAACAAAAAGGAGGAGCAATCTGGACAAAGTAACCATGCCAAGTTTCGAAGATTTGTTTTGAAATCAGAGTGCCACTGTATGATGAAGCCGTGCAAATGAAAACTTTATGCGATAAGTTGGTAAAAACTGTAGGCATGTTACCATACCTAGTTTATTGAAAATAACAATTGGCTCATAATACATAAAATATAAAATTAAAAAAGCCCATACTAGCAAACAAAGTGAAACAAGGAACATATTTTAGACGTTCGTGACAAAGCATAGGTTTTTCAAACCTTGCAAACAAAATAAAACTGTCTTGGTGCCACAGATAACGTACAACAGAAGAGGGCTCTGAGTTATGCGGGAAAACTTGTCAAATATAACATTACTATTGATAATGCAACATGCGGGGATCTGACACAACAAACAAGGTGATACGGAAATATCACAGGATGAACGGAGCGTATTAAACCTCGATGCAAGAGGCATTACAATATGAAATACATGAAAATGAGGACAACTTAAATTACAATCTAATAACAATGCGTTGAGGAACAGCTTGAAGCAAATTGTTGTGTAACCCGTTCAGAGGGGAACCCACGGAATAACGGGAATTCATGCATCTTAAGAATCAAATAATCAATAACAGGGATATTTTACAACAGTGCTGAAGTAAGTAAACAATGTAATAAATATATCACACAGCGGTGAAGATATCAACCACAACAAAACCTTAGGCAAAACAACACACTGAATAACAAAAAAAAAAAAAAAAAAGAGCGCTCTATAAGTAAAGCAATAGAGTTCGGAGACATAAAATTAAAATTTCAAGGAATCTGTTTAAGTTGCATACCGAAAGTTAGTTACAGGCAAAAATCGCTTACCAAGTAATATTGCAGGATTCGATTAGAAAAACCTCGCTCGGATTGTGTACACGCAGATGAAACACCCGCGATAACACTGAGATGGAGTGGCTCATTGCTTGAGTGGCGACAACGATGGTTTCTTGCTATTAGTGCTGGAATCAAACCCTTGGTGAGATACGTCTCTTGAGACGGACATTTTTACCTACCTGTTGATGCCCATAGGAGTCTCTAAACAAAAATAAAAACAAAGAAAGGAGTATGAAGATATTCTTCTACATGAAAGTATGACAAAGATGTGTGTCAAGAAATTAAGTGAAATTATAACGTACAACTTTGTCCGCGCCTAGATCGAATCCGGGTCACCTCACTCCGGAGTAAGTCCCTCTCCCAACTGAGCTACACGGAGATGTGCTCTCACAGCTACCTGCCTTTATCTCACATGCGTCCTGCGGGGCAGGCACGTCACAAAATATATGAGAACAAACGAGGCGTAATTGAACATAAGTTTTATGTTTACTCTACGGTTCTGCTTTTCTTCTTTCCTTGAAACCAACAGCTCAAAAATTGACGAGGTACAGCTCCACCTATCCGCGAATGCTTATGACGTTGTTAAACCACAGGAAAAGTAAAAAGAACAGAAGAGCCCAAATAGGGTTGCATGATTGAGTATGCAGTCACCCCTGTTCATTGCGGTACTAGGTGAAATGTACAAAAGTGACACGAATTAGTATTGCGTCATTTTTTCGAACCTGGTCCCCCTCAGTCCTTTGGAATGGAAAATTATAAATTGGGGCCCAGTAATTCCTCCTACAAATTGGTGTTCAAGGCAGAAGTTAACTAAAAATACTATCTATTGTAGATGATACTTTCAAATTTTCGGAAGAAATGAGCGCATCATTTCATACAAACCCCAAATCTTAAGACCTCAAAAGTTTTATGGTATAAAAATGTTTTTTTTTTTTTATGAAAGCAAAAAAACTTACTACACATTTTTTTTTATTTCCCGTTTAAACATTTTCTCTTTCTAAAGTCAAATATTCATTACAGTCACCAGCTATCAAAATTTCTATACGCAAAATAGGAAAATATGCGGATAACTTGGATTATTGAAGAATCTTTTCCAATGCTAAAAAGCTAATTTCAATCCAAGAATCAGAGGTCGGAACATTCTAGTAAAAAAAAGGATTAATGTTATACCACTACAGGCAAAATTAGTAAGATTAGATGAGTATATGAAAATTCTTAGTCATATTTAGTGCAATAAAACAAGAGTTGCATCAATATTTTATGTGCCGGCAGAGATACCTTGGAAGATGAAAATACACATTTATACTTCCCAGGGTGAAGTGTAGCACCAAAAAAATCACGAAAATGTATTAAAAACATAGGGTAAACATTAGTAATTTCACGGCATAGGTAAATTCTTGATGTAGCCTAAGCGGCTATTCGCAGAGCAACTACTGTCTTAATTAGTTTCAACGGTTTATCATAAATGGCAGCAGATGTCCGGTTTCTAAAATCAGAAGGAGATCGGCAATAAGTTGTTTTGTTCGTATCACAGAGAAAGTTACTGAACGTGTGGATGAAATCGAATAGTCTTTTGTAATGGTATTTAGTATAGAAGGTAAATGAGCGGATTTCAAGAAGGAAAGTAGAGGGAAGCAAACAATATTTAACTCAGTTATTGATTACATTCCTATCTAATTTCAAAATGCATTTGCAAGTCTTTTATCAGCATTCTATAGAGTGTAGAGGCTTAGCCACGGACGCATGCATGATCCTTAGCTTTGGGGAGTTAATTTTTCAGGCATTAAATGCTTATTAAAAAAATACTTTTTTCCATAAATTAAAGTACAATACCTGGTTTCTGGATCGCAACCATAATAAGGTTCAAATAGACACCACACTTCCGGTTTTTAATTAATTTTAGCCTGCGCGATACAGCTGAGGTATCACGAATTTATCCTCTACAGGCGGTAATTACGTGATACGTAATAGTTGATGTGATTGAAATGTAACAAGATATAACACATATGTGAATATTTTTTATCAACAGGCCCATGCAAAGAGAACACGATAACTGGAGTGGTGAATTTTGTGGATACGACTATAATGAGGATGTCCAAAAAAATGGTGTAGCTCAGTGGCTTCAATGTAGCTTTTGCATGATATTGTACCACACGAAGTGTCAATACTCTTACGATGAAAATGAAGATTTGTTCATATGCGACGCCTGTGAAAGCTGCTGATAATGTTTGAAATTAAAATGCGAAAATGGCACTTTCTGGAAAAAAGAACATTTTATTGATACAAATATAAATTTCTTCCATGTTTGACTAGAGTAACCTGTGCGATATATCATGTATACTATTATTTCTATATTTCTTTATATTCACGTAATGTTGAGCATACAAATGGACAACTTGTTCACTATCACGAACTTGATAATGTTTGAAATTAAAATGCTGATAATGTTTGATAATGTTTGAAATTAATTATCACAAAGTTACCAAAGGTTATCATATAATAACCACTGGTAAACATTATGCGAAAGCATCTGTTGTGGAACACGAACATACAGTCCAAATGTTCTCCGAGTTAATGGTATTATGTACAAATGTGTTGCGTATGGGGTACCGGGGTTTGATAAACATGGACTATACATTTTTGTGATCAAAATGGAAATTTCGGATATTATCACGAAATTGCCACTGTTTACCCTATGTTATGTCAAGAATATAGTAACGATAAAGTAATTTCTGAAATTTAATTTCCATGTACTAAGATCAGTTCGATATTTCGAGGACAAATTTTGTCCCTGGGTTCAAATGAGGGAATCTGTTTAAGTTGCATACCGAAAATTTTAACTTAAAACAGCCGAAAATGCGTAGGTAATCTTCTCGATAGTATGAGCTATGCATTGTAAACGATTTATTTTCTCAGTCCTACATCTGCAAAGAGATATGGTGCTGAACACGAATGCGTTAATAGACAACTAGCGGTAAAAGGCAGCATGTACAAGTAGCGAATGTAAGGAACACTGTGTTCACGCTCGTAGATATATAATAGAATGTAAAAAAAATATATATCGAATCAAATAAATAGATTAACAATATGATGTGCTCAGTGGCGGACTGACAAACTCACCTTGTAAGTCAGTTCAGTCATGCTTTCTTACAGCAAGGAACATGCTAAAGCGAAAATGAAAAAAGATTTTTCCTTGAGAGGTGAAGGTGCGGCATGCGCTACCTTAAAACGAATTAAACGTAACATAAACTGGAATAAATAGTTCTGCAAAATGATACTTAAAATGTTTTACTTTAATAAATTCTGTTAAAACATTTTTACAGACGCGGCATGGTGGCATTTTGGCCATTCTGTAGAGCGTTAGCTATGATAGGTAACACTTTTCACTTCCATTAATTCAAACATAGCATTGCATTAATTCAAGCTGTATTGCGGCATCAGGTCATAAATTTGCTGAATCTGGTTTTTGAGAGCTTAAAAACGTTTTAATTCTAAATGCAATGTATGGTGCAAAGTTTGCCGAGAGAGGAAATCGTACAAACTGCACTAGGAAATAAATGCACTTTCACACGATTTTGAAGTCTTAACGGCGGTAATAAATCTTCATTTAGCTTAGCGGTGAACTCTAAATCGCGTTCGGTTATGCGCCCGAGTCCCCGTTTTCTTCCAATAACTATCAAAAAAAAACAAAAAAAAAGTTCACCTTCTTCATACAAATACTCCAAATTTTATGAAGCGGACTGCGTGATGATATTTCCCGAAAGAAAACATCCAGTTCGTTCGAACCAGGAGAAACCGCTTGATGATCCTCTCATTTATTTATGCAAATTGTTGAGGTTATAAATCATATGCATGTCTGGCGGAAATGTAAAAATGAATCCCTGCTTCTCGTTTGGAACTGATGGTGTTGCTTTTCATTTCTAGAGAAGAAATGCCCTGATAGGAAGTTTAATTCTTTTGATTTATATTTTCCATGGAGACCACATACTCTGTAAGGAAATGTTAGAGTAAAGTTAAAATAAATTAGACACCCCTGATTTTGAAAGCACAGCAACAGAAATTTCTCGAAGGTATACGTGAAATTGTAGCTATTTTATTCTGTGAAAAAAATAGAAAACCGAAAATGTGTGATTTCTTGTACACTCTACTCGTATGCATGACAGCATATAACGACGTTAAAACGTACAGTAAGGAAATGGCGACTAAGAATAAATAATGCCTTGTTCTTTTCTAGGTTACTAAATTATAAACACGTTTTTCATTTCCACGGTATGTAGAAGAGTCTTTCCAAAAGCAATACTTTTTTGCTAATAACTAATGTATGTTTAGAATTATGTACTTGAAAGTTCCTGTATACCTATATTTTCCTTCTGAGCCAATGTACACCTTTTCGTGTTTATATTGGTTATATCAAATGATAGATATTTTTCTAATGCTAAAAGCTTGTATTGACATTTTGGAAATAGAAGGTTGCAAGGTAACAGAGATGACAAAAAAATGTTTCATCGAAATGTGACAATTGACATAACCGATCTCAAAAATAGATGAAGTTTCAAGCAGAAGAAAACTCAGTGGTCACCAAGAAAGGCCTTCGACTTCAGTAATCAAGCAGGACCAACGGCAACATAATGCACTCATTTGGAGTGTTTGACGCGTGACCACTCAGATGATCTGTGTTGCGCTGCATTGTACTCATAGTGTTCTGGAAACAATAATTCATGACCTCTGTGACGTACCACAGAGGTGAAACATGAGACAAAACGGCAAGTTGTAGCGATTAATCTTGCCGGCCTAGTTCGTTTGGCAGAATTTCCCGCTTCGGAGTAGGAAAACTTTTGTCCGCATCTTTCCAACGGCAAAAAGAGGAAATTCGCTATGATACGGCTAGAACGTAAAACTGAATCGCCTGTCTGTGAGGTTAGAAAAATTTGTCTTCCACACATCGTCTGGAATTAATAAGAATTCCTTCTACAGTGAGCTCCTTTAAACGTGGTTTGTCGGCGGGCCCGGAATCGGCGATTTCGTGCTCCCGCCATTCTTAAGGGGGACATATGTCACGTACCAGTGAAGTGACGCATGAGACAAGAAGGTAAGATGCAGCTACCAGTCTTGTAGCATAGTTAAGTTGGGGGAACAGTAGGACATGTGAATTCAAATCCCATCACAGACAAAAAGGGCAATTCACTCTACCTGAGATATTGGAAAGTGTGTAAAGTGTGTTCCATGCCAATTAATACATGATCAACAAGGCCAAAATACCGAAGTGTGCAGAGATCTCTTGAGGATATTTTAAGCGAACCAGGGCACATTCCGTAAAAATTTGGGACTGGAGATAAAACTTAGGCGTTATTGTATGACCCAAAGAAAAACGTGCGGGCTGTGGAATGGCGGCACAGAACTTCACACAGGCCTAAGAACTACAAAACAAATCGTTCAACAAAAAGCGATAGCAACAATCTTTTGGGATGTAGGACGAATCATTCTTACTGATTTTCATGAACGAGGTGTCGCTATCCAGAGTTATCAATATATTGAGACACTGAAGAAATTCACGGAAGCTATGCGCAAGAGACATGCCTCTTCGTTCTAACCTCCTATGTCGCTACAACGGGTCTGGTCCATTTACCAGACCCGTTGTAGCCGAAGGTTCACTTGACCGAAAATCACTTCACCGAAAAGATTGTTTCACCGAAAGATCACTTGATCGAAACGTTCATTTCACCGAAAGGTCACTTAATCAAAAGGTACATTTCACCGAAGGTTCACTTGATCGAAAGGTACATTTTACCGAAGGATCACTTGATTGAAAAGTTCATTTCATCTAAATGTCTCTTTACTTAACAGTTCATTTCATCGAAAGGTTATTTCACCGAAGGGTCAGTTTATCGAAAACTTTGTATTTCATTACAGGATCTGTTGAAGCATGGTCCAAGTTGGGCTGACAGACCACCGAAACGTTAGGGGATCATACTCAAATTGCAATTTTGATTTCTCCGTGTCACAGAAAATGTAAATATTTAGTTTTAAGACAAAAATATTATTTTCAAGTCCTAAGGTCTCGGCTTAGGCCTTTTTAGCAAATTTTAAAGTGCGTGCACGTGAATTCACGAGGTTTACATAAAAAGTCAAGTTAATAATGTTGCACATTTTTTCAGGTAAAAAGAATCAATTTTAGGGCACTATGTCTCGGCTTATAGCAAATTTTAACCGCGCGTTCTCATGTTCATAAGGTTTACACAAAAAAATACTTTACATTTTTTGTAATGCTTATGAATATGAGTAGGGTTTAATTCTGTTAAAATGGCCTGTATCTAGGCCTACGGTCAAAAAAATATTGTTTTGTGGCTGAGTAAAAGTGGAGGAACATTATTTACTTGATTTATTATGTAACCCTTATGAATATGAGCTCGGAGGATTAAAATTTTACAAAAAGGCACAAATCTAGGGCTTATAATTAATGTTATATTTCGAAAAACCTACTCATGGGGAGGTGTTTCATAGAAATTAAAAGTGTATTTTTATACACGGTGATTCATAAAGAAGTATACAGTTTCCAGATGCTGTAAAACAGTAACAGTTGAAGACACGGACCACAACTGCAAACCGTTAGGTAGATGTACTCATAAAGTTTGTGTCCCGCTACTGAGGGAAGTAACGTAAGTGATAGCGGGCGTGTCACGTGACTAGTCAGTGGATGAACATCTTCCTCCCCGTTGGATTGGACGAGCCGCGGACTACAACATGCCACTGACCCAAAAGCCACTCAGAAGTCCTGACTTAATACCTTGTGACTTTTTCCTGTGGGGGTACGTAAAGGACAAGGTATTCGCCCCTCCCATTCCTGTTGTTCTAGCGGAGCTAAAACAGCATATCACAGCACTTGATTCAGATATCTTACCTCGCTTTTGGGCGGGAATGGATTACCGGCTCGATGTGTGTCGTGTGACTGAGGGTGCACACATAGAACATCTGTGACTGTCTCTAAAAAAAACTTGTAACATTCCCCTACAATTCTGTTTCAGGTAACAAAATATCTTACAATGTTCTTGTTTTAAAGGGCGTTGAAACTGTATACTTATTTATGAATCACCCTGTTCAATCCGACAATGTTCAGGCGGCCAGTTTTTCAAAAATCCGCACCACACTCCAACGCATCTGTAACAACAAAATTCTAAGTTTTCGATGAACTGACCATTCGGTGAAATGAACTTTCGATATACTGAACTTTTAGGTAAAGTAATACTTCGGTGAAATGATCTTTCGATATACTGAACTTTTAGGTAAATTTATATTTCGGTGAAATGAACTTTTTGATCAAATGTCTTTTCGATGAAATTAACTTTTAGGTGAAGTTACCTTTCGGTGAAATGATTTTTTCGGTCAAGTGGTCCTTCGGTGAAATGTACCTTTCGATCAAGTGATTTTTGGCTAAGTGATTTTCGGTTAAGTCGCCTTTCGATCAAATGAAATGTACCCTCCGATCAAGTGATTTTTGGCGAAGTGATTTTCGGTCAAGTGGCCTTTCGATCAAGTGAACGATACCCCGCTACAATGACCGACCTCACACCCCACTTAAAACATACAACAATCAGCGGGATTTTCCCGAACTGGTTAGACATATTGGGTTGAACGATGGAGTAAATGCTTGATTTCAGCAGGGAGCTCTTTTGACTTGCATCATTACGTTCAAATGATTTCATTGTATTATAATTTTGTACTAAATTTCATTAGAATGTATCTACTGACAAAGGAGTTATGTCCAAACAGGCTTTACTTTTAGTAAAGCCTCTTGTCCGTAACATTAAATTATTTTAGAAAGGTTCTTGTCCGTAACATTAAATTATAAGAACGCAATTGAAAATCTGGGAGTGCAAAGATTTCACAAAACCTTTTTATTTTCTAAAATTAATAATATTCTCATTTCTAATTTCTATTGTTCTCTACATATTCTTTTACATTTGGTGAGAAGTTCTGGCATTATAAAAGTCTAAAACTGAAAAACTTTCAGGTTTAGACACGGTTGAGAGATAAGACACATTTGGGCTGCTACAATTATAAATGCACTAATAATGTTTCTTGTTGGAATAAAATGTTTAAAACGTATTAACGAATAATCTTTTACTTGAGCTCCCCGAAATTCCAATACCAATGCAGTTTGTTAAAAAAATTGGAAATGACTTTTCTATTTATTCTCGTACGCGAAAAAGCAGTGTTAACTCTAATCTAAGGAACGATTCTTTGAAAAGTTTCAATAAAACATAGGCCTCGGCATAAATTGATGCTAGTCTTTTCGTTGGAGTTAGTAACTCGACTGCTTCATTTCTTGCTTCTGCACTGAGAATATGTAAATTTTCTAAATTTACATATTCTCAGTACAAAAACCATGAGAATATGTAAATTTTTGCCTGGCATGTGCGAATGTGCAATAAATCAGATACCGACAAAATGCAAACTATTTCTCCATTTTTACGCAGATGTAAAATGAAAGACCTGCATAATCGAATATTTAAAAATTATTGCAAGGCAACTCAAAAACTGCACACCGAACTTGACGTATTTATCAAATATAAATCAAATTTTGAAGAAAATGTGCATCCAAAATGACACCCACACTTATTTTTTTAACTTTTGTTTTTGTAACAAATAAACATTCAGAAAAGAAAGTAAAGAAGCAGAAAAGGAAGAAATCCTGAAGCCGACCCTTACGTTTCTGTAAATCACTTTCAAAACCCTCAGACTGTACAGTAGAGTTTTTTCATCTTAAAAACTAAAACGTCCCACAACACAGTCCGAAGAAACTTAATTTTGAAAAAGAAAACCAGAAAAAAAGGGTATCTTTAGTTCCAGTAAGGTGTTTAAGATTTAAGCACCTTGTTTGTTTGAGCTATCGAAAAACTAATGAACGTATGCAGCGTGACGTCGTGTCCTCATTGCATTTGACATCTCTCTTTACGGCATATACTAATGACGTGATCTATTATCAAAGGAGACTATTCTCCTAATAACTCTTTATTGCATATTCCTTTTTTAGCATATTTTCATATGTATGTCATTAAATCATGAACTTATGTTGTCATTTCGTCGCTTTGTCATTCCTCCGGTGCGTCTACCTGTACACGTGGCGTCCACCTGCTAAGCGACGTAAATGAACGACTATTGGAAAACATTCCTTTCCTGTTGTACTTAATAAGGCAAGCGCCTTGGTAGCTGTCCCGGTGGCCCAGTGGTCTAAGCGCTAGTTTCAGACCATTTGCTCGCGATGGGTACGAGTTCGAATCCCGTGAAGCGTGGCTGTTGTGTTTGTCTTACGGCACTGGTTCTCTCACTTCCCTGGAACCAGCGGCATAAAATTAGAGGTAGGCTAATACCTATCGCTTATTGAGTTTTTCACTGTGGTCGTTAAACGCTCCCTCCCCGCAAAAAACAATTCGAATTTGTCCACCTTCACGTGTAACTTTCCCTCAAAGTCGGGACACTTAAATTTGTGTTTAACGTTATTAATCTGTTTCCGAAATTTTTTTATGCTGCTAGGTGCCAGCTTGATCAAATTTTAAGTTTTCTTTTAGCAAGTATTTTGTAAAGAAAAGATGGGGCTTATGTTTTGACTTAATCCGTTTGTCCATCCGTTTGTGGGCATCATATCTCTGCAACTATTAATCTGATTTAAAAAAATATTTTTGAATTCGGAAGCTTGAAATTTGTGAATGTTGATCCTTGCATTACGGTTTTTTCTGATGCACACATTTTGCGCTAGAGGGCGTAAATGCAGCTGATATCGAATTCAAAGCACATTTGTTCCATATATGTTCTCCAAAATATCCGATTAAAACACTTATTTTTCTTTTTATTGGAGGTTTAACGACCACCGTGAGCTTATAAATGGGCTATAAGCAGTCACCCGTCTCTAATTTAGGGCCACTTGTTCCAGGGAAGGGAGGAAGCCGGGGACGTAAGCCAAACACAGCATCAATGCCCCGCGGGATTCGAACCCGTATCCATCTCGGGCGAATGATCAGAAACCATCGCTTAGACCACTGCGCCACCGAAGCGATCTTTTTCCATTCGAAGCCATTTATATCGAACACTATTTTAGGTATAGTCTCTTTTACAAGTAATGTAATGTATTTCCGTTAGCCGCGTAAAAGTAAATTGCCTTTCCCCCGATATCAATCTTCCTGCACCGGATACAGCTATTGATGGAACATGTTTTGCATATAATTTCTAATTTTTTGTTAAAAAGTAGGTAGGTCACCAGGGGGCGTAAGTTTTTATTTCTGCTTCTGATGATTTGCAGTTAGATCTGAGCTTCAAAAAACTTAACTGAAAAATTCCGCTCACACCGAAAAACGTTTTTAGATACCTCCTGCTTAAAATAGTGCATAGTTCTTCCGCCAGGTGTCTTAGATATACATCTTATTCTTGTCGATATCTCTGCTTCTAAGCGTCCTATTTAAAAAAATTCTTTCTTTGTTAGAGAGCTTTCCCGGTGCTTAATGTTACTCAGATAATTTCAAATTTTTCCTAGCGCATAAGTGTGACACTAAAGGGTATAAGTTCACATTTCAATTTCCAGCAACATCGGCGTGACTAAAACACCGATTAAAAAATTCCCTTTCAGTCAGATACTGCTAACTATGAAAACTCTTTGTGTTTATTTTCTTCCCAAAATTATGCACAGTTTCGCCACTAAGGTCGTAAATAATTAATTAGTTTTTCTCAATATCTCTGCGTTTCAATGTTCGATTTAAAAACTTCTTTTAACACAGGATACCATTTACATTGTCGAAAACGTTAAGTTTGTATTTGAGGTGTTTTGTAGCTCTCAGTTCTATCGCTAGCTGGTGTTTGTGCACTTCTGTTTGCTCTTCTTCTAAAAACCCTATTGAGAAAATTTATTTTTTACTGTATGTCATTCGCTACAATAAATATGGGAAGCATTATCCTCTTTAAATAATGTACAACTTTCCCTAGCGGGAAAGTTGAACAAACCTTTGTCTCGCTATGTCATTTCCGGGAAACGTATTTGAAAAGTTATTTTTTCTTAGCATAGCTTTTCGCATGAAGAATATTTTTCGCCTGTTTTGAACTTTTCCATTATGCAAAATTCTTCGGACCAGAAGGCGTAGACTTATATCATGTTTCGTTCTGTATTTCTTCTTTTAACTGTTCGATTTGAAATTCTGTTTGTTTCTGGTAAGTAGCTGTTTCCATTTTGGATGTTTTATCGCTTGTGAAAATCCGATTGATTTTTTCTATCAGTCTTCATTGACTTTAAATGACCGATAATTTTTATTCGCGTCGGAAAGGATTCAAAAGACGTGCTCATTACACCCGAAAATTCTGTGTCGTCTTTCTTGTTAAATTTTCTTAGTGTGATCTTCTTTCGCTGTTTATCAAAAATGTGTGCTCTTATTTGTCAGGCAAACTAGTTTGAGGAGCAGGGTTCTAAAGCAATCGTTTAAAAAAAATAATCGGTTTCAAAAAACAATCGATGACAAAAAACTAAGAGCGGCAGCATGAATTTGGGGAACTCCGAAAACGTTAAGCTCTCTCTCTCTCTCTCCTACGCTTCGCTCCTTCCACACGAGGAATAAATACACTGGCTGCAAGTGAAAAAAAAAACACCAAGAAGGAGACGTCTGGTACCAACGAAATTTATACAGCATAATAACGGAATACAGAGGATAACGTGATCAAAACATTATGACAAAATACATCTGTATTTGCTGGTAAACTGAAAAATAACATTTCCATGTAACATGGTTAGTGCGAGGTTGAACTGCCATGAACTTCGTCACACTTTGCAATCCTGGCATGGAGTCTGTCGTACAGATGTTGGATGTAAGTTTGGAATATTTAGTTCCAAGCACCCTCAACCTGGACGCGTAAATCAAGGATGGTCGTGGCTGGCCGTGGAGACCGGATAAGTCGTTGTCCCATAAAATCAAACACGTGCTCAATGGGGGACAAATCTGGTGAATGTGCAGGCCATGGAAGTTTTCTCGCACCCTGAAGTGCATGTTGCGTTGCACGCGCCGTGTGTGGGCGTGCGTTATCTTGCTGGAAAACACCACGATGGACCGACTTTACAAATGGCACAACAACGGGCTGAATGATGTTGTTGACGTAGGAGTTGCTTTTTAACGTACCCGGTACAAACACTAGTTGTGTACGGGAGTGATAGTTGATCGCTCCCCACACCAGGAGACCAGGTGTAGGCCCTGTGTGTCGCTAGTGGATGCAAGAAGGGTGGAGACGCTCCCCTGTGCGTCTGCAAACACGCATAGGGCCATCGGAGGCTCCTAAGCAGAATCTGCTTTCATCGCTGAACACGACTGATCGCCATTGCGTTCTCCAGTGCAGACGTTGGCGACACCACTGCAGCCGTTTCTGACGGTGGGCTGGAGTCACAGGTACACATGCCAGAGGCACACGTGCACGTAGTCCTGCATCCAGTAGACGGTTGCGGATTGTTCGCACAGTCACCTCAGGTGCAACGGCAGCTCGGATTTGCGTCGCAGTGGATGTTCTGCTTGACAACGCCGCTCTTCTTATGCGTCAATCGGTCCGCTCATAAGTCCGTCTGTGACTCCCGGTTCCACGTCTTCTCGTGTGGGAATGTTCCTCGGACCATCTACGCCACCATCGTACCACCACCGATACTTCCCGTGCAATTCACTCCGCAATACGACGATACGACCACCCGGCCTCGCGGAGTCCGACTAGAGGACCTTGCTCAAAGTCCGATAACTGCTGAAATCGTACACGTCTTCTATGTCCAGGCATTGCAGCTTCTTCAGGGTCTTCGCACGTTTCCGTACACCGACGACTGATTACATTCACTTCGCCGTACTCCTTAAATACCACCGACGATAATTTGCATATTATGCCGTGCTGGGGCGTTAGCGCTCACTGGTTGGTCCCGAAATTAACACCACACCTACGTAAACTCGACCACATCAACATATGTAAATTTCATGATCGTACGCCAATTTCTTCTTGGTGTTCTTTTTTTCACTTTCCGCCAGTGTATAATGAATTACTACAGATGGAGAGTTTGTAGTGCTTTTAGTTTGGTCTTGATTCAGCATAAAGCACAAGCACAGAAACAGTAAACTGTTCTGATGTGTGATTTATCGCACTTTATTTCAGTTTTCGAGATCTCAGTAACGATGCAACAGTAAGTCAAAAACAGTAAGACGAAAACCTGATGCAGATGGATAACTGCCAGTGCCAAATAATCGCAGAAATCTAGGTATTTAAAAAAGAAATTGAATTAGAGGCTAATAAAAAAATGGATCACGTTCAATGTAAGAAACGCAAAGGAATATGAATGTGTGCATGTTTTACCGGATCAAGTGTAATACCCGAAATGCTGAAGCTTGCGGTAAGCAACCTACTTTAATGAATCAGGATAATTGCTTAAAGAAAGAATATACAAAGGTATCTGTCATTGCGAAGAAAAAAGGGTTGAAAGCTTGTGCGAAAATTTTCAAATCATGGAGAGACAAAGTTTTCTTGAGATAGCTCGGTGCTTAACAGACAGTGTTGCTACTATGGAAGCAGTGCTCGAGCAAAATGTGTTTGCTCACAGGACTACGTGCGCTTTCAAGAAAGACTCGTCGAAAGTTTAACTGAAGCCGTACATGATTAGGAAATATTACACAAATAAACGACGACATAAGTAAATTTGGTGGAGCATTAACAAGTGATGTGACGAGCACCCTTCAGGTTCAAAGCCATAAATATATTACCTGCGTTTTGTGGATAATGACTTCATTTAGAGAAGTGTGGTGTTAACAATTCAGCATTTCTACATAACAAAGAAATCAAAAAGAGTTTTAATTTAGAGCCTTTGCAATCCCTGAAAAGAAAAACAGTGTTCGATTACCCGATGCTATCAGCGCAAGTTGTATTTGTAAGTGATGAAGCAGCCAACTCAAAAAGATGTTTTCCTTTAACGTGTGTCTGACACGTACTGCACCGAAATACAGCATGGCATGCGCTGCTATCAGCGCAAGTTGTATTTGTAAGTGATGAAGCAGCCAACCCAAAAAGATGTTTTCCTTTAACGTGTGCCTGCCACGTACTGCACCGAAATACAGCATGGCATGCGCTACCTAAATACAGCATGTCATGCGCTACCTAAATACAGCGTGGCATGCGCTACCTAAATACAGCGTGGCATGCGCTACCTCATAGGCCTAGGAACGACTACCAGTAGCAGTTCCTAAGCCTATGAGGAATCGCTCGTCCATAATGTGGGGCCACTGGTTCTAGAGAAGGGATAGAGGTAGTGCTTTAAAGGAAGCACATCCCCCATGCCTCATCCGAAACTCGCGAACCGAGAGCCATCTCGAAAGAATGGTTAGCAGCCAGCTCAGCCAGCGCCTTAGAACACTCGGCCACCGGAGCGCCTTAAATACAGTTTTGAGGAAACAAATGGAACAGTACCCAAAACGAAAATTCCTGAAAAATGTTGTAAATATCCTGTTATGTACCAAAAACATCTGACATTATGCCACAGTTAAATACGTTTGTTTACCAAGAGATCAAAACTTGCTGGGATACTTTTGCTCTATGTTACAATCCTAAACGACCAGATAAGATATATTAGGTATGCTTTAGTTATCAAAAACCAAACCGTCCTTATGGAATGATAAAATTATGGGATTTTGCTTGTTTTGATAAAGTTCCAAAATTATTTGCAGAAGCCCCGAGCCATCTTGAGGAAAATTTGTATAGTACTCTCTTCTACAATAGTATCACTTATTACTGAAGCAGTACTCTGTTTCTCTATCAGACTCAGAAATTGCAGTAAAACGACAGAAAATTAAGTAAATAATCAGCTGGTAGATAGAGATTTATGTAAATTGCAAACTTTATTCATTCAAACTTCAAATTTCTAAATACCTCATAGCAATATGAAAGAAAAAAATATACATTAACAAATACGCTCTGTGATCCACGAAACTAATGAAGGTGTCCCTGTCGGCGGCAAAGAAAATGAAAGCGGTCCTGTATAAGATGAGCCTTCAAGTACATCTACAAACCTCGCATTTGAATTTAAAGTAGACGAGTGTGAAAAGTTGATGTTCACAGCTATGGGTTTGAATGCAGGAGAAGTGACTTAGAGACCAGCGAACTGCTTTCTTTGTGGGACAATTAAAATTTTGCAGTCTTAGCTCATAATTGTGAGTACGCATCGTGCATACCTCCTAACAGTTCAATCCTGAAACTTTAGACGGGATTTAGTTTTTAGAAGATACCAGAGCGTACGATGTTTAATATTCTATGGTTTTTCCCAGAAATGGGAAATGCTTTAGAAGTGAGTCGAGGACTACAATTTTTTTGAATAATAATTTCCTTACAAAATATAAAAAATAGTTCGATACTACCACCTATGCGATTTATTTTGTAAAGAGTCTATTTATTATATAACATTCCAGCTTTTATGTAATCAAACTGAAGAAAAGCAGTTAACATTTCACTGGTATAACAGAACGGAGAGAAAAAGAAAGACGATAATTAACTAAAAGAAAAGGCGATAATTTAACTCAGTGGCAAGTACAGTGAGTGCTCACTGAATTACGGCTATCTACTTAATACATCGTGGGCCTGCCTTTCCTCTAGAAAACGGTCACCAACCGGCGTGGCATCGACTCCACGAAGCGTCTGTGTAGTAGAGCGGCGACCTGCAGCCAAGCTGTTCGTATTTCGAACTGCAACATTGCTGCTTGGTGGTCACATAGCTCATTCAACATTGAAATTTCCATTGAATATGTTGCACAATAATACTGCAAAGGCGCAGCAGCAGCAAAAGCACAAGAATAACAAAACTGATAAGACTGCGCATTAATTGTTTGAAATGAATAAACAATCTCTCCCAAATATGCTTTGAAGCTTTGGATAGGACATGTAAGTGGAAATCAGAGCATCAGGAGAGTAGTTTTGACACTAGCTAGTGATATCAGATAAAATCTTTCAATAATTCTCAAAGGCACACAGGCACTTGGAGTCAAATCCTGCATTGAGTCATCATATTTATGACGTCAACATGGACTTAATTTCGTGGGTGTTCCAGGGCTCAAGCAGCCATTGAAAAATTGTAAAAAATGTACATTTAGTCATAAAAACACAGAAAAAAACATTTTTGTTCACCAATTTTGAGCTTTGTAAAGATCACGAAAAGTCTCCAGATATCAGACTTTTAGCGGAAGAACCACATCCATAACGAAACAAGAAAGTTGACACCGAATTTTCGGGAGTAATAAGCATGTCTTTTGAATTCGTTCTGACGCAAATTAAATTTATCAAAGCTATTCAAAGTCAATGGAACCGGTATGGAAAACAATAGATCTGACCAAAGAAAGAAGATTTTCAATCGGGTTTTTAATACCTCAGATATTGCTGTAAACGGAATCGTGAGCTTACGAACTCTTAGAAACAGAGATATCGCCAAAAATAAGATGTGACTTTACGTCTCCTGGTGGGAAAACCATGCATTATTTTAGGAAGAAAGTATTCTCAAAAGGTTTATCCGTATAAACGGTATCGGTCGAAGAAAAAAAAACTAGTCTAGTTTTCAGGAGCCCAGATTTTGCAACAAATACTTCAGAAGCAGAAATTAACACATATGACCCCTGGTGGCTAAACCATTCTTTACCAAACATTGGAAATTATATGAAAAATATTTTCCATCAGGTCTTGTATGCGATACAGGAAGAATTTTTAAAATCAGAGCTTTAGGAGCAGAAATAACGCTGAAAACGCAATTTACCTTTGTGTCCCCTAGCGGAAAGTGTATGATTTACTTGAAAATTTTGAATTTATAGGAAAAACATTTCGCATCAGAAACACTATACAACAAAGAAGGAATTTTTCAAATCGGACTCTTAGAAGTAGAAATATTGACAAAAATAAGATATACATCTACTCCCCCTGGCGTAGAAACCATGCATTTTTTCAAGAAGAAAATTTTCCTAAAAGGTTTGTTGACATGATTAGTATCGGTCAACAAACGACGTTTTTTTCAATCGAGAATTTAGTAGCTCATATTTTGCTGCAAATACAACAGAAGCAAAAATTGAGATTTACGCCCTCTGGTGGCCAAACTATTTTTTTACAAAAATTAGAAATTATGTGCAAATGATTTCCCATCAGGAGCTGTATCCAGTGCAGAAAATTTTTCAAATTAGAGATTTAGAAGCAGAGATATACGGGGAAACGCGATTTACCGCTATGCCTCCTAGCGGAAGGTCTATGAATTACTTGAAAATTTTGAAATTATATGAAAAACATGTCACACGGAAAACACTATCCAACAAAGAAGGAATTTTTCAAATCGGACTCCTAGAAGTGGAGATATTGACAAAAATAAGATGTACATCTACGCCCCTGGCGGAGAAACTGTGGAATATTTTAAGAAGAAATATTCCGAAAATGTTTATTGATGTGAGTGGCATCAGTCCACGAAAGAATTTTTTAATCGATATTTTAGAAGCTACGATTTTATGGCAAATACATCAGAAGCAAAAATTAACACTTACGCCCCCTGGTGGCCAAAGTATTCTTTACCAAAAATTTGAAATCATATGCAAAATATTTTACATTAGGAGATGTATCCGCTGAAGAAAAACATTTTCAAATCGGAGTTTTAGAAGAAGAGTTATCGGGTGAAATGTTTTTAATTTTACGCCCCCTAGTGGAAAATCTATGCGTTATGTGAAAAAGTAACTATATCTAAAATACTCTTCGACATAAATAGAATCGACAGATATATTTTTTTCAATCGGATGTTTAGAAGCAAATATGTGGAATAAAACGTATTTAAGAATTCGACATCATCTGCATTTACCCCCGCTACTGGCGAAACTGTACATCGTAAAAAAAAAAAAACGAAATAAAGTATCATTATTTGCATATTTCAAGCTTTCCAATGCAAAAATAATTTTTCAAATCGGACTAATAGTCGCTGAGACATTGTGGGTGCAGACGGACGGACGGATGGACGGACAAACCGATAACAGAAGCACGATCTTTTTTTAAAAAAGACGTGCTAAAATGCTGTGACTCTGCATTACATAGACGCCTACTACGAAAGTACTGCGGTGAAAAGACAACCATTAGGTCATTGATAACAATAAAAACTTCCCCCTTAAGAAATAAGAGCATAACTGCAGAAGTGCGCAGAATAATATAGTGTATAATTTTTTTGCAGAAGTGCTGCAAAAAAATTATACACTATATTGACAAAAGTCATCGGACACCCCTTCAAAAGCAAATGAACGGATCCGCTGCACTGTTAAAATGCGCGGTGCAGCGGCAAATGATATAAAAACAAGCCTGCTGCTGACCGCAATCATATCCCTCTGTGAGATTGAGTGAAAATATCGCGGCGTGAGAGAACTGACTTTGAGAAAGAAAAGATTGTTGGGTGTTATATTAGTGGGTTGTCCATACGAGAAACCGAAAGGCGTTTAACCCTTTAACGACCATAACACCCAAAACGCCCGTACATACGAACGACCATAGCCGCCCGAAACGCCTGTCTAGAGTGAGTAAGATTTCGTGACCTTACCTGCTTTTCAAATTTGCACGACCTATGAGGGAGCAGCAGGTGTCACCTTTTGTCACTATTGTTACTAAACAAAGAAGTGAACCAACAGAAAGTTTCGGGCTTTATGATATTTAAAGTGATACGAGATTTTTGTGTGATGGCCGTTAAAGGATTAACCGTACCCAAGTCAACTGTTTTGGATGTATTGAATAAGTGGAAGACACATGGCGTGCCTGAAGCACCAAATAATATTGGCAGACCAAAGAAAATCAGTGATAGAGGACGTCGAAGCCTCAGGAGAGTCGTTACAGCTAATCGACGCAGTACTGCACAAGACCACAGGTGAGTAAAAATGCTGGAATCTCGGTATGTACACGTACCATTCACAGAAAACTTCATTCCATGGGTTGCCCTGGTCGTGCAGCTACTCATAAGCTTTTCATCTCCACTCGAAATGTTACAATGCTACTGGGCGTTTAGCATTTTGTAAAGAACATTTATCGTGGATCGTAGATCAGTGGAAACGGGTTCTATGGACTGATGCACGATCCATCACTCTGATGGCCGTGTGTGGGTATGGCGGCAGCCGGGGGAACGCTATTTACCGCAGTGCACTGTTCCTACGGTCAAGTTTGGAGCTGGCAGTATACTCGTGTAGGGGGTGTTTTTCGTGGTATGGTCCCGGCCCATTGTTTATCGTGGACAAACCTGCTAACCAGCACGTCTACCTCGATATTCTGAACAATTATGGCTTACCAACTCTGTGGCAATACTATGGAACCGAGCCTTGTTTGTACCAGGAGGATAATGCACGGAGGTATAAAGCAAGGACTGATACGGCGTGGTTTGACTATAATTCCGTATCGTGTGTGGACTGGCCAGCAGAGCGCCCTGATCTTAATCCCATAGAGCACCTATGGGATGAATTAAAGCGCCGCATAAGAAGTTTGGAACCGAGGCCTAATACTAAGGAGTAGTTAGCGGCAGCATTGTGTACTGAATGGAAGCGCATACCTATCGCTGTGTTCCCAAACCTTTGTCGAAAGCATGTCTCGAAAGGTCATTGCATGCATTAAGGTCAAAGTTGGAGCGACACCATACTAATGTATGTCAATAAATGCTACGTTGTGTTTCTCTTCTAGGTGTCCGGCGACTTTTGTCAATATGGTGTATATCCGTTTCAATTTTAAAAACCTTTCACCAGTCAAATCGTTGACTAATCGATTTATAGTAAATGTTCCACTGTAGATTTATGTATACGTGTATGAGTATGCAAAGAGCTCGGTCACTGACTATATTTCCCGTTCAGAACTCGTGAACCCGTTGGACATCATGTGCAAAGCTCGTGCACCCATTGGATAGAAAGTTGACACATATGAGCGCCATATTGACGAACTCAAATTAAGCTCAAACATAAGACTTACTTTACATGCAGACAAATTTACAAAGCAGTTGCTAAAGATTTTGAATGGTAAGAATCAAATAAATGCACAAGCACAATTTCAATTCCCAAGAGTTGGTTGTATTTAGTAATGTGTTAACAATCTTTAAAGCAGTATTTTTCCAAATAACCGAAATAATATTTAGAAAGCAACAAATTGACTTTCTGAGAGGGAACAATTTAGTAATCTGCAAACAATCTTTAAAGCAGTATTTTTCCAAATAACCGAAATAATATTTAGAAAGCAACACATTGCAACAGGATTTCCAAGGAAATGTTGTAACACATGCGTCAATTGACACTGAGCTGAATTGCAACGATTCAGTGCATAATCCAACAGAATTTCTGAATTCCTTAGTTAAGTTGCTCACGGTGGTCGTTAGCCCTCCAATAAAAAAACAAACCTGGAGCCACTTAGAATGACCCCATACTTTACGTTTTCAAAATAGGAGTCTCCATCACGATGCTAAAAAATTTGGATGGGCCGGAGTTGCTCACTGGTACAAGTCTGGCCTTTGAAAATTCGATGCCGGATGTTATTGTAGCAACATTTTGTAAAGTATGTGTCAAAGGAGAGGGCGTTTTCATTCTTCGAATCCCGGTAATTCCATCAGATATACCTCTTGATTTTAAACCATTACCGTTCTCAGTTAAACTTTCATTTGCAATGACAATCAACAAATCGTAGAGAAAAGCGCTGAAGTCGGAATAAGTGGATTTGCAAAATCCTGTTTTTGGCCACCATCAAATTTATGTGCCGGCGTCAAGAGCAGGAAACGATTAATGTTTATTGTGTTTGCACCGGAAGGAAAACGAAGATATATCATGTAAAAGGAAGTGCTTGAAAACTTACTGTTTTAACTTATTTCTTCAAACTGCCCTTTTATTAAAAATTATAAAGATTTTCGCTACGGAAACGCCAGTTAACACCTTCGTGCAATGCTGTGATTTGCCAAATCAAATTCTTTATGTTGTAACATGTGGTCATAAATGAATGTGGCTTCCTGTATGTATTGTCGAAACAGAAAACGCTTTCGAAGCATATTAGTAAATATTTCAACTTGAAATCCCTGATTCTGCTGAATCAAGAACGTGTAAATGAACTCACGGACAATGAAATTTGCGTACCGATAGAAGAAGACATGCTACCACCGCGAAAATTTGCAAATAGCTAAAGTGCGTGCTGGTATGCAAATGATCCACGTTTGGTGCGAGTGCGCATGATCGCATATCCGTTGCAAGCAAGCACCGGCAGCCTAAGAAACCGGCGTATAGTCAATGCCCCATGAAAGCGAACAGTACCTCCCGACGCAAGCAAGAGTATAGAGTGAAAAAAATGACGGGTAGAAGCCAGAGACGTCGATTTAAGCAGCTTACGGACTTTGAGAGAGGCCTGATCATCGGGCTGAAAACCGCAGGGTGGTCAGCGTGCCATATAACCTGCCGCCTGTATCGTTCTGACCATACCATCCCACTGTGTTGGGAGCAGTGGACACGTGACGGCACTGCCACGCGGCGGAGCGGTACGGACGGATTAGGAGTACCGCCGGTAGATATGAGCGACAGATCATGCACCAGGAATGAACGGATCCCACGGGGACCCGGTTCACTGTACAGGCAGATCTAGCGGCTCCTGTGTGCCCACGAACCATTTCCTGACTCCTCGCGGAAGCGAATTTGCGATCCCAGCTCCCCTTACGTGTACTGCTATTAACACCGGAACATCGCCTGCTCCGTGTGCAGTGGTGCCAGACCAGAGCAACGTGGAACGCCACAGACTGGCGACGTGTAGTGTTTCGTGATGAATGCCGTTTCGTTTTGGGGATAGATGATCATCGTGTTCGGGTGTGGAGGTCCCCGGGTCAACGGCACAATACCAATCTCGCTATCGAGCGACACACATCCCCCACTGTAGGCATTATGGTCTGGGGAGCCATTGCCTACGATAGCCGATCAGCTCTAGTAGTGGCACGTGGATCATTGACGAGCCAGCGGTATGCGGATGAGATCCTGCGACCCCATGTGTTCCCATTCCTGGCCGGGATTCCAGGTGCGCTATACTAGCATCATAATGCCCGCTCGCACACGGCTCAGGTTGTCCACGACTGCCGACGTCATGTCCAGACACTTCCGTGGCCTGCCGTCTCCTCGGACATGTCCCCTATTGAGCATGTGTGAGCGCAGTTGAAACGCCGACTGCCGCCGTGCCCATATATATATACACTCTACGTCGCCAGACCGTAGCATTATACGTTGCTCGCTGCTGACACCTCTGCAATCGACTACGACGATGGTCAGGTGTTAATAGCATTAAGCGTAAGGACCGTCGAGGGTGCTGAATCAGCCTCTGCGAGGCTCTTGGAAATGGTTCTGGTGGACGCAGGATTTCCTTGTACTGCCGTCATATGTCTCAGGATATTGGACAAGGACGTCGTTGCATCTGAGCGTGCCGCTCTCATGATCCCATGCTCCTCTCTGCTGGTGGTGTGTTTGGGTCGTCCGGAGCCAGTCCGTCGTTTCAGGTCCTCATTTTATTCCTCATTGTTTAAACGAACGTGCGTATATTAAGGGAACGCTACGTGGAGTTTTTTTTTTCTAAGTGATTTACTTTAAGGCCAAACTTGGATAACTTTACACAGAAGTCACTCAAGTTAACTTAAAGCAAACAGTTACTTATCGATCGTCTTCTATTCCGGCAACACTCCGTAAACACTTTACTAATGCAAAACTACAACTCATTTTTTCAATAACAACAGTAGCGTAATCTGTATAGCATGAATTAGTGAACAGAACCGCCAATTAATTAAAACACGAAATATGTGTTATCACACTCAATTTGACAGACTATAACCTCATTAAAAAGGCTGCTTAGAACTTAAGACAGCTTCCACGAACACCATACCACACTTTTTTTGCTAGCTCCCAACATTGCATCTCGTTATTTACCTGTCAAACATGTACACGTCATTTACTGTTGATCTCAAGCCTGCTACCAACATAGCATTCAGTAAGTGATATAATATAACGTTAAGATTGAAACGCTAAAAGGGAGCGAACTCAGAATTTACATAAAAAAGAAAGAACTAAAAATGAAAGTAAAATTAGAGTATACGTCATAAACGGTAATCTCATATCCATCGTTTATTTAACCTTTGAGTTAATTAATTGGTTCAACAATTTACACGGTTTAGAAATTGCATTATGTTTTCTCAAATCTCATCTCCAGGCGGCAACTAAATTCTGTAAAATTCCCATTGAGAGCCAGTAATGGTCGCTGTGAATACGATTTAATTCCCCACAGCTGCAGAGAGCATGTTTACAAGCCATCTAGGGTGCCATTCCTAATAACGCCAGTCAACTTCGTAATTGCGTGAGGTTCCTTCTTATCAATTGTACCTATGTTACTGGCGAAGAAATCGCGGCAGACAACACATTGCAGCAGAGCTGCAACGAACTGCTACAAGGAAAACAAAAACAATTAGCGGAGGAAATAATGCGAAAACTGACATCTAGCAAAACGTAAACGAAATGCAATTCCGCAATTTAGCTCGTTGCAAACTAATACCAAACAACACTGCTGTGATCCGAAGTCGTTTAACGTAGTTCTAGTTTGATCTTACTGCACGAAGCATATGTCACAGATAAAGCCGACAGATCTCGCATACTTAAGATGCCATGGAATCAGCCATTTTAAGATTTTGCTGCACGCTCAAGCTGATTAGATGTAGTATTTAATCAAATCAGCAATGGGTTGCTTATTTCTTCTTCGAATCCAAAATCTTTCTCTCAGTCCTTTTATATTCCGCGTAATACTTCATAAATTCTTTGCACTGAAATACTTCAACGTCGCGAGTACAATTCCTCCAGTGATTTTGTATATTTGAAGTCCCCTCGAACAATAAAAATCTCTCAGGGAAAAATCTCATGCATTTCATTTCAAAGGGAAAGACCATAACGCCGAGCGTGAAGACGTAATTTATTTTTCTTTCCCCAGCACAAAGGACGAATCTAATGAGAATCATAATTTACTTCCTCATCGTGGTATGAGCTGGCGAAGTATGCAGAGGAATCTTCATTATAAGTTGAGAAGATGAGGAAGAGGCCTGCTCTTCATTACTCCCATATTGAGTTTCGGGGCATGTTCACCTCGTAAGAAGTGGTCTCCACCGCATAGCTAAGGATGAGGTTCCACGATGGGGAGGAGAAGGTGGCGGAGAACACAAGACGGGAAAGCGAGGGGTTTGCCGAGGGCTTGGAATGGCAAACTCGCCAGGAACGAAAAGAAAACGGTGCGCTGTCAATTACTTGTCCCTATGGTAAATACACAATTGATAAGAGAGAGCGAAAGCCCTCTGTAGGCCACAGGAGCTCTGTATAACAACATAAAGTGCACTCCGCGTTTTTTCCTTTTATATTTTCATTCAATTTTTTCGTCACTTCTGTCATCAATGGGCAATCCGTCGAAAGTATATGGCGGAAAGAATAGGGTGTCAGAAAAAGAATGCATTGAAAATAAAACTTCAATATCTGACATCCTTTTCCATACGTCAACACGATGCCACTCGAATTTCTGCGGACAGAATTGTTTTATTATTTTATGAGTTCCTAAATCCAGATTCAATTTATTAATTTAATAATATTTTTTTTAATATTGTGACCAGACGGATTTGCTGTGCAGTTGAAATTATCGTTTTATGGAGAGATTTCATGTTCCCTTTTTTTCAAACTCTTTGACTAAAAATTGTTTCACTTTCATTTGGGGGTTTAAGAGCCACTGTAAGCTTATCGATCGGCTATAGCAGTCGTCTGGCTCTAATTTAGGGGCGCTGATTCTACGGAAAAAAAGAGCCAGCGCTGTAAGACAAGCATAACAACCATGCCTCACCGGGACTCGAGCCAAGACCCATCTCGGACGAGTGGTCAGAAGCGAGAATGTAGACCACTGCGCCACCAACTAATTCTAAAAACATGTGCTCATCAACTTTGAAAACAAATGCCACTGGACGAAACAATTGCACCCAAAAGCACACAGTCACTACCTAAACAAGAAAAATTTAAATAAAAAATTAAACAGGCATATTCCAACTGTATGTTCACGTAGCATTTTAAATAGTATGAGCAATTTATCATAAACATATTAGTATATTTCATATATGCACCGCTCGATATAGAAAATGCCACACCAGGAGGCACTTTTCGGAGTACCTTGCAAATTGTTGGGTATGTCTCAACAACTGGATTGTGTAAAGGACTGCAGTCACAAACTAACCACGTGATAAGTGAAGGAGATGAAACAGCAAAACGGCTCGTCATAGCTAAGTCTGTTTGTCCTCTCCTGGACGTGTGAACCACTGTATCCGAGTGATCTCGGTTGCGAAAGAAGGTGAAAAGAGTGGGAATGTTTGCCCGACATCATCAGAAATCCTACAGTCATACGGCTTCATCATACGGATACGTACGGCTGGTAGGACCCTGATTCGCATCGTTGCTGAAACACATCGGGATGTAACAATTGTCGAGCAAATGTGGCAACGGTGGTTGTAGTAGCGTTCATCACCGTACTAGGACTGGTGCACGTAGGTGGACGTCCGAACGCCTCGATCTCTACGTTCGGTGGCAAGCATAAAACAGCCTGATGATTCACGGCGGACCACATTCGACAAGTTGTATCGGCAGCTAAGGTTACACCCTTATCGACACGACCTGTGAATTGCAGATTAGCTGTGAGAGATATGCGTTCTTTTCATCCATTGAAACGATTTCCACTCACCGCAGACCATCGTCGCGCAAGCTTGCAATAGTACCATACCCGACATGTGTGTCCTGGCAAATGAAACCATGTCATATTCAGGGGCGAATCTCGCTTCTGTCTCAGCGCCGACGATCGCCGATTGATAGTCCTCAGACAATGAGCCGACTGGTCAGATCTTGCTTCTTTCCGTGACTTTTACACGGTTCTTCTGTCTGGTGTAACAGTTTGGGGCGCTATTATTTTCCACAGCCGTTGATCGTTCGTACGCATAGTGGGTTCAATGACAGCGTTAAGATATGTGGATGAGATATAGCAGCCTTTTTTATTGCCGTATCTCCGTAGTAATACGGATGCCCAGTTTCAACATGATAACGCCCGCGGTACACTGCCAACATCCGAAGACAAGGCCTTCGAGGGGTCCAGGTTCTGTCCTTGCCAGCGCAATCCCCAGACTTCTCAATACAGAACGTGTGGAATGTCATTGGGAGACGACATGACGCCTCTGTATGATCCTCTACAAATGTCGATGAATTCTGAACTCAGGTCAACGCCGTATAGTCAGCAATATTCCACGGTACCAACCGGGGACTTTTCCACTGGATGTCACACCGTGTTGTTGAATACATACTCCCAAATGACGTTCATTCTACCTACTGACTCTGGTCACATTATACTGCCTTTTCCCCACATTAGATTCATGTAAATATCTCAGTAATAAATCACTTCTTTCCAACCTAAATGTCTACATGTGCGGTATATTTCGTCGCATTTCGTGCATTCCTTTGTTGTGTGCCATTTTCTATGTAGATCAGTGAATTTTGTTGACCCCAGAAAAATAAGGAAATGCACCAATCAGCATGTTTTTCTTTAAAGAATACTGAACTCACTCTGCAAAACGGTAAATTTGGAGAAGTGTAACAGTGGATACTCTAGGAGGAATACACTAGTTGCAATTGGTAATACAACGTGAGATAAATTTGTAGAGCCAGCTTTTGTGGAGGTTGTCTGGGACATTTGACCTGGGCAGAATATCGGTGTGGAAAAAGTAAATCCAGGAGGTATGAAAAAATACTTTAAAAATATCAAGCAGAAATTCCTTTTACGTATTTAACCGAAAATCCGTTTCTTTTATATTTCTTCATCCCGTTAAGATTTGACTTCTAAATCACTTTAACTGTGAAAATCATCGCCATCACCCGTTGTTTTTGTCACTGTACGTTTAAACTACTGACCCTTTAAATTCCACGTTTCCTCTCTGTTCCGCTATGCGCCAGAGAGGGTTTCGGTTTCTATGGCTTGTATGGCGGACTTCACTCGGGCACGTTGGCCCAAGGTGCATTTTTTCTTCCACTTGCAGAAAAGTTTTGAGCGGGTTTCAACATTTCCTGAGAGGACACAAGACATCGGTGTCAAATGATATGATGTATGGGTTTTTTTCATACTATGTATTTCTCAGTGGCCTTTTCGTTAGATGAAGGTAGAAGCATGCCAGTCATTTAAGACATGGTAATGTGAAACTGTGTTGAAACACAACGCTACGGTTTTTCATATGCGTAAAAATTAATTATGCTAATACAAGTTGCAACAGTCAACGTTTGTGACGAGTTTTTCAAAGCGCAGCGTTCTAGTGCGCAATATGGCAAGTGTTTAAAAGTGAAAAGCCATTCAAAGAGTGCAAAATATTTGCATAATTCGATATCAAAATTTCCTGAGTCACAACATAGCGGAGAGAGAGTTTTTGTGACAGACTCAAATATCGTTGTTGAATAGTATACCTGTTGTGGTGTATGCTGAAGATCATAACGAAATATGATGGAGAAACTGTAGCTACAAATCAGGGGAGAGATAATGGGAATATAGAATACCTATTACTGCAGGGTCTTTACGGAATACGTGAGCGCAGAAAGATATGGTTCTACACATACCAGCCACTGAATTAAAACATTTATTACAATAACGAGTTGGACCTTCTCTTCTCCGAATTACAGCACGTGTGCGATATCGCATAGATTCCACAAGTTATTAGAGTGCATCTACGTTTACAGGATACCAGGCGTTCACCAGAAAGTCCTTTAACTTGGTCAGATTTGAAGGACGAGGACTTTGCTCCCGGATTTGTTTTTCTGGCATGTCTCATATATTCTAAATGGGGTTCAGATCTGGGCTTTGTTGCGGCCAGTGAAGATGATGGAAACCACTGTCGTGCTCGCTGAACTACTTCTGAACACATCTTGAGCGGTGGAGGGTAGTTCTGTCTTTTATGAAAATGCTGTCACCTGCTGAATAAATAGTCAGCACTGCAGGATGGACTTGATCGGCACCAATGTTCAGAAAATCCTTGAAAGACACCCAACCTTTCAGCAATATCAGGGTACCCGTTCCGTCCCAATAGAATGTGAACCACATCTTGACATCACCTCCAGCATCTTGAGTTGTATTTACAAGACAAGGTGGGCCCATTCCTTCATGGTGCTCTCAGTGGTACAAAACAAGGTGTACCGCCCGCGAATCAGCCGACCACATGAACTTTTTCCAGTCTTCCAGTGTCCAGTCGACGGTGTTACTGACACTAGTGTGGTCGATCTTTCCAGCTCTTCTCCGAAATCAGTGGTTTCTCTATAGGTATCCGACTGCCAATACCGATCCTCTTTAATTTCCTGCTCATAGTTCGCTGCGATTTGGGTCGGGAGTAACCTTCTATGAATGCATCGGTCAATTGATGTACACAGGATGTCCTGTTTCTCCGTACAAGCCTGCTCAAACGATGGTGATCTCGTTCCTGACAGCTTTTCTTTGCGCCACAGTTACGCTTCTTGGACAAGCAATGTTGTTATTCCACTGATCAAAGTCTAGGATATCTCGCCTTTTGAAAAACCAGTGAGCTCTGCTGTTATCAAAATCATTGCTCGAGCCAGAATGATACCCACAGCAATCCCTTTATAGAAATCCAAAAGATCTTTTGTTTTTCCCATTGCGATCAACACTACTGAGGATTACTGACGAAATTGTCTTAAATAGTTGCCTAAATAACGTTGTGACGCAGATGCACGGAACGTAAGGGTCACTTACGTACATTTGCATTAACGTTTCTAATTCAGTGACCAGTGTGTGTGTACTTTTGTTAAAGATATTGTGAAAAATGTCTTACCGAAACTCTCAAAATCATAAAATTTGAAACGTTAATTTCATCACATAATGCAGAGCCATAATCAAGTACATGGCCACCTTTTGTAGCTGGTAATAACCGCGGCATGTTAATCAGTTCTACGAGTGAACTTGCGATTAAAGTGCTATCGGGTACAAGTTAAGAGTTAGTGGTTAAGGTTTTCAGAATTACAAAGCGTTTGGTATCGTATTTCATGCAAACAAATTATTAAATATTTTTGAAGTCCTCATTCAACTGCAGACAACAGAGCTTACAAAAGCGAACAAAATGTGGGACAGAATATCTTAACATGAAACATTTACAACCCCAAAGACCGATGGGAAACCTTTTGTATACCTTGTCTGCTGGTAATGGAATGAATGTAGGGCCTTTTTGGTTCTTTTTTTGGGGGTGGGTGGGGGCAGAGGTGTTAAAGACCAGCATGAGGAACTCATAAACAATTTACAAGCGTAGAGACTTTTCAGCATGAAGGCTTTGGACGGAATAACAGAGTACGACATAAACTTTACGGAAGCGATTAACTTTAGGTTTGAAAGTGTCACAGAACTGAGTAAATATTAACATTTTTTGATAAGCACTGGAAACGTTATAGAAAGAAATAGACAAACATAAACTGGGGATGCGTTCGAACGCAAAATGTGGGGCAAGCACTTCGCTTACATAAATTGTTTGCAGTCCAAACGATGAATTCTGTTCCATGCAATCTGTGTCTATAACAATGTAAAAATTACAGCAAAACACACGCCTCTCTGAATAATTTCATATTTAACCAACACAATAATCGACACTGAATATAACGATGAATAAGCGGTTAATAATCCACCTAATTTCAAAATCAAATGCTTCACCAAATTTCTCAAACTAAAGTTCCTCCAACTGCCGCCAGAGGGCAGCACATGTGAAACAAGCCATCACCCCCTAATAGCTTAGCAAGCCCGCGCACCGAAAGCCGGAAGCTGCGTGACGTAGGGGAGAGTAGGCTGATGTCCGTGGTGGGTGGTCGAGCATGCATGAGCTTGCTTACTCTGTGTAAGCGTGACTACGGATGTGCGTTGTTGTTGTTGTCAAATTGTCAACTAAATTTATTTTCATAGAGCAATATTAAAAGTATTCAAATTCCCTACTAATGAGGGGGGGGGGGTTTCTCAGAAAATGGATTACAGCAATAAAGCGTGAAAATTTTCAACTCTAAGGTATGTGGAAACCTTTTGTTAACCTTATTTTAAACTACTCGTAAAATAAAAATTTTGAACTAGAAAATTTAAATTTGGCTAATTTTATAATCTAATGCATCTCACAGCGGGAAGTCAAAGCACTGAAAAGATTTTTGAAAAATGAAATTTATGTTTGTAATGGAAAGAATAGATTACTTGTGTTGTTATAGTAACCCATAACATGTTTTTGCCAATGTATCAAAAAAGTTCAAAGTAAAATATGTATATTTAGGAAGGGATTTTAAACTTTATTATGGACACAGAATAATAAGGGTTCCATGTTTTTGATCCCAAGAGTAATATGTTGATACATTCGTACTTAGTTATTTAAGTGTTTAGGCAGCGCCAGATTAACGTTTTTGGGGTCCCTATTTCTGGGCACAAGTGCTTGTAAGATACTTATATCCTATACGAAATATATGTATGTCATGTACACTCTAACATGCCTATGTCCATATAAATGCTAAGGCCTTGTTGCCATGTAAAATACACCTTTTGTGTTTGCAGACATAGAGAATTGCATTGAATTATCATTTTTAATATTTATTACTAAAGGAACAGAAACACTGAATCAAGTATAGACAGCAAAAATTAGATATGAATGCACAAAAACAGAAGTTCACCCATAGTTCAGGAGTAAGTTTGCCTTTAAAATGTCCGTTTAAAGATTTTGAAGCATTTTTCTACAAACCAACACATTGAAGAACTCTCGTGTGAGCAGTGTGTATGCTCTATCTGTGGTAGGATGGGAATTTATCAGAACCATTCAATTTCTTAAAAATTAGGTGAAATATATCAGTACTAACTGGGCAAGAAATTATTTACTTGCCCAGGTGGTAAAAGCTGGATGCGCAGGAAAATGTATCTTTTAAGATAACAAACCAGAACCCTATTTTTTTTTAAGTCAAAAATATGAACTGTTTTAACATGTTTGCACTTTCATTTTAAGGGTCTGTATTACAAATGTTCAATGCACAAACGTGTGTATATCAATTTTTAAGACGCTGATGCTAAAATTGGTATAAAATGGTACGATGATGAAACTGGTGTTTCGGAAATTCAGTGATTATGACATGTTTCTTTTGTTAAAGTTTTCTCCCTTTGTCACTAAACATGAGAGGCCAGTTACATCAGAGGCATGCATACTGTTGTTGATTATAAACAAAATTTGGAGCAAAACTAGGTTTCCGATTTCTGGGCGTAGAACATAACAAAATTAAAGATGTGATATTACTCTTTCCTTGGTACTTCGTAACAATAATACAACTTCCATTAATTAACAATGACATGAAACACGACATGTGATGACTGTCTTTTTTTTCTTGTGTAGTAGGAAATTTTATTACAAACTTTTTTATTTTAAAATTTAGTTACCATGCACAGGCAATTAGATGTTTTATTTACCTGCCCAGACGAAGGATTTACATGCTCTGGGCATCTCGGGCATGGTATTTTTAAGCCTTGAATATTGTTATTTTTAAGAGAAAAAAAAGTACGTGGATCGACATGAATCCACATATTGTGGAAACTATGTTCTAAACAAACAAGATTTTTAAAATACAAGTAGAAATATATACTAGCTTCTTTTTTTTTTTTTTTTTTTAAACATTTGCTTAAAATGAGAGATCAACTTTTTATTCATTTATCTAGACTTATCTGTTTCCAGACTTCCTGCACTGTGTCTTCACAAGCTACAGCAATAATAACTAGAACTAATATATCTCATATTATCCGATAACTACTGGAAAGTGTGTTTCCAAACGTGAGGGTGGGTGTCACTTTTTGTATGGGGAAAAACTTCTTCAATCCTTCACAGAATTTATTTTGAAACCAAAATCATAAAAAAAGGAAAAAACAATCTTTTTCAATAGCTTTAGCAATGACAAAACATTTGTGCAAAATTTTATACCATTGCTTTTTATAGTTTCTGAGAAAATGGTACATCAAGTTAGTCAATTTATAATGAAACATGTACATCTTTTAAAATACATCCTATAGTACCAAAACAATCGCTTAGATTTATTCAGTACAATAACTGCATGTGCATTTGTCAGGCTCTCAAAAAATATAATAATTATCTGAAAAAATACTTTAAGAAATTATTGGAACAAATTTCAGTTTTTCTTAGAAACGTGTCTTTGAAATTCTTCAAAGAACAGCTAACGGACACATAATCAAATTGTGTTTGTGATACACAAAGAACAGCTAACGGACACATAATCAAATTGTGTTTGTGATACACAAAGAACTACACAACCATAATTATATGTACATTGGCAGTTTTCCTGAATACTTCTTGAAAATCAAATTTCAGGAAATTTCTGCCAATAAGTTACTTGTATTTTTCCAGATAAAAAGAAATGCTTATATTGTGGATCCAAATAGTTTTGCTTAATGCTACTAATATACTTAATACAGATGTGTTGAACTTTGACAAGGTAACTTTTCTGAAATAGTGCTCTGGAAGACAAAAATTACAAACTTTATATTTGCTTATCAAAATGAAGTTGTCCAAACACGTAACTAGATGGTACTAAAATTAGGAAAACTTATTATGTCATTATTGTACGTTTAATAATGTAGCAATTGCATAATTTTCTTGAAATCTTAATTTATTTGATGCAATCAGTGGATCAAGCAGCAACTCACTGTATGTATGTTAAAACGTGTTTTATTGAGCCTTTGGTAATAATTAAAAAACACAGAAAAAAATTCAGTTTTTCTTGACCTTTTTTTATATATTAGTGATCACGGATTGCATATAAAATATATTTTCACTAAAGGAATTATTTCATTACTAAAATTGTCATAGTCATAAGTTATGCAATGAATGAAAAATCTGATTCCTTAAATATGTCAATCGACATCTTTTGAAACGACGGCGATACTTCGTAATGGACCCTCAAACTAATCTTTCAAGTACAAGAACGATTTGTTCACAAGTACAGGAATCGTTCGGCTAACTATAAAGACACTATAACTTCAAGTGAAACTACGACGACAGTTTATAATTTCGATTATAGGAATGGTTTATTACTTCCAGTGAAATGACAGGGATGCTTTCATTAAGTTGACGAATCTGTGTTGCTTACCCTTTCAAGTCGAAATTATTGCTACGCTAAATTTTACGCTGTAATTTCTTTTTCTTCTGTATTGTAAAAGATTATTAAACAAACTTGTTAACTCTGCAGTTATTTGAAAACTAACGCACAAGTTCTTATTTAAATGCAGTGAAACTCTAAAAGAACGCACGACCTGGTTAGTTGGTGTACGTAAAGACGCGTTCGTTCGCACATCGCCGTAATGCTCCTCTCCGCGACTACGGACTACTCTAGTGAGGTCACAAATCGGTGCGCGGGCCTGTTAAGCTATTAGGGGTGATAAACAAGCCCCCATCGTCAGGAGATCCAACATAGCGTCATTGAAGAAGAAGCAGTAGACTGGATTCTTTCATTTACTGACCTGTCAGAACGTCCCATTATTATCTACTTAGCCACTTTGACTGCGCATAATAAATTATGTAACATGTAAGCGCAATGTTCTTCACAGTGGACTCTTGTCTATGCAAAAAGAGTGTTTTTAATTGGAAGTTAAAAAATACATTTGGACACTGGAAAAGTTATAAGTAACTGAAGCCCAATTTGCAGATTTAACGAAAAAGAATGCTTTCAACAGAACTTATAGAAGGAGTTATAAAAATTTAAATAAATATCCAAATAAACAGCCATTTGCACTTACGCTTCCAAGTGGAAAGACTACTTCTAGAAAAAATGGAGCAAACGTTGTGTAAGAGATATCGTATAATTTGAGCTACCCAACGGAAAAAAATATTTTCAGTTCCCAATTATAAGGGCAGAGGCATAGTTACTGCAGCCGGATGCAAAGACATACAGTGGGATTCATAAGTCCAACTAAGTAGAGAAGGTAGCCCAACGGTTGTCAAGCCTGCCCTGTGGCTGTGAGGTAGCGGGAGCTGAGACGTAGTTTGGTTCAGTGGTGTTACTTGCTTGGGTTATTTTGATCTTTGCGTTTCATGTTTTTGTAACGCCACATCAGAAGTACCAGCAAGGAGCTGGTTGGTGTTTTTCTGCGAAGCGACGCCCTTTGTCTCAGTTTAGTTTTTCGGTTTCTTAATGGCGGTTGTTGTGTTTTGATAGCTGATTGTGAAATAATTGATGTGTGTTGCAACTTAGAATTTAGCGAAGTGTTCCTGTAAAACAGCCGCAAAGTGGCGGTGCCTATCCTTGAGACGAAGACATAGGTTTGTTTTTCTCTCAGGTAACAGGAATCTTCAATACGGTATTTTCCCTTATTCCTTGTACGATATTATTTTCTTCGAGAATAGAGTTTGTTCTCTTTATATATATATAATGCGCAATGACGACCAACTAACAAAGTTAGTTAGTCTATTATATCCGACTTATAAACTTCCATTAAACTTCCATTGACTTCCATTGTGCATGGCTTTTATCGATTATGAAAAAGCCTTTGATTCGGTGAAACCATCAGCAGTTACAATGGCTTTGAAATCCTGCGGTATTGAAGATGCATACATTAATATTATTAATAACATCTATGAAAATGCAAGTTCAAAGATTCGGCTGTTTGAAAATACAACACATAAAAATTGGAAAGGGAGTGAGACAAGGTGACACCACATCTTAGAAGCTCTTTAATGCCACATTGGAAAATGTCTTTCAATCACTGAACTTGGAAAGCAAAGGAATAAAGATTAATGGAGATTATCTAACCCACCTTCGTTTTGCTGATGACGCAGTCATTTTTGCAACTACCCCATCAGAGCTGCAGAGTATGATCCAGGAACTTGCTCACAAGAGTAGGAAAGTGGGATTAAAAATGAACTTTCAGAAGACAAAAGCGATGTTCAATGCTTTTACAAGCAATAAAGATTTATCAATTGATGGAGAAAAGCTGGAGATAACAGACACGTACGTTTATCTTGGACAGCAGATATCAAGTCAGGGTCACATTAATGAAGAAATTAATCGGCGTACAAAACTTGCCTGTAGAGCTTTTGGAAGAAACAGCATAATTTTCAAGAGCAATATGCCATTATGTCTTAAAAGAAAAGTGTTTGATCAATGCATCCTTCCAGTGCTTACGTATGGTGCAGAGACGTAAACCTTAACTAAAAGAGACATACAAAGCCTGCAGACAACTCAAAGAGGCATGGAGAGGTGCATGCTTGGTGTAACCAGGAGAGATAAGAAGAGGAACTCGTGGATCCGAAAAATGACAAGAGTAGAAGACATCATGATCAGAGTTAAATCCCTGAAATGGCAATTGGCTGGACATACTGCCAGAAGGACAGACCATCGATGGACAGACGAAATTTTAGATTGGATTCCAAGGGACAGGAAAAGACCCAGAAGAAGACCACGTGGGAGATGGGTGGATGAACTTCAAAAGTATGCGGGAATGACATGGAGGAGACTGGCACAAGACATATCGTTGTGGAGGAAACTTGGGGAGACCTTCGTCCAGCAGTGGATTGATAATGGTTGACAATGATGATGATGATCCGACTAATTAACTAATCTGATTATGAAAACTTCCAACGGAAGGTCGTTCAGTTTCCCAGAGATCAGAGGTCAAGCTGTCTTTGTTTTCGATGAGTTTAGTCTGTTTTTTAGTTTATCTGGTAACGTTTAGCAGCATTCTGCGCGTTTTTATTTATCCGTTTCGTGCAGAATATTTTTAATATTCTTCCAACAGATAGCAGTTATCTTTATGTGTAAAGTGGCAATTATGGTAAACTGTGCGGTAGCTAGTTCTAGAAATGGACCCCACAATACGAAATGAATGATGTTCCATAGATTTCCCAATGACTATTAAACATGTCAAGAGTGGATTATAAAATGTCGCCGAGCTGATTATTTAAATACGAAAGAAACAAGAACATGTTCTGTGCATTTCGACAATGATTCCTATACACAAGACTTAAAAGGCGAACTGTTAGGAATTCCTTTAATCAGACGACTAAAAAGTGATGCTGTTCCGAAGTTAAATGCACAAAAACACATAACATTCGCCACGAAGTTTCCTGAACTGAATCCTAAGTTACTTCTGACATGTTCAAGAGTTAGAACGTTTTTTAGCATTAAGTACTTAAACAATTTGCATAGTGAACGGGCTCAAAAGATAAAACGCAGTGATATCACACGCTGTAAAAAATTTCAGTTCAACGTTGCACTACAATATCGTGCAGCATCTGACACGCACACCACGATCTAGTGCGATTTTCACAGTTGCACCATAAAGCGGTGCATGAAAACGTTTGACTTGCACCAAGTTTTCGTGCAAATTACCGAATGCAACCCGAACGGCGTTACCTTGCAACACATTTTGGGGCAGTGAAGGAAACGGCGCATGCGTCTTCCGTCATCAAGTCATCCGAAGGAGGAAGATGTTGTGTTGTGCCGCCATGTTGGCTTTGTCGTCACAGTGAGTGCGAGTTTGGAATATTTTAAAGAAGTGTTCCCTCAAGTTAATAAGGTAAGTGATGAAAATAATTTTTGTAGCACATATCTGGTGTTCCTGACATAATCGTTTTCACGTTGAAATTTCTGATGTTACATATGTGCCTAGCCACGTGTGGGACAATACAATTTTAGTTTTCTTAGGGGTTGTTCACATGGATATAGCTTCTAATGTAGTATAACAAGCTCAAATTGCGGCATTGATTGGCCAAGTGTATTGATATTGAAATTGTGATTATAGGTCCTAACATAAGCAATGAAGATTAAAATCTTCCGAATAGGCGAGAGAAAAAAAAAAAAAGGAACATTTTATTTCTAAATTGATGAAGTGAACTCAAACATTTTGGACTGTACACAGAGACTGTGTTTTCAAACTATTTTATCCATAAAGTAGTGATGTAAAAAGACTACACTTAATTTTGGTGATATGTTGCACCAATAGGTTGAACTACACCAGCTGCATCATATTTTGGGAAAGCTACACCAACAAGTGGTGCTACTTTGCACCATATTATGGGGTGAGGTTGCACTATAAAATGATGCATGCTTACATTTGATGGTGTAAAACTGCACTATTTTAGGGTGCAACCTTACCGCATAGAGTGATGTAAGGTTGCACCATATTGTTGGGTTTTGTTTACACCACATAACGGTGCATCATTTTTCAGAAAGTGGTTCAGCTGGTGTAGCACCACTTTTGGGTGCAACCTATCCCCAAATGTTTAACAGTGTACATCATTGTATCAGAATAATATGACCACCCCCGCAATCACAGTGAACCCGCCCAAGCGCGTTACAGAATGCACGTAACAAGGTCAACCACACGGAGATATAAGCGGCCGGCCACGACAGATCAGCCATACTGATTTACGTGAGCATAATGTGAAGAGGTAGTGATTTGACGGACTTTCAAAAAAAGAATGATCATCAGCTACAACGCCAAGGTCGAAGCATCTCAGAAACACCGGACTTTGTGAGCTGTTCGCGAGGTGCTTTAGTAACGGTGTACCAAGAATGAACCACTGCCACACCGGGTACCTTCGGACGACATAAATGTGGGGCCCCCAAGGTCATAAACCCTAGAGGAAAACATCGCCTCCGTCGACTGGCAATAAGCAATCGATACGCAACAGTGCAGCAGTTGACCAGGCAAACAAACGCTGGGGAACCCGGTTACCTGCCCCCGATAACAGCAAATCTAACCCCGTTACGCATGGGTCTCCGGAGTCGACGCTGCGTCAAAGCGCCCATGTCAACCCAGGTCCATCGGCAATGAGGCCTGCAGTTCGCATGGGACTACCTTCATTAGACAGCGGAAGAGTAAAAAAATGTTCCCTTGTGCGACAAATCGAGGTCTCTACTCCATAGGAGCGACGGGGAGTGGCGGATACGGTGTCGGATGCACGATAACGAATACCCGGACACGCTTAATGGTCACGATCGGGCTGGCGGTAGCAGTGTGCATGTCTGGGGGATGATTTCCTGGTATGACCTGGGAGCGCTTGTACCACTGGATGGGTCCCTGAACGCCAATGGCTACCGGTCCATCTTCGCTGACCACGTGCATCCCTTCATGCTGGACGTTTACATTTGTGATGATGGTGTCTACCAACAGGACAATGGGCTGCCCAACGTCGCTAAGGGGGTGCATGACTGGTTCCAGGTGCACGCCAGTAATGTATCCGTTCTTCCTTGACCGGCGAAATCTCCCGACGTCAATCCCACAGAACACTTGTAGAACTATTTAGATCAACAGGTTTGACGTGTCGACACACAACCACATCATCTCTGGGACCTCCATGCTTTGCTGCAGTCCGAATGGGCATGTGTGCCTCGGTCAACCTACCAGGGCCACATGGCGTCCATGCCACACAATCTCGCCGCTGTCATTCGGGCCAGGGGTGGTTATTTCCATTATTAGGTAGGTTGTCATATAATTCTAAAACGACTGTGTAAGTAATAAATACAGACATTTGACGTGGACTAAAAACATCAAGCAGAGGTCATCGCTTTTTCTACGTTCATACGTAAGTAACGGAAACACTTCTCATTGACCGCCACCGGGAATCGAATCCAGGGTCTTCTAGTTACGCGCCGGATATGCTTCCACTGCACACTGGGTTCGATTCCTGGTGGCGGTCAATGATAATTTTTTCGTCACTCACTTATAAACGTGGAAAGAGCGATGAACTCTATTTAATGACTGTGTAAGTAATTCTGCTATGACTACAAGAGTGAAAAAAAGTTAGAAAAATCATGCAATGCATTGATTATGATACGCTTTCCAACATACCATACATCATTACTTAAGTCATTACTCAAGTTATGACGGTAATGGCAGTGGAATAAATCTCGCTCCTATGCCGTGACCTTTGACCCCATTTCGCTGACATTCTACAGAACCGGTTAACTATACCTCTGGAACAACATGATAAAGTTTTGTCGCAATCGAAGTATTTTCACGTAAGTTATACAGCACAAGGGCAATGTAATGGACCCCGCTCCTATGACCTGACCTTTCACCCCATTTTGCCCCTTTTCAAGGTAATTTGTCCCCAGGTGATTCTCTACCACATACTAAAGTTTCATCGAAATCTAACCATTTTTACGCAAGTTATGACGCACAAGGGCAATGGAATGGATCCCGCTGTTATGTCTTGCTTGACCTTTGACTCCATTTTACCCATTTTCGACAGCGTTTGTCCCCAGGTGGTTCTCTACCACACGTTAAAATTTAGTCAAAATCGAACTCTTTTTACTTAAGTTATGACGCATAAGGGCAATAGAATGGATCCCGCTCCTATGTCCTGCCCTTGGACCCCATTTCGCCAATTTTCAATAGGGTTCCAACCCAGGTGGTCCCCTACCATATACTAAATTTTCATCGAAATCGAACAATTTTTACGCGAGGTATCGTGCGGACGGACAGACGGACAAGGCTGGAGCATATACGCTTCTTCAACCTACAGTTGGACAGCCTAAAAAAGCATGGATACAACGCTTTTGTTAAGGCCTTCGAAGTCTTCATATTTTTTTCATTGGAGGCTTAACGACCACCATTAGCAGCTCAATGGGCTATAATCAGTTGCCCGTACTTATTTGTTGGCCACTGGTTCCAGGGAAGAAAGATATCCTGTGCAGTAAGACAAACACAACATCCATGCCTCACGGGGATTCGAACCCGGACCCCCTTTCGGACAAATGATCATAAGCCAACGCTTATACCGCTGAGCCACCGGGGCGGCATCTTCGTAATGAGGTTAGTTTTTATTCCTTTAAGACCGTAATAATACAATATACTGGAGGAAAGGACCTTGAGTAATTTAAAACTAGTGTGTATTCTACATAAATATTTTGTTCGGCAATTTCATCCACTGAAATATAGCATTCACGATTAATCACTTTTAAATGAATTTAAAAAAAAATGGTTTTCAAGTCACACATAATTAAATAGGTACATTTCATGTCATTTCTCGCGGTAGAAGTGCATTAATCAATTTGTTACAATTTAAAATACAAAGTTGGAATGCTTTATTTAGTGAGCCTTAAGTTATAGGCATGGCTACCCCATTGTAAATATTTTCCTACTTCGCCGCTCAGGTGCTTTGAACCAAGTGACGTCACTGGCTCGGCGGAGAGGGGAGCAGCACCCTGTTTGTTTACAACCATTGGTGTACCTTCTCTAGTCTACTTACCTTGCGGACTACCCAATTATTTTCTAGACATTTAAGAGCACATGAAAGTAATCATGTGCCATTTACATTGGACCAAGTATTGCATCTCTGACACATATTACCGCATCCATTCGCCATTTGGAATCCGTCATATTGTATTCCATTGCAAGTTTTCAAATGGCAATAGGGTCATGTGACCACTAAAATTATGTAATTTTTTCTCAGAAAAACAGTGGTACCATTATTTTTACATATCTCTATTAGTTTTCAGTTATTGCATGTTACATGTTCACTTGATTTACGTACCGAAACACAAAAAATTCTGTCCTTGTCCAGCTACGCACACGTACCAACCTCACAACAGGTGCTCAATATGCTGTCCTTGTCCTGCTACGCACACGCGCAAACGTCGTTGCCATTACATTCGAACACGGTTCAGCATGTCTGGTGTAATGCTATCACACGTAACAATAATGCGCACCTTCAACTGTTGTATATGTTGCAGATCTCTGACGTTGGGCCACCTTCTGCATAACCCCCAGAAAGAAGTCCAACGGACTTAAATCGGGGAGCGTGCCGGCCAATTGCCTGGCCCACGCCACCCAATCCAAATATTAGGGAATGGCTCATCCAGATTCACAGCAATAGATGTAGCGTAATGAGGAGGAGCACTATCCTGTTGGAAGAAACAGGGGGAATCACCATCTTCATCTAACAACATTGGGAGGATTGACACTTGCAGGATGTGGAGGTACCTGTCGCCAGTCAAATTTCCGTTAATAAATGGTGGTGAAAATCCTCTAAATACGGGGCGGGGCGTCAGTGAATAAGCAAAGACATCGATCTTTCCACGTTTATCAACACATAGCAACCGGTGGACCAACAATGCGTGTCTTGCATATTTCACACCGCACCATACCTTTTTGTGCATCTTTCGTCTTAGAGAGGTTCATCCAATGTGTCTGACCAGCACGGAGTATTATGGCGACTAACCTCTCCATTAAGGCTCATCACTGAAGAGGATCTTTGATGCAAATGTTGGGTCAGACTGAAGTTGCAGCAGGGCCCACTCGCAAAGCTGAAGGCGATAATTCGGATCATCCTCACTGAAATGGTGTAACAGTTACAGTTTATAAGGATGCCATTTGTTTTATTAAAGGACACGCAAAATGGAACTTTGACTGGTGCCAAAATCATCTGCTTAACATCGCGTGCTCTTCTGTGGGCTTTTGGCAAGCGCCGGCCAAAATCATGGTTGTTGATTCCTCATTTGTTGTTGCTTCGGGCGGACCGCTTTTTTGGCTTTTAACACACACTACCTGTTTGCATAAATTTCTCGATTATCTTCACCACTGCACTATGCATGATTGGCCGTCTTTCTGGGGGTTTGCGGTTGAAGTCAACTGCAACCTCCGTTTAACTGGATTAGATCAATACGCTCCTCTTTGGTCAATTACATCGCGTTTCACTGTAAAACAAAGTTGAAACATTCATGCGTATAACATGCAAGAAAAACACCAAACATCGATTAGTAAAGTGCAATAACTTCAAAACTAATAAAAACATATAACGAGAAAGATGACACCAAAATTTCTGGTGTAATAAGCACATCTTTTGAATCCGTTCTGACGCAAATTAAATTTATCAAAGCTATTAAAAGTCAATAAAACCGGTATGGGAAACAATAGTATCTGACGGAAGAAAGAAGTTTTTCAATCAGGTTTTTAATCCCTCAGATATTGTTGTAAACGGAATCGTGAGCTTACGCCCTCTGGTTGCAGACTTGTGCGTTAAGAAGAACATGAATTTATATGGAAACATTTCGCACCGGAAACGCTCTTCAACACAGAAATAATTTTTCAAATCGGACTCTTAGAAACAGAGATATCGACAAAAATAAGATGTGACTTTACGTCCCCTGGTGGGAAAACCATGCATTATTTTAGGAAGAAAGTATTCTCAAAATGTTTTTCCATATGAGCGGTATCGGTCCAAGAAAGAAAAAATTAGTCGAGTTTTCAGGAGCCCAGATTTTGCTACAAATACATCAGAAGTAGAAATTAACGCTTATGCCCCCTGGTGGCCAAACCGTTTTTTGCCAAAAATTTGAAATCATGTGAGAAATATTTTTCATCAGATCTTGTATGTGATACAAGAAGAAGTTTTCAAATCGGAGTTTGAGGAGCAGAAATAACGCAGAAAACGCAATTTACCTTTGTGCCTCCTAGAGGAAAGTCTATGATTTACTTGAAAATTTTGAATTTATAGGACAAACATTTCGCATTGGAAGCACTATCCAACAAAGAAGGAATTTTTCAAATCAGACTCCTTGAAGTAGAGATATTGACAAAAATAAGATATACATCTACGCCCCCTGGCGTAGAAACCAAGCATTATTTTAAGAAGAAAATGTTCCTAAAAGGTTTGTCGCCATGAGTATTATCGGTCAACAAACGACTTTTTTTTCATTTAAGATTTTAGAAGCTCATATTTTGCTGCAAATACATTAGAAGCGGAAATTAAGATTTACGCCACCTGGAGGTCAAACCATTTTTTCACAAAAATGAGAAATTATGTGCAAACGATTTCCCATCAGGAGCTGTATCCGGTTCAGAAAGAATTTTTCAAATCGGAGATTTAGAAGCAGAGATATAGGGGGAAACAATTTACTTTTACGCCCCGTAGAAAAAAGTCTATGAATTACTTGAACATTTTGAAATTATATGAAAAACATGTCACACCGAAAACACTATCCTACAAAGAAGGAATGCATCAAATCGGACTCCTAGAAGTAGAGATATTGACAAAAATAAGATATACATTTGCGCCCCCTGGCAGAGAAACTGTGGATTATTTTAAGAAGAAAATATTCCAAAAAGGTTCATCGATGTGAGTGGCATGAGTGCGCGAAATAATTTTTTCAATCGATATTATAGAAGCTCAGATTTTATGGCAAATACATCAGAAGCAAAATTTAACACTTACGCCCCCTGGTGGACAAAGTATTTTTTTACCAAAAATTTGAAATTATATACAAAAGATTTTACATCAGGTGTATCCGCTGAAGAAAAAAAATTTCAAATCGGAGTTTTAGAAGAAGAGTTATCGGGAAAAATGTAATTTACGTTTATGCCCCTAGCGGAAAATCTATGCGTTATTTGAAAAGGTAACTATATCTAAAATACTCTTTGACATAAATGGATTCGAAATATAAAAAAAAATTGTCAGTCGGATGTTTAGGAGCATATATGTGGAATAAAACGTATTTTTGTATTCAACATCATCTGCATTTACGCTCTCTAGCGGCGAAATTGTACATCGTATATAAAAGTGAAATGAAGGATCACCATTCGCATATTCCAGGCTTCCCAATGCAAAAAGAATTTTTCAAATCGGACTAATAGTTGCAGAGATATCGTGGGTACGGACGGACGGACAACCCGGTAACATAAGCACGATCTTTTTTTACAAAAGACGTGCTAAAAATAATAGTACCATTGTTTTTCTGAGAAGCTTTTATATAAATTTTAGTGGTCACGGGACCCTATTGCCATTTGAAAAATTGAAGTTGAATCCAATATGGCGGATTCCAAGTTGGCAGATTTGTGGGCTAACATGTGTCAGACATGCAATACTTGGTCCAATGTATGCTGCACATGGTTACTTTTATGTGCTCTTAAATGTCTAGAAAATATGTGGGTGGTTCCGGACTTATGAATCACCCGATATATATCAATGCTAATAAAGCGATGTTCGAGATATTTCGAATGCTAATACTTGTGCTTAAAATGTTTCTTACTTGCCACGATGAAAGGTCAGTGGTTATTGCTTGTAAAAAAAGACAGAGAAATTATGATCTATAACGTCCTGAACGTATGGGTTAAAATTACATCCTATTTTTTGTAACATACAATTTTTGGACTATAAGGTATTGAGCAGCTTATGTTATCTTTTGAAGAAATTTCATATGATTTTCATGAGACCAGAGTGACTACCGTCCAGCTGGCGAATTGGTCAAAAGCGTAGATTTCTGGGTAGAAGTGTGAGACACGGATGAACTATGAGTGGTGTGCTTGTCCAATGGGTCTGCGTCTTTCCTCTCGCTGGAACTAGTGGCAGAAAATTAGGGACGAGAGACTGCTTATTACTCTTGAAGTTCCTCGTGGTGGCCATAAAAAACCCGAAACAACCATACCAGAACGACTGCACAATGTTTCCCCTGTTTCGGGAAAGGACACTCCCTTTTCTCCAATAGTCATCACTATCAGTTTAGGGCCCAACAACAATAATCGTCTAAAAATAGCGTATTGAACATTAAGTTATTTTTCATATCGAGAAAACTCAATATGTTGCAACATAAGGAGACTAAGTTAGTGAAGCGCTTCTGTTAGCTAACCGTGTGCATAATTTGAATGTTCCCCAAATAATCTTCCGTGTTAATTCCTAACGAAACGGGTTGTGACGTACCTGCAGCAGGACGCACACGACATAAAGGCAGACAGCAGTCAGAACGAACGTCCGCGTAGCTCAATTGGTAGAGTGACTTATTCCGGAATGAGGAGCCTCGGCGTGGGTAAAAATGACGGAGAAATTTACTTCGTTATAATGGCGCCCGAACTTTCCGGATGACCCGGCCGTTCAAAATCTCGCAATGGTGTGATGTTATTTCCACACCGCGAGATAGGAAAAATCAGAGCAGAGAATATCTTCTCCAGCGATTCGAAAAATAAAAATGTATGATGTTGCATTCCACACACCAGATTGACTGGGAGTTCTCAAGTGCACGTACTACAGCGAATGGCTGCCTGCGACGATTCATGGTCACGGCTGACCCGTGGGCCATGCCCCCGCCCATCTTTCGGGTTAGGGAGAATGTGACATACCTGCCAGCAGGACGCACACGACATAAAGGCAGACAGCAGTCGGAACGAACGTCGGCGTAGCTCAATTGGTAGAGTGACTTATTCCGGAATGAGGAGCCCCGGCGTGGGTAAAAATGACGGAGAAATTTACTTCGTTATAATGGCGCCCGAACTTTCCGGATGACCCCGCCGTTCAAAATCTCGCAATGGTGTGATGTTATTTCAACACCGCGAGATAGGAAAAATTGGAGCAGAGAATCTCTTCTCTAGCGCTTCGAAAAATAAAAATGTATGATGCTGCATTCCACACACCAGATTGACTGGGAGTTCTCAAGTGCACGTACTACAGCGAATGGCTGCCTGCGACGATTCATGGTCACGGCTGACCCGTGGGCCATGCCCCCGCCCATCTTTCGGGGGAGGGAGAATGTGACATACCTGCCAGCAGGACGCACACGACATAAAGGCAGACAGCAGTCGGAACGAACGTCCGCGTAGCTCAATTGGTAGAGTGACTTATTCCGGAATGAGGAGCCCCGGCGTGGGTAAAAATGACGGAGAAATTTACTTCGTATAATGGCGCCCGAACTTTCCGGGTGACCCGGTCGTTCAAAATCTCGCAATGGCGTGATGTTATTTCCACACCGCGAGATAGGAAATATCAGAGCATAGTATCCCTTCTCCAGCGCTTCGAAAAATAAAAATGTGTGATGTTGCATTCCACACACCAGATTGACTGGGAGTTCTCAAGTGCACGTACTACAGCGGATGGCTGCCTACGACGATTCATGGTCACGGCTGACACGCGGGCCATGCCCCCGGCCCTCTTTTGGGGGGGGGGGGGATATGTGACGTACCTGCCAGCCGGACACACACGACATAAAGGCAGATAGCAGTCAGAACGAACGTCTGCGTAGCTGAATTGGTAGAGTGACTTATTCCGGAATGAGGGGACCGGGGTTCAAGCCCCGGCATGGATAAAAATGACGGAGAAATTTACTTCGTTATAGGGTGTTTATGCTGCTTTAGCGGAATTACATTTCTTAAGAAATATACGTCCACAAATTAATTGCTGTACCTAATGTAGAATCTGATATTTTATACAAACGCACTCTTTATGTTCGTATGAGTGTGAGATCTCAAATTTTCTTTAAAAGTAAGTGCGATGCAATGACGGAGAAATCTCGCAATGGCGTGATGTTATTTCCACACCGCGAGATAGGAAATATCAGAGCATAGTATCCCTTCTCCAGCGCTTCGAAAAATAAAAATGTGTGATGTTGCATTCCACACACCAGATTGACTGGGAGTTCTCAAGTGCACGTACTACAGCGGGAGTGACAGATGACGTTTTAAAAATTTCTACATATGTATATAATACACTTTTTACTTCCGAACCTTACAAAAGTCGAGTTGAAGTCTCTTTATTGCTTCCTTATTGTCTCTGTATTGCTTCCTTATTTGTCTCATACAAATTCCACTCGACAACAAATTTTGACTTTTTGTGTGTATCTGAGATTAAACCAAATTACCTTTATGTTTTTTGGGTTTCTGAATATGGAAATGGCCATTAAAACACCAGATCAGCTCTAGTTTTGGAAATATCCATGAAACAAGTTTTACACGTTAGCATGTACAGTAGATAACCCTATGATAATTGTCACAGAGGAAATCTTTCACGCCGATGCCGCTTTGTGTCTCTCTAGATCATTCAACTCTATCTGGTGATTTTATGTGGCTGTGCGGACTCTTTAATAGGAATGGAATCAGGATCTCTTGATGTAGATGATTTCACAGGTGACGAATGCTCACTGGCCTTACTTTCTTTTTTATCATCTAAAGTATAAGAATCTGCTGGGTTCGGAACAGGAAGTCCTTCCGAGTGAGACACTAGGCGTATGGCAGAGGGAATATATATATATATATATATATACACACTATCTACCAACAAGTAATTGGACACCCGTGATAGCAAAGAAAAACGAAATTTATTCACCTTCAATAGTTGGTGGAGCCTCCACGAGCGGCGATTACAGCTGCGACCCTCCGGGGCATACTCTCAACCAGGCGTTGTACGACGGCTAGCGGTGTTTTCTTCCACTCGGCTTGGAGAAGACAGGTCAGTTCCTCCACCGATTTCAGACGGTTGGGGTACACCTTAGGTCCACGCTCCAACTCGTCCCAGAGGTGCACGATAGGGTTAAGGTCCGAGCTCTGCACAGGCCAGTCCATTCGAATAACCCCATTGTCTCCATACCAAGCCATGGAGGACCTCGCAACATAACCGGTGTCATTGTCATCCTGAAAGTAACATGGGTCCACCCCGTAAAACTGCCACAACGTAGGAAGCGCATGGTGATCCAAAATGGTGCAGTAGGTCTCGGCGTTGAGTCTACCAAAAATTGCGACCAAGGGTCCCGTGCCATACTAGGAGAAACACGCCCATAGCATAATTCCACCGCCACCGAACTTCACAGTTGGCGAAATACATTCCGGCAGGTGGCGTTCTCCAGGCAGACGCCGAACCCAGACCCTGCCATCCGAACGGTAGAGGGTGAACCTTGATTCGTCGCTCCACAGAACCTGTTTCCACTGTTCAACGGTCCACTGTCGACGTTATTTGCACCACGTTAGTCGAGCAGCGCTATTGGACTTGGTGATCAAAGGCTTGTGGGAGGCAGCCCGTCCATGATAACCGAGCAGATGGGCTTCCTTACGGATGGTATTCATGGAAAGAACACTCCCGGATGTCTTTTTAAACACCTCGTGGATGTGGCCCATCGATTTGGTGCGGTTGTCCGGAATTTCTCTGGCCAGCACCCGTCTGTCTCTAACTCCCAGTTTTTTGGGTCTGCCCACCGTCACCTCTCATCCTCCAATTGCCCACCGTCCCCTCTCATCTTCCACCTGCCAAGCACATTCCCACCGTCACCTCTCATCTTCCACTTGCCAAGCACATTCCCACCGTCACCTCTCATCTTCCACTTGCCAAGCACATTCCCACCGTCACCTCTCATCTTCCACTTGCCAAGCACATTCCCACCGTCACCTCTCATCTTCCACTTGCCAAGCACATTCCCACCGTCACCTCTCATCTTCCACTTGCCAATCACGTAGGCCACTGTCGATTTTGGGTACTTCAACTAGCTGGATATGTCACGTATGGATCGGCCATTTCTGTGATACCCGACGATTACACCTTTCTCGAAATCAGAGAGCTCCGAACTGCGTGGCATCTTGCATGCGACTGGTTGCGTTGTTGTTTCCCACACGATATTTAACGGCGGCGGCCGTGACGTGTATCAGAACCGCAGATATCGTCGATTGCAGGGGAGTCCAATTACTTGTTGGTAGATAGTATATATATATATATATATATATATATATATATATATATATATATACTGATGGGATGTTTAACGACCACCATGAGAAGCTCAATGGTCTATAAGCAGTCGCCTGACCCTAATTTAGGGCCACTGGTTCGAGGGAACGGAGAGAACTAGCTCCGTATGACAAACACAATATCCATGCCTCATCGGGATTCGAATCTGAACCCTTCTCGAACGAATGATCATAACCCATCGATTAGACCACTGCGCCTCTGGGGCGGCGCAGAGGGAATATTCGGATAGGTTAAAGGCTGCTTTTTCTTCTTATAAATACCATGCACAATTGGAGGAGCCATGGAAAAGTAACAATCATTAAGATGGTTTGTTGGTTCTCTCCACACGATTGGAACTGCAAAACGCGTTGATTGTCCTTTTCATTTAAAGCAGCGCATATTCGTCCCTCAGGATTAACAACATATGTGTGGGGCACAATACCGGCCCTGGTCACCGATCTTACAAGCAAAATAAAGGCTGTAAACTTTTTTTATTATCAGCGTAATGGGTTGCGCTTGTGATAGCAAAGTAATTTGTCCACAACATTCACAAAGTATCTTGAATGACACGTCTGCAGTCACAGAATCCAGAACCTAAATGATGACAAAAAGGAAATGTGGTTGTAATGACTGCTACAGATTGTTTCATACAGTTTGCGTCATCACGAGCTCGATATATCGGTCTTCCGGTGCAGACCATTCATTCTCACTGAACCAACTGTATATTAAAAACTAGAGTGAATTCCGGATTTTTAAGTTCATATTAGTGATTAGCATGTCTATATTAGTTAAAAATAGCTGCTTTTGTCTGGGATACATTTTCACTGCTGTCAGGGAGAGGTCTTACCTTTCTTTCTTTTATTGAATTTGCTAATATTATTTTCCTGGAGAAATATGAAAACAAGATTTGTTTAATTTATTGTGTGGAGTGGCACATTTCTTGTCTTTTTATTGGCACGTGCTTTAATCCATTTTGTTATCACAAGACAAAAACTGTTATTATCAGTCCGTTTTTGCTGTCATGCCTTTTCCCCAACAATAGGTAAATGTGTTTGGAATTTCAACACCGTTTCTACCTAGTTATCGATGACCTTTGGAGGAAAACTGTGTGGGATAACAGAGATGAAACTGGGCCAAATAAATTAAGAAAAAAAAAAAAGAAAACTCATATTAGATCCAAATGCCTAAGTATTTTACTGATAATTAATATGGACGCTTTGTTCATTATCAAATTTAATAGCACCTTGTTTGTTCATATAGAGATGGAACTGTGCTGTTATTATTTTCCACTTTAAAAAGGCATCGGGAATTGTGTTTTTCCCCATACCTCTAGAAGAACGTGAGAAGGTAGAGACGAAACGGTCGTACTGTAAACAATTTACATACCGACAATTTTTGTTTATAAGGCACTATTCATTTGAAATATCAAATGTTCATTAAAACCAGCCAATGTTGACTTGGTTCGTTTCACCTGGCCTTTCCAGACCAGACCCCACCTGCGTTGATTGAAAACTCACGATCAACAGCGTGATCACAACTCGAAAATTTATAAACGCAAGTGGAACTCATTCACGAGAATTCCAAAATTCACTAATTTTGAAAATAATCCTCAATCTGGACTGCCATTAAGGTTAAAATTGTAGAAAACATATTTTGTTTTTGTAGGGGGTTTAACGACTGCCTTGAAGAAATCTAGGGGCTATGAGCAGTTGCTCACCCCTAGTTTGTGGTCTATGGTTCAAGGAAGTGGACACAGGCACCGCCATATGATAGGTAACACCCATGACTCATCCGGAACTCGATCCCGGGCCCTTTTCGGACGATTAAGCCGAAGCCCGCACCTTAGATCACTCTTCCACAGGGGCGGATTTATACGTTTACAAACGGCAGCTCTGAATGGGGACCGTTAACATTTGAAACATTGTGCCAGTTTCGAATCCGAAGTGGGGCATTATGAGTGGTGTAGTTTTTTTAATTAGTTGTTCATGCCCCTTTGCTGGTCCCAGTGGCTCTTAATTGGGAAATGTAGATTATTCCTTATAGCTTTGGATTGTTATAATTAAAACTGGAAACTAAAAAATATAAAAAATGCGAAAACAACGAAATTTTCTGGCACTTTAACTTGGTGCCGAGTAAATGCAAAAACAAATTCATTCCAAACTTATTTAGGTTACTTCTTACCAAAATGGTTTACAAAATACGTCAGAAATGTTTGTCGTGATGGCAAGTGATAAGCGCTTCACTAGCAGTTTTGAAGATATCGTTTGTGCTTATCATTTGACTCATCATTAGAAATAACCAATGCAAGGAGATAAATTTAGGCTCCTGATTACAATTCCCCACGTGTCACAGAGTATTAAAGCTAACTTGGATAGACCATGTTTCGCACTGCAAGTAAAGCAATTTGCAGCAAAATTTAAAAAAAATGCTCCAAGATTTATTCTGTACTTACAGACAAATTTAGTAAACACATATAGCCAAATACTGCGTTAACTTTTAGCTAAACGAAGCCGATATTTTCTGAACATTATTTTCACCTAATGTAAGAATTTGTGTATCTTAAGCACTGTTCCATCGGTTCTATGATAATCAAGCATTTATCACAAAATTCATGCGCAATATTTGTAAATGAATCTGTTTAGTACTATATTAGATTTATTTGCGAGATATAATATCCAAAATCTTAGAAGAAATAAATAAAGCGTTTGAGGCTCGTCGGAATAACTGATGCTCAACTTTCCTCTTGGTCATTGTCTTCATAATACACTGGTGTGCAAAAATTAAGGACGAAGAGGAGAAATTAGCATAACAGCGGAACGAGCAGGCAGAATGGACAAAAAGACCACTCAGGAGATAGACTAGGGTCTGGTACGGTAGGGCATGCGCATATATGCAGCATGACGTAGGGAGGGGGAGTGTCGGAAAGGTATAAACCACACGAACGGTGTACGCTCAGCAATACGGTGAAAGCTATTGCACGGTGTACATCGGTTTGAACGCGGTCGAGTTGATGCCACCGTGCGATATGGCCAACAGGCAATCCAGTAGACGACATCTGGATGACTTTACCCGATGTCACATTATTGGGAAGTTGGAAGAAGGTCGAAGTGTGACTAGTGTGGCCGAGGAGTTCAGGATCGCTGAGAGCATCGTTTCACGAGCTTGGAGAGCATTTCAAACGACAGGAACAACTGTCCGAGTATTTAGCAGTGGTCGTCCACTAACAACGACGGTGGCGGACGACCGGTATATTGTCCTGCAGGCGAGAAGAGACAGACGGAAGACAGCGGGAGAAATCGCAAGGCACATGCAACAGACAACTGGACGTCCGTTATCGCGTTTTACCGTGGCCAGGAGGCTGCACAAAGGTGGACTATTTGCACGCGACCAGTACGGTGTGTGCCATTAACGCCTGCTTATCGGAGACGGCGGTTTCTGTGATGCCAAGAACACAAGAACTGGACACATCAGCAATGGGGTCGAGTTTTCTTTAAAGATGAGAGCTGATTTAGTCTGACGAGCGATTCTGGACGTATACACATCTGGAGAGAGGAAGGAACACGCAATCACACCTCCAACATCATCGAAAAGGACCGGTCTGGAGTTGGCGGAGTTCTCGTTTGGGGCGGTATCATGCTTGGTAGCCGTACTGACCTTCACATCTTCCAAGGAGGTTCAGTCACCGGTGTCCGCTATTGTACCGAGTCCCTCCTGCCTTACGGGCGTCTGCTTAGAGATGCTGTGGGTCCTGAGTTCCACTTCACGGACGACAACGCTACACCTCATCGGACGACAACGCTACCCCTCATCGCAGAGCTGTTGGAGAGTGAAGATATTCAACGCATGGATTGGCCCGCAAGATCCCCGGGCCTAAATTTAATCGACCACGTGTGGGACCTTCTCGGGAGACGCTGGGCAGCACTTCACCAGCCGCCAGCAACGATTCCGCAGCTGCGATTGGCGCTACAAGATAAATAGGCCGCGATGCCTCAACAGCTCCTTGACAACCTTGTCCTCAGCATGGACAGACGCTGTAAATCCTGCAACGCAGTCAGGGGTGAGCATATCCTCTACTAAAGACTGGAGTTTTCTTGGCAGCCGCCTGTCACATGGGCGTTTCTGTCTTCTGTCCAGTTGTGCTCAAAGCTACATTTTCAATAAAGTGCCTTTGTATCCTTTGGATTCCTTGTTTGGACGGTTTTGCTCACTTGTCCCATATTCTTACATCTTGGGGATCTTATGGTATGATTTGGGTCGATGTGGAGCACTTCTGCACGACGTTACATTCGAAAAACCGTCTCGTTCTAAATTTTTGCACGCCAGTGTACTTGTATCAATGCTTTCATTCAGTGTTTTAGAGAATTGACCGCGCTACGTGTTCATTCGATTTTTAGAGAATTGACAGCGCTAATGCTGGTAAACAATGCAGAGTTTTGAAATTAAGTGAAAAACTAAAGTCCTGTCTACATTGAAAAGACATCATTGAAAGAGCGAGAGTTGAGGGTTCTCAAAAGTTTTATTAAATCACTAATCAAGTGCAGATGTTTTTGTTTAAAAGAATCTAAGCATTCTTCGATATTTAGCGGTAAATCCTGAAGACAAGAAAACATAAACATTGTTTTGGTGACCTATTGGAAAGGAGAACAGTTTTGTAAAATCAGAAACTTTTGCGAAACTCTACCACTATCGCCCCAAATCTGAGTCACTGTCGGCATGAAAGATTTTTCCGTACGTGCTGGTAGAGCTGCAGTTTGAAATGGTGATACTCATTCTCTGACGACAAATTTGGTACAATTTTCGTGTAATGTACATATGCAGTCTTAAAAAACATCTAAGGTGTTTTGTTATTTGAGGGTTTAGCGACCACCCTGAGCAACTCAATGGGCTATATAAGCAGTCACCTGTCCCTAATTTAAGGCCACTGATTCTAGGGAAGGGAGAGCCAGTGCCGTAAGACAAAAACACTACATTCATGCCTCACGGGATTCAAACCCGTACCCATCTCTGACAAATGGTCAGAAACTAGCGCTTAGACCACAGCGCTACCGGAGCGGCCTAATGTGTTTCAAAGCTGAGTGCTGCCGTTACAGTGGACATTCAAATTTTACCATTCTCAAGTGGAATATTAAATATGCGAAATTTTTTAATACACTGCTGGCCACCCAAAATGCAACACCAAGAAGGACGCACGAAATAGCAAAGAAAGATTTACTGGACACATAACAACAGATACAAAGATCAAACGATTGAGCTTACAGGCCCGTGAGACTTGCGAAACACGCCGACATCAATAGTTCGTGTGGCCCCCATGGCTGGCAATAACGGCATCGAACGAAAGAGGATTTGGATGTGGGCTTGGGGTATGTCGGTCCAGGCTGCTTCCACACGTTGCCACAGTTCATCAGGCGTACCCGCGGGTGGTGTTTGCCGGGCCACTCGGTTGCCGATCAGCGACCAGACGTGTTCGATGGGCGACATATCGGGAGAACAGGCGGGCACGGCAGCAGTGACACCTGGTGGGCCGTGAAGATATGTTGCAAGATGCGTGCCACGTGCGTGCGCGCATTGTTCTGTTTAAACGTGGCAGCTGGATGGTCCTGCAGGTAAGGGGGAGCTACAGGCTCCAAAACGTCGGAGGTCTAGCGGTGGCTGTTGAGTGTACCGGCGATGCGTACCAGAGGGGTGCGGGTGCCATATCCAATTGTGCCCCAAACTATAACGCCAGGCGACGGAATGGTATGGTGATGCATAGTGCAGGCATCATACAGTCTCTCGCCGCGGTGCCGCCACACGCGGATCCGACAATGTTGTGTTGCAGGAAGAAGCGGGATTCGTCGGAGAAGACAATATCGTGCCATTCCGTAGTCCAGGTGTGGCGTTCAACGGCGCACTGCCGCCGCACTCTCTGGTGCTGTAACGTCAATGGTAATCGGAGCAATGGGTGCCGTACGGCAAGTCCCCGCTCCTGAAGACGACGTCGAACGGTACGTGCTGACACAGGTTGTTGCGCAGCACACCCTAATTTCTCCGCTAACGTTAGTGATGTGGCGGTGCGAGCCGTTAATGCCCGCCGTACAACATGCCAGTCCTCTCGTTCGGTGGTGTGCCGCGGCTGCGGCAATCGCTCACGTCGGTCCGTCCGTCCCTCCTGCACCCACCGAATCCATACTCACCGCACTGTGGCTGGATGTCGTCCCACACGGGCGCCGATGTCTCGGTACGATAAACCACTGTCGCGATAAGCCACTATTCGTCCTCTGTCGAACTCCGAAACGTGCTGGAATGACTGCTGTATTCTGCGACAAGGCATCAGGAAGCTTCCCACGCACAGGTCCGGCAGCACAACACACTTCCACTACTTACAACCCGCCTTCTGTGCACTCTTCTTGTAGTGCTTCTCGGTGGCGTGCTGGGCGCACATGATTTGCATATGCCCTGCAATGCTAATCGTTTGCATGTCCTCTCGTGGGCGGAGCATGCTGCGAATTTCAGACCAATCGGATGCTTCCTTCTTGGTGTTGCATTTTGGGTGGCCAGCAGTGTAGTTGCTAGAGACCACGATGTTTACAGTGCATTTCCAGAATTTTCGTAAAATATTAGAAGAAAGGAATGATGAAAGAACAATTTGAAGGAAACCTATACCTAATAAATTAAATTTTCTAATTAAAATTCTAACATACATATTTTTTTAAATGTCTTCTGTCCCCTTTGGAGTTATCCGTCCCAAACTTTGGATCACCGATTGAAGGAAAGTGAATGAAGCATGTCAGGTGTGTTTCCTCGATCGAGGAAACACACCTGACATGTTTCATTTGGTACTCGAGCGCCGGTCAAACTCGAATGATTAGCCAGACGGCAGCGCCTCTGATATCTCAGCCAACGGAGAGGCCACGTTCTTTACATAATATTGATGAATTAGGTCTTTCTTGATTATAACAGGAGCTTCATGGATTTCAGTGAGCATTCAAAATACCTGAACTGAGAAAGCACCACAACTAATCTAATGTATCTGTTTATTGTTTTATCATTTGAAAAAGGTAGGTTCGTAAGTTGTGAATTCCTCTTTAGTGAATAACCGTGCATGGATAGCGAAAACAACACAAAATGTGTAGTTTCAAGTTTTGAAGTTAATACGATAGCAGCTGATGTCTGTATTCTTTTGCTTTCTTTCTGTAAGCTTTGGAGTTCATAGTTCGATCAAATATTTATGATGTATAAAATATTGTATCACATGTACGCTTTTATTATGTCGCAGTCATTTATTTCCAATACCATTTCAGAGCCGATATTCAAAGCTTGGAAAGCAATGAAGTATGTATTTTATTGTTATTGAAATATCTTAGTGGTGAAAGAAAATAAGAATTTCGTATGGCAAAATCTTATAAAATATTCAGAGTAAAAAGTCGTTACTATAAAGCGGTGCACACAAGTTCAAGAAATTTCTGCTCGAAATTTCATCCGAGAAACCCAATTGCTGAAAATTCAAGAGCGCACAATGTATTGATATGTTTTTTGTGTTTTTCGTTTCTCTGATGACATTTTACTGTTACCTACCGCATTTGCATACATAGATGTATACCAAAATAGATGCGTATACAATTTAGTATGAATGCACCGTTTTACAAAATCTAAGTAGAGAACGCGACCTCTATGACCAAGGTACCGAAAGCACTGACTTTTGGCCAATTCGTCAAAACTAGACATGGGTTCAAAGTGCCAGTTGGGCATAGCGGTGTGTAAGTGTGTGTTGGATCTCTCTCTTCTTTGGAGCCAGTGACCTTAAATCAGGTGCTGTCGACTGCATATAGCTCACTGAGTTCCTCACGGTGGTCGTTAAACTCGAAAATAAAAATTACTTCATAAAGAACAGATCACTTGGTGTACATACAATTTATTTGTCATATTTGAAACTGAACTGCCGATGAATAAGAATGTTGTCGAAAAATAAACTTATGCACAGGAGTGACCCTTTTTAGTTTTAAAAATAAACGACATTATGTGAATTAAAAAGCATCTCTAGAAGGAAATGTTTGTAGAAAATTTGCAATTAATTTAACTGAAAGTTTTATTACTAAGACTGACAAAAAATTTGATAGCGAAAATGTTTCTTGGTTTTTGCTACATGCTCTGTTTTAACCTCAGTAGTTAGCTATTTAAATTAGGAATATATCGGCCCAAAACTTTGAGCAAAAAGGCTTAAAATTCCAGTGATACCTTTTATAACATCAAATTTCCAGTTTAATTCCTGTGGAATATTCGCAGCACATAAATTTAGTTACAAATGCAAAACGTTTCTATCCTTGGTATCGAGTCACTTTATTGGTTTTGAAATTACTTGAAAAAAGGGCATAATCACTAGCTTTAAACGAGACAGTTGATTCATTTGGAATTTAGGTCACGAAACGGAGCCATAAAAACTGCGGGCTTAATTGTTCTCTCTGTGAAACCCCTTAAAGCTCTCAGTAATAGCTACGTCTGCGATCGCTCCCTAACTAGGATCCAGTGCTCCTTTAGATAGTAGATGAATTGCGAACAATCGAATGGGGTTTTAGGCGTAAATCTCCGGAGACCTCAGCCGGAGTTCCTTTTTAAATCTTATGGAAGCTAAGATTAATTTCTTTGTCTGCACTCAGGAAACAATGTTCTCACGAAACACTAATTGACTCGACGCCATCTGTTCCTCTTCTCTCTCATTAGACTAATTATTATGTGCGAGTAGCAGCTCCAGGGATTAGTAGAAAACATCAAAGACGCTAAAAATACTTGGTAGCCTTTGGCGAATGTAAGTGATAAAATTGCGAAATAATGGATATCTTAGACTTTTGCGATCAAGGGAATTTATACATGAAAATGTTTATTCCTTGTATTTTATGCACTATGATTTTTTTCCCAGTCTGGGCGTACTAAAAACAGCATTCACCTAAGTAACATGTGAGCACCTCTGCAAATTGTACGTTAAATTGTAGCACAGCAACACCTTTCGATTACGCTTACTCAGTTTGTTCGAAAATAGTCATGCAAGTGGCCCAATTTGTTAACGAAGTCTAAATATTAAGTCTAGTGTGGTCTTCATTTCATGCATTATGTAGAACTATCATGATTACCGTCACAAGCTGAGCACTCGCGTATGTTGCGTTATGTAGAACAGACATTACCCAATGTTGTGAAACATTTTATTATTGGTTTAAGGCAGCCTATCTAAGCGCTACGTTGTGCATGTCCGTTTTGTTTCGGGTCTACCTTGAGCCTTGAATACGCGAAAGCACAATATCCACTGAAGGATATTTCCCAGTATTTTTCCAGTAATTACGACATCAAACAAAGTTGTTTTCTTCTGTAGCAGTCCCTCTATAAGTTGGAAGCACCTAAAGACCTTCAGAACCAGAACCTCCCTCTCTACCACACATGCACACTGTTTTCATTAATACAGATTGAAAAAGTAACTTCCTGTCTCATTTCTCAGATACGCATTGCATACATGTCTTTAGGCACGTCTTTAAAATTCAGTTCTCCCGAAACTCCGCCGTTTTTGTCTTCTACTTGCCGTTTAGCGCAATTAATATTCTGCTATTTGCCTACATACAGAGCTGACCCGGTGGCCCAGTGGTATGGCTTCTGACTATTCGTCTGAGATAGGTCAAGATTAGAACCCCGGGTGAGGCATGCATGGTGTGCTTGTCCTACAGCTCTGACTTTCTCCCTTCCCTTAATTCAGTGGCTCTAAATTAGGGACGGAAGAAGGATTGCAGTCCACTGAGTTCTTCACGGTGGTCATTAAACTCCCAAACAAAAAAGCAAATATCCATATAAGTTCACAATTTAGCTGAATTTTTGACAGAGGTAAGTTCTCCTGAGGAAGTACAAAACATGATGCATTTAATGTTCCACGTTTTCATATGAATGTGAAATTCTAAGATTCATAAGAGCAGTTCTAGAAAGGCTGAAATACCGAGATTTCACATTAGTTGTACTAACACACTCATGTATCCTGCTTGAAAAAAACAGTAAACACCTTATGCACAAATCTGTAGTTCGTATTAAACTTGAATCACCTTGACGGATCTGATACATATCTGGTTGAGCGGTCTTTTCAGGTGCTGCCTTCCACAGAAGACTTAGTACTGAAGAAATAATCACTTGCTTTGATATCTTAACTTCAGACAAATCTTAGCTTCTTGGACCAGTTTGACCCTTTTGTCTAGACAGTTACATACCTGTGTCATTCCTTAATATATATATTCATCTAATGAATTTAATTAATAGTGGTTCAGCCTAGTAGCCAGCGTCTCTTAGCTGATGGTCCACATACTCTTGGCAGTCTGTGAGTTGGGTATCTTGCAAGTGAAGAAAAGTATCACTTCACCGAAACCAACTTACTGAAAGTATGACTTCACTGAAACTCACTTGACTAAAAGATCCGTGCCACCGAAAGGTCGTTTTATCGAAATGTTCATTTCGGCGAAGGATAATTTCACGGCGAGATTCATTTCGCCAAAGGGTCGTTTCGTCGTAAAGTTCATTTTACCTGAAGGAATATACCGGGAGAAATAGATGCACCTAGCAATCTGTTAAGCCAACATGAATGCAATAATTAATCATCTGAGTTGTTTCGCACTCTGTTCACTTAATGATCCAAGTCGTTTTAAATAGGACATCTCGCTGAAGGAACTGTCATGGTTTTTGAACCGCTGGTACGAGACTGAAAATATACTGGACTTTATTAGAAACAAAATTAAATCGTATTGGTAGATGCCTACGAACGTATACTGCCCGTGAGATCTGGCCATTTATGCCATAGAAAGACATCATATAGAAGTACAGGAGTTATAAATATGGCGTATAGGTAAATGCACATAAAATTGCAGATGTTCACGATAATTTTAGGCTGAGAAAAAGTCATAAGGAAAAGCCTTTTGAGAGGGATACTCAATAAGCTGTAGGATCGACATATTTCAGCCATGAGTTCTCGTGTTTATATTGCCAATGGAATACAAAACAATAATGAAGATGCTTTATTTTATTTCGGACTCCGAGTGAGTGATGTATTTGATATATCTTGCTACCCTGCACGTTCTGAGAAGTATTGCTTTATTACTCAAAAGCAACCACTGTGAGGCATACTATAGTCATTTCGAAAAGCCTGAAGTGCAGTAGGCTAACGTTCCGCATTCCTGTAAGTCGTATGGAGTTTTAACTTTGTTAGATGTGTGTAGTTCTAAATGGAAAATAATGTACCTAGCTAATTGGCTAATGTTTTCAGATAGCTTCGTTACACACAAATCAGACTTTAGAAACAAGCAACCAAACGGCCAAGTCGAAAGGATCAGCTATTCACTTCGCAAATCCAACAATTTATTCTCCAAGCACTTGCACTTCAGGACATCAATATAATACAAAGCTAGAATATAAATTCTCTGGTTTCAATACAGATATCAGTTGCACAATGACGTTTGTTGTCCAATCACATGTACATCAACAGGCTTTATGTCAACGCTTAGAAATCTAATCTCAGTCGCTCGACATTCCTATAAGATTCTCACTGAATCCACATTCCATGTAGTCAGTTTATCTTGCTGTGACTCACTGTCAGAGTTATTAAATCCATTTCGAGGAAGTAATATGCCGTTCACTTAGAAAATGTTCAACGAAGAAATAGCTAAATCTTCACAAGAAAACCGTAACTCAAAATATAGATTAAGGTATACGTCACAGTGGACATTTTCATAAATTCTAAATATTCGATACTCACAATTGATCTACTATGCATTAGAAAGAAAACGTTGATGCAGCTCTTTTAAAAAAGTCGTTAATTGGGGTGCACATAAGCGCGTATTGTGATGCTTGTGAAATGCTTATCATCTTACAAAGAGGCTGCGCATTGAATGGTTGTCAGATTATCCTCAGCAGGAACATGATGCATCAAGAGAAGGCCGGGTTGACCTTTGTCAAGGAGAGACAATATATTGCGCATCACAAAAAAATAAAAATGGCATTGTGTATTGAAACCAATGGGTCACTTGGCATTCGAGGTCAAGTGCTGAGTCACAACGCAGTTTTTTAAAAGCCTCCATTTGACGTAAACTTTCCACAGGATTTCTTATAACCACATTTTCTGCTGCGTCAAGATCTTCCAGCTTGGTAAGAATGACATTTCGTCTTAAAAACTATTTTGTAGTGATGATAGTTTTCTGTACCTAGAAAGAACACAATTAATAATGGCATAGAAACAAACTTCCTGTTCAAGTTTTTTGCACACACGTAGCAGTTGTTCAAATGGTTTAAGTAAAGAATGGATACCTATGGACTAACCTCGTGGACATTTCCCGATGTTCTAGCACCATGAAATTAAATACTAAATACTTAGTTTAGCAGCTGTTTTCTAAATCTATGTGTACCTAAGAATCCTATGTTGACCTGCGTTTCGACAGATTTTCTAATAGGTTGAATTGACAAGCAGATGGAATAGAGACTCAACTACGTTGGTCTAGAAAAGATTTAAAATGTACATTTATTTTCAGCAAAAATTCTACTTCGAATTTTTCAGTGATAATACAGTGCCTTCTACTGTTATTGATGGACTCACAAGTAAAACGTAAAACCACTTTGTGTGACACACGGAATCTTCTGCTCTTGTATGCAAGCCAAAAACTTTTTAGCACAGTTAATGGTTTCAATGCAGTTTAGGAAGATAAATTAATTAGTCGAATCAGCGTCATTATTATTATGCTGCCTTATATGGATGTTGTTCAACCCCCTTTATTTCCCCCTTTTCAACCTTCCCTTTCCGTCCTACGGAGTTCCTTTTAGTCCATTTCACTTCTTTCTCGTCCGCTGCCGCTGTGGGAGGAAGAATATTCTCCAGGGAAATATCGGTATCATGGACGTTAGTCAATATTGAGTGTGTGTAGGTGAAGGTTCCAGTAAGCTAAAAGAAGGAGAAAGGAAAGGGGGTTGAATACTCGTGGAATTGAGAGAGAAATAAATCGTAGTCCAGCTCTTACATTTATTTTCCATTTCGGCAGTTATCAATCATGCTGCGTCTGGCAGTTGATAATAGAGTTTTCCTCTTCCTTCTTTTATAAATATTTTTATGGGATTCTGGATGTCAAGAAGGAGAATAAACATTGACTTGCTTTCTGTGTAAAAAATATCGATATATTTTAAAAGCGTTGCAATTAATTGATTAGGGCTGTTTCTCACAGTATGAACGTTGCATTTGACCAACACATTTTCAACACCAAACTGATGCTCTAAAATAATTAAACTAAGAAAATAAACTAGAGAAGGACAGTTACTGCAATTTAAAAATGGTGTCATCTCGGGTCAGGAATTTTATCGTTACATTTCTGTTTGACACATTCCAAATGAGTTTGATTTTACTTCCTTGGGTCTTTTGTCTTCACTTTGCCCAAAGCATTCCACGTGTGACATCCGAACATTTATTGCTTATCCTAAAATAATAAGAGCATGTGCGAGGAGTATATGAATTTATATTGAGGCAATATTAACACAAATTTCGAATAATCCGCAGGACCTCAATTTCTTAAACTTAGCGCTTCACAGGTATTTTAACCCTCTAACTGGCTGGAACAAATTAACTCGGAGCAAGCAAAAGGGGTTCAAATCAGCTCTAATGCGTTTATTCCCTATCTAAGAACTGGGTCAAATACGACTGGAATGAGTAAACCTGCGGATCAGAAAGCTTTCCTTTTCCGTTAGCTTTTTCGCTCAAAGTGGACATTTAAGGGATGATTCAAACTTTTCCTTTCTGACAGAAGTGCTGTTAAAAGTGCTACAACAATGGCGACGAACCTAAGAAAGGAGAGAGAAAGTGTTTGATAGCTTTGCTTCTGCACGGTGACACGATGCACGTGCAAGGGGAGTAACCTTCCTTCTCCATCATCCCTTGGGTCATGTAGAAGGGAACAGAGGATTACAAAGGAGCTCTTATTATTTGTGACAGGTTTATTGTCGGTGCTGCTGAGGTAAGAGGAGGAATTAGAAGTAAAGTAATTGTTTTGTCGTAGCTTAAGTAAAACCCGGCTGCTATGTGGATATTTCTATTCGGGGAGCGCATAAAAATTTGTGTACCATTTATTTCAGATACATCGCCACTTAAACTGTCAAAGTACTTCCCTAAGAAACTAAGAAATAAAATGTATAGTTGTCCGAAAAATGAAAACTTCACAACATTTTCAAATTTCACTCTCCGAATATTATATTATGCCAAATACAAATTCAGTTGTGTTATGTTGTGGGAAGGCAGGAATATCGTAAAGTTTGTAGTTGTTATTGAACATGGTTACAGGTACCCTACACAAAAATAATTTTTCTAATCCGATTCATAGGCGTCGCAATAGCATGGCAAATGCTAACACAATCTTACACCACCTAGGGAGAAAAACAGTAACCGGAAAGAAAAGACACTCCACTTCCAGAATTTCTTTTTCGAACATAAATATGCATTTATTCCACTTAGCTGTACGTTTTCTGTACGAAATTGATGGAAAATAAAGTGACATCGTTCGTACTAGTTGCATTCAACAGAAGCAAAAACAGTTCTAATGCAAAATGTAGATGCTCATGTGTTGTTTCCAATAGATATTTGCACGTAATCATACTGGATGTCTTGAACCGAAGAAAAGTCTTTGAAAATATTGGTGAGCTACCGTACTCAGAAAGATACTCAACACCTCATCTTTGGGAGAAAATATCGCACAAAGTACAAGCAGGGATTTACATCGTGCTGCAAAAATCTTAAATCAGAATACTCCGCAATGAGAGGTAAATCAGTCTGATAATTTCGGCCACTGTTAACGCAAAAACAATTTTTTATAATCTGGATTTTTCTCTAGCTAACCAAAACGTGAAGACCCCTAGGCTGCGTTTGGTGATTTTCCAAGACACAGATTTCATTGTGTGGCAATAAAAATGTAAGTACGTTTCAGTTTTCCTATATCCATTGTGTCTGGTGTGGGTGGTATAACTATTGCTTTTACACTGCTACCGTTTTCTATGCCGCAGATGTTAGGAACTTCTTCTCCTATAATAGTGTACGAGGTTACTCGATTTTAGTTATCAGGTAAAGTTCTGGCGTTTTTTATGACAGTAACAAAATTACAAAAAAATGTAGAAAGGAACCAGTTTATTCATCAAAATAATTAGCCTCACACGCAATAACCTTTTTCCAACGGGAAATAAGCTTATTAATACCTTTTTTTGTAAAACACAAGATCTCCGGGTGTGAAAAGGCTCTCTAAATTATTCTCCTCAGCCTCTCTGTTTCTTAAATGTTGCAGGTGATTGTCTAATCTTAACATAAGTGGTAATCCGAAGGTATAATGTCGGGGTAACAAAGGAAAGCCATAAGAGCTTTCCATCATGTCCATGTTATTGAACATGGTTACAGGTACTCCACCTTTTTTTGTAAAACACAATATCTCTGCAGGTGAAAAGGCTTTCTAAATTATTCTCTGCAGCCTCTGTGTTTCTTAAATGTTGTTTTCGCAGATGATTCTCTAAGCTTAAAATAAGTGGTAATCCGAAGGTCTACTATCGGGGTTTCCATCCAAGAGTAGGAATCTTGTCACAGGTAAAACGTGCAACATGATGCCTTGCATTACCGTGTAGGAACAGAATGCCTTTGCGACTCACTAGCGCTGGCTGTTTTTTTCAAAAATGATCCGTGAACCCGCTGTATTTAGGCTCAGTAGAGGGCCTCAATAATGGTTTGGCCAGACGGCAGAAGGTCATAGTGACTAAATTCAGCTGTTGTCCACCATACACACAAGAAAACTTTCTGATGATGAATATTGCGCATTGGAAGTTTTGTATCACATCGTCAGTCGATGAGAACCAATGATGCGATCTCTTGGTATTGCTGTACAAGATCGACTTTTCACCACAGGCTAACAGCCGCTCCACAAACGATTTCATTTTGTAGCGGGAAAGCAATCCCAAGCAAACGGTCAACCGATGCTGTTTTTTGGCAGGCGTCAGTCCATGTGGTATCCATTTGCTGAGCTTGTACACTTTTCAATGGCGATGCAAATAAATGTAAACCAATAGTTTGTCACTAACGTCGAATGTTTGTGCCAACACCTGGCATGTTTGAGCAGAATATGCCTCAATTGCAGCCCTCAGTTCATCGTCATTGATGACAAATGGTCGCCTCTTACTTGGCGCATCTTCAAGCGACTCGTCACCAAAATCAATTTCTTTAAACCATCTTTGAGTGGTGCGAACAGTACCAGAACCTTCTCTGAAAGCCTGGCATACCTTTCGGGTCGTTTGCACAGCGTGTCTTACAAGCTTAAGCTTATACATCATACAAACGCAAGTAACTGAGGTTGGAGTATTCATTTCCAGGTCAATTTTCAGAATGTTATGGCACCTGTTTTCCAATTTTCTGTATATAAGTAGATTCTGTATTATGTCTTATTTTCAATGTCACTAGTATTGTAACTCCACCTACTGCGTCTTTTGCGGTGCACCTTAAACTTTGTAGTTCTGGAAAAGCATCAGAACTGTTTTGGTTACCTGATACCTAAACTTGTTTCGTCTATTGATATTCTCAGAAATTTGAAGTTTCCAAAGTGAACATATTATTCAACATACCAAAAAATGTTACTGAGAATTGAATGCGTACGATTAAACGTTCATTATGAATAGCGCAATGGAAACTTATCAGCACTGTAACAGTGTTAAACATAGCCCGATTCGATGAGCTGGTTTTGGGAGGTCGAATCCGAAGTTCGAAAGAACAAACTTATCAGCCGAAATACTGCCAAACAAAAGCTTAGGTAGTGCGGAATTGTTCGGAATGTTTTCGTACCTGGCAGCTGGAGGATACCACAACCAACGATTGAGTTCTTCCCAGGAGAAGCAGCCCTACAACATCACACAAGCCCCTCCAAACATGACTGTAAGGACAATACTGTCTTCCTGATAGCGTTTCTCGGGTTAACGCCGCGCCTAGATAAGTCCATCCGAACTACATTACATACATACATATCACTAAGCTGTTCTCCGAGATTCAGAGGTTAGCTCCAAAAAGGAATGCAAACTAAAAGATGTTTTACTTACTGTTGTCGTATCAAACTTCTACATTTACAGCGATCTTGACATACAACTCGGACTTCACTGATATTCATTACACGCCGTACACAAGATCTTTTATACTACATACTCATAATCTTTTTCTCATGCAGACACTCCTGAGTCTCTTTCACCCATGTCTTCCTTGGCCGTTCTCTGTCTTTCGTTCCTGCCACTTGGGCTAAAAAAGTTTTCTTAGTAGGCATCTCTTCACTCATTCTTTCAACATGGCCAAACCACCGAAGCATATTGGTCTCCACCTTACTAACAATATTTTGCTTAATATCACACAACGGCAAAACACCTTCATTCCTCACACAATCAGACCGTGTCTTGCCACAAACCACCCGTAAGTAACGCATCTCTCCAGCACACAAACGACTCCTATGTTTCTTCTGCAGTACCCAGGTTTCACTGCCATACATCAGAGTAGGGACTATTACACTTTCATACACAGCCATGCAAGACTCTCTAGAGAACCCATCATTCCCGTGAAAACCTCCCACAGCAGCTATGACTTTCAATGAAGAATTCACTCGCCTACTAATTTCACCATCCAATTTGTTCTCTCTGTCAAACATGCTTCATAAATACAAAAACTCACTCACCTAATCAATCACAGTGCCGTTTATACTTACATTACATTCAGTCCTACCAGTTCCTCTCTCAAACACCATAAATTTGGGTTTTTCCTTATTATACTCAGTTTGAATTTCATGCAAACTTCGTACATCCGAACTATGCAGATTGATTAGCAAGATTTGTCACTACATACGACCCTCCACCTTTCTTCCATTATCAACGAACGGCGTGTGAGGCAACAGTGCAGTTGACGTGTTTCATTCACTGAAGTGATGTAGGATTTGGGCGCAGCTGACCTAGCATTTTAACAGTGCGCAGGCAATGCCCGGCGATCTGTTGTGGTGCAAACGGAAACTCCTGTGGCTTGTGCGACGCCGCTGGCTAGATTTGAGGTAAAAGACGGGCGTGCTTTCTTCGCATTACTATCAGTCGATCACTCAGTTTGTGCTGTCTTTAAGAGCGCGGGCTCGCTGTACAGCACCATCTCCTTTCTTTTGAAGAAGAACGACAGCCGCAGTGCATTTTCGAATTCTCAAAAGCGCGTCAAAACTACGCACTGATTGCTTCGCGAGTTGGCATCCAGCTACCATGCCTCTTTCGAAGTCCGCCAGGGCATTGTCACTTCGAATGCGATCTGAGATCTGTGCTAGCATTTCTCTTCATGTACTGCACCGAACGCAACACCGCGCGTGCGCTTCTAGTTCTGCAAATGTATGCTTATATGCATTTGTGAAAGTGACTGAAAACGTTTGTCTACGTAGCGTATATACACTAGCGTGCAAAAATTAAGGACAAAACGGTTTTTCGAACGTAACGTCGTGCAGAAGTGTCGACTCAAATCATACCATAAGATCCCCAAGATGTAAGAATATGGGACAAGTGAGCAAAACCGTCCAAACAAGGAATCCAAAGTATACAAAGCCACTTTATTGAAAAGGTAGCTTCGAGCACAACTGCAAAGAATACAGAAACGTCCATGCGACAGGCAGCTGCCAAGAAAAATCCAGTCTTTAGTAGGGGATATGATTACACCTGACTGCGTTGCAAGATTTACAACGTCTGTCCGTACTGAGGACAAGGTTGTCAAGGAGCTGTTGAGGCATCGCGGCACATTCCTCTTGTAGCTCCAATCGCAACTGCGGAATCGTTGCTGGCGGCTGGTGACGTGCTGCCCAGCGTCTCCCGAGAAGGTCCCACACGTGTTCGATTGGATTTAGGTCCGGGGACCTTGCATGCCAATCCATGCGTTGAATATCTTCACTCTCCAACATCTCTGTGACAGCCACTGTACGATGAGGTGTAACGTTGTTGTCCATGAAGAGGAACTTAGGACCCACAACACCTCTAAACAGACGCACGTAAGACAGGAGAACCTCAGTACAATAGCGGACACCAGTGACTGAACCTCCTTGGAAGATGTGGAAGTCCGTACGGCTACCAAGCATGATACCGCCTTAAACGAGAACTCCGCCACCTCCAAACTGGTCCCTTTCGATAATGTTGGAGGTGTGATTGCGTGTTCCTTCCTCTCTCCAGATGTGTATACGTCTAGAATCGCTCGTCAGACTAAATCGGCTCTCATCCGTAAAGAGAACTCGACCCCATTGCTGATGTGTCCAGTTCTTGTGTTCCTGGCACCACAGAAACCGCCGTCTCCGATGAGCAGGCGTTAATGGCACACACCGTACTGGTCGTTGTGCAAATAAACCACCTTTGTGCAGCCTCCTGTCCACGGTAAAACGCGATAACGGACATCCAGTTGTCTGTTGCATGTGCCTTGCGATTTCTCCCGCTGTCTTCCGTCTGTCTCTTCTCGATAGTAGGACAATATACCGGTCGTCCGCCGCCGTGGTTGCTCGTGTAAGACCATTGCTAAACTCTCGGACAGCTGTTCCTGTCGTTTGAAATGCTCTCCAAGCTCGTGAAACGATGCTGTGAGCGATCCTGAACTCCTAGGCCACACTAGTCACACTTCGACCTTCTTCCAACTTCCCAATGACACGACCTCGGGTAAAGTCATCCAGATGTCGTCTACTGGATAGCCTGTTGGCCATACCACACGGTGGCACCAACTCAATGTCGTTCAAACCGATGTACGCCGTGCAATAGATTTCACCGAATTGCTGAGCGTACACCACCCGTGTGCGTTATACCCATCCGACACTCCCCCCCTTCTACTTCATGCTGCATATATGCGCATGCCCTACCGTACCGATCCCTAGTCTATCGCCTGAGTGGTCTTTCGGTCCGTTCTGCCTGCTCGTTCCGCTCTTATGCTAATTTCTCCTCTTCGTCCTTAATTTTTGCACACCAGTGTACATACAACCATGCTTTCAGTAGATCGACATTACGTCAGCTGGTAAATTATTAAATTATGTAAAATCCAGGTTTACTTGTCCTCGACACCTATAGTATAAATATCACAATTATTAAAGCTTGAAGAAAAACAACGATCTTTGTTAACAGTTGGAAAATAATTGTTGATTGTTATAATTTAAAGTGAGTTGTTTAAATAGAACTACGCTTAAGCTAACTGTTCTGTAAACACCAAAAACTTGAAGCTGACTTAAGTCTTAATTGAACTTCGTAACTTGGCTTTGCTGTAAAATCGCAATCTTAACTGAAATCTTATTGAATTAGCTTTTCGACGAACTGGACTGTCGTGGAAACATGATAGCATTTCTCACTCGTAGCACCTGAAATCTTAAATAACACGTACATACAAGTCACTATCAGATAAAAAAGGTTAAGGTTCAGAAAAGAGTCATGCAACTTGCATTTCGAAACTGTTTATTTATCAGGACTTTAGCACATCAATCAGTTTGTCCACATCTGGCTTGAATCAAACTACAATACTAATTGGTCAATCCGATACCCAAATATAAATATTCTCTAAGCTCTTCACAGTTTTGAACATAAAACCTTCGCTCGCTCGTGAATTAGATTACAAACATTGATCAAGAATGAACTAAGAAAAGCAGCCTGAGAATCATTTACGACAACATTGTATATTACAAATATCTAACAAAAGATTGCCTAAACATAGTCAAACCAACGTTACCTTAAGATTACCTAAGCATCAAAGCACACCGGCATTGAATACGCAAGCTCTTATATTTCAAGTCTAGCTACGTAGGTTGCACTTTGCCCTATGTCAGGTGTTGATAACTTCAAATTCATCGTGAAGGGATCTGTAGCTTTAAGCCAGCAAAAATGTTAATGAGAAGAAACCAAATTTATGTAAGAACACGGGAACTCAAAGGGAAAACTAAATTAGAGGTATTCGTCAAATAGTTCATATCTCGGCTAGTACCTGAACCCTTCCCTCAGGATATAGTTTCAACAAAATAGTCAATTAATTCATATTGTCGCACTAGGAAACGCGAATACTTCATTGCAGAATATGGAACTAAAACTTGATCGAGGCACGATTAGTGTTTTTCAGTTTAATCAAGTTTTAGTTCTCGAATGTCATGTGAATAATAATGGTTTTAGTGGCATTTTAAATACTGAAATATTTTACCAAAAGAATAAAAGAATCATTCCTTTGTTTTGGAAGGTTTTCTGTCCATTGTTTACTTTCAATACCATTTCATATTCAAGCAGATATCTTTGGAATTCGAGTATTGCATTGATTAAAAGGGAAGACTTGCGAATCTTTGAAGAAAAACATCCCTTGTGAAGGCCGAAAACGGATAACTTCAGCGAAGCCATAATATGTAGACTGAAATGTGCTTGATTACCCATAAACTTTTTCTCCACCCATTAAAATTTCATTAATCTGCGAGAAAACAATGTGCTCTCCAGATCTGCGTTTATTATTTACGATAAGTTGTCTCATGTCTCATTAATGAAACTGCCTGTTTTAAGAAGTATGAACAGGTCAAGAAGGAACTGTCACTTGAGAATTTTGTGAGCCTGCCAAATGTTTAATTAATGGCTCATCTGTTTTTTCCACTTAGAAACAAAGTAGACACAGATTAGATTTGCTTTATTTCGGTAAAACCGTTCTAAAAGCCAGTTTCAGATGCTTTTGTCGTAAATTAATGGAAGACTGGCAGAAAAAAGACATTATCCACAATTTATCGTGTACATTTTTTAAGTTCTTGAAGCATAAAAAATGACGTTTTCTCTAGAACATGGAATGCGGGTGTGATTTCTTGCGTGTAAAAAAATATGATACTTTTTTAAGGACAGAACAATTTTTCTCGGAATGAAAAGAATGGCTTTTCTCGAGTATTGTATGAATCAATGTACATGTGCATATTCATCTGGACAGACAGATTCATGCACTTTTGTGTATTATATATAAAAGTGTTCCTATATATATATTTTTTATTTTTTTATTTTTTTAAGTTTCTGTATGTCTTGTTTTGTATTCTTTCTTCCCCTTTTTTGGCATGATTTATTAATATGATTCTTAGGTCTTAAAAGGTTACCATGCCACATCGGTCGTCGCGTGGCACACCAAGGACCGCGTTTGACCCTTTGATACGGGGGCCAATACGGAAAGTATGTTACCGTCTCCGAACCAGGTGCCTGAGGCAGAGTGGCACCTTGCTTCGAATCCTATACGGTCTTCATTCCCTCCTAATAATAAGTTGCAATTTCAGTGTTCGACACTTTTGCGGCATTTACATTGTTTGGATAACCAAATACCTCGTTCTGTTCCAAAATTGGGGTTTGCTCTCTGTGGTGATAGCAGATGTAAAACCTGTGTATGCGTACATCCCTTAAATCAAGGGGATATTGGAGATACCATATTTTGTAAAACTATTAATATGGTTTATATGATCACTTGCAAAAATAGTGTTTTTAGATACACCGGGCAAACGAGTAACCCTCTGCATATTCGTCTTAATAGACATAGATCCGACATCAAGAATTTTCGACAAGAAAACGACGTAGAACTTATTCACTTTCAAGGACATAGCTTCACAGAAATTGAAGTGAGAATATTGTTCATTGAGAAAGATTTGCAAACGCCTTTAACGTTGGAGAATTTAAGTATGTTGCATTTTAAGACTCTTTATCCATATAGACTAAATGACTTGTTTAACGGTAGGGACTTAACAACAATAATTCGAGCTGTAATATTTTTCAGCAGTTCAGACATAGGGATTTTGTTGAATTTACCAGTGTTACCTACAGCGGTAGTAGAGGAAGTAGATCTACCTCTAGTCAGTTTATTGACTTCACACAGTTTCTACTGGATATAAATAAACCTCATGGTGATATTCCTAAGTATTGTAAGACAAGAATAATTGGTCTAAATGTTTGAAAGATCAAAAGTATAAAAAGTTTCCATGAAGACTTCTGTTATCGAAATTTGCACATTCCACATTTGGTTTCTGATTTAATTAACTTCAGATTACCTGGTATTAAGGATAAGTCATTACATTCTACATTGACTAAGTGTTTTTGTACGTTGAACTTTAAAAGTAAAATTTATGACCAACTGGATCTGAAAAAATATTGTGAATAATAATCAGCACTTTCCTCCAGCAAAAGAAGTGCGGATCATGATTTGTTATAGATAAGATCCACCCCTTGTTAGGGTGATATATAATTATAAACAAACTGCCAGAGATTTACATGGTCTGCAAACTAAGAGCACTGGATTATGTATTTGCAATTTTGATAGCTTCGAAGAATACTGTGAACCGCATTACGGACACATCTTAACTTGCGATTTGAGAGTTGCCCCTTATCCGGAACTTCGGTAAGCTATGGAAAATGGAACCAAGTTCAGATTATCAAGGACACCGCACTATTTAGAATGCCTAACGTCTATGAAATCAGACCTTGGTCTTTTTGCTCTTAAAATGGAATAACGTTTCCATTTGCCCTCAAGCTTCCTTACAATTGATTGGTTGCATTCATGAAAATTTTAAAAATGTGCTTATACAAACGTCAACCACTAACAATAGACTTCATTTCTATAAACTTTTATCTCAAATCAAACTGCTGAAAAATCAGTTTGCATTTACTCCAATAGACAACGCTGGAAATAATTTTGCTATTTGGTGCCGAAAATTTTATTTGGATACTTTATTTAGAGAACTTAACATTAGCTCGACATGTCAAGTTATTATTACTGATAAACGCATTATCCTTAAAAAATTATAGCTCTTAATAAACGACAAAATTTTTGCAATATCTCCACTGGAATTCCTTTTATTTATATACTACTAAATTCAATGAAACACCTATTTCTTTTCCTTTCATTACCAGTGCAAGAGGGAGCTATGGTATTCAAGCTGGTCGCACCTCGGAACAACTTTTGAAAGGTATACTTTATCATATCTCTTCTGAAACTTGGATTATTAACAATAACTGTAAGGTTCTAGACTTAATTAATAGTGGTGTCAAACTTCACCATATTGATACGTTCGATTTTAAAAATTTATTTACATCTATCCCAATAGACAACTTGGTTGAAACCTGTCATAGACTTTTTGAACTGTATGGAACCATATGTAACATTCAACGACAATACTGGACTACCTTGATCGAATTTTGTGTACGTAATAACTATATTTTGATGGGTGATCGGATTTATCTACAGGTTAAAGGTGTGCCTATGGGCAGTGTATTATCCACTGTACTCACCAACTTACACCTGCATCTGCAAGAATTGGACTTTATGAAGACTGACAAAGATTCTTATGGTTCTGTTTTCCGATATATTGACGACTTAATTGCCTTCAATAACCCAAGCCTTGAGGAACAAGAGAAAACTACATTATACCCAGGATACCTCGAATTGAAAACTATTTCATCAAGTGGGATTCTTGTGTTTCCATACAGGTGCATCGGAACATTATAATTACTCAATTACTACTAATTAAAAAATGTAATACTCCGAACATTTTTTTAAGGAATCTAAAACTATTTTACCTTCAACTTTCAAAATATAATTATTCACGTCAGTTTATATTAACTTATTTTAAACAAGTTAGTCAGATTTCTAATTTTAATTCTATTTTGTTTAACTAGCTAAAATTTACAGATATAACTACTGCAATACCCTACAATTTTAAAGTACAGATAATACAGTGAACTACCAGGTGGGTCGCTGGCAGCAACAGGTATTCTTTACTAATTACAACACATTTATGACATCCCCAATCACAGCTAATGGTTTTGACTGTGACCGTGATCCTCTTCGTTGTTCAGATTAGGGTTATTTCACATGGTTAAAGTTTTCACTCCTGTGTGTCATGACATGGTTGAGGCTTTCAAGTTTAATGATTTGCCGTTTACTAGGTGGATACTGTTTTCATATATTACGGCTCTGGTTCTTGGTTCTCAGTATCTTAGGGATACGGTCGACGGACTTCGGTCACACCAGTTTTTGTCGACTTCAGAAAAGCCACTGAACAGAACAGGTACTCCCCTGACAACGACTGTTCTGATATTTTTATTTTTACTTTTGAATGGATTTGGATCTTCGTTTTCAATGTAAGTTCACTTCTGTTTTGTGTATTTAGGTTTTTATTTATTATGAATATTGGTTATGTTTCTTAATTTATTTATCATGCCATTTCTTTGGATCGGCAGCAATGCGCCTTCCTCGACTTTTAGCTAATTTCTGTTTTTTAATATTTTCTTGGTTTGTTCTGGGTTGGAGCTGTTTTGACATGTATTTTTCGTAATTGGGAACAATGGTTTTGCATTTTTGATGTAGACTGTCAATTTCGTTACCGTTTTTTTTTTTTTTTTTTTTTTGTGATACCATTTGACTTGCACGTTTCCTTGTTTGTATTTCATTTCCTTGCTTATGCCTCTTTGGTAATTATATATATATATATATATATATATATATTAATGAAAAAGGGTCCTATCGGCACTCACTTTTAAAAGGCTTTTTTTCTGGTATAGATCAGCTGATAAAAGTAATAAGCATTGTTTTGATCTAGTGGTATATATTCTTAAATTCATCCTTAAAGATAAAATTACTACTAAGAAATTCTCTAAGAATTACGTTACAATAAGGTTTCGTAACAAAATCTATGACAACCTACTGTACATACCAGAAAGTTTTTTTCCAAAAATTTCAACAGCTTGCCAATACCTACTCGCAAGCACCACGAGTAGGTATTGGGAAGGTGCTGATATTTCTATAACTAGTTTTAAATATGTGCAAAGAATGGGATCTAAACTTAAAAGCTGTAAAGCAAATTCCTCTACAGATAACTGTTTTCCAATTCCTTGTGATTATGCAGATGACAAAGATATAGAATGTTTTGATGAATATCACAATCATGTAATAACAGGAGATATGAATTTCATATAAGATACAAAACTTTTATAGCTTACAAAACTTTTAAGTTTTGATACCAAGTTCAGACCTTTAGTTAATATTTCTAAAACTGAAATAGTACTTTCAACCATGATCTCAATGTGTATGGAGTTACAACTAGCCTAGATTTTTCATAGCCCATCGTGGCTCTTGCAGAATGGAAGATACGTAATATTCTGTTTGATTTTAAGGCTAATTTAACTAAGCTAAAGGTAGTTGATGATAAAAGCTTACTCTTTAATTTTGTAGTTAGGAATTATATCTCTATATTACAACAAAACTATATTTGCACCACCACAGATAAAGCCAGTAATAATTTTGCTATTGTTTGTATGCATTTGTACTATAATTTAATCGCACAAGAGATAAATAATAAAGTAACCTATTTGCAAGATAATGTCAGTAGTGTACAATAAGCAAATAAATTCAAAGCTTTCCATAAGCAGCTTAAACTTCCTTCAGTTAGACCTTATGAACCTGAATTTCGGTTTCATTTTGCAACGGTGAAGTTTCACAACGATCCAATGAAATTCGGGTTCAAAACTTGTGGAGTTAGATGTCATAAGAAGAAAATTGAACATACTTTTGAAGCTATTCTCAAGCAGGTTTTGGCTCATATTAAAATAGCACAAATTTTGACTTCAGAGATTTCTGGATTATTAAGAGCAATTCTGATATTATTACTCAGATTTGTAGCCTTGGGCTTTTTAATATAAATAGTTATGACTTTGAAAATATTTATACTAATCTTCCACTTGAAGATATCATTACTACTATGAAATACCTCTACGTAGAGTTTAGGCTATCTGCAATAGTTGAACCCAATATCTGGAACATTTTGTTAAGTAGTTGTATTAGTAATAATTTCATCCTTTTCAATAAAGTGTTTTACAAACAACTTAATAGTATTCCAATGGGTTGTTCACACTCAACCAGTGTGTGCAATGTTCTTTCTCTTCTTTAAAGAACTCATTTTCATTAAAAATAGCGGCTCTCGTAATGATAAATATTTATATACCTATAGATACATTGATAATTTGCTGTGCATTAATAACTCAGGGGTTATGGAGTCTCATTTTAGTGAAATCTATCCAAAATCCCTTAATCTTTGCAAAACCAACAACAGCAATCAGCAGCTTCATTTTTTAGATCTGCCAATCAATTTAAATAATGGTTATCCAATAATTCGTCTATTTGATAAAAGAAATTTCCTGTCGAGGTCATAAAATATGTTAACTGGAAAAGAAATACACTGACGGAAAAAAATCCCAACACCACGAAAAAATAGCTGTAGAGGAATGAAATGGCGGCAATACATTTGTATAGGTAACATATTTAATCGATTAAGGTTTCAAGATGGCAGCTTATTGTAAGCGGGAGAAGAGCCACTTCAAATGTGAAATGCTGGCACATTAATAACCGGTGTAACCGCCACAATGTTGAATGCAAGCACGCAAACGTTCATGCATTGTGTCGTGCAGGTGCTGGATGTCAGTTTGTGGGATGCAGTTCCATGCCTGTTGCACTTGGTCGATCCATACAGGGACGGTTAATGCTCGTTGGGGTGACGCTGGAGTTGTTGTCCAATGATGTCCAATACGTGCTCGATTGGTGAAAGATCTGGTGATCTAGCAGGCCACGGCAACATGTCGACACTCTGCAGAGCATGTTGGGTTACAACAGCGGTATGCGGGCGAGCGTTATCCTTTTGGAAAACACCCCCTGGAATGCTGTTCATGAATGGCAGCACAACAGGTTGAATCACCAGACCAACGTACAACTGTGCCGTCAGGTTGCGTGGGATAACCACGAGAGTGCTACTGCTGTCATAGGAAATTGCTCCCCAGACCATAACTCCAAGTGTAGGTCCAGTGTGTCTCGGCCGCAGACAGGTTGGTTGCAGGCGCTCACCTGGCCTCCTTCTAACCAACACACGGCCATCACTGGCACCCAGGCAGAACCGGCTTTCATCAGAAAACACAACAGATCTCCACTCAGTCTTCCAATGAGCTCTAGCTTGACACCACTGACGTCGCAAACGGCAGTGGTTTGGAGTAAGTGGAATGCACGCAACAGGGCGTCTGGCTCGGAGCTGTCCTTCAAGTAACCGATTTGTAACAGTTCGTTGTGTCACTGTGGTGGCAACTGCAGCTCGAATTGCTGCAGCAGACGCGGTAAGATGCGCCACGGCCATACGCCGTACACGGTGGTCTTCCCTCTCAGTAATGCCACGTGGCAGGCCGGAACCCGATCTTCTTGAGGCAGTACCTTCCCTTGACCACCGCTGCCAACAATCTTGCACAGTGGCTACATTCCTGCCAAGTCGTTCTGCAATATTGCGGAAAGAAAATCCACCTTCTCGTAGCCCTATTACACGACCTCGTTCAAACTCTGTGAGCTGTTGATAATGGCTTTTTCGTCTTCTTAAAGGCATTCTTGACTAACATCAACACACTACGTCGAATCTCAACGATAACTAACGCTCACGAACGTTACAGCGTGTATTTACAGCAAACCTGCTTTGCATGTTCGGAGGGGCGCTACTAGCGCCACACGTATGCGCCGAGCGCAAAATTTGCGTAGACGTAATCTTACATATGTACTCTCACCGCCTACCAACTGTCGTTTATCTAACACAACCCCTTCTTGGTGTTGGGATTTTTTTCCGTCAGTGTATTTTATGTAAAGCAATAGAAAACGTACTAATTGCTCAAATACTTAGGCTAGTAAAGTAATAGAAAAAGTACTAATTGCTCAAATACAAAGGCTAGCTATGGTAATAGAAAACATACTAATTTCTCAAGTACGTAGGCTAGCTAAAATGATGTGTAATTTGGAAACAGAATTCCTTAAACATCTAAAAGTGCTTATCCGTTGTTTTCTTAACAATCAAGTACCTAAGTATTTCATTCAATCAGCCTTAAAATTAGTAATTAAGTATAGTGTTAGGTCATCAGGCCTATTTTAAACTTTCAAATGGTTTTATGAAAATTATTCACTAAAGCCTTAATGGAGAGGAACAGTGTGATGCTGACTGCCATTGAAATGGAACTTAACGTGTTAATTAATTTTCTTTTTCTTTGATACAGAAAAACCTTATAAATATATAATATAGAAAAAAGTTTAAAAATAATAAAAAAATGTAAAATAAAAAAAAAATTAAAAATATAAAAAATTCGTATTAGTATGTGTATAAATATTCGAGGGTACAAAGTTTGCAAAATTCGCAAATTAGTTGTATGAACTAGTAAGCAAGGTGAACTGAACGATTTAATCAACATATGAAGCTGATGAGTAGAATACTGGTAGTAGGTACAAGAGGTGATTCTCATATTGACATACGTAATACTAATATATACGTTTTAAACATTAAAGAATTGTAATTTCAGCTTAGTTCCAATTTAGGTATTTAAATATAGTAAGCCCTAGTTTATTTGGTTATTTTCAGTCTTCAAGAAATTATTAGAGACCTGCTGTGTTCCGTTGAGTAATGGCTCGGTCCAGCAATGCAAGTCGCCTTGCTTGTCTTAGAGGCATCAAGAGTTGTCTGCTTAATTTGTTAGTAATTGCAATTTTAGTCGGCAACATTATGTCTGTCTCCCTTTGGCTTTTCTTTAAGATATGGCAACAGTATTTTCCATTCTAGCTCGTGTGGTGGTCACATGGAGGACCTTGCTCTGGTATGTCTGCATGAAAAGTTTTTATATATTTTTCTTTATTTTTGAGTTTTACCCGTTGGTCCCTTTTTGTTTAAATCACTTGTAAAAAAATTGTTGCGTACTTCGGAGCGATTGTTTTTGGTTCTTCGCCACGCGCCTTTGTTGAAACATGTCCGGTGTTCCGTCGGGCCTTCTTTTGTTTTTAATTTTTACATTTTTTCTCTCTCCCTCTCTTTTTTTTTTTTTTTTTGTTTTGGCCAGAGGTTTGTTCGTTTTTGCATCTCCCTGCCTGTTTGTTTCTTGTTGCAAAATTTGGTGTTTTTTATTTTTAATTCGGTCTTTTGTTAGGTCTTTGTCTGGGCCTAACGGCTTTTGTCTTTTGGCTCTCGCCATGTTTCCTTTTCGGGTTGTTTCAGCCCTCCTGCTGGCAGTTTCTTGGCTTCGTTGCAAAATTTGTTTTCTTTCATTCCTGTCGTTTATTTGGCTCATCGGCGTTAGTTTTGGCCCTGCGTCGCCCTTTGCAGTTTTTTGGTTTTTTATTTTTGGCTCAATTTTTTTTCTCTGCTCGCTTGAAAATATTATGAAATATTTGTTGTAAATATTGTAAAAAAATTGTTAGCTTTTTTTTAACTTTTTCTGTCAATCGTGGTCTTAAAGAAGGGTTGGGCTAGCAAAATAAGCTTGTAAATTAAAAACAAAACATTTACTAGAAAATTGAAAAAAACATGTAGTCATATTCCAGGTGATATCTGGGTGAATAGAACAAACAAAAGAAAAGATTCATCTTCAAGAAAGTATTTATAATCCAAATCATATGTAATTTATTTTCAACCCTGTTTCACTCTCCCCAAATCTAATGAGGGTCTCGATTCTGGGTAATTGTCAATGGCCAAAAAATTGGGAGGCTTTATGGAAGTTTTAAATCTTTTGATTTAAGGTATCATTGGAATATGTCAATTCAAATGTATAGGACTGGTATATATCTATTTTCATATCTAGCAACTTTTTTTAAATAACAGTTTTATTTTCTGTTGGCGTGTGTGTGTGTGTGTGTTTGCGCGTTCACAGATGGAGTTCCCTAATAGTCAGTGTTTTGCCTATAAAGCTGTAAAGATTTTTGGGGGTAATTATATGTATACAGGATGTTTCATGAAGAGTGTCCACAAAGAATAGGTAAGTAACGATTGATCGTAGAAGTAAAGTGAGCAGTGCAAAATACGAAGCAAACAGACAGAGGACAATTCGGCTATGATTGTTGCATCCCACAGAATGGATATTTCCAAAAAATACAAAAATTACATATTTATACAGCTCCCACGGAAACCAAAGTCAATTAGTAAAAACCACGCCACGCTGAAGTATGGGAAAATAAATTTACCTGGACGCTTTAGAAGTATATTTCGCTGAGATATGCACATTAGCGTGATTCGGTATTTGCCAATCAATTGTACGGGACCTGCAATATGATTGAAACGTTATGTTGTAGCAAAAGGGGGAAACTCATTCACTCCGTGTATGCAAATTCAGTGTGAATGCTTTCAATTTGTTATGCAAATTTGGAAGACTGGTAAATTTGCGATGTTCTAATTGTACAAATGTTGTGCCCTGTTTGTGATAAAGTAAATGTAACGCATAGCATGTGCATTGTCTGTCTCAGAATCTCATCGAAAGCTTCTTAATGTTAGAGCAGACAACGTGTCGGTTCTCCTTTTTAAAATAGATTTGCAAATGCCCACCATATTATGTACTATTCGCGGACTTTGACGCTGCACATGTTCACTGCAGGTAAGCTGGTTACTTCTGGAATTTCAACTATCGATATCTCAGCGAAATATTCCTCTAAAGTGTGCGGATAAATTTCTTCCCCCTAATTCGTCGCGACACGTTCTACTAATTAATTTTGCTTTCGTGGCGGGCCATAGAAATATTTAATTTTCGTATTTTTCGTAAATTATCCCTTCCAATGTGTGCAACTATCATAGCTTAACTTTCCTCTGTCTGCTGCGTATTTTGCATTCTTCACTTTACTGCTACGACCAAACGTTTCTTTCCTTTCGGACACTCTTCGTGAAATACCCTGTATGTATACTGTATATTCCTTTCCACTCTGACTGGTAAGGCCCAACTCCTCATGGTGGGTGGGACTTTTCAACCTCGGCTTCAGCACCTTAGTCGCACCTATATGTGCATCACTTGATGAAGAAATTGTACGCAAAGTGTTCGTTATAGGACAAGGTACATGAACAAAAAGCTTACCCGGAATGTTTGGAAGTAGGGATAAGACATAATAAAAGATTGAAATCAGGGGCATAACTTGGGGTGTCTCCAAGGGCGGCTGAGCTTCCCCAACAAAAGTGATAATAGTGAGCAAATGCTATATTTAGCAAAATATATAACAAAGCAAATCAGGATTAAAGCGCTATATGTTGATCTGATTGAGAGGAAAAGCCCGTAAATCAGTTGATCCAAGATAGTGTCTGTTGGGCCATCCATATGAAAATTGGAAGTTTTAAAACACTGAAGTGATTTTAAAGAAGCTCGTTTACGATATGGCAATGCAGGTCGATTTGGTGCTCTGACTTCCACATAAACTATTGCAATTGTACACGGTATGCGCGGCCATTTTCCTGTACTCGTTACGATTACTCATTTTGAAATACTTTGCATTTAGTAAGGTCCCATCACAAAAGTTTAGGCACAAAAAATGTCGACGCTAAAATGTAAAAATAGGAAGCAAAGGAACACAAACATTGAAACCCTAGTGAAAAACTTCAAACTGATCACACTGCACAATGGGTAACCAATACATGCAATCGATATAAGTATACATAGTTATGTCATCAAAGAAGGATAATCTGCATTTCTTAAAAGTTTAGACACAACAGTAAAGTAATACAAAACTTATTTGACAAGTACGTTATTTCCAGACACGAGTGTCAGCTCAAAAACACGTTTGGAATAAAGTTAAATTCTGTAAAGTACAATTTTAAACTAATAGGTAATTAACTTTTCATCGTCAGTATACACACTTTTATCAGAATAATATGACTACCCCCGGAATCAGGTTGAACCCGCCCAGGCGCATCACAGAGTGCACGTGACAAGGACGACGACATTTAGATAAGCGTGGACGCATCTCAGAAACAGTAGATTTTGTGGGCTGTTCGCGAGGTACTGTAGTAACGTCGCACCAAGAATGGACGGATGGCACACGGAGTACCTTTCGACGTCATAACTGTGGAGCCCCAAAGGCCATCGACCCCAGAGGAGAACGTCGCCTTCGTCGACAGGATAATCGACGCAGAACAGTGCAGCAATTTACCACTCAAATGAGCGCTGGGGCACCCATGTACGTATCTCCGATAGTAGTAGATCGAACCCGGTTACGCATAGGTCTTCGGAGTCGACGCTGCTTCAAGGCGCCCATGTTAACTCAGGTCTATCGGCAACGACGCCTGCAGTTCGCATGGGACTACCTTCATTGGACAGTGGATAAAGGTTGTCTTCTCCGACGAATCGAGGTTTCTACACCACTGAAGTGATCGGCGGTGGCGAATACAGCGTCAGACATACAAGAAGCAACACCCGGATACGCTTGTAGGTCAAGTACAGGCCGGCGGTGGCAGTGTGCATGTCTGGTGGATGTGTTCTGGTATGGCCTGAGACCGCTGGTACCACTGAATGGGTCCCTGAACGCCAAAGGCTACCTCAATATAATCGCTGACCACATGTACCCCTTCATGTAGGACGTTTACCCTGTTGGTGATTGTGTCTACCTACGGGACAATGTTACGTGCCATGTCGCTAACAGGGTGCGTGACTGCTCTCAGGAATGCGACAGCGATGTCTCCGTTCTGCCTTGGCAGGAAAAATTACAAGACCTCAATCCCATAGAGCACTGGGGGGACTATTTGTTTCGACATGCCGACCCACAACCACGTCATCTCCGGGACCTCCCTGCTCTGCTGCAGTCGGAATGGACACGTGTGCCTCGGGCAGCGTTCCAGGGCCTCATTTTGTCCCTGCTACGCCGTCTCGCGGCTATCATCCAAGCCAAGGGTGGTTATTCTCGTTCAATTCAATTCAATTTAGTTTATTTAGCTGTTACATGAAAACAAAGTGCAAAGTAATACAACAACAGTGTAAATAATTGTAACAGCAAGGGAGATCTGGGAAAAGGCCGCAAAAGTCCTGACAAGGCTCTGATCTCCCTATACAAATGTAAGCAAGTCAGAGTTACACCTGAAAGCATGGCACATAACATTCAAAAGTAAGAGTAGAAATTAGTATTAGTAAAATTGTTTCCCATTAACCTTTTTCTCCACCCTCCTCCCAACTTTCCCAACTTCACTCTTACTTTGCCCTCCTTTTACCATTTTACTAATGTATCCCTTTGATCTTTTAGTCTCTCCCCCCCCCCCCGTCTTTTTTTTTTACATTTTCAGTTTTATTTCTCCTTATTCCTTTATTTCCCTTTTTTATATTCTTGGTAGTCCCAGAATGTAAAGTTTTTTTTAAATAGATTGAAATTATTTATTATTATAAGATCATAAGGTAGAGAATTCCAAAATTGAGGCCCAGTATAACTTAGTGACTGTTTAACATACTGAGTCGTGTGAAAAATGGGTCTCAGTAGAGATCCACCTCTAGTATTATAGTCATGGGTAGGTAATGAAATTTCAAATAATGTATGATCCATATCATTTTTTATTCTCCTGTACATGGTTTTCCCCAAATTGTAATTTATATTTGTTTTAATGTTAATATGTTATATTTATTTGGGTCAACGCGTATGTATATAGGTGAATTCATTAGTGAAAAGTGATTCATATATCAGAATTATGTTTTAATTCTAAGAGTCTAACACATTTATTTTGTAATGTGTGAAGTTTCGTAAAATTAGATTTACTTGTTTGTCCCTAAGATAGAATGCAATAATTTAAATGTTATTGTACCAGAGAATAATATAGAAGCTTTACTGTTGAAACTGATAAGTTAGTAAGAACACGACTAGCTATCCCAATACTTGATGACACTTTATTCATTAAAAATTAATATGATTATTCAACTTTAAGTTAGACTGTAATTTTATTCTTAGATATGAGAAAAGTGTAGAATTGGGAGGTGTTAGATTTATCTGACGATTTGTAAATATTATTGCCTTGATTTTTTTTTATATTTACCACAAGCTCATTTGAAGGCAACCAATTAAAGCATTTTATTAATTTAAGATTGCATCGGTTAATAATGCCAGAGATGTCTGAACCAGTAGAAAGAATAGTAGTATCATCAGCATAAATAATAAGGTGTGCATTAGATAATACTGGGAATATATCATTAATATAAATATTTAATGAGATCGGACCCAAAATAGAGCCCTGTGGTACACCCGAATTCATATATTCTAATGGAGAACAAAACAGAGCAATTTGTGTTAGTTGTTGTCTGTTAGATAGGTAATATTTAAAGAGTGTCTGAGAAATACCTCTTATTCCAATATTATGTAGGTTTTTAAATAAAATTTTATAATTTAATAAATCAAAAGCTTTAGTGAGATCTAAAAATAATGCAAGTGATATTTTTTTTGTTCAATATTTTTTCTGTATTATATTTTGCATATGAAGAAAAGCTGTGGAGACTGATTTATCAGACTGAAAGCCAAATTGATTGGGATTAATTATGTTATATTTTTTGAGATAAGATATAAGCCTACTGTAAATAAGCTTTTGTAGAAGTTTTGCAAAAATCGACATTTTTGCATTAGGTCTGTAATTGTTTTCTTGATTCTTCGAGCCTGATTTATACTTAGGAGAAAGTTTCACCATCTTTAGTGCGTTTGGATAAATACCAGTTCAAAATAAAATATCAAAATTTTTAATAAAGGATTTATTAATATATCTGCCACATACCAAAGAACTTTAGGATGGATGTCATCATAACCAGGACTAGAATTAATATAAATTCTATTTCATTGAATATATAGTTCATCTCGACTAATATTAGTGAGGTAAAAAGTGGTAGTTCTAAAAGTACTGTGAAGATAACTGGAATATTTAGTGGTTTTTATTTTAAGGATATGTTTAATAAGTTGAGGGGTAGAGGTAAAGTAGGAATAAAGTTGGATGGCTATCTCCTTTTTCTCAAATATTTTTTGGTTTTTTATTTGCATCAATAAGATACTCTGGAATAACTGATTTAGTAATATTTCCCATTAATGTATTTAAATGTTTCCAAGTTAAGCTAGAACAGTTTTGTGAAAAAATATTAATGTAAAATTTCCCTTTAGTAGTTTTAATAATAGAATTTAGTTTATTTCTATATGTTTTGAAAATAATGTAATCCGAGTGCTATCGAGTTTTAAGAAATTTAGAGAATAGTTTATTTTTTTATTTATCTGATTAAATATTGAATTAGTTGTCCAATGTTTCCTGTATTTCTTCCTTATGTTTCTCTGTCGATAAGATTTTACAAATTTTTGATCGTATAACACCTGTAAATTGTTTATAAATTTTTGATATGCTTCATTTAGTGAATCAACATTCATTACAAGATCCCAATTTATGTCCTCCAATTGAGATCTCAAGAGTTGTGTGATTAATTGATCTAGTGATATAGAGTTCATATTCCTGTATTACATTACAATTTTATTTATAGCAAATGAAACAGGAAGATGATCCCTGAAATGATACTGTAATTGAGTACACCAGAAATAATTGACTCTTCTCGAGTGTTGGTAAGACACAAATCAATTAGTGAGTTTAGTTAAATACTGAGGATTGTATTAAGTAATTTAGTTGGTCTGCCATTGTAGGGCCAGACATATCAATTCTTAGATAAAACCTTTTGTTTCCAGCCGTATAGCGAGCTACCGCCACGCCTTTACTATACGATCTGGCTATCAAGGCGGCTGAAGGCGTCCTTGTGTAGAAGAATAATTACCTCGAAAAACTCAGTCCAGTACACGGAAATAAACACAACAGCAAGACTTTATTATTCCGATAACATTTGCTTCACGGATTTCCGATCACTTTCCGCTCAGGTTCCCCGTGCTACCTTTCCACAATTCTTTCCGCGATACCCGGTGGACGAAGGAATCCTCCTTCCCGTTCACCACGCTGCACGTCTGCGATACCCGCAGCCCTTCTGTCAAGAACCGGTATAAACCAGGACCCTCTCTCCTTGACGACCGAAGCTTAACTGTCTCACTCAATTCTCCTCACCCTTTCTGTCCTCTACCACGCATGCGCAAGAAAAACTGGTTTTCCCGGTCAGCACGTGAAATACCTGAACTCAGGAATGTCGTCGGATACCCTCAGGCGATTACAACCTTGCACGTATACAAAAGCAGTATGACAACTTGTTTAACAGAAGCACTCGAGCAGCTGACTCTTCAAGGTCAGATGCCCCAGGTGTTCATGCACCCCTCTCTTAATCCCACATAGGATTAAAATTGTACCACGTGGGTGGTGAAGAATATCAGTTCTTATCTGAAACAACAAAATGGCGAAATGAAGCGTACATCAGCACGTGTCCATCACAACATTAAAATGAAATAAATTCATAATTGACAGTTTGATTGCGGGCGACCCTTACAGGCCCCCACCAAATGAACGAGAGATACGGTCTTTTACGTATTCTCGAGTCTTTTCACTTGCTCGTGGATCTTGGGTGACACAATCTAATACACTTTATCACTTCTCGCTCGTTCTGTCGCACGTTATGTAACATATACACTTGTACCACCCTGAGACCTTCTGTGGATCTCCACCTGTGCCGTGATACATTCTCACCATGGCGCTGCACTACTCTTTAAAACTGAGTCTTGACAACGCATCGGCGTGAGGGATTAGTTTGCCCGCGACATGAGATATGGGTAAATTAAATTGGGAAATAGCCAAACTCCAACGCTGTAATTTTGAACTTTGCGATGCGGAACGGGTGAGAAAAGTAAGGGGGTTGTGATCGGACATAACTTCGACCCAGTTACCGAAAATCCACCCTTAAAACTTTTGCAAACCCGCGAACTCCTCTTGATGGCTGACCGCCCATCTGGCTTGCGTCCCATTTAATTTTTTGCTAGCATAGGCCACTGTTGCCTTCCTCATCCCTCTGACTCAAACAACATGCCACCGCAAAGGAACTCACATCCGTGTGTAAAATAAAATGCTTACTGAAATCCGGGGTGTTTAATACTGGTGCCTTACACAAATTTTCCTTCAGAGTCCTGAATGATTCCTCCAACTTTTCCGACCAAACTACCCTATCTGCCGCCCTTTTTCCTGTGCAATCTGTTAAAGGTTTAGCTATCTTCGCGAAGTTGGGTACGTAATCACGGTAATACCCACATAATCCCAAAAAGCTACGTATTTCCTTTTTCGTCTGAGGGAGCAAAAGGTCCCTGATGGCCTGCAATTTCTCGGGGCCCGGCCAGTGATGGCCCGAGCCGACCACGTGCCCTAAGTAATTCCCCTCTGTATGGGCGAAACAGCATTTGTTCAAATTTCCCGTAAAGCCTGCCGCTTCCAAACTTTCAATTACTCCTTTCAAATGTTTCAAATGCTCCTTCCATGAGCCAGAAAAAATAGCCACGTCGTCCAGGTACGCTATCGCATAGTCTTGGTGCGGGGTCAAAACCTTATTCATGGCTCTCTGAAAAGTAGCCGCTGCTCCTGACAAACCAAAGGGCATTATTTCCATTGATAGAGCCCCTTATGCGTTGCAAAAGTGGTATACGTTTTACTGTCGGGGTCCATTGGGATTTGATAGTACCCCTTTAACACATGAAGCGTAGTAATATACCGGGCTGCCCCTACCTTCGCCAACAAATCTGGGATATGAGACATCGGAAATGCGTCCGGAACCGTGTGAGAATTTAACATTCTGTAATCTACACACAACCGAACTTCTCCCTTTTTCTTAGCCACGCATATTACCGGATGACTATACTCTTCTTTTGATTCTTCATTCATCCCGCGATCCCACAACTCCTGGCTCTCCACTGCTCTCTTCATCGATTGTGGCACCTTGTACCTCTGCTGGGTACGAAGTACGCTTTCCCGCTTGAGTGTAATTGCGTGCTTCCCCACTGACGTCCTCCCACTTCTCCCGAAAAGAACTTCTTCGAGCTGCTCACCAGCTCCTGTAACTCCCTAAGCTGCTCCCGAGTTATCCTCTCCCTATCTATCCTGATTTCTTCAGGTTCTACCAACTGTAACGTAACCTGTCCCAACACTTGCTCCTGATGATACAACATTCCATCCGTATAGAGATAACCACCTCTGCCATTTTCCGCCTCATTCCTAGCGGCTGCTAACGTCACACACCTCTTTTGTTGCTCTGTAAACAAGCGCCTGTCTGAACTCTCCTGAGCTTCACTCGTATCCAAATCAGTAACGCTATCTCCTGTTCCCTCGCTAGCTGTCGTTGCCTCCCCTGATTGGTCGGCCTGCTGTTCCTCTCGCTGATTTTCCTCGCCCGCTTTAGTACTGAGCGCTAAAATCCTGGGGCTATTTTGCTCTTCAAGCCACGTTCCACCAACTAAGCGCGCTTGCTCCTCCTCCGGTGAAATATCTGTCATCGCAGGGCTTTCAACTCCTACAATATCCTCCTCTTCGATTAGCGCTTCGCCAGTCTCAGATTCTGGATGCACATCCGGCCTATGCCCTAACTCTAATACCTTTTCATACGAGGTTGCCCACATCGGAGTAGCTTTCCTTAAACTTTTCATGCGCTGGTAATCCTCCGTTGCCATAATTACCCTGTTTACCAGATTAGGAACAATTGCACACATCACTTCGTAAAAACTTTCTGGCGCTTCTCCTGTTCCTAATCCCTCTTCATCTAATCGGAGATTCAATTGTTTAATGACAAACTCTCCCTTACTACCATCAAAGCCTCTTAAAATTATTTTACCCTTTGGTTCCATCAGCTCTTTGCCAAGTAATCCTCCTCTTACACAACTCAACTCCGCGCCTGAGTCAATAAGGATTTTGGTGCTGTTTCCGCATTCCGACTTAACCCTCTTCACTTCTCCTAACGGAATTTCTATTACCTCGTTCTGACTTCCTTCCTGGCCTAAAACTCTATCTACCTTATATCATCGCTGACCTCTACCGGCTCTATCCTTCTCTCTGAAACATCTTCGGCTCCCTTTTGTCCCACCGCTACTCTGTTTACCTTATTTGGGGGGTCTTTCCTCCAATTCTGAGAGTAAGAGCTAGGAGTACTCTGGGGTACCTTCTGGTTACAATTTGCTTTACGGTGCCCTACTGCACCACATCTAAAACAGATAAGTCCCCTATCCAAACTGGAATCCCCTGCTATAGGCCTCACCGCTGAGTAAACTGGCTTATTTCCGACACTCTGATCTGTCCCGGAAAACTTTCCTTTCAATTGATTTCCGCCTGTCTGAAAACTTCCCTTCTTTCCGGCTTCGGATTGACCTCCTTTGAAATACGTTCCCAAGGGATGACTGGGTTTGCATCTTCCTACTTCTATTCCCATAGCTCCCACGTGACTTTCGTATAAATCACAAAGTTCTCCTAATTCTGTCGAAGGAACTAACTTCCCTACGGAACCTCTTTGAAGAATGTAGGTCTTCAGTTCTGGGGACAACAAAGTTTTGAATTTGTCGCATACCAACACATTGACCAACTGATCGAATTCTTTCACTTCACTACTGTTGATGTAGTATGTTAGGGTCCTCCTAATACGTCCCGCTAACTGCAAGTAGCTTTCCCCTTTGTTCTTACTAATATTCTCAAATTGTTTCAAATAAATATCTGGAGTCAAATGGCATTCCACCAAAATTGCCTCCTTCCTTAACTATTTCGTACTGCTCTATAGTCAACCTTCGAAAAAAGTAGTTCACACATTCTGAAATGAATAAGGCTATCACCAAACGACCTTTCATTTCTTTCGGTACTGAGTGTAATAATAATGCCCTTTCTAACGAATCAAAGAAGTCCAGAATTTTTCCGGCTTACTGGGACTTCTGGGTAAAGTTCTTTCTAAGATTCTCATGTAGTCGGCCAACTTACCCTTATTTTTACTTTTAATGGACTCCTTCTCTTTCTCATTAATTAATTCTAATTTTCTTAACTCAAATTGCCTTTCTTCTTTCCTATCCGCTAATTGTAATTCTAGCATTCTTTGTTCTCTCTCAGCCTTTCTCTCTTCTACCTCAAGCATTTTAAATTGAAGTTCCCATTCCATTCTTGCTGGATTATTTTTCTTGTCTTCCATATTGATGCTTACTTCTTTACTAGAATCTCATTCTAGATCTCTAAGAACACTATTCTCTCCGTTCTCCTCCTCTAAATTATCCTCAACTTTCCCTTCCAAAAGCTGTCATGATAATACACTACAATACACATACTAATAATACACTCTTGCAAAGAAATAAGAAAATAAATCATACAAACTTCCGCATTAAATCATCGAAGGTTAATCTCCTTCCTGATTTGTTTCTAACCTATCTCTACCTTCATGCATTACCCAAACATCTATTATCCTAATTTACTCAGAATACTTATTCCTTCTGTCTCTTTCGCTACACGTTACCATTTTCTTTCTTTTTTTTTCCTCTACGCTATTCTAGCTTCAAATTTCTTAAATGGTAAACATGAAAACTCGACTTATCTAGACACACTTATTACTTAATGAAAATATTTTGACACTTCGCATTCTCTAGCAACTGACATAAAATTAACTGTTACAAAATTTTACTTTACAATGCTTTACTCTGAGAATATCTAATTATTAGCTTTCCCCTTCCTTTTTAGTACCATGATGAGAACTTCTACTCTTAACCCTAAACTATACCAAATGCACAGGCAAAAACACAGAAATAATCTCAGAAAAAAATGTGGTACGTTACCGGAGCACTCCGGCCCCCTTCTGCGTCTTCTGTTGTCTTGCTTCTAAGTCCTCGTCCGGCTTGGAATTTCCGTACGTTGAGGTGCACACTGTCTTTGTCTCGGTCGACACGATGGATGCCTTATCTCGGCTAGCACGCTGGTGTCTCTTTGTTCTGGTCGGTACGTCGTCAGAGTTCTGTCATTCGGGCACTGGAATTTTCACAAAAAGTCCGTTGTTCCTTCTTCACACGTGTCGCCATTCACGTCATTCATGAGCTCGCTTTCAGGCTGATCCTACCGGCTGCACCAACTTATCTGGCTGTAGGGCCAGACATATCAATTCTTAGATAAAACCTTTTGTTTCCAGCCGTATAGCGAGCTACCGCCTCGCCATTACTATACGATCTGGCTACCAGAGCGGCTGAAGGCGTCCTTGTGTAGAAGAATAATTACCTCGACAAAACTCAGTCCAGTACACGGAAATAAACACAACAGCAAGACTTTATTATTCCGATAACATTTGCTTCACGGGTTTCCGATGACTTTCCGCTCAGGTTCCCCGTGCTACCTTTCCACAATTCTTTCCGCGATACCCGGTGGACGAAGGAATCCTCCTTCCCGTTCACCACGCTGCACGTCTGCGATACCCGCAGCCCTTCTGTCAAGAACCGGTCCAAACCAGGACCCTCTCTCCTTGACGACCGAAGCTTAACTGTCTCACTCAATTCGCCTCGCCCTTTCTGTCCTCTACCACGCATGCGCAAGAAAAACTGGTTTTCCCGGTCAGCACGTGAAATACCTGAACTCAGGAATGTCGTCGGATACCCTCAGGCGATTACAACCTTGCACGTATACAAAAGCAGTATGACAACTTGTTTAACAGAAGCACTCGAGCAGCTGACTCTTCAAGGTCAGATGCCCCAGGTGTTCATGCACCCCTCTCTTAATCCCACATAGGATTAAAATTGTACCACGTGGGTCGTGAAGAATATCAGTTCTTATCTGAAACAACAAAATGGCGGAATAAAGCGTCCATCCGCACGTGTTCATCACAACATTAAAATGAAATAAATTCATAATTGACAGTTTGATTGCGGGCGACCCTTACAGCCATTGAGCGTGGTTTTGAGATATCTATGTTAAAGTCACTTAGTATAAAATATTTTTTGTTAAATAAATTTGCAAAGTTTAAAAGTTCATTTAGAGTAATGAATAGGAATTGATGGTTTGCATTTTGTGGTCTGTAGCAAACTGCTACAATGAAATTATGATTTTGTATAGTCAAAGTCTCTATATCACGAGTTAAGACCGTAAAATTATGCACTAAGGAAAAATATATTGCCTATTAACATAGATCGCCGGTTCTCCTCCTTTTGAATAAGTTCTATTTAAATGAAAAATAATATAATTATCTAACTATATAGAGTAGTCTTGCCCTAGGAACTATGTTTCAGTAATACATAAAATATCAAATAAAGGGTTAATAGTTTCTATTAGTGCTTGAAGTAATGCAATTTGACTTATCAAAGAACCAGCACTAAAGTGGAAAATATTTATAGTATTGGTAGAATTAGAGGAGAGGGTGTCATTAAACTGCTGTGTAGTATAACATTTATTAGTCATTTCAATAATAAAACTGAATCATTCATTTACACAATACCAAATAATATGACATAGATAATGTTCAAATATTTAGCCCAAATGGCTCATGCTGATTAGGATTCTTAATCCTTACCCTTTGAGACTCGGCATTTTTCTTGATGTAAATGTTGCCATTGGAAGACCAAGCATATCTTATTAAATTTGTTTGAACCAAAGAGCGTGCCAACCAAAATAGATTTTTGTTAAATACTGTTAGGTTTTCATTTAAATAAACCCTAGTAGGCTGTAGGCTACTATTTAAATCAGAATTTAGAAGTAAACTTTTTTTTGGAAACCCACTGGTTTCTCATAGTTTTTGACCTGAACTGCATTATTATTGTTGAATGTTTTGGATCATTAGATTTTTAGGAAGCAATGCACAATATTCACATCTGAAGGTTCGTAATCTTGATCTTGAAGCTTCTCAGCCAGTATATTCAAATGATTCCTAAGTTGATATTCACTCTTGATACCTGTTAGGTCAATACCATGTACTTCTAAATTTCGATTTCGTTGGTACTGATTTAAATTATTCAATTCTGTTCCCAATACTTGTAATTCCCGTAGATACTTAAAATCATTTGCCTCTAATACTTCAAACTTATTTTGCAGGGTCAGGTTCTTTTGTGCCAAATCCACACATTTAGAGGATATACCATCATACTTCATATTTAACTGAACAACAGAGTGTTTTATCTCCACTAGTTCCTCTCTTAACTCAGATATTATATTAAGAACATTTAGCTTTGAATTAATCTCTAATATATATTGTTTTATAAAGTCCATGCCAGTCATTTCACATTCTGCACCAGGCATTGGGGCGATCTTATATTTAGTAGCCTTACAAGATGATTAATTTCTTATAGATATCATAATACGTAAAACAGAGATCAGTTATAAACAGAGCACAAATACTACACTATGATTAATACGCTGCATGAATAAAATTGAATATTACAATCATGTACACCATCCTCCTCCACACCTGAATTAATCAGCCAAAATAAATATTCATAGCTCAGTCAAAACCACTTGTATGGGCAAACATAAGATATCTCAGGATCTCATAATCTGAGGGAAATCATAACAAGGACTGTTCTCTAAATAAGAAATAAGAAACCCCGCAAACAGTACACAGTAAGTTAACACACCTCCAAATGCTGGTAGGTGGGACACAGACCAGATATAGACGGCAGCACAGTACCACGAGGCAGATGTCACGAAGTTATAAGATTTAAAAAGCTGTTTTGATAATAAACAATAAATGCCTCAGAAAATAAGGCACCAGTTCAGTTACTTACGTTGTGAAGTTCAAAAAATAGAGAGCATACTCAAATGAGGTATCCAGTTGGTGAATTGAAAATCCAGTTAGGAGAATGAATAAATCCAGGCACCTCCGAGTCTTCCTTCACAACCAATAAGGTCAGTAATACAGAACCCCAAGAGCAGAGAAATGTTCCAAAACAGTTCACAGTAAGTTAGTACACTTCTAACAACAGAACGGTGAGAGCCAGAAACCTGGTAGCAAGTTGTTAATCTAGTTAGAAAAACAGTTCAATCTCAGGTATCCCAAAATCTCCTTTCACGAAGCAATGGGATCAATGACACAGAAACTTGACAGCCAAGAAATGTTGAACCACATTATGACCTCCAGCCGCATATTCCTTATATAATCCAAAACGAATAAGCTTCATAAATAACTCATTCCATATTCATGAACTGAAAAAATCACAATTAGCTCAAATCAATGGCTAGATAACATAAAACGATTGCCATGCCTCAACTTTCCTGACTTACTCTGACTCGTTATTAAGTACGTGGTCATATTATTCTGATACGGCCATGTATTGTCTTCGGTCTACCAATAATTATTATATTATACTATTGTTGAATTTCGACCAAATCTACTATAAACAATTTTTCTTTTAAATAAAGCTTGGAAATATGAAATTTTGTCTTCATCGGCTGAACAGTTTTGAGCCATTTTACTCTAAGAAAAAAACTGGCAAGGGTGCCTTCTGATTTGTTGCCATTATGGGTAACAAAAAAATGTATACCGTATCCTTAACACAGCATTTCCATGGTTATTAACTTTTCAAAAATCACTGCTGACTAAGTTAAAATCAATTTACCGAGGTAAGGAAAGTTTTCTAATCCATCTATATTATAAGTAGCTTCCCCTTGAATTCACCTCTAGTAGATGGCCCTGATTGATATAATCAGGCATGTGCATCTACGCCCCGTTGTGACAAGGTCGATCATTGGAGGAAGAGCAAATGTCACCGTTCTCATTGCTGAAAATATCCAACGGAACGATAATTACTTACATGAGTCTAAATGCAACAGATATATGTTATTCAAATACTGACGGATGGAATCAGTGATGCTGCACGACGTGCTCCTTATCTTTCAATATCAAAGTAAGCATTAAAATGATTTGCAATAACTCCCTACCCCTTTGCTGCGCTGGTTCCTTCTCCCCTCTCCGGAAACAGTGATCTCAAGCTATGTACGGGCGTCTTGTTATGTCCCTCCTAACTGCTCATGGTGGTCGCTAAACCACGAAACAACGAAAAAACTGTGCAGAAGGTTAATATTTGGATTATTCCCAAATGTCTGCTGATAAAGTGTGTTAAAAAAATTAAGGTTACGCAAAGGTTTCCGGCGCCCCGCTAGCGGGCGCTGTATTTGATACAACCGGCAGGTGACCCGTGCTTTCAGTTCGTACCTGAAGCCAAGCATGGTGGTCGATAAAGTTCATTTGTGGCACTGTTTGTTTTTCATGTTTAATTTAGGAAAAAGTGCCAGTGAAGCATACCGTTCAATACGTCAGGCGTATGGCGAAACGGTTATGGGTGAATGGACGTGTCGAGAATAGTTTGCCAGGTTTAAGAAAGGTGATCTAAGCTTGGAAGACAAGCCACGTGCAGGTAGACCGCAGGAGCTCACAGAAGAGGAGCTGGGATCGCTGTTGCAAGAGAATACCACACAATCGACCACTCAACTGGCGAAACGTTTGAAAATGCCTCATTTGACGGTGTTATGGCGTCTACACGAATTGGGGAAGATCCAGAAGATTGGTAAGTGGTTTCCTCATACTTTAACGGAGCGTAATATTGGTCAACGATTGGGCATCTGCATGTCGTTGCTGAAGTGGTTTCAAGGGAAGACTTTCTTGTGGAAGGTTGTCACCGGGCATTAAAAATGGGTCAATTGCGACAACCCCTTACGCTAGCGATTCTTGGTCAACCTAGGCCAGCCATCAACATCCACTGCAAAACAGGGTATCCACGGGGAAAAGGTGATGTGTGTGTGGTGGGATATGCATGGAGTGCTGTACTTCGAACTGTTGAAACCGGGCGAAACAATCACTAGACAACGATATAGTGACCAGTTGATTGAACGGAACACCGCAATCGAGCAAAAGGTCCCATGGACAGGTAAAGGACGCCTCCCTGTCATCCCGTTACACGATAATGCCAGACTACATGTCGGGGCTACTACAAAAAAATCGACCCTTGAACAGTTACACTGGGAGGTTTCACCGCACCCGGCTTACTCCCCGGACATTGCACTCTCAGACTTTCATCTGTTTCGCTCTATGAAACATGCCCTAGCCCAACAACAGTTCACCACAGTTCCAGAGCTGAAACATTTTGTCACTGCGCTCCTCAGCTCAAAACCCGAGAATTTCTCTCACAGGGGCATTCATTTGTTTCCTGAAAAATGGCAAAAGGCCATTGACGCTAACGGCCAATATTTCGTTGGATAAATGTGTACTGGTTTCTTGAATGTTCCTGTCTCCTTTCTCCTTAAAACGGCGGAAACGTTTGCATACCTATAATATGATGGTCCAACAAGATTTTTCGAAGTTACTTTTTGTATACGTAAAACTGTTCCATCACACCTTGAGCTCCAAATGCGGCCTGTAGGTTTTTTATTGCAAGTGTAATATTTGATATCAGTGATTCTTAATAAAATTTAATTTGGTATTCTTTATCCCCTGAGAGTTTGAAAAAATAGAATGTTGAACTGAGCGTCTGGTAACGGGAGTGCTACACCAGAAATATAATTATTAAAAAAATTGCAGTTCTTTTAGCAATATATCCGCATTGTTTGCAGTGCTAAATATTTACGTTGATAATCATGCATGTAATATATTTTCAAAATTAGGCTGGTAATGAACAAGAAACAACCTCAGCTCAAAGAAAAAGCGGATCAAATGATCACACATTAGCGGGGTAATCATATCATCTGCTGCCCATCAGGTACCATTCCATATTTTCCAATTCTTGGTTACTCATTAAAAAAACTTTCGAAAAGGAAATCAATACACTACGTGGTCGCTGACAATCTCCCTGGATGAAACAAAAAAAAATTCTCGATTGTTCTGTCAGAAGGTATGATCCTTTGCATAGTAGATTCGCTAGCTCTTCCTTTGGAAATGAATTACACCCCGTGATGAATATTCAGACCTTCGAAAAAGAAATTATGAAAATTAGGAGCAAAAGGAGAGCTTTCATATCGGTTTCCAAATAAGGTAAATCGGAAAACTTTTAACGCTGTTTCGTGAAACATGTCAAATTGTTATGAAGAAAAGTTAGATCGTGTTTCAAACTAAATGAATAAATATGGAGCTGATTTTCAAAGGAAAAGTATGAAAAAAAACACCGCAAAGTAATTTCAAATCATAGATCAATACACTTTTTCTTCTGTAAGTGATGGAGGAATATAACTTATGGTTATCTTAGTCAAATAATTATCAACGATGACTCTTGGGTATTCTTTAATCAAAAGTTTTGTGTTAACTTTTGGTAAGATGGTTTCTTCCAGAGAAGTATCATAAATGCTAGATCATATTTTATTTACAAAGCACATGATAATTGAAAAAACACATTGGCTCTCTCAGTTCTTTGTTTTTTATCTGAGAATTATGATCAGGTAATGCCATCTCTTCGGAAATATTTAAAACAGTGTTGTTCAGGTAAAGGAACTGAATTTGCATCTTCCGATTCCTGACTGTTTTTATGTCTCACACTACGCAGCAAACAAGATAATGTAGTCTATCAGATGTCTGATCTGAAATAGTAATTTATTCCATTTCTGCTTGTTATTAGGAGCGGTTCGTTCCTGAAGAAAGGCAAAGAGCTTTATTAGAGAACTTTGTCTGATGATTCTGCTTCATAAGCTGCAGACGTTTTTACATAATCTAATAGAAACTGAAATTGCGCCGTGCAGAGTAAGTGATATGAATGACATTCATATTACGACGTGTGTGCAGGGACGTAAAATTATGTAAAACACTCGATTTTCAAGTCAACCATGTTGTATTTGGGAGCCATAAAAAGGAAAAACGAGAAAAAAGAATTCATATCTTCAAGGCGCGCTAGGCGTCTCTAAGAAGCGGAAAAATCTGGCCGGACATCACTTTTTTATGCTACAGACTCCACATTGGATCTGGTGATATCACGAGAATGGGCATCCACGGCAGACGGTGGTCGTTGAGATGTTATACGAGGAATGGTTATACATGGTGCCCATAAAGTCTTTCCCATATTACAAAAATTAATATAAAAAAATCTATGTAAGTTAATATAAAATGGTTAGCAACATGATATAGCAGCACTCATAAAGTTTTTTTCTGTTCTTTAGGTAAGCGCTATTGCTGAATAAGAGGAGCATTTCATCGATAATGGATTCTATGCAAGAACAAGCGAAATGCCTGTTTTGGTTCCATGATACCGTATCGGCGGTTACTATCCAGCGTCATTTCAGAAAAGAGTACAGGCGATCACCACCGGAACAAAAAAGCATGAAAACATGGTACGAAAAGTTTAAAGTGATGGGTAGTGTTGGCGATCTCTCCCGAACGGGGCGACTACCGGTTACACAAGGGACAGCTGCAGCTGTTCACGAGACATTTCTGCGAAGCCCCAGGAAATACATTCGTCGTGCTTCACTGAAAGCTGGGATTCCCAATGCCACGGTTCGCAAAATTTTATACAAACGTCTTCATCTGTATGCTTAAAGGTACAGATCGTTCAAGCTCTTCAGCCCGATGACAGGCCTCGTCGTGCTGCATTTTCGACGGAGGTGTTGCAGGGCATAATTCATGATAGTGATTATTTGCACTGTGTCTGTTTCTCAGATGAAGCGCCATTCCACGTCTGTGGTACAGTAAATAGGCACATCGAACAACAGAGGGCTAGCCAGAAAGTGGACGTATGATGCAGCCTGATGCAGGAGAGAATCATCGGACCCTTCTTTTTCACAAAGCCCATAGTAACATGTAACGTGTACCTGGACATGCTAGAACTTTTCATAGCCCCTCAGTTGCATGAACTCTAACCTTCGGTTATTTTCCAACAAGACGGTGCCCCACCACATTAGTCAATAATGGTTCGTGAATTCCTTAGTGCCCCATTTCCGGACAGATGGATTGTCGGCAACGGTCCCATGACATGGTCACCTCGATCGCCCGACATAACCCCTCTAGACTTTTTCCTGTGGGGTTATGTAAAAGACCAAGTTTAGTCTAGCAGTGTTCCGTATGTAGAGACGTTGAAGAGCAGAATGATGGACGTCATTGGTTCTGTCTCTGCCGGAATGTTAAACAATACATGGCGTGAAATCGAATATCACTTACATGTCCTCCGCGCCACAAATGGCGCCCATGTTGAGGTGTACTGACTCAGAGAAAATAACTTACTTTACTTGTGCACCATCATGTCGTGCAATCGCATTATTGTACCGCTAATACATTTTTATATTAATTTTTGCAAGGTAGGAAAGACTTTATGGACACCCTGTATATTTACTGTTTCAGAGAAACATGAGAGAACAAATATTTTTTTCGGTGCTCAATTGTCAATGTAAACATGTTACGTTACAGATAACCAAAAACATGCTGAAGAATTGTTTGTGTAATCACATAATTGTACCAACTGTTAAAACATAATTGCTCATTTTATCTAATGTATTTTAAAATAAAAATTCATTCAACTAATCTCATTTTGCTGAACATTAATTTTTTTTTCATAAGTATGAGCATTATTTTAAGGCTACTTAGAAGTTAAATTTTTACGAGTTACAACAAGAACAGATGAGTGAAAAATTTTATTTACATGAAAACTAAGTTCATATTGAGAGTACACCAAAAAAAAATTCATATAACAAAATAGGTGGGAAAGACCTGAAGAAAGTTTCAGTTTTAGATAAATTTATCGGCTATACTTGGTAAGTTTGAAATAATTTGCTTAGACTAACTTAATATTATTGCCACCATTTTAGCACAAAAATTATCAACTTCATGCGCAATACCATAAACGGCTATTTGTACTAAAATACGGACTACAGGTTAATATATAGAACACATAAAATACTCTGGCGGAAAGTGAAAAAAGAACACCAAGAAGGAATTGGCAGACGATCATGAAATTTACATATGTTAATGGGGTCGAGTTTACGTAGGCGTGATGTTAATTTCAGGACCAACCGGTGAGCGATTACGCCACAGCACGGCATAATATGCAAATTATCGTCGGTGGTATTTAAGGAGTACGGCGAAGTGAATGTAATCAGTCGTCGGCGTACGGACACGTGCGAAGACCTTGAAGAAGCTGTAATGCCTGGACATGGAAGACGTGTACGATTTCAGCAGTTATCGGACTTTGAGCGAGGACGTCTAGTCGGACTCCGCGAGGCCGGTGGTAGTATCGTCGTATTGCGGAGCGAATTAGACGGAAAGTATCGGTGGTGGTACGATGGTGGCGTAGATGGTCCGAGGAACATTCCCACACGAGAAGACGTGGAACCGGGAGTCACAGACGGACTGATGAGCGGACCGATCGACGCATAAGAAGAGCGGCGTTGTCAAGCAGAACATCCACTGCGACGCAAATCCGAGCTGCCGTTTCACCTAAGGTGACTTTGCAAACAATCCGCAACCGTCTACTGGATGCAGGACTACGTGCACGTGTGCCTCTGGCATGTGTACCTCTGACTCCAGCCTACCGTCAGGAACGACTGCAGTGGTGTCGCCAACGTCTGCACTGGAGAACGCGATGGCAATCTGTCGTGTTCAACGATGAAAGCACATTCTGCTTGGGAGCCTCCGATGGCCGTATGCATGTTCGCAGACGCACAGGGGAGCATCTCCACCCTTCTTGCATCCGCCAGCGACACACAGGGCCTACACCTGGTCTCCTGGTGTGAGAAGCGATCAGCTATCGCTCCCGTACACAACTAGTGTTTGTACCGGGTACGTTAAACAGCACCTGCTACATTAACAACATCATTCAACTTGTTGTGGTGCCATTTGTAAGGTCGGTCCATTGTGGGGTTTTCCAGCAAGATAACGCCCGCCCACACACGGCACGTGCAACGCAACATGCACTTCAGGGTATGAGACAACTTCCATGGCCTGCACGTTCACCGGATTTGTCCTCCATTGAGCGCATGTGGGATTTTATGGGACAACGACTTATACGGTCTCCACGGCCAGCCACGACCATCCCCGATTTACGCGTCTAGGTTAAGGATTTTTGGAACTCAATACCCCAAACTTACATCCAACATCTGTACGACAGACTCCATGCCAGAATTGCACAGTGTGACGCAGTTCATGGCGGTTCAACCTCGTACTAACCATGTTACATGGAAATGTTATTTTTCAGTTTACCAGCAAACTTAGCTGTATTTTGCCATAATGTTTTGATCACGTTATCCTCTGTATTCCGTTATTATGCTGTATAAATTTCATTGGTAACAGCCGTCTCCTTCTTGGTGTTCTTTTTTCACTTTCCGCCAGTGTAAATGCAATTACAACTGCACAAATATTACATTTTTTTTGCATTACATTCCAAGTTAGCGTATATTCTGGAGTTTAGCTCTCTATTATTTGATACTACTATGGCTTATTTCATGTCCAACAAACTAGTGAAATTTACGAAACAAAACAATACTTATATATTACATATTTAATATATTTTACCAACCGAACAAAGACTTCAACTTGAAACAAACACCTTTTTTAAACTTTTAAGATAACAACAGTTTGTGCAGTTAGTAAAAGCACCTAAATGTTTAATAAATCAGGGTTGTGTTATCTTGTAAGCAAACAAGTCGTACATAGTTTTTTCTTTTTTTTTTGAATGATATTGCATTTTTGAAATGGATTTTATGAAGTATGAGGCTATGATTAATCATTGTTGAAATACACGGCTGGCCACCCAAAATGCAACACTAAGAAGGAAGCATCCGATTGGCCTGAAATTCGCAGCATGCGTCGCCCGCAAATGCAAACGATTAGCGTTGCAGGGCATATGCAAATCATGTGCGCCCTGCACGCCACCGAGAAGCACTATAAGAAGGGTGCACAGAAGGCAGGGTGTAAGTAGTGGAAGTGGGTTGTGCTGCCGGACCTGTGCATGGGAAGCTTCCTGATGTCTCGTCGTAGGATACGGCAGTTATTCCAGCACGTTTCGGAGTTCGACATAGGACGAATAGTGGCTTATCACGACAGCAGTTTATCGTACCGAGAACCGGCGCTCATGTGGGACGACATCCAGCCACAGTGAGGCGAATATGGATTCGGTGGGTGCAGAAGGGACGGACGGATCGACTTGAGCGATTGCGGCATCCGCGGAACACCACCGAACGAGAGGACCGGCATGTTGTGCGGCGGGCGTTGACGGCTCGCACCGTTACATCACGAACGTTTGCGCAGGAATTAGGGTGTGTTGCGCAACAACCTGAGTCAGCACGTACCGTCCGACGTCGTCTGCAGGAGCGGGGACTTGTCGGGCGGCGCCATTGCTCCGATTACCAATGACGTTACACCACCGGAGAGTGCGGCGGCAGTGGGCCGTGGAACACCGCAAGTGGACTACGGAATTGCACGATATTGACTTCTGCGACGAATCCGGCTTCTGCCAGCAACACCACGATGGTCGGATCCGCGTATGGCGGCACCGCAGCGAAGACTGTATGACGCCTGCATTATGCATCGCCATACCGGTCCATCGCCTGGCGTTATAGTTTGGGACGCAATTGGATATGACACCCGCACCACTCTGGTACGCATCGCTGGTACACTGAACAACCACCGCGCCATCTCCGACGTTTTGGAGCCTGTAGTCCTCTTTTACCTGCCAGCGGCCACGTTCAGCAGGACAACGCGCACCCGCACGTGGCACGCATCGTGCAACAATTCTTCACGGCCCACGAGATGTCACTGCTGCCGTTGTCTTCCTGTTCTACCGACATGTCGCCCATCGAATACGTCTGGTCAATGATGGACAACCGAGTAGCCTGGCAAACACCAACCGCAGCTACGCCTGATGAACTTTGGCAACGTGTGGAAGCAGCCTGGACCGACTTACCCTAAGCTCACATCCAAAGCCTCTTTCGTTCGATGCCGCGGCGTGTGGCGGCCGTTATTGCCTTCCATGGGGGCCACACACTCTATTGATGTCTGCGTGTTCCGCAATTCCCACGGGCCTGTAAGCTCAATCGTTTCATCTTTGTATCTGTTGTTATAAATCTGGCTTTGCTATCTCGTGACCTTCTTGGTGTTGCATTTCGGGTGGCCAGCAGTGTATATACACCGTCGTATCAGAATTATATGGTCACCCCCGGAATCACAGTGTACTAGTCCAGGCGGTTCACAGAGTGCACGTGAGAAAGTCAACTACACGGGTGGAAGCGTCTGAGAAACAGCAGACTTCGTGGGCTGTTCGCAAGGTGCTGTAGTAAGAGTGTACCAAGAAAGGACAGCTGGCACACAGAAAACTTCCCGATGTCATAACTGTGGAGTCCCAAAGGCCATCGACCCCCGAAGAAAGCTTCACCTCCGTCGACTGGTAAAGGGCAATCGACGTGCAAAGGTGCAGCAATTAACCTCGCAAATGAACGCTGAGGCACCAAGGTACGTGTCCACGATGACAGTAGAGCGAACCGTGTTACGCATGGGTCTCCTGAGTCGACGCTGCGTCAAGGCACTCTTGTTAACCGAGGTTCATTGGTAACGACGACTGCTGTTTGTATGGGACTACTGTCATTGGACAGTGGAAGAGTGGAAAAACGTTGCCTTATCCGATGATTCGAGGTTTCTACTCCACACACGTGACGGACGGTGGCGAATATGGCGTCAGACCCACGAGAAGCTGCAATCGGACACTCTTGTCGGTCAAGTACAGACCGGCGGTGGCAGTGTACATGTCTGGGGGATGTTTTCCTTGTATAACCTAGGACGGCTGGTACCACTGGATGGATCCCTGAACGACAGAGGCTACCTCTCCATCCTCGATGACCACATGTATCCCTTCACGTTGGACGTTTACACTGGTGGCGATAGTGTCTACAAACAGGACAATGCGGCCTGCCGTGTCGCTAAATGGGTGCGTGACTGGTTTCAGAAACACGACAGCGATGTCTCCGTTCTGTCTTTGACGGCAAAATCGCCCTACCTCGATCCCATAGAGCACTTGTTTGACTATTTGGATCAACAGGTTCGACGTGCCGGCCCACAGCTACATCATCTTCGGGCCCGCCCTGCTCTGCTGCAGTCCAAATGGGCACATGTGCCATGGGCCACCTTCCAGGACCCCATTACGTCTATGTCACGGCGTTTCGCCGCTGTCATCTGGGCCAAGAAGGGATGTGACGTATATTCTAAATTAACTTTCCTTTTTAGTTTCTTTCCCTATGTAAATCTTGAGTTTGTTCTCAGTTATACTTCACACTTAACGTGATATCTTTTCTCTCAAATGAATACTGTTGGCAACATAATTGAAGTGGAATGAACGTGACGTATGCCTGTAAGAACCAGAGATAAAAACGACGAGTAAACTGTTGCTAGTGTTGGTGGTGTGTGGAGCGTTTAATGTGGAATGTGGAGTATTGATACCGATTTGATATGTGAAGTGCTATATTTGTGCTGGAGAAATAAAGCATCTTTTCCGTAAGTTTGACTTCTGTTTCAAAATGTTTTGTCTGGCCGATAAAGTTTAATTTAGGAACTATTTCATCGTATTGTTATGTTTTTAAAATAACGTATCAGTACGAAAAGACCTTTACGTTATAGTGATTATTCCCGTTATTAGGTAGGTTGTCATATTATTGTGATACGATTGTGTAGATTTTAACAAGTCGTATAAAACATTTAGCTTCATGAAGTAAGCTGTATGCGCCATATACACTGCTCGACAAAGAAAATGTTTCACCAGTAAGTATTTGTCGTAATGTCCTGCAAATAGGTGGTAATTGTCAACAGTTGGGTTTCGTAAATGATTTTTTTTTTTTTTGATTGGAGGTTTAACGACCACCGTGAGCAACTCAATGGGCTATAAGCAGTCGCCCGTCCCTAATTTAGGGTCACTGGTTCCAGGGAAGGGAGAGAGCCAGTGCCGTAAGACAAACACAACATCCATGCCTGACCGGGATTCGAACCCGGACCCCTTACGGCCGAATGATCAGAGGCCAACGCCTTAGACCACTGCGCCACCGCGGCGGCTCGTAAATGATTGCAGTTGCGAACGTATTACCTGACTGATGAGGGATATAAAGGAGCAAAACGGGTCGAAGGACCTATGTTTGGTCGTCCTTACTTGGACGTGTTGACCATTGAGTAGGGGCCGCCACGGTGGTGCATTGGTCTAAGCGCTGGCGTATGATTATTCGTCCGAGAAGGGTCCGGGTTCGAATTCCGCTGAGGCATGGATGTTGTGTTTCTCTTGCTGCACTGGCTCTCTGCCTTCCCTAGAACCAGTGATCATAAATTAAAGATACGCGAGCTCACGGTGGTCGTTAAACATCCAATAAATAAAATAAAAGGTCTCAGTAGCGAAAACGACGTCATCGAGAATTTTAGCATCACGCTGTACCTTTACCATAGGCTTCATCCTCATAAGGCTATCTACGGCTGGTTGCGTCGTATCGCTGTGGGAACGTATCGAGATGCAAGAACTCTTGGCCGAATGTGGCTGCACTGGATGGAGAAAAGTAACTTGCGCTGCAGCAGTGGGACTGGTGAACGCAAATGGACGTCCAAACACCTCGATCGCCGAATTCGACGACAAGCCGTATCAGCGCTATAGTCCACAATCAACGACATTGGACGAGGTGCACGTGCGGATATGAACATTCCAGGTACCGACGTGGACTATGAATCGCCGCTTTACTAAATAAGGTTTCAGCTCTCTCCAGCCGTTGCTAAGACTGCCACTCAACGCAGCACATCATAGCGCATGCTTGCAGTGGTGCTGTAGCAGACATGCGCAGCGTAACGAATGAAACTGTGTCGTTTTTCAGTGACCAGTCTCAGAAATCTGTCTCATCTACGATCGACCATTTAGGGTTTGAAGACGACATCGTCACTGTGCTGATCTTTCTGCCTTCCGTGAGCGTCATACTTAGCCTGATGTCAAGAATTCCGGAGCAGTCAGTTTCAACAGCCATACACCATTTGTACGTAGTGTATACAATGACCGTACCACGATTAGCAGTCTGTACGGGCCTTATTTGGTGAGCCGCCCTGGCACATGCTCGTGCGTTTAAAGCCCAGCCCTTTTCAGATATTGGACACTGGGCTCGACGCGTGATGTGCCAATTTTGTATTACTTTGTCTTTCTATTAAATTATATTAAATTGGAAAAATTAAATAATGAAATGAGATATTTAAACTATTTAGTTAAATTTAAACCCAAAAATATTTGCTGAACTTGAGAAATTATCAAAAATTATAACCTTAAAAAGAAAAAATGACTAAGGTCCTTCAAATAAAATTTTAAAGTGTAGCGTACCTCAAAAAAAAATAAAGAAAAGAAAAGAAACTTCTGCAGTCTACTTTACGTGCACAGTGAGAGAAAATAAAAAAATAAAGACTCTTTTTTGAAATGCTTCCAATTCATAATCCGAATGCTAGTTAATTCATGAACTTGGAGTTTTAATAAGATTAAACGACTTCAGTTTTATACAAACTCCGATTAAACATAAGTAACTTTACATACCTGATTGCAACAGGAAACATTTCCTCTTAGGGAGTAATGTAAACAGAAAACTTGGGCGAGTACCTTGTACCAGCAGAACGCATTTATGTCTCTTAAGATGAGGTGTTCCAGATTTTGAACTGTCATATCTTAAAAAATTGTTGCACTGCGCAAAGTTTTTCAGCTGAAGGGTTTCTGCATTGACAGGCAGTTTAAAACGCACATAAATTAAACTTTTCCCGCTTCAACTATCCATAAGAATGTATTCCCTTGTGATAATTTTTCGCGCAATTCTTTAGATTTCTTAAACTCCATGGTAGAAGAAGTTACATTTGCAACTATGAGTACATGAAGGCATCGACAGGGGTGTGCTGCTGCCGATAAGTTTTCCGAGTGAAATGCCGCAAGAGGGTAAAAAATGTCCCTTTCTCCAAACTAGCAAACGTTAACACTACAAAAGTCAACCCCTATAGGTATTAGGGATAGGAGAAACAATCGATGTCGTCCCACTATCTGTCTGTCTGTTTCTCTCTCTCTCTCTCCCTCTCTCTCTCTCTCTCTCTCTTTCTCTGGCACACACACACACACACACACACACACACAATTACTCGGACTCAAATATTTTTATTGTCAACAAGACCCAACGTGTTTTTCCATCTTAATACACTGCCGGACAATTGCTGAGGACGGATGACAATAGCAACGATAGCAACCATAAAATGGAAGGCTGGAAAATGTGGAAATTAGCATAAGTGCGGGATACAGTAAGACGTGTTGTGCGTATGCAAATTTTGGATTGCCGAACTTGTTCGTGACGTCATAGCGCTGATAAGAGATATAAAGGATTTGACGCGTATTGACCGGTGTTGTTCAAACGCAAACTTGAAAGGGAAAGAATCAATTGACGAACTTGCAATTTTCAGTATGTCATCCCGACATCACCTAGATGATTTTACGCGTGGCCGTATTAATTGGCAAGATTGAAGAAGGGCGAAAAATAACAGATGTTTCCTGGGAGTTCGACGTCAGCCCCAGTGTTGTTTTAAGGCTTTGGAAATCATTTCAAACAAATGGAGAGTGTAGCAAACGTAACGGGGGAGGTCGTGTTCGCAGTACGACACCTGCAGAATATTGGTACATAGTGCTATCAACAAAAAGGCACCGGCGCAGCACAGCTAGTGAGGTAGCAAATCAGTTTATGGCTACTACTGGCAAGCGGATCTCCCGAAAAACTGTCGCCAGACGTTTGCATGAAGGAGGACTATACGCCCGCCGTCCTGTTGTGTGCATTCCATTGTCCAGACGTCACCGTACCGCCCGTTTGCAATGGTGCCATCAACATCGCAATTGGGCAGATAACGACTGGTCTGCTGTCCTCTTCTCAGATGAGATTAGATACAATCTATCGTCTGATTGTCGACGACAACTGATCTGGCGTGATAGTGGTACTGCATATTGTCCAGCACACATACAGGAAAGGGACCGATATCCGACATGTAGTGTCATGGTATGGGCTGGCATCATGACCAATGGCCGGAAGGCCCTCTATGTGCTTCCAACTGGGACTATGACTGGCCAACGATACATTAATGATGTTCTTCTACCTCATGTTCGCATGTTCCGTGGTGCTGTCGGTGATAGATTCATTTTCATGGACGACAACGCAACATGTCATCGAACAGTCGCTGTCCAGGAGTGTCTTGAGAGCGAGGATATTTAACGCCTCTATTGCCAGCACGTTCTCTAGATCTGAATCCCATTGAAAATGTGTGGGATGCTTTGGGGAGGAGTCTTGCTGGTCGCCATTGCCCTCCAATAAACAAGGACACCCTCATCCGTGCACTGACAGAGGAATGGGATAAATTACCCCAACAGCTGCTTGATAATGTTGTGCAAAGCATGACACGACGTGTGAAATCTTGCATCGCTCTCCATGGTGGCCATATCCCGTATTGACATCTTACGCCGGAACGCCTGTGGACGCTAATTGCATTTTTTTCACGTTTACGTATTCTGCACAAAATGGCCTGTTTGTCCCTTGAACACGTTCCAATGCCATCTGGATTTCAGAGCACAATAAATTGTCTTTCTTGTAATGTCCTGTCATCCTGACATTATTTTATTTCACTTGGCATCCAACCACACTTTCTTTTTTATGCGCTATATAGCCGTTTATGAACCGTCCTTAGCAATTGTCCAGCAGTGTACTTACAAGATGGTAAAAACACTTTGAATGTCACACTGCAATATTCTCAGCTCTGTGATTAAGCCCTAATTTATGTCATGGAAGCAAGAAAAGCCCGCAAAGCAGTTAACCAGACCAGGAAATCCGAACACGCGACTTTTTTTTTCTTTACCATTCCGATAAAAAAAGGGATCGACTTGGCGACGCCCGTTGCTTTGTTCTTTAAATTAAAAAAGCCCAACTTAGTCCGTTGGTCGGGACGAGCTCGGGCTTGGGGGGACGTCCCGTCCTTTGCAGACCTCTAACCACGACACCTCGATGAAATGCTGCAGCCCGTTCCTTCTCTGTATCTCAGTGGCCTCCCTGATGTCCAGTTTCAGCAAATGGCGTCCTCCCGCACAGTGCTAATGTCCGTAGACAGTGTCTACAAGGTATCCTTGTGCAGTATTGGCCATCGCTATCCCTAGACGTCTCTATAATTGAGAAAGTATAGGACGTCATTGGAGACGGGTAAATTGCATGTACCCCTCGCATTGTCAGTGAATTGAAGAGAAACTCAACGGCGCAAGTTAACACCTCATGACACCATCCCGGGGCTTTCCCACTATATTCCACGCCGTGTTAATGAATGTATAACCCAGCATGGCGGTCCTACGAGCGACTGACTCAGTCACATTAGACAGTTTCCACGCCAATCGCAATCATGTAATCCCTAAGAAATTAAATCACTCCCCACCCATTTACACATCTACATGTTTCGTCTCGTTTCGGGCATTCCTTCATGCTGTGACATTTTCTATGTCGTTTGGAGTATATTTGAAGATATGAACGAAGTTTTTACCGAAATACAGTATGTTAGTTATAATGAAACTAAAAGATGTAACAATGGAACTGATTTGTAAGTTACAATATTCAAGAAATTACACTATTTATCTCACATGGCAAAATGAGACACTGAATAATGTCAAATGAAATTTTAAGAATAATTGTCATTAATTCATATTCTAGCGATACTGCTTCTTTGAAATAAATAATTCATTACATGATGTTATGCTTTATATCAGCACGACCTAGATATATTTGGTGCATTGCTATGATAGGTGAAGCGAATAAACATTGAATTTGAAAATTTTCCTTTTGAATATTTCTGCAACTTTTGCTGCTGCGTGTTAAATTTTGAGGGAGAGGAAATATTGGCAAACCTGTCCTACACCTTCTGTGGTTTTTGTATGATATCTGTAGTAGATCAGGTCACATGTAGAGGATTTTAGGAAGGGAGTGTCTGACTTCAGGTCTTGAACAACCCTTAGAAATAGGAAGCTACGAGATTTGGGCTAGAGTGCCCGATAGGAAAGTGACACGGAAGCGAGGTAGAAAGGGGGAGCAAGACGCTCTTATTTATTACCGGGGTGGCAGTACCCGGGGTCCGACGGCTTAACGTGCTTATCCGACGCAAGGCTGGTATTTAGTGGTTCGAACGTTCGTACCTGCCCAGGATTGAACCTCAGGTTAGCTCCATGGCAGTCATAAACGCTGACCACTAGGCCACCCGCGGCCCTATTATATCTGTAGTATTCTAGTATTTAAACATTTATATGCTTTTACCCATTATCCGAGTCTGATCATCTTCATATATCTTTAATTTACGAGTCTACAATGCTGGAAAAATAGCATGAGATTACCGAAACAAGTGAATCACGAATCGTCTACAAATAAAATAAACAATTTTTCTGCTTTAATCTAATAACACAACTTTCACACACAGTTTGATGTTTTCTATAATTAAATGTACCTACTTCTTTAAAAAACCACCAGAAATACTAATTGATTAAAATAAAAACAAGTTAGTAAAATCATGCAATGCATTGATTATGATACGCTTTCCAACATACCAGAAATCATTACTCAAGTTATGAGGATAATGGCTGTGGAATAACTCTCGGTCCTGTGCCCTGACCATTGATCCCATTTCGATGATATTCAACAGAACCGGTTCAGTATACCTCCGAAATAACATGATAAAGTTTTGTCGCCTTTTGAAGCAGTTTTACGTAAGTTATGATGCATAATGGCTATCGAATAGATCTCGCTCCTATGTCCTAATTTTTAACCCCATTTCGCCCATTTTCAACAGGATTCGTTCGCAGGCAGGCCCCTTAAACATACTAACATTTCATCTAAATCGAAGATTTTTTACGTAAGTTATTACGCAAAGTGGCGATTAAAGTGATTCCGCTCCTATGTCCTGGCCTTTGACCCTATTTCGCCCATTTTCAATAGGGTTTGTCCCCAGATGGTCCCCTACTACATACTAAAATTTAATCGAAATCGACCCTTTTTTACGCTTTCCAACCGTAGGTTGAAGAAGCGTATATGCTCCAGCTTTGTCCGTCCGTCTGTCGGCACGATAACTCGCGTAGAAATGGTTCGATTTCGATGATATTTTAGTATGTGGCAGGGGACAACCTGGCGACGAATCCTATTGAAAATGGACCAAATGGGGTCAAAGGTCACGGCATAAGAGCGGGATCCATTCCATTGCCCTTATGCGTCATAATTTGCGTAAATATAGTTCCATGTCGATGAAATTTTAGCATATAGTAGAGGACCACCTGGGAATGAACCCTATTGAAAACGGATGAAGTGGGGTCAAGGGTTATGGCCTAGGAGCTGGATCGATTCCATTGCCCTTATGCGTCATAACTTGCGTAAATATGGTTCGATGAAGATGAATGTTTAGTATATTGTACGGACCTACCTTGCAATGAACCCTATTGAAAATGGGTGAAGTGGGTTCAAAGGTCAGGACATAGGAGCAGAATGCATTCCATTGCCCTTATGTGCCATAACGTGCGTAAAAATGGTTCGATTTCGATTAAATTTTAGTATGTGGTAGGGGGCCACCTAGGGACGAACCCTATTTAAAATGGACGAAATGGGGGTCAAAGGTCAGGACATAGGATCGGGATCCATTCCATTGCCCTTATCCCATACTATTAAAGGAGCATTTCTTGTATGTATGTAAATTTTATTTTGAAAACGGCTCTAAGGATTTTGATTAAAGTCGTTAGCCTACAGTTTTCTGGTACTAGAAATCGCTTTAGCTTGATCTCGACTTTAGGAAAATTCGTTTGGTGGGTTAAATAACCACCCCGAATCACCACGTTTTTACTGTCATGGCGTCGTCCCATTAATGTTGCCCATGCTTAGAAATCTTATGACGTCACAATATCGTGCTTAAGATGTTGGCGCGCGGTCACGCCATCTGTCTCATTACCTCACGCGTTGTGTGTGGATCCTATTAAAGTTTTATGACGTCACATTCTTTCAAGCAGATGGTCGCGATAACCATCTGCCTCATTACGTCACGCGTTGTGTGCGTATGTCCGGCCGTACGATAACTCGCATAAAATCGTTTGATTTCGATGAACTTTTAGTATGTGGAAGGGGATCACCTGGGAAGGAACCCCATTGAAAGTGAATGAAATGGAGTCAAAGTGTCAGGCCATGGGAGCGGGATCCATTCCACTGCTCTTATGCGTCATAACTAACATAAAGCAGGTTCGATTTAAATTTAATTTTAGTATGTAGTAGGAGACCACCTGGGGACAAACCCTATTTAAAATGGGCGAAATGGGGTCAAAGGTCAGGACATAGGAGCGGAATTACTTAAATCGCCATTATGCGTAATAACTTACGTAAAAATTCTTCGATTTGAATAAAATGTTAGTATGTTGTAGGGGCCTACCTATAAAATGGGCGAAATGGGGTAAACGAATCCTATTGAAAATGGGTGAAATGGGGTCAAAAGCTGGGACACAGGAGCGGAATCTATTCCATAGCCCTTATGCCTCATAACTTACGTAAAAATGCTTCCATTGCGACAAAACTTTATCCTGTTATTTCGTAGGTATACTGAGCCGGTTCTGTAGAATATTATCGAAATGGGATGAAAGGTCAGAGCACAGGACCGTGATTTATTCCACAGCCATTATCCTCATAACTTGAGTGATAACTTGAGTAACGATTTCTGGTATGATGGAAAGCGTATTATAATCAATGCACTGCATGATTTTACTAACTGTTTACGTTAGTTATGACGCATAAGAGCAGTGGAACAGATCCCGCACCTATGTCCTGACCTTTGACCACATTTCCTTCACTTTCAATAGGGTTCCTTCCCAGGTGATACCCTACCACATATTAAAATTTCATCGAAATCGAACGATTGTTACGCGAGTTATCGTGCGGATGGGCATACCCACACATCGCGTGACGTAATGAGGCAGATGAGAATCGCGACCATCTGCTCGAAAGAGTGTGACGTCATAAAACTTTCATAGGTTCCACACACAACGCGTGACGTTATGAGACAGATGGCGTGACCGCACGCCAACATCTCAATCGCGAGCATGTGACGTCATAAGATTTCTAAGCATGAGTAACATTAATGGAACGGCGCCATGACACTAAAAACGTGGTAATTCCAGGTGGTTAACTAAACGAATTTTCCTAAAGTCTAGATCAAGTTAAATCGATTTCTGGTACCAGAAAACGGTAGGTTAAGGACTTTCATCAAAGTCCTTAGAACCGTTTTCAAAATAAAATTTTCATAGATACAAGAATTGCTCCTTTAAGGTGGACGTCAAGTAATTTTGCTTCCTATGCTTCCAATGGAAAAACATCTGTACACATTTTCTTCACAATTAATGCGTTCCCAAGGATGAAAATTTGAACATCGATTAAAATAGCTTCATTTCATAACTTGGAATACTTAATATTTTCTAAAACATAACCATAATTATGAAATCTAACATTTATTTGTCTACTGACGTCATCAAAGTACAGGTCACGCCATCTTTTTTCTGGTTTCAACACCGCCAAAGGAAACGTTATTGTTTTTCAATATAATTATGGTTATGTTTTAGAAAATGTTAAATATTCCAAGTTATAATATGAAGTTATTTCAATCGATGTTAAAATTTCCATCTTTGGGAACACACTAATTGTGAAGGAAATGTGCAGAAAATTTTTCCATTGGAAATATAGGAAGCAAAATTACTTGACGTCCACCTTAATAGTATGGGAAAAGGGCGATGCAATGGATCCCGATCCTATGTCCTGACCTTTGACCCCATTTTTCCCATTTTCAATAGGGTTTCTCTCCAGGTGGTCCCATACCACACACTAAAAATTCATCAAAATCGAACCATTTTTACGCACGTTATGTCGCAAAAGGGCAATGGAATGCATCCCGCTCTTATGTCCTGACCTTTGACCCCACTTTGCCCATTTTCAACAGGTTTCATCCCGAGGCGGTTCTCTACCACATACTAAAATTTCATTGACATCGAACCATATTTAGGCAAGATATGAAGCATAAGGGCAATGGAATGGATCCCGCTCCTCTGTCGTCGCCTTCAACCCCATTTGTCCCATTTTCAATAAGGTTCGTCCCCAGGTATTCCTTTATAGTCCTTTACTCTCTGTTCCATTACCCAAGGAATGATTCGGAAGCAGTCGTCCCCCGGACACGGACATCATGCCACTGGATAGAAGCAATTTACTCAGGCATCTTTTCTCTTCTTTCTTAGGTTCGTTGCCTTTTTCTTAGCAGGAAATTTAATCAGACAGGAAGGTTTAATGATAATCATACCATCCAAGTCACCACTTGAAATGACAAACGGTGATGCGCAGGTACACTCGTTCCTGTCGTATTCGGCCTACTTTTCAGACAGCGAAACAACTGAACAAGTTTGAATGCGGTCAGACAACAGGCTTGCCTGAAGCCAGTCGATCTTTCTGTTGAATCGCGGTACGTATGGGCCGTGATGCTAGGACGCAGGGACGTTATTAGTTCTAATGAGCAGGACGGTAACTACAGTCGTTGCAGAGTAGCCGTATTCGTCACTTCGGGGTGCTGAATCAGTGGCAACTGTCTCTGCTACCATAAACGACCGTTCCACGCTTTCGACCATAAATGAGATATAAAGAAGCAAAGTTAAAGTCCCGAGTTCCCTTACGTCGAGTGCCTTTTACGCAAAACACCAACGTTCTCATCTGTATTTGTGTTAGAGTGAAGTTGCCTGTTAAAACGAGTTTGAAATCATTTTCAGACCTGAAGACGCCTTTGGGAGACAATGAATTCAAAGTTCCTTCGCGAATATCATACCACCCGTCCATAGGATACCACTGTTTGGAATGCCATTGGTTACGAAAGTTTTTGATACTCATGTAATGGACCGTGGCATCCCGGAGATGCATGGAAGACGCTGCCAGGCAATATAAAGAATGTCAACTTCAGACGAGGAAACCCTTACCGAAATACTGCTGCTATCAGCAGGGTGCAATGTGTAAAAATCAACCAAATTACCACCAGATGTCTTATCCCTGGAATATGAGTAGGACACGTATTTGTGAAGAAAAATTTCGTCCCAGGATTTACTTCCTATTTGCTTCTAGAACATTTTAGGTCATTCCTTGTTACCCTTTCCTCTAACAATCTAAAATACAGTTGTGCTCTGAGCACAAGTGCAGATGATGTGGTGCTAGTTCCATCGTTGTACCATGAGACTTGTGTATGGAGCAATCCTACTGTATCGCAAATCATGTTGGCTATACGAAGTATTGACAGATGCGAAAATTTCAATTCCTGTTATTAATTCGTTACATTAGTAGAAAATTTAATCATGTCTAACTCATCTGACTTTGTTCTGATTTTAAGCAGAATTCATGCACACATTTTGAGTGGGGCAATTTCAGCGCTGAGCATGTACATGGTTCCTGGGAGCGTTAACTGCCTTGTAACTGGGATAGCGTCATTGTTGCTGTTAAAAACTGAAAATCACTGATAAAAGGTGTCAAAAGACACAGCTTGCGCTGCGTCTAGTAAACCGCTGAAAACATGAGATTTCAAACGCATTTGGCGCGGGTGCCGAAATGAAATGATTACACCGAAGTCTTATCTAACGATTTGTGCTCTTTGAAAAATGCCAGTGTCTTTCTATTTTCCCTGGCTGCCTCAATTTATTTAATGTCCTTGGTATATATTTCCCTTAAATTTCATTTCTTTAAAAAAATGTTATTCTCTTCTAGGTTTTGTTGTTTCTGGAATGAAAATCGCATCCATTTTTCTCCTGGGAAATATCCACTTTGTCCTGCTAACAGTAATATAGTCGAGGAATTTCCTTGCTGCCTGTGTTAACACTGGTTTTCTTCCTACCTTAGGGATAGTGATGAGAGATAAAACTGAAATTGTTGACAGGAAGCCCCGCAACAGAAAGTGTATTTCGTCTGCAGTGAAAAAGCCTCCTGATGTCCTACACGAAGCCAGAAATAAATGATGAAAAAACGTGAAAAACACGGCTGCATTTCTTTTCAATTCAGAAGGGGAACTGTCTTCGATATGTCGTCGGAGAAAAGCGATTGGTTTCAGTTTTCCGAATTGATTTACCAGCAAAGGGAAACAACATGCACTTATTCTGTGTCATCCATTCAAGACAAAAGTCTAAATGATAATCAAACAGTTTAAACAGAATAGTACATTGTGACCAGCAGCTCCACAAGCATGCTCACATATTAACAGTTGCAGGTATATTGAAATGGAAAAAATAACAGAGTGGACAAATCAAAATGCGGTATCTTAAATAATAGTTTAGTCACACTCAGATAGCAATGCTTAAATTTAAAGAGAAATGGAATTTTACGTTGAAAATGCTGAAATTTAAAAGACAACATAATAAAATGCTATGAATTGAGCAGAAACTCTATAAAACATTATAATGTACGTAATGGCTTATTAAAACGCTGTAATTTCATACAGATAAATAAACATTAAAATGTTATAACGTAAATAATAAAATAAATTTCGAGAAATAAGTTACTATTCCTCTAAGATTAACTTTTTAAAGAAATAATATGATAGTGTCAATAAAAGTATTAACAAAACAAGAAAGATGACACCGAATTTTCGGTTGTAATGAGCACGTGTTTTGAATCGGTTCCGATGCGGATAAAATTTATCAAAGTTATTCATAGTCAGTGGAATAGGTTAGACAAAGAAGATTGCCCTTTGCAGCACTTTGGCCCTGCGGTTCCTGTGAAAAATGCGCGATAGTCTCTTCTCCCCTCTGACATCAATGAGCTGCGGACGACCCATGGCTGGACGATGGCTCGTCGTTTGGCCATCTGTGCACCACTTTTGATACGTACTCACTACAGCGCACTTGAACAACATACAAGCCGAGTTTCCGAGGCGCCGTGCGACCACAATTTGTCCTTTATTAAACTCCAATAAATGGGCAGCTTTTCCCATTCTGACTCCGAAAACTCTACTAACCGAAACACGGTTCTCGGGTTGTATGTATATATACTGCTCTGTGAGCTTTTCCTGCGCCACCGTTCGGTCTCCAGGCGCGCTCATTTTTCTAGGCTGGGGATGGTCATAACGTAATGTCTCATCGGTGTATATATATCATATAAATAATTTGTTCTCAAATGAAGGATCCCATGCCACCCGGGTAGCGTAATGGTCTAATCGCTGGCTATGTTACTGTTATGGGTTCGAATCTCGGTGAGGCATGGATGTTGTGTTTATCTTACGGTATTGGTTCTCTCTCTCTCCCTTCCCTGGAAACTGGGGCCATAAGTTATGGACGGGCGACTGCTTATAACTTAAAGAGTTGTTCACGGTGGTCGTTAAACCTCAAACCCCCCAAAAGATATTTCATGTTGGATAAAACATGCAGGAGTACTAGTGATATCATAAATACCATCCCAAATTTTGAGTACTACTGTTTTAATTGACATTCATATTTTTCAATGCAAGCATGTCGTAGTAAAGAAATATTCACATTTCGGACAAGTGCATTTGAAAACTTTTTCATTTTTTTTTTGTCTAGCTTTAGATCTTTTTTATCTTAGAAACTTTGAATATTTCCACATTATCCGAAAACCTTTGGAAGTTCCATTTTTAAAAACATTTCATGTGCTGCTGTTTCATTGTCAAACTCATTTATTTCATAACCATTTGACGTCCCTGTGATTTCTTACCTAGCAGCTGCGCGCACTACACCTCACATTGCAAAGACCTTGAGAGATGGTCGATGAGTACCGAAAACGCATGTCGAAAAGCCCCTTACTTAGACGTCCTCAAGTTGTTAAACACTGAATTAACACCCAACCAAAAAAGCTTAAACACATGTGTTCTCAAAAGGATCAAGCATGTTAGAAGCGACGTCAACGTCTAATCGCCGAGAGCACCTCACAAAAGCTGAAATAATCTTAGGGATAATATTGGCGAAAAACAAACCCAAACGATTCGCGAGCCTTTTAGCTGCACCTGCAAAAACAATAAAGGAAGACATCATGTAAACCTTAAGTTCAACATGCAGGTACTTTGAGAAGAAATACTTCTAATTTAAGAAATTTTCGTGGCGCCCTGGTGAAGCAGTGCTCTAAATTTAGGCTTCTGGCTATTCGTCCGAGATGGGTCTGGGTTTGAATCCCGATGAGGCATGGACTTTGTGCTTGTCATATGGGACTGGCCCTCTCCCTTCCCTGGAACCAGTAGCCCTAAATTAGGGGCGGGAGACAGCTTATAGCCCATGGAGTTTCTCACAGTGATCGTTAAACCCCCAACCAAAAAAATAATGATTTCGTCTGTAATACTTTAAGGGGTGTACTCAATAATTGTCAATATAGTGAAGATTAACAGACGTATATTAATTTAGCATCGTTATCTTAGCCCATAAAATACAAATGTGCACTTGCGTGAACGAACAGGAATTTCTTGATCATGGAAATCAAAACACACATGAACATTCGTTTCCTGTTTGAAGCTGTCTGATGCTTCCAGTCTGACTTCCAGAAATAAATATGTACCGAATGCATGGATTCCTTTACACCATCTAACACGAACGTTTCTCAGATAGGAAATCAAAAAGTGTGTGAATGATTTCGATATGGTTATATTCACTCATGGGAAAAAAAACTGTTTACATAATGACATTAACAAATCGAAATTCTGTAACAAAATACAAATATAATTTACGCCTTATTGCTAGGAAATGCTTAGGAAAATGTGTGGGTATATAAATACCCTTAAGTGGGGTACTTGGCATCTTTTTGCAAAAACAATTCATTATCATCAGGGCTGTTTGCAAATATACACTTACACACACATACCAGTACAAATAAGTATGTAATATCCAATGCCACTCAGCAGAAAAACGCAAACAAGATATAAATATTTTCTTTATTATTTTCATGGTTACAGTCCCACACACACACGCGCAAGTATCCCGTATCAGTTAAAGTTGAGCAGATGGGTTCACATAGTGAACAATCGTATCTCCTAACTTTTAGTACAACTTTTAACATACAAAACATGTAAAAAATTGTGTTAGTAATGTTTGTATGTCAGAACGTTCATCTGTGGGTACCATACCTTTGCGCCAGTTACTCAGATTTCCAAACTTCTTTTTAATTTGGGGACAATGGACTTTTGAAAAAGATATCCGTGTATTTAGTTCTTTGTATCATGTGTGTAAACGCACATGGTTCTTTTTCACTGCGTTTATTATATTCCACGTTACCACATAAAAAAATCTCAAGAAAAAATAATTACTATTTATAGGAATACCTTTCCCAGTGATGAAGATTTTAGACACCAATGTCCAATCATGAACAGTTTTCCTAATGGGAGAGCTAGGTTCTTATTGTATTTATCTCGCTGTATATCTTCTCCGTCCTATATGAAAGATGTTTCTCTGTGTCGTATAACTTCCACCCTGAGGACTATGCCATGCAAATATTCAAAATTTTCATAGATGAGTAACTGCATTCCTGTATTAGAAATTCAGTTTCTGATTCTAAATTACTGATTCGAAAAAGTTATTCTTACTATAGACAATTAGACATGCTTCATATATAGCCATGTGTATTTGCCCTTTTCTGAAAAACAATTGCGAGCTTTTGAAAATTCGCAGAAGCAAAATCGTTTATGTCATAATTAATTTCACGCATTACAGCTATGTGTACCTGAATTATTTGGTAATGACAATTTATATACATATTAATTAAGAAGGCTACAAACAGGGAAAGTTGAAAGCGCTTATAACGTAGTGCACTCTCGTTTATTTCGATCTTACCTCTGCCTTGAAAAAGGCTATCGATAGAGGGAAAGAAAGCATGGCGGTGAAATTGAATTTAGCCTATTGCAAGGGAATACGGTATGCAAAATATAGTTTAATGACAAAATATTCACCATACTTCTCCTTATTATATATTATGTTATGTCCTAAGCTGAACAACTAATACAAATATTGAATTTCTTAAAAATAAAGAAAATGTATAATAAATTCAATAATTGGGCTAATTAATTTTAGTCTCAGTAAATAAATTTATCGCATTCCCAGTAAAAATTTTAGTCAAAAATTATAAATTATGGGTTTCTTCGATTGCGTTTATACAGAGAGTTTAATTTATTTACAAATTACATTTATCTTTCACACCATCAGTTGAATACAACATGCTTTACGTCTGACCTGATTTACAAAAGGAATCATTCCCTAATGACGAAAGAAGAAATTTTCTTTTGATAAATGAAACCAGCAACGTGGTGATGACAATGGCGCTTAACGGTTAAATCACGGCATTAGAGAGTCGAATTTGATAGTAATTGATTTTGTAACCACCCACATGGCCTCATCATTTTGATTCAAATATGAATCAAGAATCTTTCGGGAGCATTTAGAGAGCGAAAGCTTTTCTATTCCATCATAATCTTCCCAAAGGCGAAGTATTGGCGCCTGCTGTGGTGTCCATTAGTTCTGTCTGTGAGCAATCTTGTACAAGTGCTTCTCTGAAGACCCCTCTCGGGTAGAGGACTTTTGCAGTATCAGATACCATCTTTGGTTACTCAGCGCCAGGATAAGGGATGAACCCTAAGCCCGATTGCCAGAGACTCCACGCCAATCTTTAATTCCGGACTCCACGGTTTTTAAGTGTCATTTGCGTCGAGATTTGGCCATTTGTCCACAAAATATGACCTTCGGAAGACGGTAGATAAGACTCCCGTTTCCTTGGTTACAACACTTCGTGTTCGGATTTTCTTCTTCCATACATATATATAAAGCAAATTGCCGCCATCGGCTACGACTTACTCATAAATCTCAATACTTGCTAAAACGTAGTTGGAGATTTGTATCTCAAATATATTACGTTTTGAAACGATTGATCCTTTTTTCACTGTGACATGAAATCGCAGAGAACACGACAAAGTGTTTCACAGAAACCAAATAGCAAAATGGAATTCTTTTTTAAAGTAAAGCATTCCTTCGCCCTAGCTGAAGAGCATACATCATTATGTAATAAGAACTATTCAAACTCAGAAGACAAGATTCAGTATATTCTCATGATTTACTTTCTTCTATCGAAAGTTGAAAATTCTTTTTCTCCATGAAGAAAAGAATATATAACGTTATTTTGAAACTAGGCCAGGTGAAGGAAAGTAACTAGCCTACGATTCGAAGTGATGCAATGTATCCCTAATATTTTTAGATCTCATAAGATAATTGACAATTTGTTCTTACTTATTGTTAGAATTGTTAGAAACCAGTAGAATGGCGCATCATACAATTGAACGGGATAACACGAGTTTTATTCTATTAAGATACACTTGCAAATTTCGCAGTTTTAAGCCTGTTTATCACATGTACACCTTTTGTTGCATTGCATTAATAAATGCTGAAAGATTATTAGAATGTGAAAAGTGTTCTTAATCATTCAGGTGATATGCATACATTTTTTCAGGGTTAGTACCTTTGTTTTTGAGCATCTCGGTGGCCGAGTGGTTAGAGGCGCATGTCTCTGGCTATTCAACTGAGATGGGTCAGCGCTCGAGTCCAGAAGCCAGGCATGGGTATTGTGCTTCGTTTTATTGTGCTGGGTCCCTCCCTTTCCTGGGACCAATGTCCCTAAATTAGAGACGGGCAACTGCTTGCAGCCCTTAGAGATGCACAGAGAGATAGTTAAACAAAAAATATGCCATTGTTTCGAGTTTGTAAATAATAATTCAGTATTTCAATATACGTTAACGGAGAAAATATTTTAAAAATTATTAAGCGTTTTAGTATAAATTACCCATAAAGAAGTCCTGCAGTAGCTAACAGAGCTTAATATTATTAACCAGTGTTTCTCTCCTAGGAATGCAGGGGTACTTTAATGACTTTAACCAATCATTGAAGTGATTTGTCATCACGACCTCACAATATTATTATTAAAAGTGATTTTAACTAATAGTCCATATTTATTCTAGTGCTACCTGTCTTTGTAGAACCAAAAAGTTGTTAAGCGAAGCTATAGAAATATGAGTAAAAATAATTTTGTTGCGAGAGCACATCTCCCATTGTGTATAACGAGCTTTAATACTTAACATTTTCAGCGTCTGTAGCAACAGAAAATCTGTACAAAATAAAGTGAAAGCCGAGATCGAATTAGGCAACTTTCTAATTTCGCACTTTGCGGTTTAATTAGATGTTGCAAATGTAAAATGAATGGACATGTATAAATACAAATGTGATAATTTCGTATGGGGCCTGTGGAGCGAAGGTAAAATAAATTCGCATGGGCCTGTGGAGGACAGACACAAATCATAATCAACCAATTTTCTCTACTTTTGAGGAGGGAGTCAGAGGGCTACAAGCAGTCGCCTATCTCTAATTTAGGTCCACTGCTTCCCGGGAATAGCCAGGGCCGTGAGACAAACACAACATCAACGCCTCAACGGGATTAGATCCCGGTCCGACCTCGGACGAATGATTGAAAGCCAGCGCTTATACCACTGCGCCACCTTTCCTACGTTGCGAGCTTGAATTCTGTTATAATCACATTTTCGTACGAGTAACTTTTTATCTGGTATTCATTTAAAATCACAGTTTAATAATCATTGTTCTCACTTAAACTTCTCCAAAGATTCAAAGATAGCACAAAAGTAAACAATTATATTAATATTCCAGATAACCGGACAGAAAAAATGTATGCATTTCCAACCTACAAGTACAACGGATGCATTAATTTCATGTACTTTCTGCTTACGGTTGAGTTAAATGCATAAATTGCATGTATGTTCTGCTTACGTATGAGTTAAATGCATAAATTGCATGTATTTGCTGCTTACGGGTGAGTTAAATGCATAAAATATTTATAATGCAGTTTATAAATACATCATAATAGAAAATACATTCGAAATTGTTGATTTTTTAAGAAACATTAATAAATGGCCAGTAACGTAATGGAAACTTCTATTCAGATGCAATGGAGGCGGTCTGCCTGAAATTCGTAAAGTGTTACATAATAAAACTATACTAGTGATCCGATTTTTTGGCGCAGGAATATATAAATTAGCATTTCCAAGCTTTTGCACATCAACCAGATGGCTTTTTCGAGGAAGTTAGATAGAAACTAAATCGGATCATTTGTATAGTTTTACTATTTTCTACATAATTGGTGCACTGATCCTCGTTATTCATGTGTTAAATAATATATTTTGTATAATCGAAATATTCTTCTTTTGTTCTTTTCCGTAATTCAGTTTATTCCCAAAATTGAGTAACATAATTCGAAGGATACTTATTCATGTTTTGTGAAAGATCGCCACTCCGAAAAAAAGTTACTGTCGCGTGAATATTCTTTCTCTTTAGCCTTCGTCGAAAGCATGTGATGCTGAAATAATCTTACTTTAAATTAAAGAACTAGTTTACTTTATTGGCTTCCTATAATTTATCCGAATTTCTTCATAAAACGCATATTTGCCAGTTTCTTCTGACCTCATGATCCATATTAGTCGAAAGAGTTTGTATTTTAGCGTTCAAATTTATCAAAATGAAATTTTAAAATCTGTACTTGCCTTCTTCAAATTGGAAGCTTCACCAGCCGCCATTTTTAATAGCACATCAAGTTATTTTCACGGCATAGCTAAAAGAGGAGTTTTACGTAGTCACCGCGTTTTTGGCTTGCAACCGGAAATTCCGCGTAGCAGACGACAGCGGACGCGAAAATACCTTTGCGTGCTATTATTGCAAATGGCAGTTGGTGAAGCATCCAAGATGGTAAGCACCGTTTTTCAAATTTCATTTTAACAAATTTAAACGCAAAATGTGCGTTCTCCGTCACGTGATATAGATTCATGAGATCAAAAGAACCCCGAAAATATGGGTTTTATGAAGAAACTTTGGGTAAATTATATCAAGCCGCTAAAGTAAAGTAGCACCTAAATTAAATGACAATCAAATTTGAAATACAAGTTATACCACATTTTACACAATTGTGTTTAATATCTGTAGTGTGGCAGCATTTTTAGCAGGTCTTTTGTGAAAAAGGTACGTGCTGATGCAATCGATTTGTCCACCCGTCCATCCGTCCGGCTGTGGACACCATGTATATTACTCCGATTTCAAAAAAAATATTTTTGTAATTTGAAGTGAGAACGATGACCTTTTCTTTCCGGTTTCCTTCGGATGCATAATTTCGCCGCTAGAAGTCGTAAAACTAGGCGAATTCAAAATGCATTTTACTCCATTAAACTGTTTCGAAATATCTAGAGGAAAATATTTATTCTCTTCAGTACCATTTATAACGGAGAATATTTGGGATAAAGTTCCTTTTTGAAGTAGTGCCCAGTTGTTCTGCTACTTAGCGTAAACTTCAATTGTTAAATTGCGATTTTCCCGATATCTCTGCTCAGTAGCGGCTCGTGAGTACATCTGCAGGAGGTTCACAATTAATAATTTGCAGTTTTTCAGACACACACACTTGTGTGTTGCTTGCAATATTCATATAATTTAGGCGCTGCTGTACCTTGATGTAATATATTAATTTTGAAACGAAATGTTATTATAGATATTACTGTACTTTAACTGTTTCACAACTTAATAGTAAATGATTACTTTATTGATCATACTTGTTACAATATGCTAATTGTTCTTTTTTACTGAAACAATTATTTTCATTTAAAGTAGTAAAATAAACGCAAAACAGAAAGCTTGTTTTAAGTGTTAAATATTTAGATAGTTAGTCATAAGGCCTCATGTTCTCAATTATTAGATTAGATTATTAAACACACAGAAAAAGGAAAATAATCAAAGCTGCTGCATATGATGGTAAGGCATAGTATTTACTTACACAAATTTACTTGGATGGTAGCTTACACAAATATTTTCTTTAAGTACAGTTTTTGTGAACTAAGTCCATCCTTCTATCTTTTCTTGACACAAAAACATCAATAACTCTTTCATTGAAATTATGGATGTTAGAAATCATTTCCTTCTCGATTGCAAGCATGGCTATAGCTGTAAGCCTCTCTTGACACATCGTAGACCGCAAAAATGTCTTTATCCGTTTTAGGGTTGAAAAACACCTTTCAGCTTCAGTAGTCGTCATTGGTATTGTTGCAATAATTAATAACAGTTTATAACTTTCAGAAAATTATGACGATAAGTTGTTTTCAATAAAAAACTGTAAAAGACTAATAGCACCATGCATGTTTCTGAAATCAGTTCTTTTGTAAATGATTTCAAGCTCTGTCTTGAGGCGATTTTTTTCAAGAAATGAATACACATTTACTGTATCTTCAAGCAATTTCTCGGGGAATTTCTTTTCAACCTCTTCAAACTTTTGTGATTCAAAAAGAGATACAGCTGAGCAAGATGTTGTGAATGAAAATCTTGTTTTTATTTGCGTTGTAATAATGTCACAGTTTTCCTTGGCAGCCACTGTTCAACTTAAGTAAAAATCTTCACGCCTCGATCGTTTAGGTGCATTTTCTGGGTACTGATTAACTAGCTCTGTAACTTTGTCCATGTTACCTCTTTCCTTATCAATGGCTTTGACGAAGTGGTCAACATTGGCTTTAGTTCTCACAGCATCAGTGTAAGTTAGCTGTAATTGGTTGTACAAAATATCCACATGTGGCATTAATCTGTGAAAAACAGAAAGCCAAAATATGAACTTATTATCTCTAAGGAAACGAGCTAGAGCACCAGATTTAATTATGGTGGTTGGTTGCTTAGAGGTTGATTCGATTTCCTCAATACATTCAATTAATTTCTCTCTGTACTCAAAAACAGTATTAACAGTTCTGCTCTTAAAATTCCACCTTGTAGCTGACGCCCGAGGTATTCGTTTGCCAACTATCTTGTCCAAAACAGACACTCTCTGAGGGGAATTCCAAAAAAAAAACAATTGTTATATCACTTAAGTCCGAAAAAAAAAATTCTGACATCTTGGTTTTGGCTTGTTACTTGAGCTACAATCAAGTTCAACTGATGGGCGTAACAGTGAACGAAAAAAGCATGTTTATAGGTTTGTTGCACTATGGTCTGCACGCCAGCATGGTGCCCACTCATTGCATTCGCACCGTCATAGCTTTGAGATACGAGTTTTTCTGGATTTTGCAAAACATAATCTAAACTGGCACAAATGCATTTGGCTATAGATTCTGCGTCGTGCCCTTCAGGGTTATCAAATTTCCAAAATCTTTCAACTGGTTGGCCATTAGCTAAAACATATCGCAAAACTATAACTAACGGAAATACAGACGACACGTCTGATGTTTCGTCCGCAATCAAAGAAACATACTGTGCAGTTTTTATTTCTTCTATTATGTTTTCTTGACATACAAAAAGCATACAATCTAACAATTCATTTTGAATTTCTTTCGAGGTACCTTTAAAGACAGTAGCAGTACTAAAGTGTAATTTCAAAGATGAGTCAAGTTCTGCAGAAAAGTTTACAAGCCCTTTAAATATGCCAGGATTTAAGGAATCGTCATCCTCACGATGACCTCAAAGGGCCAACTCAAATGCACCGCAAAATTTAATACAGTCTATAAGCTTAGAAAGGACATATCTATTTTTAGTCACTTGTTCATTGTGCTTTTTTTAATATTTTGTCGATAAGCACTGTCAAGCTGCAGACGAACGTCAACCTTTCCCAGCAAATTGAAATCCAATGTAGCACCTTTGTGTCCATGAGAACTTGCGTGTTTTTTAATTTTTTGTGTCAAATGAGCTAAGTCACAAACGCCGTTTTTCACCCAAGTAGGATCGCCATTTTCACGGGAAACTAACAAACAAGGAAAACAAAATATTTTGTTTGTTTGTTCACAACCACAAAGCCAAGGAATTTTTTCGTATAGCTCTTCTTTAAATTCTCTTTTAAAAGTTCTAGATTTTGATGTCGATGTTTGACTTATATTAAGTCGGGGCGTTGGCCTGCCACTCTCTTTTATTGCTATTTTAACTTCTATGGGTAAATTGCCAAACGCTACTTCCTTTAAATTACTAACTGAGTACTTACAGGTACTTTCCATTATTGTACAGTAAATAAAAACAACAGTTCACTAGCTACACTATAATAGATAAACTGTAATAAGTGTAATTTCAACTAAAACTTTATCACCAGAAAAATAATCGAAACTGGAAACTCCAAAATACAAATGTAACACGCGCGCAAAGGTAAGGAGCATCTGACGTCAACTACAGCCGTGCAACAACTGAGCTGAGCTGAGCTGTGTCACAGGCAGCTCATCGGTATTCTCCGTTAAGCCGCTTGTAGACATGTTTCCCCCCTTACCGCGAGCAAATGGACTCGGCTGTCTGTCGCATATCCCGTGTGTCCAGTATCGAGAGCGGCACATACAGTCGCTTGATGCAGTCCGCTCCCAGGCACTGGCGCGACATAACACTTAACCTCACTTTGCGCGCTCTACGCTGTTTTTCATTGTCCGCTCTTTTAAACTTACTGAAGGTAAGTCATTTAGTACTGCGTCAATAAAGATGTATTATTTATATCGTATAATTATTTTTCTATTTTTTATAGGGGGTTCACGTGCTCTTGTGCTCTTATGGACGAGCCGCTACTGTCTCTGCTTCTGAAAGTCACATATTCCAATGTTTTAGCACGTCTTTTGTAAAATAGATCCGGCTTATATTATCGGTTTGTCGGTCCGTCCGCCTTTGGACACCATATCTCTGCAACTATTAGTCCGATTTCAAAACTTGTTTTTTCATTGGAAAGCTTAGAATGAGGGATAATGATCATTCATGTCGTTCTTTTATACGATGCATACTTTCGCCGCTAGAGGGCGTAAATGCAGATGATGTACAATTCAAACTACATTTTATTCCATATATTTCCTTCTAAACATCCGATTGACAACATTCTTTTACCCTTCGATTCCATTTATGTCGAAAACTATTTTAGGTACAGTCACTTTTTCAAGTTACGCACAAATTTTTCGCTAGGGGCGTAAAGGTAAATTGCGTTTTTTCCAGATATATCTGCTTCTCAAACTGGGATTTGAAAAATTCTTTCTGCAGAGGATACAGCCCTGATCGGAAATTATTTTTATATAATTTCTGATATTTGGTAAGGAATGATTTGGCCACCAGGGAGGCGTAAGTGTTAATTTCTGCTTCTGAACTTCTGCAGCAAAATCTGAGCTTCTAAAATCTCGATTAAAAAAATATTTCGTGAACCGATGCCACTCTTGTCGATAAACCTTTCCGAATATTTTTTTTAATAATGCACGGTTTCTCCGCCAGGTGGCGTAGATGCATATCTTTTGTTTGTCAATGTCTCTGCTTCTAAGAGTCCGATTTCAAAAATCCTTCTTTGTTGGACAGCATTTCCAGTGCAAAATGTTTTTCATATAATTTCAAAATTTTCAAGTAATTCATAGACTTTCCGCAAGGGTGCGTAAAGGTAAATTGCGTTTCCTCCCACATCTCTGCTTCTAAAACTCCGTTTTAAAAAATTCTCTCTGCATCGGATATAGCTGCTGATGGGAAATATCTTGTATATAATTTCTAATATTTGTCGAAAAATGGTTCGACTGTCAAGAGGAGTAAGCATTTATTTCTGCTTGTAATACATGTGAAGCAAAATCTGAGCTCCTGAAAAGTGGGTTGAAAAATTTCTTTCGTTGACCGTTATCTCTCACTTCGGAAAACCTTTCGAGAATACTTTCTTCTTAAAATAATGCATGTTTTTTCAATCAGCGGGCGTAGACGCAGAGCTTATTTTTGTCCATAGCTCTGCTTCTAAGAGTCCGATTTGAAAAAAATTTCTTTGTTGGAGAGCGCTCATATAACTTCAAATTTTTCTTAACGCACTGGTCTGCCACCAGAGAGCTCGCGTTTCCGTTTACAGCAATATCTTCGGGACTAAAAACCTGATTGAAAAACTTCTTTCTTCGGTCAGATACTACTAACTAAGCAAACTCTGTGTGCATGTTTTCTTCCCGAAATAATGCACAATTTCGCCGCTAGTGGCCGCTAAAGCTTAATCTGTTTATCTCAATATCTCCGATTCTGCATGCCCGATTTAAAGAACTCTTCCAACACCGGATGCCATTTACGTTATACAACATTTTAGCCTAGTATATGAAACATTGTAGTTCACATTTCTGTCAGTAGGGGATGTTTGTGTACTTCAGTTTGCAGCTGTATCGGAGCTTCTAAAAACCCTATTCAGATATTTCTCTTTTTACTGTATGACATTCACTACAACAGCGATGTGGAGCAGTATTCTCTATATATAATGCAAAGATTTCCCGGTAGGTGCGTAAAGATGGAAACTTTTTTTTTCTCTATCTCTGCTTCCGCGAGACGTATTTCAAAAGTTGTTTTTCCTTAGCATAGGTTTTTCCATGAAGAATAATTTTCGCCTATTTTCAACTTTCGATTATGCAATTTTTTCCGGTAGCATACGTAGACTTATATAATGTTTCGTTTTCTATATTTCTTCTTTTGACTGTTCAATTTGAAAATCTATTTGTTTCTGATACCTTCCTTGTGTTATGAGAAACTTTTTGTGCGCTCTTTGTTAATTTTTGTAACATGATTTTTAGCCGCTGGTTGAATTAAGTAGATGTTTCTATTTGTGAATATTTTATCGATGGTAAAAACCGGCTGATCGTTTTTCTGGTAGGTCCAATTGACTGTGAATAGCTCTGATAAATTTAATTTGCGTCAGAACGGAACCAAAAGACGTGCTCATTACAACCGAAAATTCGGTGTCATGTGTCTTATTTTTTCTTTGGTTGAAAGTTTAATGACCACCGTGAGCAACTGAATGGGCTATAAACAGTTTACCGTCAGTAATTTAGAACCACTGGTTCCAGGGAAGGGAGAGAGCCAGTGCGGTAAGACAAACACAAAATCCATGGCTCACCCGGATTCAAACCCGGACCACTTACGGAAGAATGGTCATAATCCAGCTCTTAGACAACTGAGCCATCGGGACGGCAAAATTATTTTTGAACCAGATAGATTTCCTAGCGGGAAATTTTCGGCATATAATTTCTAATTTTGGAGAAGGATTTTGCCATTAAGGGCGTAAATACATGTTTATATTTCGAATGTATTTGCAGCAATATCTACGCATCTGAAAACTCGATTGAAAACGATATTTTGTGACGACATACCGCTCACCACGAAAAACCTCTTGGGAATACCTTGTACTTAAATTGATGCATAATTTTTTCTCCAAGGGACGTAATACTATATATTACTTTTTTGGATAGCTCCGCTTGTAATAGTCCGATTTGAAACATTCTTTTTGCATCGGAGATCTTTTCTAGTTCGAAAGTTGTCCATATAATTTCATTTTTTTCTTTATGCAAGTTTCCTACCACAGGACATACACAGTCGTATAAGAATAATATGCCCACCTACCTAGTAATGAGAATAACCACCTTTGGCCCGAATAGAATCTGCGTGGCTGCGTGCCACGGACGCAGTCAGGTCCTGGAAGGTTGCCGGTGGCATACGTGTCCATTCGAACTGCACCAGTGCACGGAGGTCGCGGAGATGACATGGTTGTGGGTCGGCACGTTGAACCTGTCGATACAAATAGTCCCCTAAGGGCTCTACGGGATTCAGGTCGAGCAATTTTCGCAGGCCAAGGGATAACGGAGTGATCGCTGTCGTGTTCCATGAACCAGTGGGGCACTTCCTTAGCGACATGGCAGGGCGCATTGTCCCTGTTGGTCGACACTATCACCATAAGGGTAAACGTCCAACATAAAGGAATGCATGTGCTCAGCGAAGATGGACAGGTAGCCATTCGCATCCAGTAGTACCAGCGGTCCCAGGTCATACCGGGAAAACATCCCCCACACATGCACACTGCCACCGCCAGCCTGTACTAGATTCACAAGCGCGTCTGGGTGTTGGCTCTCGTGTGTCTGACGCCGTATCCAACACTGCCAGTCACTTCTGACGAGTAGAATCCTTGATTCGCCGGAAAAGGCAACCTTTTTTCTACTCTTCCACTGTCCAATGACGGTAGACCCATGCGAACTACAGGCCTCGTTGCCGATGGACCTGGGTTAACATGGGTGCCTTGACGCAGCGTCGACTCCTGATACCCATGTGTAACAGGGTTCGATCTACTATTGTACGGGACATGTACCTGGGTACCACAGCGTTCATTTGGTCAATTGCTGTACTGTTGCGGGCCGACTGCCCTTTATCATTCGACAGAGGTGATGTTCTCCTGTGGGGTCGATGGCTGTTGGGGATCCACAGGTAAGACGTCAGGAGGTAATCAGTGTACCAGCGGTCCATTCTTGGTACTCCCTTAACACGACACCTCCCTCACAGCCCACGAAGTCTGTTGTTTCTAAAATGCGTCTCCCCTTGGTGCGGTAGCCGATGATCATTCCTTTTTGAACGGCAGTCAAATCACTACCGCTGGCCATGGTGCTCACGTAACGAATTATACCTGATCTATAGTGGCCGGCCCTTTATATCTCCGTGTGGTTGACTTTGTCACTTGCACTCTGTGACACGCCTGGTGGCTACAGTGTTATTCCGGTGGTGGTCATATTATTCTGATACGACTGTGTACGTTTGTAAGTGCCCTTCCTGAACATATCCAAACACGTCTGTATGAAAGTAAAATGCAAAACCTTTGCAGTAATAGAACAAGGACGGGATAAGAAGTAGGAGCGAAAAAGGAAGGGGGTTCAACTAGGTCAAGAATCAGTAGCGTGGCAGCAAGAAAGGGTGCGTAGAGGTGGGTTTGCAGGAAAGGATTACGGTCAACCATCAGAGTGTGTGCAGTTCAGTAATCCGAGTGTTTATTCGCGCCTTAATCACTTACATTGGAGGAACGTACCTTTTTTACGCTTTCCAACCGTAGGTTCAAGAAGCGTATATGCTCCAGCTTTGTCCGTCCGTTCGTCCGCACGATAACTGGCGTAAAAATGGTTCGATTTCGATGAAATTTTAGTATCTGGTAGGAGACCACCTAGGGACGAACCCTATTGAAAATGGGATAAATGGGGTCAAAGGTCACGACGTAGGAGCGGGATCCATTCCATTTCACTTATACGTCATAACTTGCGTAAATAGGGTTCGATTTCAATGAAATTTTTCGATGTGGTAGGGGACCACCTGGAGACAAACCCTATTCAAAATAGGTGAATTGGGGTCAAAGGTCATGACATAAGAGCGGGATACATTCCATTGCCTCTATGCGCCATAACGTGCATATAAATGGTTCGATTTCGATGAAATTTGAGTATGTGGTAGGGGACCACCTGGGGACGAACCCTATTGAAAATGGGCGAAATGGGGTCAAAGGTCAGGACATCGGATTGCGATCCATTCCATCGCCCTTATCCCATATTACATGTATTAAGGTGGACGTCAAGTAATTTTGCTTCCTATACTTCCAATGGAAAAACGTTTGTGCACATTTCCTTCACAATTAATGTGTTCCCAAGGATGAAAATTTTAACATCGATTGAAATAACTTCTTAATATAACTTGGAATATTTAATATTTTCTAAAACATAACCATAATTATATTAACAATCAATAACTTTTCCTTTGGTGGTGTTGAAACCAGAAAAAGAATGGCGCGACCTGTACTTTGATGACGTTAGTAGACAAACAAATGTTGGATTGCATAATTATGGTTATGTTTTAGAAAATATTAGGTATTCCAAGTTATAAAATGAAGCTATTTTAATCGATGTTCAAATTTTCATCCTTGGGAACGCATTAATTGGGAAGAAAACAGATGGCGCGACCTGTATTTTCATGATGTCAGCAGTCAAACAAATGTGCGGATCCTATTAAAGTTTTATGACGTCCCACTTTTGCTAGCAGATGGCCGCGATTCCCATCTGCTTCATTACGTCACGCGTTGTGTGCGTATGTTTGTCTGCACGACAACTCGCGTAAAAATCGTTAGATTGCGATGCAATTTTAGTATGTGGAAGGAACCCTATTTAAAAGGAATCCTGGGAAGGAACCTTATTGAAAGTGAAGGAAATAAGGTCAAAGGGGAGGACATAGGAGCGGGATCCATTCCACTGTTCTTATGCGTCATAACTAACGTAAAAATGCTTCGATTTTAATGAAATGTTAGTATGTTGTAGAGGCCTGCCTGGGGACGAATCCTATTGAAATGGGCGAAATGGGTCAAAGGTTAGGACACAGAAGCGGGGTCTATTCCATAGCCCTTATACATCATAACTTACGTAAAATTGCTTTCAATGCGACAAAACTTTATCATGTTATTTCGGAGGTATACTGAACGAGTTCTGTTGAATATCATCGAAATGGGATCAAAGGTCAGGGCGTAGGAGTGAAATTTATTCCACAGCCATTTTATGATTTCTAGTATGATGGAAAGCGTATCATAATCAATGCATTGGATGATTTTACTAACTTGTATTAAACAGAATTGGTTCAGTACATCTCCGGAAGAGCAGACTAAAGTTTTGTCGCAATAGAAGCATTTTTAGATAAGTTATGAGGATAATGGCTGTGGAATAAATCTCGCTCATGTGCCCTGACCTTTGACCCCATTTTGATTATATTAAACATAATTGGTTTAGTACACCTCAGGAACAACATACCAAAGTTTTGCCGCAATAGAAGCACTTTTAATTAAGTTATGAGGATAATAGCTGTGGAATAAATCTCGCTTCTGTGCCCTGACCTTTGACCCCAATCCGATGATATTCAACAGAACCGGTTCGGTATAACTCCGGAACAACATTAAGTTTTGTCGCAATCGAAGCATTTTGTCGTAATTTATGACACATAAGGGCGATGGAATGCATCCCGCTCCTATGTCCTGGCCTTTGACTCCATTTCCCCCATTTTCAATAGGGTTCGTCTCCAGGTTGTCCCCAACCACATATTAAAATTTCATCGAAATCGAACCATTTTTTACGCGAGTTATCGTGCGGACAAACAGACAGACAGACGGACAAAGCTGGAGCATATATGCTTCTTCAACCTACGGTTGGAAAGCGTAAAAAGCGTATCCTCTGTATGTAGATACAGAAAGGAGAGGGAAATCATTGTCGATATCCATTGAATGCTATTTAGGTAGTTTATCTCATGTTCTGTTTGCAGCGGCGGTAGCCTAGCGGTCTGAGGGGCTGGTCGCTGACCATTCGTCCGAGATGAGCCGAGTTCGAGTCCCGGATGACGCCGGCTGCCTTCTCTACCTGGTGCCAATGGCTGTGAATTAGGGAATGGCGGCAAGTACCTTTAGAGATTCTCATGATAATCGTTAAACACAGAAAGCAAAAAGAAACAAGAAAGATGACACCGAATTTTCGGTTGTAATGAGTACATCTTTTGGATCCTTTCCGACGCGAATAAATTTTATCAAAGTTATTCAAAGTCAATGGAACCGGTTAGAAAACAACAACGACCGGATTTCTACAATCGATAAAACATCCAGAAATAGAAACAGATACTTACTTCCACCTTCGGCTAAAAAGTATGTTACCAAAATTAACAAACGGTGCACAAAAAGTTTAGCATAGCAGAAGGAAGTATCAGAGAAAATAAGATTTTCAAGTAAAACAGTTAAAAGAAGAAATAGAGAAGGAAACATGATATAATTCTACGCCCCCTAGCGGAAGAACTTTGTATGATGGAAAAGTTGAAATTGGCGAAAGCTGTTCTTCATGGTAAAAGGTATGCTAAGAAGAAAAAACTTTTCTCATACGTCTCCCGAAAGCAGAGATAGTCAGGAAAAGGTTTTAACCTTTACGCCTCCTAGCGGAACAGCTGTGCGTTATTTAAAGACGGTAATGTTCCCCAACTTTGCTGTAGCGGGGTTTTTAGAAGCGGAGAAACAGCTGCAAACAGAAGTACACAAAAACCACCTAGCAACAGAACTGTGAACTACAAAACTCCTCAAATACAAATCTAAAGTGTTCCACAAGTTAAATGGTATCCGATGGTAAAATAGTTCCTTAAATCGCACATTTAGGATTAGAGATATCGAGAAAAACAGATTAAAAATTTGCGTGTACGGGAAAGTAAACATTCATAACTGACCTATCTGTGGGGTCCGGAAATCTGTACTTTTTCCCTGAGCACGAACGGAATTCTCCAAAATACAATGCTTGATGTAGGATCATGAAGGACAAAATCATCGGTCCTTTTATTTACGCTTTCCAAGTCCAACCGTAGGTCGAAGAAGCATATATGCTACAGCTTTGTCCGTCCGTCCATCCGTCTGTCTGCCGGCACAATAACTCGCGTCAAAACGGTTCGATTTCGATGAAATTTTAGTATGGGCTAGAGGACCACCTGGGGACGAACCCTATTGAAAATGGACGAAATGGGGTCAAAGGTGAGGACATAGGAGCGGGATCACTTTCATCGCCATTATGCGTCATAACCTACGTAAAAATTCTTCGATTTGGATGAAATGTTAGTATGTTGTAGGGTCCTGCCAGAAGACGAATCCTATTGAAAATGGGCGAATGGGGGTCAAAGGTCAGGACATAGGAGCGGGATCACTTTCATCGCCATTATGCGTCATAACCTACGCAAAAAATCTTCGATTTGGATGAAATGTTAGTATGTTGTAGGCTCCTGCCAGAGGACGAACCCTATTGAAAATGGACGAAATGGGGTCAAAGGTCAGTACATAGGAGCGGGATCACTTTCATTGCCATTATGCGTCATAACCTACGTAAAAAGTCTTCGATTTGGATGAAATGTTAGTATGTTGTAGGGTCCTGCCAGAGGACGAACCCTATTGAAAATGGACGAAATGGGGTCAAAGGTGAGGACATAGGAGCGGGATCACTTTCATCGCCATTATGCGTCATAACCTACGTAAAAAATCTTCGATTTAGATGAAATGTTAGTATGTTGTAGGGTCCTGCCAGAAGACGAATCCTATTGAAAATGGGCGAATGGGGGTCAAAGGTCAGGACATAGGAGCGGGATCACTTTCATCGCCATTATGCGTCATAACCTACGCAAAAAATCTTCGATTTGGATGAAATGTTAGTATGTTGTAGGCTCCTGCCAGAGGACGAACCCTATTGAAAATGGACGAAATGGGGTCAAAGGTCAGTACATAGGAGCGGGATCACTTTCATTGCCATTATGCGTCATAACCTACGTAAAAAGTCTTCGATTTGGATGAAATGTTAGTATGTTGTAGGGTCCTGCCGGAAGACGAATCCTATTGAAAATGTGCGAATTGTGGTCAAAGGTCAGGACATAGAAGCGGGATCACTTTCATTGCCATTATGCGTCATAACCTACGTAAAAAGTTTTCGATTTGGATGAAATGTTAGTATGTTGTAGGGTCCTGCCAGAGGACGAATCCTATTGAAAATGGCAGAAATGGGGTCAAAGTTAAGACACAGGTGCGGGATCTATTCCATAGCCCTCATGCATCATAACTTGGGTAAAAATGCTTCCATTGCGACAAAACTTTATCATGTCATTTCGGAAGTTTACTGAACCGGTTCTGTTGAATATCATCGAAATGGGATCAAAGTTCAGGGCACAGGACCGAGATTTATTCCACAGCCATTATCCTCATAACTTGTGATAACTTGAGTAATTATTTCTGGTATTTTGGAAAGCGTATTATAATCAATGCATTGCATGATTTTACTTACTTGTTAGTTACATATAGTTTTGGAGATCAGGTAATCCCAAAAAGTATGTGACCCCGCTCTGTCACTCACCAGACTTAAACCCACCGGATGTTTACATTTATGAAGAAAACTATCATACACTTTAGGAACAAAAACACTTTAGGAAATAAAAATGTTCGTGAAAGTCATTTTCATCATCTATTGTGATAGACTAAATACGGAAGTGAAAATGGTCAACAAGAAGAGAATTCTAACGTCATTATAATACTTTTCTTAACTTTAAAATAGCAGAATAGTTTTTTTTTCGAATAACTTGCATTGCGCCACCTAGTTGGAAAATTAACTTCATTGAAGAACTGAAACATCAAAATGCCTGCAACCAGAGCGCGAGAGCACGGGAGCACGTGATCCCCTAGGATGGGCCGAAACTTATTTTTAATTTTCGGTATTTTTAAACCTTGCTAAAACTATACATCTGACTATCTATGTTTTGTAGTGTTAATGCTTGTAAAATACTGCAAGTAGTTCTTGAAACTCTTGATGTCGTCTTTATCAGAAAGATATAAATCACCACTCAAACGTCAAGCAAATGTGAAGTAGGAAGGGATAACTTACCGCAGAGGCATCTGAAGCATACAGCGGAGCATTCATTACTCCGGGTTACGCCAGAACCTTTCAACGCGAAGCAACCAATGGCTGGCGATCTGTTAACGAGGTGAAAATAGTAGGATTGAAAAGACGGGATGTGAAAAGTGCAAAAGGTGAAAATAGAAGGATTTATCTACGGTGGCGACGTATGAATCAAAAAGCAAAGCGGTGGAACCTTTTGGCCTTATGGGGGTGATTGAAAAAAACGGAAAACTGGTTCTCTGCCAGTTTTAAACTTGAGAATTGGAAGAACGGACGGACAAAGAAATTGCTGTTTGTTTCCATTTAGTGATAAAATAGGTTAGCGATGTTCCTTGCGTACTGCAACCTTGCTATTGGACTTCGGCATATCAAAAATGCCAAGTTCAAGTAAACAGTTTTTAGAAAAAAACAACAACGACTATTTTCGGAAAGTGCCAAACACTACTCAGCCAGACAATGAGCAGTCTACTGAAAATAAAATCTTAGAAAATGTTGTGGAAGTAATGAGTTGGAAAGAAAGTAATGTCTGCAAATGCAAGGCAACATAAAAGTGCTAATTACCGTATATACAAGTGCAAATCACTCCAAAGTAGTCGCCATCTTTTGCCACAACCTGCTCCTATGGTCTGGACAGCTGTTGGATACCGTCGCTGTAGACCTGTGGTGGCTTAGACGCAAAGAAGTGAGTAAATGGGCGTTCGACATCGTCCCGGTTGGTGAACTGCTGTCCGTTCAGGATATGCTACAACTACCCAAGACGATGGTATTCGCTTGCGGTATTGTCGCGGGAATATCCTGGGGGGGGAGCAGTTTCCGACCCAGGTCTCTGATCTGGTCACCCGTGTAGTGTGAGGTCTCGCTCCATCCTGCTGTATGAGGACGCCCTTGCGTTGCGGTTCAGCAGTGCTTATCGTTTCGATGAAAGCAAATCGTGCAGATCGTCGAGCTGACGGCTGTACACATCGGTGGTGATAGTGGTGTCCAGCATCAGCTCAAAAACACGACAGCCAGCATATCCCACCCAAAAGACAGCAAGAACTTAAGTGGGTGTAAACCAGCTTTGAGGGTCAGTATGGGCTTCTGTGTTGGGTCCAATTACTTTTTCGGGCGCTGATATTGTCATACAGGACCCATTTCTCGTCATCTGTCCCAATGCGGTCAAAGAACGTTTCATCTTAGCCACGTGCAAGTAGCGAAGCGCATGTACTTATGCTTTCTGCTCAACTGGGAGTTGATGGGGTACCCAAACACCCCTCTTGTACACGTTACCAACTTGACGCAGGTGCGTGATTACCCTCGTGTGAGTAGTCCGAAGTGGTTCGACCAACTTGACGCAGGTGCGTGATTATGTTCGTGTGAGAAGACCCAAGTGGTTCGACCAACTGCTGCGTGGTCACACGTAGATCGGTCTTGGCTAAGATCTTCTGCATGTCCGTGTTCCCTGTTGCTGGCCTACCAGCTTTGGGACTGTCTGACAAGTCAAAATATCCTTCCCCAAACTGTTCGAACCAACTACAGCACCGAGGAAGTGATAAGACATTGGGATACACATTGGTAATATTCCTTACAGTACGTGCGTGTGTGCTATCACGACGAAACTCATACACCATGCAATGGCGGAAGTGCTCGTTGTCCACTTCCATGTTGGCTAGCTCTTATACTCTTCACCTTTGACGGCAAACTTAAGCCACCAACCTGCTTATGTCATGCAATCTCAGTCGCAATCTCAGTGGCCAATGTGCGTCGTGGCCTGGGCTTCAATTTCGGGTACCTCGTCAAAGGACATTACCTTCTTACCACCTAAAATAAAAGATTTGTGAGTTTTGAATTCAGCAGAAGCAACAGTGGATCATCAATCTCCTGAGGCGCGATCGATAAATAATTCAAGAAAATGATATAGGACATGCTGTAAATCATTGCTTTAGGAACAACCATGAAATATGTGAGTTTCTTACTCAGCCTTGGTGTTGAGTATAGGTTTCCTGTGACACAAGAAGGAAAAAAATAGATAATTTAGACCTGAGTAGTTCAAGCAGTTTCCTTGGCTGTTTTACAGTTATATCAAATAAGACCCATTCTGCAAGGTGTGTGCATTATTTGGAGAAAACAAAAGAGGCAGAGGGTATCAGACTCTAGGAAAGCTCGTAAATACTTCTATAAATCGATTTAAAAAGGCTTTGGAAGAGTTTAGGATTCACGAATAGAAACTTTATCACAAAAATTGTGTTCCTGAGTCTGCTGACTTTCGCAATGCGATGGATGGAAAAAAGTTTGCCAGTAAATGCATAGCTAAATAAGGCATCACAGGAGATAACAAAAGAAAAAAAACCCGCTGTAATCCATTGTAAAAACTGTTATTTTAGGTGGTATGCAAAAAAATCAACCTGCGAGAACACCGTGATTATAGGTGGGTATTGAAAAGATCTCTGAGGCTAACGAAGGAAATTTCAGAGAACTGTTGCGCTTAAGGGTTCGCTCTGGGCATGAAGCATTCAAAAGACAATTTGGAAACGGCTCCTAAAATTTCTACCGCTATAAGTAACACAATTCGAAATGAAATAATAGAATCATGTGGCAAATTTATTCAAACTGCTTTACTTCAAAACATGCAAAAAAGTAAATTGCTTTGTTTTGGCAGATGAGACGACTAACCATTCAAAAAAAGAATAAATGTCAATTGGTATTAGGTACTTTCATAATACTACTATTAAGGAAGATTTTCTGCAGTTCGTGGAAATAAATGACCTTACTGATAAAGTACTCTCTAAAACCATTCTTGATGAGCTTAATCGTTTGAAGTTGGAAATAGCACATCTTCATGGGCTAGGATTTGACGGAGAGGCTAACATGAGTGGTGTATTCAAGGGAGTTCCAGCAGAAATTAGAAAAGTGCAAACAAACCAAAAAAACTAATGTTATTTTAAATACACCTGATTGCGAATACTCAGGGAACGCTTATGGAGTAGTAAACCCGTTTATTTTCGTGGTGTACTATGCATAAAGATTCGTCAAGCTTTCACACCGCACTGGGAGGGTTTTTTCAAGGCATTGAGACATAAAATGTCTACATTTATGTAAAATGTCTACATTTATGTAAAATGTCTACATTAAATGAAAATGAAATGTCTACATTTACATAAAATGTCTACATTTTATGTCTAAATAAAATATTTTCAACAAAATCTAGAGAAAATTATACCGGAATATCACACGCAAACATTGCAAACCTTGTGCTCTACAAGCTGCTTGGAGCTGCATGGTGCCATTTTGATTTTATTTGAAGCTTTTATTTTAATACTTCAGGCACAAAAAGCTTGACAGGTAAGAGACGGGTCGGCGCACAAGCTGAATTGTTATTAAATGATGTGCATCGTTTCGACTTTCTGATTTAATTAGCAATAATAGGAAGTGTGCTCGGAGTTACTGTTGCATTAAGGAAGCAATTGCAAGATCCAAGAATTGATATTTTTTAGTGCTGCAAGCTAGTTGAAAACCTAATTTCAGAATATGTGTCAAGACTAGAACACTTTCTGCAAAATATTTCAGGAAGCTTCTGAAATATCTTGCAGAAAGTGTTCTAGCAGTGAAGTAAAATACTTCCACTGAAACTTAAAAACAACAAAATATCTGTGACGTGCCTGCCCCGCAGGACGCAAACGACATAAAGGCAGATAGCAGCAAGAATGAACGTCTGCGTAGCTCAGTTGGTAGGGAGACTTGTTCCGGAATAAGTGGACTCGGGTTCGATCCCCGGCGTGGACCAAAAATGACGGAGAAATTTACTTCGTTATATTGACGCCCGAACTTCCCGGATGACCCGGCCGTTAAAGATATCGCAATGGTGTCATGTTCTTTCCGCACCGCGAGATAGGAAAAATAAGAGAATCCCTTCTTCAGCGCTTCAAAAAATAAATGTGTGTGACGTTGCATTCCACACACCAGATTGACTGGGAGTTCTCAAGGGCACGTTCTACAGTGAATGGCTGCCAGCGACGATTCATGGTCACAGCTGACCCGTGGGCCATACCCCGGCCCTCTTTCGGGGGGGATATGACGTGCCTGCCCCGCAGGACACGCACGACATAAAGGCAGATAGAAGCAAGAACGAACGTCTGCGTAGCTCAGTTGGTAGAGCGACTTGTTCTGGAATAAGTGGACTCGGGTTCGATCCCCGGCGTGGACCAAAAATGATGAAGAAATTTACTTCGTTATACATCATAAATCAACGTATCAGCCAATTCCATCCATGATACTTACAAACTAAACTTGTACATAACCTCCTGAAATACTTAATTTCCGAATTACGTGATTGCTTTCAAGCACACAGAGACTCATCCTTAAGAATTGGGCACCTTCTTCTTGCAGAAGTGGTGAAAAATACTTGGAAAATGACATTAATTCAAACAGCGCTGGATATGTATGCTGAAGATATGCAAGGTAACGCTTTCATTTAGAGTCATACGATGCATTTTTTATTTCTGCTTCGAATCACAAAATAATAGTTTAATACCTTTACACTAAATTAAACTGAACATTAAGGTCATTTGTAATACATTTATGACTACTGCTAGCTGTACCTCATCCTTAAATTTTTTGAGGCTCGCTTTCTGAAGTTAAGGTGAAAGAGAGCTGTGGGAAATTTAATGGTCATCAAGAAAAGTAGATTATTTTCAAGAATCTACCATAAAATGCATTATTGCAATTCAGGCCAATGAAGATCCGATTTGCTTGAATATCTTCAAATGTCTGTTAATACAGTAGTATCAGCTTTTTATTACCTTTACAACAGTGAGGCCAGAGAGATCCCTGTCAGCCACGAAAAGACTAAAAACATATCTAAGAACCACAATGGGCCAGCAACGTCTTTCAGGACAAACGTTAACGTATATTCACCAAAATATTACCCTAAAAATATTGATCAGATTTCCGCGAAATTTGTTCGAATGAACACAAGGGGACTCACTTTCGGGTAACACACTTTCCAATTTTGTTAATAAGGGTTGTTCAATAAATTCGGGCACTTAGAATAACTCTTGAATAGACGCGATAAAAATGGCCACATAATCACGCGACTCATTGTTCGAAAAAAAAAAGTAAAATCTATAATACACATATCGATCATCTGACCCCCCCCCGACACTAAGGTTATATATTCCGACATTCGATCAAACTGATTGGTAGTGGTATAAAAGAAGCCCCCGCCCCATTCTCAAATTTCTGCAACCGCCGCTGCCAGTAACTGATAATAAACTACATTGAAGTAACTGGACAATCAGGAAAGCTATAAGTGATAAACCGTCCTGTTGGAAAATACAGAGTGTCCCACTAACTACTGAACCCGGCATTTCTTTAATAATATTAACACCAATGAAGGTATTGCAATGAAATTTGAAGTGGACTTAACTCATTTCGTACGAAATGTGATGACATCACAACATGTGATGGATTTGCGTCCAGACAGATAAATTGAAATGTGATGACATTGCAACTTGTACTCAGATCGTGCTCCTTAGTGGCAAATTCCACTAAGGAGCACGCCAAAAAATTCCCGTATTCGAAACATTCAAATTTTCTTAAAAAAATGCCGTATTTGAATTTTGAATTTTCTCCCAAAATTCCAGTATTTGCGCCAGTGAAAATCCCAACGCGATACATGAGGAACCCCTTCATTCACAGAAAATTTGCGTTTGGTGTGGGATGCCTCGGCGCCGCATAATTGGTCACATCTTCTTCGATACAACCATCACAACAGCTGCATATATATGGAAATCTTCAACACCTTTGTAAATCAATTGAACGACGAAGAACTCTCCGTTGGATATTACCAGCATGATGGAGCGACATCACACACCAGTACGGCTGCAATTCAGTCCCTTTTTTGGCAACCGCGTGATTTCGAAGGGTATATGGCCACCCCGTTCGCCCGATCTGACGTCTCCTGATTACTTTCTATGGGATATCCGAAAGGAAGGGTTTACGAAAAGAAACCGCGAACCATAGGTGCCTTTAAAGCAAACATCACCGAAGAAATTCAGGCAGTGACCGCAAGGACTTTCCACAATATAGTGTCCCGGGTTCAATGCTGTCTGGACGCAAATGGTGGCCACTTCCAGCACATGTTGTGATGTCATCACATTTCACACGAAATGAGATAAGTCCACATTGGTGTTAATATTATTAAAGAAATGCCGGGTTTGGTAGCGAGTGGGACACCCTGTACTTCCCCTGTAATTTCAAAGATTCTGCCTAATTCAAATGCATATTCAAAGTACCTAGCAGGTAAAATGACCCCAAAAGATTCAGAGTTTGATGATAACATTAGAATGGAATCAAATATATCCAGTAAAAAAATAAGAAATAAACTATAATGAATATAAATATCTCTCTAAAAATCTCTCATAATCAAATATCTCTCTAAAAAAATAAGAAATAGACTATTATAAGTATAACCTAATGAGACTGAATAATTCCCTAATTAGACTAGGAGAAGCGAAAACAAAGATCAGCTTTGGTCCCGAATGGCCAACACTATGTGTCGGAAATGGTGGAAAGTCCTGGGATTCCCATGTCTCAACTATTGAACAAGACTGGGCCGCCCCGGTGGCGCAGTGGTCTAAGCGATGGCTTCTGACTGATCAGTCGCATTTTTTCGAGCTCCTGCCAGTATTAGAAGTTTCGTGTGATGTTTGTGTTTTTTTTTGCGTTTGTTCTTTGACAGTTCGTGTGTTGTTATTAATTGAGTTCCTTCCTCGCAAGTAGTGAGGCGTACAAGCTGTACGTGCTTATTTTTTCGTTTTTCGCCTGTTTTTGAGTGTTGCAAGCTGCAACGCTCGAGCCGTGAGGGTTAGTAGCCGGGCTGGCTACTACCTCCACCAGCATGAGTGCCATATACCCGTCTATATCTCCTTCCTCTGCGCTTTCTTCGTCGTCTGTATCTTCCGTGACCACCATGAATGGTGTTCAGTCAAATAGTGTTGTGGTTTCGTCGCCAACTGTACCGCTGGTTACAAATGTGCCGGAGCCTGGGTCAGAGGTGCCCAGCTCTTCTATTCCTGTGTCTCGTTCGTTCGCCGCGGCTGTGAGTGCGACTTCTACTTTACAAAGTGCTTCTGTGTCTTCGCGACCAGAGTTTACACGTGTTGCTTCCGCTTTAAGGATAACATTACCACTCGACTCTCCTCAAGGTAAGGAACTTTCGTCTGCCTTACTTTTAAGTGTATTTGTCTTTGCTCTGCGCGACACCCCCTCCCCCAATATTTAAATGCTATTTCTAAAGTTGTACCCGGAGAAAGCATTGTGTCTATTATCCGCTTGGGAGGGGGTGTTGTCGTGCACTTCACTCATCAACAGGCAGTGGACAAAATCCTTGCTTTTGGCTTGGACATTGGTTCCGTACATCTCCAACCAGTTGCAGCAGCTCAAAGACCAGTGACTGTCACCTTGTCTCCAGTACCCACAGCTGTGCCTGACTCGGTATTAATTGATGCCCTTAACACCATGGGGCGAGTGGTTGGTACCACAAAGTACCTCCCAGCTGCTGCTCGCGACTCCCCCTGAAACATGTTCAGGGCGGTCGTCGTCAATACAGAGTCATCTTTCCAACCCCACAAGCAATAGTTAACCGGCCAACCACCCTGGAACTCATAACTGAAACCCGGAACTACATTTTCAATCTGTTTGCTGGCGTTCAGTGCTTCCGATGCAAGGGTGAAGGTCACCTTGCATCGGCATGCCCACATTCCACAGCTGCTACTGTTCCAACTCAATCACTTGATGCTGCTGTTCCAGCGGGGACTCTGCCCACCGCTCCGGATTCTTCCCCCACCCTCCCCACTCAATCTGTTCCAGCTGCCGATCCTGCTTCCACCTCTGTCGTATCACCTCCAGTGGTCCGTGTTGCTTCGGCATCCACTGACCTGCAGGTATTTCCACCGTTGCCAGCGTCTGAAGGGGCCTCCACCCCCAAGGTTCAGCGGACCAAGAGGCAAAACTCCCCTGGCTCAGCGAACCGTCGTGCGAGTTCCTCGGACCGCCAGAAATCCAGGAAGACGGCTACATCCTCGTCACCTTCACCTGGACCGGCTCCTGTTACTTCTTCAGTTTCCATCTACAACCGTTTTACCTGTTTGCCGAACGATGATTCCATGGACGTTACCGATCCCGATTCTGAAGAAACTTTATTTGCTGAATCTGATGACGACTCTCCTGCCCCCTCTCTGGTTGACATCACCTCTATGTTTGCTGACATTGAGGTGCCCTTAACTCCCCTCTCATTCACAGATCTGTATGCCTTGATTGCTCGCCCCAGACGGGCGAAATTGATTACTCTCCCTTGTATAGCAAGTAAACTCTCTCACCTTCCGGAGATGCTAACCCAACTGACGTTCCTGCATGAGTTCTTATTAAATGTTGATCTGCCATCCGGGACAGAGCAGTACGCTCGCCGGTTGGCGTATTTACTTAAAGTTTTGAAGGCAGAACTGGAAGGTTGGATGCAGCCGCCCCAGTGATGCCTTCCCTAAATGTGCTCTGCTTTAACTGTAGAGGCCTTGCGTCTTCAGCCGCGAATGCTTTGGTCTTCGAGGACGTTCGTTTCCTGAGGACAGATATCCTCCTCTTCCAGGAGACGAACTGTTCCTTGGCGACCGGGTATTCCTGCTGGAGACGCTGGCCCTACGCTTTTTATCACAACTACCGGACGCACATTGGGTCCGGTACAGTGATTGCATTCCGTACTCGGTTTCATTCTCTTCTTTCAGATATCGTTGAGTCACAGAGTCTGCTGGGCTCCTTTCAAGGGTATCTCCTTTAGTTATCTTTCCCGTCGTTTTCATGTTTTCAATTTGCATATGCCACAATCATCGGTTGATGCTGATGCTCTTCTTTCGCATTTGATTTCGCTTCTTTCCCAAATTCCTCCTTTTGAAATCGTTCTTATTGGTGGTGACTTCAACTGCACTCTCCAACCGGGTCTTGACCGTGATGGTTCCGGGGAGAGTCGCCTTAACCTTTCCTCCCAACTGTCTCAACTAGTTAGTAATTTTTGTCTCATTGACGCATTTCGTACCATCCACCCTCTGTCCCGTGAATTCACATGGTTTCCTCCGGCCGCCTTAGCGCATGCTGCGGCTCGTCTCGACCGGTTTTATGTTTCTAGTTTCCTCCACTCCTCCCTTGTTGAAGTAACCCATCATCCTTCTGTTTCCTCCGACCATCGTCCTGTTCTTCTGGAAATATTTTTGTCCTCTTTCTCTGTCCCCCCTCCCCGGTTTGGTCTCTCGATGATTTTCTCCTTTCCGATCCCACGTTTCAGGCCGAAGTTCGTTCGATTATTTCTTCATCCATTTCTGAACTTCCTCTCACGGTTGACCCAGCAGCTCTGTGGCTTTCCACCAAACTTTCTATCCTATCGTTTGCACGTCAGTTCTCTTTTTCGTCCCGTTTTCACCGCTTTCATGATTTAACTATTCTTCACCGTAAACTACAGTTCCTTTCTCCTTCAGATCCATCGTTTGCAGCTCTTCAATCACAACTTCATAGCATTCTATCTTCCTTTGCTTCTTCGTCTCTTACCCGGTTAAAGTTTTCCAAGTTACATTTTCATGATGACCCGTTTCAACACCTTTGACATCTTGAATCCCACCGTGCTCTGAGTTCCAACATTTCTTTTCTCTCGCTTCCAGATGGCTCAACTGTTTCTGATCCAGTGCAGATCTGTGATCGAACTTTTCAGTACTTCACTGATCGGTTTCGATTGCGGGTCCTGCCGCCTGCAGAGAATTCTCCATTATTATCACATCTTCCTCAGGTCCCGTCTTTTTTTCCCCCTCCTTGGTTTCACCGATCTCTCCCTCGGAGGTTCGTTTTGCCATTTCTAGTCTGAATGACCGCTCCGCCCCTGGGGCTGACGGTCTTCCACTTTCTTTTTATAAAACCTTTCTTCCTGCTCTGCTTCCTCTTCTCGTTGCTTGTTTCAACTCGATCTTTTCTTCTTCGACTTTCGTTTCTTTCTGACTTTGCTTTTGCTCTTCTCCGCCTAATTCCTAAAACTGGTAATCTTGGTCTTCTATCTAACTGGCGCCCCATCTCGATTCTTAACACCGACTACAAGATCTTTGCAAAAATTCTGGCTCTTCGCCTTAACCCTGTTCTACAATTTATTATTCATCCTGACCAAACTTATACGATCCCTTCCCGTTCGATTGCAACTAACAACACTACCATCCGTGATTTACACTCTCTTGCTTCCCGTCTTTCTGAACCTCTTGCTATTTTTAACCTAGATCAGAAACAAGCATTCGATTCTGTCCATCATTCTTATCTTTTCTCTGTTCTTCGTCACTTTGGCTTTCCTTCTCTTTTCTGTCAGGCACTTTCCAATCTATATTCCCATTCTTACTTTCGTGTTCGGACCTCTTCTTTTATGACGGCTGCTATTCCTTTTGCAAGCGGTATCCGGCAGGGTTGTCCCCTGTCGGGTCAACTGTTTGCCCTCACGTTTGAACCACTTCTTATTTCCCTTCGATCTCGTTTGCTGGCAGGCATTCCGCGTGGTGTGGCCTCCACACGGCACCATCGCGTGGTTTTGTCGGCCTATGCGGACGACCTTACTCTTTTTTTACGTTCCCAACAGGCTTTTGGTGTTGTTTTATCTACCTATACTGAGTATGCTTCAATTTCAGGTGCGGCCCTTAATACCTCTAAATCTGTTGGCTTGTGGGCTGGCTCGTGGTCGTCCCGCGGCGACCGCCCTTGGGGTGCCCGGTGGTCGACCACGGTCATCAAACTTCTTGGAGTGTTCATCGGGAACCCGGTGGCGGTTGCTGCCGCCACTTGGTCCCCTTTGGTGCAGGACATGAATCGACGCCTTGCCCCTTTTCGCCGTTTGAAACCGTTTCTTTCTTTTTTTAGCAGGTCGCATCTTCTTTCCGCTTTTCTTCTTCCGGCCCTTTCTCATACTTGGTTTGCTCATTTCCCTCCTCCCCTCTTTCTTCGTCACGTTCAATGTCTTTTTACAAATTTTATTTGGGATGTCGTACATTGGGTTCATCGATCCACGCTTGTCCTTCCGGTTTCTTTTGGTGGTCTTGCCCTTCCGGATTTGTCCCTTAAATCGAACGCTTTCCATCTCCAACATTTTTTGAGGATTTTTTCCCTTCCATGCGGTTCTTCGATTACTATAATTGACACTTTGCTCTTTCCACGAAGTCCTTTTCTTTCTCTAGCTACTTTTATCCGCATGGACCTCTTTCCACTCATTCTCAATCACTTTCCCGCTACTTACCGTACCGTTTTCTCCCTCTGGCACTCCTTATGTCCAGTCCGCCTCCCCCCAGCTTCGACTAACGATCTCCTTGCGGAACCACTTTTCTTCTCCTCTGCCCTTCGTTCTCCAAATTCTCAGTACCTGAACTTCTCCACTTGGTTTGCAAGTGGCGTCGTTCAGGTTTCTCAACTTTTTGATTCTTCTCTTCACTGGAAATCTTTTGATCGCCTTTCCCCTCTGTTACTTGATACCCCTCAGCATCGTGCACAGTTCTGTCTTATTCAATCCTGTCTTATTCGTCTTTATCCTTTACTTGTCAATTCTATTGGCCTCATTCAGTCTTCCGCCCCGTCGCTCAGTCTTCCCTTTCTTCTCTACTTAAACGATTCTCCATTTTTACCCCATCAAGTTACAGCCAAGCTTCTTTATTCGCATTTTCTTACCAATTTCACAGCTCCATTAGCAATTCCTTCTGTTTCAGCTACAGATCTTCCAGGTACATGGAGTGATCCATCGACTTCCCTGGCTTCCCCGAAAGCCCGGGACATTCATTGGCTGCACCTACACCGTCGGTTGCTCACTCCGCGTACCCTTCATCGTTTTCGTCATTTGGCTTCCCCGCTTTGCTTCTTTGGTTCTACACTTGGTGATGTGTCACATTCCTATGATTCTTGTCTGGTGTTGCAGCCCTTGTTTTCGATTATGTTTTCCCTTCTTTCCAAAGTTTGCCCTTGTCCTCATACAATGTTCCATTTTTATTTCCTCCGACGCCATTCTCCCCTGTAGATGTCCACAGTTCTGTTTGTGCATTCATCATTCTCCAAGCGAAGTTGACGATTTATTTGTTTTACCACTCAAGCGTGGATCGAGCTTCTCTCCGGCGTTATCATCCGGCCCGGGTGTTTTTGTGCAGGAGGTACCGATCATCCATCAGATCGGTCCTCCAACTTGAGTATGACATGGCGCGGGTTCGGCAGGATGTGCCTGCCTTTTTCTCTCTCTGGTCTCCATATTTGTCATGGTTTCATGTTTCTGCAGGCATTATTGCTCTCCTCCCATAGCCAGAGTTTATTATATTTATATTTATTTTTTTTATTGGTGTTTTTTTGTTTAGTGCATAATTTTTGTACATACCGTAGATCTGTGTCAGTGGGTTAGTGTCTCCTTTAGTTTATCTTCTTGTTGCTTTCCGTGCACACACATTCCCGTTAATTTGTTGTCGGTAGCGTTTACTGACTTTTTCTTTTCTTTTATTTTATTTTCCGTCGGCCTCAAGCCGTTGGTCGACAATCTTTTGTGTGTGCCGGCTAAGCGTTTTGGTATTTTCTGTTTATTGTTTAATGTTACCAAGGTGTTTTATGTTGTTTTGTTGATGTTGATTGCATTTATGCTGTGGCATGCACATTGTCTGATGTGTTTTTGTTTTGTTTTTTGTTGCTCAAGTGTCGGCTTTTTTTTTCTAGTTTGCTTTTGATGTCGTTCACCTATTTTATATTTATTACTCGTCGGTTTCACACAGTTTACTGTCGCACGGTTTTGTGTTTAATGTTGTGGTTGTTTTTATTTTTTTGTTTTAATTTTTTTTTCTTGCTGAACGGGTACTGCTGGCGCGTGGTACCGAGGGTTTTTTTTTGTGTGTTGGTTCTGAACCTTACCGACGTGTTTCTTGATTTTGTTTGTGTAATCGGTGTTTATTTTTGTGGTTAGTGCTGTGCATACAGTGCGAATTCACTGTTTCGACCCGAATTTATTTGGTGGTGATGCTTGTCTGCAAGTTTAACTCCTGTGTTCTTTTTCACAAAGTTTTCATGGTGTTATTTGTGTATTGTGCATTCTTTATTGTGTTCATGGTGCTATTTGTATATTGTGCATTGTGTGTTAATTTCTTGGTGTTATTTGAATATTGTGCTTTGTGTGTTGTGTTAATGGTACGGGGTGTTAGTTTCTAGTGGTTGTTTTTTTCTCTGTGTTGCTGTCGGTCTTACTGACCGAGATACGGTTTAAATGTAAATTTTTGTTGTTCGTCGGCTTACAGCCATTTGTCAACGCATTTCTCCGAACTACCAGGTTTTGTTTTTTTCGGCTGCAGCTTGTTGTCGGACCGTGTGTGTGTGTTTTTTTCCCTTGACAGTTTTGACAAACTCGGCTGACTTTTCTTTACCGCCTTGCTTCATTAGTGGTCTGTCCTGTATGTATTGTTTCTTGTGCAACTGTTTTCTTTTTATCTTGCCGTGTGTTATTCTTCAACTTGCTCTGATGTCGTCTGCTTCTTCCTGTAGAGTACTCTGTTTATTGCGATATTGATTGTGTGTTGTTATTGTCGTTGCCGGTGAGTTATTGTGCAATTTTTTTCCCGGTGAAAATTTGTGTTTGTATGTTGTCTTTTTTTGTAAATAAATGCTCTTTTGAAGTTCTGATCATTCGTTCGTGATGGCTCCGGGTTCGAATCCCGTTAGGCATGGATGTTGTGTTTGTCTTACGGCGCTGGCTCTCTCCTTTCCCTGGAACCATTGGCCCTAAATTAGGAACGGCAGACTAATTATAGCACACTGAGTTGCTCACGGTGGTCGTTAACCCTCCAATCAAGAGGAAAAGAAAGGACAAGACAGGTGTACCAGGGAAAGTCAAAACTTTGTCCGAGTTGCGGCTAAAACGTTTGATGATCGAAGAAAGCAATACACTTCTCATTCTGTAAAGTACAGGCCGTTTTTTTCTGTAGTCCTTCGGCAATGTAGAAGACACATGCCAGTATTCTTTACTTTGAAATATACTTTAATGAAATTAACATAGTTTTGAAAAACGAACATTTCTCACTTACTGGTGAAAAGTACGTGTACCCATTGGTCCCTTTTTTCTTTTTTTGGTTCAAAGAAAAACGCCCACGATGAGGAACTCTTAGAGCTATAAGCAGTCAACTGTCCTTAATTTAGGGTCGCCGGTTAGAGGGAAAAGGCGGACTCAGTGCCATCAAACAAACACAGCACTGATCTGTGACTCAAACACAGTCACATCTGGGACGAATGGTTAGAAACCTGAGACTACTCCGGTACTGGGGAAGCTCCTTTCCTTTTATCGTTTCAATGATTTTGTATGCAGCGCGCCCATAGGTATATTTAGAGCACATAGTTTATATGAATAAGTACAAGGTGATAAAAATTAAATCATCCTTATTCCATGGCACCTGCAGAGACATCTAGCTGCAGAAACTCGAACCACCTTAGTAGGAATAACTGATCGAAACGTGCATAAGCGATTTACGCGGAAAGAGATGTTAAAATCACTACCAGGGAGACAATGGCACTGCGAAAGGTGAAGAGGCTTAACATTTCTATTCGCCGCTTTTGATTATTGGGTATAAAGGAAGACACAAAATGTTTTATGTCTTTGGGGAGGTAATAGCCCAGTGATAAGAGCAGTTGGTTGCCATTCCGTTGGTTGAGGGTTTGATCCCACCCAGACCACAGCAACCACTAAATGCCCGCCGTGTTTTGGAGGGCACGTTAAGCCGATTGTCCCGTCATATTGGACCTCCCGTTAAAATAAGGTCTTATATTTCTTGTCTCTCGAAGTGCAAATTCTGTTCTGGAATGGTCTGGCATTCTGCCACGATATTTGTTCACTTTTCCCTGCCTGCACTCTTAACTATTTCTACGTGTCGATTAACTTTCCTATCAGAGCCTTTAGGCCCACACTTCCTCACTCCTTTGTCTAGTACTCGGCGTATCTCAACTGACTGCCTTTGAGAGGGGTATGGTGGTTGAATGACTCCTGAGTGACCGATCAGTGCGTGGCATTGCCTCCCTTCTGAGATTTCCCAAATCCACTGTCACTGATTTTCTTCATTGGTGAAAAGCAGATGTGCCACTTTACGAAGCCTTTCTCTGGGAGGCCCCACAAACCTAATGATCGTCCCAAATGAAGCCTCTTCGGTATAGGAAGAAGGCACGCAAGTCCTCCGTCATAGGCTTGGCCTGCGACGTTGCAAAAGTCACTCGAGCATCTATTTGCACCAGAACAATCCGTCAGGAACTGCATGCCCACGGCATAAGTCTGCTTCGCAAAACTCGTGCATCACTCTGGCCAATGCCAGACAATAGCAGCAGTTGTGCATCGCTCGCCTTTCGTGGAAACCAGAAGAGTGTAAGAAGGTCGTCTGCAATGACGAATCACGCAACTCACTCTTTTGCTCAAATGGACATATATGTGTGTGGTGTTTGTTTTGGGTACGCTGTTACGTCGACTGCATTGTCACTTCAGTCAATATTGCAGGGCGACCTGTGACGGTGTGTTAAAGTTTATACTGAAACGAACTTGGTCCTTCGGTTGTGGTGTCCAACCAATGGCCGTAAGATAAGCACACCGGGCAAGAAAATAGGCATCCCTAACAGAAATGACGGTAGGAAGTTACCGGTTGAACAGAGCTTGCCGTGATAGCATTATTGGGAGATACATAGCACTGACGTGGTCTACAGGATCATTTCTGTCTCGTGCAGTGGTGAAGAGCAACGTGTGTGTTGAATTTAGTTTGCAATATGGGCAAAAAGGAGCCATCGTGTTTGGCTGTGCCCACTGACACAAAATGAATGAAGTGCCCAAGTTGTTCGTGTGTCGAAGCGTACTGTCCAGCGGGTCTACAAACAGTGGTGTAGTTCGCAGTCAACAGACAATCGGCGACGTAACTGTGGCCGGAAAACGATTGCCAAAAACTGGGAACTCCTAGTAACTGCAAATCGGTTTCAAACCAGGAAGCAATTGCTCCAAACAGTCAATGAAACTCCACTCCAACCAATTTCCGAAAGGATATTGCGACGAGAACTGCATACAATGGACATCTGGAGCAGAGTACCACGGAAGAGGCCTCTTTTAACAGCAAGTCACAAAATCGAACGTTATCAATGGGCTCAGAGGCACCAAAACGTTACTGTAGAGGATAGGAAACACGTAATTTGGTCAGATCAGTCTCTTTTTTGTTTGTACCCCGATGATGGGAGGCGACAAATGCATCTTAGGCCCAATGAAGCCTTTAATCCTGATGGTGTTAAAGGTGTTGTTCAAGCTGTAGGGAATTCTGTGATGTTTTGTGCATGTTTTTTGAACCACGAAATGGGCCCTCTCGTTGCAGTGACGATGAATTTGAACCAGAACGCGTACCTCCGCGTTCTGAATGACGAAGTGTTGCCCTGTACCCTACATCTCCTGGAGCAGCATCACATTGCCACTCCTGTCTTCCAGGACGACAATTGCCGTATGCACATGACTAAAACTTTGTCTGAGGCACACGATGAACAAATAGCAACAATGTCTAACCTCGACTCGCCCGCCAAATTACCAGATCTAGATCCCATTGGAAATCTCTGGGATCATTCGGAACAGAAGGTGAAATGCCGCAATAGACACCCATGTACTCAGGGCGAATTTCGGGACCAATTGACGTACAAGTGGCTGAAATCGATGTTCAATACATCCACAACCTCGTGGAGTCTCTAACACACCGGATAAATGCTGTTATCAAGGCACGAGACGCCGTCACCCGTTATTAGGTTAAATCCGAAAGGGGTGATTAATAATTTGTCCGGTGTGCTTACAAAGATAGTCTGAACAATTACCCAATACCCACTTCAACACAGATTCCTGCATGTTAAAGGCAGATCGAGCGCCTTTCCACTCAACACGGTATGTATTGCCTTGTCTTACGAGTAGGTCCTCCATCTGTTGCCTTGCCTGGCCCGAAATCCAATGGAACATCTGTGGGCGAAGTGGAACGCCGAATCCTATCCGGGACGATGAGACATACTTCACCGACAGTTCTGGAAGAAGATTTGCAGAAGCAATGGAGGAAAATTTCTGAATCCTGTGCAGAATTACCGGCATCTCGCGCGACGTATGCCTAGAAAGTCGCTACAGTCATTGCAGCCAAAAGTGGGCAGAGTGTTTACTCATATCAGATAATAAATTATTTTGTTTACGTTCTACTTAAGCTCCGGTTACTCAACTCATATTTAGGATTTCTTCCTCCCAATTTTATAATCATTTTGAGTATCACCATGTCCTTGAAGCACCCATATTGAAGAAAATTGAATTGTAGCCCCTATAAAATATTTTTCCAATTTAAACTGCTGGCCACCCAAAATGCAACACCAAGAAGGAAGCATTCGATTGGTCTGAAATTCACAGCATGCGTCGCCCCCGAGAGGACATGCAAACGATTTGCATTGCGGAGAATATGCAAATCATGTGCGCCCGGCTCGCCAAAGAGAAGCACTATAAGAAGGGTGCACAGAAGGCGGGGTATAAGTAATGGAAGTGTGTTGTGCTGCCGCACCTGTGCGTTGGAAGCTTCCTGATGCCTCGTCGCAGAATACGGCAGTCATTGCAGCACGTTTCGGAGTTCGACAGAGGACGAATAGTGACTTATCGCGACAGCGGTTTATCGTACCGAGACAACGGCGTCCGTGTGGGACAACATCCAGCCACAGTGAGGCGAGTATGGATTCGGTGGGTGCTTGTTTGTTTGTTTTGTTTTATTGGAGGTTTAACGACCACCGTGAGCAACTCAATGGGCTATAAGCAGTCGCCCGTCCCTAATTTAGGGTCACTGGTTCCAGGGAAAGGAGAGAGCCAGTGCCGTAAGACAAACACAACATCCATGCCTGACGGGATTCGAACCCGGACCCCTTACTGACGAATGATCAGAGGCCAGTGATTTAGACCACTGCGCCACCGGGGCGGCATTCAGGGGGTGCAGGAGGGACGGACAGACCGATGTGAGCGATTGCCGCAGCCGCGGCACACCACCGAACGAGAGGATCGGTATGTTGTGCGGCGGGCATTGACGACTCGCACCGCCAAATCACGAACATTAGCGCAGGAATTAGGGTGTGTTGCGCAGCAACCTATGTCAGCACGTACCGTTTGACGTCGTCTGCAGGAGCGGGGACTTGCCGCACGGCGCCCATTGTTCCGATTACTGTTGGCGTTACACCACCGGCGAATGCGGCGGCAGTGGGCCGTTCAACGCCGCACCTGGAAAACGGAGTAGCAGGACATTGTCTTCTCCGACGCATCCCGCTTCTGCCTGCAACCCCACGATGGTCGGATCAGCGTGTGGCGGCACCACGGCGAGAGACTGTATGACGCCTGCATTATGCTTCGCCATACCTGTCCGTCGCCGGGCGTTATGGTTTGGGGCGCAATTGGATATGACACCCGCACCCCTATGGTACGCATTGCTGGTACACTTAACCGCCACCGCTACATCTCCGACGTTTTGAAGCCTGTAGTCTTTAGTTACATGCAGGGCTTGTAACTGAAGACGTTTCAACAGGACAATGCGCGCCCGCACGTGGCACGCATCGTGCAACACATTTTCACTGCCCACCAGGTGTCATTCCTGCCGTGGCCCACCTGTTCTCCCGATATGCCGCCCATCGAACACGTCTGGCCGCTGATCGGCAACCGAGTGGCCCGGCAAGCACCACCAGCGGCTACGCCTGATGAACTGTGGCTAAGTGTAGGAGCAGACTGCACCGGCATACCCCAAGCCCACATTCAAAGCCTCTTTCTTTCGATGCCGAGGCGTGTAGCGGCCGTTATTGCCAGCCATGGGGGCCACACGAAATATTTGTGTCTGCGTGTTCCGCAAGTCGCATGGGCCTGTAAGCTCAATTGTTTCCTCTTTGTATTTGTTGATATGTGTCCAGTAAATCTGGCTTTGCTATCTCGTGTCCTTCTTGGTGTTGCATTTTAGGTGACCAACAGTGTATGAATACGTATGTAAAATCTTTTTCTTTTTCAATTTTTAATTTCAAAATATCAACAAGAAAGATGACACCGAATTTTCGGGAGTAATAAGCAAATCTTCTGAATCCGTTGTGACGCAAATTAAATTTATTAAAGATATTCAAAGTCAATGGAACCGGTATGGAAAACAATAGTATCTGACGAAAGAAAGACGTTTTTCAATCGGGTTTTTGATCCCTCAGAAATTCCTGTAAACGGAATCGTGAGCTTAGGCCCTCTGGTTACAAACTTGTGTGTTAAGTAAAACATGAATTTATATGGGAAACATTTGGCACCGAAAACGCTCTTAAACACAGAAATAATTTTTCAAATCGGACTCTTAGAAACAGAGATATCGACAAAAATAAGATGTGACTTTACTTCCCCTAGTGGGAAAACCATGCATTATTTAAGGAAGAAAGCATTATCAAAAGGTTTTTCCATATGAGCGGTATCGGTCCAAGAAAAAAAAATCTTAGTCGAGTTTTCAGGATCCCAGATTTTGCTACAAATACATCAGAGGCAGAAATTAACACTTATGCCCCCTGGTGGCCAAACCATTCTTTACCAAACACTAGAAATTATGTGAAAAATATTTTTCATCAGGTCTTGTATGCGATACAGGAAGAATTTTGCAAATCGGAGTTTTAGAAGCAGAAATAACGCAGAAAACGCAATTTGCCTGTGTGCGCCCTAGCGGGAAGTCTATGACTTACTTGAAAACTTTGAATTTTTAGGAAAAACATTTCGTATCTAAAACACTATCCAACAAAGAAGGAATTTTCCAAATCGGACACCTAGAAGTAGAGATATTGACAAAAATAAGATATACATCTACGCCCCCTGGCGTAGAAACCATGCATTATTTCAAGAAGAAAATGTTCCTAAAAGGTTTGTCGACATGAGTAGTATCGGTCAACAAATAACTTTTTTACAATCGCGATTTTAGAAGCTCATATTTTGCTGCAAATATATCAGTAGCGGAAATTAAGACCTACGCCACCTGGTGGCCATACCATTTTTACAAAAATTAGAAATTATGTGCAAAGGAGTTCCCACCAGGAACTGTATCAGGTGCAGAAAGATATTTTCAAATCGGAGATTTAGAAGCAGAGATATGGGGGGAAACGCAATTTACCTCTACGTCCCATAGCGGAAAGTCTATGAATTACTTAAAAATTTTGAAATTATATGATAAACATATCACACTGAAAACACTATCCAAGAAAGAAGAAATTTTTTAAATCGGACTTCTAGAAGTTGAGATATTGACGAAAATGAGATATACATCTACGTCTCCTGGCGGAGAAACTGTGGAATATTTTAAGAAGAAAATATTCCGAAAAGATTTATCGAAGCGAGTGGCATCAGTCCACGAAAGAAGTTTTTCAATCGATAATTTAGAAGCTCAGATTTTATGGTAAATATATTAGAAGCAAAAATTAACACTTACGCCACCTGGTCACCAAAGTATTCTTTACCAAAAATTTGAAATTATATGCACAAGATTTTCCATCAGAAGGTGTATCCGCTGAAGAATTTTTTTATCAGATCGGAGTTTTAGAAGAAGAGTTACCGGGAAAAATGTAATTCTTATTTTTACGCCCCCTAGCGGAAAATCTAAGCGTTATTTGAAAAAGTAACTATATCTAAAATACTCTTGGACATAAATGGAATCGAAAGATGAAATATTTTTTTCAGTCGGATGTTTAAAAGCAAATATGTGGATTAAAGCGTATTTTTGAAATCGACATCATCTGCATTTTTGCCCTCTAGCGGCAAAAGTGTAAATCGTAAAAAAACGAAACAAAGGATCATCTTCGCATATTTCAATCTTCAAAATGTAAAAAGAATTTTTCAATGAGACTAATAGTTGCAGAGATATCGTGGGTACAGACGGACGGAAGGACGGACTGACGGACGGACGGACAAAGCGATAACGTAAGCACGAACTTTTTTTAAAAAGTCGTGCTAAAAATCTTACCCTTTTTCTAATTTCGGTACATTCTCTGTTCCCTCACATTTGTCCACAAAACTGTTTCCTAATCATGACACCAACGTTTGCTTAATTAAATCTTGTGTCCTGCAAAATTTTATTCTGAGTCTCATGCAGCATGATAAACACTTCAAACCATTGAGGCGTAGAGGGTTTGCCTTTCCACATGCAAACTGCTGAAATTCAGCGAAGCAATGAACTTATACTTAAAAGAAATAATAAGCAGATTCTTCTTCATAACGTCACGGCTTTATGCTGAGAATAGGAATCTACAAAGTTTGGAAAAACATAAGTAAAGCGCTGCTCAAGACAATGACAGGTCAAAAAGATACTCCGTAATTTATGTGTAGAATTGGTGGCATATTTACAAAGAAGTCGTTTTTTCTGTTTTTAAAGGACATTCCTAATGCATTTTGAAAATGTGTTGAAGTCTTGTTTTCTTTTATTGTATCTGTGTGACTTGCAAAATATGAGAATTCAAGTTTAACAAATGCTATCGGGAAGCGATATTGTTAACAGGTTATCTGACCTTTTGCAAAAGTATGCATTCTATTTTCCACATACCCAATCTCACACTTACTTTAAAATTCACAAATTCATTTATTGAGATACATTCTTTGTGCTACATGTGAAGCCGGAACGCGCATATATATTGAAGATTTTGTAGAACATACCTTCAAACTTTCAGTAAAATCAGCAAAAATGCCCTTAGCTACTCGGAAGCCCTTTATTTTTGCCGGTCACCCTTGTGAAATCGCAGAAAACCAATAAGAAGAGTAAGATGAACCAACAGCGGATGCAAAAATCTCATGTTTTCCATTCATGCGATATCTGCCGTCATGGAAAGAGACTTAGAACCACGAAGGTAGCATTTTCTTGATGTAGTCGGTGAAACTGATTACTTCACAGAAATAAACACATGGCAGGGAATATTCCGTGTTCGCATGAATATGAAAAGTGCTATCGCATATTGGAAGGGCGAAAAATGAAAGGATCGAACCAATTTGATGTTGCATGCTTCATCGCCAAACAAGAAGATCGAGTTGCAAAACAAATTACAGGTGCGATGCATTCATTTTCGTCTTATATAGATCAAAAATGATACAGTATTTTCGGCCCCAAGGAGCAAGTCGTTTGACCAAAAGTTTGTATTTGAATATCCTAGGAGCATATTATTAAAATGCATACGTGTCGGAAGAACTGAAGACTCAATTTCGGCATCTGGAAATCCGGAATGTATAGATACACTTTCCGGATTCATGATGTGTTTGTGTAGACAAATCTCAGGTATGAAATAAAAAAAACTATTTTCGATTTCTGCATAGATTTTTCTTATAAATGTCTTGCTCCCCTAATTCTGCTCAACAGAATTAGGGGAGCAAGACATTTTATAAGGTAAATCATATGCAACTGATATTCTTGAACGTAAAATATTATTTTTTAGTAAGATACATCAGAGTATGCAGTAATATGGGTACGGAAAAGCACATTAGCGAATTTTTATGCAATATTATCATTTAATGAACATGATGTGATACGCTATACAACAATATGCATATCTGTAAAAGGAAAAATGACTTCTTGAACACGCTAACAGATCTCTGGGAGTGTGTGTGGTACCCTCAAACTGCTAAAACCGCTATGCGAGGCATGGCATTGATGAGGTTATCAAGGGTGTTTTAGGGGTAACTTCGCCACTCCTCAATCAGGGAAGTCTCCAGTTCACGAAAATTCCCCGCAGGTGCAGGCCGATCTGTAAAGCGTGTGTCAAACGCTTTGATAACCATGCATTCTGAATTGAATTTAAGTCAGAGGAGCATGCTGGCCACTCCATACGTTCGATTACCTCCTCTTGATACATGTTGTCCACTAGCCGAGCTCTATGATGTTTAGCGTTATCGTCCATGAAATGGAACGAACCGCCGACGGCTGCAACATATGTTATGTCTGAAAATCTCGTCTCTATATCTCTGGGCCGTTAGTCTGCCGTTTCGGAAAATGTAGAGATACTTATGTCTGCCCATATCATCAATTCATGTTCACCGTAATCTGAAGTCTCCTGCACAAAACTGGGTATTTCCGCGTGTCGGGTACCCTCCAGATAAGAACTCTGTCGACTACATACTGAATCTCGACTCGTCAGAGAAGAGAACATGACTCCACTCGTCGTGTCTCCAACCACGATGTTCTTCAGCCCAGTTTCTACGGGCATAAAGGCCACCTTGGTGAGGGCGATTGCGGATAGTTTGATTTGATAACTTGCGTCCTGTTGACAAGGGAACCTCTCACTGGAGCTGAGAAGAATTTTGCCGCCAATTCCGACGGGCTGTTAACACTCTAGCTGTGTTTGCTCGTAGACGGCCTTGACCTTGCCTTCTTCTAATACTTTCCATATCTTGGTGTCCATAGTCGGAAAATGACATTTCGTCATACTCCAATGGCTTCTGCTACAACCCGATGTATCTGACGTGCTTTCAACATGTCAATAGTTCTCCACGCCGTTGATTCCTGTAAATTGTGCTGTTGAGACGTCGTTTGAACCAAAGACACAAAAAACGAAATGTCACGTTAAAGCGACAAAATAAGGGACCTCGAGGAAGACCTTCGTTTTTATCTCAGTTTGTGATCTATGCATTATGACATCACAGACGCTAATTTGCATAAGAATATGCATGATCCGACTGTCTCTGTCACACACGACTTGCGTCTTCCACGTTTCGGTAAGATATCATAAGATTGTCTTGCATGGTATCGCCAAAGTCATACGTTCCCCTAATTATTTTGAGCAGTGTATAATGCCAAACATAGATCATGCCACCAAGTGAAAAATATGGGAAATAAAGATTTTTGAAATAGTAAGATAACTTTGCCGAAAATTATGATTTTCGATGATATAAATATAAAGAATAAGAAATTTACAGAGCATAAGAGGAAAAGTACATAACTTTCTAAAAATATTTAACCATAATAATTGCATTCGATGCAGTCATATAATACTAACAAGTGAAGTCTTTTGTAGGACTCTGCGGTGCTTTCTGTTTTGAGTGAGGAATTCCACAAAGCATTTGGAAATTGATTACTCTACTGTCTTTTCTATTTTTATTGCATAAATGGCAAAACCATCCTGCGAAAGAAAGAAATCTTCGCAAACTGATGTCTAATTCATTTTTGTTCATATGTTTTTCTAGACACAAATATTGTATGATAAAAAAAATTTTAGTAATGTATTTTGTTAATATTTTTTCTAATTTTAAGAAAAAGAAACAGCATGAGATATAAATGAATCTCCGGAGTGCAGCGTATTTTTTCTGCTTCGTCAGTAGTTACTTTTAATTGATTTTTTTAAATCTATGAAATGCAAAATATCGGAATTCCGTCAGTAGTTACTTTTGATGGATTTTTTTAACTCTATGAAATGCAAAATATGGGAATTCCGTCAATAGTCACTTGTGATTGATTTTTTTTAACTCTATGAAATGCAAAATATGGGAATTCCGTCAGTTTTCACTTGTGATTGATTTTTTTAACTCTATGAAATGCAAAATATGGGAATTCCGTCAGTAATTACTTTTGATTGATTTTTTAACTCTATGAAATGCAAGAGATGGGAATTCCGTCAGTAGTTATTTTTGATTGATTTTTTTACTCTATGAAATGCAAAATAAGGAAATTCCGTCAGTAGTTACCTTTGATTGATTTTTCCTAACTCTATGAAATGCAAAATATAGGAATTCCGTCAGTAGTTACTTTTGATTGATTTTTTTAACTCTATGAAATGCAAAATATGGGAATTCCGTCAGTAGTTACTTTTGATTGATTTTTTTAATTCTATGAAATGCAAAATATGGGAATTCCGTCAGTAGTTGCTTTTGATTGATTTTTTTAACTCCATGAAATGCAAAATATGGGAATTCCGTCAGTAGTTACTTTTGATTGATTTTTTTAACTCTATGAAATGCAAAATATGGGAATTCCGTCAGTAGTTGCTTTTGATTAATTTTTTTAACTCCATGAAATGCAAAATATGGGAATTCCGTCAGTAGTTACTTTTGATTGATTTTTTTAACTCTATGAAATGCAAAATATGGGAATTCCGTCAGTAGTTACTTTTGATTGATTTTTAACTATATGAAATGCAAAATATGGGAACTTCGTCAGTAGTTGCTTTTGATTGATTTTTTTAACTCCATGAAATGCAAAATATGGGAATTCCGTCAGTAGTTACTTTTGATTGATTTTTTTAACTCTATGAAATGCAAAATATGGGAATTCCGTCAGTAGTTGCTTTTGATTAATTTTTTTAACTCCATGAAATGCAAAATATGGGAATTCCGTCAGTAGTTACTTTTGATTGATTTTTTTAACTCTATGAAATGCAAAATATCGGAATTCCGTCAGTAGTTACTTTTGATTGATTTTTTTAGCTCTATGAAATGCAAAATATGGGAATTCCGCTTTAGCAGTATGGTTTTCGGGACGATACACTGTTAAGACGTTATCTGATCTTTTACGAATTATGCACTATACTTTTCACATAGCCAATCTTACACATCATAATTTACAAATACCTTTGTTCAGAGACGTTCGCCCTGAAACCCGTGAAGGTAAGGTTCCGGATCAAGACTTCCACTACACTTTATAGTTAGGGGTAGTGTGTTAAAGTTAGCAAAACTGTCGAAGTGCAGATAAACGTGACTCAGTGAACACCAAATTACGAAAACATTATCAATTTTAATAAAACCACAAATAAAAACTAACGATATTAGGTTGTGTATATTTAAAAGAAGAAATACCATGAGATTTCAATCAAGTTTCAAAATTGTCTGTACATATACTATATGCAATTTAAATATGTTTCTGCGTGCTTCTTAATGACTTCAAGGATTTATATATTATTGTATACACTGAAGAGCAATTGAATTAGAGACAGCTGGCGTTACGCAAATGCGGTGCTGTAGGCGGCCCTGTAAACGGAAACGACATGACGTATGCAGCGATCCGACAATATATGGAGTGATGCAACGGGAATCAGTAAAAGTCGGACGCAGTATGGGTAAGACGAAGGAACTAAGCGCACTTGGTCGTGGGCAAATTGTCGGGACCCGACGAATGGGTCACTCCATCTCGGAAGTCGTGCAGGCACTGGGAATTTCAAGAGCTACTGTGTCACGGGTGCACCGTGAGTACATCGAATCCGGTAAAACCATCCCTGCAAGGGCCAACTGCAGTGGACAACAGCGTGTGGATAAGCGGTGTCATCGTAGGCTAGCTCGCATTGTAACAGCGGATAGACGTGCCACAGTGCAAGAAATTGCTCGGCAATTTGACGCTGGTGCACAAAAAATGTGTAAGCAGCTACACCATCCAGAACCATCTCCTCGCTATGGGGTACAGAAGCCATCGTCCCACGAGGGTACCGCTGCTTACCGAACACCACAGGGTACAAAGATTATCATGGACGTGCGAACATCGCCACTGGACCCTAGACATGTGGAAAAATGTTGCCTGGACTGATGACTCGAGATTCACGTTGGTACATGCGGATGGCAGGATACGAGTACGGCACAAACCACATGAAGCGATAGATCCTTCTTGCCAGCAGGGTACTCTTCAAGCTGGTGCGGGTGGCATTTGCGTCTGGGGACTGTTTACGTGGACTGAAATGGGACCCCTGGTACGTGTGACATTGTCCTTCACAGGCCAACGTTACCGGGATATCCTGGACGACCATTTGCTCCCGTTTGTGCGTCTTCAACATCGCACTGGGGACCTCATCCTGCAACAAGACAACGCACCGTGCCATCGCTCTCGAATTGTGTCCGAATGGTTGGATGAACACTCCACCGACGTGGCCTCGCTTCCTTGGCCAGCTATGTCACCTGACCTCAATCCCGTTGAGCACATCTGGAATGCCATCGTGAGAGATGTTCGAGGGTCTGACCCCCCTCCATCAAATCTTCGTGAACTGTGGGAGCTTGTTCAGGGGTCGTGGATTCGTATGGCTTCCCAACGCTTTCGGTGTCTTGTTGAGTCCATGCCGAGACGAATCGCCGCCGTCATCAGGGCGAAAGGTGGTGCTACACGTTACTAGACAGGTATCTCTAATTCAATTGCTCTTCAGTGTATTTATACACTGAGTTACTTACTTTAAGAAATTGATGTTATTATAATTATACACTAAATTATTTTATTTTAAGAAATGGTAAGCGCCCATAAGGGACTGAGTTTATTCGCAATTAGGCAGACAGATGTAATGCTGTAGGAACATCAAGTACAGCATGTATACAAGATGTAAGAAAACGTAGCACAAGGTGAATATAGGCTGATGATGACATGAACGTGTCCGCACGAGACACATAAATACAGATAGAAACATGACATTAATAAGTGCGCACTAGCAAACGCTGTGCTGAACATAGACGAGAGATGACAACAACGTGCTTACACGAAGCACGTAAATACGAGTGTATACCTGACAGGAGCAAGTCAGCACAAGACAAACACACATGGGAACAAACGTAGAAACAAATATAAGCACATCAGTCGACAATAGAAGGGGATAGGAGTGTAGTCTTTCACGAAGAATGCAAGGGGAACATAGATAACATTTAACTGAGGAGCAAGGAAAAACAAAATTTGCGGCTTATTACTGGGAAACGCCCGAGAAGTAACGAAGCGAAAGGTTAGTTAAGTACTGGTAACTTAACCCGTACATGCCAATTTAAGGCTTCACGAAGATTACCTAACCCCCCTCCCCTTAAAATCTCTCCTCTGATTTCGATATAATCCACTAATTAATTATGAACTAAAGCTAACCAATTCCTCATTTCTGACAGGAGAGTTAGTAAAATATTTAATTTTAGGTGACAGAAAACATTATACTACAAACTTTTAGTATGTTGAAAAAATACACATTTGTTTCATTAAATATTTACGGACATTTCTAAGTGGCGAAGTATACGTGAAAACTCACAAAAATCAATTAAGAATTTAAGTAGGGAAAGAGAAACTACAGCGGCTATCCAGTTTTTCGTTTTCTGTTGCGTAAGTTGATTGGGTTTGCATGGCTAAATTTAATTAGTTAAAATGAGGTAAAGAAAAGTTTCTTGTTCCTGGGCTGGCCCGCGGCTATTCTTATTTCCACTGAAGACCTTCTGCAATGAAATTGTATACATGAAAGAAAAGAAATGGATAAAAAAAGCAGATCACGGAAGCACTGCTGCATGAAAGGGTGAGAAACTTTGCTTCAAGAACTCTTGATCACGTTCGACGGCGTACCATTGCACAATATAAACCAATTAGTTGAATTTATAATTTGAAACTTAAAATATCACGAAAGGACATCAGCCGATAAATCGTGTGGTTAACATTCTCCTGAACTTCAGACGGTAATATAAAAACACGAAAATAAAAATACTTACTCAAATGCATTATAACGAAGTAAATTTCTCCGTCATTTTTATCCGCGCCAGGATTCGAACCCGGGTCCCCACATTCCGGAATAAGTTGCTCTACTAATTGAGCTACGCGGACGTTTATTCTGATTCCTATCTGCCTTTATGTCGTGTGCGTCCTTCTGGCAGGTACGTCACATCTCCTGGTACGTTACATCATCTCCCCCTTTATTTCTTTTTTTTTTTTCTTTCGAAGTGGTTGGAGAAGGGATTCTATGATTTATCCCATCTCGCGGTGTGGAAATAACATCACACCAATGCGAGATTTTGAACGGTAGGGTCATCCGGATAGTTCGGGCGCCATTATAACGAAGTACATTTCTCCGTCATTTTGTCCACGCCAGGATTCGAACCCGGATCCCCTCATTCCGGAATAAGTTGCTCTACCAATTGAGCTACGCGGACGTTTATTCTGATTCATATCTGCCTTTATGTCGTGTGCGTCCTTCTGGCAGGTACGTCACATCTCCTGGTACGTTACAGCATTGAATTTTCACGTGACGCATTTGTGTAATTTTAAATCGATGTAAGGAAATGCGATTTTCAACTCCGCCGCGCGACTGTATTTTTATTTGCACATTTTTCCGGGTGATACGCATCATTTTTTAAAACAGATGGCAAAAATGTAAATGAGTAAATAAAGGCACAATTTTATTCACTGTCTAATAGGTGGGCGGTAAACTGGGCATTATTTAAGTCGCACACTTTCCAAAATTTCTCTGAACGGAGTCCCAAAGGACAGAGCTATGCTACTATACAACGAGAAACCAATACCTAATAACATCGGCTTAACGTGACTTCTAAACCACAAAGGGTGTTTGGTACCCGCGGGGGCAACCCGGGGACTTCCTACATCCCCAAGTTGGGTGCGATAGAGACATTGAAGTGCCAAAAGTCATGGGATAGCAGCACTCAAAATTTTAACTGGTGCTGCCCGCGTATAAAGGCTTTGACGCACGTCACGATTTTTATCAATTGCGAGGTGTCATTTCGTGAGCCAGGTTGAACAAACGCCAGTAAGATTATGACAAGCCGACGGGAAATATCCCACCCGGTAATGTCCTAATACGGACACCTCTGAAATCCACCGGCAGATCGATCTTCGCTTCGCGGCCTGAAGTGCTGGGGAGGACGGCGTCTCACGTAAGGAACGACAGTCGACTCTCGTAGCATTAAGGAGACCGTAAACAAATTGCAAATGTAAAAATCACCTAGAAAACGAAGAAGGGTTCTCTTAAGGGACCATCAACAAATTGAACTGTCACTTATTACGGCCACACGAAAAACCATATATCTTAACAAATAAGTAACCAATTTGCAAACAAATAGTTTTTCTACTCAGGAACGAATTACCCTTCTGGACAGAATTATGTTCCATCTGTCCGCCGTCTGTCCAGAAGAATAAAAAAAATATCTCCGCCGATAAACAAAGGAATTGCACGGAAAATATTTCGTTCGACTCAGGGATGCCTCACACCTATCAGATACAATACAAAATTACGTTCCATCCGTCCGCTGTCTGTCTTTCCGTTCGTCCGTCCGGAAGCATAAAAGACATAACTCGACCGAGAAACAACCGGTTTGCACGGAAATGATTTCTTTTACTCGAGGACGTGTATCAGGTACGATAAAAAATTATCTCCCATCCGTCCGTTGTCTGTGTGTCCGTCCATCCGTCCGGATGAATAAAAACGTAACCGACAGAGACAACCGGTTTGCATGGAAATGTTTTCTTTTAACTCGGGGACGCCTCACACCTATTATGTACGAAAAAATCACGTTCCATTCGTCCGAAGTCTGTCCGTCCGTCCGTCCGTACGGAAGTATAAAATCACTTAACCCCGCCGAAAAACAACTGATTTGCACGGAAATTATTTATTTCTACTAGGTACGCCTCACACTTATCAGATGTGTTAGAAAATAAGGTTCCATCCGTCCGCTGTCTGTCTGGTCGCTCGTCCCAAAGAATAAAAGCCCCAACACCAACGAGAAACAACAGATTTGAACGGAAATTATTTTCTTCCACTCAGGGAAGCCTCACACCTATGAGATATGATAGAAAATTACGTTCTGTCCGTTGGACCTATGTCTGTCCTTCCGTCCGTCGCGAAGAATAAAATCCCGTAACCTCACCGAGAAACAATCGATTTGCACAGAAACTATTTCTTTCTACTAGGGGACGCCTCACGATTATCAGGAACGATACAAAATTACGTTCCATCTGTCCGACGTCTGTCTGTTCGTCCTGAAAAATAAAACCTCGTAACCGACCGAGAAACAACCGATTTGCACGAAAATAATTTCTTTCTACTCGGGGACGTCTCACACCTATCAGGTACGATAAAAATTATCTTTCATCCGTCCGTTGTCTGTCTGTCCGTCCGTCCGTCCGGAAGAATAAAAATGTAACAGACAGAGAGACAACCGACTTGCACGGAAATTATTTCTTTCAATTCGGGGACGCCTCACACCTATCAGGTACGATAAAAAAATTATGTTCGGCCCGTCCCAAATAATAAAAGCCCCAACCCCAACGAGAAACGACAGATTTGCACGGAAAGGATTTTTTCTACTCAAGGACGCCTTACACCTGTCAGATACGATAGAACATTACGTTCCATCCGTCCGCTGTCTGTGTGCCCGTGCGTCCGTAAGTATAAAAGAACATAACCTCAGGCACGTAACTCCAACGGGAAACAACTGATTTTCACGGAAATGATTCCATTCTACTCAGGGACGCCTCACACTCATCAGATACGATAGAAAATTACGTTTCATCCGTCCGAAGTTTGTCCGTCCATGCTGAAGTATAAAATCATTTAACAACGCCGAAAAACAACTCACTTGCACGGAAATAATTTCTTTTTACTAGGGTACGCCTCACACTTATCAGATGTGATAGAAAATTACGTTCCATCCGCCAGCTGTCTGTCTCTCCGTCCGTCCCAAAGAATAAAATCCCCAACCCCAACCTGAAACAACAGATTTGAACGGAAATGATTTTCTTCTACTGAGGGAAGCCTCACACCTATCAGATAAGATAGAAAAGTACGTTCCATCCGCCCGCCGTCTTTCCGTCAGTTCCAAATCAGAAAAGCACATCTTTCATCCTCAATTGTTTTATGTAATTCAAGATGTATGACACATATTTACAATAAATTCAATAGTTTGGCTTTCTTAAGAGAAAAGAGACTGATTACATTTTCATTGAAAGTGCAGAACCGTAATAGGACGTTTGTCTTAGAATTTTTATTGATTAATTTGTTCTTTCTTTTTTTTGTGCAGTGGTATAACCATATTACGTACAATGACTTGGAAAAACACCATAACAGTGAAACTGTTAAAACTGAAACTTATAGCCATAAAATGCACTTTCTGTTACTGGAATTCGTAATAGCTTTTTAGCTGTTTACGCGTCAGAAAGTTTCCCGATAACCGAGTTGCCCGAAGCGCAGTCTGTTTACTCATTCGAGCTGCGTTTGGCTCCTAGTCTCGGGTGAGATATGGGTGGTGCAACTATCCTACGGCACTGGCTCTTAGACTTCCCTGGAGCCAGTGGCCGAAATTTTGAGACGGGCGACTGCTTGTAGTCCCAAGAGCAGTGCAATATGAAGAGGATGACCAGTAGTGGAAACAACAGATTTTTGACTTTCTGCTATATAAGAAATTGAAAAAATTAATGCATGCAACATTTTATCAGATGCAAACACGATACTTATTACGTTAATCGGTAGTCCCCCACATTTTTCAGTCAGAGCCCGTGCATAAATTGCATTTTATACAAAATATCGAATGTGTGGGAGATTCCCGTTTTCACCATTTTCATGCTCTTTAACACAAGATGCAGCAGTACAATGAGCACAAATACGTAGGGAAAATTTCCTGGGAGGGCATTTCCTTTTTTTAATGCAACCTACAGATGTTTTCCACTTTTATTGTAGTTTATACACGGTGGAGTCACATTATTGTAACCACCAGCTAATATCAAGGGTTACCGCCGTGTGCAGGGCGGCCAGTAGCTAGACGGGCTGGGTGTGACTGAATGAGATACTGGAAGATGTTCACAGGTATGTAGAGCCAAGATGACTGCAGTGCATCTGACAGCTGCTGGCGGGTGCGTGGTGGAAGATACGTTGAGCGAACAACACGATCGAGGTGTTCCCACAAATGCTAAATTGGGTTTTAGTCTGGGGAATTAGGGGGCCAGGGAAGTACTTTGAAGTCTTTGTTGTGCTCTTCCAACCACTCTCGGAAATTTCTAGCTGTGTGACACGTCGCATTGTCGTTCTGGAAGATCCCATCTGCCCCAGGAAAGACAATCAGCATTTATGTGTGTAAGTGGTCTGCAAGGATGGATTCATAATGAGTTCTGTCCATAGTATCTTCCACAAGTACGAGTGGACACAGGGAATGCCACGAAAACATTCCCCAGACCATAACGCTGCCCCCTAGCAGCTTATGTTCTTCCAGCAATGGCTGAAGAATGTTTGTTCTCCGAATTTTCTCACCTTATTCACCAACGTCCATCCGTTCGATGAAGCAGAAAACGTGACTCATCGGAGAAGGCAATCCTTTGCCAATCAGTGGAGGTCCAATTCCGATACTGCCGTGCAAATGTAAGCCTCTTCTGCCGAAGGTCCTGCATCAGAGGCCCATACGCAGCAGGGTTCGTTGAACTGTCGTCTTAGACACGCTTCCGGTAACCCCTTGGTTCATTCGGCCAGTGAGTTTCTCCACTGCAGCGTGTCGAACGGCTCTCACGCACCTTCGAAGGCGACGTTCACCTCTCACATAAATGCCATGTTGTGCTCCGCAGTTTCCAGTTCGCTTATTCGCAATGGTGCCATTTCTCCAATCACGATACCCTTTAACCACAACCGCACACGGACAGTACACAAACTGAGGGACCGAAAGCCGGTAATCACCCTTTTTTGCAAATATGATAAATTGATCCTTTTATCCATGACAGCAACGGGTGAAATGTTTTCAGAATGCCTGCAGTACACCTTATGATAACAATGTCGAGTTGTGATGTGGCTACTTGTAAGAACTATTACAAAAAAACAAACAAATGTCAGTGTCTTGTGTACCACGCATTTCCTTTGAAAAATCTAAATTGCTGAACAAGTGCTATAAGCCAGACTCTCGATGTTGCGAATGCTAGAGTTTGCAGCGAACATTTTCATTCTTTTGATTACGAAGACGATTTGAAAAATCGCCTACTTGGACTCTATGAGAAAAAAATGCTCAAACAAAACGCGATGCCTGTCCTGAATCTGCTGAAAAACGGACACTGTGCCACTGAATGAAATAACAGAAAGCACAAACGAGATATTTTAAAACGTGCTTTCGATCGAATGGATATTTTAAGTCTGAAAAAGGTTTATGTGCAAGAAACGCAGGATGTCTGTTATGAAGTTGATGAAACATCAGGGGATATCAGTTGTTCTTCCTGTATCAAAATAACGCAGGAAAATAGATTGATACTTGAAAATGTTGCATCCCTTAAAAATGAAATTGAAATTTTTATACTGGAGAGAACCAAGGAGTTAAAAATGCAAGCTAACGGAAGACGGCAGAGAAAATTGCGAATGCAACGACTATTGTGGAAAAACAGATTTCTGAAAACAAAGCTGAAAATTATGGATTTAAAAAATAAAAACTGTTAAAAATGGAAGCGCGTATTAAAAGTGTACTAACCATTCAATATCATCATCATCATTGTCAACCATTATCAATCCACTGCTGGACGAAGGTCTCCCCAAGTTTCCTCCACAACGGTCTGTCTTGTGCCAGTCTCCTCCATGTCACTCCCGCATACTTTCGAATTTCATTAACCCATCTTCCATGTGGTCTTCTTCTGGGTCGTTTCCTGTCCCTTGGAAATCAATCTAAAATTTCGGCTGTCCATCGATGGTCTGTTCTTCTGGCAGAATGTCCAGCCCATTGCCATTTCAGGGATTTACCTCTGATCATGATGTCTTCCACTCTTGCCATTTTTCGGATCCACGTGTTCCTCTTCTTATCTCTCCTGGTTACACCAAGCATGCACCTCTGCATGTTTCTTTGAGTTGTCTGCAGCCTTTGTATGTCTCTTTTAGCTAAGGTCCACGTCTCTGCACCATACGTAAGCACTGGAAGGATGCATTGATCAAACACTTTTCTTTTAAGATATAATGGCATATTGCTCTTGAAAATTGTGCTGTTTCTTCCAAAAGCTCTCCAGGCAAGTTTTGTACGCCGATTAATTTCTTCACCAATGTGACCCTCACTTGATATCTGCTGTCCAAGATAAACGTACGTGTCTGTTATCTCCAGCTTTTCTCTCAACTTCTACAACTTTATCCTTCAGTTTCTTGTTTATTATAAATCCAACACCACTAGTTCTGCCAGTATCTGTCCCACGATAGTAGATGAGATGTCCACTTTTCAGTTCAATGAGATCTTCTCCTTTTCTCCTTACCTCACTTAGCCCGACGATGTCCCACTTGATCCTGTGTAGTTCCTCTTCCAATTCAAGAAGCCTTGAATCAGAAGATAGGGAGCGTCCGTTATACGTAGCCAAGGTCAGCATCAGATGGCAGTCTAGTCCGGTCCTCCGGGGATTCTTAGCACCCTCTGCCTTCATGTCGCACTGGCCGCTGCCTTGGCCAGTTACATTCTAGCTGCCGGAGACTGAGGACCAAGATTTAAGTTGTGGAGTCATTTTGGAGGGGTTTGGCCATAACTCACCACGCTGGCCAAGCGGGTTGGTGAGTGTGGGATAGCATTTCCTCTAATCCCGATGGTATAGTTATACCACTATTGGCGGTCGTCAGAGCCGCTTTAGTGGGAACAGGATGTACCATGAGAAGGCGGGGTTGACATTTGTCAAGGAGAGGCTGCGATGTTACGCATCACCTGACGTTACATCCCACCATTTAATATATAAGTGCATATATAGCAATAATTCAGAATGCAAAGGCATCTGATGTTCAACCAAAGTGTGGGCCACTATACAAAAATATGGTGGTATGTAAATTGCGAACTAGAGTAAGTAAATTGCGAACTAGAGTAAGTAAATTGCGAAATAAATTCAGACCGCCATTAAAACTCTATATGTAAATTGCGAACCAAGGCCCATGACCGCTATATGTGAATTCCGAACCGACTTCTCTGAACATCTGCCTGAATTCCCTAAGCTAGCTCGTCTGTTTTGATTGCTTAGCTTTAGATATATCTTTTGCTGTTCGCCAAGTTTTACGATGGAAGTAACGCTCTCGATCTCTGTAAAAAGGAAAATATTTGTTAATCGTAGACGCCTACACTTGCTGCAAAATAAAGATGTTTTCGTGAATACAATGAATTCAGTACAAATGTACATATACTAAATATGGAACATCACAGAAAAAAAATTAGCATGGCCCCTGCGCAAGGATGACAAACTAGTTTTGTTGTTTTCGTAAAGACATTGCTCTAAATTGCTTTAAATTGTTTTGCATTGTTTTAATCATTATTTTTTCATATTGGTTTACTTTTTGATATCATCAGAATGGGCGCCGAAAAGTTGATTCGCAATTTACACGTCGAGTCTAGAAAACTTGGTTCGCAATTTACACATAGAGGTAAATTGCGAACCAACTTTTCTAGACACAATTCACTCTTAGTTCGCAATTTACATATCGAGGTTAAGAGCGGTCCGACTTTAGTTCGCAATTTACACACTCCGCAAAATTATATATTCATTAATTCGTAGATTTTTAAAAATGGTATACAAATGAATGAGGACACTGTGTTACCTTTCTGGTTCTTTTAAAATTTCGTGCATTAAAAGTTCGTAATTTAAAAGTAGTACATTACTGCTTTACGTGAAGACCAAAAAAATAAAAAAAAAACTTGTTTAGAAAGACGTCGAACACTCACTACAACAACGCCGCAATTAAAGTTTAAGGAAAAAAGAAGAGAAAAGCATACGAAAAAATTTGCAATTTTATTATTGCTGTTCGAAATTTATGAAATTAAACACAGAAGGAAACGTGGAAAAAACCCCTTTTCACTTCAGGTGACCTATTTGCGTAATCTCGCAGATCAAATATATTGAAACGAAACTTTGTGTCTAAATTAATAAATTATAAAAGGTGGAGGAGCTCGATAGGCGTGACTAAATTATGTTAGTGTTTCAATTAAATATCTGGTCTATTACAAAATTAATTGAAGAAATTAGCACGCTTTAATTAGGGAAGTCTGATAATTCGTTTTAGCTGGGTGGTAACAAAGGAATGATAAGGTCGCCTTTGAATGCCCACCCAGATACACTTCGGCAATGCAGTGGCATCCAGGCCCTCACAAATATGCCTACTTTTAGGCGATTTAAGTCCAAAAGCTTTTAGCCGAAGTTCAAATTACGGTTATGGGCAGTCGAAGGTCGGTAATGACTCCAGCCTCACAAAGGCGATGAGCGTTCTCTACGAAAGGGGAGAGGGCAATGCTAAGTTTTTGACAGAGAAGGAACAAGGCGAAGCCACTTGACAACGAAAAGAAGCAACTTCAGTCTGCCTCTGTGAAGGGGCAGAGGAAAAATAAGTTCAGTCGGTTTTCGCCGCCCGCATTGGTAAGACGGTCGCGAGAGACAGCACATAGAAAGGATATAGGCGATGGTACCCGCCTCGCAGAGGTAAGATCTAGCGGATAAGCCTATCAATAACTAGGTGGCTGTGTAAGATCACCGAAATGTCAAATTGAGGGCGCCAGCGAAGTCAAGAGGAAGCTGTCAGAAAGATCGGTTCGTCGGATGTGCTTCTCTTGCTGGATATAAAACTCCAGCTACCCTCCCAGCCGTGAAGCGCATACATAGCGAGATGTCAGCAGGAAGTTAAGAATAGGAGTCGGTGCTACAGGTAAAGATCCTCAGCTTCCAGTCCAGAAGCACCACAACGATTTTCTGAAAGGACGGATGGAAAGACGGAAAATGAATGGAATGTATACCTGTATGATGTCTTAGAGTTAAAATGTCATGGATTGGAGAGATACCATTACTGTGCAAATCGAGTATTTCTTAAATGATATGTTTTTATGCGCTTAGCGACAGATAGACGATCTGACGTATGAATAATAATCCTCTGTCGTATGCAGTACATGATGGATACCGGAGTGATAAAAGATCATTCATGTGCACATCGGTTGCTTGGGGTGGAGATCGTTGCTTCTGAGATATGTTGGACAGACGGACGGCGTATTAAACTTTCTGTTTGGTAAGTCAAGGCTTAGGTATCATAGAGAGGAAAGGTACCACTCTCGTGCAAATCGGTTGTTTCTCAGAGGCGACCGATGTTTTTATTCTTTAGGGACAATTTCCTTGAATATACATCTTTTTATGCTAAAGAGCCAGTTTTCGTGCAAATCGGTTGTTTCTCGGGTAAGATACATGTTTCTATGCATCGGGAAGGACAGACAGCTTCCGGGTGGAACGCAATTTTCTATCGTATTTGATAGGTGTGGTTTGTCCCTGAGTAAAAAGAAATGATTTCCGTGCAAATCGGTTGTTTCTCGGTGAGGTTAAAGGATTTTATACTTCCGTACCGACGGACAATCAGACTTCGGACTAATGGAACGTAATTTTGTATCGTATCTGATAGGTGTGAGGCGTCCCTGAGTCGAGAAAAATCATTTCCGTGCAACTCGGTTATTTATCGGCGGAGATATTTTTTATTCTTCTGGACGGACCGACAGATGGTGGACGGACGGAACGTAATTCTGTATCGTATTTCATGGGAGACTTGTTCCTGAGTAGAAAAAGACCATTTGAGTGCAAATCGGTTGTTTCTCGGTCGGTTACGAGTTTTTATTCTTCCGGACGGACGGACAAGCCGACAGCGGACGGATGGAACGTAATTTTCTATCACATCTGATAAGTGTGAGGCGTATCCTAGTAGAAAGAAATCATTTATTTAAATCAGAAAGAAATCGGTTACTTTTTTGGCGGGGTTACTTGATTTTATACTTCCGTACGGACGGATAGACACACTTCGGACGAATGGAACATAATTTTCTATCGTATCTGATAGGTGTGAGGCGTCCATGAAGAGAAAGGAATAATTTCCGCGCAAATCGGTTGTTTCTCGTTGGGGTTACATGCTTTTATACTTCCGGGCGGACGGACAGACGACGGACGGATGGAACGTAATTTTCTATCACATCTGATAGGTGTGAGGTGTGCCTGAGTAGAACGAATTCATTTCCGTGCAAATCGATTGTTTCTCAGGAAGGCTACGTGTTTTTATTCTTCCGGACGGACAGACAGTGGACAGATGGAACGTATCTTTTTATAACATCTGATAACTGTGAGGCGTCCCTGAGTAGAAAGAAATCATTTACTTGCAACTCGGTTGTTTCTCGGTGGGGTTGCGGGTTTTTATCGTTCGGGACGGACGGAACGTAATTTTGTATCGTACCTGATAGGTGTGATGTGTCCCTCACTGGAAAGAAGTCATTTCCGTACAAATCGGTTGTTTCTCGGTGAGGTTATGGGCTTTTATACTTCGGGACGAATTGACAGACAGACGGCGGACGGATGGAACGTTATTTTCTATCATATCTGGTTGGGGTGAAAAGTACCTGAGTAGGACGAATTCGTTTACGTGCAAATCGGTTGTTTCTCGGTCGAGTTATGTGTCTTTATACTTCCAGACGGACGGACGGACGGACATACTTGGGACGGGTGGAACGTAATTTTGTATTGTATCTGATAGGTGTGAGGCGTCTCTGAGCCGAAAGAAACCATTTCCGTGCAACTCGGTTATTTATCGGCGGAGATATTTTTTTTATTTTTCTGGTCGGACAGACAGACGGCGGACGGATGATACGCAATTCTGTATTGTATGTCATGGGTGACTCTTTCCTGAGTAGAAAGAGATCATTTGCGTGCAAATCGGTTGTTTCTTGGACGAATTATATGTTTTTATGCTTCCGGACGGACGGACTGAAAGACAAACTTGGGACGGATGGAACGTACTTTTGTATTGCATCTGATAAGTGTGAGGCGTCCATGAGTCGAAAAAAATCATTTCCGTGCAACTCGGTTATTTATCGGCGGAGATATTTTTTTTATTCTTCTGAACGGACGGACAGATGGCGGACGGATGGAACGTAATTCTGTATCGTATCTAGTGGGAGATATTTTCTTGAGTAGAAAGAGACCATTTGAGTGCAAATCGGTTGTTTCTCGTTCGAGTTATGTGTTTTTATTCTTCCGGACGTACGGACGGAAAGACAGACTTGGGACTGGTGGAACGTTATTCTGTATCGTATATCATGGGCAATTCGTTTCTGAGTAGAAAGAGGCAATTTGCTTGCTAATGGGTTACTTATTTGTTAAGATACATGGTTTTTCGTGTGGCCGTAATAAGTGACACTTCATTTTGTTGATGGTCCCTTAAGAGAACCCGTCTTCGTTTCCTAGGTGATTTTTAGCACGTCTTTTGTAAAAAAAAAAAGTGCTTCTGTTATCGGTTTGTCCGTCCGTCCGTCTGTACCCACGATATCTCTGCAACTACTAGTCCGATTTAAAAAAATCTTTTTGGATTGGGAAGCTTGAAATATGCAAATGATGATCCTTCATTTCGTTTTTTTACGACGTACAATTTCGCCGGTAGAGGGCGTAAATGCAGATAATGTCGAATTCAAAAATACGTTTTATTCCACATATTTGCTTCAAAACATCCGATTGAATTTTTATTTTATCTTTCGATTCCATTTATATCGAAGAGTATTTTAGATATAGTTACTTTTTCATAATTACGCATAGATTTTCCGCTAGGGGGCGTAAAAGTAAATAACCTTTTCCTCGATAACTCTTCTTCTAAAATCCGATTTGAAATTTTTTTTCTTCAGCGGATACATCTGATGGAAAATCTTTTGCATATAACTTAAAATTTTTGGTAAGGAATACTTTGACCACCAGGGGGCGTAAGTGTTAATTTTTGCTCCTGATGTATTTGCCATAAAATTTGAGCTTCTAAAATATCGATTGAAAAAATTATTTCGTGGACTGATGCCACACACATCGATAAACTTTTTGGGAATATTTTCTTCTTAAAATATTACACAGTTTCTCCGCCAAGGGGCGTAGATGCACATCTTATTTTTGTCAATATCTCTACTAATCGGAGTCCGATTTGAAAAATTCCTTCTTTGGTGGATAGTGTTTTCTGTGTGACATGTTTTTCATGTAATTTCAAAATTTTCAAGTATTTCATAGATATAGTTACTTTTTTCAATTACGCATTACCGCTAGGGGGCGTAGCGGTATATTGCGTGTCCCCCTATATCTGTGCTTCTAAATCTCCGATTTGAAAAATTCTTTCTGCACCGGATACAGCTGCTGATGGGAAACCGTTTGCACATAATTTCTATTTCTGTAAAAAATAGTTTGGCCACCAGTGGGCGTAAATCTTAATTTCCGCTTCTGTTGTATTTGCAGCAAAATATGAGCTTCTAAAATCTCGATTTAGAAAAAAGTCGTTTGTTGACCAATACTATGCCTCATGTCGACAAACCTCTTAGGAAAATTTTCTTCTTGAAAAAATTCATGGTTTCTACGCCAGATGGCGTAGATGTATATCTTATTTTTGCTAATATCTCTACTTCTAAGAGTACGATTTGAAAAATTCCTTCTTTGTTGGATAGTGTTTCCGATACGAAATGTTTTCCCTATAAATTCAGATTTTTCAAGTAAATCATAGAGTTTCCGCTAGGGGTCACAAAGGTAAATTGCGTTTTCTGTGTTATTTCTGCTCCTAAAGATCTGATTTGAAAAATTCTTCCTGTATCGCATACAAGACCTGATGGAAAATATTTTTCACATAATTTCTAATGTTTGGTAAAGAATTGTTTAGCCACCAGGGGTCATAAGTGTTAATTTCTGCTTCTGAAGTATTTGTTGCAAAATCTGGGCTCCTGGAAACTCGACTAATTTTTTTTCTTCGACCGATACCGCTTATATGGATACACCTTTTGAGAATAATTTCCTCCTAAAATAATGCATGGTTTTCCCACCAGGGGACGTAAAGGCACAACTTATTTTTGTCGATATCTCTGTTTCTAAGAGTTCGTAAACTCACGATTCCGTTTATAACAATTTCTGAGGGATTAAAACCCCGATTGAAAATCTTTCTTTCGTCAGATCTATTGTTTTCCATAGCGGTTCCACTGACTTTGAATAGCTTTGATAAATTTAATTTCCGTCAGAACGGATTCAAAAGACGTGCTTATTACACCCGAAAATTCGGTGTCATCTTTCTTGTTTCATTTGCAATTTGTCTACGGCCCCTTAAGGCTATGAGAGTCGACGGTCGTTCCTTACGTGAGACGCCGTCCTCCCCAGCTTTTTTGACCGCGAAGCTCAGCTCGATCTGCTGGTGGATTTCAAAGGTGTCTGTATTAGGACATTACCATTCTTTTATCTACGGTGTCACGTGTATACCAAAAATATCTCATTGAAGGCAATACCATCCGCCGAGTACAGCGCCATGGCCGACCACTTGTGCTGAATGACCGTGACCAGCGGCGTCTGACCAGGATTACCCATGCTAAGAGACGAGCAACACTGGCTCAAATGGCATCCACATTTAACCCTTTAACGGCCATGACCCAAAAATCTTGAATCACTCTAAATACCATTACTCCCAAAACTGTCCATTGTTTCACTTCTTTGTTTAATAACAACAATAGTGACTGAGGGTGACTCCTGCTGACCCCTCATAGGTAGAAAAAATTTGAAGAACACGTAAGGGTAGGAAATCTGACTCACTCTAGACAGGCGTTTCAGGCGGCTATGGCCGTTTGTACGTACGGGCGTTTTGGGCGTTATGGTCGTTAAAAGGTTAATGTAGGAGGTAACAGAGACATATTCATCAGGTCAGTGCTGCGTAATGTAACGCCCATGGGGTATGGGAGCAGAAGACCCACCACAGTGCCTTAGCTAACACCGCGACATCGGGCACAGCGCCTCACCTGGGCTCTTGAGCTCGGTAATTCGACCCTGGAAGGCTGGCAACATGTGGCCTGGTCCAATGAGTCTCGTTACCAGTTGTTTCAAACTGGTGGTAGGGTTCGGGTGCGGCTCAGACCCAACGAGTCCATGGACCCAAGCTGTCAACAAGGGCATGTGCAAGCTGGTGATGGTTCCATAGATGTGCGGGATGCCTTTGGGTGGCACGGGGTGGGTCCTATGGTCCTTGTAAACACGTCATTAACCAGTAACTGCTTTGTTACTCTGCTGGGTGACCATTTGCAACTCTTCGTGGATTTCATGTACCCCAACAACGATGGGATTATCCAGGCGGACAGTACACCATGTCATGGGGCCCACGTTGTCCAAAATTGGTTCGAGGAGCATTCAGGACAATTCCGACGGATCATGTGGCCACCTTATTAGCATGACATTAACCCAATAAAGCACTTATGTGACGTGTTGGAAAAGTTCTTTTGCACCAAAGATCCTGCACCTGCAAATAAGAAGGGACTTTGGGCGGCTGTTCAGACGGCATGGCTCAACATCTGTTTAGACGTTTTCCGGCCACTTGTGGAATAGGTGCAACGTCGAGTTGCTGCACTTCGCCGGGCTAGAGGAGGTCCTACACGATACTAGGTACGTATCCCATGCCCTTTGGCATATCAGTGTGCAAGCCTTTCACATCCAAATACTACTGGAAACACCTCCATATGATTGGCATGAAAAGGCACACTTCTAGTCAGCGTGACGCTTAAAAATAACAAATTCTAGCAAAAAAATGCATTACAATGACCTCGTTGTTCTACCCTATTTTAGTAACATGTATAGTAGAAGCAGAAGCTGTGTGACAGAAAAACGATATAAAGTATTTAATTTCCCCTTTTCTGAGAGCATGATTAACCATTTGATTATTGTGCTCCTCATGGGATAAAGTTACAGATCTTTATTTGCCTTGCGGGAAGACTGAAGCAATTGTTTGTAACAATGAATTGTTTTTCAGTTGGCTTGCCAGGTCTATCCGTTCAATTGATGTAGAGCGTGGACTTATAATCCCTCGCATCCTTTGGTCGTGCGTTCGAACCTTAGGTAACACATGGATTGAGCGCTTGTTTCGCCGCTTCCCACAGTAAAATGATTGACCACCCCAGCTGCCTATATTCTGGCTTTGTAATATCCTCGATGTCTCAGGGACTACTGAAGTACCTACGCTATGTAGAAAAAGTATTCTTACATCTCGGTCGAACTGAAAAAAGAGATTTTATTAGCCTAAATCAGTTACTAGTGAGCCCACCTTTGGACGTTATGATCTCAGCTTCCCGTAGGCGCTCTTTATTCGAGATGCCTGTAGGTCCGTACCGACCTTTTCCTCCATTCTTTCTCCAAACCTTCAGCCAGAGCTGTCGTAAGAAAGACCTTACCGTCCGTTGTCAGATTGGGTGTTACAGATCGTTCGACAGACATTCTGTTAAATTTAAATCGAGACTTTGGGCAGGTCAATCCAATACTTGAACGTCCTGTTCCTCAAATCAGTCCTGAACAGACCATGCATTGTGTCTTTTTTTTTTTTGATTGGAGATTTAACGACCACAGTGAGCAGCTTAATGGGCTATAAACAGTCGCCCGTCCCTAATTTAGGGTCACTGGTTCCAAGAAAGGGAGAGAGCCAGTGCCGTAAGAAAAACACAACATCCATGCCTCACCAGGATTCGAACCCGTACCCCTTTTGGATGAATCATCAGCATTGTGTCTTCGCGCGAAATCTCGATGAAACAGGGATCTGTGGCGAAGTACTCCTACAGCGTAGATAGTAGGAGTACTTCGCCACAGATCGATAGTAGATAGTAGTTAATGTCTTCGTTCCGTGCAGCTGTTAAGCAGGACGGCACCACAAACAAAGGACTGAGTTCTTCCTAGCATAAACAGTCCCATAGCAATACAAATTCCCATTCGAACTGAACTGTAAGTACAATGCAGTTTGCCAGACAGCGTTTCCTGCGCAAACGCGACAACAAATACGTCCATCACAACGAAATGGTAAGTAGCATGATTTGTCACACCACAAGACCCTCTTCCACTCTTCTCTTATCCAGGAAACGCGAGTGAAGCATCAAATGTAGTCCACGTCTTTCATTGTATTGAGGGTTGTAAAATTTGTGCGCATCTGATCTAGGATAAAAATCGTGGACATGCAGTTGTTGATAGACTGTCGTCGTGCAAATGGTTGTTTTGGTGACCTGTGGAATAGCGTAGGTCAGGTCTCTAGCAGAGGATGTGCCTGTCATCTTCACATTACGTAGTATGATTAGTTTGTCCGGATCATTCAGTTTGTGCTGCTTCCTAAAAAGCGGCATCGCTCTAGTGGCATAATCTGCCTTCTGTCGAAGAAGAACATCAGCGACAGAGGGTTTGGCAATCCCAGGAGAGTGACAATGTTACTCTTTGATTGCTTACTGAGGTGGCATTCAACTATGCCATTTTTGAAAGTCCGGCAGTTCAGCCCCGTGCGGTATAGCTGCTTTCAAATCGGATGGACAAGTGTGCCTGCATAAACTTTAAGTACTACAGCACCTAACATACTCCGTATCTGCGCGTCTTGTTCTGGAAATGCAACTTTATTTGCATACGTGGAGGTGTCCGAATGCTTTAGTCTATATAGCGTATGTGGCTGGCTTGTAGTGAGAACCTGGGCATACGTGGACTACTGGATCGTCCTTCCCTAAGTGCAAGTGCAGGTTAAAATCCGGAGGGATAAATTCATTGGAGCTGTTATTAATTTGGATTCATTACGTCGCAAGTTATTTAAAAGGAAAAAACTTTGAAGGCTTCCCACGAAGTGAAGAGTTACAGCAATACGATGCTTGTACACGAGTTGGAGAGTCTGCATACCTGTACAAAATGCACGATCGAGTCACATTATTGTGACCACCAGCTAATATCCAGAGCAACCGTCGTGTGCAACGCGGACAGCAGCTAGACAGGCTGAGAGTGATTCAATAAAGTGCTGGAAAATGTTCACAGGTATGTGGAGCCATGCTGACTGCTGTGCATCTGACAGCTGTTGGAGAGGGCGTGGTGGAGGATCCATAGAGCGAACAACACGATCGAGGTGGTCCCACAGATGCGAAATTGGGTTTAAGTCTAGGGAATTAGGGGGCCAGGAAAGTACTTTCAAGTCTTCATCGTGCTATTCCAACCACTCTCGGACATTTCTAGCTGTGTGACACGTCGTATTGTTGTGCTGGAAGATCCCATCCGCCCCAGGGAAGACAATCAGCATGTATAGGTGTACGTTAGGGTGGGCCGAAAAAAACTTTTTTTTTAATTTGCATATCGCCTAGTGCGGAAAAGTTGTCATTTGGGTCAACAAGAACAACAAAATATATATATATATATATTTAAATACACCTATATCTTACGTCTCCGCAGAGCACACTAAGTTCGCGTTTTTCCAACTGCATTGGGCCGTAAGCAAAAACGGATGTATTTTTTTATAATTGAAATCGAGTAACCCCTAGTGCAGAAACTTGCCCTTTAGTGTTCCCAATAACAGTAAAAAGAAAGTTTTGAAGTTGGTCAATAGGCTATGTCTCCGCATTGCACGCGAGGTTCACCATTTTCTTCCCACATTTGGCACGTAGGCCTAGGCTAGGTAAATACATCCTGGCTTGTGGGACATCGGAAAAATCCATAAGAAATTGCACTGTTCTGAGTGTACCACGCGTGAGCATGTGCAGTACACTCAGTTTGCTTTGCAATGTGAAGCGTGTAGCTCTTTGCGTGCTGGCAATGTCACATATGGAAAAAACGCAAAACTCACCACGAGGAGGTGGCTACACTTCGAGTTCCGCCACCCTCCCTCCAGCTCAGAATTTTATTTCTGCGTGGTATATCTTGTTCGGTAATCCGCTTTACTCGAAAAATGTGGGATTAATTGCCGTGATGCAATTGTTGCTCTTATGAACGAATCTCTAGCTTCAAATTCACACACCGAGGCAGCTGCTTCGGTCACCAGTTTCACGTAACGTTCCACAGCTTGCGCGTGGCAAGGAAACTTGGTTATATCTTCGTCAGCTGCGGCAGAAGTTGCGATTAGTCGATCCAGATATTCGTCTGAGATGCGTTTTGTCAGGGGGGGGGGGGGGTTCGGTAAGACGCGTTTTAGTCCAATCGATCATCTCATAATATTCGTTAGCATCCAACTTTAATTGCGGCACATCGAATTCTCTTATGACATCATTCATTAGTTGTTGTCTAGCTTTCTTTATTCTTCTCCATGCAAGAGCTCTAATGGTGGTGCGTTCGTCCACAATCATAGTGAGCAATATATGTATATTTGGTGTATTGGGAAACTTCCCCACTGCTGTTCCATCGAATCACGACACTTAAATAATGGACGGACTGGACGACCTCTGAACACACACGAATTTAATCTGATGTACACTTACAATTGATACAGAAGACACTAACAACGGAAACTACTCGTTCCGCTAAGAAATACAAACAAGGCAAACACAAATCAAACACCATTCAGCACAAAGCACTGTCTCGGCGTTTACGCTTCAGAACTCTCCGCGGCTCTACTTCTTGTCTCTGGAAGCATGTTTTAGTGACGCGCCGACGTCTGATGCTCACGCCATCCAGCGGTCGTTCTTCTGTGTAGTGATATCGGCATTTCACGATTAGGGCGGCACATACCGAAAACCCACAGTCTCGGCCATGCTGATTAGGCCCTGTCCTCAGCGGCTCCTGCATTCGTTACTGTTCTGGGCATTTAGACAACAAAAAAAAAACAGTTAAATAAAAGACATACTCACACTCATTGAAAAAGGAATTGAAAGTCCTTCAGTGACTCCCTGTAGGCCTTGGCTTTATATGGTCGGCTGCGGTAGATGTGTTGTTCGGACCTTCGTTGTTTCCCACTTTCTCGACGTCGTACATATCCTTTGGCTTCACTGCCTTGACACGATAAGGGCTAAAGAACTTTGGTCTCAGCTTTAACCCAGCACCGAAGTGCATCCTCTGAATTGCATCTAGATCGTTGACTTTATAGAGTTTAGGTGGTTTTCGTTTCCGGTGAATTGTCTACTATTTTCCTGTTGCAGTCTCAAGGTATTACTCTTGGCGTCTTCACGCATATCATCTCTATCACCTAGCGTGCCGTTTAAATGTTCCTTTTCTAACAGTTCTCTAAATTTAAGATCTCCAGCATTCTTCATTCTAACGCCAGTCATCAGTTCATATGGGGTGTATTTAGTGCTTCTTGAAATCGTGCTATTTTTTAAATTGGTAATTTTGGTTTTGTTTGGCTTTTAGCCATGCACAAGATCCGAAACTTCCCTGCGGAACTCCAAATATCGTATATGATCCACGTTCAACATGCCCGAATCTTTCGTCACACTCGTGACATGCAGCAAGAAGCTATTAAATACGTTCTCATTTTGCTCTCCTGAAGCGGCAATAACAGTCTGCTGTTCTAACAGGCTTCGCTCCCACGACGCCAGCATCTGACCTTGACACACTTTCATCTTGGCAAACAGGTTTGAAAGGATTATACACTGAGCGTTGAGCCTATTTGAAACTGCTGCCGTTACTTCGAAAACAACTTGAGAACTCTTTAGTGAGATCTGGAACTTTGCCAGGGGAACTTCATGTTTATCTTTAAAATAACTACAAAGAAATATTCTACCCACTGTTATTTTTTTGGTGTGTACAACAATGCTATTCTCTACCGCAATATGGGAGCCTAAATCAATAAGAGCAGTAACTTCTTTACCAACAATCAAGATGTCATCATACTCCAGTTCGTGTATAAACCTTTTCTCTCAACGAGCTGTTTCGATTCCAGTACACTGACTGAACTTTCACCCCGCCCGCTTTGCTCACTTACGACTTCGGTTTGTCTTCGAAAACGTTTAGAACAAAATTTTGCAAAATGTGTGCCTCTATAATCCTAAAAGCTGGGTTTTCCCTTATTTTGCCCACAGTTATTTTTGTTGGACCTTTCGTACCGTGCATTCTTAAAATTTCCGCTTCCACGTTTACTCGTATTCTCCACCGATATTCTCCACCAAAATGGTGCAGCAGGTCTCGGCGTTTGGTTTACCAGTAATTGTGACCAAGGGCTCCGTGCCGTACTAGGAGAAACACCCCCATAGCATAATCCCACCGCCGCCGAACTTCACAGTTCTCACAATACATTCCGGCAGGAGGCGTTCTCCAGGCAGACGCCAAACTCAGACCCTGCCATCCGAACGGTAGAGGGTGAACCTTGATCCGTCGCTCCAGAGAACCTTTTCCCACTGTTCAACGGTCCACTGTCGACGTTCTTTTCACCACGTTAGCCGAGCAGCACTATTGGACTTGTTGATCAAAGGTTTGTGGGCGGCAGCACGTCCATGATAACCGAGCAGATGGGCTTCTTTACGGAATATTCTTCGAACTAACACTCCTGGATGCCTGTTGAAACTCCTCGCGGATGTGGCCCATCGATTTGGTGCAGGTCTTCCGAATTTCTCTGGCCAGCACACGTCGGTCACTAACTCCCAGTTTTGTGGGTTGCCTGCTCATGGCATATTCCGACAGTCACCTCTCAGCTTCCACTTGCCAATCACGTAGGCCACTGTCGATTTTGGGTACTTTAACTCGCTGGATATGTCACATATGGATCGGCCAATTCTGTGATACCCGACGATTACACCTTTCTCGAAATCAGAGAGCTCCAAACTGCGTGGTATCTTGCATGCGACTGGTTGCGTTGTTGTTTCCCACACGATATTTAACGGCGGCGGCCGTGAGGTGTATCAGGAACGCAGATATGGTCGATTGCCAGGGTGTCCAATTACTTGTTGGTAGATAGTGTATATACAGTATATATGAGGGATGTAAGGTCAGGTGATGCGTAACATCACAGCTTCTCCTTGACAAATGTCAACCCGCCTACTCCTGTGCATCCTGTTCCCACTAAAAGGTCTCTGTCGACCGCCAATATCGGTATAACTCTACCATCGGGATCAGAGGAAATGCCATCCTACACTCACCAACCTGCTTGGCCAGCGTGGTAAGTTATGGCCAAACACCTTCAAAATGACTCGACAACTTAAATCTTGTCCCTGAGTCTCCGGCAGCCAGAATGTACCTGGTCAAGGCCGCGGCCAGTGCGACGTGAAGGCTGAGGGTACTAAGAATCACCGGAGTATCGTACTGGGCTGCCATTTGATGCTGACCTTGGCTACTTACATTGGACGCTCCCTATCTTATGATTGAATTGGAAGAGGAACTACAAAGGATCAAGTGGGACATCGTCGAGTTAAGTGAGGGAAGGAGAAAATGAGAAAATCTCACTGAACTGAAAAGTGGCAATCCCTTCTACTATCGTGGGACAGATACTGGCAGAACTAGTTGTGTTGGATTTATAATAAACAAGAAACTGAATGATAAAGTTGTAGAAGTTGAAAGTTCCTCTGACAGAGCTGCACGACTCGTTATCCAACTCTCGAGAAGATACCAGGCTCAGATTATTCAAATTTATGCACCCACCAGAAGTCATCCTGAAGAAGAAATTGAATAATTTTATGAGGATATTTGTCATCTAAATAATAAAAGCAAGCAACACTTCAAGATAATTATGGGAGATTTCAATGCAAAAATAGGGTAACAGCAACAGAATGAAACTTCAGTAGGTAAATTCGGTCGCGGCAACAGAAATCAGCGTGGTAATAATCTCGTAGAGTTTGCAGAGGCAGACGGGTTTTTCATCATGAACTCCTTTTTCAAGAAAAAGACACACAGGAAATGGACATGGAGACATCCAAATGGGACGACAAGTGAAATGTATTTTATTATGTGTAACAAAAAATTCGTCATCGAAGACTGCAGTGTGCTAAACAAGTTCAACGCAGGTAGTGACTATCGATTGGTGAGATGTAGGATGCACCTGAACACTAACCTCGAACGTGGCAAGCTCATAAGACAAACAAAATGTATTGACATAACCAACCTTAAAAAACACCATAATACCTTCACGTTGGAACTGAAGAACAAATTCTCTGCTTTATAAGGCCTAACATCGGAAGAAGTGGATATTTCCGAAGTTAATAGAAAAGTAACCAAAGCTCTTATGGAAACAGCAACACAATTAGCTGGGTCTAAGAAAAAGTTGCATGTGAACAAATTATCAGGAAAAACCAATATGTTAACGCAAAAAAGAAGAGAGATGAGGACAACTAAAGAAGATGTGACTTCCAAAATGGACAATATGGAGCTATGCAAGACAGTACGAAAAAGTATCACTGAAGACGTAAGGAAATTCAACTGTGAACTAGTGAAGAAAGCAATTGAAAACAACCAAAACTTAAAGATAGCAAAGGGACATCTCATTAAGAGAAGGAAACAGATTTTGGCACTGCGAAAAGAAGATGGTTCTGTAACAAGAAATAGAAGCGAAATTTTGACAAGAGTGAAAGATTAAAGATTTCTACTCCAAATTATATAAAAGGGATGATACATGTACTCCAGACATCATGAAAGGTACCAGTACCAGAGTTCTTCCACTCCTCCCAGCAGAAGTTGCACATGCAGTCAAGAACATGAAGCGGGGAAAAGCTCCAGGAGAAGATGCAATTACTATAGACATCATATAAGAAGCAAGTGGAAAAATTGAAACAGGACTCGCCCAAGTTTTCACTCGATGCCTTAATGAAGGGAAGATTCCTGAGGATCGGAACAACGCTACAATGATCCTGCTACATAAAAAAGGTGACATTGAGGATCTCAGGAACTACAGTCCTATCAGCCTCCTATCAATGGCTTATAAAATCTTCACTGAAGTTCTTTCAGACCGCTTGAAGGTAACACTGGACTACATGGCTCAACGAAGAGAACAAGCTGGATTCAGGAGTAGTTACAGCACTATTGATCATATCCACGTATTGAGAGAACTAATTGAAAGAGCGAGGGAATATGAACCTCCATTGTGCATGGATTTTATCTATTATGAAAAGGCCTTTGATCGGTGAAACCATCAGCAGTTACAATGGCTTTGAAATCCTGCGGTATTGAAGATGCATACATTAATATTTTTAATAACATCTATGAAAATGCAAGTGCAAAAATTCGGCTGTTTGAAAATACAACACACATAAAAATTGGAAAGGGAGTGAGACAAGGGGACACTATATCTCCGAAGCTCTTTAATGCCATATTGGAAAATGTCTTTCAATCACTGAACAAAGTGATAAAGATTAATGGAGATTATCTAACTCACCTTCGTTTTGCTGATGACGTAGTCATTTTTGCAACTACCCTATCAGAGCTGCAGAGTATGACCAAGGAACTTGCTGACAAGAGTAAAGAAGTGGGATTAAAGATGAACTTTCAGAAGACAAAAGTGTACAATGCTTTTACAAAAAATTAAGATTTATTAATTGATGGGGGAAAGCTGGATATAACCAACACCTACATTTATCTTGGAGAGCAGATATCAAGAGAGGGTCACATTGATGAAGAAATTAATTGGCATATAAAACTTGACTGGAGAGCTTTTGGAAGAAACAGCATAATGTTCAAGAGCAATATGCCATTATGTCTAAAGAAAAGTGTTTGACCAGTGCATACGTATGGTACAGAGACTTGGACCTTAACTAAAAAAGACCTACAAAGGCTGCACACAACTCAAAGAAACATGCAGAGGTGCATGCTTTGTGTAACCAGGAGAGATAAGAAGCGGAACTCGTGGATCCGAAAAATGACAAGAGTGGAAGACGTTATGATCAGAGTTATCCCTGAAATGGCAACGGGCTGGACATAATGCCAGAAGGACAGACCATCGATGGACAGCCGAAATTTTGGATTGGATTCCAAGGGACAGGAAAAGACCCAGAAGAAGACCACATGGGAGATAGGTGGATGAAATTCGAAAGTATGCGGGAGTAACATGGAGGAGACTGGCACAAGACAGACCGCTGTGCAAAAGGCTTGGAGAGACCTTCGTCCAGCAATGGATTGATAATGGTTGACGATGATATATATATATATATATATATATATATATATATATATATATATCAAGTTGGGATGTAAGGTCAGGTGATGCGTAACATCACAGCCTCTCCTTGACAAATGTCAACCCCGCCTTCTCGTGGTGCATCCTGTTCCCACTAAAGGGGCTCTGACGACCGCCCATAGCGGTATAACTATACCATCGGGATAAGAGGAAATTCTATCCCACACTCACCAACCCGCTTGGCCAGCGTGGTGAGTTATGGCCAAACCCCTCCAAAATGATTCCACAACTTAAATCTTGGCCCTCAGTCTCCGGCAGCTGGAATGTACCTGGCCAAGGCAGCGGCCAGTGCGACATGAAGGCAGAGGGTGCTAAGAATCCCCGGAAGACCGGACTAGGCTGCCATCTGATGCTGACCTTGGCTACTTACAATGGACGCTCCCTATCTTCTGATTCAAGGCTTCTTGAATTGGAAGAGGAACTACAAAGGATCAAGTGGGACATCGTGGGGCTAAGTGAGGTAAGGAGAAAAGGAGAAGATCTCATCGAACTGAAAAGTGGACATCTCTTCTACTATCGTGGGACAGATACTGGCAGAACTAGTGGTGTTGGATTTATAATAAACAAGAAACTGAAAGATAAAGTTGTAGAAGTTGAAAGTTCCTCTGACAGAGCTGCACGACTTGTTATCCAACTCTCGAAAAGATATCAGGCTCAGATTATTCAAACTTATGCACCCACCACAAGTCATCCTGAAGAAGAAATTGAAGAATTTTATGAGGAAATTTGTCATCTAAATAATAAAGGTAAGCAGTACTTGAAAATAATTATGGGAGATTTCAATGCAAAAATAGGGCAACGGCAACAGAATGAAACTTCAGTAGGTAAATTCGGTCATGGCAACAGAAACCAGCGTGGAAATACTCTCGTTGAGTTTGCAGAGGCAGAAGGGTTTTTCATCTTGAACTCCTTCTTCAAGAAAAAGCCACACAGGAAATGGACATGGAGACATCCAAATGGGACGACAAGTGAAATTGATTTTATTATGTGTAACAAAAAATTCGTCATAGAAGACTGCAGTGTGCTAAACAAGTTCAACACAGGTAGTGACCATAGATTGGTGAGATGTAAGATGCACCTCAACACTAAACTTGAACGTGGCAAGCTCATAAGACAAACAAAATCTATTGACATAACCAACCTTAAAAAACACCATAATACCTTCAAGTTAGAACTGAAGAACAGGTTCTCTGCTTTAGAAGGCCTAACATCGGAAGAAGTGGACATCTCTGAAGTTAACAGAAAAATAACCAAAGCTCTTATGGAAACAGCAACAAAATTAGCTGGGTCTAAGAACAAGTTGCATGTGAACAAATTATCAGGAAAAACCAAAATGTTGATGCAAAAAAGAAGAGAGATGAGGACAACTAAAGAAAATGTGACTTCCAAAGTGGAATATATAGAGCTATGCAAGACAGTACGAAAAAGTATCACTGAAGACGTAAGGAAATTCAACTGTGAACTAGTGAGGAAAGCAATTGAAAACAACCAAAGCCTAAAGATAGCAAAGGGACATCTCAGTAAGGGAAGAAAACAGATTATGGCACTGAGAAAAGAAGATGGTTCTGTAACAAGAAATAGAGGCGAAATTTTGACAAGAGTGAAAGATTTCTACTCCAAATTATATGAAAGGGATGATATATGCACTCCAGACATCATGAAAGATACCAGTACCAGAGTTCCTCCAGTCCTTCCAGCAGAAGTTGCACATGCAATCAAGAACATGAAGCGAGGAAAAGCTCCAGGAGAAGATGGAATTACTGTAGACATCATACAAGAAGCAAGTGGAGAAATCGAAACAGTACTCGCCCAAATTTTCACTCGATGCCTTAATGAAGGAAAGATTCCTGAGGATTGGAACACCGCTACAATGATCCTGCTACATAAGAAAGGTGACATTGAGGATCTCGGAAACTACAGACCTATCAGCCTCCTATCAGTAGTTTATAAAATCTTCACTAAAGTTCTTTCACACCGCTTGAAGGTAACACTGGACATGGCTCAACCGAGAGAACAAGCTGGATTCAGGAGTGGCTACAGCACAATAGATCATATCCACGTGCTGAGAGAACTAATTGAAAGAGCGAGGGAATATGAACTTCCATTGTGCATGGCTTTTATCGATTATGAAAAAGCCTTTGATTCGGTGAAGCCATCAGCAGTTACAATGGCTCTGAAAACCTGCGGTATTGAAGATGCATACATTAATATTATTAATAACATCTATGAAAATGCAAGTGCAAAGATTAGGCTGTTTGAAAATACAACACACATAAAAATTGGAAAGGGAGTGAGACAAGGTGACACCATATCTCCGAAGCTCTTTAATGCCACATTGGAGGGTGTTTTTCAGTTGCTGAGCTGGGAAAACAAGGGGATAAAGATTAATGGAGATTATCTAACCCACCTTCGTTTTGCTGATGACGTAGTCATTTTTGCAACTACCCCATCAGAGCTGCAGAGTATGATCCAGGAACTTGCTGACAAGAGTAAAGAAGTGGGATTAAAAATGAACTTTCAGAAGACAAAAGTGATGTTCAATGCTTTTACAAGAAATGAAGATTTATCGATTGATGGAGAAAAGCTGGAGATAACAGATACGTACGTTTATCTTGGACAGCAGATATCAAGTGAGGGTCACATTGATGAAGAAATTAATCGGCGTACAAAACTTGCCTGGAGAGCTTTTGGAAGAAACAGCATAATTTTCAAGAGCAATATGCCATTATGTCTTAAAAGAAAAGTGTTTGATCAATGCATCCTTCCAGTGCTTACGTATGGTGCAGAGACGTGGACCTTAACTAAAAGAGACATACAAAGGCTGCAGACAACTCAAAGCAGCATGGAGAGGTGCATGCTTGATGTAACCAGGAGAGATAAGAAGAGGAACTCGTGGATCCGAAAAATGACAAGAGTGGAAGACATCATGATCAGAGTTAAATCCCTGAAATGGCAATGGGCTGGACATACTGCCAGAAGGACAGATCATCGATGGACAGCCGAAATTTTAGATTGGATTCCAAGGGACAGGAAAAGACCCAGAAGAAGACCACATGGGAGGTGGGTTGATGAAATTCGAAAGTATGCAGGGGTGACATGGAGGAGACTGGCACAAGACAGACCGTTGTGGAGGAAACTTGGGGAGACCTTCGTCCAGCAGTGGATTGATAATGGTTGACAATGATGATGATGATATCAAGTTGGAACTGAAGAACAGGTTCTCTGCTTTAGAAGGCCTAACATCGGAAGAAGTGGACATCTCTGAAGTTAACAGAAAAGTAACCAAAGCTCTTATGGAAACAGCAACAAAATTAGCTGGGTCTAAGAACAAGTTGCATGTAAATAAATTATCAGGAAAAACCAAAATGTTGATGCAAAAAAGAAGAGAGATGAGGACAACTAAAGAAGATGTGACTTCCAAAGTGGAATATATAGAGCTATGCAAGACAGTACGAAAAAGTATCACTGAAGACGTAAGAAAATTCAACTGTGAACTAGTGAGGAAAGCAATTGAAAACAACCAAAGCCTAAAGATAGCAAAGGGACATCTCAGTAAGGGAAGAAAACAGATTATGGCACTGAGAAAAGAAGATGGTTCTGTAACAAGAAATAGAGGCGAAATTTTGACAAGAGTGAAAGATTTCTACTCCAAATTATATGAAAGGGATGATACATGCACTCCAGACATCATGAAAGATACCAGTACCAGAGTTCCTCCAGTCCTTCCAGCAGAAGTTGCACATGCAATCAAGAACATGAAGCGGGGAAAAGCTCCAGGAGAAGATGGAATTACTGTAGACATCATACAAGAAGCAAGTGGAGAAATCGAAACAGTACTCGCCCAAATTTTCACTCGATGCCTTAATGAAGGAAAGATTCCTGAGGATTGGAACACCGCTACAATGATCCTGCTACATAAGAAAGGTGACATTGAGGATCTCGGAAACTACAGACCTATCAGCCTCCTGTCAGTAGTTTATAAAATCTTCACTAAAGTTCTTTCACACCGCTTGAAGGTAACACTGGACATGGCTCAACTGAGAGAACAAGCTGGATTCAGGAGTGGCTACAGCACAATAGATCATATCCATGTGCTGAGAGAACTAATTGAAAGAGCGAGGGAATATGAACTTCCATTGTGCATGGCTTTTATCGATTATGAAAAAGCCTTTGATTCGGTGAAACCATCAGCAGTTACAATGGCTCTGAAAACCTGCGGTATTGAAGATGCATACATTAATATTATTAATAACATCTATGAAAATGCAAGTGCAAAGATTAGGCTGTTTGAAAATACAACACACTTAAAAATTGGAAAGGGAGTGAGACAAGGTGACACCATATCTCCGAAACTCTTTAATGCCACATTGGATTGTGTTTTTCAGTCACTGAGCTGGGAAAACAAGGGGATAAAGATTATTGGAGATTATCTAACCCACCTTCGTTTTGCTGATGACGTAGTCATTTTTGCAACTAGCCCATCAGAGCTGCAGAGTATGATCCAGGAACTTGCTGACAAGAGTAAAGAAGTGGGATTAAAAATGAACTTTCAGAAGACAAAAGTGATGTTCAATGCTTTTACAAGAAATGAAGATTTATCGATTGATGGAGAAAAGCTGGAGATAACAGATACGTACGTTTATCTTGGACAGCAGATATCAAGTGAGGGTCACATTGATGAAGAAATTAATCGGCGTACAAAACTTGCCTGGAGAGCTTTTGGAAGAAACAGCATAATTTTCAAGAGCAATATGCCATTATGTCTTAAAAGAAAAGTGTTTGATCAATGCATCCTTCCAGTGCTTACGTATGGTGCAGAGACGTGGACCTTAACTAAAAGAGACATACAAAGGCTGCAGACAACTCAAAGAGGCATGGAGAGGTGCATACTTGGTGTAACCAGGAGAGATAAGAAGAGGAACTCGTGGATCCGAAAAATGACAAGAGTGGAAGACATCATGATCAGAGTTAAATCCCTGAAATGGCAATGGGCTGGACATACTGCCAGAAGGACAGATCATCGATGGACAGCCGAAATTTTAGATTGGATTCCAAGGGACAGGAAAAGACCCAGAAGAAGACCACATGGGAGATGGGTGGATGAAATTCGAAAGTATGCAGGGGTCACATGGAGGAGACTGGCACAAGACAGACCGTTGTGGAGGAAACTTGGGGAGACCTTCGTCCAGCAGTGGATTGATAATGGTTGACAATGATGATGATGATGATGATGATATATATATGTGTGTATTAGTAAACTTATTTTACTTTTTGACATAAAATATTTTCAGTATTTAAGAAAAAAGAAGATGCAGAATGAAGTGTCTCATAAATATTTTTCAACGCCGAATCATTTCAGCACAACCATTAAGTCTAAAATATTTCGTTTCACTCGGACCTGCACCTGTTTCCAGGGAAGAAAAGAAGGGAAAAGCTTTCTAGCATGGAATATAACAAAACCTTCGTCTCAATCTTCTAATGTGAATAATTCATGTTCTCAGGAGAGGAATAGAGATTTAAGCGGGGATGCTTCCGTTGTAATACACTCTGTATTTCGCTGTTTTAAGAAGAGGTTGAAACATAATTTTAGTACGCCTCCATATGACATCTTTTACAGAAAACGTACAAATGAGGGGAAGATTATGCAAATCTTTGGAAACACGGTTTTAGATGATCTTGAAAAAGGATTACATGCAAATATATATGTTTACAAGTAAATGTATAAGAGAAAATATACGCTTTAGAGAAATGCATATCTGTCAAAGCATCCTTCTAGTAAAAATGAAAGGAAAAGAGGCATAGACACTTTTCGGATTCTAGAAAGAGGAAAAATATGAGAATGAAAAATGTTAGCTGCAGAGCACAAATATCTTATTAAACAAGGAAAATAAAAAGAATTATTTGTAATATTTTTGAGAACATTTCTGAAAATAATTTCAAAGAGTTCTGGAATGCGACATGCCTCAAAAACTAGCTGGCATCTCAAAAAGCACAAAAACTGGCTGTCGCATATCTAGCTTAGGTATGTCGCAGGAAAATTAATTTATGACTAATTCCAATTGTCATTTCTTGTATGATTTGTAAATCACAGATGACCTTTAATTGCTTGCCATAAACACGCTTTTGATTGCAATCGAAAAACTTAGAACTGCAGTCCATTTGGTTTAATTAATTAAACATCTACAACAGGAGTTTGAAATAAAGACAAGGACAAATAAATGAGTCTGTTTTATATCAAAAATAAGAAAGGTAATGAGATTGGAATATAGACTGAATTAGCTTTGCATTACGAACAGCTACCTAATAACGCGTTGGCCCACCTTTCTATGCAATTACGTTTCACAGACGCCTACGAGTAGATACTACAATGTGTCGAACATCCGCCATGCGTAATTTGACCCATGTCCGCTGCTGCTGCTCCGTCAGTTCACACGCACTCTATGGAAGCGGATCAGTACTTCTCACACTCCGTTTTAGCATATTCTACAAATGCTCAATCGAGTGTCAGTCAGGAGTGTTTGGGGGCCAAGGAAATATGGCGAATTCCTTGTCGTGTTCCTCCAACCACCCAGTAGTTCTACGAGTCGAATGACGCGGTGCGAGTTCTTGCTAAAAGATGGCACTGTGGTCCGGGTAAACCACCTGCAGTTATGGATGGAGATGGTCCGCTAACTACTACCTGTAGCGCCCACCATTCAGTATTTGTGGTATGATAACCAACGGACTTGGATATTGCTAGGAAAAAGCACCCCAGAACAGAACACCACCTACACCGGCAGTTGAACTCCAACTATGCAATTAGGGGAAAGGGCTTCATGCTGTTTACGCCTTATGCGAACCCTGCCTTCAACATGGTACAGGAGGAAACCTGACTCATCACTCCGGACGACATTCTTCCATATGTGGAGGGTCCATTGCCGATGTCCCTTGGCCCATGCGAGGCGTTGTTTACGATGACTGGGAGTCATAATGGGTTACCTCGTTGGTCTGCGGAACCCCAGACGAAACAAGGAACGGCGCATGGTGCGACAAGCGGCTAGATCCAGCACCTTGGCACACATCCAAGATTCTCTCGTGCAGGAAGCCACGCCTCTCAGCCGTCAATCATTTAGGACATCATCTGGTATTTTGTACCGTACAGGTAACGCAGATTTTTGAATCCGATCTGTTGTGACATCCTTCGGCGTGTTTTGCTACGTGCAGAGCGTTGGTTACCCTCTTGGTCGTGTCTGCCATACGAAAGCATTGAAAAATTTAAGTAATTTTTAGAAGCTCATATTTTTTGTTAAACTGGTTTGTCAGTATAAATTTTTTCTGTGTTTGACATACTCTTTTTGCTTGAATACTCTCTTTCCATGTTTCAAATTCCTCCAGCGATTCGAATGATAGCACACGATCTTCTAAATTATATCCATGAGTGTAGCATAAATGTTGCTTTAAATCTTCAGAATACAATGCAATTCTATCTTAAAAATGGAAAACACTTCTGTGCGATGTATTTATTGCGAAAAGAAATTCAGTAGTGTTAGAGATCGAAATATGCATGTTAAAGTGATTCACAAATCACAGAAATCCTTTGATTCACTTTGAAATTTCCATGTGCAGTAGAAAACTGTAATATTGCATTGTATTCTGAAGATTTAAATTAACATTTATGCTCTAATCATGGATATAATTTAGAAGATCGTGTACTAACTTTCGAATTGCTGGCGGAATTTGAAACATGGAAAAAGGGTATTGAAACAAAAGATAAAGTTTTTTTTGCCAAAGTCAGAGGTATTTTCGTTAATTTTGCTACAATTTCAAAACACTACATAAGCTAAAAAGCGCGCAAATCACACCAAAATATGACGTAGCCATTCACAGTAAATTGCAATGAACTATTAAATCCCAAAGAACTGAAAAATATCAACAAGCTGAAATATGCTGTCAAACACAGAAAAAAAATTCTGCACTGACAAACTAGTTTAACAGAAAATATGAGCTTCTAAAAATTACCTAAATTTTCAATGCTTCCGTATGGCAGAAACGACCAAGAGGGTAACCAACGCTATATGTACGTAGCAAAACACGCCGAGGGATATCACAACAGATCGGCTTTAAAAATCTGCGTTACCTGTACGGTAGAAACTACCAGACCATGTTGACAGTCCTAAATGATTGACGGCTGACGCAAAGGCTCACGGATGAGAGGTGTGGCTTCCTGCACGAGAGAATCTTGGATGTGTGCCAAGCTGCTGGATCTAGCCGCTTGTCATGGTGCGTGTGGAAATAGGTCCAACTAGTGGGTGAGCTGAGTGACTGTTGGACGTCGGTGTTGAGAACCCAGCCGTGGCACACAACGATCATCTTTGGATCAACCACCCGTGGCTGGTCAATGTGAACCCTATTGCTGGATATATGTGCGTGGTTAATCCGGTCCTTATACACCCATTGTACAGCAGTACGGGAGGAGCCAACAAGTGCGTGTGTTTCCGAAATACTGCCACCTGCCCTCCGGGCCCTAACGATCTTGACGCTGCCAAATTGGCTTAAGTCGCCACATTTCCCGATAACTGGCGAACGTTTACTGATTACGTACGGAGGATAAATGTGCACAATTTATTGCAGCCACACGTGACGTTGAAATCACGTGGCAAGCTTACTCAGTGTAAATCTTATTCAGCATCTGTATGCGGAAGACGTTACTTGTTGGGGATGGGAAGTTGTTGACAATATTCTGTGGATCAGTAAAGATGAGACAAATTATATTTGATATGGAGATGAAACAACTGAAACCTGCTGTTCCAGGATGGAAATTTGGGAAAATTCTTAACGGAATTCTAAAAGGAATCTGGCGAAAGATGTTTTTTGATTAGTTTTACTGAAATATGAGTAATTTTTGGTTTTGTCGGAAGACGTTACTTGTTGGGGATGGGAAGTTGTTGAAAATATTCTGTGGATCAGTAAAGATGAGACAAATTATATTTGATATGGAGATGAAACAACTGAAACCTGCTGTTCCAGGATGGAAATTTGGGAAAATTCTTAACGGAATTCTAAAAGAAATCTGGCGAAAGATGTTTTTTGATTAATTTTACTGAAATATGAGTAATTTTTGGTTTTGTCGGAAGACGTTACTTGTTGGGGATGGGAAGTTGTTGACAATATTCTGTGGATCAGTAAAGATGAGACAAATTATATTTGATATGGAGATGAAACAACTGAAACCTGCTGTTCCAGGATGGAAATTTGGGAAAATTCTTAACGGAATTCTAAAAGAAATCTGGCGAAAGATGTTTTTTGATTAATTTTACTGAAATATGAGTAATTTTTGGTTTTGTCCAGATTGTTGATTTTTGTAAAATTATGATAAACAACCAAGAACTGGAAAAGTAGATGCATTTGAATATTAGCGCTTAACAATCAATAAATACATGTGTTTTCAATTTCTTTGGTCGTCAGAAACAAAGTGCTGAAACTATCCACAATTTAAACATTTGCTCTGATTTAGTGAATTTTTGAAATGATCGAAACAAAAAGGAGGACCTACGATTGGCAATAAGCAATTAATGAGCATATATATTCGCATTCGCTAGTTATGTGTGCGCTGTAGATGGAAATTAAAGTTAATTATACTTAAACATGCTGTTGCGAACGAATTACCCAAATTTAATACCTAGACCAGAAATCAAATGCTTACATCTAAAGAAAACTGGAATACTTAAATTTCACTTGAAATCTTACACAGTAAGGGAAACATCATGTTCTTTTAACTGTGTAAAACAAAGGATATATTGTGTGGAGTAATTTGGAGAAAACGAAATCAAGGTAGGCAAACAATCAGGAAAATGCATAGCATCAGTGATCTATCAAGCATGCTAATGATTTCTACTTCAAATACAGCAGAAAATCTAAACAGTTATATAAAAATTGCAAAGGACATTCCAAGTGATTTTCTTGAATAATGAAGTAATAACAAGGCCACTGCCTAGTTCAAAGTTTTTAGACAAATAATTTGACCAACCTTTTATTTTGAGTTAAATTTACACCAATAATAACTGCTGTAAAATTCGTTATGTACTTTTGGATTTCCCAAATACATGCATTGAAGAGAATGGCATTTGGAAGAAAAAAACGTGTTCGTAATCAAAGTAAACCAATCATTCAAATATTGATATATTTTTGAAATTCCAGTCGATGCTGAGAAGATCCGTACTGAACTTTTACATAAAACTGAGTATTACTTATGGAACAGAATACAGAATGAAATCATCGTAAAACAATAGAATTACTGAACAATTCATTTACAAGTTTTTCAAGTGCATGGAATTTGAAAATGTTTTTGCGCATTGTTCTTTACGAATTTGAATTTTCAAATAAAAACCTAAACCATTTCTGCCATGAACAAGAAATTGGCTGTCCAGTCCATCTGAACTTTTTTTTTGACTGGGGGTTTAACACCGAACGCGAGCAACTTGGTGGGCTATATGTAGTCGCCCGTCCTTAATTTAGTGTCAGTGATTCCAGAGAGTGAAGACAGGAAGTGCTCTAAGACAAACACAGCATTCATAACTCATTGCGATTCGAACCCGGACTTAATTCGGACGAATGAGCAGAAACCAACGCTCGGAAAACTCTACCACTGGGGCGACCTATTTAAAGTTTGACTTGGTTGATGAAAAACGTGTGTGAATCTAAGGATATTCACCAAAGCACATGGTCCCGAGTTACGCGGGATATGTTTAGGAAAAGTATGACAACCGTCTTAAATCGCAACATTTTTTAATTCAGAAAATGAAGGACAGATATCCAGTATAGGATTGCGTGATTTGTGTATTTAAAAAGGAGTATCAAATGGTTTGAAAAAATCTTTGCAAAGCATTAAGTATTATTAGGCATTATTTTATGTTTCATCCCAGATTTCCGCAAGAGAATCAAATGAAAATTACTAACATTATGATGTGAAAAAAGATTATTGTTGGAGACAGCTGGATTTTTCTCCAAGGACAAATTTTCTGCATTATGCACAACGGTAGACCTAAAGAAGCTGGTGATCATCTGTTGCTTTGTGAATCTTGCTAGTTAATGGCATTTAAAAATTAAATGGTTAATAAAAAAATGGGAAAGCTCTGAATTCAGATCAAAATTGAAGGCAGAAGAAGGAAGTAAAAGGAGGTGAGTCTTTGCTGTGATAGGTATTATTTATGCCTATTACAGTAAATCACTATTACCCAATGAAAGAAAACTCTTTTCATCGCTTATCATACGCGTTATCCTATTCACATCGCAACTGATTACCCTGCTGTTAGGTATAGGAGATTCGTTCCGTAACACCTAGGTGTTCAGAATGGCATTAGGCTCTGAAAATTGCTTTCTAAATTTTAACCTTATGTTTTTTATATTAAGAAAGCAAAAACCTACAACTGCCAGAAGAAAGACCGTATATACTAGCGACAGACCCCATTTTGTGTATAGAACGACAACCGTGGGAAGCTGTTAGGTATACAAAGAGCCACTCATCCCAAATTTGGGGCTTTCGGTTCCTGGAAGGAAAAAGAGCCAGCGCCATATGACAGGCGAATCTGCCTATGACCACACCGCTACAAGGACGGCTTTCGATGTTCAGTTTGGAGGATGTTATGTAAGTTTTGCTAGAGTATTTTCTTAACATTTTTCCTTTTCTTTTGTGTTATCTTTGGACCATTATTTGTTGCTATATTCCGAAGTAATACGCCCAAAAATGGCTACCAATATTTGAACCTGAGCAGATATATAGCAGATATTTGAACCTGAGAAAGCTGGTGTCCAGAAACCTCGTTATGTTTTAGATTTTACTGAATATTATTTAGAATTCTTCTAGAATGTCTACGCGTGCCTAGCACTAGAAGTAAGGTTATTCACAGCGCTGGAAAGCAAAACAAAACTGTAGGCAATTAAACAGACACCTTCAAAATTTAAACATGAAATCTGAATCTAAACCAAGTACACATGAACATTTAACTTTCTAATGATCCATGGTACGGACCTCTGCCTCCTGGACCTGTTCGATCTGGATTTAATTCACTGAAAAAAAAACCCGATCTTGTGTTTACCTTTCGGCATTTAGTCCTTCTTTCTCTTGCAAGAAGCGACATTTTATCATATAATGCTTGACCCCTTGGAGCATTAGATGATCATCAGGATACGTTACTTCAAAATAAATAAATAAAAAATAAGTGGAAATCCAAGACCTCCGTGTCCAGCTGCATAGAATGAGGAAACGGCATTGTGCAGACATCATGTTTTAATGTATTTAAACTTTTGGTTCGAATATTAAAAGTAAACATTTAGATATACTGTGTAGATGGACTTCAGTATGTTGAAAATAAGGCGAGGAAAAGCAAACTACCATTCCAGTGGCGCAGTGGTCTAAGCGCTGGTTTATGATCATTCATCCGAGAAGGCTCCAGATTCGAATCCCGGTGGGGCATGGAACTTGTATTTGACTTACGGCACAGGCTTTGTCCCTTCCCTTGAACCAGCGACCCTAAATTAGGGACGGATACTGCTTATAGCCCATCGAGTTGCTCACGGTAGTTGTTAAACCTTCAAAAAAAAAAAAAAAAAAAAAAAAGGGAACAAGCTCTTTACCTTGAAATTTTCTTTCAGATTCAATAATTGCTTGTGTTAAGATTTTCTTTTTTTTTTTTTTTTTTTTTTTTTGGAGGTTTAACGACCACCGTGAGCAACTCAATGGGCTATAAGCAGTCGCCTGTCCCTAATTTAGGGTCACTGGTTCCAGGGAAGGGAGAGAGCCAGTGCCGTAAGACAAACACAACATCCATGCCTCACCGGGATTCGAACCCGGACCCCGTTCGGACGAATGATCAGAGGCCATCGCTTAGACCACTGCGCCACCGGGGCGGCAAAGATTTTCAATACCTGCTAAGTGAATGAATTGTAGTACTCAGAAAATCATTAGGTTTACAAATATTTACCCATCGTTCTTCGGCTAACAATACTCGACGCATTGTAATAATAATCTTATTGTTTTTGAGCGTAACAAAAACAATTGAGTGTAACAAAAACAATTATTATAACAGCCAGGGAAATCAGGGAAAAGGTCTTTAATGACCTGACTAAAGCCCTGATCTCCCTACTTAGTAGATACAAGTTATGTAAAAATTGTCAAAGAGTGAAGGTAAATAGTAGGTAGGTCATGCAGTAGATCAGCGGTTGTTAGTAGATATTAATAGCAATTAGAATGGGATTCAAAAGTTGTATAGTAATTTGAGGGTTTCTTTGTAAGTTAGGCAAGCATATTTTGGTCTTTTTTTAAACATAATAAATGTTAATATGTTTTAGTCTTTATATTATTAGTATTAGTATTCCAAAAAGTTGATCCCTGATAGCTGATACTTTGCTTCTTTTGTTGTGTTCTAGGCAAGCATGGTTTTATCTGAAATCCATTTCTAGTTTTATAATTATGGATATCAAAATTTATATCTAATATATCTACATTGATATTTTATTTAATCATTTTAAGCATATTTAATCCCAAAGCATATTGATATAAATGCTTTATGTTTAAAATGTTATGTTTATGAACGTCTACTCGCATGTAATTATAAATATTTGGATAAGATATCGTATTAGTATTTAGTTTAAGGTCCAATAATCTAATACAATTATCCTGGAGTACTTGGAGTTTCTTGATATTAGTTTGAGTTGTTTTTCCCCAACAGGATAAACAATAGTTAAAGTGTGTATGCACAACAGTGTAGTATAACAGTTTATGGGTTTTATAAGTAAGATTATTAAGTACTCGGCTAACTACTCCTATGTTTCTACAGATTTTATTAATCGTTTGTTCTATATGTCGATCCCATTTAAAGTTATACTATAGTCTTACTCCTAAAGAGGTGAAATAATTCACTGTGACAATTTTATTATTATCAAAGTAAATATTTATAGCTCGCTATTGGTTTAGATTCTGTCTTGTAAAATACATAGCCTTAGTTTTAACTGTATTTACAATAAGTTCATTAGAGGCCAGCCAATCGCGATATGTACTTATGTGATTATTATAGAGGTTAATTATTTGTTAACTATCATGTCCTGTGAACAGAATTGTGATATCGTCCGCATAAAGTGTTAAGTGTAAGTTTTTCATACTGTAAAAATATCATTTATGCAAATGTTAAAATGGATGGGTCCAAGTATAGAACCCTGTGGTACTCCCATGGTAATTTTGTCTATTGGTATTTTAAAGTGATTAATGTGCGTGAAATGTAATCTATTAGTTAGATGATTTTAATTAGTTTAGATGATGTCCCTCTTATACCTATATTATATAATTTTTTATGAGAATATTATGGTTCATACAATCAAAGGCTTTTGTAAGATCCAAAAAACGTGCAAGTTTAAGTTGTTTGTTAGCTTGTTGTTTTAATATAAAATTTTGTAATGAGAGTATAGCTGTTTCAGTGGATCTATTCGGTTGGAATCCATGCTGATAAGTATTAAAAATAGTATATTTTTCCAAATATAATAGACGTCTGTTATAATTATAAATTAACGTTTTCAGAATCTTAGCAAAAAGTGAGATTTTTGCAATGGGTCGATCATTATTCATATTATTAATAGATCCTGATTTGTATTTAGGAGAGATCTTAACTATCTTAAGATCGTCAGGAAAGATTCCTGTTTCAAATACTAAATTAAATAATAAAAGAAGTGGATCTGCAATTATGTCAGCAACAAATTGAATTTACTTTGGATAAATGTCATCATACCCTACAGTAGAGTTTAATTTTATTTTTTTAAGTTCCATTAGTAATTCTTGATATGTTATTTCTATAAGATAAAAGTTATTTGTTCGACTTGATTCTTCTAAGTCAACTGCAAACGGTAGATTAGGTTTACTCAAATTTTGTTTTATGGTATTTGATGTTATTATGAAATGATGATTTAAAGTGTAGCAATGTATCTTTTGATTTCGAATTTCCTTGTTATTCTCATCAATTAAAAAAGCTGGTGTTTTAATTTAATTATTTTCCCCAATAATTGGTTAAGATACATTTAAAAAAACACCATCTTTGCACGATAGCTTAATTTTAAAAGATGATGAATATTTACATAGTTAAAAAGATTAAAAACATATAAGCACTTTCGGGTCGACAGTCGTACCCGTCTTCAGACGGAGGAGAGCTATTGCTGCCAGTTTGCTCCCACATATACGTCTGGGTATGATGACGTTCCAGGTAGAAAAGCGTCGCAAGGGTGTCGTACTGTTGCCATCATTTCATGGCTAAATTACAAATCAGACGAGGTCCATGTGGGAATGTGATAAACAGGGTGCAAAGATATACGAAATATATGTATTTGTTATAGGCGGAAAGTGAAAAAAGAACACCAAGAAGAAAACGTCTGATACCAACGAAATTTATACAGCATAATAACGGAATACAGAGGATAACGTGATCAAAACATTATGGCAAAATACAGCTGTATTTGCTGGTAAACTGAAAAATAACATTTGCATGTAACATAGTTAGTACGAGGTTGAACCGCCATGAACTGCGTCACACTGTGCAATTCTGGCATGGAGTCTGTCGTACAGATGTTGGATGTAAGTTTAGGGTATTGAGTTCCAAGCATCCTGAACCTGGATGCGTAAATAGGGGATGGTCGTGGCTGGCAGTGAAGACCGGATAAGTCGTTGTCCCATAAAATCTAACACGTGCTCAATGGGGGACAAATCCGGTGAACGTGCAGGCCATGGAAGTTGTCTCACACCCTGAAGTGCTTGTTGCGTTGCACGTGCCGTGTGTGGGCGTGCGTTATCTTGCTGGAAAACACCAAGATGGACCGACCTTACAAATGGCACAACAACGCGCTGAATGATGTTGTTGATGTAGGAGGTGCTGTTTAACGTACCCGGTACAAACACTAGTTGTGTACGGGAGCGATAGCTGATCGCTCCCCACACCAGGAGACCAGGTGTAAGCCCTGTGTGTTGCTGGCGGATGCAAGAAGGGTGGAGACGCTCTCCTGTGCGTCTCCGAACATGCATACTGCCCTCGGAGGCTCCCAAGCAGAACCTGCTTCCATCGCTGAACACGACAGATCGCCATTGCGTTCTCCAGTGCAGACGTTGCTGACGGTGTGCTGGAGTCAGAGGTACACATGCCAGAGGCACACGTGCACGTAGTCCTGCATCCAGTAGACGGTTGCGAATTGTATGCACAGTTACCTCAGGTGCAACGGCAGCTCGGATTTGCGTCGCAGTGGATGCTCTGCTTGACAACGCCGTTCTTCTTATGCGTCGATCGGTCCGCTCACCAGTCCGTCTGTGACTCCCGGTTCCACGTCTTCACGTGTGGGAATGTTCCTCGGACCCTCTACGCCACCATTGTACCACCACGGATACTTCCCGTCCAATTCGCTCCGCAATACGACGATACGACTACCCGACCTCGCGGAGTCCGACTAGACGACGTCGCTCAAAGTCCGGTAACTGCTGAAATCGTACACGTCTTCTATGTCCAGGCATTGCAGCTTCTGCAAAGTCTTTGCACGTGTACGTACGCCGACGACTGATTACATTCACTTCGCCGTACTCCTTAAATACCACCGACGATAACTTGCATATTATGACGTGCTGTGGCGTAGGCGCACACCGGTTGGTCCCGAAATTAACATCACACCTACGTAAACTCGACCTTATTAACACATGTAAATTTCATGATCGTCCGTCAATTCTTTCTTGGTGTTCTTTTTTCACTTTCCGCCAGAGTAGATCATAAATTTAACAAGAAATATTATGTAAGTTCATGGCTGTAATGAGTCGTTTCCAAATCCTGGGTAAGTCAATTGGGGAATTGTCGTTACAGCAGCTGTTCCCGAAAGCTTCGGTGAATAAACTTTCAGTTATATGCAACGAGTATACTGATGCGGGGGTATGTAGCAACTTAATGTTTTTCCAATCTGGTTGGACAGTTCCTTGTGCAACATTTCTGGAGAGCGCTGTGTTACTGTGGTTAACGCGAATGTCGTATTTATATTCCTGCATTCGAGTCTCAAGGCTACGTTTTGTAGAGCCCACATAGTTGCTTACGTGTTCACCATTGGAAACACCTATTAATGGTATATTATACACACCCCATTTACAGAAAATATCAGGTTGTTCTCGGTCTTTTTTGACAAGTGAGAATAGATTTCTGGATATAATGCCAAAATCAGTATTATACTTCATACAAGTACGTGCTAGTACATTAGTAATGCTTGGGTGCAGCTGCATTGTACCAACAAAACGTTTTGCTGGTGATTGGTCTTTGATCAAACATATGGATCTATTATTTGAGATTCTTTGATAGACTCGGTTAATCATGTATTTAGGATATCCATGTTTGGCAGCTAAATCAAAAATGAAATCTATTTCAGATTTAAGCAAGCTGTCAGCAGACGAATGCGTAAAAGCTCTTCTGATTAAAAAGTTGATGGCTCATAGCTTATGTGGTAATGTGTGTGAGGAGTTAAATGGGATTAGACTATTGCTGGCAGTAGGTTTTCGATAAACTGAGTAAAACAGATTACGTGTTATTGGGTTACTGGTGATTCGGAAGTCCAAGAATGTCAGAGAGTGGTTTGATTCAGTTTCTATCGTGAGTCCGATAGACGGAAAAACAGATGAAAGCGCGTCGGCGAACTTAGCTAAATCATCCTGTGTATGAGGCCAAAATACAAGGATGTCGTCGAGGTACCTAATATACAAACTGGGGGAAGGGGAAACTCATTGAGAACTTCGTTCGCAATGTGTTGAAGCAGAATTTCTGCGAGTGCGGCTGAAAGTGGAGAACCCATGGGTGAGCCCTCTACTTGCTTGTAGATTCGATTATCGAATTTGAAGTATGAACGCTGTTTAACTAATCGAAGAGCGTTCTTAACGTCTGATATTTCAGATGTAGGGACTTGGGACTCAGCACGTTTGGCCTCAATGATGAGATGGGTGGCGCCCACTTGTACATTAGGGTACAATGAAACAACATCTAGGGAGGCAAGGGTGAAAGGTTTAGAATGTGGCTGAAACATATATTCATCATCTTTGAATATTTACTATGTAAATATTCATCATCTTTTAAAATTAAACTATCGTGCAAAGACGGTGTGTTTTTTTTAATGTATTGTATATGCTCGAAATTTTCATTAGTACTATCGATTTTTCATCGCATCAAATTACTGTGTTGTGCATTTTGGCGCAGTTATGTGGAGTTTTGTTGCACTGACTTATCAATCCATCCCAGTGAAGCTTGTAAGGGAATGTACCCACCTCGGGTTCCTTACTAACTGCAGGGACCTTAACGTCATATAGAAGCATATTAGGGTGTATGCCACAGCATTATCAAGACGTGATTACCACATACTTCGAAATGCCGAAAGGAAGAGGTTACTGTGTGCCATCCAAAGTAAGAGATCTTACATTGACCATCTTCACCGTAAGTGTTATATTTCTTATCAGACTTTGTCTAAGTGTGAACAACCCATTGTAATGGACCATGTTCTTACCTTCACGGAAGCGATAAATGAACATACTGTCAGCTCCCTTGTTAAAACTCAAGTTGGAAAATTAAGGCTCCTTATTGACTTTTATGTTAGCAGCAGAACAACACGAAGACAACGAAATCCTTGTCGTGTTAACCATAATTCCAATGCTGTCAACTTAAGTGACAACAAGCTGAACCCCATACAGAACAGAACTCTTGAAAGGGGACCAAAATGTGCTTACCCTGACCATAACCCTAATGTCTCTAATGTTATACCGCAAACTGAGGCAATTATCAAAAGCCTTCCAGAGAATGAAAGGGACTATGCCAGAGTACAGATTGACAAATTTCTGCAAAAAAGCAATAGAGAACAACAATCCAACTTAGGTTAACTATACCACGAAGAAAAATGTCAACTGAAGTTAATTCAAAATAATGACAAAATTTCTATCTTGGCAGCTCATAAATCACACCAAACAGTACTACTGAATATAACAACATATCTGGATAAGATGCTTGAAGCCATTTCATCAATTCCGCACAGTGGTAGAGCGGGATCCCACAAAAGCAATTTGTTCAGCACTTTCCAGATTAAAAAAAGCTCATTCATTCCCAGATAGTTTCTCTGAAGCCTTCACCCCCTCACCTGGCAATCGTGTACCCGATATTTTGGGGCGTCTAAAACTACATAAAGAGGGGCATCCTATTAGGCCATTGGTAGTGGGTTATGTCAACCCGTCCCGACCCCTTGAAAAAGCTCTAGCTCAGTAATTAGCAAATTTTGCTGTGAACTCCCCTTATTCTGTGAAACTTTCCGCTGTAGCAATTAAAAGAGTTAGAATGTTTCAGCCACATTCTAAACCTTTCACCCTCGCCTCCCTAGATATCGTTTCATTGTACCCTAATGTAACAGTGGACGCCACCCATCTCATCATTGAGCCCAAACTTGCTGAGTCCCAAGTCCCTACATCTGAAATTTCAGCCGTTATGAACGCTCGTCGATTAGTTAGACAGCGTTCATACTTAAAATTCGATAATCGAATCTACAACCAAGTGAAGGACTCACCCATGGGTTCTCCACTTTCAGCCGCATTCTCAGAAATTCTGCTTCAACACAATGAGAACAAAGTTCTCAATGAGTTTCCCCTTCCCCCAGTTTGTATATTAGGTACCTCGACGACATCCTTGTATTTTGGCCTCATACACAGGATGATTTAGCTAAGTTCGCCGACGCGCTTTCATCTGTTTTTTCGTCTATCGGGCTCACGATAGAAACTGAATCAATCCACTCTCTGACATTCTTGGACTTCCGAATCACCCGTAACCCAAAAACACGTAATCTGTTTTACTCAGTTTATCGAAAACCTACTGCCAGCAATAGTCTAATCCCATTTAACTCCTCACACACATTACCACATAAGTTATCAGCCATCAACTTTTTAATCAGAAGAGATTTTACGCATTTGTCTGCTGACAGCTTGCTTAAATCTGAAATAGATTTCATTTTTGATTAAGCTGTCAAACATGGATATCCGAAATACATGATTAACCGAGTCTATCGAAGAATCTCAAATGATAGATCTACATGTTTGATCAAATACCAAACACCAGCAAAACGTTTTGTTGGTACAATGCAGCAGTACCCAAGCATTACTAATGTACTGATGTACTTGTATGAAGTATGATACTCATTTTGGCATTATATCCAGAAATCTATTCTCACTTGTCACAAAAGATCGAGAACAACCTGATATTTTGTGTAAATGGGGTGTGTATAATATACCATTAATATATGTTTGCAATGGTGAACACGTTAGCAACTATGTGGGCTCTACAAAACGTAGCCTTGAGACTCGAATGCAGGAACATAAATACGACATTCGTGTTAACAACAGTAACACAGCGCTCTCCAGAAATGTTGCACAAGGAACTGTCCAACCAGATTGGAACAACATTAAGTTGCTACATACCCCCGCATCAGTATACTCGTTGCATATAACTGAAAGTTTATACATCGAAGCCTTTGGGGACGGCTGCTGTAACGACAATTCCCCAATTGATTTACCCAGAATTTGGAAACGACTCACTACAGCTATGAACTTGCATAATACTTTTTGTTAAATTTGTGAACTATAAAAAATGCATGATTCCGTATATTTTAGCACCCTGTTTATCATATTCCCTCATGGACCTCGTCTGATTTGTGATTTAGCCATAAAATGATGGCAACAGTACGACGCCCTTGCGACGCTGGTCTACCTGGCACGTCATCATACCCAGACGTATATATGGGAGCACACTGTCAGCAATAGCTTTCCTCCATCTGAAGACGGGTACGACTGTCGACCCGAAAGTGCTTATGAGTTTTTAATCTTTTTAACTATGTAAATATTCATCATCTTTTAAAAGTATACTATCGTTCAAAGATGGTGTGTGTTTTTTAATGTATTGTATATGCACGAAATTGTCATTAGTACAATTGGTTAAGATGTTGCCTCGCTTTTTGGGTGCAATTTTGAGAAAACATTATATTATAGTAATTTCTTTTAACTATTTTTATTGTTGAGTTCAAATTATTCCTATAGCGTTTAAAATTTATATAATCTGTGGGATTTTTAGATTTAAAAAAATTAGTCAATAGTTTATTTTTTATTTTGTTAATTCGATTAATTAGTGAGTTATTCATTAAAGGTTTATGAAATGGTTTTTTAAAGTAATATACTGTATTGTGTTAGAAAAGGTTTCATTGTATAATCGAATTACAGTAGTATGAAGATTTTCAAAAGCTGAGTTAACTTGTGTTTTTCCATTAATTAGTGTCCAGTCAATTTGAGCAATCTTATTTCTAAATTTTTAAAGATTTGATTTAGTTATTTGTCTAATGATATATTTTTCTGTTACAAAAGATATATTGTGAGAGTGCTTATATATAATAAAAATAGGAAGATTGTCACTAAAGTCATATGTTATCATTCCAGATATAATTGAATCATGCGAAGTATTAGTAATACCTAAATCAATTATTGTACCACTGTAAGGTGTTATTCTAGTAGGTATTTGTATTGTATTAATGAAACCAGAGGCTAATATCATAGATTTGAGTTGGTCTGTTATTATATTCTTTTCTGAAATGTCAATGCTTAAATCTCCTAATAGGAAAGTTTTTTTTATGTAGCATATTTGCCTGATTAAAAAAAATACTAAGTGTAGAAATACGTTTTTTAGGATCAGAATTAGGTGCTCTATGACAAACCACAATTATATAATGTTGGTTATTTATCACAAGAAGTTCCAAGTCTTGGTTAATTATAGTAAAATCAGTAAACAGTGAAAATAATTTATGCTTCTTATGTATATATATATAGCCACCCTGCTACCTCTAAAGTGCGTTCTATTTAAATTATACACATTGTAAACATTTACTGGAATGGAAAAAGTTTGCTCAGAGAACCATGTCTCTGTGATACAGATAATATCAATACTAGTTTCAGATATTTGTATTAGACTTTTAAGTAGTGTTATTTTGTTGTGCAAAGAGCAAGCATTTATATGAATAATGTTTAATGAATTATGTTTTTTAGTTTTTATTAATTTATTAAATTCCCTAGTTGAATAGTAATCGTTCAACATGGTTTAATGAAGTTTTAGAATTACATTAAATGACAACATTATATTGAGTATAAACAGTCACTAGACACTAATATCAAAGGACCTCAAATCCTCTAAAATTATAATTTTTTCCTTATTTTATGTTCGTTTTCTCTTATGTATATAAAGCCATTCGATGTCCAGGTACTCTTTATTGTTTCATTATGAACCAAGGTTCTAGTCTGTCAGAAGCCAGTATAGATACTTATTAGTAGATGTAAGATTTTCATTAATGTAAATTTTACTTTCCTGATAATCTTTATGTAAATCTAAGTTGAGAATAACGGTTTTCCTTTTTGATAACCATAAGTTTCTAGCTGTCCTAGTATTGAATTGCACTATAATAGTAAATTTCTGTATATTTCTATTTTGGCACAGCAGTGTATGAACAACATCTACGTCAGAAGGTTTGAATTTTTCCACCTGAAGCTTATATACAGTGCATACCAAGACCGATGGGTCATTCTATCGCCGAGGTGATAAGAACCTTAAGGTTCCTGAAGGCAACTGTATCAAGGGTGCACCGCGAGTACATCATCGACGGACGTACCAACGTCCAGAGAGAAAGCGATGGCTGACCACACACCATTGAATTCCGAGGTCGAGTTAGATAATACAGGCTCGTGCACACCGACGGCTGAGCAAATTCAGGTAAGATGTAGGAGGCCCGAGCAGCGTCAAATACCCTGGGCTACGGGACCCGACGCCCTACTTGTATGCCACTGTTGACTGCTCGTTTTCCGACATTACGCCTCTCCTGGTGCCGGGAACCTCAAACCTGAACTTCTTCAGAGTGGCGCTGCATCGTGTGGTCAGATGAATCTCGTTTTCAGCTGTACTGAGCTGACGGGAAGGTGCGGGTGTGGCGTCGACAGCACGAAGCCGTGGCCCTGTCGTACCGGGTCGGCTATTTTCAAGGCGGTGGTGGTTCTCTGATGTTTTAGGGAGCCTTGTCATGCGACACATTAGGTCCCTTAATGTTCCTTGCGAGGTCCTTAACAGCCGCACGCTTACATCGTGCGCTGGCTGATCATATACCTGCCTTAATGGCCTTCGCGCATCCTGTGGCCGAAGATCTTCTGAAGAAGGCCAATGCGCCGCCCGATTGGGCCGGAACCATCCAGGCATGGCTCAAAAAATACTCATCTTAATTTGGAGCCATCCAGTGGCCCCCAAGGTCCCCGGATTTAAACCCTGTGGAAGCTCTTTGCAAAACTGTGTAGAGGACAACTGATCCAATGATCCTGGACCGACATCATCTGGTGGCGTCTATGCGTCGTCAAGTACTGGCTCTTATTCGCGCTAGAAGAGGACCAACCTGCTATTAGGTACGTATCCCTAATGGTTTGTCCATTGGGTGTACACAGATCCATTTTTTGAGAAAAGTGTTAGATATTGTGTTCGGAGATGTTTAGCCCTCGCAGTCTTCTCAGCTATTAAAATCAAATAACTTACTCATCAATCTACCAGAAACGTTTCAGAAGCTTGAAAGTGCCTTCACTACAACGACAAGTTAGCTACGTGACAAATCATGTGTAATTAGACTTGCTTTTCTCCACCAGAATTTCTTATCGTCATAGGCCATGAAAGAAAGACTATAGTTCTCAGCATTCTTTTCTGCCAATGGAAAACACTGTGCTTGCTGATACATACACAAAACACGTCATATATATTGACTTTATTCTTGGACGAGAAGCTATTACTCGTTGTACGATGTTTCGCATCCTAAGTCATTTTTGACGGGGACTTCATTTAATGAATGTTAAATCAAGTGACATTAGCAGACAAAAAATGTCAAAAAACTCCTTTTTCTGTCTCTGGCTTTTACATGGACAGGAGTATGACACATTTGAAATGCTGTAACAAACAATGCAGCTCCTTGCCACAAACACACAACAAAGATTTTCTTTTCATCCATTTATTCTCAATGTTCAATATAATATGTCTCAAATAAAAATATTAATACAAGGGTTTTGATTTTATATTTTGACTACAAAAATGTATTTGCACAGCTCTCTCCATCTTTTGCTCTGAAGACGAATTGAGTAATATCATTTAAGATCCAGACGTTAGCACATTTAATATTTCCGATAAATATTCCTTAGGTCTGTAACTTCCTCAAACGCTCTTAAGTTAAATTGATTTGCCCAGACTGTCTTGGTAAAAGCTTCCGGAATTTGAAAAGACAAATTTCTGCTACGATGTTTATATCGAAGAAATCCATTTCTCCTTAAGTGAACTGTAGTCGAAATAAAATTTGTGGAAACGCTTTAGTCTTTCTCTGCAGGAAATGTTTGAAGATAACGAGGATTTTTGATGATGCGATAAAAGCAATATTAGAGATATATTGGATTGAAATTTTCGTTACGAAATGCACATATTTACTTTCCACATTTTCCTGAAAAGCAAATAAAGAGTAAAGTAATTTCCAACCTGCTTTTCAGTCGTTTAAACGCAGAGCAGTTTATTTCCCGTGAAAGGAGGAAAAACGGAAACACAGCTCTCCTGAAATGGAACGAAGAGATTACGTACGGCCCAGCCTAGTAGAATGTAAATGTTTGAAGTGTCATCCACGTCAGCGTAGTTATTGTCTTGGTGCACGACGGGGAAAATCATTTCCTGACACGAAATTCTGCATCCAAAGGCCGCTCTTTTGTATGTCTAGGCTGGTGTTCCGGAAGGCAAATAAGTCGTTCCATTTTGTCTCTAAACTTTTAAATAAATATACCTTCGATCTATAAAAAAGTCATCATATTTATTAAGAGTTACAGGTTCCTTTCTTTTGTTTCAATCCTAGGTGTACGTAAAAAGTCAGTAGCACATTTCTACGGATATTTCATAAGAGAACAGGATATGGCGGTAAATCAAGTTTTCATTTTTTCGCCTGTTTTCCGACGATCTTTTTTTCTCTCGATAACCTGAAAATTTAGTTTACTGGAAGAAATGATTACTTAATTTTGGCAAATAGTTTTCCTGCCCTTGATGTTTATAACATGTAATGGGAATAAACACATTGCACTGCATCTCGCAGATTGAACATGGAAAATCAAATTTGTGTTTTGTGTCTTCCACACGTCTCCTTCAATTGAATTTTATAGAAAAATCAAATAACTAACTCATCAATCTACGAGAAAAATGGAACGAAGAGATAACGTACGGCCCAGCCTAGTAGAATGTAAATGTTTGAAATGTCATCTACGTCAGCGTAGATATTGTCTTGGTGCACGACGGGGAAAATCATTTCCTGACACGAAATTCTGCATCCAAAGGCCACTCTTTAGATCTCAAATAAAGAGTTGGTTCGTTCCTATACGCGATTATTCTTTTCAGAAACAGATGATTACTTTTCTTAGAAATTATCACTCGTAAAACGCCATTTTTTGTATACGGTGTGTAAAATGAATGGTTGTCTATCTATAAAAGCGTAATTTATTCAGAACAACGAATTCACTATCATGAAGTAGAAAGAACAGAACTTAAAATGGAACTCCTTATGGTTTAAAGTCTTGCAATATCTGGTATAGGAAAGACATTTAATGTATTAACAAATGAATGTGTCCAATGAACGACAAACGTATACACGTGTTCCCCATATACGTACAAAGGGCCGCCCTGGTGGCGCAGTGGTCTAAACGATGGCCTCTGATCATTTGTCCTAAAGGGGTCCGGGTTTGAATCCCGTGAGACATGGATGTTGTGTTCGTCTTACGACACTGGCTCTCTCCCTGCCCTAGAACCAGTGACCCTAAATTAGGGACGGGTGACTGCTTATAGCACATTAAGTTGCTCGCGGAGGTCGTTAAACCTCCAATCAAAAAAAGAAAAATATATACATGTATATACAGGGTGTCATCGGTGATATGTCATTATGTGTTAGAGCAATATGCCATTATGTCTTAAAAGAAAAGTGTTTGATCAATGCTTCCTTCCAGTGCTTACGTATGGTGCAGAGACGTGGACCTTAACTAAAAGAGACATACAAAGGCTGCAGACAACTCAAAGCAGCATGGAGAGGTGTATGCTTGGTATAACCAGAAGAGATAAGAAGAGGAACTCGTGGATCCGAAAAATGACAAGAGTGGAAGACATCATGATCAGAGTTAAATCCCTGAAATGGCAATGGGCTGGACATACTGCCAGAAGGACAGACCATCGATGGACAGCCGAAATTTTAGATTGGATTCCAAGGGACAGGAAAAGACCCAGAAGAAGACAACATGGGAGATGGGTGGATGAAATTTGAAAGTATGCGGGAGTGACATGGAGGAGACTGGCACAAGACAGACCGTTGTGGAGGAAACTTGGGGAGACCTTCGTCCAGCAGTGGATTGATAATGGTTGACGATGATGATGATGATATACAGGGTGCATAGGAAAGTCCCTTTAGCCTGGAATAACTTGCGAACGGAGAGAGGTGCAGTTATGCAAGTGAGATAACGGTATATTAAAATGACTACGCCCGATCAAATGCAACCAATAGCAGCGCCCCTAGTGGTGAAATGCGGAAGTTAGCCATTGCAAATCGAAAACGAAAAGAGATAGAGCAGCATTTCCAATTACAACGTTGTAGAGCATTAATTAATTAGTACAAAACGACATTTGTTTCACACAGATATGATAAATTGTCGCCTGAATACCCTACAATGTCCGAAATCGATGCGCGACCTTTCGTGTGAGCGTTTGAAGTGAACAGGCATAGGTATGAGCAAATGCACACAATTTTTTGAATAAATGCATACTTATGTCAATACAGTTTGATGACGTCAGACAAAACAAAAAAAAGGCAAACTTGTGCACAGTGATAAAAGGTTGATGCTGAGTATGTTCGAAGAGTTCGCCGTTGCCCACGATACACATTTGTATTCCTGAAAGTAACTCTGCATGCACATTCCTCAGCATGGAAGGTGTCACACTATTGTCAGCATATGTAACAAGACGACGTAGATCCAGCAGACTTGTAGGCGCTGTTGCATACACCTGATGTTTTACGTAAACACAGGAAATCCAAGCTCACCATTCTCACACAGCTTACGAAGACCTAAACTTCTGATCAGGGTACATACTGCTACTGGTTTTTATATCGTAGGTACGGTACAACGTCACAATCTGCATTTGCATACGGCTACATTTGCGAAATGTGAATATATAGATTCGAAACGTCGGACATCGATTTTGGACATTGTAGGGAATTCAGGCGTCAATTTATTTTATCCGTGTGAAACAAATGTCGTTTTGTACTAAATTGATGCTCTACAACTTTGTATTTGGAAATTGTGCTCTATCTCCTTTCATTTTCGATTTGCAATGGCTAACTTCCGCATTTCGCCACTAGGGGCACTACTATCGGTTGCATTAGATCGGGCGTAGTCGCTTTACTATACCGTTTTTCTCGCCGCCCCGGTGGCGCAGTGGTCTAAGGCGCTGGCCTATGAGCATTCGTCCGTAAGGGGTCCGGGTTCGAATCCCGGTCAGGCATGGATGTTGTGTTTGTCTTACGGCACTGGCCTTCTCCCTTCCCTGGAACCAGTGACCCTAAATTAGGGACGGGCGACTGCTCATAGCCCATTGAGTTGCTCACGGTGGTCGTTAAACCTCCAACCAAGAAAAAAAAAAATACCGTTTTCTCACTTGCATAACTGAAACTCTCTCCGCTCGCTAGTTATTCCAGGCTAAAAGGACTTTCTTATGCACCTTGTATATATAGGTGTCCCACGATTCATTGGACAGTGGAATATCTCGTGATCGAACGAAGCTATTGAGGTGAAACAAAAAGCAATGTAAATTAGTGAAGATGAGCTACCACGGAATGCAAAAGTTGACTCTCTTCCCCGGTGTTTGGTGGAATGGGAAGAAAATGAAAACAAAAATCTGCGATACAAAAATTTTGTCAATGTACAGCGTATGTTTAAGGACTGCTCATTTGAAAGCCATGCTTATGAACAGATCATTAGCGAAAACACAATTGAATTTCACCGAAAGCGCGCGAGATGGCAGGCGTGCGAAATGTGATGTTCCATGTCTCAAAAACCCCAGAAATAACCCAGAAAGGAAACTGTTCGTTGCAAATGTAGATGCTTTGCGGCATGAAACAACGTTCTACCAGACCCTTGTAGTCGTACACATCCACGTAATGTGTGTGCCGTGACGAGCCAGTACTGTTTGTTGTTTGGATGCACCGATGACATTACGCATGCTAACTAAACAACAAAATGGATAAAACACCGAAGAGTCACTGTTTCGAGACAGAAAAACCAATTTTTATTTCCATATTGACCTAAAATAAAGTGGCCAAATGTGTTCGTGCCTGCATGCACAAGCTCGGGTCAGCGTTAATTCCAGAGTGTGGAACTTGTTGTACGTCAGAGCAGTCCTCAGCCCAAACAACATATCATGTGTGCAGATTAGCTGTTTAACTGGATAACAAAACATAAAAGGAAGCAAACTACGACCACATCCCATTACGTGTTCAAAGTGACCAACATTGTTCTGGAGACACATTTCGAATCTGGTCATAAGTGCTTTCTGTGTTGCTGATTGCACAGTTCTGGGCAATATTCTTCCACACTCTGAACGTATTCTTTGTTGCAGTTCGTCCAGTGCATGCACTTTATTTGAATAGACAACTGTTTTCAAATGACCCCATAGGAAATAATCTGGTGGTGTCAAATCAGGAGATCTCGGAGGCCATTTGATTGGTCCATGGGTAGCAATCCATCGGTTAGGAAAGTAAACATTCAAATATTCTGTCACAGGGCGAAAAATATGTGGTGGTGCACCGTCGTGCTGAAACCACATGTCCTGCCTTTCACTTAGTGGTATGTCCTCCAGCAACCCAGGTAAAATATTCCTCAGGAAATGACGGTAGCGATTGCCTGTCAAAATACCTTCGTAAAAATAAGGACCTACGATGTGGATATTCAGCATGCCACACCATACGTTTATACCCCAAATACGTTTAAACCGTGTTAGTCTCATCCAATGAGGACTCATGTCATTCCAATAATGGCAATTGTGCCGATTTACAACTCCATTGTTGTGGAAGCGTGCTTCGTCGCTCCATATAATTTTCGCCTTAACGTGGACGTTGTTCATGAGGACTGAGAAACAGGCCAGGAATAATACCCTCCTTTTCGGATCATTGGCGTCCAATCCTGGTGTTAAGTGCAGCTTGTAAGGATGATATTTGTTATAGCGTAAAATATGGTGCACTGATGTTTTCGAAATGCCTACTTCACCGGATACTTGTCGCACTGAGGTACATGGATTCAAATGAAATGTACCCAGTACTGCAGTAGCATGTGCTTTATCAGTTGCAGTTTTTGAATGGTACGTCTTTTTCTTGGATGGAAATGTGCCACTACTGCGCAGTTTGTGTTCCACATGTCGAAATAAGTTTTTACTAGGCGGATGACGGTCTGGTTATTTCTCTCTGTACATTTGGGCTGCTGAACGACAATTTCGTTTACACTCTCCGTAAATCAATAGCATATCTGCATATTTATCATTGGAGAACACCATCGTACCTTATGGTCTCCGCAGGTTAAAGAAATTAAAGTAAACAAACTAACCTGAAAAACTTGGTCGACAACGCTGTGCAATAATTACGGAATACCACTGAACGACACTACTGTCTACAACACGATTACAGCAGGAAATTCCAGCATTCAGTAAGAGTACTGGAACACCGTTCATACGTCGTCTGACATCTCACTTCAGGAAACGTAGTCTCATACGATATTTGCATAATACCTCGCACTGCGACATGTATTCCGTTGGTTTAGGTATTGCCGAACAAGGAACATATGACCTAACACCTCTTGGTACGTAGCTTCGCACAAAATCTGCATAATCCCGTGAACGCTAATATGGCGATATTCCCTATGACGACATCGAAAGCAGCTGTCTTTTTGTAGATATCTTTTACACCGCAACCTCATTTTCGCGGTGTTTTTCGTCCACTTCTACCTTACACGCCTTCCCCCTCCAGCACGGGAGAACAGTTAATTGCACAAGCTGTTGTGTCTACTGTTCGGTATTTCATGTGGTTTTCTTACATCGCATAACACAGACCAATGGAATCGGCCAACGACACAATTGCATTTATTCGCGGAATGTCGTATATTCACCCTCGATGAGCCGTAATCTGTTCCAATGAGTATGGGTATTACACTTATGGCGCAGCATGCGTTACCACCACAATGGTATTTTGCGATATTCTGCGTAGTTTGCTGGAGGACCTACACTAAGTGAATCGGAAAACCCATGGTTTCAGCCAGATGGTGCGGCGCCACGTCCTTATTACCCGATATGAGGATCGGGGAGGTTTCAATATCCTGTAGCACGTTTGTTTCATGCCTCCATTCATCTACATTTGCAACGAACAGTTTCTTTTCTGGGTTATTTTTGGGGTTTTGGAGACATGGAACATCACATTTTGCACGCCTGCCATCTCGCGCGCTTTCGGTGAAATTCAATTGTGTTTTCGCTAATGATCTGTTCATAAGCATGGCTTTCAAATGAGCAGTCTTTGGACATACGTTGTATATTGACGAAATTTTTTTATCGTCGATTTTCGTTTTCATTTTCCTCCCATTCCCCCAAACCCCGGGGAAGGGGGTCAACTTTTGCATTCCGTGGTAGCTCATCTTCACTAATTTACATTGCTTTTTATTTCACCCCAATAGCTTCGTCCGATCACGAGATATTTCACTGTCCAATGAATCGTGGGACACCCTGTATAGGTACAAATGTAATTAGCATCCAAGCTTAGTGTGACGCCTCTGTGCTTTTGTACTGAAACACGGAAAATGCTTGTGTTTTTCTTTCATCTGTAAGGCGATTGAAATAATTTGCTATATCTCATGTGATGTGCCGCTGACAAAAATAATATTAGCTGATAGTGTTAGTTTGTTTCTTGCCTTTTTTTAGAGCTTCTTCTATCCTGGTATAAGAAAAAGTAAACCCAAAACTTTAGGCAACGTACTTCGAATTTAACTAAAATGTCCCTTGTCCTGACGGAGAACTCTGTTATGGATAAATCAATAAATTGGGACCGCTTATTTTCATCCTGATAGTAACATTTACTAGTTTCTCCTTTTGAGCTTTTATTTGTTAAGCTGAACCTTTGATATGAGTGCAAACTGCTTTATCGGCAAAATCTGTATCGGACTACGTAGATTTGAAGAATAGATGATCATTTTGTTTTATATACGGTTTTCAAGAGCTGACCGCTATGTATATACTTTGGTGTAAAACATAACGTTTAGGTATGAAAACAGAGAGAAGGTATCAAATTGAAACAAAACAAGAACAAAGCTCAGAATTTCTACTTTAATTCACAAATTTTATTTTTCTACGTAGTCCTCTTCACGCTCGATACAGATACGCCAACTTTCAACAAGTTTTTTAAACCCGCTTCTGTATAAAACCTCAAGCTGTTCTCGGAACCATTTCTTCGCAGCGGCTGAACTGAATTCTTCGTCACAGGTGAACTGAATTCTTTTCAGATGTATGTTGAGAGCAGAAAACAACCAAATCTGGGCTGTAGGTAAGGTGTTCAAGAACTTCAAACCCAATTTTCTATATGAAAAAGTATAGGAGTGGGGTTTGGAAATCTCAGAGTTCATATTCGCACCTTTGATCATGTACTCCTGATGAAATATTGGCTCTGTAGTTCCAGAACACAGTGATCATGCACTAAGCTGCAGAAGTTTGAGTGTTGAATTATTTCGCTCGAAAAGAACATGAATGTCGGTATTCAAACGATTGGTTTTCCATTTCTGGGTCATAACGGTTAAACCAATTCTCATCACCAGTCACAATGCTTTAAAGAAAATCAAATCACTTCCATACTTTGATAGCGAGCAAGTAACCTTTGGCATGAATTAAATCTTTATTTCTTCATTTCAGCCGTTAGGTGACGCGGTGCCGAACGAGCACACAGTTTGCTGTATCCTAAAATGTTAACTATATTATTGACACTACCTAAGCTAATGTTCAGTTTACTTGCTTTGGTTCTCTGATTTATTTTTCGATTTTTCCCAGATGATCTCATCTACAATATTTTTTTGTGTTCAAATAGCAAGTTGCGAGATTATGAACCTCCCACACCGCAGCTGATTCTTTACGGCCAGCGTTCCTTCACTGTCCTTTAATTTTCGTACCCAACGACGAACAGGGCTTATATCCAAAGTTCCAGAAACATAAACTGCCACTAGTCTAGTGAAAATGTTTTTGGAGGTACATTTTCATGAGTGGAAAACCCTGTAAGTGATCACTATTTGACACCCGTCGGCACAGTTGAAAAAGAATAATTTTAAACCCAATTAAATACAAAGTGATTATAATAAGAATTCACAGGATGAGAAATAGCGGATCTGAGAAGGTTCCTCCTGTAATAATCCAATTCAAGAGCAGAACGCCTACAGAAAAATTCCTTAAGGGTGGAAGATCAAGACTTAATATCTTTTATGTGGTTAAGAACTCCGATAGTGATAAAAGAGTGTTCATTAATGAAAATCTTACTGCACGTAATAGATAACTTTTGGGTTGGCTCGAACATTTTTTACGGACACAATATGAAATATTGCTGGTGCAACAATGGTCGTACTTTCTGCCGGGAAAAGGAGGGTTCGAACACGTTACAACTCAGGAACGAAACGGATTTGGATTTAAAGCGTTTTTAAATTGTTTTTCGGGTTGAGTTTTTAGTGTTTGCAATAAATATAATAATTTTGTTCTTATTTCATGAATTGCACTTCGGATTATGAGCCAGTTGAAGATTTAAATAGACTCATTATTAATGATGATTTTTAATACAGATTTTTACATCAAAATGCTCCCAGTCTGTATGATAAACCTAATGTTTTGGTAAATCTTTCGAACAATTTAATCAATCAGATTGATGTTATTTTGTTTCAAAAACATGGCTTAGTTCAGATACCGATCATACGTGTAATATTCCTGATTATCATATTGTTACGGCCTCTCGTTCTGGGGTTTGGGGCGGCGCTTTAGCAATTTATGTTAAACAAACTTTGTAATTTTCACTTAATAAAATATATACAGTCAGTAATGAAGATTATGAGATGATTTCAATAGAACTTAATAATTCAATAATAATTGTAACATATCGTTCACCTTATGGGAAACTGAGTTCTTTCCTTAATTTCTATTCAGATTTTTTGGATTTCATAAATTTTCATGAGAAGATTCTTCATTCTTTTGGATATTTTAATATTGATATGGCTACTGATAATAATACTTCTTGTTTATTCAATGATGTAGTTCTTCACTCTGGGATGGCTAATATTATTACTATTCCAACGCGTATTACAGTAAATTCCTCTCCCGCAAAAACAATCTTCCTGAGCCAATAAAATGTCCTGGCGGCCAACACATGGGAGAGTAGTTGAGGCCAGCAGCGGGCCGACAGCAAGCACCTTATCCTGTGCCATATACCACAACGGGACCAGCAGCGGGACAAAACCTAGCACCCATCAGTTTTCATATGCCACAACATGGCCATCAGTTATCTATCACATGAAAACATCGATAGAAACATATTAAAAAATCACAGGGTAACTAAAGCTCGACGTTTCACAACTACACAATTTTTCTCGCATAGCGCGTCATTTTTGTTGCGCAGCGCATGTTGAGTACGTCGCCATCTTGGATGACATTACTGTTCTGGTGGATGATCACATCACAAATCCTGAACGCTTCCCGATCAGCACCATTCGTTTTTCCACCAAGTGGTTAACGTCACAACTCGGTCGGTGTAATTTTTCTCCATCAGAAAATTTGACTGCGTGACGTCACATAGCTGGGGAAATGTTCTGCACCGATCTGAAAAAGTCTACTGTAGCCAGACTAGCTTCGAAAACACGACAGTTTGGTTCCAAGGCGGATGCTATAACTACAACACCGCGTTCCCTGTTGGGAGATCCGTTTGGAGGTGAGCCACCTTTCTGCAAAATGTGTGAAAATAAGGTCTCTTCTAATTTTACAGTATTGCGAATCATTTGCGCTTTCCAACCATAGGTTGAAGAATCGTATATGCTCCAGCTTTGTCCGCACGTCCATCCGTCGGCACGATAACTCACGTAAAAATGGTTCGATTTCGATGAAATTTCATGATGTGGTAGGGGACCACCTGGGGACGAACCCTATTGAAAATGGACGAAATGGATCAAAGGTCACGGCACAGGAGCGGGATCCATTTCATTGCACATATGCGTCATAACTTGCGTAAATATGGTTCGATGTCGATGAAATTTTAGTATGTAGTAGGGAACCACCTGGGGACGAACTCTATTGAAAATGGACAAAATGCGGTCAAAGATCAGGAGATAAGATCGGTATTAATTCAATCGCCCTTATCCCATACTATTAAGGTGGACGTGAAGTAATTTCGCTTCTTATACTTCCAATGGAAAAACTTGTACACATTTCCTTCACAATTATTGTGTTCCCAAGGATGAAAATTTGAACATCGATTAAAATAACTTCATATCATAACTTGGAATACTTAATATTTCCTAAAACATAACCATAATTACATAAAAAATCAATAATTTTTCCTTTGGTGGTGTTGGAACCAGAAAAAAGATTCCGCGGCCTGTACTTTGAGGACATCAGTAGACAAACAAATCTTGGATTTCATAATTTTGGTTATGTTTTAGAAAATATTAAGTATTCCAAGTTATAAAATGAAGCTATTTTAATCGATGTTCACATTTTCATCCTTAGGAACGCATTAATTGTGAAGAAAATGTGGACAGACGTTTTTCCATTGGAAGTATAGGAAGCAAAATTACTTGACGTCCACCTTAAAGGAGCAATTCTTGTATGTATGTAAATTTTATTTTGAAAACGGCTCTAAAGATTTTGATGAAAGTCCTTAACCTACCGTTTTCTGGTACTAGAAATCGATTTAGCTTGATTTCGACTTTAGGAAAATTCGTTTAGTGCGCTAAATAACCACCCCGAGTTTACACGTTTTTAGTGTCGGAGCGTCATCTCATTGATATCATCCATGCTTAGAAATCTGATGACGTCACAATCTCGCGATTGATATGTTGACGCGCTGACCCGCCATCTGTCTCATTACGTCACGCGTTGTGTGTGGATCCTATTAAAGTTTAATGACGTCTCACTCTTGCGAGCAGATGGTCGCGATTCCCATCTGCCTCATTACCTCACGCGTTGTGTGCGTATGCCCGACCACACGATAACTCGCGTAAAAATCGTTCGATTTCGATGAAATTTTAGTATGTGGAAGGGGAACACCTGGAAAGGAACCCTATTGAAAGTGAATGAAATGGGGTCAAAGTGTCAGGACATAGGAGCGGGATCCATTCCGCTGCTCTTATGCGTCATAACTAACGTTAAAAAGGTTCGATTTCGATTAAACTTTAGTATCTGGTAAGGGGCCGCCTGGGGACAAACTCTGTTGAAATTGGGCGAAATGGGGTCAAAGGTCAGGACATAGGAGCGGAATCACTTCCATCGCCATTATGCGTCATAACTTACGTTAAAATTATTCGATTTGGATAAAATGTTAGTATGTTGTAGGGGCCTGCCTGGGGACGAATTCTACTGAAAATGGGGTCAAAGGGTAGGACACAGGAGTGGGATCTATTCCATAGCCCTTATGCATCATAACTTACGTAAAAATGCATCGATTGCGACAAAACTTTAGCACGTTATTTCGTAGGTATACTGAACCGGTTTTGTTGAATATCATCGAAATGGGATCAAAAGTCAGGGCACAGGACCGAGATTTGTTCCACAGCTATTATTCTCATAACTTGAGTAATGATTTCTGGTATGTTGGAAAGCGTATTATAATCAATGCATTGTATGATTTGACTAACTTGTTTTTCGTAAATGTCGGGTTTATAAAAATTTTTATTTATTTTTTCAACGTGACGGTTTTTTTTTTACATTGAGGGAACTTGACTCATTTTCAACGGATTTACAACTTAAAGACGTTTTCACGAAGTTTAGTGCCGCGCTTGTGGTCTTAAAACGTGGCTGATTCATTTGCGTGTTCATGCCGTGTTCTGCCTACATGTTGTGACGGTTTCTATTGCCACAACTTACACGTCCTCTTCACTTTTTTCTAAAACGTCGCTGTCTTAAAGAAATGTCAAAGAAAGAATGTTAACATTGTTATACTGCAATTAAAATAAAACGATAATAGGCTCACCAGACAGAATGAATTTTGGCAAGAAGTATGGGCCAGTGTTTTAGGTACGCTATTCAAATATTCTTAGATGGCAACTAACATGGTTGTTAAGAGCGTGGGTTATTAAAAAATTATCTTAGCTTTCATTTGTTTGAGCCATTATAGTAATAATCTTCAAAATAGAAGTAACTACTACAATTACACGATAGCTACAACGTCAACTAACTGGCATGAGACTCTGTGCACGTGTCGCTTTTGGACGTGCGCGTTGCCGATGCTTGATTCTCGTCTTGGGGTTGTTTCGGTTGCCAGCTTTGGAGCAGTTGTAGCCCTAGATTGGAAGCCCGTAATTCAAAGTGATGCGTCGGGCCATCAGCGGTATACTATAGGCTGCCAGCTGAGGACCCTAACACCAATGGACGCTACCGTACCCTGAGCTGCAGATTTAAGCCAGCAGTGACCCATCACTGCCAACTAGCGGCCAGTAGTTTCCCAACACTTGTGCTTTTGCTTGGTCGTCTATATTTGATTTGTGCATGACTAATATTCATAACTCATGTTCGGGAGTACCATCTTATGATTTTAGTGATCACTCACTGATATTTAATTTGACAGTTGGCCTTGAACGTCAAATAGGATCTGTTTCTGGGTCTCTGTTAATGAGAAATTTCATTCATAATGATCGTCAGGCTTTTAGGATTACTTTGTATTCATTATACTGATTGGACATCTGTTCTTGTACTCAGTAACCCTGTTCAATCCTACGATGTCTCTTGGAGGGTTTTCTTGGGTCTCTATTAGAACTTTCCTCTACGAACAGTTTCTCGTATTGCGCGTTGTAGAAAACTTTGGCTGGCTACTCACCTTTAAAGGTACATAAATAAGAAAAATAGGCTCCTTAAATTATTTCTTTTCGTACTAGAGTCAAATTGACGTTTCCAAATTTCGTAGGTATCGTAACTGGCCTAATTCTAGTTCGAAACATATTAAAATAATTTTTTTATTATATTCACTTTGCCTCAACTACTGACAGCATGAGGATATGACGGTTCCATTTATGAGTTTTTGACCAATTTCAAATGTGATGATACACCCGATTCAATTGAGCATTCACTTGTCGAATGATGACGCGGTTGTTGATCTCTTAATGATTATTTTATTGAACTACCAGGTAACTTGATTTTTGATATTCTTACTTGTTCTAAAAGTTATAGGGATTACTTGCCATCTTTCCCTTTTTCTTCATTTTTACTTAAGCCTATTTATTGTCTTTGATGAATTAACTAGATCCTTCTACGTATGCTGAACCAGATGATGTTCACACAAGGGTAGTGAAATCTGTGTCTTCTGAAATGTTAATTCGACCAATTCATATGTTTAAAAATATTCTACATACGGATATTATTCCTGCACCGATAAAAATCAGTAGAATCAGTGTTATTCACAAGAAGGGATCTAAGACTGATGTTTCAAATTATTGTCCTGTATCTGTCACTTCTGTATCTACTAAAATTTTTGAGAAGTTGATTCACAGTTGGTTGTTATCGTATATTGAAAATAATAATTTACTGTACCGAAAACAATATGGATTCCGTCGTGTTAGTTCTACAGAGACAACCATTTTTAGTGTTTTGAATTATTTACAAATTACGACGTTACATTGATGAAGGCTTGGGTGTGGTGGAAGTTTTTTGTGATTTATCTCGTGCCTTCGATACTTCTAAGCGTGCGCACACTGGCATTACGGAAGTCGCGAGTACTATATTTGAAAATTACCTTATTGGGATGTGGAAGTATCTTCAATTTCGGAATGTACGCTGTAGTATTAAAACTGTTCTTTTTGGAGTCCCACAGGGCTCGTTACTAGGGCCGTTATTATTTTTAATTTACGTTAATGATATTTTTTTTATGTTCGTTCCAGTGCATAAACGCTCCTCTTGCTGATGACACAAGTATTTTTTTTCCAAGCATGCGGTGTCTTACACGATACCTCGTGTTAACCGCTCTTTACAGGAATGTCAGACTTGGTTTCGTTTTAATTTGTTAACTATTAACATTGCAAAAACGAAATGTATGTTCTTTTCTAGCCGAAAGGCACGAGCTGACGCTCTTCCGGAAGCGTCTAAATGATATTCCTTCGGTTTTCAAGAAAGGGTAAAATTTTTAGTTTTGTATTACGAGAATCTGAAGTGGGATGCCCATGTTGAAATTATTTCGCGGGACGTGAGATCTAGAAAAGGAATTTTACCTACATTTTCGAGTCCGTTACCACTACTAAAGATTAAATTAACACATTATTATTCTTTCATTTATCGCTATCTGTCTTATTGTCTACTTGCTTTAGGTAGGACAACAAAAAGCAATATAAACGGATTTATTTCTTTACAATTTTTTTTTCGTTTGTTGAATCCATCGGAAAATGTGGAGATCTTGTTTAGTCGTCTTAAATTATTGATATTTGAGAAACTATATTGTTATCGACTGATGTTGGGACAACATGAGCGTGTTGTCCCAACATCAGTCGATAAGCATTTCAACCTAATAAATGTATGTTATCCTGCACACAGTTATCAAACTCGTGGGATTATAACTTTTCTGATTTGTAGGGATCGTATTAATGCGCAGTGTCGTCATGTTAATGCTTATTTCCCGCGGCTCTGAAACGGGTTTCCGATTTATATAAAACCACTTGTCAGTTTTTTCATCGTTTATTTTTAGTTCTTTGATTGGGGGTTTAACGACCACCGTGAGCCACTCAGTGGGCTATAAGCAATCGCCCGTCCCTAATTTAGGGCCACTGGTTCCAGGGAAGGGTCAGGGCCAGTGCCGTAAGACAAACCCAACATCCATGCCTCACCGGGATTCGAACCCGGGCCCATCTCTGACGAATGATCAGAAGCCATCGCTTAGACCACTGCGCCACCGGGGCGGTATGCATCGTTTAAAAAACAACAACAAAGGAATATTATGCTTATAATTAAATTTCTTTCACTTCGAATATATTGTATTGCAATTATGTGTATATCAGTTGAAAAACATGTAAGTTACTTGACTAGACATTTTTCCTTCTTTAGGACCCCGGGGCTAGTCCGGATAGCATTAGTCGTTTTTCCTGGTTCCGTTCTATGTTGTACTATGGATGTATAAATATGTGCTTTTTAAGAATGTGTAATGTGATTTTCATTTGGGTTGTTTTTTTCTGGTTAACAAAGGATTTGTAGAATCTATATATTAATTCTATAAGGTTTTTTACCGTAAGAACAGTTGTGAGAGAACGGCTGAACGTGAATATATGGTTGCGGTGTCAAAATGAAAGTCTTACCATGTAGATGTGCCAGTCCAAGAGAGAAAATGATAATGGGGCAACGGTTCGCGCGTTGTGGGGCGGCAAAGTTTCTATGTAAAGTCTATGGGAGAAGCGTGCGGTTGACATCCGATCGCCTGCGGCTGACTCATGCACTGTTGAAGGCGGTAGTATGGAGTGACTCAGATAGTCCAAAGTCCGAAGTATATCTTCTCAGCGAACCGTATCTCTTATCGACACAGTCTGGGGCCCCCTGGAAATAAATAAGGGCGTCTTCCTCCCATTTTCTACTTCGCTTCCGTGTCCCTTTCCTATCGGGTACTCTAGCCCAAATCTCCTAGTTTCCTATTTCTAAGGGTTGTTTAATACCTGGGGTCAGACACTCCCTTCCTAAAATCCTCTACATATGATCATGATCATCTCTTCTTGACAGGGCCACGGGTTGCCTAGTGGGCAACGTTCGTGGATGCCATGGAGAAGACCTCAGGTTCGATCCACTAAATACCCGCCGTGCGTCGGATGGGCACGTTAAGCCGTCGGACTCTGGGTACTGGCCCCCGGTAATAAATAAGGGCGCCTTCCTCCCCCTTTCTACCTCGCTTCCGTGTCACTTTCCTATCGGGCAATGTAGCCCAAATCTCCTAGCTTCCTATTTCTAAGGGTTGTTTAAGACCTGTGGTCAGACACTCCCTTCCTAAAATCCTCTACATATGATCATGATCATCATCTCTTCGCAACAACGTTGGCAGGAATTTGTTTGAACGTTCTTATCGGAACAGCGAACACCTGATTGCGTTGTGTCATTGGACTGTGTGAAGTATACATACAATTTAACAATCATTCGATCTAGTTTATTCACTTAGGTAAGACGTTTCCCATTATGTAAAGATGTAAATAAACTTTTCATATGAGTTTATTCTTTTCAAAGAATAAATAAATAAGAATCGTCGATTCCGACGGGTTTCGTCTACCGGGAAAAAAAACTATTCATCGGTTCCGACGGGATTCGTCTACCGGGTTCCAATGCCGGTGAGGCATGGATGTTGTGTTTGTCTTACAACACTGGCTCTCTCCCTTCCCTGAAACCAGTGACCCTAAATTAGGGATGGGCGACTGCTTATAGCCCAAGAGTTGGCTTATGATCATTCGTTCGTGATGGCTCCGGGTTCGAATCCCGGTGAGGCATGGATGTTGTGTTTGTCTTATGCCACTGGCTCTTTTCCTTCCCTGGAACCAGTGACCCTAAATTGAGGACGGGCGACTGCTGATAGCCCATTGAGTTGCTCACCGTGGTCGATAAATCTTCAGTCACAAAAAAAGAAAAAAAAATCACGAGCCTGGACTATTTGTCTTTACTGAAGGTTGAATGAATTTGTCAATCAAATAAAGTTTGCATTTGTTGTTTCATAGGAGTTTATTGTTTTCAAAAAACAAACAAACAAACTTGCCGTCGATTCTGACAGGTTTCGTCTAGTATGTTCTTAATTGCGTGTAACATGCCAAATAAATAAGTAAAATAAAGTAAGTCAAGCACGAGACACTTGCGCAGAGATATTACTTCTTGAGCACGCTTCGTACGTAAAACACAGTATATGTCAAAACTGTCCCATACTTAAAATTCGGAGCTGGAAAACGACTTTTATTATATCAACAAATGCAAATTTTCGGCATGCTACAGTTTCTATTAGTACAATTTTACCTCTGATTCCCATATTATTCAATTTTTGTTCATGCGAATTAGGCGCAAATAAGATTGCAAATGAATCTCTCATTTTTTTAAAAATTATCTGTTACACGATATTTGTTTCGATGTGTTCGAATAACGGAATAAAATCCAAAACCCGTGCAGCTACGGGCACGCAAATGGTCACCAAAATTCACTCTCTCTCAACTCACTGAGATGAAGTTGAGTAAATGTTTACTCATTTTGCTACTTTGACGCCTGCTTGCGAAAACCGTTTTTTTTTTTTTTTTTTTTTGTTATTCCTAGTGAACACACTTCAACGCTACCTAATCTTGATTAAAAAGCAAGAGAGAGAACACCCGGATTCGGATATGAATTTCCATAATTTAAATCGATATGAAAGACGAGAGGCTAATATATATGGAGACAACTGACAGAAATTCAATGCAGTTCAAGAAAGAAATAGCATCCTGTCAGATGGCCTTAGATGTATTTTATGCAGCAAAGAACGAGCCATCATTTACTCCAAACTAATTTTCGCAAAGATATTTAATATGATTCTTTTTATATCAATGCACATTTATTTATCACATTCGTTTTCGTGTTTCCAAATAAACTCTAGTCATAAGGTTCTGTTGGTGTCATTAGCTCCATGGCTTCTTTTTCGATCATTGCATAATTGTTCCTGACTGCGGTGGATTTCTTTCTTTCTTTTATGACCAATGATCACGTTTTTATTAATACTAATCCAAATTACATTATACTAATGACATTATCATAAATGTATCTTATTCCCAAGATTACTGTTAGGATGTTAAGGAACATAAACGTTAGCACTTCTTGCTTGCCGCCGTCTTAAATGGCGGGTAATAATTAGAGTGAGAACAGTCTTCAGGAATTTAATTTCGCAAAGCTTTATCCTTTCTTGAAAGCACCAAAAGCAACCGAACTGATCCTACTGTTTCCAGATATTCTATTTATACGGTATCCATTAAATAGATAATCCATTAATACGGTGAACTACTCTGACTATTCTTGATCTGAAGATTTTCCTGCAACTTGTTTTAGCATCGTTACCATCGTTCTGTTCCGCTGCCAACTCAGCTGAAAAATATATTTGTAGCTAAATGATACATTCCATTTAAACGTGTAATAGAAAGTTAAGGCGGGCGGTCGTAGTGACCGATGGGTTTGCCTCCTCGGGGCGCTCCGTGGTAACAATGGCACACACAACAGCAACTAGGGCCTCTGTGAATCTTGGAGAGGTGCCAGCTAGTTCTGTGTGACATTGGCGAAAAGACCCCAACTCACTGGGTTTTGTTCCAGAATCCTTAGGTTGAATGACCAACTGGAACCCTCAGCTGTGGGCTAATCCCCCACACTGATGTACTAACCTGATTAAAAAGACAGAAAGAAATATTAAGAATGACTCAAGTGTGGGATATGGTGGACCTACCACACTTGAGAAGGACGGTCCACCACGGAATCGGCCTGGACTTTCTAAACAGCGTATGAGAAAGCGATCTCGGCTGAGTGAATGTAAGATTGGTGTATGGAATACTAGAGGTATAAATGGCAAGATGAGTGAGGTGATTGAGGAGATGAATAAGTATAGAAGGGATGTGATGTGTGTAAGTGAAACCAAAAAGAAGGAAATTGGGATAAAAGAAGTGAATGGCACGGTGAGTGTGTGGTCTGGAGTATTGGATAATATGAGAGGACAGGCTGGTGTAGGTGTGATTTTAAGTGAAAAGATGAAGAACAACTTGATTCACTATAGTTGCATAAGTGAGATAATTCTCTGGATTCGTTTGAAAGTGAAACTTCAGAGAATTGTAATTGTTGTAGTGTATGCTCCTTGTGACTCGGAACCTTCTGATAAGAAAGAAGATTTCTGGAATGAGCTAAAAGCTGTTTTGAGCCAGTTTGGTGCTAAAGAAAAAGTTATAATAGAAGGGGATTTCAATGCTAGAGTAGGTGTGCAGAATGCAATTTCTGACAGTGTTCTGGGTAAGTTTAATGATTCTTGTGTTAATAATAATGGTAAAAGATTAATTGAACTCTGCATTGAGAATGATTTGTGTGTATCTAATACATTTTTCAACCACAAGTATATACACACATATACTTGGGAAAATCGTACTCTTGGTCAAAAGAGTGTGATAGATTTTGCTGTTTACGATCAGCGTTTGAAACACTTAGTTGTTGACACCCGTGTGATGAGAGGTGCGGATGTTGGTTCTGATCATTACTTGGTAGTATCGCGAGTGAAACTGAATGTTGGTTGGAGGAAAAGGAATAGGAAGAGACCCAGGATAGGAAGGATAAAGGTTGATAGGCTCCTTGAAGATCAGCGGTATTCTGACTTACTCAGAGAACGACTGAAGGATCTGAAGTCTGGTGAGAGGGATGTAGAAAAGAAGTGGGAATGTTTTAAGAACTGTGTTGTCACTGCTGCTAAAGAGGTCTGTGGCACCACAATAGTGGGTAACAATAGAGGTGATGCTTGGTGGAATAGTGAGATTGATGAGGCAGTAAAGAAAAAGAAGGAAGCCTATTTGGGGATGTTGCAAGGTAGAGTCTCTGTGGATGAATATCGCTGTAACAAGCGTGAAGCTGCTAAGCTGGTTCACCACAGTAAGACAAAAGATAGGAAAGAGAAAGTGGAAAGGCATGAACTGGCTTTTTGGAAAGATAGAAAGTCCTTCTGGAAGTACATGAGACTCAGGAAAAATAGGGGAAACACAATTGTAAGTTGTGTGAAGAATGAGATTGGGGAAATGATATGGGAGCCCAATGAGTTAAGTGACAGATGGGGCAAATACTTCAGTAAGGTATTAGATCAGGAGAGCAAAAATGATTCTGAGACAGATGCAGATGATGTCACAATGAGGGATGAAAGCACAGGAGGGATCTCGAGAGAAGAAGTGTGTAAAGCTCTAAAATCTCTTCAGAATGGTAAGGCTCCAGGAGTTGATGGCATAACTGCAGATACGTTGAAGTATGGTGGTGACTCTATAATTGACTGGTTAACTGAAATTTGCCAGTTGTGCTGGGAGTTAGGAATGGTCCCTCGGGATTGGAAGGATGCTATTATTGTTCCCTTGTATAAGGGAAAAGGTGATCAGACTGAATGCAAGAACTATCGTGGTATAACCTACTGAGTGTGCCAGGGAAGGTGTTTGGGAAGGTTGTTATTGAAAAAGTACGGGGTCATACATCACCGAAAGTGTGGGATGTTCAGAGTGGTTTTATGCCTGGTAAAGGCTGCACCAACCAGATTTTTGCATTACGCATGATGAGTGAAAAGTATCTGGCTGTTGGGAAGAAAGTTTTTACTGCCTTCATAGATTTAGAGAAAGCTTACGACCGAGTCAATAGGACACTTTTGTGGAAGGTATTGAATGAATATGGTGTTACTGGGAATCTACTTAATAGTGAAAAAGCCATGTATGCTGGTAGTAGAGCTTGTGTACGAGTGAATGGTGTTTTATCAAAATGGTTTTCCATTGGTGCAGGAGTTAGACAAGGTTGTGTAATGTCACCATGGCTGTTTAATATATTTATGGACGCATGCATGCGTGAGGCCAAAATAGATAACAGTGGTTTATGTCTTGGTGATATCCGTGTGAGCAGATTGATGTATGCTGATGACACTGTCCTGTTGGCAGAGAGTAAAAGTGAGTTGCAGAGTATGTTGGCTCGGATGCACGAAGTTTGCACAAAATTCAAACTGAGTATAAATAAGGGAAAAACCAAAGTTATTGTGTTTGAGAGAGGAATGGGTAGCACTGAATGTAATGTAAGTATAAATGGCACTGTGATTGACCAGGTGAGTGAGTTTGTGTATTTAGGAAGCATGTTTGACAGAGAGAACAAATTGGATGGTGAAATTAGTAGGAAAGTGAATTCTTCTTTGAAAGTCATAGCTGCTATGGGAGGTTTTAACAGGAATGATGGGTTCTCTAGAGAGTCCCGCATGGCTGTGTATGAAACAGTAATTGTTCCTACTCTGATGTATGGCAGTGAAACCTGGGTACTGCAGAAGAAACATAGGAGTCGTTTGTGTGCTGGAGAAATGCGTTACTTACTTGGGGTTTGTGGCAAGACACGATCTGATTGTGTGAGGAATGAAGATGTATTGCAGTTGTGTGATGTAAAGCAAAATGTTGTTAGTAAGGTGGAGACCAATATGCTTCGGTGGTTTGGCCATGTTGAAAGAATGAGGGATGAAATGCTTACTAAGAAAATATTTTCAGCCCAAGTGGCAGGAAGGAAAGGCAGAGGAAGGCCAAGGAAGACTTGGGTGGATCAGATTCAGGAGTGTCTGCATGAGAAAAAAATTATGAGTATGAAGTATAAAAGTTCTTGTGTACGGCGTGTAATGGATATCAGTGAAGCACGAGTTGTATGTCAAGATCGCTGTAAATGGCGAAGTTTGATACGACAACAATAAGTAAAAATATCTGGAAGTTTGTAATTCTTTTTGGAGCTAACCTCTGAATCTCAGAGAACAGCTTAGTGATATGTATGTAGTGATATAGAATGTTAAGGTACACGCTCAGGAACTGTTTCCCCTTTGGATACACACATCCAAATTAGCCATATAGCCTTCTTGTTAATGTGCAAAAATAAAAAAAAAGAAAAAAAGATATCGCTTAATCATATCTCGGTATTCAATGATTCTATAGCTTTTCCAGAAGGGTCTGTGGAAGGTCCGGGTATTTATTACCGGGATTGTCATGACTGGTTGCCGCAAGAGCTGTTATCCCCTTGTCTCACATCCTTCAGGTTTTATTCGTACTACAAAAAACATGGTCGCGGAACATCTGTTTTGAAACGGTCTGAACAAGTGCCACAGTAATCGCTATGACAGTTTGCTCATTTCTGCTAACTCACTACTTTGAAATTATCCATCCTCTTGCATTTTCAATGAACATTAAATCATTCCGGCGTTTAAATCAAGTTCTGATTTAGTACTTCGGGAAGCTTTGTAATTTTGAGAAAGAAAAAAGTAACTACTACGGCATTACGCATCGCAGAATTGATTTTCATAATCAATGCTTTGTAAAGTTATTGCGGTAAACAATCGTATATTGCTATAAGAAAATCATGAGTTGTTCCAGTTTTTCACCTGTACCTGGTGAAAGATGCACCAATAAACATACCGCGGAATAAAGCTCATTTTATACCACTCAGTTTCGCTTGCCGTTCTGGTTGCACCAGTAATTAATGGGATATCAGGCGAAATTTTTGCTCTGGTAGTTGATTATTCCCACATGAATTAATACACAGATAAAAAAACAAATAACGGATAGCGTGTTTCAAATCTCTTTTAAGGATACATTTGGGTAGGGAGATGGTCAGTCAGTTTCACGTTCAAAATGATATTGCTAAAAACACGGGTGCAAAGTAATTGCTTTTATTAACTATAACCACCCTGTATACAGTGACAAACAAATTATACGTATACCTCATATAATTATCCATAATACCACTTAATTGTTTCCAAGATGTCGTTTGCTATGATCGAACTGCAAAAGGGAAGTGAGATGACGTCACATCTACCTCTCCGTGTTTCGCAGCAATTGCTGAAACGAGGCATCTCTGCATGCCAAAATATTGCTTTGGAGGTTTGATATAACACGTCGCTGGTATTATGTAAGCTTACAGGTAAAACCAATCGTTTTTTTTATGGAAAGAGGGCTCGTATGTGAAAACACAACCGAAATTATTACTTCGTATGTGAAAACACAACCATTTCGATTTATCGAGCCTCTGAGTGTAAGGGAATCACCCACTGGCCACTGAATTAGAAACCTTTATGCAGATGTATGTAAACGTCACTTGCACAGCGTATATGCAATTACGTTGTCGCGAGCGCCACCATTTCATTAGCCAACTATTTAAGACTGCTAGTCGTCCGTATTCATCCATAATGTTGATCACAAAGGGAACAAGAAAGATGACACCAAATTTTCGGGTGTAATAAACACGTCTTTTGAATCCGTTCTCACGCAAATTAAATTTATCAAATCTATTCAAAGTCAATGGAACCGGTATAGAAAACAATAGATCTGACGAAATAAAGAAGATTTTCAATCGGGTTTTTAATCTTTCAGATATTGCTGTAAACGGAATCGTGAGCTTACGAACTCTCACAAACAGAGATATCGACAAAAACAAGATGTGACTTTACGTCCCCTGGTGAGAAAACCATGCATTATTTGGGAAAGAAAGTATTCTCAAAAGGTTTATCCATATAAGCGGTATCGATCCAAAAAAAAAAAAAAAAATAGTCGAATTTTCAGGAGCCCAGATTTTGCTACAAATACTTCAGAAGCAGAAATTAACACTTATGACCCCTGGGGGCCTAACCATTCTTTACCAAACATTAGAAATTATGTGAAAAATATTTTCCATCAGGTCTTGTAGGCGATACAGGAAGAATTTTTTAAATCGGAGCTTTAGGAGCAGAAATAACGCAGAAAACGCAATTTGCCTGTGTGCCACCTAGCACAAAGTCTATGATTTACTTGTAAATTTGAATTTATAGAAAAAACATTCCGCATCGGGAACACTATCCAACACAGAAGGAATTTTTGAAATCGGACGCTTAGAAGTAGATATATTGACAAAAATAAGATATACATCTACGCCCCCTGGCGTAGAAACCACGCATTATTTCAAAAGAAAATTTTCCTAAAACGTTTGTCGACATGAGTACTATCGGTCAACAAACGACTTTTTTCAATCGAGATTTTAGAAGCTCGTATTTTGCTGCAAATACATCAGAAGCGGAAATTAAGATTTAGGCCCCCTGGTGGCCAAACCATGTTTTACAAAAATTAGAAATTTTGTGCAAACGATTTCGCATCAGAAGCTGTATCCTGTGCAGAAAGAGTTTTTCACATCGGAGATTTAGAAGCAGAGATATAGCGGGAAACGCAATTTACCGCTATGCCCCCTAGCGAAAACTCTATGAATTACTTGAAAATTTTGAAATTATATGAAAAACATGTCACACGGAAAATACTATCCAACAAAGAATGAATTTTTTAAATCGGACTCCTAGAAGTAGAGATATTGGCAAAAATAAGATGTACATCTGCGCCTCCTGGCGGAGAAACTGTGGAATATTTTAGGAAAAAAATATTCCAAAAAAAATAATCGATGTGAGTGGCATCAGTCCACGAAAGAATGTTTTCAATCTATATTTCAGAAGCTCAGATTTTATGGCAAATACATCAGAAGCAAAAATTAACACTTACGCCCCCTGGTGGCCAAAGTATTATTTACCAAAAATTTGAAAATATATGCAAAAGATTTTCCATAAAGAGATGTATCCGCTGAAGAAAGACATTTTCAAATCGGAGTTGTAGAAGAAGAGTTATAGGGAAAAATGTAATTTAATTTTACGCCCCCTAGCGGAAAATCTATGCGTAATTTGAAAAAGTAACTATATCTAAAATACTCTTCGACATAAATGGAATCGAAAGATAAAATAATTTTTTCAATCGGATCTTTAGAAGCAAATATGTGGAATAAAACATATTTTTGAATTCGACATCATCTGCATTTACGCCCTCTAGCGACGAAATTGTACATAGTAAAAAAATACGAAATGAGGGATCATCATTCGCATATTTCAAGCTTCCCAATGGAATTTTTTTTTAATTGTATTAATAGCTGCAGAGATATCGTGGGTACAGGCGGACGGGGGGACTGACGGACGGACGGTTAACCGATAGCATAAGCACGAACTTTTTTACAAAAGACGTGCTAAAAAACAAAGGACCTTTCGGAGTTCGATAAAGGGCTTACTGCGTACACCCGTTTGGCTGGAGAGGCGACTTCGAAAGCAGTAGATATGATTTATTTCTCAAAAGGTGAGATACCTCTGGTATTTAAGCAGTGGAAAAATAACCCTCATTGCTTGTCTAAGAGGCGTAACTGTGGCGATAACAGATATCTGTCAAAGACGAGATCGCCGTCGTCTGTGCGGATAATCATCATTACGGAGAAACAATATTTGCTGCCATTGACCAGTATTAGCAGTCGCATGACTGTACAGAAACCGCTGATTTCTGGAAAGAACAGAAAAGTTCGTCTGCCGTCGTGTCATGGAGGCATGTTCTGTTGTTACGCAACGGGGCCCCTGATATTTCCAGTTAGTCGGGTGTCCTCCAAGTATTATCTGCACGCTTTTGCCAATCAAGTTCATCTTACAATATTGACTTTTCATCGAGCCTTATTAATGGACGACAATACTACTGTCCCTCACGCAAGATATGTTTAGCAGTGGTTTAGCGAGCACGACAGCGACTTCAACCGTCTTCGCTGGCTACCACAAAGACCGGATTTGAAAACCAATTGAAAATGTATGGTACATAATAGAAACACAAATCCGGAAGCAAAGTCATATCTGGCCATTTAAAGAGCTGTGTGGTAAACGCCTGGTAGGCTGCAGATGTAGATGCACTCCTACACCTTGTAAAATACATGCCAAACCACCTGCGTGCAGTAATTCGGGCAAAAACGGGTCCAAGACGGTACTGAATAAAAGTTTCTAATTCAGTGGCAGGTATGTGTTTGAGGACATGAGGACAACGATACAGTATGTCGAAAAAAGTTTATCTGTTATTCCACGACGAGCTGTTATATCCTTCTGCTTAGTTAAGGTTTCAAGTTGTGTCTGACAGGTCGATCTGTGTGCTTCAAGGAAAGGCAAAATACTGTAAAAGGTGATTTACTTAGTATTTTCTGTATCTTGGCCGTTAGTGTTCTATTTGAAGTATTAAATCGTTCGGGCTGTACGGAAACCTGAAGGGATACTACAGGCAATATTTGGCTGTTGCGTTCTACATTGGACTCAGTTCGTGTCCAGTGATTGGCTAGTGAAATGTGTTATAACAATGGAGCACATATGATGGTTGCTTAGGGTAGAGGAGGGCGGTTTTTTTTACGTTTTGTGCCTTATGACAGTATTAAGAAAGCGTGGAGCAAGCACTTCTGGTACATCAGTCTACTAAATACAAACGGCAGTGCACAATTGGATAAAATGCTATATGGAAAGCAGGACATCGCCCAAATTTGTTTCAAGATGCGATTGACTGATTTCGATTTTCAGACAAAAATGTTGGTGACGCATCCAAGCGCCCTTACACCAGTCGAGCGATGTGATTGTCAATGATCTTTCCATACAATTGGGCGTCCCTTACATTGCGGTTTTCACTATACGTATGGAAGATTTTGGCCTATTGAGCGAACCAGCAACTGAGGCACAGCACGCACTAACCAAAACACAGAAGGAATTCCTATTCAAAACTGGAAGGAGTAATTGCAATTGCAACGCGTGGTACTGTCGAAACTATTATGTGCCCACGAGGCTCTTCTGCTTAGATGAAAAATGGGGGAATATTACGCTCCCAGGCATAACATCAGTCACCGTCGCGAGTCGAACCCGGTACTTCCGTGGAGTCTTTATCCCGTGCAGAGCTGAATGAGAGTAAACTTTTACTGGTAATTTGCATAGTTGTTCGTGTCGTGGCTTTTTGAAAGACATGATGAAGACATCTTAGCGGTATAAGTCGTTTCTAGAAGAGCAGGTCTCAGTATGGGACTTCTAGCATCATATACAGCCACCTGTCCACGTACGCGACAATTCACTGCTGCACAAGACCCAGATTGTTTGGGTGTTCATTGAAGAGGACGGTTGGGTTCAAGTGTCCTAACCACATTATTCACCGGAAATGTACCCCTGTGATTTCCATTGCTTTGGCCATTTGAAAACAGATGAGTCTGATACTCGCTACAACAACAAACAGAATTTGGATTTCCGAATTACAAACATTTTCCACATCACTGATACTTTTAATGGTGTTCATGAACTGCAAACATTTTGGGAGCGTATTACTGTTAAGGACAGCAATCAGTGTGAATTGCCCTCGAAAACTCTGGTTATTGCTTCCCTATTAGAATAATTTTGGGAAGTAAAATGTGTTTACTTACTTCCCAAACGACTTGGGGTTACTATATAGAGTTCAATGACTGTTGAACAACAAGCAAATAACACCAAAAATAACTTTAAGACATTATACGAGGGCTGTACGGAAAGTAACGCAAAAGTGTGAATAACTTATTCATTTATTGACAGAGGTCGCTCAAATCGCACATGTTGGTAGAGTAACTCTTCCTCTATAGTAGCTCTTCTTCTTCATTGCAGGTAAATAAAGATTTCCAAGCAGAAGCAACGGGCCGCAACTGAGTTCTTGACGAAGGAAGGGTGCAGGCTGTCCGACATCAACAGATAGCTACAGAATGTTTACGGAGATGACACCATTGACAAGAGCAATGAACACAGATTGATGAAGTAGTTTAAAGAAGGGGAAACCAGCAGTCAAGACAAACCACGCAGTGGGAGACCATCATCTGCGACCACTAGCAAGAATCGTCAGCGAGTGGATGAATTGATTCGCGCGGAAAGACGATTCACATTCCCTGAGCTTGTTGCACGAATGGACTGTGGTCACAATGCCATACAGAAGATGGTGGAAAACTTAGCGTATCGGAAAGTCTGTGCAAAGTGAGTACCTCGGCAGTTGACACCCGATTTGAAGGAGAGAAGGAAGGAAATCTGCTCTGATCTGCTGGAAGCGTTCGAAGCCAATGGAAACACGTTTTGTTTTCGGTATGGTGACAGGGGATGAAACGTGGATGTATCTTTACGACCCGGAAACTAAGGATAAAACAATGGAAGGGAGTCACACGTCTTCATCAAGGCCTAAGAACTTTAAGAGCCAGCGATCAGCACAGAAAGTCATGGTGACTGGTTTTTTTTGGGGGGGAGATGACAGGGGTATCATTCACCTTGATTTTGTGGAACGTGACAGTACCGTGGCCAAAGAACGGTACATTGAGGTACTCAAGAAGCTTAGAACAGCCATAAAGAGGAAAGGACTGAACAATAATCGGAAAAGGATCCATATTTACCATGACAATGCGAGACCACACATATCTTTGGCAACAATCAGGCGATTAGCAAATTAGGCTGGTCGGTGGTCCCCCATCTGTCGTACAGCCCAGATCTGACGCCCTCCGACTTCCACGTGTTCGGTTTAATGAAGGATAGTCTCCAGGGACAACGATTTGATGACACAGCCGTGGAGAAATAGACTGTGAAGAAGTGGGTACAAGAGTCCACACCTGCATTTTTTCAAAGAGGATTCGAGAGTTGGGTTCAACGATGGCGCAAATGCATCGCTTGTGATGGAACTATGTTGAGTAGTTCCTTTGTATAAAGGGTTACTCTACCAACATGTGCGATTTGAACGCTCTCTGTCAGTTAATAAAAACATTATGCCCACTTTTCCATTACTTTCGGTACAACTCTCGTACATTATTAAAGGCACAGGAGGACATAACTCTACATACTCCTTCTTCATATCTTGTGTGCTTACGCACAAGAAACCAAAGTAAATAGCTCTCTTAATTATTTATAAATTCATTTATTTGTTTCCAAATTGTTGTTTATCATAATCGAACACTAGCAAGTGTTAAAATGAGGTTAACAACATGATATAGACTTTGAACGTGGGACGTATCCCAGCCCTGACGTCCTGTTAGCTTATATATATACATACTGATTTGTTGCTATGTAAACACAGCGCTTACATGATAACGTACTACAGAGGTGAGGCACATGTCAAAACTGCAAGTTGCAATGGTAAGCACTTGTCGGCATAGCTTATTTGGGAAAGCATTCGGCTCCGGAGCAGAAGGTTACTGGTTCTAGCACCACGGCCGTCTAATTTGGGTTTTCACATTGGCACCCGAATGCAAAAACGGATGCACTGGCCGTTTGGATCTTCGAAAAATGAGTGACGTTCCTTCCTACATCATGTGGAATAAATGAGAATCCCTTTGCTTTGAAAAATGTGCGATGCTTCTTCCACATATCGTCTGGAACTAGTGAGAATTCTTTCTTGTACAGATATTTAAGGATGCATGACTTACGGTGGACCCGCAACCTGCGATTTCGTGTTCCCGCCTTTCTCAAGGGGAGGGATGTTTATGACGTACTTCAGAGGTGGCCCACATGTCAAGACGGTAAGTAGTAGTGACTTGTAGGTGTAGCTTAATTCGGAAAGCATTTGGCTCAGGAGTAAAAGGTTGCTGATGCGTGTTCAGCCACAGGCAAATTTGTGTTACACAACATACGTGACCAGAGCGGACATTATTAGGTTAAGATAATTTACCAACAAGGAAGATTCTGAAGCCCTCCTGCTTGTTTAACTACAAATAATGGCTAACCCATGGCGTTTCTTTTTCATGTGTGCAATCTAGAAGGTGATGTCCATGCGAAATAAAGTAATGAGGACGAGAAAGGTCGAGATTTAAATAAACCAGCTTGAACCTCAGCCCGAATTCAGAAGACTTCAGACGAGATTAGCATGCGATTTCACACACGTATCAGTGTTAACGTCGACAAACGCCAGGATAAATTTATTGAGACGATCCAAATACCCTTATCGGCAACAGAGTTGCCGTAGTTTCCTTGCTTCCCATTCAAAAATCTTGAAAACTGAAACATTTTGGAAAGGAATCGAACTCGCATCTCTCTATTTTCATTCGAGCATGGCAGCCTAGGAAACAGCAGAAATACGGTATCTTTGTTCCGATTATGATATTTCTTTATGATCTCCATTATTGTGAATAATTTTTCTTCAGAAGGATTCGTTTCTCATTTATATCTATATACACTGACGGAAAAAAATCCCAACACCACGAAAAAATAGTTGTAGAGGAATGAAATGGCGGCAATACATTTGTATAGGTAACATATTTAATCGATTAAGGTTTCAAGATCACAGCTTAATGTAAGCGCGAGAAGAGCCATTTTAAATGTGAAATGCTGGTACATTAATAACCGGTGTAACCGCCAGAATGTTAAATGCAAGCACGCAAACGTTCATGCATTGTGTCGTACAGGTGCTGGATGTCAGTTTGTGGGATGGAGTTCCATGCCTGTTGCACTTGGTCGGTCAATACAGGGACGGTTAATGCTGGTTGGGGATGACACTTGAGTTGTCGTCCAATGATGTTCCATACGTGCTCGATTGGTGACAGATCTGGTGATCTAGCAGGCCACGGCAACATGTCGACACTCTGTAGAGCATGTTGGGTTACAACAGCGGTATGCGGGCGAGCGCTATTCTGTTGGAAAACACCCCTGGAATGCTGTTCATGAATGGCAGCACAACAGGTTGAATCACCAGACCGACGTACAACTGTGCCGTCAGGTTGCGTGGGATAACCACGAGAGTGCTCCTGCTGTCATAGGAAATTGCTCCCCAGACAATAACTCCAGGTGTAGGTCAAGTGTGTCTCGGCCGCAGAGAGGTTGGTTGCAGGCGCTCACCTGGCTTCCTTCTAACCAACACACGGCCATCACGTGCACCCAGGCAGAACCGGCTTTCATCAGAAAACACAACAGATCTCCACTTCGTCCTCCAATGAGCTCTAGCTTGACAGCACTGACGTCACAAATGGCAGTGGTTTGGAGTAAGTGGAATGCCCGCTACAGGGCGTCTGGCTCGGAGCTGTCCTTCAAGTAACCGATTTGTAACAGTTCGTTGTGTCACCGTGGTGGCAACTGCAGCTCGAATTGCTGCCGCAGACGCAGTACGATGCGCCACGGCAATACGCCTTAGACGGCGGTCTTCCCTCACAGTAGTGCCACGTGGCCGGCCGGAACCCGGTCTTCTTGAGGCAGTACCTTCCCTTGACCACCACTGCCAACAATCATGCACAGTGGCAACATTCCTGCCAAGTCGTTCTGCAATATTGCGGAAAGAAAATCCACCTTCTCGTAGTCCTATTACACGACCTCGTTCAAACTCTGTGAGCTGTTGGTAATGGCTTCTTCGTCTTCTTAAAGGCATTCTTGACTAACACTACGTCGAATCTCAACGATAACTAACGCTCACGAACGTTACAGCGCTTATTTACAGCAAACCTGCTTTGCATGTTCCTAGGGGCGCTACTAGCGCCACACGTATGCGCCGAGCGCGAAATTTGCATAGACGTCATCTTACAGATGTACTCTCACCGCCTACCAACTGTCGTTTATCTAACACAACCCCTTCTTGGTGTTGGGATTTTTTTCCCGTCAGTGTATGATGAGTCCATTCGTTGTTAAAAGCATGCGGGGAAAAATGCTAACATTTATTATTTTTCAGTACGCAATCGCCAGTTTTAAGAACTTTTCAGTGTTGGTATCGAAGGTTCGCAAACTATGGGCAAAATCATTTGAATCAGCCAACAATGACGTCTTTATCTGTTATGTTGCAGCTCTGCTTGTATCGTCATTTCCTGCATACCGGCACTTTTTGGCTTCTCCCACAAATCAATGAAAAAGCAAGATATCTGTATCTAAATTTCATTGGAGCATATTGTCATTCTTGATGATGCCTAGTAGTGTACCTAGTAAACAAAGTTTTAATTTAGTTTTTTCACTTCTTCCAGCTTATAACTACTAGGGTGTTTACAATGTTTTTACGCATCATGCGGAAATCTACAACTGGATACCGCGGTGTCCATTAATGAAATATAAAAATAAGCAAATAAGTTTGTAACGAATATGACACTATTTATGCAATATTTTGCGAAGTAAAAACTAAAGCTAAAATTATTAACAAATCAAGGAGAATTTCCATGTTTTGTATCTACGTATAAGGAAAACTCAATCTATTCAGCAAGCTGCATTCAAAACACCATCACCAGTGTTACTGTTATTCCTGATAAACAGCAATATCAGAAATAACAATAACACTGGTGATGATTCTTTCAGGATAACATTGCTCTTGAATTTTTATATTATTAAAGAGTAAAATGAAAATTCAAGCTTTGGTAAATGCCAAAGAACTGTCCCTGGAAGCTTTATAGAAATAGAAACAAAACAAAGGAAATAAAAATGAAACTTCATCGAAGACAAATTAGGTGTATCTATCGTTGCACGAAGAAAATGGTTATGCATTTAAAACTAATTTTTAAAATAAGTCATTTTAAATCTTGTTTTAAATTCTATGACTGAAACACAATTTCTGTTTTTGCTTGTTTGCAATTGTTTTTCTTCTGGACATTCTCAGCTTTTATATATTGTTATCAACTGATGTGAATGCATGAGCGTGTTTATGCCAATACGCATCTGAATCTAATAAAAATATGTCATCCTGCACACAGTTATCAAACTCGTGGGATGATAATTTTTTTATTTGTAGGGTTCGCATTAACGCGCAGTCTCTTAAATGTCATTCCTGAGTGTTTGATATAAAAAATTATGAGGAAACGAAAATTTTAAGAATTTAATTTTCTTAAAAGATGTCAGAATTTTTTGGCTGTTCTTGTTTCTTTAGATGAAATCTCTGCCTCCCAGGGAAAAATTTATTTTGAATTCGCACTATTGTTCCACATGAATGATTACCACGATATCAAACACAATAAGCATAATCATTTTGGTTGTTCAATACAAACATAAAAGATCATTGCAAATATGAAATTTCAAATGTATTTCTACAAAGCGAATTGCTAAATTTCAAATGGTTTTGATATCTGCATTTAATTGCTTTCATTTAAATGTTAAGGATGACCTTCTTTGCTCTTGAATTTATGGGATATACGTTTTGTGTACTTTATACAATTATGCATTTTCTGATTCTTCACGAGTTTCGTTAAGACAGCTCTACTGAAAAGTCTAAAGGAAAGGTTTTCATCCAGTAAATTCTTATAAAAGGTGAGCAGATTCGGTTTTTACAGGTGTAGCACCTCATCTTCTTGATTAAAAACGATTAGGCGCCATTTACGCTGGTAAGCCACATTTCTTGAGTTCAATGGTCAACGATCAATTAGAATTTTAATGGTTGCAAGGGCCTCCTTTGATATGGTGGGAGCGTTTAGGTAAAATGTATGGGAACAACGATTACTTTCGATGTGAACATAAATGATCAGCTAACATGTTTGCCAATTCCGAGATCATTTCAGACTTATTTCTAAGCGATCCGTGAATCTCTGTAAAGCGATTGCTTTAAGTATGTGGTAACCCATAATTCAACACTTCTCTGAACCTAAACGCCGCGTTAGGAATGGTGAAACATTAGCTGTTCTGTGTACACAAAGGCCGATAAGAAATCAGAATGAACACTGATTGTCATTTTTATAAACACGAGGATTATTTTAATTACTTTGGGTACCGTGGATTGAATAGCACTGCTAGGGAAGAAATATGTTTAGCCATGAAAGGAGAGAATAAACTGTAATAGCCTGGAATTTCTGTAAACAAGAATATTATTTAGACATGACTGAAAACGACCAGTTAACAATTTTGTGTACGGGCTGTAACAATTATTTACTGATCAAATAGATTATAGGATGAGCTTTGCCTTCATCATTTCATTTACATCAATGGAACATTAAGAATCCTAGGTGCTGTACCAAGTTCAGCTATATGTGCATTTCTGTTTCAAACAAAGAACATACATGAAAAAGTATTTTTTTAAATTCAGATAGAAAGAGGAATCCAACTCACAGGCTTTTCATAAGCGACAGACAGAATGGTGTAGAAGAAAACGTGGCACATTTGTATCAATGAACACACAACGGAAATTGTCTCTTGCTCAAGCTCATTTTGATGTGTGATTAGGATCTATGAAATTTCCGCACTATTTGACATAGTGCGGCAATTAATAAACGAGTCTGATGCAAGGAAAATGATCACATGTATGAGTAAACTTTGGTTTATTCAAAGTAACTTTCTTCCTCTTGCGTGCACTTAATGCGTACAACCAAGTGCGCCAATAAGGGAGGGGGTCTCGAGCCACCCCTAGTTAATTTAAAACACTAAAATAGACGAAACCTTTTTTTAAAGCATTTTTGAAAAATAATAAGATATCAATTATTTTTGTTGTATTTTAGTATCTTGTACATTTTCTAAAATGTTTGACAGCCTTGAAAGAGGTAAGGAATTTTCTTAGTCCCACCCCTAAAAGTACTCATATGGGCGCCACTGCGTACAACAATCCCAAGGTAAATGGAAAGACTGGTGGATAGCCGAGTATTGCATACTCTTAAATACTCTCATCACAGCTCCTTGAATGTTGCCCCCCTACATTAATGTAACACCGTTTTGATGGTGCATTGAACTCCGGGAACAAGAAGTTGCACTGGGATAACTCCAGTGAATAGGGTAGATGCGACAGTACGGACACTTTTCTGCTTTCAAATGCTCCCGAACAATGATAACTTTGTGCCTTGTGCTTTGTTGTGCAAGCGGAACCAACTCACGTGCTCTCGATACTGGATCGCACACTACAGATTATTTCCAAACAGTAGGTAGCAGTAACACTTCTGCCATTGGATATGAATTCTTTGGGCACAATTCTCACTCTATTGCATAAATAGATGAGCATTGTTTCAATTTTTTACTTTTTTTGACGGATGTTTTTAGCTCTTAGGGTTTTTGCAGACTTCCATTGCGCACTTTGTCGCTTTTTTGTAGAGTTGTATGGAAAACCCATGTCTCGTTACCCGTAACAGTCGAATTCAGGAAGTTCAGTTTGATCTCAGCGGCTCCAGTGAGTTTTCTTTAATGTTCTACTCGCTGCTGTCCGTTGCTTGATGGTTGACCAATATGGAACAAACCGCGCACAGACCTACGTTTTCTTAAATCCCGGTCCGTTATTTGCTGAATCGTTTTCCCGCACATGTTGTTTGAAATCATACGGAATGTTGCACACGGTCAATGATGATTTCCCGCACTTTTTTAATCAAGTCTGGCAATAGAATCGTTATTGCTGTGCCCTGATTATTTGTAGTATTCCATTGATTCTCGCCAGTGGGAGAAACCTTTATGTCAGTAGGAAACACGTGCATGGACGATATATTTTTTCCTTTAACATACTTCATCATTTAAAACGTTTCCGAGGGACATTTGCTCAGTCGAACCCAAAACATGATGTTTGTTATTTGTTCCACTATCGCTTCAAAACACAAATAAATGTAGGAGACACGCGCAGTTAAACTTTCTATACATCCTCAATTGGCAGCAATTTCTGCTGACGTAGATCCAAATGCTCGAGAAATAATCACTCTAACATTTCATGGTTACATTTAGTAAATGGAGACATCAGCACTCATTTAATAATATCCGTCTCGTGTTCCGATTGCTGCAATGTGTATGTCATCTGATTGCTTTTTACCGTCACTGAAACATGTTCCATTGTGCCGAAGACGATGAATGTATACAGAAAGCCACCTTGAGAGAGAGGCTTGGTTTATTACATGAGATTATAAATCTTTTAAATCAGATTTCGGAACATAATCTGCCAGACAGATAAATGCTTTACTGATAATTTCTGGTACTGTTGCGCTAAGATAAATGACTGATTGAACGTTTCAGCGTTTGTGTTGGTTTGGTCCGGTTTAAGCGTCCTTATGCACAATTCTTACATGCAATTGTTATTTCTCTACTTTTCCATGCATAGGTGTTCGTTTCTACGATATGATACTAGGGAAGCCCTGATACAGTGACCAAGCTGCTTATTTATTAGAACTCTTGAAAGTACCTGTGATCGTCTATGTAGAGAGATATAATCATACAATTCAATTTTGAAACGTATTTTTATTTTAGAAATTAGTTGCATTAATCTTTCCTCAAAATAACCTGCAATAAAAGATCTCGTCAGTGCTTCGCGTTAGAAGAAGCGGAGTTATTTAAAGAAAAATATGATTATTTCTGTTCAGAGGGGTTGATTAAATGTGTGTATGTGTCTGCGTGACTTCAACATTTATTAGGTTTCCTTTTTCAACTTCAAACAGCATCATTCATGGGAACAGGAATCGGTGATATTGAAGTTTATGTACTTACTGCTGCAGTAGTGCTTTTCGTAGTAATTTACTTAAATGGATGTTGATTTGCCTGCTGTGCGAAATTAGATTACGATGTGCGCTAAAATTTTAGAGAAAGAGAGAGAGAAAGAAACAGACAGACATAGAGAAAAAGGAAGGACTGTAAGTTTATCCTGAGAAACACATAGGGGCTTGACTATGAACCTACACTGATGTTTAAGGAATGAGAAAAATGTAATACGTCCACTAACTTTTCTCTATTTTCTTGGCACTCCGAATATAAATTTCTGATGCATTTCGGTGGCGATGTCTTATTAACTTAGAACTAGTCTTTCGAAACTTCTGCTGTGCCGGTGGCCGAGTGATGCATAGCTTTGGCTTCTAACTGTTCGTCCGATCTATGCCCAGGTTCGAATCCCTGTTTAAGCTTGATGATGTGTTCGCGTCAGTGGATCGCCCCAAATTACGGGGGTAACTGCTTATAGCGCGTTGTGCTGCTCACCGTGATCGGAACCTCGACCCCACCTTAGAAATTTTAAAATCGTTAAAAAAATGGCTACCGGCAAAAAAATATGCATTTTAATATGTCGGCATTGTTTAGTACTAGACTAAAAAGCTGATCATCCTCGATTTCCAAGTTGCATTTTCAGTTATCAATTTATAAGACTGTATGGTCACGATAAAAAACAAATCACGCTTTAGGAGGTTTTATGTTTGTAATAGGCGTACATTCTTGAGTGTTTGATAGTTAGTTTGATATGAACTCCTCCTCGTTTTATTTTTCTTTGTTTTTCCTCTAACGCAAAAGTTACAACCACTCAAATCCGGGTGGCTCAACTTCGGTTTTATGTTTAAACTTCAAATACCATAAGCGAAAACGTATGGAAAAATGCAAGTTCATTTTTGCCTATTCATATTGCTAAATACCCTTACGAGGGACGAAGACATTACTCATGAAAATATTAAAAGATCGAAATGTTTGCTAGACATATAGAAAATACCAGTGGTGTTGGATTAAACTCGTATCATTCCACTGGAAGAAAGAGTAATTGAAATATTCATGCAATGTGCACGGAAAATCGAAACCTCTGGTAATTTTGGTGAAATATTCGGTCAGCAGCTGTTTCTGTGTTTAGTGTTGTTGTTCACAACATAGGGAAATGCACTCAGACCTGTAATTTAATTTTTTTGAGGAAACCACATTGCAATCCCAATAGTAGGCTAACAATATTGGAAGACAAAATATTTTCTGCTCCTGCCGCTCCGCTGTGCCAGTCATGAGAGGCGTGGTTTCATGCTAGCAGAGCCGGGTTAGTGCACCGAATGAGGCATGGATTACGTGATTGTACTTTGGCGCTGGATTTCACCTTTCTCTGGACTGATAGGTCCCAAATTAGAGACGGATGGCTGTTTAATAGCCATCATTGTTGGTCGTTAACATGTAAATAAACAAGTTAGTAAAATCATGCAATGCATTGATTATGATACGCTTTCCAACATACCAGAAACCATTACTTAAGTTATTACTCAAGTTATGAGGATAATGGCTGTAGAATAAATCTCGCTCCTATGACCTGACCTTTGACCCTATTTCGATCATATTAAACAGAACCGGCAAAGTATACTTCCGGAAAAACTTGATAACGTTTTGTTTCAATCGAAGCATTTTTACGTAAGTTATAACGCATACGGGCGATGGAATGAACACGATCCTATGTGCTGACCTTTGACCCCACTTCGCTCATTTTCAACAAGGTTCGTCCAGAGGTGGTCCCCTACGACATACTAAAATGTCATTGAAATCGAACCATTTTTACGCAAGTTATGATGCATAGAGGCAATGGAATGGATTCCGCTATTGTATCATGATCGTTGACCCCATTTCGTCCATTTTCAATACAGTTCGTCCCCAGGTGGTCCCCTACCATATACTAAAATTTCATCGAAATCGAACAATTTTTACACGAGTCATCGTGATGACAGACGGACAAAGCTGGACCATTTACGCTTCTTCAACCTTCATTTGGAAAGCGTAAAAAAACATGTGGCAGTTTGCAGCCATAGACAGATAATTTATAAATTCCATAGGGATGTACCTCAACATAGGGATTTCTATGTCTCAAGATATTGTTAATTTCGCATCCCTCAGGAAGAAAACTCCCCAAAACCGTGTGATCGTGGAAACAACCTGGAATAACGCTATGTAAATATAATAGCAGCTTTAAAAAATGTTTACATGCCATAAAATCCATATTGGAAAAACACGTGGTTATGTTTAATATCATTGTTAGAACTCAATAAATCGTACTTCAGTTATCTACAGACCTTGTTCACAATAAGTGCAGTTACGATGGGTCTCGGGCTTTAGAATGCAGATAAAGTTTCAAAATGCGCAATGCCTGAGTATTAACAGTGTGAGGTGGTTCAGTTAAAAGCATACTGTGCTTATGCTTGCTGTGAATGACATGGTTCAGTGAAGTGAGCTAGATTAACCTTGTCACTACAAAACGAAGGTCAACTTTTATTTCAACAGTGCTCGGTGCTTGAAAAAGAAGGAGATTCAGGGAGTGGATCAGGATGACAGCGTGGAAATATAATTATGGTTGGTAAACGTTCCACATATTACTACAGAGAAGAAAAAACAACCACATTCAAACGTGTAAACGTGGCAACTGCCAACACTTGGTTCAGTAATGTTTCCCAGAAAACTTAGGAACATATCATTAGGTAGACTAATGATAATTCTTGATCTTGCCGTAATTCGGGTTCGCATTTAGGCGTTTCATTTTAATGATAAAATTTACGGCATTAACAAGTTATATAGTAAATAGAAGAGCTATAAGGCTGCAACCAAACCTGCTAAATTGTATGCAATATTTGGTTACACAATGCTTGCTTGCCTTCACAAAACTGTGCATAACAAGTTCACTTCTACCTAAGAATGAAACTAAATACAGATAAACTTCAAACATCTTTATCATCCGTGCTATCAGCGACGCAATTTTAACGTACTATTTCTCATCTGTAGTTTCATTCTGACACTCTTACATTCTAACACCCCAAACTGTCCAGTTCTGCCACATCATCTCTCTATTCTAAAAAAGTAACTGCCGCCGCCGCTGTTTTAGAAATTCCCCGACACATTCATCTTTCCGAGATCGCAGCGCAAAAGGTATTGAACACAAAAATTATGAAATTGATATCGTTTGTGGAGAACTGTTTGGAAAACATGCTGAAATCAACCGTGTTCTATTGTCGCGATACTTCAAGAGCTATTGTATTTCAAAGCTAAAGTAAGCACAAAAACTGCTGTCAGTTCGCGTTCCAGACACACTAACAGCAACAAAACCACGAAACGTTGCAGGCATGTAGGGCCATGGTAAAATTTTTGCACCTCCTCAGCGGTTCTTTTCAATTTCAATTTAGTTTACGAGAAATTAAATTTTTAAATTTCACAAAGTTCTCTATTTCGCGATATGATTCATTTTAAAAACGGATATATGGCAAACTATAAATCATAACGCATTGCAATTTTTACATCATAAACTCACAAATATCATCCCTCTTTTTAAGAAGAAATAAGAAAAAATCATCTTCTGATTTTTAAGCATTTTTTAAAGACGTAAAGGAACTATGTCTTCAACCGAAACCACACTGGAACGTTCTGGTCCCGTGACCTGCTGCCATGGTGACGGAGCTATTTTTAGTACTCTGTTCTCAATGGTTGAAAGGGCAGGCTACAATCAAACTGGTAATGACGCAATGCTTAATGACGTAGCGACGGTTTTAAAGTTCGGCGTTTTCCGCCGGCATAAAATAAAATAAAATAAAAATGGTGGCTATGGAACAATTCTGTGCTTGAAATTTTCGCGAATTATTCGACATGGCCTGGAGATTTGAAAATCGTCATGTTGTGTAGGTCTTAAGGTCCGAATATCTAGATGAGTCCCAAACCAAAAAGAAAATCAAAATGGCGGCTTTGGAACATTCTCTGCTTCAATATTTTGCGGATTGTTCGACCACTTTTCAATAACCTTCAGATCTGAAAAGTGGCATGCTGACAATCCTTAAGGTCCTGTTACTTAAAAAAGTCTAAAAACTAAATAGTTCGAAAGTGAGGCTTAGCTTTACTGTTCAAAATGCTGATAGGTTTAACGGTAAATATGCCAGAAACTTTGAAATAGTGTAAAACTTCCATGAAATTTTGATTAAGCTTGATCCGTTTTACGTCAAACCGCATGCATTGACGTCACGACCCTGTTCTAAATCGTAAAACAGTTACGGATCTTAAATTACTTTTCTTTCTCTTAATTAGTTTTCCTTTCTTTAATTTTATGTTCAAAAAGTTATAGATTCACCGTTCGGAGAACGGGCATAACTGCTAGTTTTGGTACAAGAAAATAATGAATATTTGTACTTTTAAACAACGCCTCATTGATTTCTGACACGAAAACTCTGAAATACCTGGCTCGACTTCTCCGTTAATTTAGCTTGACTAAATTGTATTCGCTTTATTCCCCTTTTTGTTTTCAGTTTTTCACATCTTTTTCTGTAAATCAATTATCAAAATTATATGCCATACCAAAAGAATATTAAAACAATGCATTTTCAGAAGAGGAAGAATGAGAGGAATGAAAATATTATACGAAAATTAATAATTATGTCGGACACTTGCAGAGAACCGTTAGTTTTGCTCGTATTTATTTTCAATTATACTTAGAATACAAAGAGCGATCAAAGAGTATTTTAAAAAAATATTTAATTCAGCGTGCGGATGTTTTCAAAAGTACTAAAGAACTGCTAGTTGAAAATTATGAACGCCTTTCTACTTCTCCTTTTCGCTTTCAAAATGTACGTATGACTAAGCAACCTTCTTTTCTTTGAGAAGCTTTTCGTATTAGGACATATTTGAAGTTGAAATTCGCTAAGTTCCGCAACGAAGAGAAAGTCATTCAATCGAACATTTCCCCCAAGTGACACGTTGGTTACCTGCAAGGACAAAATGCAGTTATTTGGCACCATCAATCACGTGACACTTTCTACAACATTTGGCAGCAAAATCTGTGGCATTACCAACACGGTGTATCTTCATGCTGCTGACGTCTTTCTTAGAATGCGCCGAAAGAACGAAAAGGAATAGGAAACAGGAATGGGGAAAAGCTGTCTGTCCGACAAAATTGAGTTACGGAGGCTTCGTGAAAAACTGTTGCCAAACAATAGATATGTAGCTCGCAATTTCGCAATTTTTGTTGGCAGGAATTTTCTTAAAGCATCGGCAGAAAAGGCCAGAACGACAGTAACATTGCCCTAAACAAGAAGGAAGAGCCGTCGAAATAAATGGACAAAGAAATATTTCGAATCACAGAGTTAAATTTTATAAACAGTCTATGACGCTAAGATCGTATATCTGAAGTAGATTTTCTTTTCCTTTTTTCTTTAAACAAACGTGCAACAAATAAAAAGCTAAGAGAGCTGGAACGGAATATTTTCTACCAACACAAGAATGGGAAACCTTCGTGATGTGTTTCTGTTGTCAAGGAAATAAAGTACAATGCAGACGTGCCCAGTGCTAGGGGAAACGTTACGAAATAAATTTTTAATTGGATTGTGAGTGCGAAGAGTCGCATTTCACGCCATTCATGTGGCAATTAAAGCATTGCATAAGTAAGGAAAATATTTTGGTCACTCGCACAGAAGTATTAGAAATATCCGTATGCATGTGAACAATTTGGAATATTGAATTATTTTGTTATTTTTGCATCCAGAAAGAGAATACTGTATGAGTTCTCCAAACACAGAGAAAATAAGTTACGTGTCACGTTATACTCTGTACCGTTTTCTTGCATGAACCTTCTAACGCTTTCACACTTCCCACGAAAATTACCTGACGGAAATCTAAAATAAGTGTGCGGACACATTCTGTCTTAATTTGTATGTCTGCCATCTTGATTTTTTGAAGAATGTTTCCTTTAAAATAAAATTAATTATGCCTTTGATCACGAAATTTTGAAATCGACAATTCTCTGTATACTTCGATTCATGCCAACGCAATCTGATTCGTTTCAGGCCAACTGCTTCTGAAAAGAAGTGCTAAAACTAACTTTTGGTTGATAATTTTTTAAACCCACACACAACAATTTAGTTTATGTACAGGTGAAATGCATATGATTTGTTAAAGATGCATTACTTGTCTCAAAAACGGAACGACAGCTGCTTTTAATCGTAATATTCAAAAACCAAGAAATATTTTGGGGCCTTTTGTGATTCTGACTTCTACAAGGTCACTTTATATTTTCAGAAAGAAAACATAATTATATATTTTGTTGTCATGTTTTGAAAATTTCAAATATTTCGTATAGGTTTTATTCATTTAAGGATCATCTGATTTCTTTCTGAGCATTTCATTTCCAAAACAAGAAATAAGAAGATAAAAGATAAGGAAAACAAAACTTGCTCTCTAAACGTAGATGTTCGTTTGCGTGAATTTCATTTAACAAACAAACGAGATTAGATTGTTTGAAATAAATTTGACGGCGAATTTTTGCTCTGTGGAGTGAAAGCATTGGTTAATTTGTCATGCAGTTAATACTTGCACATTTGGGCAATTAGTGTCACAATTTCTTTTACACAGGCAGCATATGTATATTGAACCCATAGCTTTGAATCCCTTTCTCTTACTTTCAAAGACATAAAGCAACTTAAAATGGGGAAAAATATTTAAAATATTGGCCCACCTCCACATTTGTTTTAGTACATCGTTTCCCCTTATTGTAAAATCACTGTGAAGACTAATAAAACAGTTCAAATGAGAAAGCAGTAGTTCTTAACTTTGATCTATTAAGCAGAAAATAAACAATTTAACTCACCTATCTCAAAAAAGTTCTTCCACCCAAAGTCGTGAATGAATCTGTCATCAAAAATTAAGAATTTACTTTTGGAAGTTTTTTATTTTGTTGGGGGTCGAACGACCACTATAAACAATTGTTAGATTAGCTGCCTGTCTCTAATTTGGGGCCAGTGATCCCAAGGAGAGGAGAAAATCAGCGCAGTAGGAAAAACATATCGCATATATTTCATCCAGGGCTCCAGCCGGAACCCAGCGCGGACGGCTAGCCAGAAACTAGCGCATTTGACCACTCGAGAGAGAATTTTTAAAGCTGATAACTTATCCTGTAAATGTTTCTACTGTGAATACAAGTCATATGGAATTTTCTCCACAGTTTCACAAAAGCTCAGATTGAGTTCATTTAATATCAGTTGTAAGAGTCTATATATCTGTACATTTGTATTTATGAACAAGTAGGAACGAAATGTTGTAAACCCAATATCAGAACTTGCATTATCATTCCCTTTGGTGTGAATTATAGAGGCAATTCAAAATGGAAAATATCTAGATTCACCGAATAAGATACGTGACACAGTAAGAATGATATTTCTCAATTCTTTTTTGCGAAGTGTATATTTCCTGTATTTACAGTATCAGAGCTCTTATGTTTTCCAAGCTTGATTTCCATTTCCTTGCGAAGATATTATTTAGTGTAATAAACACTGATTGGTGATTACAAGACATAACAAAAGAGATAGGTTGTTTTGACTAAATGATTTATCTCATGCAGTAAGAAACGAAAAATTAATAACGCCATCTCAGGAAAGGAGCAGAAACTGGAACCGAAATGGAAAAATATTTTTTGCAGGAGAGAGCAGAAACGACCAGGCGAGAAAGCATCTTCCACATTATGCTATGGAATGTGATGGGTTGATGTATATTTTGCTAGTCATAGTGAAAGGAATGCAAATTTGTGTTTAATGGACTATTCAATTACTGCTCTCTGCTCTCTTTGTATGATTTTTGTGATCTCAAATTTTGAAGCATCATTTATTTCATGTAAATTATATTTAATCCGTTTCATTATTCGTTTATACACTAAATGTGGTAAAACCAATAGTAATACTCATGCGCTGCTCAAAAGTGAACACGTTACGCCCTATAAATGACGTGTAATACCTGTGACGTATACACTAATTTAACTTTTCATTTTAGTTTCTTTCTCTATGAAAATTTGAGTTCCTTCTCCTTAGCATATTTCAAACTTAACATTATATCTTCTTTATCGCAAGAGTATGGTTGGCAACACCTTAAGGTCAGAACGTATGACGTGTGTATGTGACCGATCAGAACCGAGCGTTATATAATGTTTGAGCAGAAGCAAAAATGGGGAGATGGTGGATGTTGTAATGTTAATTGTGGAAGAAGCGTTGATTAATTAAAGTTGTGTCTAATTAAAGGCTGCGTATTGTGATGATATATTTATACAATATATTGGCAAAAGCCACCGGACACCTAGAGGAGAAACACAACATAGCATTTATTGATATATATTAGTACGGTCTCGGTCCACCTTTGGCCTTAATGCATGCACTGACCCTTCGAGACATACTTTCGACAAGGTTTTGGAACACAGCGATAGGTATGCGCTTCCATTCAGTACATTATGCTGCCGCTAATTGTTGCTTAGTAGTAGGCCTTGGTTCCAAACTTCTTATGCGGCGCTCTAACCCACCAAAAACACAAGTGCTGGGACTCTGCTGGCCACCAGCTGGCAGTGATGGGTCACTGCTGGTTGAAATCTGGCGCTCACGGAACGATAGCGGTCCGTTAGTGGCAGCGCCATCAGTTCACAGCCATTGATGGCCCTGCAGCATCGCCGTGAATTGTGGGCCCCCAAGCAACTGCCACTAGTGGGCCGTAGCTGGCAACCGATGCAACTAGTGGGCCGTAGCTGGCAACCGATGCAATCCCAACACGAGGTGGAAGCAACGGAACTGCGCATGCGCAGCAGCAACACGTGCTGTGTCTTACGTGGTACGAGTTAGTTGAAGACGACGCTACCGCCATTGTGTTAATTTATTGGATGTTAAGAAAAAAAAGCCATATGTAAAGAGGCGAATTAATTTCCTATAAGGAAATGCCACGTCGACGAATATATATCAGATTAAGCCATGAAATGTATCCACTACATTCCCATGAATAGCAAGAAATAATTTATGTGTAATCTCTTGTTTTAACATACACTAAACCGCTTGAAAATATAGTCCTGGAAAAACATTAAAAAAAGTTATGTTGGAAAATAAAAGAAGAAATATACGAGTACAGAATTTATCAATTATTGGACAAAAAAAAAGAAAAAGCAACGCTATGTGGATATTACTCATCTATGGGATGAATACACAAGATTGGAGGAATTCACTTTTAAAAATAACGAGAAGTGATATAAACTATCTTTCCTCTTTAAAACAAATGTAGCTTCGGTCGGCAGAAAAGAAAGACACAACGTTAAAAATGTAACAGAATGTGACATGAACGGGTAAATATATTATTTCAACAATCGCCTTTCAAGACGACAAGGACAGCACGAAACTTTGGAAAGCGCTTTTAAGTTGGTACACTCGTTAAAAATGAGTGAAGTTCCCTTTAGGTAAAAAAAAAAAAAACAATCGTTGCGTTGAAAAAATAAATTTATGAAATATATGAAACTGACATTTATGAAAAATGCCTCGCAGTATTGTAAAATTAAAAGGAGAACCATTCGTTACACTTTCCGCAGAAAGGAGGCTCAGCTTCAAGCAAATGCACGCGAGTGGCAAGTCAGTCCAGTTGGTAGAGCGCCCGCTTCACACGCAGACAGTCCTTGGTCCGTTTCAAACCAGATCCAAATGGGCGTTTTTCAGGACCTGCTGCCAAACTTTCCCCAGTGCAGTACTATAATGCAGACGTTTTTTAAATCGAAAAAAAAGTAGTTGTAGCTTTGGGAAACTGCAGTTATCCTTTATTTTATTTTATTTTTATGGCTACTACTGGGAAATTAGCGGAAAAGATTCGGCAAGCCATCAGTTGTGTTACGTGATTTCCGGCTGCCACTGCTGTGAAACTAATGGACCACATTAGGCTTGCCATCATTTATGGCACGTGCTTGCATGGCCGCTGAAGGGCCGCTTGTGGCAGCTACTGGCTGTAATGGATAACTAATGGCCCTGTTCTGGCATATGACAACTGATTGGGGTGCCACTGTTTTCACGCTGCTGACCAGAACTGCTGGCCCATGTGGTGCCCGCCGGGACATTTTATTGACGGTTGGGAAGCGTCAACGTAGTGCTGGGCCACCGCTGGCAGTCTTGCTGGTAATTCATCCCATAGGCGTTCTATGGGATAAAGAACAGGTCTCTGTGATGGCCACTCCACCAAACGATACGGAATTACCGTCAAACCACGCCGTAACAGTCCTTGCTTTATGGCTTGCTGGACGTACCCTCTCGAGTTCTTTACTTTTTGCCCAGTTTGATAGTTTAAAGTGATTTTTGCTTCCTAATTTTGTGCTCCGCTTGAGCATAAATGTCTGTGCTCTATTCCTCGCTACTTTCCCGAGAGGAAATAAGCATATTTCCCTGATATCCAATCATAATTCTATTTACTGACCTCGTACTACTACTTTCTGCAGTGTGTGCTCTGTGTTGCTCGTTTCAGTGCCTGAAATTCATTTCCAGCGTGCTTCACACGTACCCGGAGCTGACAGCTATCTTCTTGGCAACTGTTCTATGTCGATAAGGTCATATATTACCGATATTCCTTCATATTTTATCTTGTTGGGTATGCTTACCAACTGCCCATCGTGAATTGCTTTGACTCTGTGCTCTCTACCTGTCTTCTACGCACTACAGCCTTTCTGCTGCTTGTCGCTGCATTTTGTTTCCCGAGTGTGTGCTACACCTATTGCGAGTGGTTATCCCTGCTGCCTTCCCCAGTGCGCCGGCTACCTTCCCAGCGCCCATCCATCTATGGTGTTTTCGCGCTGCCTTCTCCAGTGTGCTGATTGCATTCCTGCGACTCACCTCCTCGCAGTGTTTCTACGGTTCCATCACTACTACGACTTTACGCCTCCACCATGGCTTGTGCTCCAACCTTCGGTTTGGGATTCCCGCTCACACCACCACGTGATACCTCCGCGTTCATCATCCTACCGAGTTAGATCCGTCCTTCAACGACTCATCGCTATCTCGTGTTGCAGCAAAGTGCTCAGCATCTCCGACATTCTTCTCGTCATCCATGGACTCCTACATTTCCCGTCAAGGGTCCACGCTTGTTGCACATGTCTCTAAAAAAAATCCGAGCTTAGTAAGTCCATTCTTTCAACTCTTCGTTTAGGTGTCAAGTTCGATGCCTTGCCCAATGTTAAGTTACATGCCTATATGTCAGCACTTTACTTTCTCCCTCCTGGTGACATTACACATTTTGCCAGAAAACCTTATGCGGTTCTTGTTTACTTGTCTACACCTGTGTTGGCTTCTCAAGTCCTGTCGACTAGTCTTTCTGTTGGAGACCACAGTTTGGTCCCCATTCCCCTAGCACCTTGTCCTGTTCTTTCCAATTTGTATCCTGTACCTCCGGACGTTTTGGATGAGTTTTTAGATTCTTTTCTTTCACGGTGTAGGCGCATTGTCGGTAATATCCGAATGCTCCCCGCCGCTCCCACCGATCAAGGAGATCGCCCTCAGTTAGGCTTCCGCCGTCAAGCCTTGGTTCTCTTCCCGGACATGGACTTCGTCACCTCTTGTTCCACTACTTTTCCACTCAGTTGTGGTCCTCACAACATCTCTGTTAATGTGTTCACAGCCTATCACTGTTTCTCCTGTAAACAGCCTGGTCACCATCGCTCGCAGTACCTGCTCGATTATTCCTCTTTTTCCCCGTCGCCTGCTTATGTTCCCGTTAAAGAACCTTCATCTTCACTTCCTCCAGTTGCCAATATTTCTCCCTCCCTGATTTTTTCTCCTTCGTCTCTTTTTTGATTCCGAGGTCTGCTTCTGTTGGTATCTTTCCTTCCCTGCCTGCGTCCCCAGCCGCGGATACAGTGGGAACGCTTGTCCGTGCTTCGTTTCCTCTTGCTACGGTTTCCCTTTCAGTCCCCCTTGTCTCTTCTTCTTCTTCTAGCGTCAGTGCTTTGTCTCAACTCACCGTCGCTCCTTTTTCGCCTGCACAGATGTCACCCTCGTCCTCACCAGGATTTTGGACAACAATGACTTTTGGATTTTCCGCTACATCTTCTTCACCGTGCACGCCTGCTTCATCGGCCTCTGGTGATCATCAATCTCCCACCGAGTCAGGTACCCCGGTATTATCTCCGCCTGCGACACTCTGAGGCACCTCCTCTGATGTTTCCAGCGTTGTTGCCTTTGCACCGTCCTCCGGTCCACGAGATCGTTCACCACTGTCTTGTTCTGCTACTCTCCCGAACTTGCGTCACCCACTTTCTTCATTCGCTACCCTTGTCCCCTCTGATACTATTTCGCCGGACTCCACCGTTCTTGTCTCGGATATTCCTTCTTCCCCTTCTACTAAGGTTTCTGCGGCTCCATCACCATCATCTTCTACTCTTCATCAACATCCTCTAACTTTTATCGCTCCAACCACGAAACGTCGTTGCTGGCCGAATCGCAGGACGCGCGCTATGCGGGACGCTGTGGCTTGGCCTTCTTTACATCGTTTTCATCCTGCTTAGTTTCCAGGCCAACTGTAGCCAGTTTTACCCGTCTTCGGGTTGATCCCGTCTTCTCTGCTGAAATCTCTGCTACTCTTCAGGCAGACCTTCATTATACAGCGACTCTCTCGCTTGATACCGCACCTTCGTTGTTCTTCTCCGCTACTTGTCGTGATACTGTTGATTCCCTTTTCGTTTCACATGATTCGGTCAGTCGCTCCAAAATGGTCACGGACCTCATATGTATCTCTAACACTTTTTCTCTCCCGCAGGAAGGAAAATATCCCGTTATTTCATCGGTCGGTTCTTCTATCGAAAATCACATTCTCGCCGCTATTAATAGCCTTACATTAGATTCGGATGACTAAGTAACTTACCCGAACGAGGGTTTTCCTTTTCCCATGTTTATGTTGCCTCTTTCCTATAGTCTCTTCCCTGGATTACCGTGTGATCTGCATTCCATCTCACGGTATTTATGTGCCATCGGCTCAGTCACCGCTTAAGTGTGTTTCTACTAATTATTTAGTGTGCTACTGGATTACGTGCTGCTCTTGCTTCTCGATCTCTCCAGGATCACCCCCTTGAGGCCTTTGGTTCCCCTGTAGCGCCTATGCACGTGTTCTCTGATCGTTCCGGCTTCTAGCTGCTCTGTTATAACTCCTACACACTGTCCTGAGTTGTCTTCCTCCGTGCCATCTTCGCTTCATCCCTACTCCCGTTTGCTTCGCATGTGCCAGCGCCTTCCTTGGTGAACTTTCCTACGTGCTGCACCTTGCCTTGTCACAGTCCCTGCTTGCCCAAATTGCGTACTACAAACTTTGTGTGTCATTACCATGCCTTTGTACTCCCAGGACACTTAGTCAACCTGCTGTCCCATTGCCTTGTATTGCACATATCGCTCTGTGATTATTATAGTTTTATCCTGCTATGTATTTTCCTGTATTTTGTGCATTGGTCCCACGAGACCCATTAAAGCGATATTAAAACCTTATTTTATGGCTCGGTGTATTATGCTGCTGGTACCAACAAGAATCGGTTGCACAGTATTGCCACAGGGTAGATAGGGCATAATTGTCCAGAATATCGAGGTAGGCATGCTGGTTAACAGGTTTGTCCACGATAACCAATGGGCCTGGACCATACCACGAAAAACACCCCAATACGAGTACACTGCCAGCTCCAAACTTGACCGTAAGAACAGTACACTGTGGTAAATAGTGTTCTCCCAGCTGCCGCCATGCCCACACAAGGCCATCATACTAATGGATCGTGTATCTGGATTCATCAGTCCATAGGACACGTTTCCATTGATCTACGGTCCACGCTAAATGTTCTTTACACCATGCTAAACGACGAGTATCATTTCGAGTGGAGATGAAAGGCTTATGAGCAGCCGCACGACCACGGTAACCCATGGAATAAAGTTCTCTGCGAATGGTACGTCTACATACCGAGGTTCCAGCATTTTTACTTCACCTGTACTCTGACGTCTTGTGCAGTACTCCATCGATTAGCTGTAACGACTCTCCACAGGCTTCGATGTCCTCTATCAGTGATTTTCTTTGGACTGCCGGTACGTTTTTTTGCTTCAGACACACCACGTGTCTTCCACTTATTCTTTACATCCAAAAGAGTTGACTTGGGTATGTTTAAACGCCTCTCGGTTTCTCCTATGGACAGCCCACTCATATAACACCCAACAATATTTCCTTTCTCAAAGTCTGTTTTCTCCCGCCGCGACATTTTTACTCAACCTTACTGTGCGATATGATCGCGGTCAACTGCTTGCTTATTTTTATACCGTTTGCAGCTGTACCGCGCATCTTACCAACGCAGCGGATCCGTTGATTTGTTTTTGAAGGGGTGTCCGGTGACCTTTGTCAATAGAGTGTATACATATATTTATTTATTTATTTATTATTAAGAGTTCTATCGATTAACGTTATTTAATTTTGCAGTTTACTATGAATCTGATACGTTTAACGTTCGATGTAAAGTGTTCTGTTCTCTTGGAATATTACCGTTTCATGTGCCTGTTAAAAGAGTAAAGGAATCAATGTGTAAGTAACTTTTTCTAGACGTTTTCTTGCAAGACTACAGTTTCACGGTAGGTAAAGTTATTAAGAACTGATTTATGTAGTGTTCAGTCAGCCATAATTTCACGAACATTACATACTTCTTTCTTTTTCGCTTTTCAGTAAAAGGACAATAGGAAAACGTCTTTCTGGGTCCTTCTGAATATGCAGTACACGACAAAAATATTTTTGACCATACTTGAAAGACAGAGACATGCAGATCGTAATATATTTCGCGTTGAATGGACTAAGCAAGAAAGGACAACTCTGCGAAGAACGATATTGTGAAAGATGGATCATATGGGTGAAAAGTTCAGCTAGACCTTCTGCAGTTAAATAAAGAGATATTCTGCAGTGCGTTTTAGTACATCCGAAATAGAGAACACGCCTATGCTGTGACAACTGTTGCATACCGCCACCTGGAAGTCCCTGAATTCGTCTTATTGTACATGAAAGAGGAGGCTGTGAATGGGAATTATTATGAACCACGTTGCGAACAAGTTTTTTTTTGTGTTTAATTTTTCTGACGATGGTAGTTGTCATCGAGCACACTGAATATTACGGAGGCCATCTCCAGTTCAGTTCCCTAACGAGTGAGAAAAAAATGGTAAAGAGTAACGTTGCGTCATTGCTTTGCTAAGGTGAGTCAATGACACATTTGCGCGTAACCAAGCAATCTTGTGGCTTCTACATAATGCTGATTACCAGGTACTTAGAGCAATTCAATGTCAGTGGGCACTTCTAGAGAATACGGTCCATCGTCGCAAATAGTGAATAGTCCGCAACCAATAGAAGCATGAAATAAACATATCCTCTCCACCAGAGAGTTCCTGTTCTGTTTAAGGTGGAAGAATGGCAGTGGACCCACGTGCGTCATGCGAATAAAGCGTAACAAAGTAACGGGTCTAAACGAAAATTCCAGAAGACAAAATTATCTTCAAACTATCGCGTAAGAACTGACGGTGCGCATACATAGGTAAATAACATTTAATGATTTTAATGTTTAGAGTTTTGTAAGTATATAAAAAAATACAGGTAAGGTACAGATGGAATCCCGAATTAAATTCTCTTGGATTCTGTTATACATATAATAATGTACTATAACCTTCTGTTTTTGCTACTCCCTCTTCTAAAATGTTTTGGCATCTCTCAATTGCACTTCTGAACTTAACGACACATCTGAACTCGCAAAAAGTTTCTCTCTTTGTGACATCACTGGCAGCCAATCAAAGGAGGAAACAGCGTAGATAGAGTGTTTTTTGTTTTTTGGGGGTTTGGCGCCCACCGTGAGAAAATCGATGGTATACAAAAAGTCGCCAGTCCCAAATTTAGAGCCACTGGGTGCAAGGAAGGGAGATATCTATAGATATTCGTGCGAGATGGGTCTGGGTTCGAATGGACATTTTAAAATAAACACAATATCCAAGCCTCACGGGATTCGAACCCGATCCCATCTCGGACGGAAGGCCTTCGCCACCGTCACGGTACAGATTCAGTGTAGAAGCATTGTGAATGACAGGTGATAGAGTAGTTGTGAGATTATAATAAAAGAAAATCGAACTTGTTAGTTGAGTGTTACGACATGTTTTGATTGCTACGATTTGTATAATATATAGTGGTGTCGAAAACATACACTAATATTTGTTGAAGTTTGTTAATTCTATTAAGTATAATATATAATCCCATATAATCTTCTTCAGCGTGAGGGTCTGTGCTGTTCAAATTCAATAAATGTTATTGCCAAATCAGTACTACTTGCAAGAAGAGGAATAAATAATTAGTTGTCTCAAAAGCCCTGTAAGTTTTTTTCCCGTTTTCCTACTGCTTCTTGGACCAGGCGTAAAGCACACTGCTCGACATAGAAAATGCCACAGCAGGAAGAATTTGTCTGAGCGCCATGCAAATTGCTGGGTTATTTAAATGATTGTAGTTGCGAACTAAACACATGTAGGTGACGGAGATAAAACAGCAAAAGGCTCGGCGTAGCTAACTTTGGTGCTTCTCAGTTGAGCATGTGGACCACTACATTGGAGTGATCTCGGTTTTAAAAGCATGTGTAAAGATAAGGATGCCTGGGCGTCGCCTCACGGAATGGTGCTATCACATGGTACCTATATCAGAAACTTCATCTTAGTACGCATGACGAGTTAGTCGCGGTATCGCATCGCGGCTGAAACACATGGGCTGAAAATTATTTCGGCCTAATGAGGTGTCAGTGTTCGGATGAAGGTAACGTGCGTTGTCGTAGTGGGACTGGTGCACGTGGGTGAAAGTTCAAGCTCGTCGATCGCAGCATTCTACGGTAACTGATAGCAACCACACAGTCCACAGCCGAAACAATGTATTAGGTGTGTTTATGCAAATATGGATACCCCAGTTTCGTTATGGACTGTAAATTACAGACTGGATGAAGCAGGTTTGCAAACTATTCAGATATTGTGACGACTGCTAGTAGGCCTAGAAGATCATCGTGAAAGGTGGCAGTTGTGTCGTACTAGACATGCGTCAAGGCGCGAATGGAAACTTGGCGTATCCAACAACAAGTTCCTCTTCTATCTCAGTGCATACGATCGCCAATTGAGAGTCTCGCCTCGCCGTAGTCACCGGGCTGATGCTGCAGCCATCCGTGATCATTATATGCAGGCAGAAGTGAACAGAGCCCAACGAATTCCCAGAAAATGAAAATCGCTTTGATGTTCGTCTCTTGGATCTAGAAAGGATTTCCAGAAAGCTCCGAATTGAATGATATACCAAACCGCCAGAAACATGGGCCAGTTAATCGTGTTCTTGAACGTGAAGGTGTACCGTATATGTTTAGCATAAAAGAGAATGGTATTGGTAAAGTGAAAACTGCATATAAATTTGTACAGATATATTGAAATGAAAGATTCCATTGTACTGACCTAAATTGACTTGTTCCAAATCACAGAAATGAAATTTCAAGAAAAGATAATTAAAAACCATTGAAATATTACGATAGATTTCTATGTGGCCCAGTGGTCACTGGCGCAGCTATCGTCCTAGCTAGGCCCTCGCTTGAGCACTGCATGACGCGTGGCGTGTGCGCTAGCTATACTGCGATGGCTGCCTTTCTTCCCTGAAACAACTGGCTCTAAAGTAGATAAGCTCATCGTGGTCGTAAAACTTCCTCCCCCTCACACTAAAAAATGATGGCGATAACAAATGACCAACAGGGAGAAATTTAACCACTTCTGTGTTATCTAAGAAAGTCTACAAGCCAAAAACAATATATAGAGAAATATGATGACGATGTATGGCTGGAATTTAAGAAATTAATTACTTCAATGTCAGACAAAGGAGGTGTGAGGTATACTACTTATTTAACATTCTGTTTTTGTTTGCTTTCTCTTAAGTAAATTTTGGTTATCTCTTGTTATGTTTCTCCACTGAACCTTACGTCTGAACTCCCAAGAGTTTATTCGTTAGCTACTCTCTGGCGTTAGCTATCCAGGATTGTGTACCTGAACAAGGTCAGAAATGTCAGAGCAGTGAGCGAGATCAGAGCAATCGATGAGATACATAGGCTAATTAATGTTTCACGTTTTGTCTTTAAAAGCTGTTGTAGATGTTTTGTCTTTAAAATCTTTAGCAAATGTTTTGTCTTTAAAATCTATTGTAAATGTTTTGTCTTTAAAATCTGTTGTAAAGTAAATTACAAAAGATTTTTTGTGAGCAATTCAAATTACACACATCTGTTATATGAGAACTAAATTTTGCTAACTGTGGCAACTGTTAGCAAAAATATTTGAAAAGAAAACAGGAAAGAATTGTTATTTGAAACTCTGTCTTACGGGATTTCAAACATAGTCCCTGTCCTGTCCATTTCAGATATTGCTTCACCCGTTTGTGAATTACGCGCAGTTCAAAAATAGACGAATATGTTTAATAATTTATAATAGTGTCGTAGATCTCTGAAAAAACTTGTAAACCATTTGGTTTGTTTTTCATTTGTGAATTCTGAAATGTATCAAACAAGCAGCTAGTGTATATCAAATAGCCAAACAAAAGGCCATTGAAAGCACCGTAGGTCTGCCAAATCCTTTTGATTTCATGCTTTATATGGAGGTAGGTTGTCAGCTCAGGTAACAGAAGGAAATATTCGAAGAAACGTGCTTATAGTGGTGACATCCTCCGGCTGTTCAAGTTTGAGGTGTCGAAGTATTTCGAGGAACAGCGAAAAAGAAGTCTCGCCTATACAGTGCTTTCGATTCGCGTAAGAAAGCGGCTATCATGTGGATATACGTTAGATGAATTTACAATGTGCTACTGATTTTTTATTTTGATCTAAGAACCTATCTTTGATTTTAATCTAAGAATCTCCAAATTTCAGTCATGAAAATTAATGTTAAATATTTGATATTTTTGCATGACAAAGTTAAGTGAGGACTGAATAAAAGATATTCGTACTGAATTAGAAAACGTAAAATATTATTATTATACTAACTGCACAGATGTAATATCACACTTATTTTAACTGAATTAATTTGAGGAGTACGTATTTAACACGTTTTCTGTAATTTTCAAAAGGGCAGAACATTTAGGAGAGTGTTTTCGCAATGAGATGCTTCATCACACTTTATCCATTTATTTCCAAGTATTCTGCTTTGAACAAGTGTTCTGTTTATGTAAGTAAACAAAAAAAAAAAAGAATTCTAAATCAATATGTGGCAAAGACATAGACCCTGTAACTTATAGAATACGATAATATTTTAAATACTGCGACACGAATTGGACTGAGATGTTTGAATCAAATCAACTTAATTGGGTCTGCTCAGTCCAAATGGACTGGCATGAGCCATAAGGCGATGAAGCGACTGTAACTACTTTCGAAATTATCACATTTCTCTCTCTTAAGCACGAAACCCAACAGATTCCCTGTGTTTATGGCATGCAGAGCAATCATTGCTTTTGATAGGCACTGATTCATTTCTCAAACCGGAGCTTCTCATTAGCATATCTAAAATAAATATAATGTTGTATAGTAATTATGTATATTAGCGTAAATAATGTTGCATAGTTTATCGCGAAATATATGTTTTCATCATTTCATTAAAGTTAATCATTATTCCAAGTTTTCTCACAAAAGTCAAATCATGTACGTTACTCCGCCTTTTTCGACATTATTATATTCAACGCGAGTCAAAAGAATTTCGAATAAATTACGAATGTCCAAAAAATGGAGTCGGCTGTAAATATTCATGACTACGCAGTACATGTCAGCACACTTACATTGAAGTTACGTTCCCGAGCAGAAACGTTTAGTGAAGGTATGAATTAAAACTCGCAAGTTTTGAATCAGTTCTGGCATTTTTTTTTAGTCAGAGAATAGTAAGGCGTTTTTAATATATGCCAGATCAGGGATCAGCTTTGACGGTCTGTTTCACGTTTTCACGCCTAAATATTTATTTGCAAAAAAAGTCCGCAAATCTAATTTCTCTCGGTTATGAAATCGAAAACAGAAAATTACTCTGAGCTCTTGCCAAATGATTTCTCGTTTGGTCCTTTCTTAATGAGAAGAAGCGTTTGCGTTGATAATTACGTTTCCCTTCTGAAAAAGAGTGATAATATATTAAACTTCCTTTGGTTCGCTCGAATTCACGCGATGCCTTTTCGTTACCCAGATAATTTCCTTGGCTCATCAAATTTCAAAGACACTAGTTATACAATTAGATATATATTTATATACTTCAAATAAATTTATTTTGAAACAAATTTATGTATGGTAAAATTTTGCTCAAGACTGAAAACAGAATGTTTAAATTTCATCGGGACGAACTTTCAATAGCTATTTATCATTTGTTTTGTTTTTTTCATGGAATACTGATCACATGGAAAAATGCATGTGACAAAAGTATCGTTTTTTACGCATTCCAACCGTAGGTTGAAGAAGCGTATATGCTCCAGCTTTGTCCGTCTGCCTGTCCGTATGTCTGTCTGTCTGTCTGTCCATCTGCACGATAACTCGCGTAAAAAAGGTTCGATTTCGATGAAATTTTAGTACGTGGTAGGGGACCATTAGGGGACAAACCCTATGAAAATGGGCGAAATGGGCTCAAAGGTCAGGACATGGGAGCGGGACTCATTCCATTGCCCTTGTGCGTCATAGCGTGCGTAAAAATGGTTCGATTTCGATTAAATTTTAGTATGTGGTAAGAGACCACCAAGTAACAAAATCTGTTGAAAATGGGCGAAATGGGGACAAAAGTCAGGACATAGGAGCGGGATCCATTCCATTGCATTTATGCGTCATAACTTACGTAAAAAAGCTTCGATTACAACAGAACTTTATCATGTTGTTCCGGAGGTATACTGAATCGGTTCTGTTGAATATCATCGAAATGGGGTCAAAGGTCAGGGCACAGGAGCGAGATTTATTCCACAGCCATTATCCTCATAACTTGAGAAATTATTTCTGGTATGTTGGAAAGCATATCATAATAATCAATGTATTGCATGATTTTACTAAATTGGTAACTATTCAAAAGTGAAGAAATCTAATAAGCAATCAGGTTCGTGGTTTCAGCCTCCTAAAACCACCAACTGGCGTTATTCGAATGTGAAAGTGTCCAGCCAGGATTTTTCATGTGAACCCCCCCCCCCAAATTCTACTATATAAAAATACTTAATTAGACTAAGATACTAAGCCACTAAATTAGAGACTTTTGTTCAATACCGGGTTGGACCACCTTTAGCTCGAATTACAGCACTAATTCAGTTTCGCGTAAGTTTAACAACGTACTGGAGTGCATCTACGTCTACAGTATATTAGGGGTTCACCAGATAATCTTTTTACGGGCTCAGATTTGAAGGAAGAGGACTTTGTTCCCTGACCTGTTTTCTTAACATGTCGCATTCATTCTCAGCGCAGTTCATATCTAAGCTTTGTGATGGACTGGGAAGATGCCGGAAGTTGCTGTCGTGCTTAATGAGCCACTGCTAAACACATCTTGTGCGATGGACAGTAGTATTGCCATCCATGAAAGAGCCGCTACCTGCTGGATTAAAAGCCAACATTTCAGGATTGACTTGACCGGCAACAGTGTTAAGCTAATTCTTGGAGGACACCAGACCTTCATTCAATATCAAGTGTCTCGTTCCCTATCAACAGAACATGCCCCACACCATGACACCACCTCCATAATCTTGAGTTGTGTGTTTACAAGACAAGCTGTGTCCAATGTTTCATGGGGTTATTGCCAAACTATCTTCCTACCGTCGGTACAGGACAAAGAGTACCGCAACTCGTCGGACCACATGAGTGTTTTCTAGTCTCCCAGTATCCAGTCACCGTGTTCCTGACACCACTATAGACGGACTTCCCGTTTCTTCGCAGAAATCAATGGTTCCCGTGTGCGCATGCGACGGTTAGTGCCGATCATCTTCAATTCCTTGAGATATGTGTCGGGAACAGCCTTCATCGAATGCTTCGGTCAATTGCTGCACACCGGAAGTCCTGTTTTTCCGTATGAACCTTCTCAGATGACAGCGATCTCGTTCCTGACAGATTATCGTTGAAACACAGTTACGCCTCTTATTCAGACGATGTAGGTTATATTTTCACTTATCTCGCCTTTGGAGAAAGCAGTGAGCTCTGATGTTTTCAAAGTTGTCACTCCAGCCAAAAGGGCACATACAATTAACCTTTATTGAACTCTGAAAGAACCTACTGACTGCTACTGGCGAACGGGAGTCTTAAATAGTTGCACACATCCCTTGTTGATATATGTGACCATGTACGCTATATTAACAAATGTCCCGGGACACCGCTTCAAAAGCAATCGAACGGATCCGCTGCGTTATTAAGATGCATGATACAGCTGTAAACGGTATAGAAACAAGTCTGCAGCTGACCGCGATCATTTTGCACTGTGATGTTGAGTGAAAATGTCGAGGCGGGAGGAAACTGACTTTGAAAAAGGAAATATTATTGGGTGTTATATTAGTGGGCTGTCCATAAGAGAAACCGAGAGGCGTTTAAACATACCCAAATCAACTGTTTTGGATGTACTAAATACGTGGAAGACACATGGCGTGCCTTAAGCAGCAAAACGTACCAGAAGACCAACGAAAACCAGTGATAGAGAACGTTCAAGCGTCAAGAGAGTTGACACGCTAATCTACGGAGTACTGCACAAGACATCAGTGTACCAATGAGTAAAAATGCTGGTACCATTCGCTGAGAACTTTGTTCCATATGTTACCGTGGTCGTGCGGCTGCTCATAAACCTTTCATTTCCACTCGGATTGCTACTCGTTGTTTAGCATGGTGTAAAGATCATCTGTCGTGGAAAGTAGATGGATGGAAACGGGTCCTATGGACTGATGAATCCAGTTACACGATCCATCCGTCTGATGGCCGTGTGCGCGTATGGCAGCAGCTGGGGAAACGCTATTGGCCACAGTGTACTGTTATTACGGTTAAGTTTGGAGCTGGCAGTGTTCTGGTCTGGGGCTGTTTTTCGTGGTATGGTCCCGGCCCATTGGTTATCGTGGTCAAACCTGTTAACCAGCAACTCTACCTCGATATCCTGGACAATTATGCCCTACCAACTTTGTGGCAATACTTTGGAACCGAGTCTTGTTGGTACCAGCAGAACAATTCACCGATCCATAAAGCAAGGACTGTTACGGCGTGGTGTAACGATAATTCTCCATCGTGTGTGGACTGGCTAGCACAGAGCCCTGATCGTTATCCCATAGAACACCTATGGGATGAATTAGAGTCCCGAATAATAAGTTTTGAACCAAGGCTTACTACTAAGCAACAGTTAGCGTTAGCCTTATGTACTGAATGGAAGCGCATACCTATCGCTGTGTTCCAAAACCTTGTCGAAAGTATGTCTCGAAATGTCAGTACATGCATTTAGGCCAAAGGTGGACCGACACCGCATGTCAATAAATGCTAAGTTGTGTTTCTCTTCTAGGTGTCCGGTGACTTTTGTCAATATAGTGTATTTTGCATATACGTTGAGTAACTGATGAAGAAAGTCGCGAGAATAGCTAGGTAACGTTTGTACCGAAACAAAAATTACAAGCAGTATTCCACGATTAAACTACCTCCATGATTTTTTACTAATGAAAGCCTGTAGTAAAAATAACTTTTTCCTGTCTTTATTTATGCTGTTTAAATATGACATACCGGCTTGCACAAAATTCCGTTTAAAATTAAGAAAGTGTCGTTCGCACACTGTGGCATCCTAATTGGACGAACTAGCATCGCAAGTGTCTTCGTGGTGCTGCAAGGTGTTCTGGTATAGAGAGAGCATCGGTAAATCATATTCTTTACAGTGTGGTATATCTGTACCCCCAAAAATCCCCAAACTTTACACCAGCTGTTAACGGCGGATACCACACAGCGGAAGGAATTGGTCAAATGGGCACTGGAAAACATAACTGATGATCCCCAATTGTGGACATAAGCTTATTTTTCTTCTCATATGTCTATCAACACGCATGACTGGTGAATGGGTGCATGGTAATTCATATGAGTACACAGAGGAACCACTGAATTCAGCTCGAGTTGCGATGTTGTCTGGATTCACTGCATCCGTCATCCTTGGCCTTATTTTTTTAAGGAACCATACCCCAGAAATGCCTAAAAGCCTGGCTCAGTAAATGACAAACGCTACTAGAAATTGCTTCATCAAAACGTGATGCCACATTTACGAGAACAAAATCTGCAACACACGGTCACTTTTATGCAGGATGGTACTCCAACGCACGTCGCATCTCCAGTAAAGAACTTGTTTGTCACCACAATTGTTTCAGAAAGACTAATGTCCTGACACTGCAGCATCCCGTGGACACCTCGGTCTCTCGATCTGACCCGCGTGGATTTCGAGTTGTGGGGTTATTTAAAGTCCGGAAAATATCATACGATATGTTCCACACTGCCAAAACTGAAGGAAGCCATCGCTGTGAAATCTGTTGCATTCACCCGGGCATGCTACATTCCGCTGTCATTGGAGTTGTCACACGCTTGAATGCTGTTATACCTTGCGGTGGAGGACATGTTGTAAAATTACTTTTGTGATAGTATCACCAAATTAATGCAACATATGCATTTCCATTTATTTTTACTGTCTTTGCAAACTATTTAGCCGTTACTGCCCTCTGTCGGTGATTATTTGCAGTTTTTCCGTTGCCAAACTAAATCTCCCTACTAACTAATTATTTTCGTGCAAATTGCACTGTATAGCACACACATTTGTTATTTTGTAAAGTTTTGAAATTTAAACGAATTTTTGAGACACCCGGTATTAGGCGAATAATTTTAATTGTTTCTCCATTTTCTGTTATTGTCAGACATCGAATCCCGGATGTGACATTGACGTCGTGCTTGTCTTACGACTCCGGCTCTCTACCTTCCCTGGTACCAGTGATCCGAAATTAGTCAGCACAAATTAGGGACGGGGACACTGTTTATAACTGTCAGACTTGATTATGGCAGTCGTTAAATAAAGTCTAAAATGGCCGAGCGAAATGTATAGTATTACAACAGATTGCCAGCACCAGGCCGTTTTTGAGCGACATGTCATTATCTGTATACAAACAACCAACCATAAGGAATTAGTTTTTTCTTTTATTATCTTTGTACGCAGCCAAATCATTGTTAACGACCTTTTTGAGAAATAAAATTTTTGTGCTGTTATAAATTCACGTAAGAGCCTCAAACAGAAAAAGAAAACATTCCGGCGCAGTCTCTGGAGATAAGAAAAGAAATAAAAAACTACTTATTGAGAATGAGCTATCTTTCATATTTCATCCACTTCATATGTCCTTTTATTTTGCTACGTTTAATCGAAAACATCAAACAGAATAAACTTCGACTTTTATTAAAACATTGCATGCCTTCTTGCTTCGCTTTTTTGGCACATAAATTTTATTCATGATCGCATTTATGATACAAATGAGACGCTTGACAAGTGTAACTACAAGTAATTATCACAGTAAGGAAGACGATTTTATGAAATGGTAAGAAGTAACATTTATGTCTCCATTCTGTTAAATAATTGCATATATTTTAACCTTAAATTGCTTTTTTCTGAAACATTAAGGCCCTTCATGGGGTTCATTTATGATAAAGAAACAACACCCATTTACTGAAGTTGATAAATAATTTTACATCGGTTTTCTTTTCTACTGCGCTTAACTTTCACCTTAGCATATCGAATTTGAAATATAATAGAATGAGATTATATTCTCAGCAAATAATTCAACACGAATATAAACAAGAATTATTAAAGACTCCAGAAAATGTATACAAAATATTGCCGTATGTCAACATAAATTTAATTTATTACAAGCACGGAACGAGAGAAGTTTGATATACAGGTTACAAAAAAATTGTTGCAGTCAAGAGGAGCTATTGAGCCGAGATTTTAACAAGAAAGATGACACCGAATTTTCGGGTGTAATAAGCACGTCCTTTGAATCTGTTCTGACGCAAATTAAATTTATCAAAGCTATTCAAAGTCAATGGAACCGGTATGGAAAGCAATAGTATCTCACGGAAGAAAGAAGTTTTTCAATCGGGTTTTTAATCCCTCAGATATTGCGGTAAACGGAATAGTGAGCTTACGCCCTTTGGTTACAGACTTGTGCGTTAAGAAATTCATGAATTTATATGAGAAACATTTCGCACCAGAAACGTTCCCCAACATAGAAATAATTTTTCAAATCGGACTCTTAGAAACAGAGATATCGACAAAAATAGGATTTGACTTTACGTCCCCTGGTGGGAAAACCATGCATTATTTTAGGAAGAACGTATTCTCAAAAGGTTTTTCCGTATGAGCACTATCGGTCCAAGAAAAAAAATTAGTCGAGTTTTCAGGAACCCAGATTTCACTATAAATACATCAGAAGCAAAAATTAACACTTATGACCCCTGGTGGCCAAACCATTCTTTACCAAACATTAGAAATTATGTGAAAAATATTTTCCACCAGGCCTTGTATGCGATACAGGAAGAATTTTTCAAATCAGAGTTTTAGAAGCAGAAATAACGCAGAAAGCGTAATTTACCTTTGTGCCCACTATAGGAAAGTCAATGATTTCCTTGAAAATTTGAATTTATAGGAAAAACATTTCACATCGGAAACGCCATCCAACAAAGAAGGAATTTTTCAAATCAGACTCCTAGAAGTAGAGATATTGACAAAAATAAAATATACATCTACGACCCCTGGCGTAGAAGCCATGCATTATTTCAAAAATAAAATGCTCCTAAAAGGTTTGTCGATATGAGTAGTATCAGTGAAAAACAACCACTTTTTTTTCAATCGAGATTTTAGAAACTCATATTTTGCTGTAAATACATCAGAAGCGGAAATTGAGACTTACGCCACCTAGTTGCCAAACCATTTTTCAAAAATTGGAAATTGTGTGCAAAGGATTTCTCATCAGGAGCTGTATCTGGTGCAGAAAAATTTTCAAATCGGAGATTGAGAAGCAGAGATACAGAGGAAATTCAGTTTACCGTTACGCCCCCTAGCGGAAAGTCTATGACTTATTTGAAAATTTTGCAATTATATGAAAAACATGTCACACCGGAAACACTATTTAACAAAGAAGGAATATTTCAAATCGGACCCTTAGAAGTAGAGATATTGCCAAAAATAAGATATACGTCTACCCCCTGGCGTAGAAACTATGCATTATTTCAAAAAGAAAATCTTTCTAACAGGTTTGTCGATATGTGTACTATCTGTCAACAAACGACGAATTTATTCAATCAAGAATTTAGAAGCTCATATTTTGCTGCAAATACATCAGAAGCGGAAATTAAGATTTACGCCCCCTGGTGGCCAACAAACCATTTTTTTTACAAAAATTAGAAATTATGAGCAAACGATTTACCATCAGGAGCTGTATCCGGTGCAGAAAGAATTTTTCAAATCGGAGATTTAAAAGCAGAGATATAAGGAGGAAACACAATTTACCTCTACGTACCCTAGCGGAAAGTCTATGAATTACTTGAAAATTTTAAAATTATATGAAATGCATGTCACATTGGAAACGCTATCTAACAAAGAAGGAATTTTTCAAATCGGACTCCTAGAAGTAGAGATATTGACAAAAATAAGATATACATGTACGCCCTCTGGCGGAGAAACTGTGGAATATTTTAAGCAGAAAAAATTCCGAAAATGTTTATCGATGTGAGTGGCATCAGTTCACTAAAGAGTTTTTTCAATCGATATTTTATAAGCTCAGATTTAATGCCAAATACATAAAAAGCAAAAATTAAGGCGATCCCTGTTCGCTAAAGAATTTTTTACCAAACATTTGAAATTATATGCAGAAAATTTTCCATCAAGAGATGTATCCGCTGAAGAAATTCTTTTTCAAATCGGAGTGTTACAAGAAGAGTTATCGGGAAAAATGTAATTTCCAATTCGCTGTTCCATCACAAACCACAGATGCTCGATTGTATTAAAGTATGGAGAATTTGGAGACCAGGGTAATACCTGGAAGTCTTCCTCATGTTCCCCGGGCCATTCTCGAACAATCCGGGAAATGTGGCATGGCTCATTATTCTGCTGAGAGAAGGCAGTACTAGAGGGGAATACCATTGCTATGAAATGGTGTACCTGGTCCGCAATGATGTATAGGTAGGCGGTAGATGTCATAGTTTCCGGCACATAAAAGACTGGACCCAGGGTTTCCCAGCAGAACATTGCGCAAAACATTACACTTACTCCACCTGCTTGTTTTCGTCCCACGGTGCATCCTGGTACCAACACTTCACTGGGTAAACGACGCACACATACCAGGCCGTCCATATGATGCAACATGCAAGGGGATTAATCGGACCATAGGACTTTTTTCTAATAATTCAAGGTCCAGTTTTTATAAACAATTGGAGCGTCTTGCGGCAACGCTGCTCCATTTTGGGCTTGATGTACTATGTGTTGTAACACATTACTCCCGTCACTAGCATTCAAATTACCGGCGAGTTGCGCCATAGTGTTTCTTCTGTTGGCTCGTAGCATACGGGATAGCCTTTACTCATCTTTGGCATCCATGAGCCGTGTTCAGCCCACACCTTGTGGTAGGTTCTTGTTTTTTTCCTCCTGGGACCTGTTTCTGAATGTACTAACCTCGGATGACCATGTGCACGCCACAATCCTTTCCGTTCCGGAAATGCCACCCACTCATCTGGCAACAAAACTCTATAATACCTTTGTCAAACTCGCTTAAGTGCGCTTTCTTTCCCATGTGAATGACAAGAATATCATTGATTAACACGGCTCAGTATCGGGTGTTATTTATACCGCTTCGTGGCATTTACACGCGCTGTCGTTTGCTCTAAATTGTTTCGTTTGACATAAAGAATAATGTCATAATGTTTTGGCTCTTCGGTGTACTTTGGGGTAAAAGTAGAAGCACACTGAATATGCTGTTCGTTTTCACCACGTCAATTTGTACTCAAAGCACATTTGTTAAGAAACTACAGAGAAACTTTATGCATATTATCCAGTTGGCTGACTTATGGAGATAGCATTCATATCAAAGCACTTTTTTAATTTCTTGGTTTAACGACCACCATAAGCAAATCTAAGGGGTGTAAGCAGGAGCCAGGTCCTAAGTTGAGGCCATTGGTTCCAGGGAAGAGAAAAGGCCAGGGCCATCCGTTAACCAAACTTTCTATGCCTGATCTGAGATTCGAACCTGAGCACATCTCGGGTGAATGGTCAGAATCCAATCTCAAACCACTCATGGAGATATTTTTAATAACCGGGGTCTTTGGCAATGCATTTCTACCTACGTAATTTTTTAAAAGCATTAAAATGCCTTGCTTTTCATTCTTTTGAAAAACGCTACACCGATTACAATATGACGACCCCCAGCCTAGAGAAATGAGCTCGCCTGGAGACCCGCATGGTCGCTCAGATGAAATTCAAAGAGCAATAAATATACAACACGAGGACCGACTTTCGGTTAGTAGAGCGTTCGGAGTCAGAATGGGAAAAGCCGCCGATTTATCGGAGTTTAATGAACGAGAAATTGTGATGGCAAGGCGCCTCAGAACTATGATATCAGAAACGGCGCGGCTTGTGGGTTTTTCACGTGCCGCTGAAGTGAGTACGTATCAAACGTAGTACACAGATGGCCAAACGACGAACCGTCGTCCGCAGCTCATTGATACCAGACCGGAGCGGAGACTGTCGCGCATTGTTAACAGCGACCGCAGGGCCACATTGCAACAAATCCACTGAAGGTACAACAGCGGTGATCAGGACAATGTGTCACAGCACACAGTTCATAGCAGCCTTCTTCCCATTGTCCTGTCTAGCCGAAGATCCAGCTGGGTCCCCATGCTCACTGCACGGCATCGCCAACAACGCATGAAACGGGCCCAAGATCATCGAGATTTGACCATAGATGATAGGAAGAAGGTGGCCTGGTCTGACGAATAAAGATTCGTTGTGTGTCACCTAGACAGCCGAATGGGGATACGCCGATTACCAACGGAGGCTATGGCACCTGGATGCACTGTTGGGCGGAAACAGGCCGGCGTCCTCGGAATTATGCTGTGGGGGATGTTTCTTGGGAAACTTTAGGCCCAATTATTCCAATAGCATAATCCCTGAGCGATGTCTGGTATCTGAACATCGTGGTGGACCTAGCTCACCCATTCACGGCAACTGTGTTCCCTGCTGGGGATGGCTATTACCACAGGATTATACGCCATGCCACAGTGCCAAAATCGTCAAGGAATGGTTCGAGGAACATGCCGGTGACTTTCTGTTAATGCCCTGGTTGCCAAATTCACCTGACACGAACCCAATCCAAGATTTGTTGTTCGACTGGGAAAAGTGGGTTCGCGCTAAATCACCACCACCCCAAAATATACGGGAACAGGAGGACCTTCTGTTGACATTATGGTACCAGGTACTCCAGGACACCTATCACCACCATCGAATCGATGCCTCGCCGAATGGTCGCTGTTTTGCGGGATATAGGGGGTCCTACAGCTGATTTGGTAGGTGGTCATAATGTAACGGTTCATCGATTTACGCAATGTATAATAACGCTTCCGAAGCCTAATGTGCAATAATTTTATTCCGGGATTTAAGGACCACCGTCAGCAACCCAATGGGATATAAGCAGTCGCCCGTACATTATTTTGGATCACCGGTTAATTGCAAGGGTCATAGCTAGTGCAGTAAGGAAAAGCATACCATCCGTTACTCACCTGAGATTCCAACCAGGACGCATCGCTGATGAATGATCAGAAACCAGCGCTTAGACTAATGAACCATCGGGGCCACAAAACGTAAAATGAAATGACTAAAATTTGTTAAACTGCAGAAATAAAATAAAAATTGCAATTAGAGGAATATATCAAAAGAATAATCAAATTCTATAAAACTTGTAGCACTTTCTGTGTTTTACCGATGATGGGATGATATGCACTTTAAGGACACTAAAGTACTTCTTAAGAGTAGATTAAAAAAAAAAAGATTTTTTTGCTAATTCTCAGCAGTTGATCAAAGATCTCTGCTTGAATAGAACATGATCAAATGAATCACTTTATTCCATGGAATTTGGAATTCGTTCTCCATTTATCCATTAAAAGGTTTTAATCTCACAACTCTAAAGCAGTTTTGCGTTCTTTATTTCCGTTACTGAATAACTTGAGAATCTGAGGCGTATTGAATGTTTTAAATCTTTGATGTGAATGAAGTAATTTAAGTATTCATAAGAGTTTAGGTTGCGCCTATTTAATTATCACTAAGTAAAACGATTTTTTAACTGCGTGTCGTTCTGATGCTAGTTTCCCAAATTCAGAACATTTTGCAGTTCGCTATATTTTAGTCACAAGTTGTTTTTAAATCACTTATTCTCAAAAGGGAATTCTGTAACTGAAACGACGAAAATAATTATTCTGTTTCAATTTCTTTCCGAATAAGAGAAATTCGCAAACTCGTTGAATTTTAAAGACATTCTATAATTATTCTAAACAAAAGAAGCAAGAATTATTTTGCTCTTGTTTTTGCATCTTGTTCTGTGCATATGTGGGAGGCACTGTGTGCGTGAAATTATTATACTAAAATTCCTAGTCAAGTTCTTTCATTTGATTTAAAGTTTCAATGTGAAATCGTAGTTTCGTGTCTAACTCAATAATTATGGTTTACTTATAGTAAACGTGTCCACATAGAGTTTGTTCATTGAGCGAATTACTTTCCACATGTGATCAAATAATCACTGTGTTTGAATAAAATGTTTTCAGTGAATGAGTGCTGCCGTTTTACGTCCCTAGAGCATATAATACAAGCGAATCGCATTTTCTCAATTAATGTAAAAAGATAGGAAAACATATAATTAAAAATGGAAATAACTCCGGTCGTTACCACACAATTTCCATCAAAATGGCAGACATTAACAAAAACAAAATTGGGGACACACGAGAAATCTGCTCTGGATCAAATATAATCCGTTTAGAAAATTTATGTGCACACCCACCTATATACACTGAAGTGCCAAAAAAATTGGTACAGACGAGCTCATGCAAAATACATAGCAACGTCACCTATGCGCGTACTCGGTTGCGTCCACCAGTGCGTATATAAAGCGACAGACCTCTTTGCCAGCTGTCAGAGCTGTTTTCCGCATCAGAATGACAAGTAATGACGATTTAGGTGATTTTCAACGTGGTGTCATAGTTGGCGCGCCGCCCCGGTGGCGCAGTGGTCTAAGGCGCTGGCCTCTGATCATTCGTCCGTAAAGGGTCCGGGTTCGAATCCCGTCAGGCATGGATGTTGTGTTTGTCTTATGGCACTGGCTCTCTCCCTTCCCTAGGACGGCCGACTGCTTATAGCCCATTGAGTGGCTCACGGTGGTCGTTAAACCTCCAATCAAAAAAAAAAAAAAAAAATAGTTGGCGCACGCCAGTTGGGCCATAGTATTTCAGAGGTAGAAACGAAGTTCGGATTTTCACGGACGACCATTGCAAGGGTGTACCATGACTACAAGAATTCCGTCAAAACCTCCAACCTACGATACCAGTGTGGCCGTAAAAAGACATTGGGTGAACGTGACCATCGTCGGCTGTCAGGAATCGTTTCACGCGATAGGCGTGCAACACTCTCGCAGGAATCATCGGAATTCAATGCTCGAGCCTCAGCCAGCTCAGCGTCCGGACTGTGCAATTATCATATCGTGCAGGGCCCCTGCACTTTATGGGCTTGGGGAGCCGACTCTCAACTAGAGTTCCCTTGATGGGTGCACGACACAGAGCTAAGCGCCTCGCTTGTGCACGGCAACACCGCCACTGGACTCTTGATGACTGGAAACAAGTAGCCTGATCTGACGAGTCGCATTTCCAACCCTATCGGGCAGATGGAAGGATTCGTCTGTGACGCAAACCCCACGAAGCCGTGGATCCCGGTTGTCAACAGGGAACTGTACCGGCTGGTGGTGGGGGGGGGGGGTCCGTAATGGTAAGAGGTGTGTTTAGCTGGACTTCACTGGGACCCCTGGTAAGTCTACCAACAACGTCTGTGACCGGAGAACGCTATGTACGCATCATTTTTGACGAGGTACACCCGTCCATGCTCTGCCTTCATGCTGATGGGCTGGGCCTGTTCCAACAGCCACCTCCAAACCAGTGTCTGGTCGCCACATTATGGTTAGAGGATCATTCATCTGTGTTTGGGTTGTTGCCATTCCCACCCAAGTCCCCAGATCTGAACGTGATAGAACACAGTTGGGATGCCATGCCACGCGCTATCAAACACAGGAATCCGAGACTTCGGAATACACCCGAATTGTGGAACGCTCTGCAGGAAGTATGGTGTGCATTTCCTACAGCTCATTTCCAGAAGCTAGTGGAGTCCATGCCGTTTCGTATTTCTGCAGTCCTACGCTCCCGTGGGGGACTTACCAAGTATTAAACTGGTGTACCAGTTTTTCTGGCACTTCATTGTATATACACTATATTGACAAACGACACCGGACACCTAGAAGAGAAACACAACATATCATTTATTGACATACATTAGTACGGCATCGGTCCACCTTTGGCCTTAATGCATGCACTGACCCTTCGAAGCTCGAAGTGGTTGGGTTTTGAGCTCCGTGATTTTCGTTGCTATAAGGTGTTTATTGAGTGCTTTAGTTTCTGTGGTTGCGTGTATCTTCAAGTTGAAGTTCTACACTTTACGTTCGTGTATCTCCCAGGTTGGTGAGTGCCATATTTTGTCATTATTCACTGTTTTATTTTTCAACCAAGCTGGTCTTTTTTCGTTAAAGTCTCGCCATTGCTTCGATGGCGGAGGCAGACAAGGGTGACGCCCACATCCTTATCTTGCAGCTCCGGTGGCGCAGTGGTCTAAGGCGCTGGCCTCTGATCATTCGTCCGTAAGGAATCCGGGTTCGAATCCCGGCCAGGCATGGATGTTGTGTTTGTCTTACGGCACTGGCTCTCTCCCTTCCCTGGAACCAGTGACCCTAAATTAGGGACGGGCGACTGATTATAGCCCATTGAGTTGCTCACGGTGGTCGTTAAACCTCCAATAAAAAACAAAACAAAAAAACATCCTTATCTCTGCAGATCAGCCAGCTTCCTCTTCTTCTTCTACCGCTCAGCTTAATGAGGTGGCTCCCGAGCGTCATTGCGACGTCATGGACACCTCTTCTTCTCCAGCTATAACTCCCACCAAGTGCGGTGGTGCCAAGTCTCCTATCTACATCTCAGCAGATGATGACGTGTCCGTTATCAGCAATACTGAGCTCATAGCTTCTACTTCTCATCAACTTTCTGATCCGCCTTCACTGCTTGGAGCCGCTTCATCGAATTCTCGACCCATGTCTGCCCAAGCGTCCTATGCTTCTGCAACTTCTGGGGTCCTATCACCCCCAGTTTCATCTGCTATGCCTTTTCCTGAATCCTATGTCACTGTCGTTGGTTCTACTGCTACAATTGACATACCAGAGGATTCCCGAGCTGGTCACCTTTTTTCCTCCACTATGGAACGGGGCGTCTATTTTGATGCGCTTCCCGACACTAAGCTGTGGCAATTTAGCCGAGCCCTCAAAACTATCTTACCAAAGGATGCAATAGACTTTGTAGCTCGAAAACCCAGATCTGTCTTGGTCTATTTTAAGGATAAAGCGCATGCTGACCAGGTCCTTACGGAAGGTCTAACCATCAATGACGTGAATCTGTTAGCACAACCGGTTGCGCACCGCCCGGTGCAGGTGACCTTCTACCCCGTACCACCAGAAGTATCCGACGCTGCACTTTGCACCTTGCTCAGCAGGTACGGCAGAGTTGTAGGCTCCATAACAACTCTCTCTGCGGCTCCCAGAGACCCTGAATACAAATCGATTTGGGGTTTCCGCCGCACTGCTCGAGTCCTCTTTTCATCTGATGCTCAGCTGAAAGCGGTTCCGAATGTTTTGCACATCCGCTGTGGACAGCAACGCCGAAGAGTTGAGATAATCACTTCACAGTATTGCACTATCTGTCAGAGCGAAAGTAACATAAGGGCTCAGTGCCCACGTGCCTCCCTGCAAACAGCTCCACACACTACATCTTCTTCTACTTTGTCCATCAACGCTTCACAGACTTCTTCCTATTCGAGGAAAGTCGCGGATCAAGATCTTCCAAAGTCAGCTTACTGCCATTGGTCAACAAACGACTTTGATGCCTCCACCTCCTGCTGATCCTAAGAATTTTCGCAGGCTTCCAAAATTGACTCCCCGAGTACTTTTACAACCACTGCTGATGTACATGTTGACCACTCCTCAGCTTTTACCGTTGGCTCCATGACACGAGTCACAGGTAACGCTTCGGGTTCAGACTCTCCAGACGATCATGAAGCTTTAGTGGTTGCTGGAAAGCGCAGTGGTGCTACTCACCCCAAGACGAAGAAGTCAAAGACTCTGACGTCCCGAAGATCATCTCGCTCTTCTACCCGCTCCTCCACTCGCTCCGTCAGCTCTCGATGACCGTTCTCTAGGTCGCCTCTACACACTTCCTCTGAGACAGCATGTGAGGGTGCCTTTCCCTCACTAGATGAATTCACAACTTTTCTTGCTGAAAATTCTTTCCTTGCTGAGCCTCTGCCGTACGAGGACGTGCTGGATTGCCTTTTAGGGTCCTCTAGCCCTTCCTCAGCACGCACTTCCATTCAGCAGTATGAAGCAGCTCTTCCACAAGTGTTGGTTCAATTACACTCACTTGAAAACACTCTTCGGCGCACTGCGGACGAGGTCCCGTGGAGTGCTTGTTTTCTCCGTCGACTCCATTCCATCACTACAGCCTGTCAATTCCTACTGCATCCCCCAACTAACCTAGTCATTCAAGGTGGTGTCACTTAATTGTCGCGGTTTTGCGACACCTCTTGCGAATGCGCTGGTACGAGAGGATCTTGCTCCGCTGAATGCTGATATATTACTTCTGCAGGAAGCAAACTGTACTTCCACCACTCAATTTCATCAATGGCGTCAGTGGGATCATACTTTCCATCACGCCTACAGCCAACTGTCGCGTGGTGGCATGGCAGTTGGTGTTTACTCACGTTTTCGTTCAACTCTTTCCTCCTTCTCAGTGAAAAACTTATGTCGAGACTTATTACAACGGGTCTCTTTCACCGTCGCAGCTGAAAAATTTCATGTATTCAACATTTATGTTCCTTGCACTCCTACTCACGTTATAATGAATATATCGCTTCTGCTACTGAATTATAATAAATTCAGCTTCTTCTAAGCTAATGCTTCTTCTAATGCTTGTTGTTTGTTAATTATATCATAAATAAACTTTCCTGCTAGTAGTGTAGTAATAATATTGAACAAGCTTTTAACTGCTAGTAATGTTGTAGTAGTAATTAAGATGAATAAAGTCTTATGCTGGTTGTTAATAATAATCAACTAATGAAATTAACCTAACAGCCAGACAGAGATCTGACAAAACTATGAACTGAGAAAGGCGTACTTACTAAGACAATCTTTTATTTGGTAAACTTCTGGCTCTCACATAAACGAAGATCTCTTTACACACGAAACAAAGCTCTCACGCACATAAACAACCGCTCTCTCTATACAACAACAGCTCTCTGACACATAAACAACAGCTCACTTCGTACAACAACAGCTCTCTCCGTACAACAACAGCTCTCTCTACGTCTCGTTGAACGCGCCTATTTATACTGGCTACCACCACGTCATGACTTACACTCATTGCCAGATCTCTATCAGCGGGAGAAATAACATCTCGTTCAGTAAGAAGATAATTTACATAGTAAAATAAAATAACCAGAGATAGTAAAAATCAAAAGGAAAGTGAATCTAGAGTATACGTTACATCATCTCCCCCTTAATGTTTTTTTTTTTGTTCGAAAAACCTATCAATTTTGGAGTGTAAGTCTTACACTTCGTTGATTGACGTTTATCGACCTCTTTTTTGTTTTGTTGTTTGGTGGCAGCAGTATGTACAATCTCAAACTTGGCATGACAAAATCAAGAAATCTGTATTCGTCTGTGAAACACTTTATATACTTGAATAAAACAAACCTGCATCGGCATACCTTCCTTTTATTCTGCCTAGCAGGAATCACTTTTTTAATTTCAAATTACGTTCTCATTATTCGTTGAATACACACCAACTGTATCAGCAACAAAGATTGCCTGGAGCTGCCTAACAGTAACAATTTTTATTATTTTACCCCTAAGCACATATATATATATAAAAATTTTTTATTAGTAGATGGACATAGAAGAAATATAAAAAAAAAACACATATATACACAAAAAAGAATGCATAGGCCCACACGAAAAAAAGAAATTCTGACACGCCAACTGGTCGTGCAGGAAAAACAACAAACGGAGAAAAGAACCTGTCCACGAGAACTTACTTATCTCGAGGACGCATAAAAAACTCTAGTACGATAACGTTTTCCAGGCCTAATCGGACTGGTAAATTCTGGTGGCGTAGATCTCTTTAAGGACGTGACTGGATCATCGGTAGTCTGTCGGTCAAGAAATCCCGGCGGCTGACAGGAACGGTCAGGAACGGCTGACGTCCGTCGGTCAAGAACGGCTGAAGTCTGTCGGTCCGGAAATCCAGTCGGCTGATAGGAACGGTCAGGAACGGCTGAAGTCTGTCGGTCCGGAAATCCCTGCGGCTGAAAGGAACGGTCAGGAACGGCTGAAGTCCGTCTGTCAGGAAATCCCTGCGGCTGACAGGAACGGGCTCCCCCAGGCTTTTGATATGTAGTCCCTTTGTGCTGGGGCCCGTGATGTCCTGCCAGCATTCTTTTAGCCGGACGCGGCTCCGGCCACATCGTTTGTTTTCGCTTTCTCCCTCGCTGCATGAGAGTAGAAGCAAGCATCGGCCCTGTTTGCCCTGAGCGTAGGTTCCAGGGGCGAAACCCGGGCGGATGCAAGGATCTCTGCCTTCGTCGCTGTTGCGGCGAAGCAGATTGGGGAGACAAGTTACGTTTTCGCCCAGCTTTTGGTGTTACTGGACGGTTTGTAATTGGTGTTTGACGTTTAGGAATAGTCAAATTATTGTTCATAACTGATAAATCAGAAATATCGGAAGACTCTGAGTCGCTGCTGTAATTTAGTGGTCGTGCAGGGCGATGTTTATTTCTGCCTATAGGAATACTCCCTGACGATTTATTCAAGGAAGTAGGAGTTTGTGTTGGTGCAGAGTTATCAGGAAACGGTGCAGCAGTAGTCTTGGCAATGTTTGGAGGGAAAGGAACGATACTAGTATTTGAAGAACTTGATTCGAGCCTTCGTCTCATGGGAGAATCAGGTTGCGTGTTTTGAAACCCGTCTTGAGGAGGGGAGGGTGAAGAAAAAATCACTGGAGATTCTTCAAAAATGTTTGTTGGTTCGTCCAAAATTTCTGGAGGTTGATCGTGAGATATAGACTCTTGAGTCTGTGGAACAGAAGGTTGAGTAGGGTTGATTATAAAATCGATATTTCGTTCATGATACTTGCGACACTGAGCAACGTGTACGTATTGAAATTGATTGTCAGGTTTTTCAAGAACAATGTTATTTTCAAACACATTTGCCACCCGATATGGACCTTCGTAGCTGGGTGCAAATTTCTTCACTAAAGTATGAGAAACAGAAGACTGGAAGTGCGTTTCCACGAGAGTGAGATCTCCAACGACAAGATCTGGTTCCCTACGCCTAGTATTATAGTATCTTGCTTGAGCCGCTTGTGCTTTGTGCATTGCAACACGAGCTTTTTCTGCCATGATTCGTAATGATTGCGGAGTTGGTCGCTGGTTTAGTTCGTCGATAATCCCCGTTAAATTTTCAAAAGGGGTTTTAATTTTGCGACCCAGAAAAAGTTCTGCAGGAGTAATTTTAGTAGATTCGTGAACAGACGAGCGGAGGGCGAACGAAAAAAGCTCAAGATGTTAATCCCATCGCTCATGATGATCCATGACAAATGTAGCAATCATTTTCACTAGCGTGCGGTTTACTCGTTCCGCAGGATTACTCTGGGGATGATATGGGGAAATGAATTTATGCTTAATGTGTAGTCTCGCACACATTCTTTCAAAAATGTCAGAAATAAATTGGGGACCATTATCCGAAACTACTTTATTAGGTGCACCATATCTAGAGAATACTTCATTAATTAATACATTACAAATAACTTCTGCCGTAGCGGCTTTAATGGGAAAAACTTCAACCCATTTAGAAAAATCATCGGTTAATACTAAAACGTAACGAGCTTTGTTTTTAACAGATAAAGGATAATGTCCCAATAAATCTATTGAAATAATGTCAAAAAACATGAGAACTTGAACTAGATTTCAAGTGACCGGCCGGTTTTACATTACGGTAGTTATTAATCTGACACAAGTGACATGATGGAACGTATGCGAGCACACTTTGGTACATGCCAGGCCAATAGGCAACATCCCGCAATTTACAACGGGTCTTGCGAATACCTAAATGGCCTGCAAGAGGTTTGTCATGAAATTCGTTTAAAAGAGCCATTCTAAGGGTTCGCGGAATACATGGGCGAAACTCTGCCCTAGTAGTCCTAGATTTCGTATAGTAAAGCAGACCCTCTATGACTTCAAAATGCTGTGACCTTCCAGCCAGAGAAGGATCACTTTGTAGGGGCGAACCCGCAAGCAAAAAATTATAGATATCACCAAAATCTGGATCATTTATTAATTCTGCCTGTATCTGCTCTCTGGATGTTATATCAGCTATTAGAAGTAAAGGCTGACATCCAGGAGTAGTTTCAGGGGGGACCCCACTAATCGGAACGCGAGACAATGCGTCCGGTAATTGATTCTTATGACCTGGCTGATACGAAATTTTGATATTGCTCTCTTGTAACTTCAGAGCCCACTTCATAAGTCTTTGAGAGAGATGCTTAGCAGAATTCAAATACTGAAGGGCAGAATGATCCGTAATTATGTTAACTGTCAATTCGTTAAGATAACATTGAAATTTGTCAAGAGCATACACAACAGCAAGGCATTCACGTTCCGTAGCTAAGTAATTGCGTTCAGCTTTGGCTAAAGTACGAGACGCAAAAGCTATTGGATGCCCAGCTTGTGACAAAACGCAACCAAGACCAACTCCGGATGCGTCAGTATAAATATCAAATTCCTTAGTATGATACGGGAAAGCCAACACAGGAGGCTGAGTCAACGCAGACTTCAGTGTTTCAAACGCAGCGTTAGCCTCAGGTGTCCAAACAAACTTCTTGTATTTACGTTTCAAAGCATACAATGGCTCACAGATTGTAGCATAAGCGGGGACGAACTGCTGATACCATCCGGTCATTCCCAGAAAGCGTGATAGTTCTTTTGCTGTTTTAGGCCGAGGAAAGTCAACAATAGGCCTAATTTTTTCATTATCCGTAAATAAGCCGTGGGGAGTGATTTTCAACCCCAGATATACAATCTCGTTCCTCGCTATCTGGCATTTACTAGGTTTTAACGTCAAGCCAGCATTGTATATGAGTTGGAACACCTGTTTGAGCAGAGAAAGGTGCTCATCAAAAGTCTCGGATGTAATAATAATATCATCCAAATATACATGCACATGGGAACCCAGAACAGGTCTGAGAACCGTATCCATAAGCTTTTGGAAAGTAGCAGGTGCAGAAGCTAATCCAAAGGGCATACGTAGGTATTCATAAGCCCCAAAATGAGTCACAAAGCCTGTTTTATCGACAGAGTCCGGATGTACCGCCACCTGCCAATATCCACTCGCCAAATCCAAGGTTGACATCCATTCAGTTGATGACAGGTCATGCGAAATGTGCGACATGACAGGTAGTGGATAATTGATCGTTTTTGTTACTTGGTTGAGCTTGCGGAAATCTGTCACGAAACGAAATTCATTGGGTTGTTTCTTTGGAACCAAAAAGGCAGGAGCAGACCAGGCGCTTGTTGATTCCCTTGTTATGCCCTGTTTAATCATTTCAGAAATTTGACGTTGCATTTCCTGTTTCTTATGGGGAGCACAAGGGTAAAGTTTCGTCGCTATCGGTTTCGAACCATCAGTGTCAATGACATGATAAACCACCTGTGTGAAACCAGGTTGATCAGAAAATAAACCAGGGCTTTCCTGCAAAAGTAGAGAAAGCTGGTTTCGTTGCCTCTCATTCAATTGGTTACTCAATAACAAACTCGTTATATCTATAGGAACCGGAGGAATCACTTCGATAGGTTCCGGAAAGGAAATCACATGTTGTACGAAATTCAGAGTAACTTGAAACGTATTAATAAAGTCCATTCCCATTACACATTTAACAGGTAGTTCGTCTATAAGCAGGAAAGAATGCGTAAAACGAGCCTTTCCCAGCCCTAGAGATAATGTGACAGTTCCTGTGATACTGAAGATTTCGTTATTTGCACCTCGCAAATACTGCGTTGCAGGCTGAACGAGTATTGCAGGAAAATTGTCAGTGCAAAACGTCGTATTTAGGGCTGATATTTCAGAACCAGTGTCGAACTTTGTCTCAACAATAATATCTTCAATTGTCAAGAACACATCAGGCAACTGAGGAGTTTGAACAGTCACTAATACTGTTTTAGGGTCAGAATGCTTGGTATCAGGAAGCAGGACCGACCCTTGGTCTACTTCCTTTGGAAGTTTAAAGGATTCCTGGTTGGATTATCATGCGGTCTGAAACCTGGACCCTGCCGGGTATCGGGAAAATTTTCACGATGAGGAAAACTGCGTGAAACCTGCGTCGGGAACTCCGCGTGTCTGTTGACATTTTCATATCTATTACTTCTTCCCTCAGCACGGGCAGAAAAATCATCATTGCCCTGAGCATGAAAACGTTACGAATGCTGCGGATTGGAACGGGGTCGAGCATACTGTGCATTTGTACGATATCTCGAAGATTGTTCAGAAACTCGCGTTTGATTTGCCACTTTTCTGTGTGGTGGAACGTATGAAGCTTGGGCGTGCACTTGTGTATGCTCGCGCTGAAAGTTATTAGGCCTATTATGCCGCTGAGGGTTTTCGTAATAAGCCTCGCGGGGTGCCTTAGCATGGCGAGTTGAACCATGTTTGCCGTGTCGCTCTTCATACTTTCGTATGAGACGAAGGCATTCATGAATTGTAGCAGGGTGTCGAACCTCAAGAAAATTTTGTAAAAATGGGTCGAGCTGTTGCAATAGGGTGTCCAACATGTCGACATGACTGGCACGTGGATCCCATAAGTTATATAAGCGTGTTGTTTCCAACGCAAATGCAACAGGGCTATCGTTGGCTGACGAGAAAAAAGTTGTTGTGCAAGGCTAGCTCGACTGAGGCCGAAAGGAAAGACTTCCAAAAATTCTGCACGGAAATTCTCATAATGGGAATCCGGGTTCGACACTCTCCACTGCCGATACCAGGTCTTAGCGGTATCCTTCAAGCAAGTGCCTGCTATTTGTACTTTGCAGTCTTGAGGAATATTATAGAGATCAAAATGATCTTCCAAATCTTCGAGGAATTTTAAGGATCCCTCCAACCCATTGAAATGAATTGTTCTTGCATGTGGCACGAAATGGGCAAGCATTCTGCTTCGCTGAGAGGATTGAACTCCCTCAGGTACGAACCGCGACTCAGAGTAACAGGAAGCTGGTGAATTACGAAATTGTGAAGAATGCCTGTGGACTTGTAAATCATTCGTATCAAAGTGAGACATACAGGCTTCTTGCAAATTGTCAAAAAAAAAAACACCATCACCATCAAATCTGATTTAGGGTGAAACATTGAAGTTGTCTCAGGTAAGGAAGACATGGGTAATAATTGTCAAGATCTCGTGTTCGAGAAAAGTTCGGGCGCCAATTATAATGAATATATCGCTTCTGCTACTGAATTATAATGAATTCAACTTCTTCTAAGCTAATGTTTCTTCTAATGCTTGTTGTTTGTTAATTATATCATGAATAAACTTTCCTGCTAGTAGTGTAATAATAATAATGAACAAGCTTTTAACTGCTAGTAATGTTGTAGTAGTAATTAAGATGAATAAAGTCTTATGCTGGTTGTTAATAATAATCAACTAATGAAATAAACCTAACAGCCAGACAGAGATATGACCAAACTATGAACTGAGAAAGACGTGCTTACTAAGACAATCTTTTATTTGGTAAACTTCTGGCTCTCACATAAACGAAGATCTCTTTACACACGAAACAAAGCTCTCACGCACATAAACAACCGCTCTCTCTATACAACAACAGCTCTCTGACACATAAACCACAGCTCACTTCGTACAACAACAGCTCACTTCGTACAACAACAGCTCTCTCCGTACAACAACAGCTCTCTCTACGTCTCGTTGAACGCGCCTATTTATACTGGCTACCACCACGTCATGATTTACACTCATTGCCAGATCTCATTCAGCGGGAGAAATAACATCTCGTTCAGTAAGAAAATAATTTACATAGTAAAATAAAATAACCAGAGATAGTAAAAATCAAAAGGAAAGTGAATCTAGAGTATACATTACAACGTGCCAGAGCTGTTTGCAAAACTTCGACGGGCTCTGTCACGTATTCCCATCACCGACCGGGTACGTATCGGAGGTGACTACAATTGCACTCTACATCCCCTAACTGATCGCTCTTCTGCTTCCAGAGAACACCGTACGGAAGAAGTACATCTCTTACAGTCTATCACTTCAGACTTCTCACTCGTAGATGTTCAACGCCATCTGTCACCAACCCAGACTACACATACATGGCGTGCACCAAGAGCCATTGATCCTCGTACAGCAAGATTGGATCGCTTTTATGCAACTTCTCTTCTTCTACTAGCAATATCAGATTCATGCTGTACACCCACAGCTTCCTCGGATCATTGCGCCATTGCCATAACAGTTTTTGCTACTTCAACACAGCCACGTACAATCCGGCCTTGGACTTTTGACGACACTCTTTTAGATGACTCAGCCTTCTGCTCATCGGTGCGAGATTTTCTTGCGGATTGGCGTCCAAGGCTTCATTCTGCACCGTGCCCCCTCAACTTTTGGTTGGAAGTAAAACGCCACCTCATACTACTGGTACGAAACCTGTCATACTCGATCATGACACAACGGAGAATGCGACTTGATCATACTAGGCAATTGCTTTCTTTGCTCAATCTTGCTGATCCCCTATTTCAAGTCTACCAGGCAGAATTACATTCACTTTTGGTGCCGCTTGCAAAACAAGCATTTCAACGCCTTAAACTACAAAACCTGAAACCTGATGCTTGTTCGTACGAATTCCTTACGTCACTTGAGTCAATTCGCCGATCCTCTTCTGTTCTACAGCACCTTCGTCTTCCAACTGGATTAGTATCATCCGAACCAGTTCCAATTTGTTCTATGGCACGTAATTACTACATTTCAAAATTTTGTGAAACTCCTCCTCCCTCCCCTACGGCTTCTGCTCTTCTGTTCTCTTCTTTGCCTCAGGTCCCTTCTCATCTTTCAGCCAGCCTCCTCCATCCTCCCACTTTAACTGAGCTCTCTGACACTTTCTCGTCCCTCAACCCCCGGGCTTCACCTGGCCCGGACGGTCTCCCTGTTTCTTTCTATAAGGCTTTTCTTCCTGCTCTCCTTCCATTTCTCCTCTGTGCTTTTTCTACTGCCATGCATCTTACATCTCTTCCAAGGAGTTTAACGCTCACACATGTTGTACTTTTCCCCAAGAAGGGTGATCCGCTTGACTTGGGGAATTGGCGTCCCATCTCACTCTTAAATACTGACTATAAACTTTATACTAAATTTCTGTCCCGCCGGCTTAACCGCATACTCCCTCATATTCTCTCCACTAATCAAACCTATACTGTACCCGGGCGCTCCATCTCCCATAATATTCAGCTTCTTAATGATCTAATTCACCTCGCCCGCTCTCGCTCAGAACCCCTTGCTCTTCTTTCCCTCGATCAACGCTCAGCGTTCGATAATATTTCTCATGATTACCTTCTTGCTACATTACTAAATTTCGGCTTTCCTCCTTCCTTTGCTTCTCTTCTCATCTCCCTCTACCGGGACGCAGTTTTCCACGTCAAGCTGCTCAACCTTCTCACAGCTCCCATACCCTTTCGTTGCGGCGTGCGTCAGGGTTGCCCCTTATCCGGGCAGCTCTTCGCCCTCGCAATAGAACCTTTTACGCGCAGTCCATCGATCATTCTTTGCTTCACTACCACCGGTGGTAGTCAGCACACGTCATCATGTTGCTACCTATGTTGCCTACGCCGACGATATTACATTCTGCATTCGGCAAGACTCACAATTTCACGATCTCCTCAATCTCTACAATACCTACGCCTCATGTTCCGGAGCACCGCTAAACACAACGAAAAGCACAGGCCTATGGACCGGTTCGTGGACTAACCGCACTGACTCTCCTTGGGGAGCAGAGTGGTCCAACACCTCGCAACGATTCCTAGGAGTCCACCTTGGAAAACCAGCAACTGCTTCACTCGTCACCTGGATGACTCTCCGGCCACGCCTACATCGCTCGATCGCAATCTGGCGGCGCGCACAATTCTGCACCTCCGTCTTTCAAAGAGCACGTCTAACGCACACTTACCTGCTTTTAATGTGCACGTATTCCTGGTTGGCTTCGAAGCAACCAGCACTACGTCTTCTTGAACTCACCCGCTGTCAAACTCAGGTTATCTGGCCCGGCCATCACTGGGTCGGAGCACCTCAACTCAGCCTGTCTCCTTCCAACGGAGGCATTAGTCTACCCGACGTCAAATCCTATTACAAGGCTTATCGTGTGTCTACGTTTTTACGAGCACTTGCGGCACCTGCTCCCTCTGCAGTTGCTGCTCGTGATGTCATATCCTCTCCGCATAACCCACGCTTTACTCTCCTTTCGTTCTTACTCATGGACCACTGTCCCCTTCTCACACTTTTCCCTCCTGTCTACAAAGAGGCTATCTCCTTTCTTCGTTCCCTCCCTCTTTCTCGCTCTCTCCCTTCCACCACAAATGACCTACTTTCCGAACCTCTTTATTTTTCTTCTCTGCTACACCCTCCCCATCTCCCATGTTTTGCATTTCCTTCATGGCTCCGAGCTGGAGTCGTTACTGTCAGCGATCTTGTTAGCTCCGATATTTTCTGGCTCCCCTTCTCTTCCCTACCCTCTGCTCTCCGTTTCAATGCCAACGCTCACTTTGTTCACAACTCTCTTATTTCTACTATAATCTCCTTGTTCCCTGAGCTTGCTACTCTCTCAGGTCTCATTTCTGTCCCCTCTGCCTCTCTCCTTCTCCCATTTTTTCTGTCGTCCAGTGGTCCACCTCTTCCTCTTGTCTCTTTCTCAACAGCTGATCTCTACCGTTTTCTCTCTCGCTCTTACGCACCTCTTCCTATTTCTGGCATTCCACTCTGTTCTACCTCCGCAGTGTGGTCCGCTGCTCTTTCCCCACTTTCAGCACCCCTTGAAGTCAATTCACATTGGCTTTTCTTACACAACCGTCTCCCTGTGCCGTCGATTTTACATCGCATGACCATTTTATCTTCACCCTCCTGTCAGTATTGTGGCGAGGAGGCTGACGTCCAGCATGTCTTCATGTATTGCACAGAATTATTGCCAATACTCCATCTCGCTTTCACGCTAGCGCAACGCTCCTGTGAGACCGTCCTCACCTTCAGCGCCTACCGAACACTACTTCGGAACTCTTCTCGCCCTATTCACCTTCCGGCAGTCTGCTCCTACATCTTCGTGCTTGTAAAACATATAATTCACGTGTATCATCTTCAGCGTCCCCCCGAAGCTTCTACTGACATAAATAAAGTCAGTACTGCGTTACTTTGTCATTTTCGTAATCGCCTACTCTCCCGCCTTCGACTAGAACTTACCACTGCAGTTGCACGCTGCAGTGAACCACAGTTCCTATCAACTTGGTCACCAGCAACCTCTTGGTTTGCAGGGTCGCCCACAACGCTTCACCTTACAGTCGGAACTTTTGTTTCACCTACCTCCTGATAGATACAATTTTTGCCATGCTGATTTGTTTTCAATCTCTGCTTCATCAGAGACTATTTTTTGTCTTTTCCGACAAATTATCATACATAAACTGTATTCTCTCACCACTATATTGAGCTTTGTGAATAGGTCGTTGCGTCAGCTACAAGCACCTGTAAATCTTCTTTTCATATGTCATTTTGAGACGATTTTCCTATACACATTTCCTTTTTTTTTTTTTTTCGCAACTGAGTGTAATCTTGTTCCTCAACATTCACTGTACTATATTATTTGTACTCTCTATTTTATGAATTGTTCGAAGCATGAGCTACTTATAATTGTCAATTTCTTTTCACGCTTTTGTTAAGACTCTGTTCTCATCCTCTTCACATGTATCATTTCGTGTATAATTCATGTGTAAATTTTTTTGTTTTTCATTACTCATCTTGCTGAATTATGTATTCTCTCTGCGATGTCAGAGACTATTTCTCTTTACCTTCTCTGACAAACCAATATATATAAATTGTAACTTCTCATTGTACAGAATCATGTATATAGGTCGTTTCACGAACCACAGACATCTGTAAACTTTGTCGTTTTTACAGTATATTCTTATCTTCAATTCCTGATTCAACAGTGTAATTTTATTTTTCAACTGTGTAAATTTGTGTTCTCCAATACTTACTGTGATGAGTTGTGTCTTCTCTCTGTATTTTCAGAGATTACTTTTTCTTTTGTATTCTCAGGAAAATTATTGTATATAACTATTTTTCATATCACCGTTGTATGTAACATGTAGTACCGCGAGCCACATTCATCTGTAAATTTTTTATCATCTGTCTTTCGAACTTTTGATTTCATGTTTGTCCCCTTGATCACCTGCAACCTCCTGGTTTTCCAGGTCACCCACAATGTATCACCTTTCGGTCAGAACTTTTTTTTTTTCGTCAATATTGTGTAAAATTTATACTCTATAGTGCTCATCATTCTGGATTGATTCTACTCTCTGTATTACCAGAGATTCATATTGCCTCGCCAGATTTCTACTGCACTTAACTGTTGTCATGCAAACGTTGCACCGAATCCTGTAATTAACGTAGCGCAAGCTGCACACATCTGTTAATTTCTCATCACCTGTCTTTTGAATCTATGTCTGCAAGCTCGAATTCTGTATTATTCCTTGCATCAACACTGTGCAAAATTAATATTGTATAACGCTCTTCAAGCTGAATTGTTCCTATTCTTTGCTTTGTCAGAGACATTTGTTGCCTCACCAGACACTCGAGTGTAATAAACTGTTTTTTTTACTATCATCAATGTACAGAACCGTGTAAATAAGCAGTAGCGTAAGCTACAAGCATCTATAAATATTTTTTTGTCATACATCATTTGAGATGATTTATGGAAGCACATCTCCTGTATCTTTCTTCTAATAAATACTGTGTGAAAACTGACCCTTCGAGACATGCTTTCGGCAAGGTTTTGGAACGCAGCGATAGGTATGCGCTTCCATTCAGTACATTATGCTGCCGCTAACTGTTGCTTAGTAGTAGGCTTTGGTTCCAAACTTCTTATGCGGTGCTGTAATTCATCCCATAGGTACTCTATGGATTAAGATCAGGGCCCTGTGCTGCCCAGTCTGCACACGGTACCAATTATCGTCAAACACGACGTAACAGTCCTTGGTTTATGGCTCGGTGCATATTTCTGCTGATACCAACAAGGCTCAGTTCCATAGTATTTCCACAGAATTGGCAGGGCATAATTGTCCAGAATATTGAGGTAGACCTGCTGGTTAACAAATTTGTCCATGATGACTAATGGGCCGGGGCCATACCACGAAAAACACCCCCACACGAGTACACTGGCAGCTCCAAACTTAACCGTAGGAACAGTAGAGGGTGGTAAATTGCGTTCCCCAGGCTGCCGCCATACCCATACACGATAATCAGACTGATGGATCGAGTATCTGGATTCATCAGTTCATAGGACCCGTTTCCATTAATCTACGGTCCACGAGAAATGTTTTTACACCATGCTTAACGACGATTATCATTCCTAGTTAGGGTGGAGCGAAAAACACCTTTTTTTAAAATTTGAAACGTCACCATGTGCAATAGTTGCAAATTTGTTACTGAAATGACCCCTCGAAATATGGATGCCATTATTTGATATCTTAGGGTGCCCCAAGAACCTCGAAGTTTGAAAGTTATAGGGAAAAATGGTTTAAAAACACCCGCTTTCTCCATTTTGTAAATATAAAAAAATACTGTCACTATGTTATTTATTATCACCTATGAGTGTATATACACAAGTAAAAATTCCGCTGACGTGAGTTAATTTCTTAGGCTTCCCCAAAGAGCTCAAGATTTGTCATATTTCTCCAAAAATGTCAAAGTTATGAAGATATGATATACACCAGCCTTACCTAGTAGCATAACTTGAGGAGTGAGTTTATTTCACTTGGAAATCAGACTTTTTTCAAAACTTGGCATCAGCTTCCTATTAAACATTTTTGCTCTGATGAATCCATCTCTTGCAAGAAGGCCGCACACATGAGCAGAAGAATCTGTTACAATCTTAACCATCCTCTCTACTGCCTGAGAATGGCAGGGTATTTTTGTAAATTCGTGGCAAGAACTTGGATATTTATCCGACTGTAGTAATTCCAGAAGCTCATCGTCTTTCCATTTCCGTGTGATCGGAGGCTCAGTCACATTACACTCTTGCCAGTCGATTAAGTCATTGTAATCATTCCTCTGGAAATTCAGCTTAGGAATCCGAAACTTCCTAATGGTAGTTGTTTGTTCGGAAAATTTCCTGGCCTTCATGATACGTCGAACAGCAAGCTCACGGACATACCTTCTGTGGTCAAACAACATTGCAGCGAGCAAGTTTTCTGCATGGGCAAAATACGCGTTGTCTTGGACGACTCTTTTTACATTATCTTTTAAATTATCTGGAAGATACTGAAACCTAGATATAAAGAGCTGCAAATTCCTTGAACCATCTTTACAGCTACCGTTACATTTGATCGTGAACCACGATGGTGCATATACTTTCATTATGAAGGTGGCTAATGAGACAAGTTGTGGTGTTGGATCACTAGTTCCAACATACAAACGCAGAATGCGATTTGCGAGGGTCATCCAACGGGAATATGCAAGTGCTCCAGGATCCTGATTTGCCAGATCTTGTGGGCAATCGCCTGCAGAGACTGCCTTACAAATATCTCCCAAATAACGTTGATCCGTGCTAAGATCTCCATAGTTAATGTCGGACTGAAGCGAAAATTCAAATTTCTGGAAATTAACGATAGGAAGGATTGTGCACGTCTTCAGGCGCTTTCCAATTAATCCACTAAATCCTCTTGGACCTGATGTTTTCCCATCAAGTGCTTCAGTGAGGTGGCGTAAAGGCAGTTCATTAAAATGAAGTTGACATATAATCCAGTGTATGGGAGAATTGAGCTTCTCTTCAAGGCGCCTAATTACGCATGCATTTGTGCCGGTATTAGTCACTTCCCCGTCACTTCCAATAAAGACTAACTCCGACAAGTCAAATGCCTTCTGGTTCAATAAGCTGAAGATACCGTCGGAAATGTCCCTTGCACTCTTGCTCTTCGGTGCAAAATGTCCCAATGGACTGTACCCGGTTCTTCAACAAGTGTGATATGCTCCTCCCATTCTTTTCGCTTGTGCCACTTGCCATCATCTGTCTGTGTATTCGTAAGAGTTTCATTCCTTCTTCCGTCCAAAAATAAAGCTACAATTTTGCGACCAGTCAAGTTTACCTCATCTTGAATTGTTTGACGGGTCTATTTCCTTTCTCGTCGTACTTTATGACGGTCAATAACAGATACATTACATTCTTTCGAATGAACCGGTTCTTTTTTTTTTTTTTTTTTAATTGAAGGTTCAACGACCACCGTGAGCAACTCAATGAGCTATAAGCAGTCGCCCGTCCCTAATTTAGGGTCACTGGTTCCAGGGAAGGGAGAGAGCCAGTGCCGTAAGACAAACACAACATCCATGCCTCACCGGGATTCGAACCCGGTCCCCTTTCGGACGAATGATCAGAGGCCATCGCTTAGACCACTGCGCCACCGGAGCGGCATGAACCGGTTCACTTACATCATGAAGCAACGCCGACGCAAGATTAGTTGCCGCTTGGTCGCTGATATCTCGCCTATCGCACTTTCTAGAAAATGCAGACAGTGTCATCTGACGCCTAGGTTTCGGAAAACGACGTGAAGTGAAATCTCAATCTATCCCCGAGGCCAACAAATGACTAGGACCCGGCTCGGTTGGTTTTCCTGCAGAATCAGTATTTGAATCCTCTTCTGAAGGATCATCATCGACACGCAGGGCCGATTTCTGTAATTTCCTAAGGACATGCTCTTCCCTATCACTCTTTCGAGCTGATCTTTTCTTCAGTAGACTGGTGGTTTTTGCGTCAAGCCCACCTACTATCATTCTTCTGTTTGTTTTTTGGTCCATCAGAAAGTATCGCTGTTTCACAGGTACCTTTTTTGCAGAGCTGCATTTGCAGGTTCTAAAACATTTGCACTTGCATGAGCATATGTCAAAGATACGTTGCGAATTTGCACGAAATTGTTCAATCTTCTGTCGGTAAATTTCATCCATTCTTGCAGCTTTCAGATTTCAGTGTTGTATGCGGTACTACGCTTTGCAACAGATTTGTGGAGGGATGTCGGAAGAGATGCTTTCTTCCATATACTTAGCACTTTGTCCACGACAATACTTGCTATTTCTGCTGCAGCAGGCTCATAATTTGCACCTTCCTGCTTAAGAGTATTCCTCACAAGGTAGTAATGGCGCATTTCATCTTCGTACGTAGGCAACAAATTTTCATGCATCTCCTTATAACTCCCGAGGATAGGGCAATCAGCTTTATTTCAGCCATTTTAAGTAGTTGGACGACAAAACGAAAATGCCGGTACGATCCAATCAACGTCACTAGGAGTGAAAGAAACTGTTGCATCATTATGACGCAAACCCGACAACACTCTCTCCCAAACGGACCTGTGCGACTGTGATGAGATGACTCAGCGTGTTCGCAAACATAGCTCCGCTGTAAGAGAGGGGTTGGGCTGAGATGAAAAAGATAGCAAAAACAAAGCAGAGCGCAAAACATCAAGCTATGTTTCTTAAAATGAACAAGAGGTTTCCAGAAAGTATGAGAGGGGGGGGATTGTTAATGTTAGGCCCAAATTGGTAACAATAAGGCTGCTGTCGAACTTAAAGCTTACGCAACTTATCATGCCATTTTTGGCAAAGATTACATACTTTAAGGGATCTCGGGAAGCCTAAGAAATTAACCCATGTCTGCTGAACTTTTACCCGTGTTTATACACTCAAAGGTGATATTACATAACATGGTAACACAGTATTGTTTTATATTTACAAAATGAAGAAAGCGGGTGTTTTTAAACCATTTTTCCCTATAACTTTCAAACTTCGGGGTTCTTGGGGCAGCCTAAGATATCAAATAATGTCATCCATATTTCGGTGGGTCATTTTAGTGATAAAATCGCAACTATTGCACATGGTGACGTTTTAAATTAAAAAAAAAAAAGTGTTTTTTGCTCTACCCTATTCCTAGTGGAGATGAAAGACTTATGAGCAGCCGCACGACCACGGTAACCCATGGAATGAAGCTCTCTGGGAATGGTACTTGTACATACCGAGCTTTCAGTATTTTTACTCATCTGTACACTGAGATCTTGGGCAGTACTCTGTCGATTAGCTGTAACGACTTTCCTCAGGTTTCGACGTCCTCTATCACTGATTTTCTTTGGTCTGCCGGTACGTTTTGCTGCTTCAGGCACGCCATGTGTTTTCCACTTATTTAGTACATCCAAAACAGTTGCCTTGTGTATGTTTAAACGCCTGTCGGTTTCTCTTAAGGACAACCCACTAATATAAAACCCAACAATCTTTCCGTTCTCAAAATCAGCTATCTTCCGCCGCGAGATTTTGACTCAACTTCACAGTGCGATGTTTTCGCGGTCAGCTACAGGCCTGTTTTTACACCGTTTGTAGCTGTACCGCGCATCTTAACAACGCATCGGATCCGTTCATTTGCTTTTGAAGGAGTGTCTGGTGACTTTTGTCAATATAGTGTATATATATATATATACAATATATATAGTAAATAAAAATGTCGCCACATGTGTAGAGTTTTCGGAAGATTGCATTACATGTGCTAATCTCAGCGTTTATTTTTGCAATTTAAGTCATGAAAGGTTCTGTATAAACATTTTTCATTCCATATATTACGAGGGTGAGTCAAAGTTTTGTCCCCTTTGCAGCTAAAAAGGTTAATGTTAGAAGAAATCCACGCACGCTCACCTCATTCTGCAAACGTACAGGCCGTTGTTCTCCATAGCATTATGCCAATATTCACGCAGAGCCACGATCCCACGATGGTATTACTTGTCAAGTGTCTAGGATAGGAAATCTCTGATTCCAGATTCCACGTCCACCAGTGAACCAAAAAGCCGTCCATGCATGAAGTGAGACATGTAGCGAAATAAGGAGTATTTTGATGGGACAAGGTCCGGTGTGTATGGGGAATGGCGTCGGACCCCTTCCAGTCCTCTGGAGGTATAATCTGGGGCATCATCCACTTACAGCAACACCAACCTTCTATTGAAGAGCTTTGGCGCAAAGCATCATGGACCAGTTGCAGCTGTTTGGCACAGACGGTCTCGTCCACTGTCTGACCATCTGGCACAAGTTACCAGAGCGCAGAATAGTCACAATTCCACCAAATCCTCAGCATGACGTTCCTATCGAACATCCAGCTTTGCACCACTGGTTGTGCTTCCTCGCATGGCCTCAGCTACTGTTTCCCAGTGGTAGGAAAATGCAGCAATATCCACTTTTTCATCAGCTGTGACGATACTACACCAAAACGAAGTATCCTGTGGAGTTGACAGCAATAGGCGAAAGAGAAAGACACATTGTTCCGCCTTTTGGGTTTTAAATGAATGAGCAACCATTCGATAACGCCTGGAAGAGAAACCAAGCTGGTGGTGTTAACGAACCATGATGGACTGGGATGACACTACCGCAGCTGCCAATCGTCTTATACTGGTACCAGGTTTCGCTGTCACAGCTTCGGCCTAGGTGTTGTGTTGGTTGTCGTTGGATGGCTTCACCTCGGCTTGTCTGCGAAACTGGTGTACCTAGCATTTAAACGCCGACCTATTTTTATGCAGTGCTGCTGTCCACTGTTTCCTCGCTTTCAACTGCTCAAATTTCTCTCTCTCTCAATGATGTTGCGTTTAACCTTTTTGTCTAATAATGCTGTAAGAGCATTTGAACAGCGACTTTATCGAACTCCGTCCTCTTCCGACCTGATAAAGCAATTTGGCTCCGTGCCAAGGGCACGTCATCAGCCTGTTGTGTTATACGTCATTGCGGTGGCAATCGACACGGGCGCGTTTCGCCCAGTATAGCTTAGAACAGTGCCAAGTTTTGACTCGCACTTGAACAGTGTTGTGAATACATCACTGCAAACGAAAAATAGGTCATTAAGTTTGTTTCAATAGGATTTTTGATTGTAGGCTTTCTGACAACCTGATCATGTCTTACGTTTTACTAGTGAACGGAGTGTTTCACCTAATGGTTATTTATCCCCTAGGTGGTACTTCAAGATAGGGAGCATGGAGGTTCGAACGTAAGACCGTTGATTTCCATGTTATCGCCAGGTAATACACCTAATAGCATAGTTTTCAGCTTGACGACTGCCTATGCTGTAAACATTTTTGGCACCTTAATAACAATGGAGATTTCGATACTTCAGACGGCAATACTAATAGTTTCTTTTACAGTTTGAACCAGAATTCATTCTCCTCAATAATGTAAAATCCACTTTCATTTCACCGAAAATTCCCGAAGTGTGGGGGGTCAAGTTTCGCGTGTAACATCGTAAATGGAAAAGGATTATATTACTACAAAAAGAAGGTCCTATAAAAACGGACGCATCTGTTTGATGGATATTTCTTTTCTGAACATGTGTGTTTCTGAATATATATATATATATATATATATATTATGACATTTCTTTTCTCAACATGAGTTGTTTCTGAATATACGCGTGCCTCCTTGGTGGTCAAGTGGGTAGACGCAAGCGCTGTTGGCTAATTCGAAGTTTAGCCCGTATTCCAGTCTTGAATGAGGCATGTGTGTTATGCTTGTCCCAAGGTGCTGACTCATTGATTGCTTATAGATTCAGAGGATGAAAGTGGTCTTCAAAATCCGGAGCAAAAACCAAAAACAAAAAAAAAAGCCAGAAAAGTAGAAATAGTCCTTCAGCACGTAGCACTGTGTAAAGACGGGCGTGTACATAACTTGAATCACATTATAGTATTTCTGCGCGAGCTGTTTTAATAATGGGAAAAACTGCGGCTTTGTCAAACGTATAAGTTGCGCAAGCGGAATTTTTCTGCAGTGAACGCAAAACCGCTGAAATCTAATAGCCAACTGTTAGGCACTCGCGGGCCTAACGTCGCTCCCGTAAGTAAGTTCTATGGAAGAATTTATTAAAGGTGGGCGTAACAGACGATCTGTATGTATAAAGAACTCGGTGAAGCAAGATACTCGGAATCAGTTAAGCAAGATACTTGGAATCAGTTAAGCAAGATACTCGGAATCAGTTAAGCAAGATACTTGGAATCAGTTAAGCAAGATACTCGGAATCAGTTAAGCAAGATACTTGGAATCAGTTAAGCAAGATACTCGGAATCAGTGAAGCAAGACCCTGCTGTCTTATCCCTGGAATCAGTGGCCCTAAATTAGGGACGAGCGATTGCTTTTAGCCCACTAAATGTTTAGCTACTTTCTGAATATATACTGAGCTGCCCACAGTGGTCGTTAAACCTCCAAGCAAGACACTCTTTGCCGCGGGAGCTCTTAAGACAAGCGCAATTGCTGAGCATGCTGAAAGGAATAAATCCTGATATTTTCATCCTCCACAATACATTACATTATTTTTTTATTTTTCTTTGATTAGAGGTTTAAAATTAAATTATTTATTGAACTTGGTTGACAGATACATTGACATAGATATTGAACTTGGTTGACAGATATATACAGTATAGATATTCTGTGTTTCAACGACAGTAATGTACATAGGTGAACAAGGAACTCAGCGAATAAACCCCCGAAAGAAAAACTCAAACAGCAGTGGCTCACTGGGATTCGAACCGAGACCCCTCCGTTTGATAAATGATCAGAAACCACCGCTTAGATCCATGAGCCACCGTAGTGGCCGTAAGACAAACACAACATCCATGCCTTACCGGGATTCGAACCCAGAACCGTCCGTTGGGCGATTGATCAGAACTTCAAAAGAGCATTTATTTACAAAAAAGACAACATACAAACACAAATTTTCACCGGGAAAAAAAATTGCACAATAACTCACCGGCAACGACAATAACAACACACAATCAATATCGCAATAAACAGAGAGTACTCTACAGGAAGAAGCAGACGACATCAGAGCAAGTTGAAGAATAACACACGGCAAGATAAAAAAACAGTTGCACAACAAACAATACATACAGGACAGACCACTAATGAAGCAAGGCGGTAAAGAAAAGTCAGCCGAGTTTGTCAAAACTGTCAAGGGAAAAAAAAACCACACACGGTCCGACAACAAGCTGCAGCCGGAAAAAACAACACCTGGTAGTTCGGAGAAATGCGTTGACAAATGGGTGTAAGCCGACGAACAACAAAAATTTACATTTAAAGCGTATCTCGGTCACTAAGACCGACAGCAACACAGAGAAAAAAACAACCACTAGAAACTAACACCCCGTACCATTAACACAACACACAAAGCACAATATTCAAATAACACCAAGAAATTAACACACAATGCACAATACACAAATAACACCATGAACACAATAAAGAATGCACAATACACAAATAACACCATGAAAACTTCGTGAAAAAGAACACAGGGGTTAAACTTGCAGACAAGCATCACCACCAAATAAATTCGGGTCAAAACAGTGAATTCGCACTGTATGCACAGCACTAACCACAAAAATAAACACCGATTACACAAGACAAAACCAAGAAACACGTCGGTAAGGTTCAGAACCAACACACAAAAAAAACATTCGGTACCACGCGCCAGCAGTACCCGTTCAGCAAGAAAAAAATTAAAACAAAAAAATAAAAACAACCACAACATAAAACACAAAACCGTGCGACAGTAAACTGTGTGAAACCGACGAGTAATAAATATAAAATAGGTGAACGACACCAAAAGCAAACTAGAAAAAAAAGCCGACACTTGAGCAACAAAAAAACAAAACAAAAACACATCAGACAATGTGCATGCCACAGCAAAAATGCAATCAACATCAACAAAACAACATAAAACACCATGGTAACAGTAAACAATAAACAGAAAATACCAAAACGCTTAGCCGGCACACAAAAAAGTTTGTCGACCAACGGCTTGAGGCCGACGGAAAATAAAAAAAAAAAGAAAAGAAAAAGTCAGTAAACGCTACCGACAACAAATTAACGGGAATGTGTGTGCACGGAAAGCAACAAGAAGATAAACTATAGGAGACACTAACCCACTGACACAGATCTACGGTATGTACAAAAATTATGCACTAAACAAAAAAACACCAATCAAAAAAAATAAATATAAATATAATAAACTCTGGCTATGGGAGGAGAGCAATAATGCCTGCAGAAACATGAAACCATGACAAATATGGAGACCAGAGAGAGAAAAAGGCAGGCACATCCTGCCGAACACGCGCCATGTCATACTCAAGTTGGAGGACCGATCTGACGGATGATCGGTACCTCCTGCACAAAAACACCCGGGCCGGATGATAACGCCGGAGAGAAGCTCGATCCACGCTTGAGTGGTAAAACAAATAAATCGTCAACTTCGCTTGGAGAATGATGAATGCACAAACAGAACTGTGGACATCTACAGGGGGAGAATGGCGTCTGAGGAAATAAAAATGGAACATTGTATGAGGACAAGGGCAAACTTTGGAAAGAAGGGAAAACATAATCGAAAACAAGGGCTGCAACACCAGACAAGAATCATAGGAATGTGACACATCACCAAGTGTAGAACAAAAGAAGCAAAGCGGGGAAGCCAAATGACGAAAACGATGAAGGGTACGCGGAGTGAGCAACCGACGGTGTAGGTGCAGCCAATGAATGTCCCTGGCTTTCGGGGAAGCCAGGGAAGTCGATGGATCACTCCACGTACCTGGAAGATCTGTAGCTGAAACAGAAGGAATTGCGAATGGAGCTGTGAAATTGGTAAGAAAATGCGAATAAAGAAGCTTGGCTGTAACTTGATGGGGTAAAAATGGAGAATCGTTTAAGTAGAGAAGAAAGGGAAGACTGAGCGACGGGGCGGAAGACTGAATGAGGCCAATAGAATTGACAAGTAAAGGATAAAGACGAATAATACAGGATTGAATAAGACAGAACTGTGCACGATGCTGAGGGGTATCAAGTAACAGAGGGGAAAGGCGATCAAAAGATTTCCAGTGAAGAGAAGAATCAAAAAGTTGAGAAACCTGAACGACGCCACTTGCAAACCAAGTGGAGAAGTTCAGGTACTGAGAATTTGGAGAACGAAGGGCAGAGGAGAAGAAAAGTGGTTCCGCAAGGAGATCGTTAGTCGAAGCGGGGGGAGGCGGACTGGACATAAGGAATGCCAGAGGGAGAAAACGGTACGGTAAGTAGCGGGAAAGTGATTGGGAATGAGTGGAAAGAGGTCCATGCGGATAAAAGTAGCCAGAGAAAGAAAAGGACTTCGTGGAAAGAGCAAAGTGTCAATTATAGTAATCGAAGAACCGCAAGGAAGGGAAAAAATCCTCAAAAAATGTTGGAGATGGAAAGCGTTCGATTTAAGGGACAAATCCGGAAGGGCAAGACCACCAAAAGAAACCGGAAGGACAAGCGTGGATCGATGAACCCAATGTACGACATCCCATATAAAATTTGTAAAAAGACATTGAACGTGACGAAGAAAGAAGGGAGGAGGGAAATGAGCAAACCAAGTATGAGAAAGGGCAGGAAGAAGAAAAGCGGAAAGAAGATGCGACCTGCTAAAAAAAAAAAAGAAACGGTTTCAAACGGCGAAAAGGGGCAAGGCGTCGATTCATGTCCTGCACCAAAGGGGACCAAGTGGCGGCAGCAACCGCCACCGGGTTCCCGATGAACACTCCAAGAGGTTTGATGACCGTGGTCGACCACCGGGCACCCCAAGGGTGGTCGCCGCGGGACGACCACGAGCCAGCCCATAAGGCCAACAGATTTAGAGGTATTAAGGGCCGCACCTGAAATTGAAGCATACTCAGTATAGGTAGACAAAACAACACCAAAAGCCTGTTGGGAACGTAAAAAAAGAGTAAGGTCGTCCGCATAGGCCGACAAAACCACGCGATGGTGCCGTGTGGAGGCCACACCACGCGGAATGCCTGCCAGCAAACGAGATCGAAGGGAAATAAGAAGTGGTTCAAACGTGAGGGCAAACAGTTGACCCGACAGGGGACAACCCTGCCGGATACCGCTTGCAAAAGGAATAGCAGCCGTCATAAAAGAAGAGGTCCGAACACGAAAGGAAGAATGGGAATATAGATTGGAAAGTGCCTGACAGAAAAGGGAAGGAAAGCCAAAGTGACGAAGAACAGAGAAAAGATAAGAATGATGGACAGAATCGAATGCTTGTTTCTGATCTAGGTTAAAAATAGCGAGAGGTTCAGAAAGACGGGAAGCAAGAGAGTGTAAATCACGGATGGTAGTGATGTTAGTTGCAATCGAACGGGAAGGGATCGTATAAGTTTGGTCAGGATGAATAATAAATTGTAGAACAGGGTTAAGGCGAAGAGCCAGAATTTTTGCAAAGATCTTGTAGTCGGTGTTAAGAATCGAGATGGGGCGCCAGTTAGAAGACCAAGATTACCAGTTTTAGGAATTAGGCGGAGAAGAGCAAAAGCAAAGTCAGAAGAAACGAAAGTCGAAGAAGAAAAGATCGAGTTGAAACAAGCAACGAGAAGAGGAAGCAGAGCAGGAAGAAAGGTTTTATAAAAAAGAAAGTGGAAGACCGTCAGCCCCAGGGGCGGAGCGGTCGTTCAGACTAGAAATGGCAAAACGAACCTCCGAGGGAGAGATCGGTGAAACCAAGGAGGGGGAAAAAAAGACGGGACCTGAGGAAGATTTGATAATAATGGAGAATTCTCTGCAGGCGGCAGGACCCGCAATCGAAACCGATCAGTGAAGTACTGAAAAGTTCGATCACAGATCTGCACTGGATCAGAAACAGTTGAGCCATCTGGAAGCGAGAGAAAAGAAATGTTGGAACTCAGAGCACGGTGGGATTCAAGATGTCGAAGGTGTTGAAACGGGTCATCATGAAAATGTAACTTGGAAAACTTTAACCGGGTAAGAGACGAAGAAGCAAAGGAAGATAGAATGCTATGAAGTTGTGATTGAAGAGCTGCAAACGATGGATCTGAAGGAGAAAGGAACTGTAGTTTACTGTGAAGAATAGTTAAATCATGAAAGCGGTGAAAACGGGACGAAAAAGAGAACTGACGTGCAAACGATAGGATAGAAAATTTGGTGGAAAGCCACAGAGCTGCTGGGTCAACCGTGAGAGGAAGTTCAGAAATGGATGAAGAAATAATCGAACGAACTTCGGCCTGAAACGTGGGATCGGAAAGGAGAAAATCATCGAGAGACCAAACCGGGGATGGGGGGACAGAGAAAGAGGACAAAAATATTTCCAGAAGAACAGGACGATGGTCGGAGGTAACAGAAGGATGATGGGTTACTTCAACAAGGGAGGAGTGGAGGAAACTAGAAACATAAAACCGGTCGAGACGAGCCGCAGCATGCGCTAAGGCGGCCTGAGGAAACCATGTGAATTCACGGGACAGAGGGTGGATGGTACGAAATGCGTCAATGAGACAAAAATTACTAACTAGTTGAGACAGTTGGGAGGAAAGGTTAAGGCGACTCTCCCCGGAACCATCACGGTCAAGACCCGGTTGGACAGTGCAGTTGAAGTCACCACCAATAAGAACGATTTCAGAAGGAGGAATTTGGGAAAGAAGGGAAATCAAATGCGAAAGAAGAGCATCAGCATCAACCGATGATTGTGGCATATGCAAATTGAAAACATGAAAACGACGGGAAAGATAACTAAAGGAGATACCTTGAAAGGAGCCCAGCAGACTCTGTGACTCAACGATATCTGAAAGAAGAGAATGAAACCGAGTACGGAATGCAATCGCTGTACCGGACCCAATGTGCGTCCGGTAGTTGTGATAAAAGCGTAGGGCCAGCGTCTCCAGCAGGAATACCCGGTCGCCAAGGAACAGTTCGTCTCCTGGAAGAGGAGGATATCTGTCCTCAGGAAACGAACGTCCTCGAAGACCAAAGCATTCGCGGCTGAAGACGCAAGGCCTCTACAGTTAAAGCAGAGCACATTTAGGGAAGGCATCACTGGGGCGGCTGCATCCAACCTTCCAGTTCTGCCTTCAAAACTTTAAGTAAATACGCCAACCGGCGAGCGTACTGCTCTGTCCCGGATGGCAGATCAACATTTAATAAGAACTCATGCAGGAACGTCAGTTGGGTTAGAATCTCCGGAAGGTGAGAGAGTTTACTCGCTATACAAGGGAGAGTAATCAATTTCGCCCGTCTGGGGCGAGCAATCAAGGCATACAGATCTGTGAATGAGAGGGGAGTTAAGGGCACCTCAATGTCAGCAAACATAGAGGTGATGTCAACCAGAGAGGGGGCAGGAGAGTCGTCATCAGATTCAGCAAATAAAGTTTCTTCAGAATCGGGATCGGTAACGTCCATGGAATCATCGTTCGGCAAACAGGTAAAACGGTTGTAGATGGAAACTGAAGAAGTAACAGGAGCCGGTCCAGGTGAAGGTGACGAGGATGTAGCCGTCTTCCTGGATTTCTGGCGGTCCGAGGAACTCGCACGACGGTTCGCTGAGCCAGGGGAGTTTTGCCTCTTGGTCCGCTGAACCTTGGGGGTGGAGGCCCCTTCAGACGCTGGCAACTGTGGAAATTCCTGCAGGTCAGTGGATGCCGAAGCAACACGGACCACTGGAGGTGATACGACAGAGGTGGAACCAGGAACTGCAGCTGGAACAGATTGAGTGGGGAGGGTGGGGGAAGAATCCGGAGCGGTGGGCAGAGTCCCCGCTGGAACAGCAGCATCAAGTGATTGAGTTGGAACAGTAGCAGCTGTGGAATGTGGGCATGCCGATGCAAGGTGACCTTCACCCTTGCATCGGAAGCACTGGACGCCAGCAAACAGATTGAAAATGTAGGTCCGGGTTTCAGTTATGAGTTCCAGGGTGGTTGGCCGGTTAACTATTGCTTGTGGGGTTGGAAAGATGACTCGGTATTGACGACGACCGCCCTGAACATGTTTCAGGGGGAGTCGCGAGCAGCAGCTGGGAGGTACTTTGTGGTACCAACCACTCGCCCCATAGTGTTAAGGGCATCAATTAATACCGAGTCAGGCACAGCTGTGGGTACTGGAGACAAGGTGACAGTCACTGGTCTTTGAGCTGCTGCAACTGGTTGGAGATGTACGGAACCAATGTCCAAGCCAAAAGCAAGGATTTTGTCCACCGCCTGTTGATGAGTGAAGTGCACGACAACACCCCCTCCCAAGCGGATAATAGACACAATGCTTTCTCCGGGTACAACTTTAGAAATAGCATTTAAATATTGGGGGAGGGGGTGTCGCGCAGAGCAGGAACAAATACACTTAAAAGTAAGGCAGACGAAAGTTCCTTACCTTGAGGAGAGTCGAGTGGTTATGTTATCCTTAAAGCGGAAGCAACACGTGTAAACTCTGGTCGCGAAGACACAGAAGCACTTTGTAAAGTAGAAGTCGCACTCACAGCCGCGGCGAACGAACGAGACACAGGAATAGAAGAGCTGGGTACCTCTGACCCAGGCTCCGGCACATTTGTAACCAGCGGTACAGTTGGCGACGAAACCACAACACTATTTGACTGAACACCATTCATGGTGGTCACGGAAGATACAGACGACGAAGAAAGCGCAGAGGAAGGAGATATAGACGGGTATATGGCACTCATGCTGGTGGAGGTAGTAGCCAGCCCGGCTACGAACCCTCGCGGCTCGAGCGTTGCAGCTTGCAACACTCAAGAACAGGCAAAAAACGAAAAAATAAGCACGTACAGCTTGTACGCCTCACTACTTGCGAGGAAGGAACACAGGTAATAACAACACACGAACTTTCAAAGAACTAACGCAAAAAAAAACACAAACTTCACACAAAACTTCCAATCCTGGGAGGAACTCGAAAAAAAGCGACTGATCAGGCAGAAGCCATCGCTTAGACCACAGCAACACCGGGCCGCGGCACTTTATTTTTGCATACGTTCATTAACAGAATTTGTAGCTAAATGCTTAGCTACTTTCTGAATATAGATATTTCACTTACAGAATTTGCAACTCTTTTAGCTACTTTCTGAATATAGAAATACATGCATTTAATATCAATATATCAGTTTCGACCGCCATTTATGGATACAATTAATCCATATGAAAATTTATTAGAGAAATAGATACATCGGAATCGGAAAAATCCTTTACCTCTGTGTGCTTGAAATTAGAAAAATCATACCGATTGCCATTCTTCTGATGCACAAAGTTTCTGGTAGGTACTATAAATACAAATGAGTTTCCACCTAGCTGTTGGTTTTGTTCAATCCTACTCAATGTTACTACACTTTGCGACATAGAAAATCTCACAGCGGGTAGCATTGTTCGAAGGGCCGCGCAAATTGGTGCATGTAAATGACTACAGTTGCAAAACAACCATGTGATAGGCGAAGGTAATAAAAGGGTAAAACGACTCGGCGTAGCTATATTTGGTGCTCCTCACCTAGACGTTAGATCACTGCATCTGATTGATCTCGGTGGCGAAAGCACGTGCAAAAATTGAAAATGCCTGGGTGATGTCATCGGGAATACTACAATCACACCAACACGTTTAGCAGATGCTTCTTTGTAGGCTACGTACGGCTCGTTGGTCGTTCCGTCGAATCGTGGCAGATAGGCGTCGGAATGAAACAACTGTAAGCTGAATGTGGCGACGCTGTTTGGAGATGGGGGACATGTGTAACCTTAATGGGACTGGCGCAGACTGGGGGGATGTCCGAACACCTCGATCTATGCATTCGACGACAAGCCAAAGAATCCGCACAAACTGCAGTTGATGCCATTTGACGAAGTATACAGGCAGCTATAGGCACCCTGTTTTCGACCCAGACTAGACTTGCACTCTTGCCAGCTATTGCGGCAATCGCTACCTACCACGGTACATCGTCGCGCAAAGTTGCAATGATGCCGTACCAGTCATGAGTCGCGGATGGAATGAAATCACACCGTATTCAGCGATGAGTAAATTCCGTTACAGCGCCGACGATCGCATATGGAAAGTATGGAGACCACGTGCATTGATGGTGGTACTATCCATGAGCGTCATATATAGCCTTGGCTAAGTGTCATGGTTTAGGGCGCTACCAGCTTCAACAACCATTCAACTTTCGCACGCATAGTATGTACAATGACAGCACGACGACGAAGCTCTGCGGCCTGTTTTATTGTTGTATCTCCGTTTTATCCCTGCTGTCCAGCTTCAACAAGATAACGCTGTCCGCCCATTACTAATATCATCATACAGTGCCTATAGGTTGTTCAGGTTCTACCGAGGCCAACGCGATTCCCAGACTTCTCCCCAATAGAGAACGTGTGGAACGTCACTGGCTGACGACGCAACGACTCCGCAGGCCACCTCACAATTTTGATACATTATGGACAGAGACCAACAATGCATGATCACCAAGAACTCACACCATCCACGGAAGTTTTCACTCGGCGCCATGCCGTTTTAGCATGGCGGTTTCACGACCTACTCTGACGTCCCGCTGACTCAGTAGTCTAAGCACTGGCCTATGACGATTCGTCCAAGATGGATCCAGGTTGGAATCCCAGTGAGGTCATTCAGGGTCCAGGTTCGATGCTCGCATACCCATTGTTGGAGTTTTCGAGGGTGAACCGAAGTTTGCATAGGCACTCGGAATGGCCTTTTGCTACACAGCACCGTTTTCAGCAGGGTTCAATGTAAGTTGGTTGTGACACATTACTTCCGTCACCAGCACTCAAATTGCAGAGAAGAATTGCGCCACAGGCTCCCTTCTATTGGGTCAAGCCTGCACAACCGGACGCGGTGTCCTCCTCCTCTGCCGTCGCCCTGCCAACTCTGTCTCACAGTGCACCTGCGGCTCCTCTGCTGCCCTCACCTGTGCCTGCTGCTCTGCTCCTGTCATTTTCTGCAACCGCAGATGATTCTTCCTCGGAGACCGTTGCCTTCTCCCTCCTTGGTCTCTTCTGTAAAACGGATGCCCTCTGCTCCCGCTCGCCTCCCATCCTCATCGTCTTCAGACAATTGCGCTACCTCGGCTCACCGGCATGACCCTCCCTTGCCGATCGCTCAGTTCTGCCGGCTTACGACACCTCTTCACTTACCAACTCATTCACTTCCCCTGACTGATGTTCATCGATTCTTCTTTATTCCTCTGTACCGCTTCTCCACAAAGCATTTCGTTCTGGGTTACGAGTACGAACTCTGGTCGTCCATCTACGATCAACTTCTCCCCTACGCTTCTGCTATTCGCTCGCTTCAGACGACTGTTCCTGCACTTCTTTCCTGGATTAGTTTTTGCAACCGCCGGATGGACGTTTTCTCCCGCTCATTTCATGCTCTTTTTGATCCTGATGTAACTTTTCCCTCGGACTCGCCATTTTCCACCGCCAGCTCCTCTGATGAGACGCAGTGACCGCTGTCGCTGCGTCCACTGATTTTTATCGTATGCCCAGCCTTGTTTGTGACACTCAGGCCTATGTTGCCGCCTTGTTCTCGCTGTGTTTCTCCGGCTCGTGTTAACATTTTTATAATGAACTTCTGTTGATTGAGTCGTGCCTCGAGCTCCATGCTCATCTTTGTGTGTTCACGTTACTGTAATGTTTCCCATGCTTCGGTTTGCTATACACGGTTTTTGTATGTTTTGCCCTGTTTTATTGTATTGCCATGTACCGGCTCGTGTGAACATTTCGGTATCGAACTTCTGCTGATTGACTCCTGCCTCGTGCTCCATGCTCCTCTTTGTGTGTTCACGTTACTGTAATTTCCCCCCTGCTTCAGTGGTAATGCGTGGTTTTTGTACGTCTTGCCCTGTTTTATTGTATTGCCATGTTCTTCCCGTTATTTTGATCTCCCAGCGAACTATTAAAGCGATGTTCAAACCTTCTATTGGGTCGTACCATACGGATAGCCTTTTCTCATCTCTATCATCGACAAGCCATGGTCGGGCAACACCTTGCCAGCTGTTTGTAGTTTTTTCCTTCCTCGGGTCACTTTTCTAAGGAACGAATAACCGCTGCCCGTGAGCAACGCACAAGTCTTGCCGTCCCGGGAAATGCTATGTCCCAGTTGTATAGCGATTACAATTTGGCGTTTGTCAAACTCGCTTAAGTCCGCTGCCTTGAAGAGTACTGATTGGCAGGGCCCAGTAGCAGTTATTTATACCATTTCGCACGTGCTGTCGTTTACCTGCAGTTACTTTGATTTGCATAAAGCTAGTCAGTATGTTTTGGCTGTGCGGTGTATGCCACATACCCGTACAGAAGTCGAAAAAGAAATACACTGCTGGCCACCCAAAAATTTAATACCGAGAAGGAAGCATCCGATTGGCCTGAAATTCGCAAACATGCGTCGCCAGCTAGAGGACATGCAAACGATTAGCATTGCAGGGCATATGCAAATCATGTGCGCTTGGCGCGCCAGCAAGAAGCACTATAAGAAGGGTGCACAGAAGGCGGGGTGTAAGTAGTGGAAGTGTGTTGTGCTGCCGGACCTGTGCGTGGGAAGCTTCCTGATGCCTCGTCGCAGAATACGGCAGTCATTCCAGCACGTTTCGGAGTTCGACAGAGGATGAATAGTGGCTTATCGCGACAGCGGTTTATCGTACCGAGACTTCGCCGCCCGTATGGGACGACATCCAGCCGCAGTAAGGCGAGTATGGATTCGGTGGGTGAAAGGAGGGACGGACGGACGGACGTGAGCGATTGCCGCCGCCGCGGCACACCATCGAACGAGAGGACTGGCATGTTGTGTGGCGTGCATTGACGGCTCGCACCGCCACATCACGAACGTTAGCGCTGGAATTAGGGTGTGTTGCGCAACAACCTCTGTCAGCACGTACCGTTCGACGTCGTCTGCAGAAGCGTTGACTTGTCGCACGGCGCCCTTTGCTCCGATTACCATTGACGTTACACCACTGGTGAGTGTGGCGGCAGTGGGCCGTTGAACGCCGCACCTGGACTACGGAAAGGCATGGCATTGTCTTTTCAGACAAATCCGGCTTCTGCATGCAACACCACGACGGTCGGATCAGCGTGTGGTGGCTCCGCGGCTAGATACTGTATGACGCCTGTATTATGCATCGTCATACCGGTCCGTCGCCTGGCGTTATGGTTTAGCGCTCAATTGCATATGACACCCGCACCCCTCTGGTACGCATCGCTGGTACACTCAAAGCCACCGCTACATCTCCGACGTTTTGGAGCCTGTAGTCCTCCCTTATGCAGGACCTGCCAGCAGCCACGTTTCAACAGGACAATGTGCGTCCGCACGTGGCACGCATCGTGCAAAAATTCTTCACAGCTCACCAGGTGTCACTGCTGCCCTGGCCCGCCTGTTCTCCTGATATGTCGCTCATCGAACACGTCTGGTCGCTGTTCGGTAACCGAATGGCCCGGCAAGCACCACCCGCTGCTACGCCTGATGAATTGTGGCAACGTGTGGAAGCAACCTGGACCGACATACCCCAAGCCCACATCCAAAGCCTCTTTCGTTTGATGCCGTGGCGTTTAGCGGCTGTTATTGCCAGCCATGGAGGCCACACGAACTATTGATGTCTGCGTGTTCCGCAAGTCGCTCGGGCCTGTAAGCTCAGTCGTTTCATCTTTGTACCTCTTGTTATGTGTCCAGTAAATCTGGCTTTGCTATCTCGTGTCCTTCTTGGTGTTGCATTTTGGGTGGCCAGCAGTGTATTTCGACAATGAATTAAACAATTGCGCAAACCTGATAACAAGTATGGAAATTACTTAAATTTTTCGCATGGGTTTCTGAGTGTGTGAAGTCCGGCCACTTCTCTTAAAAGTGAAAATAGGCAAAGGATAGTCAATTCGTTTTGTTGTAGTTCCAAGGACTTCATTGCAACCTGAAATGTGATTTTGTTGAAATACCCAGAATATCAATGCAGGATGTCAAAGGTACTGTAAAATCTAGTTGCAGGTAGGTGAAAGCTAGTTTGCTTATTAGAATTAAATCGATATTTTTTTTATCACAATTTAACAAGGAATTAAACAAAATCTGTTTTTATGAGCGAAGTAAAATATTTCTCTTGCTGTTTGCGGATACTCAGGTTTACGTTTTTGGTTCAGATACCCGAGTCCACAAAGCCCATGGCATTTATATTCTATTAATGATAAATGTGAGGCCTTAGGTGATTGGTCAATATACTAGATTTTATGTAATTGCTCATATCACGCAGTTGGAGATCGACTTGCTGGGAAACTGCTGCCTGCGTTTGTTTTCAGCATCAGATTGCAAAGGAGCCGAGCGTCGCATTGTGGTTCAAAAATCATTGAAAAGTTGTTTTGATTCAGTGATAAACAGTTATCGTTATACCCCAAAGCGACCTTTTCAGATGCTTTCGAATGCACTATTGATTTGGCCAATGCTTAGAGCTTCTTGTTAGAATAAATATCACAGAGTTTCCCAAAAATACCTTGAACCGCTATTAAATGCTACATATTTGTATTAAGTGTTTTCTGGGAAAAAATAGAGACACGTTGGCCTGAATAATATTGTTACACATTACCTATAATGAATAAAATCCTCCGCTAGACGTGTAGTGCAGGGAAGCTTACGTTAAGTCACGTTTGGGTTATTGGAAGGTTACTTGACGTAGCTAAAGTGTACCTAATCTTCAAAGTGCTAGAGTTTGTTTAGGTAAGACTCGCACGTGCAATAAATTCATTGAATATGGAACTTCTTTTTACTCAGCGTTCCTCATTATCTTGAATATCAGTACTATAACTTCGGTTTTAGTACATTAGTACCTTGAAGGCTCCTTATTAGAGCGGTAAACACAATATACCCTGGACTTAATGGAGACACTTAATGAAAGAGACTTAACGGCCAGACAGAGGTCTGACAATAATATGAACTGAGAAAACGTACTCACTTTAAACCTTTTATCGGAGAGCTCCTGGTATTATTATCAAACACACACTCAACAAATCACACGACTACTGAATATCCGAACTTTCGTAGAATCGCATAACAATAATTAAGAAGAACCTATCACATAAAACGAAGCTTCTTTGGTATAGTTGAGCGCGCCTATATATACTGCATACCACCACGTCATGACTTACACTCGTTGCCACATATCATTCAGCTGGAGAAATAACATCTCGTTAAGTGAGAAGATAATTTGCATAGGAAAATAAAATAACAAGAGATAGTAAAATCAAAAGGAAACTGAATCTAGAGTATACGTTACATACCTTCAGCAGAGATTACTCAACAACATCGTAAACGAATGAATATACTTCGATACACGAAGGTAGAATTCACCAAAACATTCAGGAATTTCCCGTGCGTCTTTGTCTTCTGATACACAGTGTAGTAGAATAACTAGATGAGACTTTTCATTTAATGGAACTTAATTTCTAATTTTACACCGTAGTAACTAGATTTGGCTTTTCTTTTAAAGGAAATTTTTATGGAATTTATAATAACTATTCGATTTTTGTTTTTTAATTAAGTGCCTATTTTCTGCTTGAATTAATTGCTAACAAATATTTAGTCTCACCTCGTTTTATAGAATTCTGCTGGGTGTTTTTAATATTTTCTCGCACATTATTTACTATAATTTACTGATTAACTGCTGAAAGGTTAATGCTTTAGGCCCGTATTTTTGTGGCCTTAAAGCAAATGACAGGAAATATCCAAGCTCGCGTTATTTTGAAATGTAGCTATAGCGTGAAGTTGCATGAGAAAACCATTTCTTGATGCTTCTGTTAAATAGAAGTCCTTTAAGTCCAGTCGTGTTTCCTCCAATGGAAAAAACAACATGAATCGGATCGAATTATCGCTTTACTTCAGACATCCGAAGAAAAACAAAGGAAAAGAAAGAAAGAAGTAAATGCAATGTGCATATGAAGGAAATTTGAAGGATTGACGTAACAAAAGCTAAACAACACAATTTCTGAGAGTCGTTTTTGTTGCTTCTTAGTGTTTTATAAAACACATTTGTTTAAATCATGTCGCTTTCATGACACTAAGACGAATGGGTCCACAGGTCTACGACGTTTTTCTTAGCAAATGCAAAGTAACGTCTTGACAATTTTGCAGATCGTTTGGTTCAGTCAAAATCTGGCATGGGTAGCGATCTATTTCACACTCCAGCAATGGCGATATTCCATAACGTGTTGAACTAAAGGAGACGTCTTAAGCACGTGTATTGTAAACAAAAATGAGTGGTTATGGTGTCATTTTGTCCGTCAGTCCGCCTGTGGACGGCATAACACTGCAACCATTAGTCCGATTTGAAAAATTGTTTTTGCATTGTGAAGCTTGAAATGTGGAAACGATGTTCCTTGCTTTCCATTTCTTTTATGATGCACAACTTCGCCGCTAGAGGGCATGAATGCAGAAGCTATCGAGTCAAAAATTCAAAATAAATATCATTCAACGTGTATATATGATTGCTTCCGAGAAAAAAATTCTTCCATTCGATACCACTTATAACAAACCACTATTTTGAGTGCAGTTTCTTCTTCAAGTAACGCAAAGTTTTTCCGCTACGGGGTGTAAAACTAAATTGAGATTTCCCCGATAGCTCTGCTACTAAAAGTCAGATTTCAAAAACTTTTTTATTGCGAAATGTTCTGCATATAATTTCTAATTTTTAGCAACTAGGTGGTGTAATTCTATGATTCCGTTTCTTTTTTTTTTCAGAAATATCTGCGCTTTTGAAATTTTGATTTAAAACATTTTTTCGCACCCAGATACCGCTCATCAAGATTAACATTTAAAGAATATCTTCAGCTTAAAACAGTGCATAGCTTTTCTGCCAGGAGACGTCAATGTATATCTTATTTTTGCCGATATCTCTGTTTCGAACAGTCCGATTATACAAGGAGCATCCTGGAAGTAATGCCTCTTGCTTAATAACTTTTCAAATTTTGAAGTGATTTTAATGAAACTGCGCTGACATTACTATGGTATGTTACCAATGTGGGAACACATGTGCATGAAGTATGTGGGAATGATAATATGTACCATGAAAGTGTGTCCTCCGGTAGAAAATATTCATAGTTACAGAAAAAGACAGAAGTGCTGAGGTGGAGAGCGATGGGAATCCGAGTAGTCAAGAAGTGAGTCTCAAACGGCAACTGAAGCTTTCAACAAGTGCTTGGCGTGGGCTGGCGAAAGCAGCATCCCGATTCATGAGTTTACAGTACTTTGATGTTTCCGTGACCAGGTATTTTCTATAAAAGTTGAAAATTGTTCACAGAATCAAATGGCAGACTTTAAGGAATAATAAGCTAATGCTCAAATTCATCAAATTTTACTCGGGCAGCGTAACTTATAGTTTGTACCCTTTGTTCTATGAATCACATTTTTGTAATTAGTTTATACGAAGTATAATTTTCTAATTGGTTCATATGAATTATATTTTTTGCAATAAGTACGTACTTAAATGCTAATAAAATTACTATTGTATCATTAAAATATATTATATTCCTATATACACTGGTGTGCAAACATTAAGGACGAAGAGGAGAAATTAGAATAACAGCGGAACGAGCAGGCAGAATGGACCAAAAGACCACTGAGGAGATAGACTAGGGTCCGGTACGGTAGAGCATGCGCATATATGCAGCATGACGTAGGCGAGGGGGCTGGGGGTTTAGTGTCGGAAGGGTATAAAGCACATGGGCGGAGTACGCTCAGCAATTCGGTGAAAGCTATTGCACGGTGTACATCGGTTTGAACGACGTCGAGTTGCTGCCACCGTGTGATGTGGCCAACAGGCAATCCACTAGACGACATCTGGATGACTTTACCTGAGGTCGCGTCATTGGAAAGTTGGAAGAAGGTCGAAGTGTGACTAGTGTGGCCGAGGAGTTTGAGATCGCTCAGAGCATCGTTTCACGAGTATGGAGAGCATTTCAAACAACAGGAACAGCTGTCCGAGAGTTTAGAAGTGGTTGTCCACGAGCAACCACGGCGGTGGACGACCGGTATATTGCCCTACAGGTAAGAAGAGACAGACGGCACACAGCGGGATAAATTGCAAGGCACATGTAACAGACAACTGGACGTCCGTTATCGCGTTTTACCGTGGCCAGGAGGCTGCACAAAGGTGATCTATTTGCCCGACGACCAGTACGGTGTGTGCCATTAACGCCTGCTCATCGGAGACGGCGGTTTCCGTGATGCCAGGAACAAAAGAACTGGACACATGAGCAATGGGGTGGAGTTCGTTTTACGGATGAGAGCCGATTTAGTCTGACGAGCGATTCTGGACTTATACACATCTCTAGAGAGCAGAGAACACGCAATCACACCTTCAACATCATCGAAAGGAACCGGTTTGGAGGTGGCGGAGTTCTCGTTTATGGCGGTATAATGCTTGGTAGATGTACTGACATTCCAAGGAGTTTCAGTCACTGGTGTCCGCTATTGTACCGAGGTTCTCCTGCCTCACGTGTGTCTGCTTAGAGGTGATGTGGGTCCTGAGTTCCTCTTCATGGACGACAACGCTACACCTCATCGGACGACAACGCTACCCCTCATCGCAGAGCTGTTGGAGAGTGAAGATATTCAACTCATGGATTGGCCCGCAAGGTCCCCGGACCTAAATCCAATCGAACACGTGTGGGACCATCTCGGGAGACGCTTGGCAGCACGTCATCAGCTGCCAGCAACGATTCCGCAGCTGCGATTGGCGCTACAATAGGAATGGGCCGCGATGCCTCAACAGCTCCTTGACAACCTCGTCCTCAGCATGGACAGACGTTGTAAATCCTACAACGCAGTCAAGGGTGATCATATCCCTTACTAAAGACTGGATTTTTCTTGGCTGCCGCCTGTCACATGGACGTTTCTGTCTTTTGTCCAGTTGTGCTCGAAGCTACCTTTTCAATAAAGTGCCTTTGTATCCTTTGGATTCCTTGTTTGGACGGTTTTACTTGACCTATATTCTTACATCTTGGGGATCTTATGGTATGATTTGAGTCGATGTGGAGCACTACTGCACGAAGTAACGTTCGAAAAACCGTCACGTCCTTAATTTTTGCACGCCAGTGTATTACACAATCCATTACCCAGGGTAAACCGAAAGTGCCGTTCATTACTTAGTTTAGATTACCGCGATCGCACAGTAAACCTAATTCTGAAGTGAAGAGAAGAGGTTTTTCTTAATAGGATTAAACCAGAATAAAAGTGCTTTCATTTTTAAGTGGAGTTACCAAAGAAAGCTTTATCCAGGCACATAACTTTCAGCATACAAAAAAATGAAGGATAAATGTTTTACTCGTTTCATTTGGACAGAGTCTGACTCACAACTACTATAATGTCCGAAAAGAAAAAGACCAGCTCATTTTAATCGAATGTAAACTGTACTTTTTGAAAGGGGAGTAATAAATCAGTGACGTCATCTTCCACAGCAACTTGGACTATCATCTCTAAAAGTTGTTAGTTGAAAAACAGATATTTCGTCAAAAGATCCGTGTACCTTATACTTCCCATTTTATGCCAAAAGAAAAAGATCCACTCTGTCAAAGTTCTGGGTATTAAAAAAAACAAAAAAAAAAAAACAAAAAAAAACTGGAAAATCATTGCGGCCAAAGAACATCAATGAAATATTTGGCAGGAGAATTTTCCGGTAGGAATCAAAACCCAAGACGAACAATAACTGGCAGGTACATAGGTATATGATGTCTAATAACATTTTTAATTCAATAGAATTTGCATTAACACCCCAGAGGCAAGGTTTTAGATCGGAAAAAACAAACCAACAATCCAGGATCATTGATCTCAAAATTTTGGCTTTCCACGCAAGGAGATGTTCTCATATCGGACTTATAATCTCAGAGGTATAGTGTTCGCAGGTGGAAACAGGACAGTTATTGAAATAGCACGTGTTTTGTTTTAAAGGACATGCTAATGCATTGCGAAAGTTTTCCAAATAAACCTGCAACCAAAAGACCAATAATAGTAATAAGCGTACTCAATCTAGTTTTATTAAATGTAGGTTTTTGAGAAGAGAATGTTTATTAGCGCGGAGAAGCTGAGTTCATTAATAGTTGTTTTTAATTTCAGTAATATGAAGTACCGAAAGCTGGGTAAAAAGGACGTTCTGCTTTTAATTAGACACGTGCATGAAAGCAGTGTTGTGCAATTTTCAGAACAACATGGTTAAGAAAGTGGAGGAGCACATTTTATTTTACTACGTGTATTCAGAAATCAAAGGATTTATAATCCGCTTTCAAAGAAAGTATTTTAAAACTGAAATTTCTAAAAACCAGAATGATTTCTCTCAGAAAGTTATTGTATATTGTTTTTTTGTGTAAGATAATCCATATGAATTATGAACTTCAGTAGTAGCAGATTCAAAAATACGAATCACCTTCATTGAGATGAAAAGAGCTTTAATGTGTTATATGCACAGGACCTTTGTTCGATGATATTATCGATGTCGAAATAATCTCCTGTAAGATGGGTTTTTTAAACTGTTGATAAACATTGATAAAAATATCTTTGAAATGCCTCCTGTGTCTTCTCTCTGCGGGTTGAGTGAACAAATTCATCTAGACAGTGTTTGCAGCTTTTCTTCTTAAACGTGCAGATGGAATTTCATAAGACTATCTTCTTCAAAAGAGAAGCAACAGATGATTGGAGCTGCGTTTGCATTTACCTCCATTAATTAAATATATCCTTAATGGGAACGCAAAATACACTTGGGATTCGTGTAACTTAACACTGCCCTTTCAGCCAACAGTATATGTTAGGCATTGTTCCCGAATTTCGTAAACACAGATTATCGTTTGCTCTTAGAACAAAGAGGCGAAATGTGAAGCATCTTTTTTTTTTCATGCGAAGTATGCGGTTGTTACGTACAAATATAACGCAAAGCGCTGGAACACTACGTGCTTAGTTTACAGAAATTAATTCCCTTCAGCTTTCGGTAACCACGAATAAAGAGATAAATTTCTGCTGTTCTTTGTCATTTACAATGAAAACTAGTTTGAAATTGAAAAACAAATTCAAAAGAAAAGACCGAAAATTTTCTAACTTATTTCATCAACAATTAAGCCATCAGGTGATCCTATGAAAGTTTTCCGACACTGTTCCATTTCGAAAACTTTTTTCATATGTGCTTAGCTGAATTTTTCATTATTAGTCGGATCACTCTTCCTAGTGTCAACTGCAGATAACTTGACTTCAGAATACAAAACTTAACCTCAGCAGTTCACCGATGTTTAATGGAACATGTTAGCTACATTTCATTGCACTGCGCAAGAAAACGAGAAAAACGTGTTATCATATCGCTTGATTTCTTCCTCAACTTCAAAATCAAATTGTCTCCGTGAAAATATTCTCGAAAGAATAAATCTTTGAACTTAAATAGCATTCCCACAATCGATGTGTTTACATCAAATGGTATCCAGATAATGGCTAGGACATGTTCATTAATTTCTAAAAATTATGACACCCAGTGATACCGTCCCGGTGGCCCGAGGCCCTGGCGTCTCACCGTTCGCCTGAAATGGGTCCGGATTCAAAACACTGGTGAAGCATGGACTGTGTGCTTTTTTACTGCCCTGTCACTCCACTTTCCTACGAAGCAGTGAACCTTAATTAGCATCAGTTCTTGCTCACGAAAGCTTCAGTTAGCTGGCCATAGAATTACAGAAACGAGTAATGAAACCAAATTGGGTGAATTACAGCCATCAACTGTCCTTATGATCAGAACGTTTAAGAAACATTTGTATGATCATTTTTACACCTGTAAAGACTGAATAACCGTTTGAAGTCTTGCCCTTATTCGTCTCTAGTTTCACGGAACCTGTTTTGAACGACGACGAAGCGATAAGCAACAAAGGCATAGCTTGCAGAATAAAATAATGATTTACCACCAAGGATTAATGCATATAACAGAAAAGTAGAGAACGCAGAAAAATCTACAGAGTGCTGAACAACCCCAAGTGCCAAGTTTTATAACTGCTTACACCATTAAGTCATTACATTACGACCACCCCCAGCCTAGAGAAATCAGCGCGCCTGGAGACCGCACGGTGGCGAAATTGAAGTTCACAGAGCAATATATTTACAACCCGAGGACCGGCGTTCGGTTAGTAGAGTGTTCGGAGTCAGAATAGTAAAAGCTGCCGATTTATTGGAATTTGATAAAGGACAAATTGTGATGGCACGGCGCCTCGGAACTACGATCTCAGAAACGGCGCTGCTTGTGGGTTGCTCACGTGCCGCTGCAGTGAGTACGTATCAAAAGTGGTGCACAGATGGCCAAACGATGAACCGTCGTCTAGCCGGGTGTCGTCCTCAGCTCATTGATGCCTAAAAGAAGCTGAGACTGTCGCGCATTGTTAACAGCGACCGCAGAACCACAGTGTGACAAATCACAAGCAGCTACAACAGCGGTGATCAGAACAATGTATCACAGCAACCAGTTAATCGCAGTCTTCTGCTCATGGGCTTGCGTAGCCGAAGCCCCAGCCGGCTCCCCATGTTCACTGCACGTCATCCCCAACAAAGTATATGAAATGGTCCCAAGATAATCGAGATTGGACCGTGGATGATTGGAAGAAAGTGGCCAGGTCTGTCGAATCGTGATTCCTGGTGCATAAGGCAGGCGGCCGAGCGCGGATACGCCGATCACACAACGGATACTGTGGCACCTGGATACACTGTTGAGTGGAAACAGGCCGGCGGCGGCGTTGTTATGCTGTGGGCGAGATTTTGTTAGGACACTTTAGGCCCCATTATCCTATTATCTCAGTCCCTGACAGCTGTCAGGTATCTGAACATCGTTCCTGACTAAGTTCACAGATTCATGGCAACTGTGATCCTTGCTGGTGATGACTATTATAAACACGATAATGCGCCATGCCACACTGCCAGAATTGTCATGGAGTGGTTCGGGAACATGCTGGTGATTTTCTGTTAATCACCTGGCCTCCACATGCAACTGACATGAACCCAATCGAACATTTGCGGTTCGACTTGGAAAATTATGTTCTCGCTAAAACACCACCATCTCGAAATATACGGGAACTGGAGAACCTTCTGTTGATATTTGCGACGTGCCTGCCCAGCAGGACGCACATGAGAAAAAAGGCAGATATCAGTGAGAGCACATGCCCGCGTAGCTCAGTTGGTAGAGCGACTTACCCCGGAGTGAGGGGACCCGGTTTCGATGTCCGGAGAGGACAAACCTTATTCGTTATATATTATGGTACCAGCCACCCCATGATACCTATCGCTACCTCATCGAATCAATGCCTCGCCGAGTGGCTGCTGTTTTGCAGGATAAAGGAGGTACTACAGCTTATTACGCAGGTGGTGTATGTAATGGCTCATGGGTGTATATTTATGTCTTTTCTTATTTCCTTTTATTTATTGATAAAACTTTGAGAATAACATGGTTCTTCTTTAAATATTCGTGTTAGCTATAGAGTGAATTTGCCCTCTCCGTGTCTAAAAGGTTTAATGCACTGAATTCTGATTATTCTCCCGGTATAGGCTACTACTGCTCGGGTCACTAAGGCGGACCGAGTGATGTGTTTGCAGAATGTCGCCGGCTCTACAACTTCCGTGGAAACAGCTGCCCTGAATTAAAGCCGAGAGACTGCTTATATCCTAATAGTTACTCATGGTAGCCGTTAAACCTCGAAATGAAAATGTTATTGATGACGGTTATTTGGAAAGTTATTTTAAATTAAATTTCGGTAACATGTAAAGTAACCACCGGCATAGCGCATTTGGATAAGTCGCTGTGTGGGAGGTGGACGTTTCTGACGGGTATTCGAAATCGGTCCTGCCGGCCATCTAGTCTGCGGTTTTTCCGGAGTTTTCCTCAGTCTCCTTGAGGTTGGGGACGCAAACTTCCCAGATGGTTCCCTATGAAGTCGTCCCCGAACGCCCTTTGTCCCTTATCCTTACGCAGCAAAGGAATTGCAAGCCGGCTGCATTAACTTGCCAGTAAACCTAAAGGGCGCGTAGTCGTCTTTGCGAGACTCAACCCGCCATGGGCGGCCGAGAGAGGGAGAATATGTAAGGTGTTGATAATGCAAGTAGGATATAAGAACCTCAAACAAATTGCTGTTCCTTAGGCAGTTCATACACTATTTCTCATTGCTTGTGTACTGTGTTTTTTAGGAAAATTTGTAGCGTGATCTTGTACAAATGGAATTCTCATGACCTATAAACCCAAAATTTAGGGAATAAACATTCGGAGATCAGCGTATTAGTTTTTTCTCCTTATTTTCAAAAGTATCTGGATGCACGAAAAAGTGAAGAAAAAAGAAAAAAGAAAGAAGATTAATACAATTTCATCCGCGCTGATGTGTTTGCGACCACATAGCGTCATCTGGCGCAAGTCTGAAGGCTCGCCGTGGCTAAACTGAGTGAGAGGTCGTCAAGAGGCCGCTGACCACTACCTGACAAGACCCGCAGTGTTATGTCATCGATTAGACACCAGCTGTTCGGTTCCTCGCCAACCTTTTATCCTCACAATCTTCTTTATTCTTGGCACTGATCAGCGTGGACATTCACTTCTAGTTATACTGCTAATACAAATGGTGGGGGAAAAAAGGGAAAACGGAAAAGGAATTCTCTCAGCTTCCAACACTATGAGGTTTTCCCGCCTGACTTTCTTTGCTTTGAAAGATAATATTCTGTGTAGTTAATTGTTTCCTTCTCTCTCTTTCTCTCTCTCTCTCTCTCTCTCTCTCTCTCTCTGCTAAACAAATAAAGGCGAATGACAAATTAGGAAGAGTAAATGTAATTTTCTCAAGATGTGATTTCGACTTGTTTGCATGTAGTTTTTCCAGAAAGAGATTTAATATGCGAATGTGCAAAAAAAAAACCAATACTGCGTTGATTCCTTTATTCCTCTTATTTACTTTAGTATTCTTTTTTCAGATAAGAATGATGTTAGCTTTATGAATAACAAAACTTGAAGAGGAATAATTTAGTATTTTTTGTTGCAAAGAAAAATAAATACACTGTTCTTCAGAGTACGAAGCAATAAGTTCATGATATTCTTAAGGAACATTCGTTGCCTTTATATTCGCAAGGGAACGAACATTCATTTGCATTGCGACGGGACATCCAGCGCCCAGTATCGTTTGGAATTTCATTTTTGTTTAAAAAAAATCAATTAAATCTAATTGTACTTTGTACAATGCAACTAGAGACGCTAGTACATCATAATATATCTATATTTTTATGAAGAAACGAAAGCTCGAACTTATGCTGTCCAAGTCGCGATATTTCTTTTGAATCAAATAACGAAGCCGGTACGGACCTACTCTTGGGTTTTGGATAAATTCACCCCAAAAATTAATGGAATTGCACTTTACTTTTGTAACATTATTTCGAGATACGAGGGTTGTAATCAAAGTAATGCCTCTATAAATAACTTCTCTGCTGGTTGGCATATTTTAACGAAATTTGTTACATTGAAATCGATTAAATGTAACAGTGCTCTTCAAAGAAATCACACGCTGAAATCAAGTAATGGTTCAACTCAGCATGTGTAACCAGTTTAGTACAAATTCCGTGGACTATTGTTTGATCCAGAATCTCACAGCATGTTTAACTTCATTTATATACTCAGAACACAAAGAATCTACTTAATGGTACAGAACAAGTGAAGGTAAGAAGGTACCAAATCAAGGCTGCATGGCGGATATAGTATTACTATTCAGCTGATTGGCAATGATGCAGATGTTTCAAGTGAAGATTGGGGTGCAGCGCTGTCGTTTTGTAAGCGGATAGAACGAAGAGGGGTATCTAGCTGCTTCTTGCGGATAGTTCCCCGTAGCTTCTTTAGTGTCTCAATATAGCGTGAACTGCTCACAGTGTCCTCTTGTTTAAGAAAATTAAAAAGAATCTGGAATGGCTAAACGTCGATCACTCCGAATATGTTCATTAACTTGAGGTTGGTTCTCGTCGATACCAGCAATTCAAGGCCTTCCTCTACGTTTTGTGTCGAATGAAGTTTCTCCTCGTTGAAATCCCTTAATCTATCCTCTGACATTGGTGATGTTGATTGTCTCATTTCCATAATTATTTTTCAGCTCCATATGAACCTCTTCCGCCTTGAAACTTTCCATTTCCCAAAACTCAATAACAGATCTTTGCATTAGGCAATATCCATCCTTTGGGTTGAGCAATCTAAACACAAAGAGGTGTGTTTTTATTCAGTAGGTCAGTTTACAGTTTCACAGACTTTCATGAAATTATTTATACAATACAGGAGTTATTAACAAAGTGACATTATTGTAAATTCCATGTGCACAGTACTGACGAAAATAAAAATCCATTTTATTCATTACATTAAAGAAAACCCTCGTATTGCGTCTGATATTTAGATATCTGTTTTCAACAGACATGCAATTCAAGGATATTGTGCACATGTCTGCTTCATATCTCTCAGTCTTTTTACATGCAAATGTAATTGTGAAAGCAAAATTTGGTTTGAGTTTTCAGTTATACCTCTCACTGAAGGACTTCAAGAGCTCAATACTATGAACTAGTTGGTTGAGGAAAATGGAATTCTGTTACTAGGTTGTCACACGTTAGAATTGTGGATTCTATATTTCAGAAGTACATTTTACAGATATCCCATTTTGAAATGACGGTATTTATACCGTGCCTGGGCTGTTGAGGTGAATCAAAGGTACAAGTAATATACGTAAGTTTCATGCACAGTACTGACGAAAATAAAATTTTATTTTATTCGATAGCTACATCACGTATGTGCACACGCAGGCATACATAGGCAGCAACTTACAAAAAAAATACATGACAGGACACACGCATAGTGATATATCGATAGTGCCGTTAATGTTGATTTATTACACGCTATCGCTTTCATTCATCATAGTCAAAGCTCCCTATTTTAAGGAGTAAAATATTGTTTGTGTTTAGCATACATCAGAATAAGTTTTGCTCTTCAAAATATTGAAACTTCCTCACATTTTCAATTGCCTAAAGTTAAGAACGAAATAATGACCTGTATTGCTGCGAACAATGAACACACTCCCCGTTAAGGTACTTTCGTCATATCATGTTGACACCTTATTGTTTATCTGGTTCTGTATGAAGCCATTTTTGTCGGAATGAAATTTTTCTACGAAATGTTTTAGGTTCTTCTCTAGCATAAGATACAATACATGTTTTTACCAAATTTCATAATGTTTTACCATGCATTTCTTCAATTATCGCGATTTTCCTGTTTTCTTCTTTAATTTATGGAAACCAGTATAGTTAATGAATACTTTACATTTATGGAAACCAGTATAGTTAATGAATTCTTTAATTTTATGGAAACCAGTATAGTTAATGAACTGGTGCAGTTATGAATTTAGATATAAAGCGGAATAATATTCTAACGACCTAAAACCAGAGGATGCCGACTTGACATCCTAATGTGCACTGTAACAAATACCCTACTGTTTCTGAAAATTGCAAAATCATGAAGAACTGCTGGTATTAGCTTGAAACTCGCAAGATATGTACAACGGGTTGGGTCATGCAAATAATGAAAAATGTCAGTGAAAATCACATGCGTTTCCGAGCAGTCCCCTTTGAACTGTCTGGGCTTGGGTATAAGGTGTTTGGTCCATTGAGATGTCGCTGGGGGAGTCTACATCGATACCAAAGGGGTTTCTTGTGTCTCACTATGCATGGTCGCCGAGGAAAGTCACATTATCAACACCTGGCGGACTTTAAGCGAGGAAGGATTGTTGGGGTGAGTGAAGCTGGATTTTCTGCCGCGAAATTGCTACTTGTACGGAACGATACTACATTAATGGGAACGTGCCATCAGTGGACAGATGAGGATCACACGCACAGAAATCCGGGAAATGGACAGCAAAATCGCACGATTGTACAGAATGGCCGATACCTCTACCGCTTGGCAGTGCCCGGTCACACAGCGACATCCACGGTGTTAGCGCAGCTGTGGAGCACTGTCAAGGGTCAGGCTTTGTCCTCCATCACAGTTCGCCGTCCTCTGCGTAACAGAGGACTGGTTTCTAGCAGCCCATTGATGCACATTTCTTTGACCAGAAACGTCTCACGCTGTAGTGGGGTCCCGAGCACAGTCATTTTTTTTTATTGGAGGTTTAACGACCACCGTGAGCAACTCAATGGGCTATAAGCAGTCGCCCGTCCCTAATTTAGGGTCACTGGTTCCAGGGAAGGGATAGAGCCAGTGCCGTAAGACAAACACAACAACCATGCCTCACCGGGATTCGAACCCGGACCCCGTTCGGACGAATGATCAGAGGCCATCGCTTAGACCACTGCGCCACCGCGGCGGCAACACAGTCATTGGCGTGTTTATTGGTTTTTGGCGAGGCATGATTCATCTTGATGGACCATGATGGTCGCACAGGTGTTCAAAGACATCTTGGTGAACGGCAGATTCCAGCATGCATTTTGCAGCGCCCCACCGGTCCAGCGTCAAGCGTCATAGTTTGGGGCGCCATTTGTTTCAATTCGCGATCTTGCTTGGTACAAATTGGTATTTCTGATACGGATCTTCAACTGCCAGCAATACATCAGGGATGTTTTAGAGGCAGAGGAGATACCCTTCTTTCAGTGTTGTACTGTCGCTAAATTCCAGCAGGACAATGCTCAGCCACATGTGGCCCGACATGTCCTAGACCACTTTCATGCACGGTATATATCGCTTCTCCCCTGGCCTGCACGTTCTCTGAATATGTCCCCAATGGGGTATGTCTGGGACATGGCAGCTAAGTGACTGGCCCTTCAAGCGCACCTGTCACCACAAAGAACTCTGGTCTCAGAGGGAAGCAGCCTGGCAGGTTATTCCCCAGGACTGTATCAAAAACCTCTTCCATTCAATGCCACGCCGTGTACAGACTGTTATTTTTGCTCGAGGTGGCTTCACACGAAATTAAGTTTTTAAACTAAATTTTTTTTGTATAGCTCCAAAGCGGCCCATTGGAGTAGTAGTATAAGCTCTGACTCCTGACTGTTTGTCCGAGTTTGCTCCTGTTCGAGTCCCGAATGATTTATGGAATGTGCGGTTTACTTATTATTTTTTTGTCTGGTTAGAATTGGCTCTCTCCCTTCAATGGACCTTAAATTAGGGACGAGCTACTGCATGTATCTCTTAGATTTGCTCACGTTGGTCTTTATATAAACCCTGAAACTAAGAAAGTATTCTGTACATAAATTCCCTATAGTGCGCATGGGCGAAGATGTTTTTACTACCATGCATTAAACAAAAAATTATGCTACAGCATACCCGTGAAAATAAGAATATACTTAGTATCTCCATCACTGTACGTTCCCCTTGATGCCCTCTATTGCTGTCCGTAACTACCGTAATTCACTATTGTGCACCATATTTTAATTCCACTTACTGAACATGAGAGAACACAAGAGTAACCGGCATAAAACTCCATTTTTTCCTTCACACCGAAACCACGCGGAATTTAAATACAGGTCGTTTTAAAATAATAATTACAAAGTAGAACCACAGCCCGTTCTCGCAAGTCACGGGATCCTCACTAGAATTGAAAAGAGAACAACAGTACGTCGAATTGAGTGGTGGTAATGAAACAAAAAGAGAAGTAGCGAATGAAGGCCACAATTTTTCACACCGGAAGCGGAAAAGAAAGAAATCAAGAATTGTATATCGAAACTACCATCCGAAAAGGCACAAGTGAAAGCTCTGTACTGTTCCGGAACGCATTCGAGAAAATTCAAGGCAAAGCTATTACACATGAATTCAATTTTTGCGTTTTCCCACTGTTATTTCTTTTGTTTATCCTTATAAAATCATTGTAAAAGTGAAAGAATTAATTACGACTCACTACTTATACAATTTCGATATTGACTACACTGAAGAGCAATTGAATTGGAGATAGCTGGCGTTATGCAAATGTGGCGCTGTGGGCGGCACTGTAAACGGAAACGACATGACGTTTGCAGCGAACCGACAATATAAGGAGTGATGCGACGGGAATCAGTAAGAGTCGGACGCAGTATGAGTAAGACTAATCACATTTGATCGTGGGCAAAATGCCGGGGCCCAACGAATGGGTCACTCCATCTCGGAAGTCGTGCAGGCACTGGGATTTTCACGAGCCACTGTGTCACGGGTGCACCGTGAGTGCATCGAATCCGGTAAAACCATCCCTGCAAGGGCCAACTGCCGTGGACAACAGCGAGTGGATGAGCGAGGTCATCGTCGGCTACCTCGCATTATAACAGCGGATAGACGGACCACAGTGCAATAAATCATTCGGCAATTTAACGCTGGTGCACAAAAAAACTTGTAAGCAGCCACACCATCCAGAACCATCTCCTCGCTGTGGGGTACAAAAGCCATCGTCCCACGAGGGTAAAGCTGCTGACCGCACATCACACGGTGCAAAGATTAGCATGGGCGCGGGAACATCGCCATTAGACCCTAGGCATGTGGGAAAACGTTGCCTGGACTGATGAGTCGAGATTCACGTTGGTACATGCGGATGGCAAGATACGAGTATGGCGCAAACCACATGAAGCTATGGATCCTTCTTGCCAGCAGGGTACTCTTCAAGCTGGTGGGAGTGGCATTCTCATCTGGGGACTGTTTACGTGGACTGAAATGGGACCCCTGGTACGTGTGACATCGTCCCTCACAGATCAACGTTACCAAGATATACTGGACGACCATTTGCTCCCGTTTGTGCGTGTTCAACATACCACTGGGGACCTCATCCTGCAACAAGACAATGCACCGTGCCATCGCTCCCGAATTGTGTCCGAATGGTTGGATGAACACTCCATCGACGTGACCTCGCTTTCTTGGCCAGCTAGGTCACTTGACCTCAATCCCATCGAGCACATCTGGGATGCCATCGAGAGAGATTTTCGAGGCTCTGAACCCCTCCATCAAATCTTCGTGAACTGTGGGAGCTTGTTCAGGGGTCGTGGATTCGTATGGCTTCCCAACGCTTCCGGTGTCTTGTCGAGTCCATGCCGAGACGAATCGCCGCCGTCATCAGGGCGAAAGGTAGTGCTACACGTTACTAGACAGATATCTCTAATTCAATTGCTCTTCAGTGTATAAGGGGTGTGGTACGAAATGTCGACGGTGAAAATGTCGACCGCCAAGCTGTCGACAGGGTCAAAATGTCGACAAGTTCAAAATGTTGACAATTAAAATGCCGACGCGGTCATAATGTCGACAGGGTCAAAATGTCGACAGTCAAAATGTCGGCAGGGTCATAATGTCGACAGTGTCCAGAAAATGGCCTTAGAGAGTTTTTGGAACGGGTCGGCGCCCAGGGGTCAGAGCCCCACATACAAAATTTTCGTAAAATCTAGTTTTCAATTTAGAACCACCAAATTTGGTATACTATCTCACGAAGTACTAACTTAGACTCTGGACGGTTTTTTGGAAGGTTTGGAACCCGGAGTAAGAGCCCCTCATCATAAGAAAATTTCGTAAAATCTACAGTTTTTAAATTAGAACCAACAAATTTGGTGCACTATATCATATTACTTTAACTTAGACTGTAGACGGGTTTTGGAGGGGTTGGAGCCGGGAGGGCCCGACGCCCCCTCCCCGCTACAAAATTTTCGTGAAATCTACAGTTTTCAATTTAGAACCACCAAATTTGGTATACTATCTCATGAAACACTAACTTTGACGGTAGACGATTTTTGGAAGGCGTTGGAGCCCCCCCATTAAAAATTTCATAAAATATACAGTTTTCAATTCAGAACTTTCAAATTTGGTGTACTATTTCATGGTACTCTAACTTAGACGACAATGAGACGGGCCGTCGAAAGGGGAGTCAGAGCAACCCCAATACAGAAATTTCGTAAAATCTACAGTTTTCAATTTAGTACCACCAAATTTGGTATACTATCTCATGGTACTCTAGCTTAGGCGGTAGACGGTTTTTGGAACGGGTCAGGACCCGGGGGGTCAAATCTCTCCACATACAAAATTTTCGTAAAATCTACAGTTTTCAATTTAGAACCACCAAATTTGGTATACTATCTCACGAAATACTAACTTTGATTGTAAACGGTTTTTTGGAGGGGCTGGAGCTCAAGGTGTGAGAGCCCCCATAATAAACAAATTTCCTAAAATCTACAGTTGTCAATTGAGAACACCAAATTTGGCATACTATCTCATGGTACTCTAACTTAGACGGTAGACGGTTTTGGGAAGGGGTCGAGGCCCGGGGGTCAAATCCCCCCACATATAAAGTTTAAGTAAAATCTACAATTTTCAATTCAGGACGACCAAATTTGGCATTCTATCTCACGGAACACTAACCTAGACTGCAGACGGGTTTCGAAGGGGTTGGAGCCCGGGGGTCAGAGCACACTTCCCCCTACAAAGTTTTCCTAAAGTTTACTGTTTTCCATTTAAAACCCCCAAATTTGGTATACTATCTCATGGTACTCTAACGTAGACAATAGAAGGTTTTTAGAACGGGTTGGGGTCGGGGGGGGGGTCAAAGCCCTTCACATACAAAATTTTCGTAAAATCTACAGTTTTCAATTTAGAACCACCAAATTTGGTATAACATCTGACGGAACATTAACTTAGACCGTAGACAGGTCTTGGAAGGGGTTGGAGCCCGGGGGTCAGAGCCCCCACACAAAATTTTCCTAAAATCTACAGTTTTCAATTTAGAACAACCAAATTTGGTATGATATCTCATGAAACTCTAACTTAGACTGTAGTAGGTTTTGGAAAGGGGTCGGGGCCCTGGGGGTCAAATCCCCCACATACAAAGTTTTAGTAAAATCTACAGTTTTCAATACAGAACGACCAAATTTGGTATTCTATCTCACGGAACACTAACTTAGACTGCAGAATGGTTTTCGAAGGGGTTGGAGCCCGGGGGTCACATCCCTCCAGGGTTAGAGCCCCCCCCCCCCATACAAAGTTTTCATAAAGTTTACCAAAGGTACCAAAACCTTGAACTTCGCCTAAACCCTAACTGGAGTAACAAGACTCACGTGATCGCCTGTATTCTGAGTGTTTTATTGAATGATTGCTCATACGTTCGTAGTTGACTGGGGAACAGAGAACTTGCTTGTTGAAACCTTTGTTGTGCGTTGTCAAGTGATAATAGAGGAAATATATAATTCTAAATATTTTGGAAAGAAAAAATGCATTGTTTTCCGAAAGCACTATGCAGGTGAAGTATGCAATATAGTTAACTCACAAAAAGAAAATGATTTGCTGAAATGGAAAGGATATATATTTTGCCATAACCGAGTGCGGGGTGATTTATGGTATTGGCACTGTATTGAAAGAAATTATGGAAACTGTGCTGGCTTTGCTAGTACTATTCTTATTGGAGATGAACACAGCGTGCGCAATGAGAAACCACATAATCATGCTCCAAGACCGGAGAAAAGTGATGTTGCTGTTGCAAGTGCGCAAGTAATTGAACTAACGAGAAATACGGACGAAGCCCCTGCACAAATTATTCAAACCGTGACAACGTCAATGGCTACAGTAAATGCAGCTTACTTACCTAATATGGATGCACTAAGGCAAGTTGTAAAACGAATACGAAGAGAAGACATGTCTGCGGAGCCTACGACTTTAGAACGGATCGATGCCAGAATAGATTTACAGGAAAGAGAAGGTGCAAAAGTTCTTGGCAGCACATTAGGAGATCAAAGAATTATTTTATTTTTAACAGAAAATAATTTACGAAAGCTTAAAGAATCACCCCTCTGGATTATGGATGGGCCATTTAAAACTTTTCCAATCCGATTTAGGCGATTATATACCATTCATGCTATGATTGGAACGAATCCAGAGATGCAAAAAATTGCCCCACTAGTTTATGGGTTACTTTCCAGCAAGAATGAAGAATATTATATTATACAAGAGTTTTGCAGGATTTACAAGACTATGCATCAGACTATGATATTCAGCTTGCACCACAATATGCGTATAATGATAGATTTTGAAATAGCCACCATTATAATCCTGCTAAAAAGGAATATGGAAGCAGCACACACAAATGTTGTTGGTTTCATCACGGAATAATGTGCGGGGGAATATCTATCCTTTGGCATAGCCTCGGAATATGGGGAAACCAGTGAGTTTGGTCTCAAAGTCAGCAATTTTTTCATGCAAGCACTCGCATTTCTTTCAACTGATGAAATTCCAGCTGCTTTTGAAGAAGTGAACTCAATTTTACTAGAATATGCAGATTCTGTAATTCAGTGGTTTGGGGAAAATTACGTTCTTGGAAAATTTCGTGAAACCAGAAGAAACAATCTGAGCAGGAACCCCCGCTTTTTCCACCAACAAATTTGTCAGTAAGAGAAAATATTTTATCGTTGGCTTTCCCAGAACACAAAACAAACTTCAAGAATGGGACAGACGCTGGAATACAATTCTGGGAGAGAAAACCTGTGATTGTGTAAAATAATCAGTGTGATTTCAAAAGAGCAGAGAACAACTATGGCTAAAATCGAAAGAGTGATAGCACAGATTCCAACAAATTCACCCAGAAGAGAAACGCTGCAAGAGAAAAAGGAATTCGAACTTCTTCGGCTCACAGAGACAATGCTAACGTGCTAGAGATTTTAAGAGGAATTTCTTATAATTCTACCCTTTAAGAATATGTAAGAATATGGGACAAGTGAGCAAAACCGTGTAAACAATGAATCCAAAGGATACAAAGGCACTTTATTGAAAAGGTAGCTTCAAGCACAACTGGACAGAAGACAGAAACGTCCATGTGACAGGTGGCTGCCAAAAAAATCCGGTAATTAGCAGGGGATATGATCACCCCTGACTGCGTTGCCGGATTTATAACGTCGGTCCATGCTGAAGACGAGGTTGTCAAGGAGCTGTTGAGGCATCGCGGCCCATTCCTCTTGTAGCGCCAATCGCAGCTGCGGAATCGTTGCTAGCGGCTGGTGACGTGCTGCCAAACGTCTCCCGAGAAAGTCCCACTCGTGTTCTGTTGGATTTAGGTCCGGGGACCTTGCGGGCCAATCCATGCGTTGAATATCTTCACTCTCCAACAGCTCTGCGGCAGCCACTGTACGATGAAGTGTAGCGTTGCCGTCTATGAAGAGGAACTCAGAACCCACAGCACCTCTAAACAGACGTACGTGAGGCATGGGAACCTAGGTACAATAGCGGACACCAGTGAATGAAACTCCTTGGCAGATGTGGAGGTCAGTACGGCTACCAAGCATGATACCGCCCCAATCGAGAACTCCGCCACCTCCAAACCGGTCCCTTTTGATCATGTTGGAGGTGTGATTGCGCGTTCCCTGCTCTCTCCAGATGTGTATTGGTCCAGAATCGCTCGTCAGACTAAATCGGCTCTCATCCGTAAAGAGAACTCGACCCCATTGCTGATGTGTCCAGTTCTTGTGTTCCTGGCACCACAGAAACCACCGTCTCCGATGAACAGGCGTTAATGGCACTCACCATTACTGGTCGGCGTGCAAATAGACCACCTTTGTGCAGCCTCCTGGCCACGGTAAAACGCGATAACGAACGTCCAGTTGTCTGTTGCATGTGCCTTGCGATTTCTCCGGCTGTCTGTTGCATGTGCCTTGCGATTTCTCCGGCTGTCTGCCGTCTGTCGCTTCTCGCCTGTAGGACAATATACCGGTCGTCCGCCGCCGTGGTTGCTAGTGGATGACAACTGCTAAACTCTTGGACAGCTGTTCCTGTCGTTTGAAATGCTCTCCAAGCTCGTGAAACGATGCTGTTAGTGATCCCGAACTCCTCGGCCACACTAGTCACACTTTGACTTTCTTCCAACTTCCCAATGACGCGACCTCGGGTAAAGTCATCCAGATGTCGTCTAGTTGATTGCCTGTTAGCCACATCACACGGTGGCAGCAACTCGACGTCGTTCAAACCGATGTACACCGTGCAACAGCTTTCACCGAATTGCTGAGCGTACACCGCTCGTGTGCTCCATACCCTTCCGACCCCCTCTCTCTACGTCATGCTGCATATATGCGCGTGCCCTACCGTACCGGACCCTAGTCGATCTCCTGAGTTGTCTTTCGGTCCGTTCTGATTGCTCGTTCCGCTCTTATGCTAATTTCTCCTCTTCGTCCTTAATTTTTGCACACCAGTGTATGTCACTGCCTTTTCTTTTACATTTTGTAAATACAGGCATTTCTCATATTTCCGACTTCAGAATAAAAGTCGCGATAATCATATTACAAATCAGTACCATCTAACAGCGCTTTGAACGTTTTTATCTTTTCTATCTGGGTTTAGCCAACCCATTGAGCAACTCAAAGAGCTATAAGTAGTCGCCTTTCCTTGATTTGGGGATATTGGTCACGAGGAAGGGACAAAACTAGCACCGAAACACAGGCACACCACCGATGTTTCGTCAGGGACTCGAACACGGTCTTTCTCTGACGGTAATATAAATCCTAAGAATCAGATGAAATGGTCCCTTTAAAGAAAACTAAAATTTCTAAGAATCGGCTTCGAAGGTCCTTTTTTAGAAAAATATATAAATATTGCTGAGCATGTACCTCACACATGCTCAGCCATATTTATATATATAGTGGTGTGAGATGTATCTCACACATGCTCAGCCATATTTATATATGTAGTGGTGTGAGATGGATCTCACACCGCTGTATCTTGAAGGATATGTAACATTCAAATTTCCAAAATTTAAACTCCAATAATGTTGAAGTTTGAATAATGGTGGGGTAGATCCAATATCTCTTAATATATTTGAAAACCTAACTGCACGTAACATAACTTATACGTAGACGGCAACAAAACTGTCGAACTTGAATATCACATAGCATGCTTAGCAGATGAGAATAGGACAGGGAAACATAGAGACTAATCAGTCTTAAAAAAAGTGGTTGATCCATATTTTTATCAGAGTCATCTTGACTGAAATATATGCGTTACAACCCAGGGTAGAAGATATTAGACGTTAAAGGGTGACGTTAGGTATGAAAAACTTAACGAGAGGCATCCCAAATTTATAAGTCAACAAAAATGTAAATTTAAAATGCAGTACACATCGCAGTTCAAAATATGTGTTGAGAAAAGAATCCGATCAAAGATCCGATCAAAAGGTTCAGAGACTAGGCCGATATACAACAAAGTACTTGCGTTACTGAAGTCTTGCTATGAACTCCCTCAAAGTAGTCTCTTTGGGTAGCGACACACCACTACCAGCGTTTTTGCCACTGTTGGAACGCTCCCTGGAAGTCCTGTTTGCGAATTGTGTCAAGCACCGTCTGCGATTCACACTAGATCTCGTCCAAGATTTCGAAACGGCGACCCTTGAGCTTAAGCTTTATCTTTGGGAACAGAAAGAAGTCGCAAGGGGCCGAATCCGGCGATTAAGGGTGAGGAAGGGTAGTCGTGCTGTTGCGGCTGCAAAACAGGCGTGTTGCTAAATCTCTGTGAGCATCTGCATTGTCGTGATTCAGCAGGAAATCGCCCCAGCACCACATTTCAGGTCGTTTGTTGCAAATGTCCTCCCTAAGACGCCGCAGAACATCGCAGTAAAGAAAAGGTAGTGACGGTCTGGCCCTGGGGGACGTATTCACGGTGCACAACCCCACGAATGTCGAAAAACACGATGAGCATGCTTTTGGTTGCGCTCCAGACCTGTCGGGCCTTTTTCGGTCCTGGAAATGCCGGGCTCTTCCACAACGACGACTATTGTTTGGTCTCCTGGTCATAACCGTAGACACAAGCCTCGTCCCTAGTAACTGCCTGCGACAGAAACGTTGGTTCATTCACCACCTGCTGACGAAAATCTTGACAGAGGTCGACACACACCGCCTTCTGTTCGGGGTTTAGAATCTTTGGCACAAACAATGCAGCAGTGCGGTTCATGTTCAAAACCAACGTCAGAATTGGTTGCACTGTTCCGTATGACACATTGACGATTGTAGCAATGTTTTGAATGGTCTTCCGACGATCCCCATGCGCCAGTTCCCTAATTGTGTCCATATTTTCGGTGGTTTTGCTCGTGGACGATCGCCCTGACCTCTCGTCGTTTTCGAGTGCCGTTCTGCGGCTCTTCAAGCCTGAGTGCCACTCAAAACACCTTACACGACTCATTGCTACTTTGCCATAAGCCTGCCGCAACATTTCATGCGTCACCGTTCCAGATTTGCCGAGTTTGACGCAGAATATGATGTTCGCTAGCTGCTGTAGTTTGCAGTCCTTACCGAAATCGCCGTTGTGTTCTGCACGAGGTCACCAAATATTGTGTAGCACAGCTCCAGAAGTTCACAGAACGACGCCACGCTGCACAATGACTCATGAAGGTCACTGCGCTGGACAGCTGCTCTCGCATCCACGTACTGCCATCTGTTGGCGCGCTACGTACTGAGCCTTGCAGCTTTTTGAGCGCACTGCGTATAACGTCTTCTCTGAGTGAGTTGCCGTTTATTTGTCTCACGTTTCTCCTCTTTTGACTGATGCATTACAATATACAATAATCATTTCTAAAAAAATGTATGCTTCGGGAGAAACAATACTAACACTGTACCACGGAAAAGAACATGCGCTGCGTAGTATTACCACTTAACACGTGTCCAAGCGAATATTGGCGCTCGTGTTGCTAAGTGCGCAAAAGAACTGGTTTCTGATTGGTCGTGGGAGCTGGACCTGAATCACGGATGAGGCATAGGTGGTGTGCCTGTCTTTATAAGCCTCATAGAGTAGTTATATTAATGTGACTTTTTCAGCTTATCTCTGTCTCTCAGAGTTTCTCTTTCTTAAATATACAAATCAGAAGAATTATTCAATACAGAGCTGAAAGCACTGCAACTCATTAGGAGTTTTTATGAGTTTATTATGCCTGTTTGGAACCGGGAAAATATTGGGGGTGGGCAAATTACAAACTATTTCTTGTATAGGATTTAAGTACTGGCCTATCGAACCCTTCTTTAGGCCTCGTCTCTCCAAGTCCTAGCTGGAGGGATGTTATTTCTGATTGAACTTCAGCTGGCACTTCAACATTATTTCGAACAATCTAAATAACACGTACAGATACCGATCATCCACCAATTCTTGCCTCCAAGCAGATTTATTGCAGGAGTGAGCTATGACTTCTGGTCTAAAAGGATATCAAAAGACAAGCATCGAAGCTTTATTATAATGCAGGAGTAATTGCTACAGGCATGTCAGAATACAAAGGGACCTAAGGGAATGATAATACTTTTTTGAGCAGGCTTAGTCCCGTAACAGAGGCGCAAAACAAGTAAGTCATTTCTTAAATTGAAAACAAGAACAACATAGGTATGCTGTTACATACCACATACAAGTATGAATTATTTCCTAGTTTTCAAAATTCTATAAATCACTAAATCATCAAAGAGGACACATGGAACAGATGTTGTTTGCATTTCACAGATCTTAGTACACGAGAGATGTTTCACCATAAACTTGCCATCTAGGGACAGCATTAAATAGCAAAGTACGAGGAGTATTTCTTACATAAACGAACACATACTCAGCTGAAAAAATAATTTTGAACAGCTCAAAGTTTGAAATTCTTAGGAGAATAATCAGAGATTATTTTTTATCCCCAAGGAGCCTCAGAGAAAGAGAATTTATGGAACCACTTTACTGAAGGCACATGTTACTGGTAAAACTCGTCCTTAGCTTGGCCAAAGCTTCGAATTCTTCGGCCTCAAATGAACGTCATGTTTGTTTAAGTGATTCTAATCTATTGTCATTCACCATTGGTCATATATAACACGATTAACTGACGTGATAAACGTGAACTGAGCACATCCGTAAAGAAAGGAAGTCGTGCTCGGGTTACCAGCAAATTGGATAATTCGAACTACGTTGTAGCGGAAATTCATTTTAAAGCTAAGGAATGTAGAAAAGCAGCGAGGCGGGTGATGTCGCACCCAGTAAAGGATACCAAAGAAAGGAGTTCCAACTGTGATCTGCCATGTGCGTTTTGTTTCTTACCGATAAATTATAAAAGCCAGCAATTTTTTTACCGATATTTTGATAAACCCCATGATAATGTACTGAAGTTTTATTTTGCTTTTCGTTTTAATTCAAGGTTTAACGACCACCGTGAGCAACTAAATGGGATATAAGTAGTCGCCTGTCTCTAATTTAGGACCACTGGCTCCAGGGAAGGGAGAGAGCCAGTGCCGTAAGAGAAACACAACATCCATGCCTCACAGGGATTCGAGCCCGAACCCTTCACGGACGAATGGTCAGAAGCCATAGCTTAGGCCACTGTGCCACCGGGGCGGCGTACTGAAGTTAAAGCATGCAGTAAAAATCTATAGTTGCATTTTAACGGGAATTTCAGATAAACCGTTATTTCCTTTCTGATCTGCTTGACTGATTTCTTTATGTCAGCTGTCCTGCTCTTACTTTCTCCTATTTGAAAAAAAAAAGAACTATATTTGGGTACTTCCCATTAAAGCAAACACAAAAATCTCTTTCGAAACGGGGGTATAACATAAGAGAAACTAATTCTCTTCCTAATTTACCCTAACTGGTTTCCTGAAAGAGACAGAACAACCACCATCAGACAAACGCACTATCCAAACCTCGCCCGAGACATAATCGGAGAAATAACCCCAGGCCAGCGCCTCAGAGTACTCGGCAAGCTGTGTGGCACATATTTTCTTCTCTCGTTCTGTTAATCGTACAGAAATGTCTCTGAATTAGCAGGGTTGGAACATTTATTTCTACCCTTTATAACATTGCGATAGTTTTGGGTACTTCAAAGCCTGTTTCCGAAACTGGCAACTACATAAAGGTCTACTGGTATTATCTTGAACCTTATAAGATATCTACAACAGGCGGAGACATGCAAATCATTAAAATGTGATTGAAAATGCGCATGCGGCTTCGGAGCAGCTCCCTCTGAACTGCCCGGTCTTGGGTATAATGAGCTGTCTCAAATGAGGTGTTAAAGCCAATGAAGAGCAGATATTGGGTAGAAAGAGTGTTTCTATTGTCTCACTATGCTTTGTCGCCGAAAATGGTCGCATTATTAACACCTGCCGGACTTTGAGCGAGGAAGGATTGTTTGGATGAGAGAAGCTGAACTTTTCCTCCAGCAAATTTCCCACTCGTACGGAACGATATGGCGATAAAATAATGCGTGAGAACAGATGCGGCTCGGACGCACAGAAATTCGGAACATGGACCGCAAAATCGCACGAAATGACAGATACCTCTACCGCTTGGCAGTGATCGGCCGCACAGTGACATCCATCGTGTTAGCGCAGCAGTGGAGCACTGTCACTGGTCAGATTTGTCCTCCAGCACAGTTCAATGTCCTCTGGTTAACAGAAGACTGGCCCCTAGCAGCCCATTGATGCACATTTCTTTGACTCTCAACCACAAACGCCTCAGGCTGTAGTGGGGTCTCGAACACAGACATTGGCGCGCTGATTGGTAACAGTTCCTGTTTTCTCGCGAGACAAGATTGAACTTGTTGCACCATGATGGTCGCATACGTATTCGAGGGCATCGTGCTAAACGGCACCTTGCAGCGTCATTCCGGCCCAACGCCAAGCGTCATGTGTTTGGTCGCCATTGGATTCAATTCGAGATCTCGGTTGATACGAATTGAGGGAACCCTCAGCAGCCAGTGATACATCAGGGATATTTTAAAGGCAGATCTTGTACCTTTCCTTCAGAGTTGTCCTGGAGCTATATTTCAGCTGTACAATGTTCGGCCACATGTGCCCGGCAATGTCCAAAACCTCTTCCATGCACGGCAGATACCGTTTCTTCCCTGGTCTGCATGTTAGTTGGATATGCCTCCGATTGAACATGTCTGGTACATGGTACATAAGCGACTGGCCCGTAAAGCGCCTCCACCAATCACCACAAATACACTCTGGTCTCGCGTAGACGCAGCCTCACCCGGGTGATATCTAATCGTCTTTCATTTAATTCCACGTCGTGCAGAGGATGTTATTTTTGTTCGAGGTGGCTTCACACGATACTGAGTTTTAAAGCGAAATATTTTTGTATAGCTCTACAAATGTAATCAGCTATCACCTGTAGCATAATGAATTTGTGATATAAATTTCATTTAACCCTTTAACGACTATAATGCCCAAAACGCCCGTACGTACAAACGGCCATGGCCACCCGAAACGCTTGTCTAGAGTTAGTCAGATTTCCTGTCCTTGCTTTTTCTTCAAAATGTTTCGACCTATGAGGGACCAGCAGGAGTCACCCTCATTCAACATTGTTGTTATTAAACAAACAATTTAACCAACATACAGTTTCGGGCGTTATGGTATCTAGAGTGATACAAGATTTTTTGGGTCATGGTCGTTAAAGGATTAAATAGCGCGGTTCTTTCTTGGTGTTGTAATTTTCACAAACAAGGGATCTTTTTTCTCGGCCAATTAAGTTGAAAGGTTCATAATGTTCATGTACTTTATTTTAACTGGCGGATACAAAGAGACATTGGAAATATTGCTTTTCACGTATGATATTAGTCAGTGCACAGATATTAAGAGGGGAACAGGTGTAACAAAATTTAGAGTGAGACGGTCAAATTTAAATTCTGATGTGTTTCACTTTTTTGTACCGAACCAGTAAACCACTTGAAAATTATTTAATGAGGTCAGGAAGCTTAAAATAGATACACAATATACTGTATATACTGCATACGAAAGGGTTAAATGTTTTCAATTTTCCGGAAAGAAGTACAACTTAAGCGAAATACATGAAGTGAAAAGTGTCCAAATGCCATAACAAGTAATATAATGTTAATGTCTTAGATGCCTTCCAAGAAACAAGATAAGTAGAATACATGGTATGGAATTACAATGTATTCTAATTTTGTATATACACTGGCGGAAAATGAAAAAAGAACACCAAGAAGGAATTGGCGGACGATCATGAAATTTACATATGTTAATGGGGTAGAGTTTACGTAGGTGTGATGTTGATTTCGGGGCCAACCGGTGAGCGCTTACGCCACAGCACGGCATAATATGCAAATTATCGTCGGTGGTATTTAAGGAGTACAGCGAAGTGAATGTAATCAGTCGCCGGCGTACGGACACGTGGGAATGCCCCGAAGAAGACGGTGTACTTACGTATTTTCGGTCTCGTGCAGTAGTGAAGAGCAAAGTGCGTGGGAGAAATCCTTCTCATAATTTAGCTGCATGGAGTTGAGTTGCTTCATCACTAAGTAATTATCATATAGTTTGTGGTCGTCAAGGATTTGACTGTGAGTTATTTTTATTTCTTGTTCTTTAAACTTCAAGTTAGAAGCTTTATTTTTGTTTTCCGGTTCCAGGCCAACCGGGGCTCTGTGCCTCCGGAATGGCGAACATTTTGAACCGACCTGAAACCATTCAGGTTACTCATAATGGGAAGTACCCCAATGTCAATATTCTTATAGAATTAGTCGGCAAACTTGACTATCCGGAACATTTGCACACAGTCCAGCGACTTAACAATGGACTTTTCACAGTGCGTTTCCAAACTTGAGCACCCCTTGACAGCCTACAAGGGCGTTGCGGTGAACATTTCGCCAGTAGATGACGGCATTCGTACCGTCTATGTCAAACTCGTGCCCATTGACATCCCTAATGAGAAGATCTCTGCGGCACTTACTGGATATGGGGAGATTGTCACCCCCATTCAGAAGGAGTGGCACACACTCAAAGGTCTGGAAGATGTTTATACAGGCACAAGAATTGTTCGCCTGCGTATGACAAAGCCAGTACCCAATTTCCTTCAAGTGGGCCGTTGGAAGGCCATGGTAACATATGCTGGCATGATACGCACATGCCGTAGATGCAGTAATGCTGGCCACATTGCTCCTCAGTGCCCATCCCGAGCTTGCCCCAACTGTAGTACGGTGAGGCACTTAGAGATCTCGTGCGAGCAAGACTGCTCCAAGTGCGGTGCGGATTCTCACACCAAATCCAGACGCACCCAGTCATCCTTCGCAGTTGTTGTAGCTAAACCTTCAACAGCTCCCCTTGTTTTCAATGAGGAGTTTCCAGAGCTACCCTCCACCAGTACTATTGCTGTTCCCGGGGACTCTGGTGTTCCTGATGCAGTTGTTACCATGGACCCGGAACATGTTGCTTCGTTGAAATCACCGGTTATCATACCTGTCGATCCGCCTTCCGAGAATGTCGTGACTTCTGTTAATCAAGAGACCTTGGTTGTTGACGGCCGCGTCGAGCCTGGAGCTTCTTCTGCTGTTTCACCAGTGCAAGATCTTAAGGTTCTTGAAATGCCATCTACAGAGGTCACCTCACTGCCTCTTGCCGTTGAATCGGCTGTTGTTATTAAGTCTGCGCCTCCCATGGACGCTGACGTATGTACCGAGGTCCCCGAGCCTCATTCACCTAATTCTCCTGACGCCCAAGTCGGACTCGTTACCACTGTTGCATTTACAGAGGTTATTTCGGATGATGACAACATTTACATAAATTCCGTTTAAGATACTGCTTTCACCTCTCCTGTCGGAACTGTCTCCCTCCCTTCCACCTCCGGGGACAAGGTTGTACCAGTCATCCATTCCAGCAGGCCACCGGGACGTGTTCCTGTTACCATCCACAATGTTACTCCTTCCAGAGAAACTCGTCCTGCTGACCATTCCTTCTGTCAACAACGACAGTCCTCTCCATCTTCGTAGGGCAGGACTCGCGGCAGCCGTTCGGCAAGTGTTCATCCTGGCCGTCGGGAAATATCTCTCTTCCAACTGGAGGAAGGGGAACTTCCCCCAAGTAGCCGCCGACGGAACCGTCGCCGGAATCACAACTGTTCCACCTCTGGAGATTGGCATCGTCAGTTCTAAGTGCCGGTCCACGTTTCTAAAACGGGTGGGCTAATTTGAATCTACCCTCCTTAGTGACCTTTGTTTTGTGTATCTTTGTATTTCAATTATCTGCTTAACCATCAACCTTAAAGTTTCAACATTAAATATTCAGGGACTTCGGTCCCGGTCAGTAAGGCGTTGGCTCATCGGCTGGATTATGACCCAGGATACTGATATCCTGTGTGTCCAGGAAACATCTTTTAACAATTTTAGGCATGTTTCGGATTTTCGTCATTACACTAATGCCCCGTGCTGGTTTAGTCATTCTCCGACTAGTCACTGAGGCGTCGGAATTATTGTCAACCCTAACTTCAAGGGTCGACAACTGAAATTTCAATATGATGACGAGGGTCGAGTGGCTGCTGTCAGCTTCACCCTCGCTGAGTTTAAAATTCGCGTTATTTTAGCCTATGCGCCATTGGAACCCGCCCAACGGGGTAGATTCCTCAGGAGTCTTCCATTATTTTTTGGGGGTGGTGAAGATTTCCTCATTTTGGGGGGTGACTATAATCTTGTAACGGCGCCCTTGATAAACAGGGGGTACCTGGCAGACGGACTCGTTCCGGGCTGTCTTCTCCAGGTTCATGTCGGGGGCGGGGCTGTTGGACGCCTGGCGTTCTACTCACCCTGGGGTCTTCCACTGGACTTGGACGGATGGCTCGGTTCAGGCCCGCCTGGACAGGATTCTTGTGGAAGGCCCTGGGGATTGTGACCTTGTGTCTTTTGTTCATTGTGATGTTAATTTTGTGTTTCTCCGTGTGAGTGACCATCGTGCCGTTTCTGGTGAGACCGTTCTAACAGGGGCCCGGACATGAACTCAGGGCTCGTGGAGGATGAATCTGAATCTTCTCGAAGATGACGACATCCTTCAGGGCCTTGAGAGGTTGCTTCGGGGTGAAATTCAGTCTGAGACTCATCACACTGGTGAGTGGTTGGAGGGGTTAAACTTAAAGTGAAGTCTTATTTACAACTTCAGGGGAAACTTTCGGCTCGTCAGCAGCTTTTAGAGCGAATTCGCCTTGTCTGTATGTTGCGTGCATGCAAAGCCGGGCAGAAAATGGGAGCGCAGAATGCTGGTATGACTGCTGAACTTCAAGCTCAGTTGACAGATTTATATTGTAAAACCGGCCAAAGATGCACACAGGACTCTATTTCACAAAATTTGGAAAACGACATTTCACTTGCAAGTTTTTATGCGAAATCTCGCAGAAACAAAATTATTTTCCAGGTAATTCCTGGCTTACAGCATGAGTCACGCTTCGTGACCTCTCAACCAGAAATTCACAATTTGGTTTTCTCGCATTTCAGAGACCTGTTTGCATCTGATGAAGAGCAGCAGTCGTCCGTCGACTCTTGGGTCGCTGACGTGACCCAACTCGACGCCGCGACTTCTGTGCTTACATCGGGCCCTGTCCGTATTTCTGAGGTGAGGCAAGCCATTGCCGGCTTGCGTAATGGTCGCAGTCCGGGTACTGATGGCATCCGTGTCGAATTTTATAAACGTTTTGTTGATTTGCTTGCTGAACCTCTATGTGATGTTTTTAATCATGTTCTGTCAACTGGGCAGTTAACCACGACGATGCGGCTTGGTCAGATCGTTTTGATTAAAAAGCGGCGTGATGGTCCTGGTCGTCATTTGGGAGAGTGGAGACCCATCACTCTTCTCAATTACGATTATAAGATTTTGGCTAAAGTCCTTGCTAACCGACTGATTAGGGTTATTTCTGGCCTAGTAGGCGTGTGCCAGGTTTCTGGAATCCAGGGGAGGAGAATTTTTCAAACTTTAGTCCTCGTGCGGGACGGTATTAACTACCTCGACCCCAAGAGGTTGAAGTGCTGTATCCTTTCTTTGGATCAGAGCAAAGCCTTTGACAGGGTCTCTCACAAGTACCTTGTGAGCCTGCTGGAGGCTTGTAACTTTAGCCAAGATTTTGTACACATGTTGAAGGTCTTGTATACTGATATCTTTAGTGTTATCCGTGTCAACGGTCAGCCTACGGACTGCTTTCCCATCCGGAGAGGGGTCCGCCAAGGCTGCCCGTTGTCTGTTGCACTGTTCGTACTGAGCATTGAAACTCTCCTGAAGAAGATTCAATCTGCACCGAATATCTCTGGCATCCCAGTTCCGGGTTCTATCTTTACAACAGCTGAGCTCAAATACCTTGCGTATGCAGATGACGTTGTTCTCTTCCTTCGGGATGAGATTTCCTTGAGAAATTTGTTTCATGTTTATGATGTTTATGCGGACAGTGCAGGTGCTGCATTGAATGTGGATAAAACTAAAGCCTTGTGTTTTGGGGATTGGTCACCTGACGTTTTGCAGTTTGTAGGCTCAACCGATGATCCTATAAGGATCCTCGGTGTTTACTTTGATAAAAGGGGGCTCACCGCAAGACGTGGCGCTCTGTTCAACAGAAGCTCACGTCGGAATGTGCTTGGTGGGAGGGCTGCCAAATTTCTTTTTTTAATAGGGCTAAATTGGCTATCAGTCTCTTGGTTTCCAAAATTGCTTTTTGCGGTACCCTACAACCCCCGACGTACAGGGTCCTTTTGGCTCTAAATTCTCTAATTTTTCGATTTGTTTGGGGAACTAGAGCTGTCCTTTCTCGCGATTGCCTGGTTCAACCAGTCCATCGGAGGGGACTGGGTGTTCGGCACATTCTTGCGTGGTGTCGCGCGTTGATGGTTTCTAATGTGGCCTACCTCCTGAAAAGCGATTCTCATCCTAGCTTTAACTTCGCGTGTTATTTCATTTCCTATAATCTTAGGTTATTTTCTTTCGCTTGTAACTACCTTGGGCCTAGAGCTCCGAGGCCGGGTGGACCACATGGCACTACCATTTGTGAGGCTAGATTGTTAACTAGCCAGAACATCAGGTGTTCCTCTTGGCATGAACCCGACGCCCTTTATAATGTATTCTTGCCATCCTTTGCTCCTCACATTCAGCGCAGGTTTCCCGCCTTGGGGATGAACTAGAGGGTCGCATGGGCCAATGTTGCGTTTGCGGGTGTGGAAAGTCGTGTGCGTGACCTGCATTGGCGCTTGGCCCATGGGGTGATTTTTATCCGTGATTCCCTTTTTCGTTGGGGTGTCACCGACTCCCCGGACTATCCCCACTGCGGACAGCCAGAGTCTTTATTCCACCGATTTGTGGAATGTAATTTTGTTCGAAAAGTTTGGCAACTTTTGTCTAGATGGATTTCTGTTAATATGTGTAATTTTAAAATTATTGTTTTTAAGCACCCGCTACCTGTTTCCGGTCAGCGTGCTTATGGTTTAAAGGTAATCCTTGCTACTGCTTGTACTGTGTTACATGATACTGCTCTGTCTGACCACGTTAGGCTCTATTCGAATAGGCCTGATGTGGTCGCCCTCTTTGTCAAGATCAGATTGCGTGAGAGGGTGAATTCCGACTTTCACCACTGGCCGGAAGACATTTTCCGCGTCCGATGGCTTTGTTGGTCTCGGTTGGTTTCCTTATGCAATAATGTGCTCTGCTTTCGGTTCTGAATGTGTTTTCTGTTGGAGCATGTCGCATGCCTGACGACCGCTGCTCTTTTTACTTGCTTGTCTAGATCCTGTGCTTGCATCATGAATTGTATTTACATGCTGTTCTACTGTGTATATATTGTCTTTGTCTGCATTTGCCTATGCTTGGCCCGCGCTTTTGTTCTGTCTGTTGTCTGTGGCAGGTGTTGTGCCTCTCGGACGACAGTTCAGACCACTTCCTGCGTCTTTGTCAAGCCTCTCGGGCCGGGAGGGTGTGACAAATGACTTTTCATGCTTTTGTTTTGGTTGGAGGTGCTTAGATGTGGGTCCACTTTTTCTCTAAGCACATCCACCCTGTTTTCAGAGATACTTCTTCCCTGGAAGTGTTATTGCTTGTGTTTCGTCTTCCGAGTTTGGTAAGTAAGTTAAGTAGTTTATTTTCCTTTCTTTTCTTTTTAGTGTGTGTGTGTGTGTGTGTGTGTGTGTGTGTGTGTGTGTGTGTGTGTGTGTGTGTGTGTGTGTGTGTTTCACCACGATGATGATAGTGCCGTGGCTGACCCATACTATGGGTTTCAGCAGAACAGTGTACAGCCTTGTGCTGTACCCCAGTTCACTAACTGAGAAGAAGCTGCAATGCCTGGACATGGAAGACGTGTACGATTTCAGCAGTTATCGGACTTTGAGTGACGTCGTCTAGTCGGACTCCGCGAGGCCGGGTGGTCGTATTGTCGTATTGCGGAGCAAACTGGACAGGAAGTATCGGTGGTGGTACGATGGTGGCGTAGATGGTCCGAGGAACATTCCCACACGAGAAGACGTGGAACCGGGAGTCACAGACGTACTGATGAGGGGACCGATCGACGCATAAGAAGAGCGGCGTTGTCAAGCAGAACATCCCCTGCGACGCAAATCCGAGCTGCCGTTGCACCTGAGATGACTGTGCGAACAATCCGCAACTGTCTACTGGATGCAGGACTACGTGCACGTGTGCCTCTGGCATGTGTACTTCTGACTTCAGTCCACCGTCAGGAACGGCTTCAGTGGTGTCGCCAACGTCTGCACTGGAGAACGCAATGGCGATCTGTTGTGTTCAGGGAAGTAAGCATATTCTGATTGGGAGCCTCCGATGGCATTATGCGTGTTCGCAGACGCACAGGGGAGCGTCTGCACCCTTCATGCATCCGCCGCGACACACAGGGCCTACACCTGGTGTCCTGGTGTGGGGAGCGATCAGCTATCGCTCCCGTACACAACTAGTGTTTGTACCGGGTACGTTAAACAACACCTGCTACATCAACAACATAATTAAGCCCGTTGTTGTGCCATTTGTAAGGTCGGTCCATCTCGGCGTTATCCAGCAAGATAACGCACGCCCACACACGGCACGTGCAACGCAACATGCACTTCAGGGTATGATACAACTTCCATGGCCTGCACGTTCACCGGATTTGTCCCCCATTGAGCACGTGTGGGATTTTATGGCACAACGACTTATCCGGTCTCCACGGCCAGCCACGACCATCCCCTATTTACGCGTCCAGGTTGAGGATGCTTGGAACTCAATTCCCCAAACTTACATGCAACATCTGTACGACAGACTCCATGCAAGAATTGCACAGTGTGACGCAGTTCATGGCGGTTCAGTATCGTACTAACGATGTTACATGGAAATGTTATTTTTCAGTTTACCAGCAAATACAGCTGTATTTTGCCATAATGTTTTGATCACGTTATCCTCTGTATTCCGTTATTATGCTGTATAAATTTCGTTGGTATGAGATGTCTCCTTCTTGGTGTTCTTTTTTCACTTTCCGCCAGTGAGTTTGCAAATTGATGGAGTGAAATCTAACTTTCTTTTCATTAAAAATTACATCTAAATGTAGTTGCCGAGAAGTAGTAGTGTTTCTTCTAGAACTAAGATGATATCTATGAGGGTTTAGAACAATAAAATTTCGACTAGACGAAACCCGTCGGAATCGACGGTTAGTTTTTTTGTTTTGAAAAATATAAACTCATATGAAACAACAAATGTGAACTTTATTCGATTGACAAATTCATTCAACCACTTCAGTTAAGACAGTAGTCGAGGTTCGTGATTTTTTTTTCTTTTTTTGACAGAAGGTTTAACGACCACCGTTGGAAACTCAATCGGCTTAAGCAGTCGCCTGTCCCTGATTTATTGTCAGTGTTTCCAGAGAAGGGAGAGAGCCAGTGCCGTGAGACAAACTCAACATCCATGCCTCACCGGGATTCGAACCCGGAGCCTTCACGAACAAACCATCATAAGCCAACGCTTCGACCACAGCACCACCGGGGCTGCCAGGTTCGTGATGAACATCACGACTGCACCCTTTTTCAGTCGCAAAATGTGAGCCGGAAGTCCACTCATCTCGATCGTGTGCAAAAATTAAACTAGATAGCGCACTCTTTCACTCTCATCTGCAGTCACAACTGTGTTTGTAAATGTTGTTGGCATGAGATTCGCGATGCGAATGTTCTTCACCCGTAGGAATCGACAATTAAGTTTTCTTTTCTTTTTCAGCACGTCTTTTGTGAAAAAAGATCGTGCTTATGTTATCGGTTTGTCAGTCCGCCCGTCCGTCCGCTTGTACCCGCAAAATCTCTGGAACTATTAGTCCGATTTAAAAAAAAAATTTTAATTGTGAAGCTTGAAATATGCGAATGAGGATCCTTTAGTTCGTTTTTTTTTTACGATGAGGATACGAGAAGTAGTGGGCCATTTGTAGAGTGGTCTGTCGGGAAATATCCCGATGTCCCGGTGGGCCAATCCGACCCTGCATATAAATACATCAAACACCACCAACGTGTGAGTGATATCTAGCATCACCGTCTAAGACCTTTCGCTAAAAATCTAAAAATGGAAAACACATATTTCCAAAGGATTACCCGCGAGGGTACTGCCGTGATTAATGTTTGTTGTTACTCAGCTCCACCTTAAACGCTTAGAATAGGCACATCCCAATTTTACTCATGAGATTCTTCTTCTGATTCTCAATTTTTGCCAATGAAATGTTTGATGTGGGACTGCATATAATTTATGGTTTCGGATATTTGCACATGCCATGTACTGCATTCTTCCTATTATTCTATCGAGAAGCGTGATGAGGGGTGCGTAGGTTTTACAGTGAGAAGAAACACGAGTGGTGCCAACGGAAGGATAAACTATGATCTCTTGATTAAATGAAGAAAACAACTAAAAGAAAAGTTTCCAAACCTGCTCTTTACCTACCTAATATAAGATAATTACAAACGGCTAAATTTTGGTCGAAAGTACATATCTCATTTACAATAAGCTTTCAGAAGACAAAAGTGATGTACAATGCTTTTATTAGAAATGAAGATTTATCGATTAATGGGGAACAGCTGGAGATAACAAATACCTACATTTTTCTTGGACAGCAGATATCAAGCGAAGGGTCACATTGATGAAGAAATTAATCGGGGTATAAAACTAGCATGGAGAGCATTTGGAAGAAACAGTTATAATTTTCAAGAGCAATATGCCATTATGTCTTAAAAGAAAAGTGTTTGATCAATGCATACTTCCAGTGCTTACATATGGTGGAGAGACATAGACCTTAACTAAAATAGACATACAAGGACTGCAGACAACTCAAAGCAGCATTTAGAGATGCATGCTTGGTGTAACCAGGAGAGATAAGAAGAGGAACTCGTGGATCCAAAAAATGACAAGAGTGAAAGACATCATGGACAGAGTAAAATCTCTGAAATGGCAATGGGATGGACATATTGCCAGAAGGACAGACCATCGATGGACAGCTGAATTTTTAGACTGGATTCCAAGGGACAGGAAAAGACCCAGAAGAAAACCACATGGGAGATGGGCAGATGAAATTCAAAGGTATGCGGGGTAACATGGAAGAGACTGGCACAATACAGACTGTTGTGGAAGAAATCTGGGGAGACTTTCGACAATCAGTGGATTGATAATGGTTGACAATGATGATGAGGAAATATTCATAAAAGTGCACCACCTGAAATTAAAATACATCAGCAGAAACTTTTATTGTAGCTCGTGCTACATCTGAGCTGTGAATTCATACTTCAAATGAAAGTACAAGTATTATTCCAAACTTATTTGTATAACACGTGTGACACTGGTTTTCCGTAAAAACCAAAAGAACAGTTTTTCTAAACTCGAAAGGGATTTTATTTCCATTTTTTTTTCCTTTTTTTTATTTTATTCTGTTTTAATTAACTTTGATTTATTTTTGTCCTCCCCCTTTTCTGAGATAGTACTCTGTGGAAGGAGGACATCTCATGATATCTCTCAAATTATATAATCTGTATATTTCTTTTATAAGGTTTATTGCTGTGAGTGAGTTCTATTTTGAGAGAACAGCTGAACGTAAAGATATGGTTGAGGTATCAAAATAAAAGGTCTTACCATGTAGATGTGCCAGTCGACGAGAAAAATGAGATTGGGGCAACCGTTCGGGCGTTGTGGGGTGGCAAAGTTCCCATGTAAAGTCTAGGGTTGACTTTCGTTCGCCTGCTGTTGACACACGCGCTGTTGAAGGCGGAAGTATGGAGGCACTGAGATAGTCCAAAGTCCGAAGTCTTTTCTGAGCAAACCGTTGCGCAAAACAACGCTAGCAGGCATTGGTATCAAAGTTCTCATCGGAACAACGAACACTCTTGAAGACCTGATTGGGTTATGCCGTTGGACGATGTAATTTATATGTACAATTTAATATTCATTCAATCCAGTTTATTCACGTAGGTAAGACGTTTCCCATTATGTAAAAATGTAAATAAAGATTATGTTCACCATTGTTAGGGAAAGTATTACGCGCGATAACAGCATGCTTGGTCCGACAGCAAATTGTTGGAATTGCTCTACAATGACAAAGCAAAGTTCTCTGTACTTCAGTGGAAAATTTGCTGTCGGACCAAGCATGCTGTTATAAATACATTAAGCTAAATACGTTTACGGTTAGGTCGTTGGACTTTAACCAAAGAGACTGGTAGGCCCTGCCCTCCTTTTGTAATCTTGAAGGAGACACTAGTAACAATTTTGATGGTCTGGCCCTTATCCACGAACAGGCATGCACCGATGAGCTATTACATTATGACCATCTACTCTTAATAAGCTATAAGACCGCCTTTAGCCAGCAAAACTGCGGATACTCAATGAAGTATCGATTCGATGAAGTGGCGATTGGTATCCTGGGGTATCTGGTACCATAATTTCAACAATAGGTCTTCCAGTTCCCGTACATTTCGGGGTGGTGGGGATTTAGCGCGACTCCGCTTTTCCAAATCGAAGCACAAATGTTCGATTGGATTCATGTCAGGTGAATTTGGAGGCTAGGACATTAACAGAAAGTCGAAAGTCCCGATCATGTTTCTCGAACCACTCCTTGACGATTCTGGGAGTGTGGTATAGTGCATTATCCTGTTGGTAATGGCCGTCACCAGCAAAGTACACAGTTGTCATGAATGGGCGAATTTGGTTTCTAACGAAATTTAGATACCAACATTTAGATATCAACATCATTGTGCTATTCGGATAACGGGGCCTAACGTGCTCCAAGAAAATACCGCCCACTGCATAACACTGTCACCGCCGGCCTATTTCAGCCCAACAGTGCATCCAGGTGCCATAGCTACCGTTGGCAATCGGCGTATCCGCGCTCGGCCACATACGTGGTGCACCAGGTATCTCGAATCGTCACTTTCTTCTAATCATCCACGGTTCAATCTTGTTAAACTTGGTCCCATTTCATTCGTGGTTGGCGATGACGTGCAGTGAGCATGGGGACCCGGCTGGGTTTTCGGCTACGCAGTTCCATGCTCAGAAGGCTGCGATGAACTGTCCGCTGTGACACATTGCCCTGATCACCATTGTTGTAGCTGAGGGTGATTTGTCACCCTGTGGCCGTGCGGTTACTGTGAACAATGCGCGACAGTCTCCGCTCCCCACTGACAGCAATGAGCTGAGGACGACACACGGCTGGACGACGGTTCGTCGTTTGGCCGTCTGTGCACCACTTTTCACACGCACTCACTACAGCGGCACGTGAACAACCCACGAGCCGCGCCGTTTCCGAGATCGTAGTTACAATGCGCTGTGCCATCACAATTTTTCCTTTATCAAACTCCGATAAATCGGCAACTTTTCCCATTCTGACTCTAAACATTCTACTAACCAAAAGTCAGTCCCCGGGTTGTATATATATATACGTATACTGCTTTGTGAACTGCACCTGTGCCCCCGTTGGGTCTCTAGACGGGCTCGTTTTTCTAGGCTGGGAGTGGTCATAATGTTATAGCTCATTGGTGTAGAGCACAAAGCAATTCTTCGGCTGAGAAGTTCCGAAATCTGTGCCCCACCCACATCTAAAAAGGAAATACGATTTACCGGTTCTGGTTCATGGATCAAAATGGTAGTTCATGAGTCAAAATAATAGGTAGGATTAAAAAAGGTGTGCATTCAAGGACGTAGAACGAATACCGTTGTGCCATAGACGATCTGTGACCAAATAAATATACGTAATTATCCATTACAAAACCCTGTTTTGAGCGTGGTTTGATGTGGTACATTCAATCATGTGTAGATACTAAAAATTCACCCCCTTAAATTGCTACTAACATTTGTCCACGACTTAATTAGTTTTACAATGTGTATTTCAACAATTCTATTTCATCAAGGAATTAACAGCATTTTTTTCGTGAAGGAATTTATGAGGTGTTCTCCTGTGGGTACATGCATTTCTGTAGTGGACCACAAGACTAAAATTCCCGGCCTGGTTTCGTCGACCCAATACGCCCCTGCTTATATGAGAAATGCTTGAAGTTCAACACATTCCGCTACTAAAGCATCAGACTAGGTAGGATGTTACCCAAACAATTAGACCCCCAACCAAATTGACAGCTAGGAAGAAATACATTTTTAAAGGCTCTTAACACTCCAGGTGTAAAATAAAGACCTGTACTACACTGTTAAAAATTGTGTGATAGGTTGCACTAAAAAGTGGTGCTACACCAGCTGCACCACTTTCTGAGAAAAGATACACCACTGTGTCTTGAAAACAAAAACCAACAACATGGTGCAACTGTGCACTATGTTATGGTACAATGTGGTACCACATTATGGAACAAAGTTTCACCATGTTGTTGGATTTTGTTGCAAATCACGATGGTAAATCTTTTCTCAGAAAGTAGTGCAGCTTGTGTAGCACCACTTTTTGGCGCAACGTGCCACTGATTTTTTAACAGTGTAGCTGCAACCAACTGTCCACTATTAATTCGCTGTCTAAAAGGATCATTCACTATCTCGAGCAGATCAGGGTGCCAGGTGCCAAACGTTCTTCAAGGACCGCCCTCGTTAGAAGGTCTTGCTCGGAAACACCTGAAAGGTCTGGGGGACGAATAATATGAACAAAAGAGTTTTAGAATCTAGGGAAGTTTTACCGAAAACGAGAATATATTGATAGAATGGTTTCTGTGAAGAAGAACGAAAACAGAAGCGCCCGCGAGTTAGCTTTACGCCATACGTTATCTGGAAGTAGACATCGGTAGAAGGCAACCTATCTTAGGTGACATCTACCACGACTTACTTGGAGCGTACATACCAAAGGTTTAGAACTTCAGTAGGGCGGATCTACGAAGAAGGCGGAAGGTTTGTACGTTTCGAAAAATTTCGATTCCTCACCTGATACAATGCGCTCGTATGATGTTTATTCGATTTCGCAGTGATGATGCTCACATAGTCTTACACAGGATCCGGTAGGACAGGATTCTCATGATTGTTTATAGATAAGATAGTTGTTTCAGTTCTTCATGTTTTTCTTGTTTGTATTTCTATAGGAGGGGTGAACTGTATAAATGTCTGTCCAGTGACGCCATTGTTATACGTTTTCATAAGGAATATACATGTATATGACTAAATCTTTCTGTTAACTTTAACTGGCTTTGTTTTTCTTCTCCCTTTTGCAACTCTGAGACTTGGTGCTGCTTGAATGATGCATGCTTCTTAAACGCACATTTGTTCAGAGTGTGTCAGATAAATGTGCAGCAGAACGTGATTAGGGTTTGAAAATAAAAAGTATTATTATTCTTTCGTTTAATCCATGTGAGTTCTTATGAGATCTCGTAAGGGGAGTATGAGCACAAATAACCTGCATCTCAAACAAGAGAATGGATCACCTGAACTAGGGAAATTCAGTGTCATCCACAAAATTTTCGCGATCAGATTAAATTCGAAAATTTAATCTCGAATTTCCCTCAAGGGACTTCGCGGACTTGAGCATTTGGAAAACATTCATGTTTGGTTATAGTGAGAATTATTTTCTCACTCGGAGACAGAATTTGGAAAAGGAGCATACTCATGTTAAAGATGCTGCAGGGTCTCCCCTGAAGTGAAATTGCATGTAATATATCTTCTTAGATCTTACACAAAATTGAGCATTCGTGTTCGCCCCCAGACATTTTATTGTAAGAAGTTCAATGTACCTCCCGCTCCGTATCCGATGGCTGTAATACTAACAGAAGAAATCGCCTTTTATAATGCCGAGACTTTGAGTACACTGCTGGGTAACATTATTGCCGTATTGTTTTCTCACCACGTTGAGAGATTTGAGTTCGATGTTTATTATATTCTTTCCAGATCTCTGATGTGCCTGGAGAGAAAGCAGTAAGCTACAACGTTGAATGCTTTCTCTGTACATAGAACCTATGCTTCGATATGCGCCACACAACGGTACGGTTTTCACATTTTTATGAGGTTTCAAGACAGCAATGATAGCAGCTGATAGCACTTCCAAGCCAAAAAATAATCACGGCACATGAAAGTTTCGTCATTCATTAGTAAAGTCAAAAAACTTTCTAACAGAAAAATGCGTCATATCGAAGAATATTGGTAAGTACTTTACCTTTTATCCATGCACCTTGTACTAAAAGAATTGGAATAATATAACTAAAAGCTATTGGAATCATTTACTTTCTGAAATAACTATAATTAACAATTATAATTTATTTAAAAAGAAACTAAAAACCTACTTACTTGCACATTAATAATCTTTTTATTATTTAAAATAAGGAGTGGGGGAAGTAAACAACAAGCCCGAAAGGGGTGGATGAATAATGTAAAATGAACATTGCTTTTTTATCCTGATACTTCCATTTTCTTCTAATGATCTGTCAAACGCAGTGCTCTATTTGACCACTTGACTATGACTTCGGGTTTCAAGGCTAAGTCAAGTCACTATGTAGACTTTTCCCTTGATTCTCCTTACTGTTTCATCATTACCCAGATTGATATGTTAATAACTCTATTAATTGTAGTAATATTTCATGTAACAGCTAAAATGGAAATAAATAAATTAATAAATAAAAAGGAAAAAATGCATAACTTTTGCACAGAGAAAGTTCTAAACTATACGTGCAACTTAAGTAAAGCCAACCCACCATGCCGGCCGAGGGAGCAAGCGCTGCATCATGGCAACAAACTTCCTCACCTGAGCCAGTGGACCAAAATTAGAGACAGGAGACTGCTTGAAAAGAGTGCTTAAGGCGGTCATTAAACTTCCGAAATAAAACTAAAAACAATAAAGAATACACAGAATTTTTGGCTCTAATGAGCGCGTCTTTTAAATCGTTAAAGAGTTGACTTGTAAGCTGGTACAGAGAATATCGTACACAACGCCTTTGTTCCAGTACAGAAAATCTTATTGCACCCGCGACATAAGAAGTTCTGACTGGCGAAGCAATTTGTGAAAGCATTTAATCGTGATGGACGGACATTCAAGTTCATTTGCTCAATGTTCCCAAATCTCTCGGATGCCAAAGTGAAAGGAAGTACAATTACTAGATATATGCTGTCTAACGTACGATCAACAGAAACCTCCTCTCCAACTGCAAATTAAAACACATTTATTTACAATTAAAAACACTATTTTAAAATAAAAAGGCAAGTACTTTCAGGGCTTCTTTGTCCCCATCGTCAGGCCCAAGTGCCACGAATCATGAGGCGCCATCTCATATATATACAGCCACAAAGCATTCCTATGCATATATGAGATAGCTCCTCAGCCACAAAGCATATATGAGATGGCTCCTCATGATTCGTGGCACTTGGTCCTGATGATGGGGACAAGGGAGCCCTGAAAGTACTTGCCTTTGTATTTTAAAATAGTGTTTTCAATTGTAAATAAATGTGTTTTAATTTGCAGTTGGAGACGTGGTTTGTGTTGACCGTACGTTAGACAGCATATATCTAGTAATTGTACAGTTATCGTGCGAAATTTATCATTGGTAAAAGGAAGAATATTTGTGGCACTAAAGATAAAGGCAATGCTGATCTCAGATGAACTAAAGAGCAAAATGACTGATGTTGAAAAGGATGTCTGGCAATCATTCCGTCTTTTTGTGACACAATTTCTCGGAAATAGGAAGTGCACGGACTACAAGCAGCTTGTAGAGAACTTAGTAGACAATTTTGGAAGAATGGGGTGTCGAATGTCAATGAAACTTCATTACTTGCACACACATCTCGATTTTTTCATAGAAAATTTGGGAGCAGTGAGTGAGATGAACATGGTGAGAGGTTTCATCAATAAATGCAAAATATGGAAAAGAGATATCAAGGAAGATGGGATGAAGCCATGATGGGAAACTATATCTGGAATTTGGGGCGCTAGTGTTCATAAAAAGCAAAGGCGATCCAAAGTTACTTTTTAGGAGCGATATACTTCTTCTCTTTTTTTGTTTTAATTCATGATATGTACTAATAGTATTCGTAATTTGTATTTCCTTACGTCTCCTGTCCTATTGTCTAATGCATTGCAATACACGTCATACATTATACAGCTGCATAGATATTGGATAAAAGTAAATTGTGGCTAAACTATTGATGCTGTGCCAAAAATAGCGGCAATTGTAAAATCCTCGCACAAACATTAATAAATGAACATCAAATTATTCAGATAAACACGCAATCGTTCAGATTTTGTTACACTGTGTTATCAATTGCACCCGTTACAATATTAAATGGAAAAAAATCAGGGGGATTTCTACAGTCTATAAATCATCTAGAAATAGAAATAGCTACTTTCTCCTACAAACGGCTGAAAGGTATGTTATGAAAATTAAAATATTCGTGCAAAAAACGTACCTCGTAGATGAAGGAAGATATCAGAGACAAATTCAACAGTTAGGGGAGGAAATATAGAGGTAAACATGATATAAATTTACGCCCCCTAGAGGAAGAATTTTGAATGACAAAAAGGTAGAAAATATGCGGAAAGTATTCTTTACAATAAAAGCTAATCTAAGGAAAACTATTTTTTTAGATACATCTCCTGGAAGAAGCGATAACGAAAAGAATGTTCGACATTTACGCTCCGTGAGGTAAAACTGTGCAATATTTAAAGACGATAATATTCCCCATCTTTACTCCAGCGAAATGCATACAGTAAAATAGAAAAGTTTCACAAAAAACACAAGTACAGGCGAAGTATTCCACAAAGTAAATGCTATTTAGTGTTAAAAGAATGATTTTAAATCGGATATTTAGAAGCAGAGATATCGAGAAAAACATTGAATATTTTTACCCCTAACCGAAAATTTTTGCATTATTTCTGGAAGGAAATAATGCAAAATGTTATTTCATTCTTAGTAGTATCAAACTGAAAAAGGATATTGGTGTAAATACGCTGTAAGCACAAACGTTACGTTATGACCTCTGATGGCAAACCTTTACGCTCAGAAAAATTTAAAATTACATGCAAACCATTTAGCGCCAGAAAGGATCTACGACGAAGAAAAGGTTTTGCAAATCGGAATGTTAGAAAGAGATACATCGATAAGCATATCATGCATATCTACGCCTTCTGTCAGAAAAACTATGCATTATTTTCAGCAGAAGATATTTTGCAAACGTTTTTCGTAGAGAGCGGTATCTGTCCAAGGAAAAATGTTTTGAATCTGGTTTTCAGAAGCGCAATGCTGCAAATACCTCAGAAACATACACACGCTATAACGCCCATTAGTGGCTAATCTCTGCTTTAGCAAAATTGAAAATTATATGCAGAACGTTTCCCCCCGAGAGCTCTATCCGATACGAAAACAAATTTTCAAATCGATCATTTAGAAACGTAGATATCGGGAAAATTGCAATTTACCTTTACTTCCCCTTGTGGAATAACTATGCATTACTTGAAAAAGAAACTGCACCCAAAATAATCTTCGTTATAAATTTCATCGGAAGGAAGAAATAATTTTTCCAGTCGGATCTTTAGAAGTAATTGTGTAGGATAAAATGTATTTCGAATTTGATAGCATCTGCATTTACGTCCTCTAGCTGCAAAGTTGTGCCTCGGAAAATAACCTGAAAGCAAGGATCGTCGTTCTCCCATTTTTGTCATCACAACGTAGCAATATTTTTTAAATCGGACTAATAGTTGACGTGATATTGTGTCCACCAACGGACAGTCGGAGAAAGTTATGCTATAAGCACGTACTTTTTCTACAAAGGATGCGCTAAAATTTAAAGGTGTCTATAAATTTTGAGCATGTCTTTTGAATAAAAATATACGTGGTTATAATATCCCTTTGTCAGTCTGTTTGTCCGTCTGTGGACACCATATCTCTGGAACTATTAGACCGATATGAAAAATTCTTTTTGCATTGGAAAGACAGAAATGTATGATCACATCCTGCCGGTTAGGGAGGTCCACGCTATTGGACGGCGCACAAACCATGCCTGATCCGGGGTTCGGACGATTAGCCACAGGCGGTCATCGCTTCTGAATACTCGGCCTCCGGATGGCAGCATTATAGCATTCATTATAGGTAATATTAATCCGTAAGATCAATAAAGTAATGGGGTCAAACATTGAGACACCAGACTTGACAGTACGTGCAAGACCCTGCAGGTGAAGCTGATCTTTCCTCAAAGACAGTTTTCCAACCTTTCGGGTCCCCGTCTGCATTTGCAACATATAGGTTCTTTTGGGCCGCAATCTACATCTTTTGACTTGATGTTAGGCAATTTCGTCAAACTGTGTCCTTCTCAGCAGCAAAGACAAATGGAGCACACAGCATTTGAAATACAGTATATACTAATCAGAAACTACCAAGAAAACCATAGAATGATCTTCTAAAAATGTGTTCAGGAGTGGAGTTGTAAACTGCAGCTACAGATGATGAGCAGCCGTTTTGTTTCCAGCACCCTGGAATTAGTGATAAATTTCTGTGCCTGCCGTGGGTCAATGGTGGACATTATTACTGTATTGGGAGTGGGGGGGGGATATGTCTTATTGGTTTTGAAGTGGGACATTCGGTTCTTTAAGACGAATTTAGAGTCATTTTCCCAAACTTGTTTACCAGGTATAAAGCGGATCTGGACCATCGCTGCGCGACAAAAGGACGTTCGCTAATGGATCGCTGTAATGCAGCAAGCGTCGCACGAATGGACATTGATGTTACGAAGGGATGAAGGAAGTATTCCAGTATATTGGAGATTGGTATCCATAAAGACCGGAGAGACCTTTTTACATATATACTCTCTTTCAGTTTTCTACGTGAAAAGAAAGAAGTTGAGGTCCATTAAGTAGGTATGCAAAACAAAGCGAAAAATTTTATTGCACTATTAAATGAATTGATATTCCTTTAATAAGCTTGCATTTTTCATTGTGCTTTATAGGGCTCTATATAGGTGCTTTCAAAAGTTCTCATCCTTCCGAATGCATTCACAAAAGTAGAACAATTTTCTTTTTTATTTCATATATGTATTATTCCTCTTCTAGACATGTTCAATTTTGTTTCACTTATTTTGCGTTAATTAAAGTCAGTTTGGGAGTAAGAAATTCTGCTGCCATTTTCTATTTTTTTTATTTTTAAAAATGCAATAATACGTAGTTTAATTTCTCTGTTAGATTAAAACAGATACTCGCCATGAACAGCAAAAGGCAAACTTTTGTTCAGATTTCGCGTAACCTCCATTTAAAAAATGTTTCCAATTAATCTGCAAAACTCATGCCTAAGTTGGAAATCTCAATAACGAATTCGATGATGAATTACGATAGAAACATTTCCGGAATATGTTAATAGGTTTTCCTGTGACCAAAGCTTTTTCTTCAACAAACGTGTCCCGCTATGACATTATGCAAAATTGGAAGTGAAACACAATATTGTATTGTCCTTGTCCTCTAACTATTCCAATAAAATTAAGGTTGTATTTTCCTTTCGAGATTCTGCAGGAGATAAATATAAATATAGCTAAACTGCAGATATATTTTATTAAGACAAATATTCCTTTCCTTTGGCTTGTTTCATTTATTCATTATTTAATACGTATTATTTATGATGAAGGGTGGCCTTCATGTGTTGACATATGACACTTACTGATAAATTGCTCTCACCTTACTTACTGATAATTTACTACGCCCTTCAAAGAGATAAGTCAACAAGGACTGTGTTCATAAGAATTGTTATGCGCGAAGAGGCCGCCGATGTTCTCGGAGCAGTGGGACACAAAGCTCCATGCAGCTGGTTATTGTTTGGTTTTCTGTCATGTGCTTGCGTTAATTCTGTAATATCTAATGTCGACTTAGGGATTCGTGGGCAAACTACTTAATGTGTAATTTTCGAAGTGGTGCTTTGGTAACTTTCCATTGATTGGTGGTTTAGAGAAGAAAGTTTATACAAAAACTTAGCGTGCTTGGTTTTTTTTTCATAGTAAGAAACCCGGGGCACTTCCAAGTGGAAATAGAAAATTACGAACCACCATGGTTCGGTAAAAAAAGCAATGCACTGATAAGCGGTTCTTCAAAATTAACCTCAGAATGCTCCGTTATTGAATGTGTATCACAACACAGTTATTTATCGTATTTCGTTACACGCAAAGGTAACCAACATGTACTAAATTTACTACGCGTTGTCTAACAGTACATCAAACTTTCGACGAATATAGTTTCGCGATTATCATTGTGATGAGGGTTATAGGTTTCGCAATTCACAAAATTTTAATGAGTAGTGTAAAATTCATGCCCCACCTGTAACATAAACGACGTAAACACTTCTTTTTTGGCGTAATTAGCAAGAAACTGAAAGTTAGAGTTCCTGATTATACGAAATTTCTCGACAGATATTTCATTTCTTTCGTTTATCCTTCAAGTTTGACGACCATCGATAGTGTCCAAGGCTATAGGGAAACTCCCTTCTGGAATTTGAGGGTGATATTTCTAGGAAGAGCACCGGACCAAAGCAAACAAAAAAAAAAAAAAAAAAAGAAAAGAAAGAAAGGAAAAACAAACAGGCACATTACCCCTGAGTGACCCGATTCCTGAACTCTTGCCCAACTCGAATATTTGGTCAGACGACTCTGCGTTTCTAAAAATTCGACCACAGGGACAACTAAAACATTTCTACTAAGGATTCTGATAGTGGAGTATCTAAGGCTGCTGTAGCTCCTGTGGTGTTCCTCTCAAACCGAGGAACAGGGGCAAAGATATCCCTGTAAATTTAAGTTGCAATACTAACATGCATTGCCTATTTGTGTGATTAAAAGACGCAAGGATCTGATAGAAGTCATCAAAATCGTGCGAAATTAGTTTTTTGGGGAAACAGAGACCCTAAATTATGTAGTTTTAGCGGGCATGCCTTAGTTTTAAGACGCCACTGCGTGATGTATTATTACACTCTCGGTAGAAATATACGCAACTGGCGAAATGTTTACAAAAAGGTGTGCAAATGATATACACTATATTGAAAAAAGTCATCGGACACCCCTTCAAAAGCAAATGAACGGATCCGCCGCGTTGTTAAGATGCTCGGTACAGCTGCGGACGGTATAAAAACAAGTCTGTAGTTGATCGCGATCATATCGCACTGTGAGGTTGAGTGAAAGTTTCGCGGTGGGGGAGAACTTACTTTGAGAAAGGAAAGATTGTTGAGTGTGACATTAATGGGTTGTCCATAAGAGAAACCGTGAGGCGTTTAAACATATCCAAGTCAACTATTTTGGATGTACTGAATAAGTGGAAGACACATGGCGTGCCTGAACCAGCAAAACGTACCAGCAGACCAAAGAAAATCAGTGATAGAGGACGTGGAAGCCTCAGGATAGTCGTTAGAGCTAGTCGTCGGAGTACTGAACAAGACCTCAGTGTACAGGTGAGTAAAAATTCTGTAACCTCGGTATGTACACGTACAGAGTTTGGGAAAATCGTAATTGAATTAATCGGTAATACAATAGAGCGTAATGGTAATGGGAACAATAATTTTTCCGTTTCCATTTCATGGTAATGGTGAACTGGTCATTAGAATTGCATGGTAATTGTAATGATATCTAGCAGTTACCCATTTTAATCGTAATGGTTAACTATATGTTGATAATTAACCAATAACATATGGGTAACAATACAACGTGAATAAACCAGCAACCAGTACACCCTTACACGTTGTGTAGGTTAATTGACAATTGTTCCACTTCTCGAGCCTGAAATGCGTGTATGTAGGTATTGGAGATTGTACGTGTATGACATGAGTAGTTGCCCTATCTACGCCGCAAGTAAAGTGATTTGAACGAAATAATACATATGAAGTAAATACGAATGGGATGTTTATTTCGGTTAGAGAATAGTACAAAAATGAAAGAAAGATCCATGCCACTGCATGTGATCTTAGTCTTCAACAAAAAACAATTCACTGAAACACACAAAAAACAGTCAGGAAATATCAGATTGTGCATTAAACGCCAATGGAAACCCATCTGAGACACTGCATCACTTGAAATGGAAGGAATAAAAGGTCTGATTGCTACAAAATATGGCGACCACAAAGTGCACTACGAGTACAACAGAAAGAATGAGCTACTAGAGCATCACAAAGTAAAGACATGACAAATCCTCGTTGTAAAGTAGAATATCTAGGTGGCTTGTCGCAAAACAAGGTAGGATTTTCCTATTCCGTAATTCCTAATTTGTTGTGGTCTTTTTCTTCATACGTAAGTGTTGATTTTAAAACAACTCTCTTATCACACATTTCATCCCAGCTTTGCAGTAATTAGTAATAGTAGCGTATGAGAACAACCGTTCGACGGGCGCTGAGGAGGGCAGAGGTGTATTATACTGCACAAACATATGTTTTACCTTTTTATAATTATGTAACACACGTAAATCTCCTGGCTCTTCGACGCTGAAATGTGCATAGATTAGTTCAGCTTTCCTTGTTGGATGTTTGTTTTCACTGTCATCTTCAGAATTGGAATCAATATAGAAACATCACCTTTGACTTGAGAACTGGTAGAAGATGCATCTATGAGATGTTGTTGCGATTTAATTTCTTTTGAGAATTCATTTATGAGCAATGTTTTGATTTTGATATAATACGAATTAGGAATACAAGGTTGTCATTTAAAATGGCTGAATTTTGGGTGACATAAAGCTGCTATTGCAGCATTTACTGCCTAGGGAGATTACAGTATGAAGTATTCCTTAAACCTTGGTTTTAGACCTTCCTAATACTTAATAATCTTCGGCTAATGATTGGCAATACGTGAGGTCTCCAGTCAATAACGCTTGTAATTTGTGCCTTAATGATAACAAAGTTTGAAGTAGAATGCCAACTTACATGTCTTTTTTATCTTAGAGGATGTCTAGGGCCTCGGCGATGTGTTTAGTACATTTAACATAATCTTCAATAAAACTGAAGTCTTTATCACTCAGTACACTATTTATGTCCAATGCTTTATGCAACGTAGCAGACTTGTATTTTATGCGTAGAATTTGTTTCACGGCATAGTATAAACTATTCAACCGTGTTACACCAGGCCTGCTAAGTGTGTGACCTAAAATAGTTTGGATAATGTCTGCAGATTTCGAGTGATTTGCAGCTTTCCACAAGGTATTACACTTTTTCATCACTTGTTGATGCATTTTGGAAAGATCGGTATTGCGGTCTTCTAGTACTTTATGATTATCTGTAGTTTTGCATAAACTAAGTGCATGTGAAGCACATCTGAAATGCAAGGGTAACCATTCCCCAAGATGTGTACGTGTAGCCAACAAATGCTCTTCATCATCACCAGTTGATGCCGAGGCAGCGTCCGTGTCATAATCGGAACTACCTGAACTGTTTTCCAAATCAAAATCCACATCATCTTTAACAATGCTTGCCGCTTGAATCCCGAATATTTGAAATTATTTAGCGAAATGGCTTCCATTGTCAGTACTTGAAGCCACTACTTTACAAGAATACAATCCAAACGTTTTGTATTTGTGCAAAAGCATTGTATATATTCTATCATTACTATGCGTTCCTTTAAACTTTTGACAAGCTAAAGCTCTGGAAATTCTTTGTAATGTCTGTGACTCAATCCAGTGTAGCGTCACACCCAAGAAACTTCTGTGTCGTCCTGACCAGATATCTATTGTTGTGCAAACGAATTCGGTGTTTTCTAACTTTTGCTTTATGTTTGCCACTTGTTCCATATAATAATCAGAAAGTTTGCGGCCAAGTGATCTGCGACTCATTATTTTCAGATATTTGGAATCACCACTCAGCTTTTCGATTATTTTGTGGAAATAGACGTTGTCAATGCATCTAAGGTATATCACGGAATCCACAAAACATGTAAGTACATCCCTGTCTAACTCTTCTTGCGAATAATATTTTCTTCAGAATACTTTATGACGTGATTCTCCTGATGTGCGAGTGGTTCTTCGTGGTTTCTTCACTTCTTTCAAATACTGATGGTACTCTTCTACATAACCGGCTTCTTGTTTCCTCTTCAAATGCGTTGTAAAATTTAAAGTACACCTTCTTGATCCTTTTACTTCCATATTACATTTGGTACACTTTGCTACAACTTTGTATCCACTTCATTTATTCTCCACTATTTCATAAAAACGACCATCTCATATAGAACTATGGTACTTTCTCACAGCTTCTGTGATATCAGCTATTGATCCCGTGTGGCTGCCACTGGTTGACAGATTGCTACAATCCGTTGCGGAAATACTCACTCCGTCCATTTCCAGTACAGTATTCTCGTATATTACATACGTTTCACTGTCCAAAATAAGTACTCTACTATAGCCACAAGCCCATATTAGCACTACACTCACAGTTCAGCAATTCAAGGTGCACTGCAGTATATTACAGAAATTTGCGAATTTCTCAAACATTGTTGTACACTAATTGTCTGATGCGAACACTGGACTAGCGAGCGACTGACTCCTGTATATACTTCACGACAGGACCTGAACCTTCAATTGCAATAGAATATTCTTTATTTACATACACTGACGGAAAAAAATCCCAACACCACGAAAAATTAGTTGTAGAGGAATGAAATGGCGGCAATACATTTGTATTGGTAACATATTTAATTGATTAAGGTTTCAAGATCACAGCTTAATGTAAGCGCGAGAAGAGCCATTTTAAATGTGAAATGCTGGTACAATAATAACCGGTGTAACAGCCAGAATGTTGAATGCAAGCACGCAAACGTTCATGCATTGTGTCGTACAGGTGCTGGATGTCAGTTTGTGGGATGGAGTTCCATGCCTGTTGCACTTGGTCGGTCAATACAGGGACGGTTAATGCTGGTTGGGGGTGACGCTGGAGTTGTAGTCCAATGATGTCCCATACGTGATCGATTGGAGAAAGATCTGGTGATCTAGTAGGCCACGGCAACATGTCGACAGTCTGTAGAGCATGTTGGGTTACAACAGCGGTATGCGGGCAAACACCCCCTGGAATGTTGTTCATGAATGACAGGACAACAGGTTGAATCACCAGACCGACTTACAACTGTGCCGTCAGGGTGCGTGGGATAACCCCGAGAGTGCACCTGCTGTCATAGGAAATTGCTCCCCAGACCATAACTCCAGGTGTAGGTCCAGTGTGTCTCGGCCGCAGACAGGTTGGTTGCAGGCGCTCACCTGGCTTCCTTCTAACCAACACATGGCCATCACTGACACCCAGGCAGAACCGGCTTTCATCAGAAAACACAACAGATCTCCATTCCGTCCTCCAATGAGCTCTAGCTTGACACCACTGACGTCGCAAACGGCAGTGGTTTGGAGTAAGTGGAATGCACGCTACACAGCGTCTGGCTCGGAGCTGTCCTTCGAGTAACCGATTTGTAACAGTTCGTTGTGTCACTGTGGTGGCAAATCTAGCTCGAATTGCTGCCGCAGACGCGGTACGATGCGCCACGGCCATACGCCGTACACGGCGGTCTTCCCTCTCAGTAGTGCCACGCGGCCGGCCGGAACCCGTTCTTCTTGAGGCAGTGCCTTCCCTTGACCACCGCTGCCAACAATCACGCATAGTGGCTACATTCCTGCCAAGTCGTTCTGCAATATTGCGGAGAGAAAATCCACCTTCTCGTAGCCTTATTACACGACCTCGTTCAAACTCCGTGAGCTGTTGATAATTGCTTCTTCGTCTTCTTAAAGGCATTCTTGACTAACATCCACACACTACGTCCAATCTCAACGATAACTAACGCTCACGAACATTACAGCGCATATTTACAGCAAATCTGCTTTGCATGTTCCTAGGGGCGCTACTAGCGCCACACGTATGCGCCGAGCGCGAAATTTGCATAGACGTCATCTTACAGATGTACTTTCACCGCTTACCAACTGTCGTTTATCTAACACAAACCCTTCTTGGTATTGGGATTTTTTTCCTTCAGTGTATATCTCTCCAACTTCCCACTGCGCGATCATTCTGGAACATTCTAAATACGGCTAACACTTTTTTGCCGCTTCTAGAACATTCTACACGACACTTCGGTCTCTGTCTGCTATGTTACATAGCCCACTTTTTAGACGTAGCTTTTGGCACACGTAAATTTCTGTAAATTATTAGTATGTAATTATTATTTGCAAATTGTGTAAATTCATTACCAAATAATTCCATTGCGTTTGAATGGCATTATTAAATAATTGAATTATATCCTCTCCATTGTAATGCATTACAGATTAATTCCATTACCTAGAGCAAACCAAACTTGGGATTACCTTGTAATGCATTACACGTTAACGTTAATTGTAATCTGTACTTCAATTACTTTGTAATGCGTTCCTGCACAACTCTTACACGTACCATTCGCAGAGAACTTCATTCCATGGGTTACCGTGGTCGTGCAGCTGCTCATAAACCTTTCATCTCCACTCCGAATGCTACTCGTCGTTTAGCATGGTGTAAAGAACATTTATCGTGTACCGTATATCAATGGAAACTGGTCCTTTGGACTGATGAATCCAGATACACTATCCATCAGTCTGATGGCCGTGTGTGGGTATGGCGGCAGCCGGGGGAACGCTATTTACCGCAGTGTACTGTTATTACGTTCAAGTTTGGAGCTCGCAGTGTACTCATGTGGGGGTGTCTTGTTAACAAGCATGTCTACCTCAATATTCTGGACAACTATGCCTTACCAACTCTGTTGCGATACTATGGAACCGAGCCTTGTTGGTACCAGCAGGATAATGCACCGAGACATAAAGCAAGGATTGTTACGGTGGGGTTTGACGATAATTCCGTATCGCGTGTGGACTGGCCAGCACAGAGTTTTGATCTTTATCCCATAGAGCCCCTATGGGATGAATTAGAGCGCCGCATAAGAAGTTTGGAAGCAAGGCCTACTACTAAGCAACAGTTAGCGGCAGGACTATGTACTGAATGGAGGCGCATACCTATCGCTGTGTTCCAAAACCTTGTCAACCTTGTCGAAAGCATGTCTCGAAGGGTCAGCGCATGCATTAAGGCCAAACGTGGATCGACACCGTACTAATGTATGTCAATAAATGATATGTTGTGTTCTCTTCTAGGTGTCCGGTGACTTTTGTCAGTATAGTGTATACAGTACCGTATTTGAACTATACGTATGATCATAATTCAATTTCAGCTGCTTCAATAACCCTGCAAGGAAAACCAATAGTCGGAAGACTTTTACAATAAAAATTGTATAAAAGACGTAATGAGAAAAGGAACTGTGCAACAGAAAAAAAAACGAAAAATCCGTTCCAGTGTCACAACCAGGCAATAAATTGGAGAACTTTACAGAATTTAATATTGTGTAATGAAAAAAAAAAATAAGTATAACGATTGTGAAAGATTAGCATTGATTAGCATGTAAAGCAATTGTGAAAGATTAGCAATAGTTGTAGTAGTACTCCAAAAAAATGGTAATGCTGTTATTAGAGTAACCTTTGACGCACGCAAATTATTTATCAATAATAACTTAACACGCACATGCAAATGAAATACACTTCTGGTTAAAGAGCGCACTTTTTGCAAAGTGGTGTTACCTGTTGAAAAACATACAGCACATGTCATGGGTATTACTTATCTTTAAGAATGATTGTATTTAACCCTTCAACGACCATAACGCCCAGAACGCCCGTACATACAAACAGCCATAGCCACCCAAAACGCATCTATACAGTGAGTCAGATTTCCGGCCCTTACTTATTCTTCAAACTTTCTCGACCTATGAGGGAACAGCAGGAGTCACTCGGAGTTGCTATTGCTGTTATTGAACAAAGAAGTGAACCAACAGACATTTTCGTGCGTTATGGTATTCGGGGTGTTAAAATAATTTTGGGTCATGGTCGTTAAAGGGTTAAGAGAAAGTTTTGCTGGTTACAAATCCATAGACTGCAAAGGGCTTGCGTAATATGATTGAAAATTTGCAAAATGTACGTGTGATATGTTTTGACATGGACGGAGAAGGAATGTGCCTTCTAAGACAGTGGACTATAAATGTGCAGCAGGGATTGGGGAGAAGGCAAATTCGTAAGCAAGAGGAAGCTCCTGGACCGGAGGTGTCTCATAATGTTTGCCTTTTAATCAAGCCACCGTCTAGTAAAACGTGCGATATATTCTGCTCTTTTATTTTTGTAGGAGTGCGTACACAAAGGAATTTTTCATCGTTGTTTCTCTCTTAGAAATACATTTCCTCTGTAGTTTCTTGCACGAAAGGGGTTGGGCAATGAGTAGACATGGACGTTATATGAACGGATGAAGCTATTTCAACTTTCATGTTTCAGCTGATATTAAAAACAGTATTATTTGGGGAACCGATAAATCGCCACGCACGTACGAAACTCCTATTGCGCAAGAAAAAAATTTAAATTTCTTGTGGATTTACTACACCTTTAAGCATTGGGCTGTCGTTTTATGAAGAGATTCTATCTAGAGGTTACTTTGAATGTTTTGTTAGTGTTGAACTTTGCGTGTAACATTTTACTATCCTCATCGTTTTCGTCTCATTACGACAGTGTTCACGCAAGTTGGTGTTCCTTCACGAAAGTCACATGTACAAAACAGCTATTTCTGGCACATTTTAATAACGAAAAAATTACTGGTTTGCATGAGCGATGGTATGTTGTTTTGCAAAGTGTGATGCACACTGCCCATATGTTACTTAATGCACTTACCTAAAGTATTTCTAATATTCAGTACTTCAGTAGGCTGTCTCGGTGTCTGAGTCGAATCCCTGTTGAGGCATGGATGATGCGTTTGGAACCAGTAGCTATACATTTTGAACAGGCAACTGTTTGTATGTAGTTCACTGAGTTGCTCTCGGTGGTCGTTAAACCTCCAAACAAACAAAACAAAAGTCTTCAGGGGGGGTGGAGTGTGATACAAGGGTCCTGTCACGTCTACAACGTACGAATGAATCAATTCTTGAGAACCATTTTTGCCTTTTGTTGCAAGCATTGTTACTTAATGACCATCCCTGGTTTCAAGCAGATAATGCACCCGTGCATTGGGCAAATCGTGTCAAGTTGTGGTTTGTGGAGCATGAGAATGCGATACAGAAGCTTATCGTGGACACTTTATTCTCTAAAGCTCAATGTTATCAAACATCTTTGGGAATATCTGAAATAAAGGTCAGATCACACGTTCCACCACCAACATCCCTTGCACAGTTGAAACATCTTTTACACCAATAATAGTTCCACATTCCGTTATCGTATGTGTAACACTTGTGTAAGTTTGTTCCAAATCGAATTGCTTCTGTTCTGAAAGCCCGAGGTTAGTCTACTGTTTATTTATAAAGAGCTCTCCACAAAGAGTAAGTATTTCCATTATTTTGATAAATCCTTGTATGTTAAGGTAGGTTATAACTTCCTTTCTTCACGGGGAAACCATACAACTCCAACATCCCCGCACTTTTCGTTCATTCTTTCCTCTCAGGGCACTTTGTTCCCGCTTGTAATTATTTCCCCGCCTCACAAATGACATAGGGTTGCAGGGATAAACATTTTATGATTCACCGATTCGATTCAAGTATTATTGACAAACCCTCACTAAAGTCTGGAAATATTGTTCATTTTGATGGATTCTATTGTTACAATTGTTATTTACTACATATATATATTTCTTGTTAATTGTTCCATTATTATTTGTTACATTAAATACAAGGAAAACAAATAAAACATATTAAGGAAGTATACGAATTAAGGGTTTTAAAGAAAACAGTTATGCATTTAACTCATCTTTAGATTAAAACTCTGGGAACTAAAGGAAATTATTTTTTTCTGGTATCGAAGTATATAATTGCCAGATTTTATAAATTTTTAAATATATATTAAATACTAAGTTATTTAACAAATGCCACAAACCTAAGGTGATTCAGTTTCACTACTTCTAACTTAGTGCCGGCATCCAACTGATCTGACTTCTAAGGGTAATGAGTACTAAGATCGCCGTTTCGGCTTAATTAAGATCTAGAGTAACATGACTTCTCAAAAGAACTCTTATGGAACATTTCCTGTAAAAATATCTTCCGATTTTCAAATCAATGATGTTCTGGATAACGAGTAAAACACCGAAAATAAGTTTCTTGTCATGTTCTACCGTGTGATTTGTATAACAGGTTTAATTCAATGCAAACTGTGTGAGGTCTCAGTTCTGTAACTGTTTTTTCTACTATTCTGAGAAGCACAGCGCAACGTATTCCTGGCAGTCCTTCTTTCCGAACTGTCTCCTTCCTATAATTACCAAATTTGGAAACTTCAGCAAAGGTAATTTTTCATGCAGAGGCAGTGGACGAAGTAAATTTTTTAATCAAGAGAGAATCCCTACATATGCTGAGTGAAAGATCATGAGTGAAGGAGTTGGTTCTGCATTGCAAGATAATAATAAATACTACTGCACGTAGGAATCGAGATTTTTTAACCGACAACAAGCAAGAACATGACTATTGGTTCCATGCATGTTCTGCATGCTCAAAGAAGTCAAAAAAGTTGCCCGACCCAGAAGGGATTTGCTTTTAAATTTTTGCGACCAGGATGTACTCTGTGAGATGTTCTTCAAAGAAATTGCTTTGTTAGGGCTGTGTATTTAATGGAATGAATAGCCTTGAAAATATGCGTGTAATAACTTCGGAAAAAAAGACATTTAATAAACAATCATATAGTAGACCAATATTGGCGGTTTTTACTGCAGCGACACTTCTAGGCATGCTTCCTTCGATATCCATTCCTCCTGTAAAACCTCTGGTAGAACTACCATAGAGGAAGGCCTTACTTGCTGAGATTAGATGTAATGTTCCAGCTCGTCCCACAGACGTTCTGTTGGGTTTTGATCAGAACTTCCGGCCAGAAAACTCAGCACATGCATGTCCTGCTCCTTAAATCGGGTCTAGACAAACCTTGCTGAGATTAGATGTAATGTTCCAGCTCGTCCCACAGACGTTCTGTTGGGTTTAGATCAGAACTTCCGGCCAGAAAACTCAACACATGCATGTCCTGCTCCTTAAATCGGGTCTAGACAAACCTTGCTGAAACAGACAGAAATCAATTCTAATGTACAGCACAGCATAGATACTACGGAATCTTTCAGAACATATTCGTATCTGGCAGCCATTAAGAAAAACAGCATCACAATCAAAGGTCTGCGCCTTTTCTTGCAGAGACATCTCAAAATCATTACAGATCTCCTTCTAAATTTCATTGTAGGTACAATGCAGTCTGCCTGACAGCGTTTCCCTTGCAAATGCGACAAAAAATATGTCCGTCCCAACGGAATGATGAGTAGCGTAATTCATCCCTCCATAAGACCCTCATCCACACTTGAGCTGTCCACAAATAGCGAGCGGGGCATCAAACAGCCCTCCTCTGGCATTTGCCTGGAGTAAAGTAGGTATTATGCGTAGCTGATCTAGCATAGTAACCGCGGGCATGCAGTTCCCTCCGCACAGTTCTGTTGAAAATAGCGGTTCCAGTGGTTTCTGCGACGTCGATGGCCAGTTTGTGGCTGATGCTGAGCGTGCCTTCTACTCCTTTCATAGTAAGATTCTTCTTTTTGCACGGTCACTTAGTTTGTGCGGCCTCCATGAGTCCTTGCTCCTCTAGTGGAACCATCTTCTTTACATTGATGAAGAATATCAGCGACAGTGTACATTAGGAATCTCAAAACAGCGTCCCTTACTGCTTTCACAGATGATAGCCAATCACCACATCGCTTTCAAAGTCCGTCAGATCACATGATTGCGGCATAGTCGCTGCCAATGCAGTCTGAGACGTGTGCCGAAGCTCCCCTTTATATACAGCATCCAGTACATCCAGTAAGTGTGCGTCTGGCTTTGCAAATGCACATTTATTTGCATATGTGAAAGCCTCTGAATTGTTTTGCCTACATAGTGCATGTGATTTGTTGGGTATGACGTACTACAGAGGTGACGCGCATGTCAAGACGGCAAGTAGCAGTTAAGCACTTGTCGGTGTAGCTTAATTAGGAAATATGTCACCTCCGGCGCAGAAAGATATGGATTCGAGCACCACCACCGGCAAATTTGGGTTTTCACTTGACGCCGCCGGAACGTAAAAACGGATTTACTGGCTGTTAGGTTCCTTCAAAAGAATGTGCGATTTTCCTTCCAGACATAAACTGGAATTAATGAAAATTCCTTCTTCGCTTCGAAAAATATGTGATGCTTCTTCCACACATCGACTGGTATCAGTGAGAATTTCATCTTTTACAGAGAGGTACTTCAAGCATGGTTTGAGACGGACCAGAAACCTGCGATTTCGTGCCCCTCCTTTCTCAAGAGGGGAATATATGTGTCGTCCTACGGGGTGACGCGCATGTCAAGAATCCAAGTTTTATTTCCTGACGAATTTATTCCAAATTTAGATATTATGTTGAGAAACAATATTTAAATATGAGGAACAAATGTGAGAATCCAAATTATTTATGAATTTTTGGTGTTTTGTGATTGTCGATGATGAATAGTGATAAGACAACTTAATTCAAATGTGTGGGCAAAAGTTTAAACCTGGCAAGTTCCAATAATGCAACATTAAAGAACATTTCAAATATCATATATTTTTATTTTTGCATAAATATGAAATTATTTTCATCAGCATTTCATAGTCTCACCTTGGAAAATGAAGGAAATTCAGCATTTCGAGATAATTATGAGTCCAGTCACTGTCGTTAATTGCGCAGAAAGCCAGTGCCGTGATTTTCATAAAAATAAATTTTATGAATTTTTTTAATAAAGTGTGCAAGTTAATTTGGAAAGTAGTGGGCTCCGGAGCAGAATGGTGTGGGTTCGAGCCACGCGAGCGGCAAAGTTGTGTTTTCATATGGTGCTGTGTTGTATTGTCGAAGACAAAGACTGCGGAACAGTTACACTGATAAAAACAGTATAGCAGAAAATAATTTATCTTTGTTAGGTTCTCTCACGAATTTTCACGAATGGTACCTGGCTTCTCCGCAGATGCACGTTTTACGGTAAGGACAAACTTACGCCTGTGAAACATGCTCTGGTTAAGGCAATACTTATCATTAATTACTCAACACAATCGTGTTGCAATCAAGATTATTGGGAAATGAGCATGAAGTAATGTCCAATTTGGAAACAGTTGTGCTTCATATGAAGTTGTGGCTGTTAGTGCTGTGTAATATTCGTTTTACCCTTTTTGTCGGGGTCGGGAGGTGGACTTGCACTTTTAACACAGCATATCTCAATTATTTGATTGTTTCATAAATATTTGGTGTTTGCCTTTGCATTGGTATCTTTCGGAAAATATCCCTGGATTCAAGACAGTTATCCCGTTTCTTCGAGGGAAGGTAGCAGTTAATTAATTGTAAAAGGTAAAATTTTGCACTATCACTTTAAATGAAATTTCATGATGCGTTTGTTAAAAACTACGGAAAGTTTTTGAAATCTGGGTGATCCCCTTATTGAAACTGCTTACGAATTAAATAAAGACACTTTAAACAGAATTTTAAAACGTCTGCATACTTTATTTAAAAAATTCATAAAATTTATTTTTATGAAAATCACGGCACTGGCTTTCTGCGCAATTAACGACAGTGACTGGACACATAATTCTCTCGAAATGCTGAATTTTCTTTGTATTCCAAAGTGAGACTATGTAATTCTGATGAAAACAACTTCATATGCACAATTGATGAAAAAATAAAAAGATATGATATTTGAAATGTCTTTTAATTTTGGATTAATGGAACTTGCCAGATTTAAACTTTCGCCCCCATATTTGAATTAAGTTGTCTTATCACTATGATCATCGACCATCACAAAACACAAAAATTCATAAAGAAGTTGGATTCACATATCTGTTCCTCATATTTAAATACTGTTTCTCAACATAATATCTAAATTCGGAACAAATTCGTCAGGAAATAAAAAAATCGGTATCTGATTAAAATGTCCGTTTACGTGCCAAGCTTTCAGAATTTCATGTTTCATTGAGAAAACAATGTATGTATTTTTCCCATATGTATTGAAAGAATGTTTTAAGAGTGTTTATTGATGTTCGTCTTTTGTATCGTGTAATGTCTGTCAATTTGTTTAAGGTGTGCTCATTACAAGCCCATTTTATCCTTATCCAACCTTTGAAACATTACACATACATAAATGCTTCTGGGAAATCCACACTTGAAAGGGAAATTTGCTTTTGAAAGTTTTCACTTTCAGAAGAGTATCCTGTGGGAATACATTGGAGAAAAAGCAGATAAGCTATTGCTGATGATTTTGTACAAATAATAAATAACATGTTTGCAGATGAAAATGTATGCACTAAATTAAACGTTTACGTTTAATTTAGTGCATATATTTTCATCTTTGTGTAACACGCTCAGTATTTTATGATTAATCGCCTTTAGTGATTTATGGGAACTTAAAAAGTAAGAGAAAATTTTCAGATATAAAGCAGGTTATTAAGCTCATACAAAGATTTGAAATAGCTTTGAAAATGCCGACATCCAAATAAAATTTCCTTGGGAATTACGTCGAAATTTTGCTTATGATTCTACATTTTGCAAAATCTACTACAGAAAGTCATTTTTATCCTATCTGAAAATAAAACCTAGAAAAAATTGTAACATAGCATAATTTCCTAGTCTTCCAAAATTATGTAACTATGCTTTAAGAAACATTACCAAATAAATATTTATGATATCTAATACCTTCTTTCATGCACTAATTTTTTATTAAATGCTCCTAAAACATAAAAAAAAAGCCTGAACGTTTTTTGTTTTGTTTTTCAATACTGGGTGGTTATAAAGTAAATATATCAATATATCTATTCTCAGGGGTCTAAAAAGCGAGAAAGGGAGATACTGTGACGAAACTAAGTAGGTAGCTTATTGAGAGCATGGCAAAACGATTTAGATGAAAAATTAGTTCCAAATTGCCCCGCTAGGGAAACAGCCGCATTATTTTGTATCACCAGTGCGTCATATTTACACATATTGCCATAAAAATTTGCACACCAAGAAGGATGCGTCGGATTGAAATGAGATTTTAGCGGTGAAGTGGTACTTACTAAGGACAGAAGTGATTACAATATCACAGCAGTAGGACGATTTCCCGCGGATATACGGTACACATTCCGGTCAGCGTAAGTACCGCGTTGGACCGCCTGGTGCTCAGATACATGCGGTGATACGGTCCGGCATGGAGTCAAAGAGACGCCGTATGTTATCCTGGAACAGATTGGCTCACACTTCTTGCAACTGACGCTCTAAATCACGAATACTGGGACATGGAGAAAACTGGTGTCCCATCTGGTCCCACACGTGCTCGATGGGTGAGAGATCAGGCGATCTAATAGGCCACGGAAGCGTTGGAGCATGACGTAGACAGTCCAGGGAATCCCAAGCCGTGTGCAGACGAGCGTTATATTGTTGGAAAATGGCTCTGTGCTACTACGCCAGAAAAGGCAGCATGTGGGGCCGCAGGATCTCCTATAAGTAGCACTGGGCTGTCAACGTCCCTCGGATCATTGCGAGCAAAGTTCGGCTGTCATACGTAATGGATCTCCAGACCATCAAGCCTGCAGTTTTGGAACGTGTGCCGCTGTACAGTGAGGTTGGGATTGTAGCGCTCACCTGCGGTCCTCCATACTCTGACACGGTGGTCGTCCGTTCCCATAGAGAAGGGGGATTCGTCGCTTAACATTATACGTCACCAGTCCGTAGCATTCCACGTTGCTCGCTGATGACACCATTGCAATCGACACCAACGATAGTCAGGTGCTAAGGGCAGAAAACATAAGGGCCGTCGAGAGCGCAGATTCGCCTCTGACAGGCGTGTGGAAATGGTTCTGGCGAACACAGGAGTCCCTTGTACAAGCGCCACATGTCTATGGATATTGGACAAAGATCTCGTTGCATCTGTGCCTGCTGCTCTCACGATCCCACTGTCCTCTCTGCTGGTGGTGTGTCTGGATCTTCCAGAGCCAGTCCGCAGTGTCCGGGTGCCTTACCGTGTCCATTGCTAACAAAACGATCGCACCGTACTGCCCGACAGTCCCAAATGGTGGGCGATTTGGGGCGGCGGCCACCCGTCCTCTCTCATCCCGACAATACTGCCTCGTTCAAATTCTGTCAGTTGCCCGTACACACATTTACGGCGGCTCCTTGGCATGTTCATCGCTCACGGAACTCTCCTGAATCTTACCGTGCACTTCGGCTCGAATGTCGAGTCCCCTGCGTGGCGCCTTATAAGGCTCATGGATTGCGATTACAGCGCCGCTATTGGACGATCGGGTACGCGGAATCTCACGAAATTTTAATCTTTTGCATGTCTTCCCTCTTCGTAGCTATTTGCCGAGTTTCGCGTTAACCGCACGGTTTTTTCTTGGTGCGCGGATTTTTATTACAATGAGTGCATTTTTTTTGTTACTTACGTGATGCAGATGTCTGGCTCAGCACAGCCATGTATAGATTTTGCATGCATTGCTGTTCTTTCTACGTTCACGTTTTCTCATACTTTCCCGCGTAATTGTTTTCGTGAAGGGCAATACGAGCACCTTTCAACACCTTGGCGTGTTTTCTATTTGATAAAGAATGGAAGATGGCGTTCCTTGTATCTTTTCCTTTTGTCTCCAAGATGCTGTGCTCCTCATTGTGAAAATACATTAAGTGCAGTTTGTACGTTTTGGTTTGTTCATAGCATAACATTGTTTATTCCAGCAAGCCTCACGTTATGTGTAAGTTTGCCATTGCTATCCGTTTATATTATGTGTCTGCATGATCTCATTTTACTTGTCTTAGTGCTCGTAGATGTACGTATCATCTTCTGCTTTGCCAATATATCTCTTTTTCCTTAGTTCGTGGTATGCTTACAATTTTACGGTAGGATACAAATTTCCCCTTATTCTAGAATTGTGCCTTTATGTGTAGTTTTGCGTAGGGGTGCAACTCGCTGATTTCTGGAGGGTCTTTGTTTGTACTTGTGTGTGTGTGTGTATGTGAGTGTGTGTGTGTGCGTGTGTGCACATTCGTATCAGAATAATTATGACTACCTACCTAATAACTGGAATAACCACTCTTGGCCTGGATGACAGAGATGAGACGGCGTGGGATAGACGCAATGAAGCACTGGAAGGTTGCCCGAGGCACACGTGCCCATTCGGACTGCAGCAGGGCATGGAGGTCCCGGACATAACTTGGCTGTGGGTCGGCACGTCGAACCTGTCGATCCAAATAGTCTCACAAGTGCTCTGTGGGATTGAGGTCGGGCGAATTCCCCGGCCGAGGGAGAATGAAGTCATCGCTGTCGTGTGCTCGAAACCAGTCACGTACACCCTTAGCGACGTGACCCGGAACATTGTTCTGTTGGTAGACCCCATCATCACTAGGGTAAACGTCCAACATAAAGGGATCCATGTGGTCAGCAAGAAGGGCCAGGTAGTTATTGGAGTTCAGGGACTAATTCAGTGATTACCGTGGTCCCAGGTCATACCAGGAAAACATCTCCCAGATATGCACACTGCCACCGCCTGCCTGTACTTGATCGACAAGCGTGTTCGGATGTTGGTTCTCGTGTTTTTGACACCGTATCCGCCACCTCCCGTCACATCTGTGGAGTAGAAACCTCGATTTGTCGGAGAAGGCAACCTTTTTACACTCGTCCACGGTCTAACGGCGGTAGTCCCATGCGAACTGCAGGCGTCGTTGCTGATGGACATGAGTTAACATGGGCACCTTGACGCAGCGTCGACTCCGGTGACCCATGTGTAACATGGTTCGCTCTACTGTTATCGGAGTCACGTACCTAGGTGCCCCAGCGTTTGCTTTCGTGGTCAATTGCTGTACTGTTGTGCGTCGATTGCCCTTTTCCAGTCGATGGAAGCTACCTTCCACTCTGGGGTCAATGGGCTTTGGGACTCCACAGTTATCACGTCGGGAGGTCTCGGTGTGCCAGCGGTCCATTCTTGGTACACCCTTACTACAGCACCACGCGAATAGCCAACAAAGTCTGTTGTTTCTGAAATGCTTCTACCCTTGGCGTGGTAGCGGATGATCATTCCATTTTGAACGTCCATCAAATTACTACCGCTGCCCATTGTGCTCACATAACGCACTACGACTCGCCTGTTCTGGCCGGCCGCTTATATCTCCGTGTGGTAAACCTTGTCCGTGTGCACTCTGTGACGCGCTTGGACGGGTGCAAGGTAATTCCGGGGGTGTTCACATTATTCTGATACGACCGTGTATGCGTGTGTATGTGTGTGTGTGTGTGTGTGTGTGTGTGTGTGTGTGTGTTTGTGTGTGTTGAATGTTCATATTGTAGAGTTATTTTTAGTCTCATTGCTTATGTTCGACTGCTGTGATTGTTTGTCGCATCGTGCATTTAGATTTCCATATACTGACTTTAACCAATATTTCTCATTTGCGTTAGCCAAGTTGTTTCCTTCTCTTTTATCATTTTGTCCACTTGCTATCGCTGTACTCTTCGTACCTGGTATTTAGTCCCATCTGTATGTATTTTATTGTTATAGCTTGCTGATATAATTCAATCAACCTTTTGTTTTCTATCTTCAAGTGCCTTTCATGTTATGATACTATTATTTTGCATGTATTCCTTTGGTCTGATTGAACTGAGTACCGTAATGGTACTCACAGCTTACAAACCATACCAATAGCGCTGCAGACGCAAGAAAATAACAGACATGTGCGTAAATTTACTGGTTATTGACAGCACAGATGTTTCAGGACTAAATCTGCTCTATAAGCTGGCCATCAAAGAGATTGCGTGTGATACATAGCAGAGAATCACTGCTGAATTAAAAGATATTGCACGTCGTTTACTTGGAGAGATTTATATGCAGATGTTCAGAAGAAAATTTTCCATGTTGCGTCTGGCAGGAGAAAGGCGGCAGTGATCAGACTTACGGTAGTCATTATATTATGGCTCTTGCAAAGAAGGAACTCTGGTAAAATTATATTATCAAAATCAGAGTGATGCCAATAGTATAGGGAATGAAATGATTATGGATGGGGCCTCCTACAACCTTGGCGTTGAAAAGGTTGATATGGAAGTCCGAAAATACTGGACAATTGAGTATAAAGTCGGGAGGAGGACGTCCTCTAGTTTCCAAATAGGTCGTGGATAAATTCCCACTTGCCAGTGCCGACAGGGCATGCTGGAAAACACTCTCACACAGAGCGGTAGTTCGCCATTTTCACCTTCCGTTGTTACCAGTCCACAAAGTTCTGCGGTCTATCGTGGGATTTTATTCGTACAAGACACGTGTGATGCAAGAAGTGGTGCGGGTGACAAGGAACAGTGCTTGGACTTTGCTCTCCAATTCCTGGACTGAATGGAGGTTTTGACAGCCAGAGGCCTTGGGCTATCATGTAGTCAGACCAGACACATTTTACTATTACTAGGACAGTGAACTCACAGAACTGTCCAATATGGGGAACTGCACGACCATCAGATATCGACGAAAGACCTCAACAGGATTTATGGGTTACAGTACGATGTGGCTTCATAGCAGAGTTCATCATTGGAGCATTTTACTTCAAAGCCACTACAACCCAGGTTCCAGTAAGGTACCCTATAACCAGTGAAAAGTACAGTATTCTTCTGCGACAACATTTTATTTCCGCTTTGTAAGAACGGTAATATTTGGACACTTCAATAAATGTTCATGAAGGTAAATGGGCACTGTAAGGTTCAATGGTCTCAGTAAGGTACCCCATAACCAGTGAAAAGTATAGTGCTCTTCTGCGACGACATGTTATTTCCGCTTTGCAGGAACGGCAATATTTGGACACTTCAATGTTCATGCAAGACAGTGCACCTCCACGTGTTGGTCGTCAGATGAAGGAATTGTTAAGTGCAATATTCAGCAATGAACGCTAAATTTTTCATATGTTTCCTCAGTTCTTGCCCTTACGCTCACCGTACCTTATTTAATCCTTGTGATTTCTGGCTTTGGGGACACTAGAAAGACCGAATTTATCCGAATGACATACGCTCTCTGTCAGATTTAAAATCGAGTGTCATATGTGAAGTGGCCAACATCGACCGCGCCATGCTGTTCTTCGTTTGTAGCGTGTAATCTCTTGTGATGGCCAGCATACTGAGATGATATCCTGAAACGTTTATGCTGTAAATAAATAGTATATTCATGCACGAATCTGTTCTTTTTTTGCGTCCGTGGTATTATTTTTCTCTTAGCGGTGCAATTTTGAACTATTTCCCCCTCTAAATCTTTTTGTTCATGTTCTCAGTAATAGGCCTCCAACGTTTCATCGCGATATTTTCATTTCCTGCTTTTCTAAACACTCGGGAGTTAGCGATACTTATTTTATAACCACTCAGGATGGTAAAATGTTTATTTCATTCATAGAAGAAATGTATTTGCTAATTTCTTTCGATTTGTGCGATTATTAAAAGAAGTAGAACGGAAACAGGTGACAAAGAAATGTTCCTGCTATACAATGGGATATTCACAACGGTTAAATAAATCCGGTGCAAAAAGTTCCTCAGAAATCTCCAAAAAGGCCCACGGTGATACATAAAATCCATTTGCCTCGAAAGAATTGGAAGACGGACTTAAAGTGGTAAGAAATTCATCCTCTCCTTAGTGGGCATTCAACTAACCAGCATTTATTACAATAAAACTCATTGTTTGCGGTCGACTAGATAAAAAATTGCTTTGATGAAAATACAGTTTTTCGACGTTACCATCAAGTTACATCTTAAGATTACTGTTGTCTGCATTACTCAGGCAAATGACAGGAATTCCATCGTATTATCTCTATGAAAGCAAATGAGGGAAAAAGGAAATGAAAGATGCATGCATGGTGAATGTACGACGAAACGTACTGAGTCTCGACCAGATTCTGAAATTATTTGCCATAGTTTTCATAATAGAAATAGTCAGAACAGGGTCATGCGCTGACGTGTTGGAATACAGAATCTGCTCGCCTTACTCAGCAAATCTAGCCCTTGTTAAAAATGCGTTTTAACAAGGGCCACAAACTTATTTAAATGGAATTTAAAAACTGTTCTTTTATTACTAAGTATACACTATATCGACAAACGTCACCGAACACCTAGAAAAGAAACACAACATAGCATTTATTGACATACATTAGTACAGTGTCGGTTCACCTTTAGCCTTAATGGATGCACTGACACTTCGAGACATGCTTCCGACAAGGTTTTGGAACACAGCGATAGGTATACACTGCCATTCAGTACATAATGCTGCCGCTAACTCTTGCTTAGTAGTAGGCCTTGGTTCCAAACTTCTTACGCGGCGCTCTAATTCATCCCATAGGCTCTCTATGGGATTAAGATCAGGGCTCTGTAGTGGCCAGTCCGAGCACGATACGGAATTATCGTCAAACCACGCCGTAATAGATCTTGCTTTATGGCTCTGTGCATTATCCTGCTAGTGCCAACAAGGGTCGGTTCCATAGTATTGCCAGAGAGTTGGTAGGGCATAATTGTCCAGAATATCGAGGTATACGTTCTGGTTAACAGGTTTGTCCACGACAACAATGGACCGGGACCATACCCCGAAAAACACTCCAACACGAGTACACTGCCACCCCTATACTTGACCGTAGGAACAGCATGCTGTGATAAATAGCGTTCCTCCGACTGCCGCCATACCCACACACACGTCCAGCAGACTGATGGATCGTGTATTTGGATTCACCAGTCCATAGAACCCGTTTCCATTGATCTACGGTACACGATAAATTTTCTTTACACCATGCTAAACGACGAGTAGCAATCCGAGTGGAGATAAAAGGCTTATGAGCAGCAGCACGACCACGGTAACTCATGTAATGAAGTTCTTTGCGAATGGTACGTGTACATACCGACGTTCCAGCATATTTACTCGCCTGTACACCGAGGTCTTGTTCAGTACACCGTCGATTAGCTGTAACGACTCTCATGAGGCTTCGATGTCCTGTATCACTGATTTTCTTTGGTCTGCCAGTACCTTTTTCCTGCTTCAGGCACGCCCTGTGTCTTCCACGTATTCAGCACATCCAAAACAGTTGAGTTGGGTATGTTTAAACGGCTCTCGGTTTCTCTTATGTACAACGCACTAAAATAACACCCAACAATCTTTCCTTTCTCAAAGTCCGTTTTCTCCCGCCCCAACATTTTTCGTCAACCACGTAGTGCGATATGATCGCGGTCAGCTGCAGGCTGGTTTTTATAAAGTTTGAAGCTGTACCACGTATCTTAACAACGCAGCGGATCCATTTATTTGTTTTTGAAGGGTTGGCCGGCGTCAATATAGTGTATTTCTTAATGTCCTTTTTTTCTTTTTTTTTTTTTATTGGAGCTTTAACGACCAAAAACATGAGCAACTCAATGGTTTCAAATCGATTTTATTTACAAGGTAGGGTTCAGGAAGCGAACTAATTAGAACGTCCTGATACAAGTTAAATACAGTAAAATAGGCAAAATTCTAAAAACTATGTTCATTTAAATACAGCACGGTGCAATGATCTACAAAAAGCATCGTGGTGAAGGGTGCATTCATATTTTGCACGAGAACATAAGAGACTGGCGTAACAGTGCGTCTCAGAGTAAAGGTACAAATTCAGTGCTGACAGATAACAGTGCAGGTGTACAATAATTGGGCACTGTTCGAAAAGGAATTACTGAGGACAAAGAATACAAAAGAAAAATGTAATAATCTGAGACAGACGGAATTAGAATATTTCAGTACTGATGGGATTTTGTATCATGCATAGTAAAGACAAGAATTATATACACATGTACAGCATTGTGCAATTGAGGAAAACATTGGTAATAAGAAATCAACGTGGTATTGCAGTTTGAGTTAGATGACAATCTGACTAGTATATCTGGATGCAAGAGAAATACAGTTTAAAATGTAACAAGATTCTAAATTTTGTTCAATTTATGTTCAGCACGGTGCAATGGTCAAAATAAGCAACATAATGATGACGGCACTCATAGTGATAAACTGATACAAGAGATGGTACGAACATGACATTTCATGGTAACTGGCGCAGTAATGCGATAGCAAGCAACAGAACGTATTTTCAAGATATGTACTAATTTGTGCAATTCACAACTGAAATGAAAATAGCGATAATGTGAAAACATGAAACTGACGTGACCTGATCGTCTCAACACATGAGCACATTACATAGACGTGGAAAAACTTGAGCCAAAACGGAACTAAGATATCGCAATCAATAATAGTGAAGGCGATAACGGTTATACGTCAATTCGTCGACTGCGTCAATTCGTCGACTGCGACGATTCGTCGCGCGTTAATTCGTCGCGCGTTAATTCGTCGCGCGTCACTTCGTCGACCGCGATGATTCGTCGAGCGTCAATTCGTCGCGGACGAATTCGTCGACTACTTCAATTCGTCGCGTTTACAGATTTTAGTTACATACAAAACGAATGCAGGAAAAGGTACGATTTCGAACGTCTTCCTCCCTGATCAAATTTATAAAGTTTGGACACTAGACAATATAGGAATATTACGCTTTTTTTTGGCACTAAAAATATTAAACATCAGACGGTTTTTGGAACGGGTCAGGGCTCGATTGGTCAGAGCCTCCCCCATACACAAAATATTCGTAAAATCTACAGTTTTCAATTCAGAACCACCAAATCAGGTATATTATCTCATGGTGCTCTAACTTAGACGGTTGTCGGTTTTTGGAACGGGTCAAGGCCCGGGCAGTCAGAGCCTCCCCACCCCACACCCCCACATACATACAAACTTTTCGTGAAATCTAGTTTTCATTTCAGAACCATCAAATTTGGTATCATGAAACTCTAACTTAGACGCTAGACTGTTTTGGGAAGGGGTTGGAGCCTGGGGGTGGGAGCCCCCCCCCCTCATAAAAAAATTCGTAACATCAACAGTTTTTATCTTAGAACCACCAAATTTGGTATACTATCTCATGGTACTATAACTTAGACAGTGGACCAATTTTGGAACGGGTCAAGGCCCGGGGGTCAGAGCCCCCACATACAAAATTTTCTTAAAAACTACAGTTTTCAATTCAGAACCACCTAATCTGGTATACTATCTCATGGTACTCTAACTTAGATGCTAGACGGTTTTGAGAAGGGGTTGGAGCCCGGGCGGTCAGACCCCCTAATAAAAATTTTTTCGTAAAATCTACAGTTTCAATTTAGAACCACCAAATTTGGTATACTATCTCATGGTACTGTAACTTAGACGGTAGACCGTTTTTGGAACGGATCTAGGCCCGGGGGTCGGAGCCCCTATCCATAATTTTTTCTGTAAAATCTACAGTTTTCAATTCAGAACCATTAAGTATGGTATCATGAAACTCTAACTTAGACGCTAGACGGTTTTGGGAATGGGTTGGGGCCCGGGGGTGAGTGCCCCCCTCATACAAATTTCGCAAAATCTACAGTTTTCAATTTAGAACCATCAAATCTGGTATACTATCTTATGGTACTCTAACTTAGACGCTAGACGGTTTTTGAAAGGGGTTATAGCACAGGGGTAAGAGCCATCCCCCCCAATAAAAAAATTCGTAAAATCTACAGTTTCCAATTTAGAATCACCAAATTTGGTATACTATCTCATGGTACTCTAACTTAGACGGTCGACGGTTTTTGGAAGGGGTCGAGGCCCGGGGGGGTCACAGCCCCCTCCCCCCGCACACACAACATTTTCTTAAAAACTACAGTTTTCAATTCAGAACCACCAAATCTGGTATCATGAAACTCTTACTTAGACGCTAGACGGTTTTTGGAAGGGGTTGGAACCCGGGGGTAAGAGCCCTCCTCCCTCCTTATAAAAATTTCGTAAAATCTACAGTTTTCAATTTAGAACAACCAAATTTGGTATACTACTCATGGTTATCTAACTTAGACGGTAGACTGTTTTTGGAAGGGGTCGGGGCCCGGGTCAAGGGAGCCTTATACAAAATTTTCGTAAAAAGTTCCGTTTTTTACTCTTAAGAATACCCTATCTACGTTCTAAGGTGCTCTTTGGCCATTTGAGGGCCTTGCACCATAAACCATCAACCAACCAACTAACCAACCTACGGTCTAAGTTAGGGACTGTAGATAACAATAAAGTGCAAAAATATGCGTTTAATGGTGTATTAGAAACACAAATCAATATAGTTCAGGTTTCACTACCAACGAGCGGCTTATCAGAAAGAAATATAATGTAATGTAAATAGAGAGTTCCAGATATTCCAAATTCAAAACGGGAAGAAAAAGATGATCAATACCAATGTGAAGTCGTACGCATGCGACATCACATAGGTACATTGCATTTCTGTGTCACGGGATTCACAGAAGCACACGCCAGATGTACGGCAGTTCTGTAGATGTCTCCCAGAAGGTAAGTATTCCCATTCCTTTTTCTTTCTTTTTTTGTTTCGCAAAATTAAATTAACTAAATCAAAAAAATTAAAATAAGTTTACTGGAAAATTGCAGGAATATCTTTTTCATTCATTAACTTTCACCCGCTGAACTTGGTGATTCCACAAACAGTAATATGTACTTGGCAAATAACTGGTATCCCTGCTAGTACAAATTATATTAATGATTTATTTGCGTCCAGTTCAATCTAGTGTGTCCCTAAGAGCGTTTGGGGCCGTATGAAAAATACATTTCAACGTGTGCCGCTACGGCGGCGGAGTGATCTAGGCGCTGGCTTCTGACCATTTGTCGAACGGTAGCTATTTCAAAATCTATTATTATGCGTATGTTGTGGTGCAAGCTGAATATCATAGTCTGATGCATAGTCTTGTAAATCCTGCAAAAATACTGTATAATAGTATTATATTCCTTATACTTGCTGGAAAGTAACCCATAAACTAGTGGGACAAGTCTGTGCATCGCTGGATTCGTTTCAACCATAGCTTGAATGGTACATAATTGCCTATAAAGGGTTGGGCAAGTTTCAAATGTCCCATCCATAATTCAGAGGGGTGCTTCTTTAAGCTTTCGTAAATTATTCTCTGTTAAAAATAAAATAATTCTTTGATGTCCAAATGCGCTATCTCTGCCAAGAAATTTTGCACCATCTCCTCCTATAAATTTATTGGGGCATCGATCCGTTCTGAAGTTTTAGGCTTCGCAGGCATGTCTTCTCTTCGTATTCGTTTTACAACTTGCCTTAGTGCATCCATACTAGGCATGTAAGCTGCATTTACTGTAGCCATTGACGTTGTCACGGTTTGAAAAATTTGTGCAGGGGCTTCGTCCGTATTTCTCGCTCGTTCTTTTATTTGCGCTCTTGCAACAGCAACATCACTTTTCTCCGGTCTTGGAGCATGATTATGTGGTTTCTCATTTCGCATCCTGTGTTAATCTCCAATAAGAATAGTACTAGCAAAGCCAGTACAATTTCCATAATTTCTTTCAATACAGTGCCAATACCGTAAATCACCTCGCACTCTGTTATGGCAAAATAAATATCCTTTCCATTTCAGCAAATCATTTTCATTTTGTGAGTTAACTATTTATGTTGCATTCTTCATCTGCATAGTGCCTTCGGAAAACAATGCACTTTCTCTTTCCAAAATATTTAGAATGATATATTTCCACTATTATCACTTGACAACGCACAACAAATGTTTCAACAAGCACGTTCCCTGTTCGCCAGTCAACTACGAACTGATGAGCAACCATTCAATAAAACACTCAGAATACAGACAATCACGTGAAGCTTGTTCCTCCAGTTAGGGTTTAAACGAAGTTCAAGATTTTCGTACCTGTGGTCACAAGAAGTGGTTAAGTTTAAGGATCGGCATCTTATCTTTTGTTTTTCCAAAACGCAGAGGTACATGTATTTTACAGCTGGGACGCTCCAGGCGGGGATCAACAGATGCGAAGAACCCGGGAGCCAGGTTCCGGAGGCGGCAGCAGGCGCGGACTGGGCAGCTGTACTCTGGGCCGGTAGGCGTCATGCTAATTCTCAAAAATAAAATCAAATTTTTTCTGTGCTGCACCATGCGTATGAAAGAAAATTGTTATACTGAAAAGACAATTTGTTTACCCCGTAACGTATTAAACAAAACCTACGTCCCTACGTGCCCAATGGTCTGTAAGCCAAACACAGTTTTTCATGCAACACCTTCCCCCGACTTTCTAAGTTCAGATCTCTCTTGTTCGACTTATTTCCTGTACCGCCGCTCTCTTTCGCTAATTGCAGTTAATTGCCGTGAAATTGGTGTTTTACGTTGGGGTGTATTGCCGTGTGTCCTGAAGACTACACTGAAAGCGGCGAACCCCAGGGGACCAACAAAAAATCCAATGCCAGAGCAAAACTTTGTTCGTTGGCATTACATCCAAGCAATTTAGGCGAAGTAGGAAGTGTTTTTTTTCTACTAGGACACCAGAAGGATGTCGCGAATGCTCAGGCAATTACGATACAGATGTGTCCTTAAGACTTCTCTTTCAAGACGTCCAAATGCCGGCACTAGGGGATGGGGAGGGATACAGTGCGGATGATATTTTTTGTTGCAGTTAGAAATTCCTAAGCTGATTCTTCCTTAAAACTTTGCCTGGTTACCAGTAAGTACTGTTTCATGCCTCAACCATTGCACAGATTTGTTGTTTTTGTTTTCATTCTTTGAGTTAACAGCGGGGAAATATTTGAACTGCGTTGTGTCAGTTGTAAATATTTTTTTTTACCTCAGCATTAGGGCTTCACGTATAATTGCAAAATACTTCGATAGAATAAACATACCTTACATAAAGAGTTTGCATGAGAAAATAGATTAATAATAAGGAAAATATTCTAAAACCCAAAACAAGAAATTGCGGAGCCGAAAAAGCTAGGTAGAGGAAACAAAAGGCCCTAAGAAAAAGTTCATATTTAAAGAAACCTGTAGTCGCTTAATGAGTAAGTGGTATAAATCAATACAAAATCATGTGCTGTATTTGAAAAAAATATAGAAGCAAGTAGGCATCGTGGCTGTCCACAGTCTCCCCTTTTCATCCTGTCGACATTACAACCACCACAGAAAAGAAAATAACAAAAACATAACAAAAACACCCATACAAAGTAAAGTGCCCAAAACATAAAAACAAGTAACCACACAAAATGAAATGCCCAAAACATTAAAAAAACTGCAACCACACATAATAAAATACCTAAAACATGGTACGAAATTCTGTTAAAAGCACAATGAAGGTAAACGATAGGAGAAATATATGTTTTTAAAACTTAATACAAGTGTCAAAACTGAAATAAAAAGAAAGAAAAAAGAAATATTCCAAATTTCATTGTTACTTTAGATAATTTGACCTGTTCACATTTCGTAAATTGCACTTGCACTCGGTCAAAAAATATTACTTACAAGCTCTTCTTCCCCGGACACAACGGGCTGCTGCCTACTGCAGTAAGGCCCGCCCTTTCACATCGTTCCGTCAACGAGCAGCCGTTGTTCGTTGACAACTTATCTCCCTATGCGAATACTCTTGGATGTCGACGGTTGTTCCTGTGTCCCAAATGATGACCATCACTCACCTCTCAACTTCCGTCATCTGGTCTTCACATCACTGGGTTAAACCTGCCACGCTTCATCTACCAGCCTCATTAGGTGGCATCCAGCTTCCTGATCCAGCTGTCCTTTATAAAACACATCGCATTATTCATTTCATTCGCCTTGCCACTTCAACTGTTCCGTCCCTTACCGCTACCTTGAATGTTCTAGCTTCTTCCCGTGACCCATCTTTCACCTTCTTACTGTTTCTGAAGATGGATTCATACTCTCTTCTTCCGTCCCACCTCCCTCCTGTTCTGCGAGAGGGTTTTTCTCTCTTTCGTTCGCTTCATCTTCTCCGTTCATTTCCTTCTTCAACTCTTGATCTTCTAGATGAACCTCTCTTCTTCTCTTCTCTTATTCACCCAACTAACCTCCCTTACTTTTACTTTCCTCATTGGATCCGCTCTGGTGTGATAACTGTCCGTTCTCTCGTAACTTCTGATCTAACCTGGAGACCTCTTTCTTCCCTGTTTCTATCTCCAACAATTACTCTTGCTAACGAATATCTTCTCCTTCGCACAGCGCTTTGGAGCCTCTTTCCACTCCTCGCTTCCCTTGATGGTCTCTTCTCGGTCCCCTCCGCCCCTCTTTCTCTACCGTTCTTTCTCCTCATTCGTAGCTCCCCGGTTCTAGTTACTTCTATCTCCTCCTCTTCTCTTTATTGGCGTCTTCTTTCCCCTCCCGTACTTCCACTTTCTGTTCATTCTGCTTCTCATTCTCTTCTTCCCGCTATCTGGACAGCCTCTATCTCTCCCTTTTCGTCCCCTCTTGAACTCAGTGTCCATTGGCAATTTCTTCCCCTTCGTCTCCCCTCCCCATCAATACTATTTCGCATGACTCTTCTCACTTCTCCACAGTGCTCCTTTTGCCCTGAAGTCAGCGACGTCCAACATCAATACCTCTTCTGCCCCGTACTCCTGCCAGTCCTAAACACAGCATTTCGCCTTGCTGATCGAATTTGTGCACGATCGTTACCATTTCTTGCATATGCTTGGCTACTCCAAACTAAGCATCCACCTACTCACTTGCCTCCTGTGTGCCGTTACATTTTTCTTCTTGTGAAGTTCACTGTATATACTTTCCATCTTGAACAACGCCTCCCTGCTCTTACTCCACCTCCTCAGGAGGCAAGTGCTATCATTCGGAGAAGCTTCCTAGCACGGGTAACCACTCGTCTCCGAATGGAGCACTCTCGTGCTGCCTCAACACACACCGATAACGTTTTTCAATCCACCTGGGCCCAATCGGCTGGGTGGTTCCATATCCACAATTTGCAGCTACATCTCAACTTATAGGTGGGAGTTTTGTTATCGCCCACATTCACTGTCCCAACTCATGATTTTACGTATTCATTTTGGTGGTATGAGGCTCCTAGGTGGAGTCTCCTTTTTCACCCACATGATTCTCTATTTGTGATTATTCTATTTTATGTGCTATTGGAGATAGCTCACCATGTTTCCCATGTTCTCTTCGATTATGTTGTATTTTATGTTGTATATAATTCTTTTTTTCTGCACAGTTCACTGCACACGCAATGTCCCCTGCATTATGTTGAATTTATTTTGAAATTTTATTGTCCCTGTGTGTATAATTTAATGTACGAAGATGCCCTTCTGAGCACTTTCAGCGATTCACCCCCTTGTCACTGAATACTTCTGTACATATGATGTAAATTTTGAGTGTAGCATCACTGTTACATTTCTGTTTTATGAGAAGCTGCCCTTCTGGGTATGTTTAGCGGCTTTCTTCCTTGTCACTGCATTGTTCTGTACATATGATATGACACTTATGCATTGCATTACTGTTCGATTTCTATTTTTTTTTGTGAAGTTGCCCTCCTGGGTCCGTTTAGCGTATTTCTCTCTTGTCACTGCATAATTCTGTACATATAATAAGTATTTGTGCTTAATTGTTTCTACCATTTCTGTCATATTTCTAAATACTGTTGCACCTGTTAGTTCCTTCTCACCCATGGTCTTTTCTGTGAATTAGTACCTTGTGCATATTTAATCTTGAGTATGGTAGTAATGCTTAATTGGAATTTGTGAATAGTATAAGCATCATGTCTTTTCTTGTCTACAATACTGTAGTATACATTTTCATTTGCATCGCTCGTGCTTTATTGTCTGCCTCTCCTTCGCCCTTCGTGGCGAAATAATTTTATGATTTTAACAATATTTTGTTTTACGTTTCACTGGAACTTTCCAGTTGATTTATATACCACGGTATTTATTGGCAGAATTCTACTATTATGTACATAGAAATGATATTTTTATTTGAAGAATAAAGACAATTTTGAAATTTAGATTTTACGAATTTTTTTATGGGGAGAGGCTCTGACCCCGTGCCCGACCCATTCCCAAAACCGTCTACCGTCTAAGTTAGAATACCATGAGATAGTATACCAAATTTGGTGGTTCTAAACTGTAGATTGCATAATTCTGTACATATGATTAGTATTTCTGCTTATTTGTTTCTACCATTACTGTCATATCTCCAAATACTGTTGCACCTGTTAGTTCCTTCTCACTCATGGTCTTTTATGTGAATTAGTACCTTGTGCATGTTTAATCTTTATTATGGTAGTAATGCTTAATTGGAATTTGTGCATAGTATAGAATCATGTCTTTCCCTGTCTACAATGCTGTAGGTAAACATTTTCATTTGTATCGCTCGTGCTTTATTGTCTGCCTCTCCTTCGCCCTACGTGGCGAAATAATTTTATGATTTTAACAATATTTTGTTTTACGTTTCACTGGAACTTTCCAGCTGTTGTATATACCACTGTATTTATTGGCAGAATTCCATTGTCGTGTACATAGAAATGTTATTTTACTGAAGAATAAAGGCAATTTTGAAGTGTAGATTTTACGAAAATTTTGCAGGGGGGGGGGAGGCTCAGACACTCCGGGGTCCAACCGCTTCCAAAGGCCGTCTACAGTTTAGGTTAGAATACCACGAGGTCTAAGTTAGGATACCAGATTTGGTGGTTCTGAATTGAAATCTGTAGGTTTTACGAAAATTTAAAATTTTGTACGAGGGAGGTGCTCTGACCCCCGGGCCCCGATCCGTTCCTAAAACCGTCTCCCGCTAAGTTAGAGTTTCATGACACAAAATTTGGTGGTTCTGAATTGAAAAATATTGATTTTAATAAATTTTTGTACGTGGGGGGGGGGGCTCTTACCCCCGTTCTTGACCCGTTCTGAAAACCATCTACTGCCTAAGTTAGAGTGCAGGATACAGTATACCAAATTCGGTGGTTCTAAATTGAAAACTGCAGATTTCAAGAAATTCTTTACGGGGGAGCTCTGAACCCCGGGCTCCGACCCTTTCCAAAAAACCATCTACAGTCTAAGTTAGAATATCATGAGATAGTATACCAAATTTGGTGGTTCTAAATTCAAAACTGCAGATTTTACGAAAAGTTTGTGTGTGTGTGTGGGGGGGGTTAACCCCCCGTGACCCGACCCGTTCGGAAAACCGCCTGCCGCCTAAGTTAGAGTACCATGTTATAGTATGCCAAATTTGGTGGTTCTAAATTGAAAACGGTATGTTTGACGAAAATTTTGTACAGGGGTGGGCTCTAACCCCCAGGCCCCAACCCGTTCCAAAAAACCGTCTAAGTTAGAGTGCCATGATATAGTATACCCAATTTGATGGTTCTAAATTGAAAACTAGATTTTACGAAATATCGTAGGGGGGGGGGGGCTCTGAACCCCTGGCTCCGACCCTTTCCCCAAACCATCTACAGTCTAAGTTAGAATACCATGAGATAGTATTCCAAATTTGGTGGTTCTAAATTGAAAACTGTAGATTTTACGAAAATTTAAAATTTGGTACGGGGGGGGGGGTGCTCTGACTCCCGAGCCCTGATCCGTTCCAAAAACCGTCTCCCGCTAAGTTAGAGTTTCATGACACAAAATTTGGTGGTTCTGAATTGAAAAATATAGATTTTAGGAAAATTGTGTATGTGATTGGGGGGGTCTCACCGCAGGGCCTTGACCCGTTCCAAAAACCTTCTACCGTCTAAGTTAGAGTACCATGAGATAGTATACCAAATTTGGTGGTTCTAAATTGAAAACTATAGATTTTACGAAAATTAACTGTGTAGGGGGGGGGGGCTAACCACCTTGCATGACCCGTTCTGAAAACCGTCTACCGTCTAAGTTAGAGGACCATGATATTATATACCAAATTTGGTGGTTCTAAATTAAAAACTCTAGTTTTTACGAAAAAAAATTGTGGAGGGGGGGGCTCTGACCCCGTGTCCGACCCGTTCCCAAAACCGTCTACCGTCTAAGTTAGAGTACCATGAGAGAGTATACCAAATTTGGTGGTTCTATATTGAAAACTGTAGATTTTACGAAAGTTTTGTATGGGGAGGGGCTCTAAATCCCCGAGGCCCCGACCCGTTCCAAAAACCGTCTACCGTCTAATATAGAGTACCATGATATCAAATTTGGTGGTTCTAAAGTGAAAACTATGGATTTTACGAGAATTCTGTATGTGGGGGCTCTTACCCCCCGCGCCTTGACCTATTCCCAAAACCGTCTACCGTCTAAGTTAGAGTACCATGAGATAGTATACCAAATTTGGTGGTTCTAAATTGAAAACTGTATATTTCATGAATTTTTTTATGGATGCGGGGGGGGGGGGGCTCTGAACCCTGGGCTCCGACCCTTCAGAAAAAACCGTCTACAGTCTAAGTTAGAACACCATGAGATAGTATACCTAATTTGGTGGTTCTAAATTGAAAACAGTATATTTTACGAAAATTTTGTACGGGGGGATGTTACCCATCGGACCCCGACCTGTTCCAAAAACCGTCTACCGTCTAAGTTAGAGTGCCATGATATAGTATACCAAATTTGGTGGTTTTAAATTGAAAACTGTAGAATTTACGAAACATTTTATAGGGAGGGGGGTTCTGACCCAACTGGTTCCAACCGCTTCCAAAAACCGTCTACAGTCTAAGTTAGAATTTCGTGAGATAGTATACCAAATTTGGTGGTTCTAAATTGAAAACTCTAGTTTTTACGAAAACAATTTAGGGGGGGGGGCTCTGATCCCGACCCGTTCCAAAAACCGTCTACCGTCTAAGTTAGAGTACCATGACATAATATACCAAATTTGGTAGTTCTAAATTGAAAACTAAATTTTACGGCAATTTTGTTGGGGGGCTGAGACCCCCCCTCCCGTCTCTAACCGCTTCCAAAAACCGTCTACAATCTAAGTTAGAATACCACGAGATAGTATACCAGATTTGGTGGTTCTGAATTGACAACTGTAGATTTTACGAAATTTTTTTATATGGGGGGCTCTGACCAACCGGGCCTTGACCCGTCCCAAATACCGTCTACCGTCTAAAATTTTTAGTGCCAAAGAAAAACGTAATATTCCTATCCTGTCTGCGTGTCCAAACTTTATAAATTTGATCAGGGAGGAAGACGTTCGAAATCGTACGTTTTCCTGCATTCGTTCTGTATGTAACCAAAATCTGCAAACGCGACGAATTGACGTAGTCGACGAATTTGTCCGCGACGAATTGACGCTCGACGAATCGTCGTGGGCGACGAATTGACGCGCAACGAATTGACGCGCGACGAGTTGTCGTAGTCGACGAATTGACGCGCGACGAATTGTCGTAGTCGACGAATTGACGCGCGACGAATTGACGCGCGACGAATTGTCGTAGTCGACGAATTGACGCAGGCGACGAATTGACGTGACACCGGCGATAAATAATTACACATGTACGACACTGCGCAGTTTAGAAATACATTCGGCATAAGAAAGCAACTTCATTAAAGTATGATTTAGAAAACATTCCGACGAGTATTCTTTAATACAAGTAAAATGTAGTAAAGAAGTAACGATATTCTAAACATTGTACAATTTATATACAGCACATGGCAATGGCCAAATTGAACAAAAGAGTGAATAGGGCGCACATATCGATGAACAAATGCAAGAGACGGACAAACAGGCCGTCTCAAAAGAAAGATGCAATATGGTGATAACAAACAACAGAACGAAATTATAATATAAGTACAACATTGTGCAAATCACTATGAGAACAAAGAAAGCAATAATGTGAAAACATGAGACAGACGGGAGTTGTTCTTCTCAACATATGAAAGATTCACGTGGATGATAGAGACTACAAATAATTAAACACAAAAACGGTATTGCAAGAATTACATAAGATTCAAATTGAGGAGAAACAACACGAAAGGTCTAGTGCAATGGTGATCATGAAGATTTAAACAAAGCTCATCAAAAGCAAGTATAGTCGAAGTCATGGTCGGGCAACCGTCAGTTGTAGCGACATCGGCGAGCCAGCAAACCAGGAGGCAGCCGGAGACCATGTGGAGAGAAACGTACTCTCGCAGTGCTGAGTAACAGCTACTTGGTTCTCGAAGCGGAGACGAGAAAGAAGGCCGTCTCGAAAGTGACACAGTAACATCTCAGAAGCTTGCGGCACTGTATAAGGAGTGGTAATATCTCGGCAGCGTTGGTGAAACACGTAGAAAACGTGCTTTACTAAAACAAAAATGTAGGAACAAACTAATGGTAGCTTGACTGGAGGAGAAACTTGAAGCAGCAGTGTCAGGTAGGCGTCGAAAGTGAGATCAGCTGTAACTGAGCGTTGGGCGATGGAAAATGCTAAATGCAGGAGCAGCAGTAAGATGACACAATGGAGGTATACATGAGAGACATCAGCTTCCTGAGCACAGAAGGGGCAAAGAGGTGAATCAAGAAGTGTCATGCGGTGGAGGATGGAAGGGACGGGAAGACGGCAGTGAAGAAAAAGCCAATGAGTGTTGATCTCTAGTGGAGCGGACAGAGGGGAGAGGGTGGCGGACCACACAACGGTTGTGGAGGATAAGGGGACGTTAGGAATGGGGATGGGAGAAGAGAAGTGGGACATGGAAAGGAAACGGTAGAGAGCCGACGTCGACAAGGAAGAGAGTAGAAGAGTTGTGCCGGCGACGGACAGAAAGAAGGGAACAGGAAGGGAAGCAGACGGGACAAAGTTAAGGCCAGAGGGAGTGGCGAGGTGGGGGAACTGAGAGATAATAGTAGAAAGGAGGGAGTCATAGACAGAGCGAGAGGAGGAGGATAGAAGAAGAGTGGAAGGAAGACTGGCATATGGACGCCAGGAAAGGTCGGAAGTAGTGAGGTCTCTGACTGTTACGACTCCTGCACGGAGCCAGGAAGGATAGGCAAAGTGCGACAGATGTGAAGGGTGGAGAAGAGAAGAGAAAAAGAGGGGTTCGGCGATAAGTTCCGTGGTAGAATCAGGCGGGGACCGAGAAACGGAGATAGAGCGGAGTAAAGTGAGAGCTTCTCTGTAGACAGGGGGACAACGGAATAGAACAAGAGATCAACGGTCCATGAGTAGTAGGGAAAGGAAAGTGAAGCTGATGTTGCTCGGATTAGTGATGACATCTCTAACAGAAATAGCATCAGGTACAGGTGACGTGATGAGGCGAAGGAACGTAGTAATCTTGAAAGCCTAGTAATACAAATGTGTGTCGACAAGGCCGATGCCACCATGGTCTGGAGGAAGACAGAGCTTTGGGGCGCTGATCCAGTGGTCGCCAGTCCAGATTACGGAAGTGAAGCAACGGGTGATGTCTTGAAGACGAAGGAGTGGAGTTTTGACTGCGTGCCAGGAGTGAATACATAAAGAAAGTAGGTAAGTACGGGTGAGACGTGCTCGTTGGAAGTAGGATGAGCAGAACTGGGCTCTGCGCCAAAACACAGTTAACTTGTGCAAGCGTGGATGAATGGTATTCCACGTGGTAAGGAGGCAGCGCCCGGTATACCAAGATGGACGCCAAGGAAGCGTTGTGAGATGGAAGACCAGTTGGCACCCCAAGAGGAATCCATACGATCAACCCAGGAGCCGCAGCACAGGCCTGTGCTTCTGGAAGAATTAATCGCTGCGCCGGAGCACGAGGCTTATTCTGTGAAGAGACTTTGCAGTTGAGTGAACTGTGATTCGAGACTAACGCAAAAGGTTACGTCATCTGCATATGCAACGGATGTGATGCCATGATGTCTCGTGCGGCCGATGAGTGGTGGCAGAGTAGCTTGAAAGGAACGGTGCACTGTGCGAAGAAATGGTTCGATGGCTATTGGAAAGAGTTGGCCGGAGAGTGGGCAGATTTGCCTCACTTCACGGCGGAAGGGAATCGGCGCTGTGAGAAATGTGAGCAACTTAACCTGAAAACTGGCGTCCTGATAGAGGGAGGAGAGGAGGGAAACAAAAGAGGGAGGAGACCCAAAAGAAAGGCGTGTGTCAGAAAGATATGAATGGGAGATATTATCGAAGGCTGACTGTTGATCTAGTGAGAGAAGGGCGAGGGGTTCAGAGCGGAGTCAAGCGAGGTGGATCAGGTCGTTAAAGAGGTGGATGTTGTGAGAAAGAGAGTGGCCGGGGACTGTGTAAGTTTGGTTGGGGGAGAGAATGTGAGTGAGGATGGGATTGAGTCGTTGAGAAAGAAGCTTAGTATAAAGTTTGTAATCAATATTTAGTAGGGAAATAGGGCGGCGCCAGTTCAGCAAGTCAAGGAGATCACCTTTCTTGGGGAAAAGGACTGCATATGCGGATGTAAATCTCCTCCGGAGGGGGAGACAGTAAAGGCAGCTGAAAAAGTAGAGAGGAGAAACGGAAGAAGTAGAGGTAGAAAAGTTTTGTAAAAGCAGAAAGTTAGGCCGTCCGGACCTGGAGCGGCACTGGGATTCAGGGAAAGGAATGTGGAGGAGAGTTCGGAAAGTCGGGGGGGGGAGGAGAGTGGTAGCAAGATGGGGTGATTTTTGGTAAATTAGAAAGGAGAGATGCCATAGCTGTGGGGGATGGCGGAGGAGGTTCACAGAACTTTCCAGTATATTGCTTACGGACATGAGAACAAAGAGTGATCGGGTCGTCTGACACCTCACCAGAAAAAAGGCGGAGGTGATGAAGTGCACTCTATGCTCGTCGTGTGCGTTCCACTGATGTAAGAAACTCATAATTATGCGCGTCTGGCGTCAGATGTTGAAGACGGAGTCGACACAGAGCTTGTTGAGCTAGTGGAAGGAGAAGAGATCGAAGTTCTGCTTGATAGGAGGAGAAGAGAGGATCACTTAGGCTAAGAAGAGAGAGCATTGAGCGAACATGGTCAAGACGCATGTTCTGAATCGTCTTTGCCGTGAAAGAAAGGTTGCGGACATGAAGAACAAGGTGTTGTTTGATCTCCATCCACAAAGTTAGACCACAGGAAGCAGATTGGAGTTGTGGTCGTCTTTCCTCTAGGAATGATCGAACTGACGAGCAGAAATCTGGGTCTGAGAGAAGAGCATTATCAAAAGTCCAAGGACGAATTGTCCTGAGTTTTGTCGGAGCAGTATGGACAGTGAGAGCAATAGCGCACTGATCAGAAGAGGCTGTGGGATGAATGCACGATTCAGTCACAGCTGGCAGAAGGGTACTTGAGGCATAAAACATGTCAAGACGGGCTGTAGAAGAACTGTGGTCATGGGATGAGCGCCAGGTGTGAAGAGTCGTCGTCGGATGGAAGTGGCGGTGAACATCAGTGAGTGAGTTGTTTGAAACAATTGACTGTAGAAGATTCACCAAGGCGACTCGGTGCTCTCTGGTGGAGGGGGACCGATCAAGTTGAGGATTGAGGGTGCTGTTAAAATCACCTCCTATGAGAACGTGATCCGTAGGAGGGATGCCAGATAAAGCACGTCGAAGACGGGTGAATAGTATTGACAGGAAGGTTGTAGAATATGGAATGCAGATATTGAAAATATGGTAACAAGTTGACTCAATGGTGAAAGATGCAAGCTGTAGGAGATCTCGACACAAGTTGCGAAATGAAAAGGATGTGAAAGTAGAGTTGAAGGTGTTGTGACGCCAATTGCGAGGCCACTATAAGGAGATAATCCAAATGCATGGTGAAAAGTATAGTTACACGGCCGCCATCTAGAGAAGAGAGTGGTAGATTTGCAATTCGTTTCCAGGAGTAGGAGAAGATCGGCCCCCAACGAGTTGAGGTCTTCATAAGCCAATGCATTATTGAGGGGGCTTGCGAATCCCCTGCAATTAAGTGATACGATCTTGAATATGAGGTTCAGTTAATGCTTGCTGAAGATCTTTAAGGACTGGAGGAAAAGACTTGAGTCGGTTGAAAAATGTTTTCGCCCACTGGTGGGCAGGTATGTTCTGACAGCAAAAGTGTGACAGGTTACAGATCTGATCTGGCACGAGATGGAGAAGTGAAAGATTCTTCGTGGCTAAGGCATGTGCGATGGTGTAGCCGGTCTTGTTCGTTAAATATGCATGGAGATCTTCATAGGAGAGTGGTACGGGAGGTATATTGGCTTTCTGGAGTGATGCAGCAAAGTCTTCAACCGTTAGGAAGGAGACTTCAGCTTTGGATGGGGAGGTATGGCGGGTAGAACTGCCGGATCTGGATGAAGTTGAGTCCTGCTTCTTCGCTGATCGCCGACGGGAGGAACCACGGCGCTTCAACGGAGGCTCAGTCGAATCATCATCACCTTGAGACTCTCTGCCAATGGACTCTGTATCTGTTGCGACGGAGGTACAAGTAGTAAAAGAGGACTGAAAACCCTCTGAAGGGGATTCAGAAGCCGAATGACGACGTTGGGGAAGTGTTGAGGCAATCGTTGGAAAATCCTCTTGTAAATCATAAGCAGCAGTCGTTGAAGCTTCTCGTTGAGCAACGGCTGTAAGTCGACGAATTTTGTCAGATCTCAGCTCTAGGGCTTGCTGTGCTGAGGTGGATGGTGGGGTTCGCTTCGAGGGAGGTGCAGAAGCTGATAGAGGGCTAGTTGGAGCCGGTGGAACTTGATGGGGGCAATGCACTCGAAGATGAGTTTCGCCATGGCATAGTGTGCAGTGTAGGGAGGTAATGACGTCGATTCTCCGACGCTGTTGTCCACAGCGCACATTGAGGACTTTAGTGCACGCCAGCAGATGTTCATCCGACGGAAAGATGACGCGGGCACTACGACGAAACCCTCAAATGGTTTTGTCATCTGGATCTCTAGCCACCACTGAGAGAGCCGTCACTTGTCCCACTACTCGTCCAAATTTGCTAAGTAAGGTACACAGTGCAACATTAAAGACTTCAGGTGGAACTGGATGAAAAGTAACCTGGATAGGCCGCTGCGCAACAGGCTCAGGTAGAAGATGAACATATTTGATTTACAAGCCGTCAGTCATAACGAGATCGGCATGTTCCTTACGAGCAAAATACACCAATACGACCCGTGGTTTGCTGGCCATATGAGTAATGTGGGCTCCAGCGGGAAGCATCTGCTTAAGTGCAAGACTATACTCTTTGAGCTTCGTGTCAGGTAGGGAATCGAAACAGACGCCGAAGTCCATGGTAGACATAAATTGTTTTCCTGCTGGAGAGTCCTCCGGGATGTTAATGGTAGCGGAATTGTCGTTAGCATTGACGTAGGATTCTGGAAAAACTGTCGCCACAAACTTAGAAGGAGCTTTCGCTCGGAGGTAACCTTGGAAAATGCACGAGAAGGAGAACTGACGAGAGAGGGCTGCAACGCAGCGCCAGTTGCTGGAAGCGGCTTTTTGAACTGAGTGAAAGTGGAAGGCAGCGGATCTGCAACATCAGTCACATCCATGGCCTCGTATGCAGTACCAAAGACATGCGTCAAGGCGACGTCACTATCTTGGACAAGGCAAGCAGCTTGAGCCTTTACAGAGGAGTCGCCCGCTACATCCTGTGTGCGCACTACGTCACTGACAAGCATTGGAGATGATTGGTCTCCAGAGGTTGAGGAGGAGGTTAAAGGAGCCTTGCTGATAAGGGCGTGAACATCACTCTTATCAGTTGCAGCCATTGCTAATGGCGAGGGTTAACGAAAGAATCGATCAGCTCGATCGAAAATGTAAATGCTGATTACAGAAATAATAAGTTACTCACCGCCTTGTGAGACGACCCAAAAGAAAGCTCTTACCTTCGTCTTGAAGGGACACACAACAGAAATGGACGACACACTCTGGAAACACACTAATTCAGGCACAAACCTGGAGCACAAACAACGAGCAACTCGATGGGCTATAAGCAGTCTCCCGTCCCTACTTTAGGGTCACTGGTACCAGGGAAAGGAGAGAGCCAGTGCCGTAAGACAAACACAACAGCCATGCCTCACCGGGAATCGAATCCGTACCCCTTTCGGACGAATGATCAGAGGCCATTGGTCACCGGAATTCGAATCCATTTCCTTTCGGACGAATGATCAGAGGCCATCGCTTAGACCACTCGGTTTTCCTAATGTTCAAGAGCCAGAGGTGCATTAAATGATAACGCTGATACATGAGACGTTTGCGGTGTTTCCTTTCGTGAGTTAACGAAACATATTTCTGGCACAATCTTTTGCGTGAAATGACGGAATAAACCTTGAATTTCACGTAGTTTCGTAAGCCAGGGAAATTTAGAAATTTCAGGAAACCTTTCCGTAATTCCCTTTGTATATTAACGTAAACATTCTCTCACTTTTTTCGTATCCATAGGATGGGAAATTTCTGGTAATAGGAGTGATTCGCGGGAATACTTGAGGTTGGATTAACTATTAAATTTTAATCGTCTGTCGGAAGTTCTGGTGTAAAAATCGCATATTGTGGTTGGCATATCGCATGAAATTTTGGTTACTATGGCACCGGAATTTCCTTCGCCTCTTCTCCATTTTCAAGTATTCCCGCGAATCACTGTGGTCATAGGATGAGCGCCAGGTGTGAAGAGTCGTCGTCAAAATTCGGGTACTTAAATTAGTGTACAGGCAATTGTATGATGTCTGTGGACCCGTTAAAACAAAAGCTATTATAGCTGTCAAGAGTAAATTTTATATTTAAGAGATTTGTGAAATAATTTTACAAAACAGTTCATAGCACCTTTTCTTAAAGATAATTGAAAGTCATTATGAGTTTAATAAGGTCTCAAGTTCCAAATCATTCTTTTGTTTCGAAAAATTACAATGAAAAAATGCGCAATTTTTAATAAGTCCTCTTAGAGAAAATAAATCAATTATTACGAACTTATTCAGTAAAAAATTGAGCTCAACAAAAAACAAAAGAACAAATTCACCCACAGTAACAGCAAAAAAATAAACATTTCGTCATTGTGGATTAGAGTTTTTCCTGATACGTGACAGCTTGTACTTCGCTTTTCGGTTTAGCGGAAACATGCCTGTCTTCAGTCGAAGCCGAAATATACTCGTTCGATCTATGCCAGGGACAAACGGAAAAAGTCTAGAAATGTCTAAGTTGAAAATCTTGCGAAATTTCTGTATAAATAGGAAAAAAACAGATGTGGACTTTTCTGAAATAAATGGAATTACTTACTACGAAACATCTGATGAAATACGGAAGTTAGAAGAAACTGAAACTTTTAAAAATGGAAATTTCGTTAAACAAAAGGACACCTGATGGCAACTTTTCTGCACGTTATTTTTAGGAATATTCCGTTCCTTTACACAGCTTATTTTTTGCAGTGTACCTAATCAAAAAGAAGAGCACACCAAAAGCGTGATATTTAAGCCGGAATGTTTCTCATCGTGTATTGAAAATTGTTGAATTTTTTTAACAAGTTTTCAATCAAATAAAATGCTTCTTTCAAAAGGAAACTTACAATAAGCAAATCTTTTTAAAATTTTTATCGAAATGCAAGTTATAAAAGGTAAATTTAATTGTTTGAGATAGCAACTAGATATGAAAAATAATAAAAAATTTCACCGGTAGAAATCGAAATAAAAAAAGAGAGGGAAAAGAACTGGTCACCTTATATTTCTTCTATCTAAAAAAAAGGAAAGAGAAAAAAAAAAGGCCTAACCTACTACAGCAATTGCAATGATGACTAGAATGAAGGACACTCTGCCGTTTGTACCTAGAACTTAACCTTCAATTTCAAGCTGCATTACAGAGATTTACGGAATAAAATTATATTTGACAACAATATAGGACAAACGGAATATAGGTAGAAAAAAAATACGGCAAACGTATAGCTTTCTTTGTCGAAATTTTTTGCCTCAATTTTACGATTATGGAAGAAATTTTCTCTGCGTCCAACTTTCGTTTCCAGAAAATTCTCCTCCATTTTGAATCTTAAATACACACATTTATGTAATAAAATTATACTTAACAACCATTCGGGGCAGAGGAAACATAGTGAGAAAAAGTCCTTAAGATTACGATGCTGCGTCTAACTTCCACTTTCAGAAATTGTTACCTGCGTTTTCAAACTGAAACACAAATATTTACGCAACAAAACGGTATTTAACAACAATAACGGACAGAGGGAAGAGCTCGAATAAAGAAAAAGAAAAACAATTCGGGATAAATTTTCGGTCTGTCTATCTTCCGTTTTCGGATAGCTTTGGAAGACAGAAAACTTACATTTATAATCGGGGGTCTGCAAGGGAAGATTTAAGAAGGTTCTGGGGATGCTCTGCAGGACCAAAATGAAATCTGATTCTGCTACGGGGTCAATGCCTATGTTCTACTCTTCGATTTAACTGGCTAGCACATATACCCACGAGACATATGGCATTGAAATGGAAGGCACCTCTGTCGGTTTGCTGCTACGAAATAAGCTTCTGCAAGCACGCAGGTATCGTAGCCTTGCAATTTAACGTAGGCCCAAAAGTGCGCCGCCGTCTTTCAGAAATAAGTGACGGTGGCTCAGTGTTAGGCCTATGTTAAATTGTAGGGCTGTGATACCTGGAAAGGTATATTTTCATTGTATGATAGAGTCATGTTCCGTGTATCACATAGTAGGGAATTTTTCACTTTGTACGAGGCGAGTTCCGTCAACAAATAATAGTACTACCGACATTACGGTAAATATCAAGTCAATGCTGTTGCAAAAAGAACAATCTAGACATTTTGTATTTTCGCTAGGAGCCGAGCAACGACGTTCCAGTATCCCATGTATATCCTATGTATTACTAATCAGCGTCATTGTCTGTCTGCTCAAAAACCCCGATGGAAATTCCCGGCTTCTTCTTATTGGTGACATCATCGTTTTCACCTCTCTACAAACATAGGCAGTTCAAACTGATATATGCAGTTCTGGTGCCTGAGTGGTCTGAGGTGCTTGTTTCGAATAAATCGTCACCGGTTGACCCGCGGTAGAGACCTCGGATGATGCAGGGGTGGTGTGCTTGTTGGATGCAGCTTGCTCTGACTCTTTTCTGGAATGAGTGACTTTAAATCAGGTGACTGGTTATAGCCCTTAGAGTTGCTTGTGATAGTAGCTTAGCCCATCCAAAAAAGAAAAAGCTTTCATATGAACTTTTTGATAGGTGGCTGCATGTGGGTTTCAAGTGCGAAACAGCAGTTATTTATGCATTGGAAATTAAGACCCCTTGCAAATACGCCAGTATTTGCAAGGAGTCTTAGTTTATTATAATCTAATGAAAACTATATCTCTGATGGCTTCTAATCTGCATGAAAACTATATCTCTAAAATTGATGATCATGAACTATCGAATAAAAGATCTGCTTTACTCGCAGCAAAAGGAACCATTGATACTGACACTCAGGTCCGTTGTTAGGGTGCATTGGCGCTGACCAAGAAGCCTCCACACACGGATTCGGTGGTCGTAAACTCCAAGGCAAAAGCGGGACTCGTCACTGAAAATAACCCGCTACCATTCTGAGTGGCTCCATGGCAATCTGGCACGAAACCATTGCAGTCTTTGGCAACGATGCAATGGTGGTAAAGGCAGTCGTCGTAACGGTCTGCGTGCGTGTAGTCCTACGTCGCACAGTCGTCTGCCAATGGTGCTGAAACTAATCAGACGATGCATGCAGGGCACCACTGCTCGCTGAATACCCGCAATCGGGGCTGTTGCGTCACTCCGCGCATGTCGGACGACCCGTCGGTCCTCTCTCTCCGTGGTTCGTCTAGGTCTCCCAGACCGTTCATGTCGCTGCTGCGTGCCTTGTTATATCCACTGCCGCCAACAACGTGCTATGGTGATGCCCTCACGACCGATATGGCGCGCAATACGGTGATAATAGCATCCCGCTTCCCTAAGCCCGACGATGCGGCCCCTCTCGAACTCCTCCAACTGCTCGAATTGCTTCCGAACTTTTCTCTAAGGCATACTTCACTTACAAAAGATGCAACCAACACAACAGCATGAGTCATAAAGGAAAGCACGTGCAACGGGACGACAATATGTGGCCGGTCAGGCACAGCGCTACGACCGTTCTATGCTGGCTTCACATGCGCGGCCGAGCGTGATACTTGCATCATTTGCATGTCTCACGATGTCAAACGTACCCACCAAAATTAATTCCTGTCGGTGGCTTCTTTCTGGGTGAAACTAGTTTTTTGACGATGGGTGTATTTTGCTTTTAAACTAAATAGAAAGAAACTAATGGAAACTACATCTGATTACCTACTAGTCCAATGTTAATTAAAATTAAATTAAAATTACATTTTGCGTAATTATTGTTCACAAAATTGCTAACAAGTGTCTTCTAATATATGTCACGGGAAATTTCCTATTCCATCGATAACACAGGTACCTGACCCAAAAAAGCTCTTTCTTGGCCTCTCGATAGAAAATAAGAAGAAGAAAGAAGAATTCCAGCGGAATGAATAAGAGGTGGATGCTCTATTTCTTTTGCCTCTGTTCACATTAGAAAATAGTCTGAGTGTGATAGTTGCTAACCTTTAGGCGTTGAGCATTGCCGCTATTTGTGATAGAATCGGACAGTCTCGATATTTCTTTCAAAAACCGAATAATTCCCAATTTACTTTCCTTAAAAATCTTGTGCCGTCCCCAGATTTTCCTGCTGTATAGGGATAGCCTGGTTTATTACAGTTTTTCGACACATGCGCGATTTCAGGTGGGTGTCGGATTTAGTGCAAGCTGACTTACCCAATTTATAAGCGCAGGTCTCCGTTTCTTACTAACTCAAGGAATAAGAATTCGCAAGTTGTATCGAATATCGAAAGGACAACAGAAAATAAATTTGTCTTAGATTTTATCATTTTTATTATTTTTTTCATTTATTAACTGGTCGGATTTTATAAACCCTAAATTTTGGCACTCCCATATGTTAGCGCTCTAGGCAGCCGCCTAGTGGTTGAACAACGACCCTGCTGACACCAACGCAGATAGCTAGTTTTCCACGTATTTTTCTAAATCTGAGGTTTCACCATCAACACCAGCTAGAGCTTCTTGCTTTTTCATGGTTTAATTACCACCATGAGTGGCTCTAAGGGTTATAAGCAATCGCGTGTCCCTAATTTGGTATCACTACTTCAGGGAGGGTGGGAGTGGGTTGGCAGTCGCACCCATTCTTCATTCGATACTCCCTCCCAGACCCATTTCAGGCAAATGATCTAAAACCAGCACCACAAGCAACTCGCCCAGCAAAGCGGTCCTTATATGTGTCTGATGACGATTTTCTGCGTAGTACATAATTTCAAGTTTGCTATCAAAGTAACATTGTTCGTGAAATGGCTTCGGATTCTCTTCGTTAGAGACACATTACCAGCAAATTAAGGCAGAAGTTCGTAAAGAATTAGACTCCGTAAAAATTAAAAAACAGTCCTGTAAACTAAAAGAAAGGCAATTTTTTTCCTTTCCTGTACAATTGATGTTTGCTTAAAAGGTTTGATTAATTGATGTTTGCTTTTGTGGCTTCGAATCCATTAACTGAGGTTCCCACACCTCCGTTAATGGATTCGAAGCCACAAGATTCAGTATATTGTTTTGCTTGCATTTTATTATGAAAGTAGTGCTATAACTGGGCTACATTTTGTCGTTCCGATTGGGGACATATCTTTCAACATTTGAAAAATCATACTTTTATCCTTTTAAAAACAATATTAACTGAAAGCAACCGATTTTGCCGCTAAGAGAGGAAAATTTGATTCGTACTGATCAACAACACGCTATAAATATTGAATCAAATAAATATCAAGAAGTATTTAAGCATATAATATCTATATTGCATTTTCTTGCATCTCTGTCACCAGCAATACGAGCATCAAGAAATTGTCACATGATTGAAAAAATGGACGTTGTTAAAATTTATTTGGGCTATATTCAAAATTTGATGAAACAAGCATAGAATAATTTAGAAAGCATTTCCACAAAAAAAGAAAAACTGCATTAGTTCAGCAATAATATTCAAAATTAGCTTTACGTATTAATTTCTGAAAAGTTTAGAAACCGTATTATTTAACTAATCATATTGTGGTTGGAAAAGACGATTTTTTATTTTTACTCACAAGAGATCATCCATAAACTAAAAGTACTTACACAATTATAAGATCAACGTGTTTCGATCTAACTAAATTATGTCTTTATCAGGAACAAGTCCAACAAAACGTTAAGTTAACGAAACAGCAGTTTAAAAAAGGAAACAGTAGAAATAGACTCGTAACTACCACATTTGAATCCAGTGTTTTCAATCATCCAAGAACAGGGTCTCAAAAGTAAAGTATGTCTGCAGATGAGCGCAAATGTCTGTTTAAAATCAGATTTCAGTTTTTGAATATATCCAACGTCTGCCTTATGTTGAGATGGGGAAATAGAGAAGACATACAAGGGAGAGTCAGCTGAAAGCCTTAAAAATTACGCCTCGTTTATCCCAACAGAGAGTCAGCATAAAATTCCCTGCGGCTAGCTGCGTACGGAACTTCTTCGGTTTTCGTGAGGAGGGAGGGCGCCATTCCATGCTCGCTCTCTTGCTTTATGGCTGATAGTAGTGAACCAAGGTTTAATCTCCAGGAAAAATTCTCTATAGAAAGCCTTCACCTTCTTCTTCAAAGCGCCGCAAAAGTTCTTGATAGTCATCAATACGTCGTTGTTTCAATTCTGGAGTCAGCTGGCGTGGCACTCACCTTGCAGACACTTTGTTGAACTAGAGCACAAATTATTCATGTGGTGCGCTCAATCATGACTGATGTTCAAACGTGAAACTATTTCATCCACCATTACTCTGGGATTTCCCATCCCAATGCCTTCAACTGCTGTAATGGACTCTGGTATTACTACTCTTTGTGCCTAACCCGGTCGAAGAGAATCTGTCACGAACCTCATGCCGTTTCAGAACTTCCTAGTTCATTCGTACACTTGCTGGAGTGACAGACATGCATCACCATACTACAACTTCCTTCAGCGATGTGTTTCAATAAGTTTTACGCCTTCACTTCTCAAAAAACGGATGACAAAACGTTGCTCCTTTTTGGTGCATGTCTTAAGTGGGGGCAGCCATCTTTACATTGTTACTGTGACGACCCAAGTCTTGTCTGCTCAGTGCTGCCATCTGTAAGAAAATCGTTTAGTCATTGGGAATCATATTGCCAAGCTACAGGACAATGACACTGTATTTTGAAATTTTTATCACACTTTTAACGTTTTCATTTGACTTGTGTGATAAAAATCAATTTCGCATCTTCCCATCAAACATCTTTTGGGTCACTTGAGTGTTCCACTAGAGCCAATTTTGTGATATTTTGATTCCTTACTGCACGTCTGTATTCCATCACGCGTACGGACTGGTTTCTTCGTGTTTGCCTCACATGGAGTTTATTGTGAGCTCAAAGTATAGTGTAAACTCCAGCCTTGCAGTAATCTGGGGTCAGAGTCTTTTGTGATGGAAGAGAAATTTTTAATTTGGGGGATTTTTAAAAAAAACAATTTTGGAGTTTATAAATTTGAAGCAAGCACTGTGAATCCTTGCGGGATTTACGCAAACACTGGCCCGACTCTTTCATCTCAACATAAGAAAGTCGTTGCAGATATTAAAGAACAACACCCTGGTTTTAAACAGAGATCTGGGCCCAGCTGCAACCGTTCTGAAATTATGGGAGCCTCTTCTTGGATGATGGACGCACCTGATTTAAATTGAGTAATTACTAGTCTAATTCTACAGTTTCCTTTTTTAACTCAATGTGTTGTTGGACTTGCACCTGATGAAGATGTATAACTTTAATTAGATCAAAACATGTTGAGCTTATAAATTCTTTTAGTTTACGAATGACCTTTTGTGTGTAAAAATAAAAAATCGCGTTTTCAACCAGCATTGTTATGATATTATGCACGCGGAAATGCTTTAAGAATGTATTATTGATCTAACAAAAAAGAACAAACATTGTTAAGCACAGCATATTGCATATTTAATCAAAGCCATGGAGAACAAATGATCCTTATTAAAAGATTCGAAATGAAGGGTAATGAAGTTTTTGTGATTCCTGAGAATTTCGAAGGATTCATTCCACTTTTAAATTCTTCTGGTGAAGGCATAACTAATACAATTATTGATGAATAAATTCCACTGAAAGACATGAGAGGATAGGTACAGTATAATGACGCAAATATGAAGGGTAAAATACCTGTAGTTCAAAGGAGTATTTTCGCAAAACGTTCCAGGTGCTGGATTCATTTCGTGTACTTAACAATCACTCAATTATGTTACTGAAAATTCAGTATCAGCCACAGGCAAAGCAGTGGCTGATATTTGCCTTGGTACGCCAGGTTAATACTGGCGTACCAGGGCCAGTATCAGCCTGGGGAGAGAGCTAGAAGGGGCTCAGCCTCCCCCTTGTAAGGCAAGCAAGCCCGTCCTGGAAAATGGGTGTTGCTGTAAGTTCTCTGAACTCTTATTTCTGTTAGTTCATGAAAATGACTTTTGACTTTCATTATAAGCATAAGTAATTATCATTATCATCATTGTCAACCATTATCAATCCACTGCTAGACGAAGGTCTCTCCAAGCCTCCTCCACAACGGTCTATCTTGTGACAGTCTCCTCCATGTTACTCCCGCATACTTTCGAATCTCATCCACCCATAAGTACTTTACTTATTTATCAGGGGATGTCACTTTTTTAAAGCAAAATTGAATTGACCGAGCACGAATGATGGGAACTCAAAACACATTACATTTGGAAGAGTATCAGTAGGAACAACTGCGCCAATGATTCTCTGCCACGTTGACACCGGCCTTGTGGCTGCTAAAGGTCAGTGAAAAGAGAAATCCTTCTTTTTTTTTCGGATGGGGGACATAAAATATAAAAGAACGTCCCAAAAGAAAAACAAAACAGAGATTGGTGGAGGTGGAAGTGTAGTTGCGCATACTGGGGAAACACTGTTCGTCACACGGTGACTGACTATGAGATACTAAGCTGCCGTTAAAAAATCACCAGATGGTTAATTGCCTACAAAGTGTGTTGTTGTGGGAACGGTTTAGCTAAAAGTATCCCTCGAGGCGATGTAAATTAGAGCTACAGAGAAATCTTTGTGCAAAACAGAGAGAGAAAGCATACTTTCTCTTTATTGTTTTGCTTTCAGTAGAGTGGTTTTGCGATACACATGTGGAAGAAGTGGTTGTTTTCGGGAATCTACGGTATTTGGGGTTTTCTTTTGAGAAAAGAATGTTTTGCTGTTGACCACGGTAAGAATAATCTACTTCCAAGCATCATCTAAGGAGAATACTCGATTGAAAGTAAAGAAAACGGAGGTGAAACTCAGCATCAATAACTCTTCGATGCTACTGATTGGGTTCACGGAAAGTAACCAGAATAACACACTTAAAAATAAATAGTTTCTTCATTAATTAGTAATTAGTAACAAGGAACAATGCACCAACTGTATTTAAATAGTATAACTATACTAGTGATCCGAAATTTCTTGGCGTAGAGTGGAAATAATTTCACTATGGAGCTCGAACACAATGGCGCCTTGCCGTATCTGAATGTTTTACAGAGTAAATTACCTGAAAACTGCCTTCACACACGAATCTATTATAAACCCACATTCGTACCTAACCGGATGCTCCGCTACTCATTCTGCCCCGCCGACTACAAGACAGCTTTATTCCGTTCTCGAATCCGAAGAGCCTTTGCAGTCTCCTCAGATGTTCCTTCTAGGCAATGCGAATTGAGAAATGTTATCGAGCTATCCACTAAGGCATGATACTCCCCGAACCTGGTACATCGCTACATCAAGAAAACACGAACCAGTCGTACTAATCTTACTATACCGCAGCTACGCTACCTGGGATCAATTTCCTATATACCAAATACTTCCTATCAGCTTAAGAACGCGCTCAAGAAGATGAACCTCGGTGTTGGCATCAGATCTCCGACATCTTTATGTACCATGCTTAAGGGAAACACTGACAAGTCCCCGCCTTTCAATGAAGCAGGTGTTTATGCCATTCCTCTACTGTATCCGGATGGATCCGCGCGATACTACATTGGAATGACTAAACGTTCATTTAGAATTAGAGATACATGCACTTGGAGTGCCACTTTTCCAAAATAAGAAATCAACGCTGCCAAAGTTTTGTACTAGTTTTGTGCAGTTTTGTACGCCCAAAACAAAATTTTGAACACCACCGGAAGTAGTACTTTTTGGCTCTCTAAAAGTGGCACTACAAGTACATGCTGGAGTGCCACTTTTTTAAAATCAAAAATAAATACTGCCTAAGTTTTGTACTAGTTTTGTACAGTTTTGTACACCACCGGAAGTTGTGCTTTTTGGCTCTCTAAAAGTGGCACTCCAAGTACATGCTGAGTGCCACTTTCTCAAAATCGAAAATAACAACTGCCAAAGTTTTGTACTAGTTTTGAACAGTTTTGTACCCCCAAAAGAAAATTTGTACACCACCGGAAGTGGTACTTTTCGGCTCTCTAAAAGTGGCACTACAAGTACATGCTGAGTGCCACTTTTTCAAAATCGAAAATAAATACTGCCAAAGTTTTGTACTACTTTTGTACAGTTTTATACTTCCAAAAGAAAATGTTGTACACCACCGGAAGTGGTACTTTTGACTGTGTTTTGTGGCCCTCGAGCATGAACTTGGAGTTCTACTTTTCCAAAAACGAAAATAAACACTACCAGACTGTTGTCCTAGTTTTGTACAGTTTTGTACACTCAAAAGAAAATTTTGTACACCACCGGAAGTGGTACTTTTTGACTCTCCTTTGTTGCCCTGTAGCATGTACTTGGAGTGCCGCTTTTCCAAAAACGAAAATAAACACTGCCAGAGTGTTGTCCTAGTTTTGTACAGTTTTGTACACCCAAAAGAAAATTTTGTACAGCACCGGAAGTGGTACTTTTTGACTCTCCTTTGTGGCCCCCGAGCATGTACTTGGAGTGCCACTTTTCCAAAATTGAAAAAAAAACACTGCCAGAGTCTTGTCCTAGTTTTGCACAGTTTTGTACACCCAAAAGAAAAGTTTGTACACCAACGGAAGTGGTACTTTTTGACTCTCCTTTGTGGCTATCGACCATGTACGTGGAGTGCCACTTTTACAAAATCGAAAAACACACTGCCAGAATGTTTGTTGTCCTAGTTTTGTACAGTTTTGTACACCCAAAAGAAAATTGTGTACAACACCGGAAGTGGTACTTTTGGCTCTGCTTTGTGGCTTTCGAGCGGGTACTTGGAGTGCTACTTTTCCAAAGTCGAAAATAAACACTGCCAGAGTGTTGTCCTAGTTTTGTACAGTTTATGTACACCTAAAAGAAAATTTTGTACACCACCTGAAGTGGTACTTTTTGACTTTCCTTCGGTGGCTCTCGAGCATGTAATTGGAGCGCCATATTTCCAAAATTGAAAATAAACACTGCCAGTATGGTGTACTAGTTTTGTACAGACAAAAGAGAGTTATATGCCCCTCCGGCGATGGTTCTCTTTGGATGTCCAGCATGCTTTTAGAGTGTCATCTTTCGAAATTCGGAAGTAAACACAGTGCTATCATTTTCCAGTTCATTACATACTTTTACTCCTGTTCATTATACACAACCAGCTGTTTTCGTGTTCATCATACGCAACTTTTATTTGTTCAAGGTCGCAAATTTCCGTGCGGTTGTCTTGTATAAACTAAGAAATTGTCGGAGCCTTAATTTTTATAGTAAAGGAAGGAAAGAAACAGTTTTTTGTTGCTTTGTTAAGCGCTGATTTGAATTCCTCTTTCTGGCGTTTTCGAAATGCTTTTGCTTTCGAAAACGCGAGGAAGAGGAATTCAAATCAGCGCGTATCATCGCTTCCAGTCTAGGAGCCATGCCGAGCAAGGTTGGGGGAGGGGAAAGTTGCAAAACACCTCGGCGCATTCGCAGTGGCGTAACAAGCACAACTTCTGCCACTCCAGAAAATTTATTTCAGCACCCCTAAGCATAATAATTTTTCTAGAATTTCGGACACTAGGGAGGATGTGTTTTTCACGGTGTTTGTTTTGGGAAAATGTGGATGTCAGGAAGTTAGGGAGACTGTCTGGAAAAGTAAAGGACCTACCTATTGAGCCCTGTAGTTTTAACTTTTAAAATAAATTTTGGAACAGAAGTACATAATGCAAAGTTATCAATCAGCCAGTCAGATTAAACACTGTGAGCTGTCAGATGCATAATCATGAATATACGTTTAATTGCATTGAAACGAATTCGGTAAAATACATTTAAATGTTTAAGGTTAACAACTATGAGACTTTAGTGATCGTTATTGGATATGGTTGTATACAAACAGGGAATTCAGTATTCTACACTGCAAGAATGCAATATGGATTTCGTAGCTGCAGATATTAATTTGCATGTACAACAAAACTTCAATGCAGGCCAGGATAAAAAGAGTGCGTGTGGAAATACAATGTGCAGGTATGTAATGTTTACAAATATACGAGTTCTATACCCAGTGTTCGAAGTTTGCCGGTATGGCATACCGGTAGTTAACAAAAATGGAAGTGAGCATACCGGCAGTTAAAAAAACATTATTTACCATCCCGGTATGTAATAAATTATAAATCCTTCACAAACTACGTAAAGAAATTAGGATGAAAGCACAAATTTTAACGAAAAAATCAAAAATCGGCAAATGACATTTTTAACGGATAAAATTGATAATTAGCAGAAAACCACAAACCCTTCAATGAAGGTTTTTTAATTTTTACATTAATTTTTTTAACATTATATACATTAATTTTTCAATACCAAAAAAAAAATCAATTATACGGAATGGTATGTATTTTTTCGAAACCTCCTATTTATACTATGTGGATCTATGGTCTACACCATACCGGCAGTAGCTCTGTGCCACTTCGAGCACTGAGTGTACCATATAACTACATAATATAGATATGATATGAATTATAATTATATGATTAAAATACAAGTGGAAAACATTTTTTTATGCGATAAGTGGAAATTTTCATGTTTTTTGGCCAAAGTCTTTCTTTCTAGCCTTCATTTTGGCGAAATTATTAAGCTTTGAGGTCCAATCTTTTGGCAAACTGCCTTTCTATGCAGTGACAATTCCTGCAGCTTTTCTTGTGACATGATGCTTCTCAAATAGTTTTTACAAACTGTAATTTGGAAAACGATCTCTTTACAGATGCTACTGTGACGGGTAGCCGTGAGTGTCAAAAACATCAAGGCTATAATTACATAGTTTAGTACAACCACCGACAATTGTAGGATCCACGTCCTCCACGAGGAATCTCCATGTGGCCTCACCCTTTCCTTCAGCAGTGCACCAATAAGGCGATTGCTAAGCGATCGTATTACAACCCGGAACCAAAGGGCCGAATAGCTTCAATGTGTAGGACATCCAGCAACCGAAAAATTGTTATGGTGTGTGTTGGTAAAAAGTGGAAAGCGCGATGTATTTGTTTATTCAACTGTCGCTACCATCCATTTTTCAGTGTTCACAAATTTGGTACACATGTAAACAATAATTACTTATTTTACACTTGCAGGTGTCACAGCTCATCGTAAATTCAAATAACGCAAACTTTCAATAATAACTTTTGGAATGTCTTAATATCAGTGTTCCATTGCATTTTATTTTCATTTATCATGGCCTTAATTGATTGAATTTACTTTTTGTTTCGAAATGTATCCACCCGTCTCCCAAATTTTAATTTTCACCTAAAGTCAATATTTACCTTAATTTTAACATTTGCTGAATTTAACTATTATTTACACACATGAGCAAAACCTATTCATAACAGTTTGAAATGTGGTCAGGAAGGAAGAAACAAGATGATGGATGTGAAGACGAACTTTAGGCTTGCTCAAACACACTGATCTGTTTCCTTCTGTTCGACAGGCTATTCTTATTGCTCAAACATTACCAGTAACAACCTGCCCAGTGGAGAGGTCCTTCAGCACTCTGAGAACGGTTAAAAACCTGGATAAGGTCAAAAATGGCAGATGGACGTTTATCTGGACTGTGCATGATGAGTATTCATCGAGAAAAGGTTTTTGAGAATAAACATGAACTCATTCAAAATGTGATTGATAGATTTGGCCAAAACCAAGACGTTTGCAGTTTTTATTTCATAGTATCTCTTCTAAAATGCAAGAAACAGAAATTTAAAGGGGGTATAAAAATAAACAGATAAATGTCTATAAAAAAAGGGGGTTTATACTCATACTCAATAAAGGACGATGGAGCAGTGCAATTGTTTTATGTTACCCCAAGTTAATGTTTCCATACAAAAAGACTGTATTAAGTTGATTATTAAATTTAGCAAGAAGCCTACAGTAAGGTTAAACTTTTGACTCAGATATAAATAATCAGTGGCCAGTAATTGGTAAATGACATAATTATTCTTATTGTCCGTTATTTCAATACTAAATATTGACTATAGAAAGAAAGATGTTTCCAAGCTCCCAAACTTGGGGGGGGGGGCTAAGAGTGCTCCGAACCCACTCTCTAGCTTTAGGCGCTCGATGCACTCGCCTGACTCAATCCCCACTATGCCATATAAAGACGCAGGGGTACTGTAAATTTAAGAAATAATTATGATAGTGGGAGTATACCCGTTTGCCCTCTCCCCCGGAAAAGTTGCAGCGGACGCCCATGCTCGTGGGGGATAACGCTGCGGGAAAAAGTTTCCGGCCCTTTATATGATTTCTTTATCACCAAAATGGCGGTAAAACAAGTTCCCAAAGTTTGGCCAAATATTTAAAAAACTACATGACAAAATGATTATGTACAATTTTGCATTTTCAATACATGAAAAAAATCTTTACTTTTTAAAAACTTTGTAGTAAATTCGAATGTTTTTTGTTTTATATTCATACCCCTATTACTCCTTATTTATTAGCATCGTTTTTTTTAAAGCAAATTGTTTACAAGTTGATTTCTCAATAGTATTTGAGTAAAATATTCTCTAATCTTTGCTTGTTTAAAATTTGTCAAAGTCAGAGAAAAACCATAACTATGAACGTTATTAAGTCTTGCACCATCTATTTCATGGCTGAACTACAACAACAAAAAACATCCGCACCATGCCAAAAGTTGTAGCTTGCCTAAGTGCACGGTTTATTCAGAGCAACGACTACGAAATAAATTTTTCATCCAAACCGAAACTAAACAACATATCCTTCTCTGATGAGATCAAGGTTCAACTTTGCACGAAGAAGGAACACAACAACGCTGACCGAAAGTAAACAGCATACCCTTCTCTGATGGGATGACGGTTCAACTTTGGCTGCACCAAGAACTCAGTAAATCTGTCTCGATTCTCTCAAATTTGTGATATACCGGTTACGTATACGTAAACGAATCAAAGAACTGTGAGTTTGTGATAATCAGAAATTACAAAATTTATGTACATCGAAAAAAGCGTATAAATGAATTAATTAGCTATTATCGAATTGGAAAAGCTTAGAAAATACAGTAAAATATCGGGACTAATGCAGAATTACGGATAAAGGTAAAAAAATATAACTGGAGTACGCATAGCCGAAGTTTCACTGAATATCTTTTTATTTCTACAAACCAATGCTTAAATATAAAAATTTTGTTTAAACTAAAAACCACTGGATTGAAAAAACATTGCGCAGAAATTCAAATTGCTTGAATTTCAGTATGTGACGCATACCTGTAACTTAACCCTCCTTTCGAGTTGCTTCTAAACTAAACATTTTCCGACTGAAGAGTTCATTACTTTTCTAAACAGCTGGTACATATTAGAGACACTGACAGTGAGTCACAGCAAAATTTATAGAGACAACCTTGATTGTAAATAATGGGGGGATGGGGGGGTTGTAGAGAGAAAGATTGCAAGTAATTGTGGGGAACTGATATAAAGAAAGAGATTTAAACGAATACGTATTGTTGCTATATGTTGATCTAAGAGCTATTTTGTGTCAAATGATGAGTCACAATGTGACGATTTTTTATATAAATGACCTTCGAACTTTCATTGAGTGGAAAATTAAGGGAAAGGAGATTTTAAACATAAATCCTTTTGCTGATTCTTTCATCTTGGCCGTTTGGCTACTGGGTTATTACAAAAATCTGTTTTATATGCAACAAACTAGAAATATTAATCAAATTAGTTAACCATTTAAACTACTGCTTCGAAAATCAAGAGTCAAATAGTATCACTTCCGGTGGTGTACAAAATCTTCTTTTGGGTGTACAAAACTATGACAACACTCTGGCAGTGTTTTTTTTTCAATTTTTTAAAAGTGTTTCTGCAAGTACATGCTCAAGGGCCACAAAGGTAAATAAAAAAGTACTACTCCCGGTGGTGTACGAAATTTTCTTTTGGGTGTACAAAACTGTACAAAACTAAGACAACACTCTGGCAGTGCTTATCTTCGTTTTTGGAAAAGTGGCACTCCAAGTACATGCTTGAGGGCCACAAAGGGGAGTCAAAAAGTACCACTTCCGCTGCTGTACAAAATTTTCTTTTGGATGCACAAAACTGTACAAACTAGTACAACACTCTGGCAGTGTTTAATTTCGTTTTTGGAAAAGTGGCACTCCAAGTACATGCTTGAGGGCTACAAAGAAGAGTAAAAAAGTACCACTTCGGGCGGTGTACAAAATTTTCTTTTGGGTGTACAAAACTGTACAAAACTAGTACAAAACTTTGGCAGTAGTTATTTTCGATTTTGAGAAAGTGGCACTCAGCATGTACTTGGAGTGCTACTTTTAGAGAGCCGAAAAGCACTACTTCCGGTGGTGTACAAAATTTTCTTTTGGGTGTACAAAACTGTACAAAACTAGTACAAAACTTTGGCAGTAGTTATTTTTGATTTTGAGAAAGTGGCACTCAGCATGTACTTCGAGTGCCACTTTTAGACAGCCGAAAAGTACTACTTCCGGTGGTGTACAAAATTTTCTTTTGGGTGTACAAAACTGTACAAAACTAGTACAAAACTTTGGCAGTAGTTATTTTTGATTTTGAGAAAGTGGCACTCAGCATGTACTTGGAGTGCCACTCTTAGAGAGCCGAAAAGTACTACTTCCGGTGGTGTACAAAATTTTCTTTTGATTGTCCAAAACTGTACAAAACTTTGGCAGTAGTAATTTTTGATTTTGAGAAAGTGGCACTCAGCATGTACTTGGAGTGCCAATTTTAGAGAGCCGAAAAGTACCACTTCCGGTTGTGTACAAAATGTTCTTTTGAGTGTAGAAAACTGTACAAAACTAGTACAAAACTTTGGCAGTAGCTACTTTTGATTTTGAGAAAGTGGCACTCAGCATGTACTTTTAGTGCCACTTTTAGAGAGCCGAAAAGTACTACTTCCGGTGGGATACAAAATTTTGTTTTGGGTGTACAAAACTGTACAAAACTAGTACAAAACTTTGGCAGTATTTATTTTCCATTTTTAAAAAGTGGCACTCCAGTATGTACTTGAAGTGCCACTTTTAGAGAGCCGAAAAGTACCACTTCCGGTGGTGTACAAAATTTTCTTTTGGGTGTACAAAACTGTACAAATCTAGTAAAAAACGTTGGCAGCGTTGACTTCTTATTTTTGAAAAGTGGCACTCCAAGTACATGTATCTTAGAATTAAAGTTAACGAACATAAAAGGGACATAAAGAACGGCGAAGTAACTACGGCCCTATCCAGAGCAGTCAAGTTCAAGTCCGCTGCTCCTATGTGGGATGACGTAAAGAAATTAGCTTCCTACCCCACCCCAAAATCTACTGCCATTCGCGAAACTTTGGAGATCATAACCAACAGCGGGCCATGCAATGATAGCGTCTCACTGGGGTTGCCACGAGTTCACTTCAAATAGCGATTGCCTCTTGGTTTTCCTTCCATGATTGCGCGTGCCAAAACGAGCATAACGCTTCGTGTCTTTGAATACCTGATTACGTTCGCATCTATTCGCTATTGCCAAGTCATGTCACAACGTTCAAATTGTTGAACCGGTCTATTATTCAGTTTGCGGTTAGCTGTCTACCTTCCTTGAGAAAGCCATCTGGTTGATGCGCGAAAACAATGAAACTTTTATTTCTTTTCTACGCCAAGAAATTTCGGATCACTAGTATAGTTATGCTATTTAAATAGTTTCTTCATGTTTTTTTGGTGTTATCTTTCCTCCATAGACAATAGAGTTGCAACCCAGCCACCGTCAAACAAATTCCGATAATGCGGTTTATTTTTTATATTTCAAGAGATTTCAGTTTTGTTCCCCTCCCCTTTTCACATTTTCAATTTCATTTTTTTTACCTTTAGGCATGAAAAAATTGGTTCACCAGTGAAGTAAATTAACAAAAAAAAACGAAAATGCAAAGCAAAACTTGCATGTGTTTTGGGATGAATATAGTTCGTCGTTGGATTCAGAGCCCCCCAGATGGGTCTTCAGCCCCCCCCGCCCCCACCCTCCGGTGTTGAGACTTAGCTACGCCCCTGACCACAGGAGAAGTTGTATTCAACAAATATATGTATTATTTTTTAACCTCAGCTAATCGACGGATGTTGTGAAGTAGCACTTGAAGAAAGAGGCATTAAAAACTGTTTGGTCAACTACATGGGAGGGTAAAATTTCGAACGTTATGCTCTGAGATTCCGACTTGAAGATACATCTGATGCTCTTGTCAGCACTCATTTAGATAAAAATCTCTATAATCTAATTAAATGTGAAGGACAAGCTTTAGGGGAAAATATGTTTTGTTTCAAGTTTATTGGTAGCCTTGTGGCGTACACACCAGAACAGTAAACAGTGTTTCAAAAATGGTGCAAAGTCTAACACTGAATTTATTATTTTGTAATAAAGCTTTAAAATAGTTTCTGGTTTTTCTAAGAAGCCAGTTTTCAGAATTTTTTAAACAAACATGCTAACTCCTCACAACATCTATCTGCAAGTGCCTGATCAGTGAGGCGAAACACAGGCTTTTACAGGAACGTTTAGCAAAATATCTTTTAATTTAGGCAATTATCGATTAACTTTTCATTAGAGAATTTTCCCGAAGTTTATAGAGTACATTTTTCGCACAATGAGCATGTTATCTGCTCTATTGTCTTTCACCCTGTCTTTCGTCGATTTCTTACTTATGTTTTAATTTTTGATATGGCGTTTAATGATCACCATGAGAAACTCAAAAATCTATCAGCATTCGACCGTCCCTAATTTGGGGCAGCCTTATGAGTACAAGACTCGGACCCAGGCCCATCTTGGATGATAAGCCAGCACCACAGACCACTCGCCCATTGGGGACGGATTTTCTTTTTCAATTACTTTTTTTGGACCGTACATAAATTTGAAAGCACAGTTCAAAGAAGTATTCGACAGTCCCCTAATTTGAAAAATTCAGCATTTGACCGTCCCTCATTTGGGACAGCCGTATGAGTACGAGACTCGGACCCAGGCCCATCTTGGATGAGAAGTCAGCACCACAGACCACTCGCCCATTGAGGGTGGCTTTTTTTTTCGGCATTTGCGAAATTAACGACACCCCAGGTTATTGATGTTTTGATTATTTTTTATTTCAGCGATTTTTATAATTTTATGAAATGCGTTAAATCTATTTTTGTGTTAGGGGCACATTTTTAGCAAATCTGCTGTAGGCGTCAAAGTACCACCACACGGCACTGAGCCAGATGCACAATTCTACAGAAAAAATTCTGCTGTGGGAATTTTCATAAAAATTCTAATTCATCATGGTCCGGGTTTACTGTGTGTGTGTGTTTTCGCGCGGGTGCTTAGCGACCCCTATGAGGAACTCTATGGACTATAAACAGTCGCCCGACCCTAATTTAGAGCCCCTGATTCCAGGCAAAGGGGAAAAGCCAGCGTTGTAGGGCAAAAACACCAACCATCTCTTTCAGGCCAAGCTTCGTCCACTGGCCAGAAAACTAAGCTCCGACCTCTGCCCCACAGGGACAGCAGAGGGTTAGCTGAGGCAAACCAGTATTGCAGCTGTAAAGAAAATTATATACCAGGGAAAATAATTATGAATAATGTAGTTCTGCGACTTTTAGTTAACTGATCATTTTCTTTTCTCGGTTCCAATCAGGGGACAGAATCATTGCGGTCTCATTCATGAGTCGAACCTTGGCCCGAATCCGGGGACTCAATCACGCAGCTTCATTCGTTATATGAGCCAAGGCCTAAATACGGCGAATAGCAAGGGACCCGTGCTTCGGACAACTAGGCTAGCGGGGGTGACATACCACAGACAAAGATGCACTTTATTTAGTGTGGAACTTCTGTATAACGTAGCTAACTTATATTTCACCCCGAGACAGTAAGAATCAAGTTGTTTCCTGACCATCTTAGTATGAGATGGCTCATTAGTAATTACCGCTAAATTTTACTATACCACTGGGATTCGAGGATTTTGCTGAAGAAGAGCTATAGCCGTGGGCAATGGTTCTTCTTTTGAGAAATTATGTAAGGAAGTTACTAGATCTTGTAAACATCCACAGCGAACCTATGTACAGAATAATCAATAATGTAATGTGTCTTGAGCCAAGTTTGTTTCCTTCTGTGAGCATCTGCAGGACGATCTTCAACCACTCGCCTTCGACAGCTGTCAATTTCTATATTTCTCTTAAGAGATTTTTGCCGGGACCGCTGAAATTAGAATAAAATGCGAAAAAACATTAAACAGATGAATCTCAAATGGGTGTTGTACTTTACTCCTAATATTTTTTTTAAATAAGGACGAAATTCACAGGAAGAGGAGTGACAACAGTTAGATTTCTATATGAGAAAATAAATACAAATCATAACACAGTTGTTCCTTTTGAAATGTTTAATATCTTTAATAAAAGACAACATTGCTTCCATGAATATTTATAACACACATATGAATGATTTAGAAGTTCTTCCTTTTCTTCCAAACAAAAATAGCTGTGCTAACTTTGAATGCATACTTTAATCTTACAAATGACGGTTTAATAAAAATAATACTCTTATTCTTCTTTCTCTAAATGTTACAGTCCTAGCGGAAAATCTTTATCTCAGACATTCTCTAGCCACCGATCACGAACTTCTCAAGTTTAATCAGGAAGTTACCGCTTGCTCCTTTAGAAAATCCAAGACTTAGGACCCACTTTTTTCTTTTAGCACACTTACGTTTTTCATTACACAATTCTGAACTGTGAATGCAACATGAATGTCTCTCGTATTGTAAATAATAAGACTTTCTTCATTTTTGACATTCCGTCACATTCATTTTCTAAGCTGTACCTAAAGAATTCTAGTGGTGGCTATTTTATTTCTAAGAATCCCGATTCAACTCTCTCTCTCTCTCTCTCTCTGTCTCTCTCTCTCTGTCTCTCTCTCTCTCTCTCTCTGCACTTGATAGCAGAGCGGTTAAACCTTGATTTCTTCATCTGGATCAACAAAGTTTAGAACTTGCAACTCCTAATCTTATATTAGATAGCGAGGTTTGCCGAAATCTCTTAGGGAGGAAAAGAGAAAAGCCATTCTTCTATAGCATTGCTCATATTTTAGGGAATTACCACATATACTGTTTTGCATTGTATTTACAATTTAATCGATGACTTTATATTTGCACATAGTTCAATTATCTCTCTTCGCGAGCGCAATAGAACCCCGATTTTCCGACCATGGATTCCATTTTACTCGACACGAAGTGTAAAAAGACTTTAAAAAATATTTTCAAAATATCAGATTAAAAATATAGGCAAAACACGTATACAGAAATAAACTGACAAGAATAAACAAGACATTGACATAAAATGACAGAACACTCCTTACAAACCATAGTGATAAAAACGCTATGAAAGAAAATAACATCGAAGCTCTCGCCGCGGTAGCATGATCTTACGGTACAGAGAAAGAAGGAATTTCCAAAACATTGGTCACACTCACTGTTTTAACAAATGAAGTTTCATCCACAAAACTATTGTAAATCCGTTACTTATTTGTGATATTTTGTTACTGATGTGTGTTTTAATTGGATCTTATATCATGCAGGAGACCAAAGGAGTCCACAAATTTAAAACCCACATTTTTGGATCCGATGAAATAATGTCCGTTGCTTTGTTGTTACACATGTGTGTGTCTCCGTATTGTTCCTACTGTCGCAGTGTGTCATCTACCTTAACTCAAAACCATGCGATAGCACATAATATCCATGACTGAATAGCCTAAAATACTGAACGACATAATCCAAAAGTTGTTTATTAATGTTGTTTGTATCATACAGATATAGCAACTTCAACAATGACAAACTGAAATACTGTCATGAAGCTCTCAAGTCTAAAATCCTCCAAAAATCACATTTTCTGGGTAAGTGCCCGGAATCTGAGGAAGACTGACATATAACATATACTGTAATTTGATTTTCCTTTTTGATACCTGTTATCTTATGTAAATTTTGGTTTATTCTGCATAAGCGTTTCCTGAGCTTAACACTATATTTTGTCTCTCACTGAATGTTTTTACGTTAGGATGACTTGAAGTCAAAATTTGAAAGACGTATATTAACGAGACAGATAAGAGTGATGTTTACTAATGTATCTACGCACTAGTTAGAAGTCGCTAGATTGTAAGATTGCTGTAATTGCGTTGAAGAGAGTGTTGAGTTTAGCCCATCTGTTAATGATTAATGCTTCCCCGTTGAATATTATATTTCGTTGATATTGAAGCCTTAACTTGTTGGTGATTTCATGAGTTTTGAGAAGTATTCTGCATATTAAGAATATGTGGCATTTCGATGTCGAAATACTAAAAGGTTACATGCAATGTGAATTCTGTTTTGATGTGCTGACTTGAATACCTATCAAGACCAATAAAATGTTGAGTTGTTAAGTACAAGACTTATTATTTATATCTGGTTCTTGGACCATTTAGTGCCCAAGCTTGGTTTAAGTGTGTAGTCAAACTATTCGGAGTACGACGTAACTCTATGGAACGTTTCAGTACGAAGAGTAATGTTTGTGTTTAGGGGGCAACACCTATATGTAAATGATATCTGCCATCAAATACATTAAACACTTGCAAACATTCTTAAAATGAATACGCACACTCTTTAGAAAAGATCACGCTAAATAAAACGCATGGGCCAATATTCACAGTGCATTTCTTATTAGCCAATTCGTTTTTAGTATTTTTGTCGACTGGAATTGGTAACTTTCCTATTTGATTTTCTTGCGGTTGTATATTCTGGGTTTGACTTCTTCTTTCGTTAGAAAAACTTCTGAATTCTGGATTTGACTTCTTTTTTCCTAAATTAATGCTCACACCCAAACATTTTCTAAAATTCTTTGGAGAAGTGAAACCGATTGTTTCCGAACTGCCTGTAGCTTTTTCGTTTTTCTCATTTTAATGGATTTGAGCTGTTTCGAGCATTGGTTAAAAGGGGTCAAAGGGCAATCTGTTTTTCAAAGTTTGCATTTTCTTACTAATTCCCTACGTCATACTAGGTTAGCATGGCCAGCATCATAAATACTTTCTTCAAACATGTGTGTGTTTGTGTGTGTGTGTGTGTGTGTGTGTGTGTGTGTGTGTATGGCTATCTTACTCTTCACTTTTTCTCTTCTCAATGGCTGTTTTACGCAAGAGCAAGTGTTAAACTGAGTGTTTTAAAAATGTACTCGGTTTTGCTTGTTATAAATCAGAAAAAATAAGAATATATCTATACTTTTCAACCAGATTTCCTAACAAAATAATTCATTGGCTTCAAATTTTAACCTGCTTCATCTTATCTATTTGGAGAAAAATGTACTCAGTCCAACCATAAGTATAGATATATGAATTAGTTTCAAACACACTGATACTGGGGGAAAAGATGTCACATATTGCATTAGAATTGTTTTTATGTATAGGTATTCGTAAGACGCACGCATCTTTTGGCAGTTATTTTAGCTATGATTAACGAAAACCTACGACTTTACTTCTCAGACCTTGGTTACCAAACCTTTTGCTGAAATTGCTCCTCCAAATAGATTCCTCTACGATCTGTGTCAATTCTTTCAAAATTAATTTGCGTTATGTAAGAGAAAGTTGATATATTAACTCTATAAATATTTAAAAACAAATCAACAATCCAATGAATTACATTTGGAGTCACACCTGTACACTCTTAGATGAGCAATTTAAATTCTAGATAACAGGATAAATTTGTATAAGTGAGCTCACTTTATCAGACTACTAAACTGCGTGAAAATAGACTGATACTATGTTTAATACTTCTGCTGCACATTTCCAGAGCTAAAACAGCTCTCTGAACTGAAACCGATATCTTTACTTTCTTTGACTTATAAGGCTACCTTTTGTAGGAGATAAGGAAATTTTCACAAACACTGTGTGTTTGTCAGCTCAAGACAGAATACCCGTCAGGTATGTATTGGAATTTATGACAGTGCAATAATCAGGTAATTCAACTGCGGTAAAAGTATCGGAAATTTAATCCTAAGAGCAGACGCCGTGGAGAAAAAAGATCACGTGAGGGGGAAAGTAAAATTTCCAAACTCCAAGCATCATAAATTCTACTCTTCTTTCTTTGTTGAAGTCCCAGTACATATACCTACAGGATTCTTTCGAGTCTCTTTTGATCTTTCCCATGTTCCTTGGTTACATTTGATTGGGGTGCGACAAGCATATAGCCTCATACTTCAATAACACTCTGGCACAAGCATCAACAGCGTTCCTGTCTGTTATGTCGTTGCGTGCAAAGCTCGTGTTGTGTATTGAACTGGGAATCAGCTCTTTCCGCTGTCGTCGTCATCGTTTTTTTCGTTCCTAGTGTTTTGTTTTCTTCCTCGTGTTTAAGCTACCCCCCGATAAAATATGTCCTTCTTGGATTCTTCAGACGGAAACATTTCCTAATCATTTCAGTTTTCTAGCGTAATAAAACCTCGGACAGAACAAACCGATAAAATAGATGAGTTTGTGGGGGGGGGGGGTGAAAATATTTACAAATCTAAACTACGCAATGTTGGAATGGTGGATGGGTGGATGTGACACTGAACTGTGACTTGCACTTCTATTCATTTTTCGCTGAGGCATAATTTATTCATAAGAACGGGAAAGGAAATGTGGAACAGGATGCCTAAAAATATGTCTAGTTTTTAAGTCGTTACTTTCCTTTTGTGAGCTTTCCCTTCGGCATCAAAACAGCTAATTCCAAAGCAGAGTGGTATTTTGATTTTGTTTTGTGATTTAATATTTAAAGATGTATCCAGCGGAAAAGTATAAACAAATTTAACCTGCCATAATCTCTAACAGAAAAATTTAGCATATTTCTAGTCTTTTTATACCTTTTCGAAACAATATAACTTTAAAGGACAGACTGCATAATGTTTAAAAAGACAACTCATAGTAAACCAGAAATTAATGAAGTTCTTGTAACTACAAATATAGCAACAGTGAAGGATGTTTTCAGTAGTTTTTGGTTTCATTATTAAGTACTTCCTAAATCATCCAGTTGTATAATAACACTGCAAGAGTAAGAAAAGTACAAAGTGCACAACTTTAAATCATAATAAAATGATTAAAAATGCGTTTGAATTTTCTCACTTCTAGAACATTCTTTTCATATTGAAAGAAGTTCAAGAAACATACTTTAATCTAATCGCAAATGCTATCTTAGTTTTGAGACGTAGTTTATTACGAGACATGAATTTAAATTATCATCCAATATTTGAATATTAAACTAATGTGGTAGTGTATATATGACTACTGTTAGCACAAATATTTACGTATGCAAATATAACAAAACGATTTATTCGTCCGTCGGTCGGTGCATTTGTGAAAGGCATGGTTACGTGCGATTTGAAAATGATTCGTAAAATTTCGAATGTCTACGGTATTGAGATATTCCACTAGTTTCTGGAAAGTTATATCTTTATTTGACCCGAGATCTTCAACACTAGAAGTCTGATTGAATTGATAGACATTTTAAACGGTATCAGTAATCAATGCTAACATTTTCCATTGATGTATGGTTTTCCTAATGCCCAATTTTCCCATGAGGTGGTGTAAGTACACATTTTTTATGTTAAAGGAAATACCTTTTTCCGCAAAGAATAGTCGCAACGCTGATCAAAATCTTTTACGTGTTCACAGATTTCCTGTCACAAATTTTCCTCTTGGGGATATAAGTATACTAACAAGTGGCGCAATATCTGTATTTGTAGAACTTAGATCTCAAAGCCCATTTATATCAGAAGAGGTGGTACAAATATTTAAGACATACACCGATGAACCATTACATTATAACCACCTACGTAATAAGCTGTGAGACCCTCTTTAGCCCACAAAACAGTGGCCACATGGCGAGACATCGATTCGATGAGGTGGTGATAGGTATCCTGGGGTATCTGGTACCATAATGTCAACCTCAGGTCCTTCAGTTCCAGTACAATTCGTGGTTGTGTTGATTTAGCGCGAACTCGCCTTTCCAAGTCGAACCACAAATGTCCGATTGGGTTCATGTCAGGTACATTTGGAGGCCAGGCGATTAACAGAAAGTCACCAGCATGTTACTTAAACCAATCCTTGACGACTCGCAATGTGGCATGGCGCATTATCTGTTGGTAATAGCCGTCACCAGCAGGGAACACAGTTGCCATGAATGGGTGAACTTGGTCCGCAACGATGTTCAGATACCTGACAGCTGTCAGGGATTGTGCTATTGGTATAGTGGGGCCTTAAGTGTCCCAAGAATATATCGCCCACAGCATAGCATAGCCGTCGCCGGCCTGTTTCCGCCCAACAGTACATCCCGGTGCCATAGCCTCAGTTGGTAATCGGCGTATCCGTACTCGGCCGTCTACGTGATGCACCAAAAATCTTAATTTGTCAGACGAAGCCACTTTCTTCTAATCATTTACGGTCCAATCTCGATGGTCTTGGCCACATTTCATTTGTTGTTGGTGATGACGTGCAGTGAGCATGGGGACCCGGCTGGGATTTCGGCTAAGCAAGCCCATGCGCAGGAGGCTGCGATGAACTGTGTGCTGTGACACATTACCCTGATCACCAATGTTTTAGCTGCGGGTGATTTGTTGCAGTGTAGCCCTGCGGTCACTGTGAACAATGCGCGACAGTCTCCGCTCTCATCTGGCATCAATGAGCTGCGGACGACACAAGGCTGGACGACGGTTGGTCGTCCAGCCGTTTGTTGTCCGCAGACTTTTGATACGTAGTTAGTACAGCGGCACGTCAACAACCCACAAGCCGCGCCGTTTCCGAAATAGTAGTTCGGAAGCGCCGTGCCATCACAATTTGTCCTTTATCGAACTTCGATAAATTGGCAGCTTTTTCCATTCTGACTCCGAACACTGTACTAAACGAAAGCCGGTCTCGAGTTGTATATATACTGTTCTGTTAACTTCACCTACGCCACCGTTCGGTCTCCAAGCGCGCTTATTTCTCTAGGATGGGGCTGGTGATAATATAATGTCTAATCGGTGTAGATATCTCTCATACTTTCATGACGCGATTTTTCGGGAAAATGAGTATTTTTATATACCCTGCTGGAATTCATACAGGAAAAATCCTATTTGTGTTGATAGCCGTGCATGTGAAAAAGGCTATCTATATATTCTCCGATTTTTGTGATACCCAGGCTTTTGTTTAGGTGGTGTAGCTGCATATTTTTGTTTGGTAAGATGTATTACATTATTTTTTTTCGTTTGGGGTCTTAACGATCACCGCGAGCAACTCATTGGACTACAAGCAGGTGCCCGTCCCTGATTTAGGGCCACTTGTTCCAGGAAAGAGAGAGAACCAGTGCCGTAAGACAAACACAACATCTATTCCTCACCAGGATTCGAACCCGGACCGATCTCGGACGTTTGGTCATAAACTAGTGCTTAGCCCACTGCTCCACCGGAGCGAATGTGCTTTAGAATGACACGAAAATTAAGGTCTATGACGTATATTACAAATTTAACTTTAGGCTTTTTTTTTGTTTATTATGTACATTTTGGTCGTCTCTCGTTATACTTTCCGACTATTAACGTCATGACTAAACTTTTAAGAGTCTCTGAGTCTCTCTTGAAAGTTCATGTCTGAACTTTCAAAAGATTGGCTGCCAAAAATGTGTCACTTTTGGCAGCCAATCAGGTTAAGAAAACATATATATAAAGATCGTCTTAAGGGTCTGTTAGGTTAGGTGACTTCGATGCCAAATAATTACCGTGATTTCGATATTAGCGCAACCAGATATTCCCCACCTGATGAGGATTTTTGTTAACCGACGTAATTGCGTTGCTTCACGTTTATCTTTAAGTTCTAATAACTTCGTTAAGTTGCTCGAGTGCGTGTTCTTCAACTGATCTGCACTAGTTTCGACAAATTAAGCAACAAATAGAAAAAGCGTGATGACTCAATAAGCATGCAACCGATTCGGATGAAATTTGATGGTAAGCTTTATCAGACCAAATGCTTCAAAAAGCACAAGAACATGTGATACAAAGCATTTACGTTTCGTACGAGTGAGGCGAATATGAAAATACAGAAATATTGGAATCAAGATGAAATAAGAAAAGGTACTTCAATACGGAATAGGGTTATCCCGAACAGCAATACACGTCCTACAGTGATGTTCCATGCTGTTAATTATGGTGTCGAGCAGTTCCATGGGTAGCTGCGTGCATTCCTCGAGCAAAGCAGAGCGGTGCCCTCTGAAGGTTTCGAGGAGGGGCTGGAGCCCAGCAACACTTCTCCCGAGAGCATCTCAGACGTGGCCACTGGGATTCAGATCGGGAGAGCGTGCTGGCTACTTCATACGGCCTATAGTCTTGTGTTCCAGGTATTGGTGCACGAGACGAACTGTGTTAGGGCGAGCGTTATCCTCCTGCAGTACAAATGTATCGCCAATTGCGAACGCATACGAACAAACAATAAGGTGCAGGATGCCTTCTCTATACCTCTGAACATTGAGGTTTCCATGTGGCAATACGTAGAGGTCAGTACAGCCGCGTAACGATATGCCTGCCCACACCAGAAAACTACCACCACCATAGGTGTCCCTTTTCTGGATATTAGAGGTAATATAGCGAGTACTGGCCTCTCTCCAGATGCAAACTCGGTGAGAATCACTCTGTGAACAGTATCGCAACTCCTCAGTGAATAGAATGGACTTTCACTGATTTTGAGACCAGTTCACATGTATCCGTGCACAATGTAAACGTTCCCTCCGGTGGCGGGGGTTGAGGGGCAAGCATAATACCGGCCGCTGAGCATACAGTCCTCCTGCATGTAAACTTCTGCGTACCGTCGAAGCTGATACCGTCCGTCTGGTGGCTGCCGCAGGCACAGGTCTGAGATGAGTCGGTGCAGTCGAGACGCACCCGTGGCTTGGAACTGCTGCCATATCAAGCTGACCACAAAACGATCGACGTTGAACTACTTAGCGACGGCTGCCTGGCGTTGCTGTGGTTCGAGTCGGTCAATCGCTCTGTAGCGTAACTCCGCTGGTAAATGACGTCGCGAAGCCATGTAAACAAAACTGCTATATCGAAATCTTGTCATTCACCGCCGCACAGGAATTGGCGACTCCCTCCGAAACAGCTGGTTTTGAGCTCTTGCACATTTGCATAAAGCGCTGCCAGTGCCACTCATTTGCCTTCTGTACATCGATACTGTATGCCTTCTCCTGTAACATATGCATATTTCGTGCAATGGGAGCTGTATTTCGCCCAGTAATCGCGATTTTTCGGTTTTTTGCTTAATTTATGGAAACCAGTGTAGTTGATAAAGCTTTAAGCGTAATTCGTGTGCCCAGGCAAGGAGTTCGTCTTTGTGGTATACAGGTCTTCAAGGAGTAAAACAAGTTAGTTAAATCATGTAATGTACTGATTATGATACGCTTTCCAACGTACTAGAAATCATAGGAAAATGCCTTGGTGTTGAGGGGACTAAACTATGGTACAACGTTTGAGATTCACATATATCAAAATTAAATCTCTTTGTGCACGTGTTACCTATTTCTATTATCAAGAGCTGCCACACATAAGCCGTTTTATAATTAAAAATCCCATCTAAATCGGGAAATTTTGACGGAAGCTATCGTGCGAAAGTAATGGTTAACGAATCTCACGTATGCTACTGCCTGCAGTTGCTGACAAAAAACGCTTTTAACGGAGCTACTTCCAAAGTCGTTACATAACATTTACTTGAACATCTTGACTAAAAATGATTTGATTTCGCCGCAATCGAAGCACTTTTAGTCAAGTTATGAGGATAATGGCTGTGGAATAAATCCTGCTTTCGTGCCCTGACCTTTGACCCCATTTCGATGATATTCAGCAGAACCGGTTCACTTTACCTCCGGAACAACATACTAAAGTGTTGTCGCAATAGAAGCATTTTTAGGCGATGGAATGGATCCTGCTCTTATGTCCTGACCTTTGACCCAATTTCACCCATTTTCAACAGGGTTCGTTCCCAGTTATCCCCTACCTCATACTAAAAGTTAATCGAAATCGAGCCATTTTTACGTGAGTTATAATGCGAACAGACAGACGGACAAAGCTGGAGCATATACGCTTCTTCAACCTTCGGTTAGAAAGCGTAAAAATGTAGTAGCGTGAAAATTTTTTGAGTGTTTCTGTTATCTTCATTTACTCTAGTGAACTCTGAGCGTTTACTTGAACATCATGCACTCACTTCCGAAAGTGACGCACGGAGTAGTAAGATGTGAAAATTTTCAGAAGTACTGCTTGGATTGACACGAAATGCGGCAGGAACGTAGGAAATATGTTTATTAATGAATCAAAATAAAGAAATACAGACAGAGATGAAAATAATATTGAATTTTCAGAAATTATAAGGTGACGTCAAATTGGAGTCATTAACAAAGTGAGTAATAAAGTCACAACAAACAACAAAAACCGACATTAATAAGGTATGTGAGCACCCCTCATCTGCATACAAAGTTTAGAACGTCTGACCATGCTTTTTATAAGGTGATCAACCACCGCAGAGTCCAGTAATCGCCACTCCTCCTGTAGAGCAGTTTCCAAAGCTGTGAGAGTGGTTGGGGGCGGGAGACATGAACACACAACACGGCCGAGGGCATCCCAAAGATTATCAATGGGATTAAGGTCGGGCGAGTACGCCGGCCACTCCATACGCGCAATCCCCTCACTATCCAGGTAGTCGTCGACGATGGCAGGTCTATGGGGACGCGCCTTATCATCCATTAAAACAAAGGCAGGACCAACTGCTGCACGTACAATCGCAGAGTGGGGTCTAGGACTTCATACCGATACCGTACAGCCGTCACAGAACCCCGTCTGTAGATGTGGAGGTCGGTGCGATATCCCAACGAAATTCCTGCCCAGATCATGATGTTTCCACCTCGGAATGCATGCTGTTCGGTGATGTTCTGGGGTCGATTGCGTGTGCCTTCTTCCCTCCACACCCGTACACGCTTGTCATCGGGTTGCTGGGTAAATTTGGACTCATCCGTGAACATAACGTTGCCCCAATCAGACACAGTCCAATTTACATGTTGGCGACACCACTTTAATCGTGCCCCTCTGGATTGGACGGATAGAGGAACACAAACCCGTGGTACCCGGGCGTACAGTCCCTTCATGTGTAGCCTTCGACGCACAGTAGTGGCAAATATCGTCTTACCAATGGCCGCCGTAACCATAGATGTCACACGTGTGGACGTCGCTCTTCGATTCCGCTTGGATACAACAGCAATATATCGGTCTTCCGCGGGGGTCGTAACCCTTGGGCGACCAGCCACAGGTCTGCGGACAACTGTTTGGCTGGTTAGAAATTGTTTCCATAAGCGTGAAATAACGGAATGATTCACGCCGAAGAAACCAGTAACATCTGTGATTGACTCTCCTGCTTCAATGCGTCTGACGGCACACCAGCGCTCAGAATCTTCCAATCGTCTTCTGGAAGCCATGAAATCAAGTCTGTCTTCAAAACAAATCGTCCGACAGTTCTCAACACCTTGTAGCAGAACTTGCATACAACTCCTGTACCCCTTCAGAGTGCTAGCTTCTTATACGACTGCCTGTTTTGCATATTTCTCGGCAAGACACCGTGATTCGCTGTTACCTACCACATTTGCATATTTCTATCTACTGCTGCGGTGAATTGCAGCCTCTCCAATTCCGATTGGCTTCCGGAAATTAAACTCTCCCTCTGCGTGCTTAAGTTTTGGAAGTGAGTGTAGATAATAGAAATATTCAGTCTTTATATATCTGTTGATCACGCGTCTTAAAGCGTTTTCAGGATACTGAACTTGAGACTTTTCGCCAGATAACGTGCTCATTTCAACTGAAAATAGGGCAGCATTAAATTATCAAAAAAGTGTTAAATGTCTCTCTATGTTATATGGTGTATGTGTAACTATGGGTACTTTTACTTAGCTGTTACGGTTTCTTAAATCCTATCTAGTTAAATAGTTTCAAACAGTCAAAGTCAGGATATGGATAAGTAATTAATGTCTTCCTTGTTGAAATCAAAATTTGGGAATTTTGTATTGGCGAAAACTTTATGTCCAAATAATTTATTAACCTACCACAAAACGAAACTACACCGCTACCCGTTCACACCGCGGGTTTGTGGGGTAGAGCGCAGACCCACGTTATGGGACAACCGCACTGTTAATGTCGTCTACAGTAGTATACCGTCAGGCACGGTGCATAGGAAAAACGTTCGGTATATCCGAAACCGCGGTATAAAAGACGGACGGTTTTACATCCGAGAAGCACTGTATTTAACTGAATATTTAGAAAAACAGTTTTCTGAATATTCATTAACAACAGTAATGTTAGTGATTTCCCGGTTTGTCTTAGTAAAGTCTTACACACATCTGTGAAAAAAATCACTTGGTTTAGCCCTTAGTTCAACAAGGCTCATATGTTACGTTTTTAATTAAATTAAATTCATATGATCCTGACAGAAACTTTCGTGTGTGTATTTAATGCTAAATAAGTATGGAGTAAAACATATTTCAATGATTCACTTCCAGGATTATTAGTCGTCTCGTGGCCCGACAGAGAATGTGTATTTCATCTCGCCATACCATTCGTCATTTTTCGTTCAAACAAACAAACTTATGTATATAAAACGCAAATATGCACATTAATAAATCAGCCGTTTTTCACTAAAACCTCATACAACCAGTTTAGTTTTCAAACTCTTTAATATTTTGCTAGCTGTTATGCCTCTGTACTCACATTCACTGACGTCTTCAGAAATACTGTATGTACTTATTTGAATACACTCAATAGTTATTTGGATTTCGACACGTCTCACTCTTGTTTCTCTTTAACCATACGCATTCACAGCTCATGGGCTAATCTTCCACATGTTTAACTGCTCTTGAACACATACACAGCCGTTGAGCCGTTGCTCGATGGACGTCGGTACAATGATGCCAGGTTCTGAATTTTCGCATTGTGGAAATTCGTACTAAGCCTAAAAATGACATGAATGCCATAATCATTGTTACTGTTTTGAATCATTTCTCTGGAAAGGATTATTTTACATTAAATAATTCGCGAATGAAAACTCTTCCTAACGTTAAATATTCACAGTATAGATTTAATTATGGAAAATAATACAGCTGATCTCATATAAGTTTTGTTTTGTATCTAAGTTTTATAAGTTTTATTGTGTACAAGACTACTTGTGTACCATTTGGAAGTGAACTTATAGCAAATGGATCTGGACAAGTTCCACTATACAGTGGATTCTATTTAATTTGGACGTATCGCGGCTAGAACACTTTGGCTCAATTATGCGAAGCTTTATCTCAAAGAACTAATTTGGAATGTACTTCAAGAATTGTCCCAAATAAACAGCTACTGCAATTAATACACTTCCCAATTAACAGGAATCGACTGTATTTGAAAATAGACAATAACTTATTATAGTACCGAATATGCAATATCATTACTGGTTGTTTTACGCTTGCCTAACTAGGATATTTTATTTCTCTTGCAGACCGGAAAGGACGATACTTTCAGATCATTTACACCAACAGAGCTAAAGTTCTGTCTTCAAAGAAGTCTTTTTCTCGTTTCCGATTCTAACTACCACCATGCACTGAGGGCTATATGCAGTCACCACCACTAATTTGGGGCCAATGTTTCCAGGAGAAGGAGAGAGCCAGAACAATAAGACAAGCACAACACACATGCCTTATCCGAGACTCAAACCGAGGCCCATATCAAACGAATGGTCTGAATCCAGCGTCTGAGATAACTTGGTACCCAGGGAGGTCAGACAATATTCATTTGTAGCAAACTGGTTCTCCCTTTGATTTAACTTAGATTCTGTCAAGAGATAGTAAAGTTGGTTGACTGATTAGTCGATAACTCCTGTAGGACACTACTTATCATATACACCGGTGAGCCATTACATTATGACCACCACCAGCCTAGAGAAACGAGAACGCCTAGAGACTTAATGGTGGCGCAGGTGTAGTTCACAGAGCAGTATATATACAACCTCGAGACCAGCGTTTGGTCAGTAGAGTGTTCGGAGTCAGAATGGGAGAAGCTGCCGATTTATCGGAGTTTGAACAAGGGCAAATTGTGATCGCACGGCGTCTCGGAACTACGATCTCGGAAACAGCGCGGCTTGTGGGTTGTTCAACTGGCGCTGTAGTGAGTACGTATCAAACGTGGTTCACGGATGGCCAAACGCGAACTGTCGTCCAGCCTAGTGAGAGGGGAGCGGAAATTATCGGGTCACAGTGCAACAAATCACCCGCAGCTACAACAGTGGTGGCCAGGGCTATGTGCCACAGCATACAGTTCACCGCAGCCTTCTAGGCATGTACCAGTGTAGCGAAAGACCCAACCGGGTACTCATGCTCACTGCACGTCATCGCCAACAACGCATCAAATGGGCCCAAGATCATCGAGATTGGACCCCGGATGATTGGAAGAAAGTGGCTTGGTCTGACGAATCAAGCTTCCTGGTGCATCACGTAGACGTGCGAGCGGGGATACGCCAATTACCAACGGAAGCTATGGCACCTGGATGCACTGTTGGGCGGAAACAGTATTGCGGTGTCAGTGGTATGCTGTGGGCGATGTTTTCTCTTGACACATTAGGCCCCACTAACCCAATAGCACAATCCCTGACAGTTGTCAGTTATCTGAACGTCGTTATGGACCAAGTTCATCCATTCAATGCACCTGTGTCCTTCCTGGTGATGGCCATCACCAACAGAATAATGCGCCATGCCACACTGCCAGAATCGTCAAGGAGTGGTTCGAGGAACATGCTGGTGACTTTCTGTTAATGCCCTGGCCTCCAAATTCACCTGACATGAACCCAATCGAACATTTGTGGTTCGACTTGGAAAAAACGGTTCGCGCTATACCACCACCACCCCGAAATGTACGAGAACCGGAAGACGGGCTCTTGGCATTATGGTACCAGATACCTCAGGATACCTATCAGCCGTTGAAAGTCAATGGAAGATGAAGCAAAGGACGGCGAGCGACGACGCTTTTCTGAAGCATTTGGAGTTGGACAGAGTTTGCAAACAACTGTTGATGTGACAAAGACATCTATTCACTGTTGTACTAACCCTTCCGAAGTGGCAGTTTGGCCAGACAACGCTCTCTGGTGGACATGATGTTCATCCCGTGCAGTCGCCCGTAGCTGGGATCCAGACTCATCTCGCCGGTGCGTTAGACCTTCCTCTTCCCACTGACGCCATATTCGCATCACTGTGCACTCGTTTCGTACAACACGAGCGGTGATGTCTCCGAAGGAATGTCCACGTTCCAGCAGTCCAACACATTGGCCTCGCTTCAAGTTCGTCAGCTGTGCGTACGGGTTTCGTCTGAGGCTGCGGTTCATACTCAGATCCTAACATTACCGTGCTGCCACTACTCCTCCGAATTGGCGAATCGACTATCGCAACTTAAATTATTGAACCAATCGAACTAGTTTCAGTAATGGAGTGTCTGACCCAAGGAACATAATTGCCCTTTGGAAATTAGAAGCTAGGTGATTTGAATAAGTGTACTTTGTAGGAAAGAAAAGTAGGGGGAAGGATTTAGAGAGAGTGAGAGAATACTCAAATGAAACCGCACCTCCAGAGTCGGAGGAATTGTGCCGTGCCTGCCAGCAGGACGCACACGACATAAAGGCAGATAGCAATCAAGATGAACGTCTGTGTAGCTCAGTTGGTAGAGCGACTTGTTCCGGAATAAGCGGACTCGGGTTCGAATCCCGGCGTAGACCAAAAATGACGGAGAAATTTACTTCGTTATAATAGCGCCCGAACTTTCCGGATGACCCGGCCGTTCAAAATCTCGCAATGGTGTGATGTTCTTTCCACACCGCGAGATAAGAAAAATAAGAGAATCCCTTGTCCAGCGCTTCGAAAAATAAATGTGTGTGACGTTGCATTCCACGCGCCAGATTGACTGGGAGTTCTCAAGTGCACGTTCTACAATGGATAGCTGCCTGCAACGATTCATGGTCACGGCTGACCCGTGGGCCATGCCCCCGGCCCTCTTTCGGGGGGGGAGATGTGTCGTACCTGCCAGCAGGACGCACACGACATAAAGGCAGATAGCAATTAGAATGAACGTCTGTGTAGCTCAGTTGGTAGAGCGACTTGTTCCGGAATAAGCGGACTCGGGTTCGAATCCCGGCGTAGACCAAAAATGACGGAGACATTTACTTCGTTATAGAATATAGGTAAAACAGGATTCAAAGTCCCAGGACTACACAACAGCCGCTCCCTCCCATCACCGCCCATTGTGGAGTCAAACTTCAGGAAACCAAATCCGGTGGCGGAGCAGCAATCAATACTTACCATCGCAACTCAACCTGAAAAAAAAGTACGGACGTTGATATGGCAACTTGCCGTATGCGTCCTGGTTTAATATATCCTGCGAGACAGCTATAAAACGTGGCTGGCACAAATCATTTGTATGCGCGCTGCGGTTGCAATTGTTTTCACCAACTCACATGACCTACGCTTCCTGCGACTTTTGGTCCGATCGTACACGTTTTATCTGATGATTGATTTTCAACATACAGCAGTGTATAATCTTGGTTCCCAACGAACATGATTTGACTATTTTCACGGTAATGCGTATGTATTTTTACCGCCATTTATCAAAAAAGCTAACATCGTTATCTTGATGAAAGTTAATAATCACAGGTTTTGTGATTACCTGATGGTGTGAAGATAAACAGCAGAAAGTACAAGTGGGGAAGAAAAAGTCAGAAAATTTATAAGGATGATAACTGAAGCACAGTATTGGTACTTAACATACTACATACGCACGACTTTAATTGCCATTTTTGCTCCATGCGGTGTCGGTCTACTGTTATATATCAACAGATTCCATCCCGCTGACAGTTCCCGTAAAGAGCACGAACATAGATGAAATCGAGGAGCGTGTCTCCTAAAACCAACTTTCCCAATGCTGTCTAACTTGTATGGTAACAGTCTTATGATTGCCTCTGAAACTGAACTGAATGAGGGAAAAAAATTAAGGGGGAAATGCAAGAAATATAAAGTACCTAACTAAAGCGTAAAATGTTCCTTACATCCCTAAGCAAATCTGCCAGAAATAACAAACCCAATCTCTGGGCTCAGTTGTAGTGTAGTATTAAATATTATTACTCTCAAAATGTGATTTTTAGTCAGCCAGCATTTAAGGTGGACTTCAAGTAATTTTGCTTCCTATACTTCGAATGGAAAAACATGTGTACATATTTCATTCACAATTACTGTGTTCCCAAGGATGAAAATTTGAACATCGATTAAAATAACTTCATATTATAACTTGGAATACTTAATATTTTCTAAAACATAACCAAAAGTATATTCAAAATCAATAACTTTTCCTTTGGTGGTGTTGAAACCAGAAAAAAGATGGCGCGACCTGTACTTTGATGACCTCAGTAGACAAACAAATGTTGGATTGCATAATTATGATTATGTTTTAAAATATATTAAGTATTCCAAGTTATAAAATGAAGCTATTTTAATCGATGTTCCAATTTTCCTCCTTGGGAACGCATTAATTGTGAAGAAATTGTGTACAGAAGTTTTTCCATTGGAAGTATAGGAAGCAAAATTACTTGACGTCCACCTTAAGCAAGTTAATTAATGCTTGTAGAGGCCATACTTCGAGTTCGAGCGAAACCATGCTCCACAAACACAGAAGCGAATTTATTCCTCCCTCTATGCTCTTTTCTAATTTATTTATATAAGAAGCAAAATGGAAAAGAAAAGAAAAGTATTTTAGGAGCGCTCTAGCATCGCGAAGCCCGCTGTTTGACTACGTGTGCTTCCTTGTAATACCGCCCTTGGATTGGAGGACATTCTTTGTTAACTACTGTCACACTAGAGTTAGTCACGACAGGGTCCATGTGATGCCTCGTACGGTGCGTGCATAAACGATCGTATCAGAATAATATGGCTACCTACCTAATAATACACTGCCGGACAATTGCTAAGGACGGATGACAATAGCAACGATAGCAACCATAAAATGGAAGGCAGGAAAATGTGGAAATTAGCATAAGTGCGGGATACAGTAAGACGTGTTGTGCGTATGCAAATTTTGGATTGCCGAATTTGTTCGTGACGTCATAACGCTGATAAGAGATATAAAGGATTTGACGCGTATTGACCGTTGTTGTTCAAACGCAAAGTGGAAAGGGAAAGAATCAATTGACGAACTTGCAATTTTCAGTATGTCTTCCCGACATCACCTAGATGATTTTACGCGTAGCCGTATGATTGGCAAGATTGAAGAAGGGCCAAAAATAACAGATGTTGCCAGGGAGTTCGACGTCAGCCACAGTGTTGTTTCAAGGCTTTGGAAATCATTTCAAACAAATGGAGAGTGTAGCAAACGTCACGGGGGAGGTCGTGTTCACAGTACGACACCTGCAGAAGATCGGTACATAGTGCTATCAACAAAAAGACACCGGCGCAGCACAGCTAGTGAGGTAGCAAATCAGTTTATGGCTGCTACTGGCAAACGAATCTCCCGAAAAACTGTCGCCAGACGTTTGCATGAAGGAGGACTATACGCCCGCCGTCCTGTTGTGTGCATCCCATTGTCCAGACGTCACCGTACCGCCCGTTTGCAATGGTGCCATCAACATCGCAATTGGACTGATAACGACTGGTCTGCTGTCCTCTTCTCAGATGAGAGTAGATACAGTCTATCGTCTGATTGACGGCGACAACTGATCTGGCGTGATAGTGGTACTGCATATTGTCCAGCAAACATACAGGAAAGGGACCGATATCCGACATGTAGTGTCATGGTATGGGCTGGCATCATGATCAATGGCCGTACGTCTCTCTATGTGCTTCCAACTGGGACTATGACTGGCGAACGATACATTAATGATGTTCTGCTACCTCATGTTCGCATGTTCCGTGGTGCTGTCGGTGATAGATTCATTTTCATGGACGACAACGCAACATGTCATCGAACAGTCGCTGTCCAGGAGTGTCTTGAGAGCGACGATATTCAACGCCTCGTATGGCCAGCACGTTCTCCAGATCTGAATCCCATTGAAAATGTGTGGGATGCTTTGTGGAGGAGACTTGCTGGTCGTCAATGCCCTCCAATAAACAAGGACACCCTCATCCGTGCACTGACAGAGGAATGGGATAAATTACCCCAACAGCTGCTTGATAATGTTGTGCAAAGCATGACACGACGTGTGGAATCTTGCATCGCCCTCCATGGTGGCCATATCCCGTATTGACATCTTACGCCGGAACGCCTGCGGACGGTAATAGCATTTTTTTCACGTTTAGGTATTCTGCACAAAATTGCCTGTTTGTCCCTTGAACACGTTCCAAAGCCTTCTGGATTTCAGAGCACAATAAATTGTCTTTCTTGTAATGTCCTGGCATTCTGACATTATTTTATTTCACTTGGCATCCAACCACACTTACTTTTTATGCGCTATATAGCCGTTTATGATCCGTCCTTAGCAATTGTCCAGCAGTGTAGGAATAACCACACATGGCTCGAATGATAGCGGCGAGACGGCTTGGCATGGAAGCATTGAGGGCCTGGAGGGTTGCCCGAGGCACACGTGCCTATTAGGACTGCACAACATCACGGAGGGCCCGGAGATGACGTAGTTGTGGGTCGTCACATCGAACCTGTTGATCCAAATAGCCCCTCTATGGGATTGTGGACGGGTGATTTCGCCGCCCAAGGTAGAATGAAGACATCGCTGTCGTGTTCCTGGAACCAGTCACGCACCGCCTTAACAACATGGCAAGGTTCATTTTCCTGTTGGTACACACCATCACCAGCTGTAGGGATGCATGTGGTTAGTGAGGGTGTACGTAGGGTGGAGCGAAAAAACTTTTTTTTTTTTAATTCATATTGCCTGACTCATTATTAGGTTCCAAATGGGCTAGAACAAATTGTCTCCAAATTTCAGCCGAAAATATTCGCATCTTGGGGTTCCACAACTCAAGTGAATATTTATACTTTGTCAAAATCGCCATCGTCAGCGCGAGAAATTGCTTCCCATACGAAAATAGCCAAAATCAGGCAATATTTCATGTTGCCTGACTCATTATTAGGTCGGCTGCTATCATAGCGTCTTCTGTGCTTCATGATGTGGGGATTGTATCTAAAGAGAGTACAGCTACAGTTACTGACAGGATTAAGCTGATAAGAGAACGTCGGAAGGTACGGTCCCAGCTTGTGTCTACAGCTACACAAATAATACAGTCTTTGGACGGCATCTACTTTGATGGGAGGAAGGACAAGACTATAGTGTATGCGAAGAAAGGAAATTCTTCCTACAGGACAACAGGTGTGGAAGAGCATATTGTTCTTTTGTCAGAACCTGGATCTGTTTATATAGGATATGTAACTCCGTATTCTGGGTCCAGTGCAGATATTACGCGAAGCATCACCAACTTCGTTACACAGAAAGAGATTTCACTTTCCAACCTGTTTGCTGTTGGCTGTGATGGAACGAACGTCAACACTGGGAAAAAATGGCGTATTTAGACGTCTTGAAAACTTTCTTGGTCATAAACTGCATTGGTTTGTATGCTTGTTGCACACCTACGAACTGCCTGTCCGTCATCTTTTCCAGAAGATTGATGAAAAGACATGTCAGCCAAAACAGGTTTTCCGGAACAATAGGAAAATCCCTGGAAGTGAAACCATTGCCGTGACAAGTTATGTCCCTATTCCAGTTGCTCTGCCCGAAATTGACAAAAAGACCTCAGTACAGACCAAAAATACCTCCTTGATATTTCTAGGGCAGTATTCTCGGGGGAGTACCCTCAAAACTTAGCAAGCAGGGGTCCTGGGAAGATGGCCCACTCAAGATGGCTCACTACAGCCAACATAATTCTTTGCCTTTACGTATCATCCGTAGAACCACCAGATGTCTTAAAGCTCCTAGCAGAATATGTTATAAAAGTTTATGTGCCATCCTGGTTTGAAATAAAGAAAATCCTGAGAGCAACTCATGGAGCACGTCATCTTCACGGAATGATAAAGAAAAGTTAATTCTTACCAGAAGAGTTTAGGGCAATCGTGCACGAAGTTATTCAGAGGAACTGTTATTTTGTTCACTTTGAAAACATTTTGTTGGCGATGCTGGAAGATGAAAGAGCACACATTCGAGAACTTGGACTGAGAAAAATACTGAAAGCAAGAAAAACTGACTGGAAGAGGGAAATACGCCATTTTGAGCTTCCCAAATTGAATTTCAAAGCAGAGGAGTATTTTGAGATGATACGCTGGGACAATATCTTGGAACCACCGGCTACCTTGAGCCTCAGCAGTAAAGATATCACAAGATTGATCAGGGGCCATCCACAGTTTGAAATAGGGAAGCTCCCTTGTCATTCTCAAGTAGTAGAAAGGTATGTGAGACTGGTGACAGAAGCGTCAATTTCAACATGTGGTGCAGAAGCCAGGGATGGATTCATACGCAGCCGAATCAAGTCTCGAAACGAAATTCCGAAGTTCGACACCAAGATGAATTTCTTCGGATCTCGTGTGGAACCTGAAGATGACGAGTGATTAAGCTGAAACTTTTTCCTGCTTATTTTTTACCAATTACAACCATTTCTTGGGTTAGGAAACACAAGTACTGTAAAAAAAAATATTTTCATGTTTTAACTTTTTTGACGTTAAAATTAAATGTTTTTAACCTAGTGTGGAACCTGAAGAAGACGAGTTATTGAGTTGGAATTGGTTACTGTGTTTTTTAACAAAACAGAGCCATTTGTTGGGTCAGGAAACAATAAAATTAAAAAAAAAATTTTGGCCTTTTTCACTCCACCCTAAGCAGGTAGCCATTGGCGTTCAGGGACCCATCCAATAGTATCAGCGGTCCCAGGTCATACCAGGAAAACATTCCCCAGACATGTACACTGCCACAGCCGGCCTGCACTTGACCGACAGGCATGTCCAGCTGTTAGTTCTCGTGTGACTGACGCCATATACGCCACCACCCATCACTTCTGGGGAGTCGAAACCTCGATTCGTCGGAGAAGCAACCTTTTTCCACTCTTCCACTGCCCAATGACGGTAGTACCATGCGAACTGCAGGCGTCGATGCCACTTGACCAGTGTTAACATGGGCGTCTTGGCGAAGTATTGACACCGGATACCCATGCGTAACAGGGTTTACTCTACTGTTATCGGGGATACATACCTGGATGTCCCAGCGTTGGTGTCAATAGCGCGGTGGTCAGTTGCTATTTGGTGGTCAATTACTGCACTGTTGCGCGTCAATTACCCTTCACCAGTCGACGGAGGCCATGTACTCATCTGGGGTCGATTGTCTTGTGGGCTCCATGGTTATCATTTTGGGAGGTACTCGGTGTGCCAGCGGTCCATTCTCAGTACGCTCTTACTGCAGCACTTCGCGAACAGCCCACGAAGTCTGCTGTTTCTGAGATGCTTCCACTCTTGGCGTGGTAGCCGATGATCATTCGTTTTTGAACGTCCATCAAATCCCCACCTCTCCCCATTGTGCTCATGACATATCTGTCCCAGCCGGCCGCTTATATTTCCGTGTGGTCGAGCTTGTCACATGTATTCTGTGACACACCTGGGCGGGTTCACTGTGATTCCGGGAGTAGTCATATTTTTTCTGATACGATTGTGTATATAGCCGTAGAATTTGAAGACATTTTGCCTACAATTTTGTACCAAAAAAACCCTTCATACGTTAGTTCGAGGAGAACGGATTATTATCTTTTAGCAGAAGATGTATCAAAGGCCATGACATGAAACTGCAGTTAAAGTCTGGTTGCCGATTATAGCGATTCAAATACACTGGCGGAAAGTGAAAAAAGAACACCAAGAAGGAATTGGCGGATAATCATGGAATTTACATCAGTTAATGGGGTCGAGATTACGTAGGTGTGATGTTAATTTCGGGACCAACCGGTGAGCGCTTACGCCACAGCACGGCATAATATGCAAATTATCGTCGGTGGTATTTAAGGAGTACGGCGAAGTGAATATAATCAATCGTCGGCGTACGGACACGTGCGAAGAATATGAAGAAGCTGTAATGCCTGCACAGGAAAAGACGTGTACGATTTCAGCAGTTATCGGACTTTGAGCGAGGTCGTCTAGTCGTACTCCGCGAGGCCGGGTGGTCGCATCGTCGCAATGCGGAGCGAATTGGACGGGAAGTATTGGTGATGGTACGATGGGGGCGTAGATGGTCCGAGGAACATTCCCACACGAGAAGACGTGGAACCGGGAGTCACAGACGGACTTATGAGCGGACCGATTGACGCATAAGAAGAGCGGCGTTGTCAAGCAGAACATCCACTGCGACGCAAATCCGAGTTGCCGTTGCACCTGAGGTGACTGTGCGAATAATCCGCAACCGTCTACTGGATGCAGGACTACGTGCACGTGTGCCTCTGGCATGTGTACCTCTGACTCCAGCCCACCGTCAGGAACGTCTGCAGTGGTGTCGCCAATGTCTGCACTGGATAACACAATGACGATCTGTCGTGTTCAGCGATGAAAGCACATTCTGCTTGGGAGCCTCCGATGGCCGTAAGCTTGTTCGCAGACCAACAGGGGAGCGTCTCCACCCTTCTAGCATCCGCCAGCGACACACAGGGCCTACACCTGGTCTCCTGGTGTGAGGAGCGATCAGCTATCACTTCCGTACACAACTAGTGTTTGTACCGGGTACGTTAAACAGCACCTCCTACATCAACAACATCATTCAGCCCGCTGTTGTGCCATTTGTAAGGTCGGTTCATCGTGGTGTTTTCCAGCAAGATAACGCACGCCCAAACACAGCACGTGCAACGCAACATGCACTTCAGGGTGTGAGACAACTTCCATGGCCTGCACGTTCACCGGATTTGTCCACCATTGAGCACGTGTGGCATTTTATGGGACAACGACTTATCCGATCTCCACGGCCAGCCACGACCATCCCCGATTTACGCGTCCAGGTTGAGGATGCTTGGAACTCAGTACCCCAAACTTACATCCAACATCTGTACGACAGACTCCATGCCAGAATTGCACAGTGTGACGCAGTTCATGGCGGTTCAACCTCGTACTAACCATGTTACATGGAAATGTTATTTTTCAGTTTACCAGCAAATACAGCTGTGTTTTGCTATAATGTTTTGATCACGTTATCCTCTGTATTCCGTTATTATGATGTATAAATTTCGTTGGTATCAGACGTCTCCTTCTTGGTGTTCTTTTTTCACTTTCCACCAGTGTATAATAAAACTCATGTTGCAGAACAGTCTGAGCAGTCTGAATTTGTACATATCAAATATATTCCAGATTATGGACACACTACATATTATTAGCGGAAAACTGTGCGTCAACAAAATTGGAAAATTTTCGCATAGTCGTGCTACTGAACATGCTTACATCGTTGCAATGCACATAATCGCCACTTAGCAGAAAATGCGAAATGTACTTGCAACATCCTTCTCACCTTTCGCTTTATCCAAGGCAAATGCAGTTAATTGAGTTTGATTCACAGACAACGTGTTCACAACAGGAAATAAATAATTGTAATATAAGAACCATGTCGTAGAATCTCTAAATCATGCTCGTAACACAATTACTATGTCGAAAGACGTGATAAAGCAGCTTAACTGGAAACAGAAAAGGTAACTTTCGAAAGGAAACCAGACCTCCAGAATTAACAACCGTACTTGGCAACACAAAATACTTTTCGTATTGCAGCAGTGTAAATTCACTGGGAAACAGGATATCAGTTGTAAAGGACACAAGGAAAAACAAAGGTTGTGAAAATCTTCCAAATACGTGGATACAATGTAAATAGACAAAGTCATCCCTCTTTCTACGTTTTTCTTTAATTAACACAGAGCAACCAAAAAATTGTATTCCGACACCACTAGGTACGAATTCCAGATATCTCGATAACTAGCCGAGTGCTTTCGCTTTACGCTACGGTGTCCAGATTCTGACAGATAAACACACGTTGTGAAGTCAGATTCTGACAGATCAACACACATAGCGCCGTAGATTGATGGCCACCATAGCGTACTTAAGACGAACACCGTCGGCTAGCTATCGAGAGACCTGGGATTTGATCCCAGCTATGTCGAAATACAATTTTTCGGTTGCTACGTGTAAATTAAAGAAAAACGTTGAACGAGGGATGACTTTGTCTATTGGAAAAGCAAAGAATGAAAGTGTTCTTTTTTGCTCCTCTGACAGAAAACCTGTGTTTATTGCATGAGTTCCGTATAAGTAAACTAATAAAACGATCTTTTTTTACTCCAACAGCAATATTTATCCTCTCTTAATTTAATCAGACTTCCATTAATCTGAAAAGTGGATAAAAGAGATTAATCTGAAGCAAATGTGTAGAGCACAATCCACCGAGATTTGACCAAAGCTTTCCAGCAGTTCGAGAGATGTGCCACTTATTTTGTTTTATTTATTTTTCTCGTTCAGACTTTTCCGGATCTAGGTATTTCCTGTTTCCTATGGAGTTTGGCGTTTCTGTCACGTGAAATCCGGCATACTTTGCAGCCATTTAGATTGTGTATACCAGTCTGTTCCGCAGCCAGTTTTGTGAGGCAAGTCACGCGTTTCACTACATGATTGCAGTGAAAGAAATTGAAACGCTTTTCTGCTCCCAGCACGAATCGCTGATGTGTTGGTCAAGGTTTTAAACATCGCAATAAATCAGAGTTGCTTTCTCTTTCCATCACTGGTACAGGACGTGAAAGGAAGTTAATTTGGTAAAAAATAAATAAAAAAAAAGCGGCTGCTTTTTACTTCTTGGCGTAAGCAAAAGCTCATAGCTTTTCTTTTCTTGCTCCATTAAATAGAAAGAAACACGCGTTCCAATCATCTAAAATTGGATCGCAGGAAATAGAAATATATTGTACATTTTCGGTATTTTTAAGTGTCTCAACATTTCAAAAGTTGAGTAGACATGTCATGACGAAGTGCCTTCTTTATTTGCACACACAGACACAGACACGCACGCACGTAAGTATTTAATGTTCACGTATACGTATATTTCTTAGAAAAGAGATCCAAAACAATTACGCCATGGCTTGTATTTCATTTGGAAAAAATGGAAATTTTCTCAAGATCTGAGATTAATTCACGTAGAGCGAAAAGGCAGAATTAATATCTGTGCTGACATACAGCATAGCTCCTGACGGAAGGAAGGTGCAGAAGCCGTAAATCAGAGACTTTTCGAAATTTCTTTATTGGAATGATTAAGAAACGACGAAAGGACAAGCATAGCATGAAATATTAACACTTTGGGTTCGTGCACGCGTAAGTGAAGGACGTAATGTGCTGACGTAACGCAAATGCTTTCAGGGCGCACACGGTATTATAATTTTATTGGCTTAGTACGTATGAATCGAGTTTATTAACGCGAAACATATCACATCTTACCTCTCTCTCATTAACAAAATTACACTGTTACACGAGAGTAAATATTTTCAACAGGAAATAAAATCGTACTGTTTCTGGTTGAAAACCGATCTCTTCTGAGAAGATTTCACCTGTCATTAAAGCAAAATTTATCGTGCTACCATTGCTTTTGTTCTACACGACCGCACTCCTTATTAAGATAATAAATTACAATCACACAGAGAAAGGTGTTGATTTTGATAACTTCCCCGACAGAAAATAGTTTAATTCAGTTTACTCCCTCGTGAAGAAGTCTTTCAAACTTTAGAGAAATATTCTAACGCCAAAATGTCTAACAGTGTAATTTCGAACTTGCGCTCTTTTAGTTTTGACTGGGTTCGCATTGCTTCGTTTTACACATATTCACCTAAGGTAGAGGCAGACAACAAAGACGAAGAAAAAGGTACGTGCCGAACATGCAATTTGTGGTCGGGGGCATGTGACGTATACCTGTACTATATGAACTTTCCACTTCTGAGTTTCTTTTTCTTGCCTAAATTCTCTCTCATACTTAGATTTTCGATATTTGCAATCCGTGGCCGTTAGTGTTTTTTTTTAATATTAGTTCTTGTATGTAGATCAGTGATTATTTAACGACAAAATTATAACAATATAGAAATTTAAAACATTATACGCGTGAAACGCAGACTGCAAGCAGGAACTGTTTTATCCATATTGTAATAATTAAAAGAAACTAAATCTCTCTTTCGTTAAAACATGTGGACAAATTTCGAGATGTATTTTTCAAGAACATGTGTTCTGATTTCACTCCATTTAGAGCAACAGAGGGGCATGAGTTTGTGTTTTTTCCTACTATAAATCGGAACAAACGGTTTCTAAAGTTTGATGTCAGAAAGCGGCTTCAAACGTTTAACCCTTTAGCGACTATAACTCCCAAAACGCACGTACATACAAACGACCATAGCTGCCCAAAACGCCTGTCTAGAGTGAATCAGATTTTGTACCCTTAGTTGTTCTTTAAATTTGCACGACCAGTGAAGGATTAACAGGAGTCACCGTCAATCAACATTGTTGTTGCTCAACAAAGGAGTAAAACAACAGACAGTTTCGGGCGTTATGGTATTTAGAGTGATACTATATTTTAAAATCGTGGTCGTTAAAGGGGTAACAACCATACTGCCAAAAACGCCCGTACATACTGACCATCACGGCTGCCCGAGTCGCTTGGCTAGAGTACAGTTTCCTTCCCTCTCATATGCTTTGAATTAGTCCGGTCTCTCCGAGAGTAGCAGAAGTCACACTCAGTCATCATTGCTATCAATAAATAAATAAATACATCGCTCTTTCCACGTTCCAGAAACACATAGCAACCGAAAAATTGTAAACAATTTTTCGGTTGCTATGTGCTTCTGGAACGTGGAAAGAGCGATGTATTTATTTATTTACTGACGCCACGTATTTGGAGGATTTTCACCTTGGATCTCGCCCTTTGGATTTAACTGCTATAATATATACAGTATATAGCCAGTGCCGTTAATGCCCACCACATGGAGACGTCTCAGTAGTTGAGCCCATCTTACGGATTTATGATGTTAGAAGCTGACTTAAAAATACGCATAGCACCGTGAATTGCTGGCCACCGTGGTGTAAAGTTAACACACTCGGCTAGATATCGAAGGATCCGTGATTCAATTCCACGGCGGTGGCTGAAAACAAATTTTCGGTTACTATGTGTTTCTGGAACGTGGAAAGAGCGATGTATTTATTTATTTATTTACTGACGCCCCGTATTTGGAGGGTTATCAATAAACAAAAACGTAAACCAGGATTTCATTTCATCCGGGGCTATATCATTTATTCTCATAATATCGCATCTCTTCTGAGAGAAATACACTGGTGTGCAAAACTTAACGACGAGCCAGGTTTTGACCTGTACCGTCGCACAGGAGTGGCCTGGATATATGAAATTCAAACCATAGGAACTCCATTACATACCGAAATGATGACGGAAACAACGCCGACACAACTACTGCATACTAAAGGATATAGTGAAACTTTATTCCGAATTGGCTACTTAACACTGGGTGCCATGATATAGATGCATCACTGCCAAAGAATATAGGAAGAGACCTGTACCGTCACGCAGGTGTGGCCTGGATATATGAAATTCAAACCATAGGAACTCCATTAGATGCATACTTCGCCCTAGGTTGTTGATGAGTTCTTGAGGTAACATCACCCATTCCTCCATCAGCATCATCTTCAGCTGTTAGACAGTTTCCGGTGTGCGTTGACGTGCCGCAACACGTCTCTCCAGAGCGTCCCACACGTGTTCTATGGAATATAGGTCGAGGGAACATGCTGGACAATCCATTCGCTTAATGTCTTCACTTTCCAACAGCTCATCAATAGCCACTGTACGAAGGGGTGTGGCATTATCGTCCATTAACACGAACTGTAGGCCAAAGTCACCTCCGAGCAGGCGAACATGAGGAAGGGTTACCTAATTACAGTAGCGCGTACCGGTTACAGTACTTCCTTCCAGTATCTAGAGCTCTGTACGTCCATCGATTTGAATGCCTCCACATAAATGAACACCCTGGCCGCCATATTGTTCTGATTCAAGGAAGTTTCCGGAGCGATAACGAGTGCCTACTTCACGCCAGATTAGCCGACTTCCAGAATCGCTAGGGATACTAAATCTACTCTCATCGGTAAAGAGCACCGTACCCCACTGTTCTGTTGTGCAATCTTGGTGTTCTCTAGACCACTGTAAATGGTGCCCTGGTACTCAGTTTTTAATGGAACCAAGCGTACTGGTCGTCGGGCGAACAGTCCACCTTTGTGTAGTTGCCTGGCCACTGTAAACCGCGACCTCCTCCGTTCCGGTCCTCAAGTTCAGTTGTTTTGTAAGTTTACTTGCTGTCTTTTATCGATCCATCTTGGCCTGTAGGAGCAGATCGCTGTCCTCACTGGGGATGGTTTTGGTGGACGATCACCACCGGTCTTTCGCACACAGCTGTACCTGTAACCTTGAAGGCCTACCACGCACGCGATACGATGCTATGGACTATACCAAACTCTGTGACGACACTCATCACAGTTCGCACCTCTTCCAGCCTCCCAATTATTCGACCACGACTAAATTTATCAAGATGTTCTCGACGGGCCATTTCGTCGTCTCTAGCACAGAACAAACCCATTCGAACGTCTGTAACACTTATGCACTTCCATTCAACTAGTACTATTGAACTGCGTGAGCTCATTTTGTTCTCACGTCAAGAAAACCACACGTCATGCTCAAATACAACGCACCAGATGAACGCCCGTCAATAATCACGGGGAAACCAAAAATTTATGATACAGAAATTATTGACATTTATTTATTCAATTTTTGAGTTCCACGTCAATAGATGGCGACGTCGGCTCACAGCTTTCTGATATTATACCGAGCAGCCGGTTATGGAATTTGATACGACGGGCTGTCTGTTAGTTATGTGTTTTGTAAAACCTTTAGTCCCTATTTCGTCAACACCTCCTTGTACACGTCATTCTTCGTATACACTGACTGTGAACCCTGTATCAATTTCCCCTGTTCTTTTCCGAGAACTATTTGTAACTCGACGTCGTCAGATCGTCGTACTCTTGACGTTGCTACATACAGATGGCTAAGCACCAGTTCAGGTAGTGAACCAAAATTCCTGATGTAAAGTTTTTCGTAGCCGCCCTGGTGGCGCAGTGGTCTAAGCGATGGCCTCGGATCATTCGTCCGAAAGGAGTCCGGGTTTGAATCCCGGTGAGGCATGTATGTTATGTTTGTCTTACAGCACTGGCTCTCTCCTTTCCCTACCAGTGACATTAAATTAGGAACGGGCGACTGCTTATAGCCCACTGAGTCGCTCACGATGGTCGTTAACCCTCCAACCAAAAAAAAAAACAAACGAAAAAACAAGCAAAATAAAAACGTGTTCCTATCTCCAGAGTTGACCATGTGACGTAACGCATCTCTGACGTCATGAGAGAATGATTTGGATTCTTTGTTGCTATGACAACAAAACAAAGTGGTATACGCGTGGACCGTGTGTGTAGGTGATGACGTCACCTACACGAAAACACGGAAAGCTAAGCGTGACGTCACAAACATTTGTTTCTCCGTTGTTGCTACGACGACTTAAAAATTGGCACGGAGGAGGAGGAGGTATCTAGCAGATTATATATTCGGATGAGCTGTAGCTCCTTTTCCAAGACACAGTCCTGAGTTAATTTGTGATTGGCTCTTTTTCCACTCCGTCCTTAAATTTTGCACACTAGTGGAATACAGTGATTGACTCCTGGAAACATCTGAGTTTCAAGACTACAGATCAGACGTTTGGTGAGGTAATCATTTTGTTAACCTGTAAAAGAAGGGATAAAAATTCGAAAACTAGCAACAGACAATTATGGGCAATAAGCTATTCTGGGCTCCTGGTAGCTAAAGGGCAACATATGCAACGAACGTCTGATTCTGCAGTCGGTGCAGTGTCTTTGGGAGTAACTGCAACTTAAGTGGAAGCTTTTAAGTGATTATGAAAAGAAAATGGGGTGTTGCAAATTGTAAAACTAATTTTCTCATTTTTTGAAATATTCAGAGGCATACTGCAGCTTTGTCGCTTTTACGGGCGAGCTGAATTGAAAGAGCGAGGGAATATGAACTTCCATTATGCATGGCTTTTATCGATTATGAAAAGGCCTTTGATTCGGTAAAACCATCAGCAGTTACAATGGCTTTGAAGTCCTGCGGTATTGAAGATGCATACATTAATATTGTTAATAACATCGATAAAAATGCAAGTGCAAAGATTCGGCTATTTGAGAATACAGCACCCATAAAAATTGGAAAGGGAGTGAGAGAAGGTGACACTACATCTCTCAAACTCTTTAATGCCTTCAATCACCGAACTGGGAAAACAAAGGGATAAAGATTAATAGAGTATATCTAACTCACCTTCGTTTTGCTGATGACGTAGTCATTTTTGCAACTACCCCATCAGAGCTGCAGAGTATGACCCAGGAACTTGCTGGCAAAAGTAAATAAGTGGGATTAAAAATGAACTTACAGAAGACAAAAGTGATGTACAATGCTTTTACAAAAAATGAAGATTTATTGATTGATGAGGGAAAGCTGGATATAACCAATACCTACATTTATCTTGGACAGCAGATATCAAGAGAGGGTCACATTGGTGAAGAAATTAATCGGCGTATAAAACTTGTCTGGAGTGCTTTTGGAAGAAACAGTATAATTTTCAAGAGCAATATGCCATTATGTCTTAAAAGAAAAGTGTTTGATCAATGTATCCGTCCAGTGCTTACGTATGGTGCAGAGACGTGGAGCTTAACTAAAAGAGACATACAAAGACTACATACAACTCAAAGAAGCATGGAGAGATGCATGCTTTTTGTAACCAGGGAGATAAGAAGAGGAGCTCGTGGATCAGGAAAATGACAAGAGTGGAAGACATCATGATCAGAGTAAAATCCCTGAAATGGCAATGGTATTGGTATTGGTAACTATGGGTACCAATGGCAATGGTATTGGTATTGGTAACTATGGGTACCATAGTGGTACCCAGTTTATTGCTATAACGAAATACAGACATAGGAGATTCATTAAAAGCTGCAGTACAGAAAACAACAGTGCGGAAAGTCAGTATATCCACGATGCAGTACAACGTTACACAGAAAGGAAATGAATATGCACACGAACAATGAATGGCCTAACGGCATGTCAAACACTATAACACATGTGCACAAATGCATGAAATGTACTATGCTATCATAAATCAACCGAACGGAACTGAAATGTGGTTAGAGCGCAAAACAACATTAAGTACCTCAGCAACTTTAGAAAAATAACACAGGTAACAAACGTACCACTATAATAATCCGCGATAAAGGAAAGAACTAACACAGCAAACACTCACAATTATAGGTAATTTAAAAAACAGGCACAAATTCAGGAAACAAAAGATAAGATAATGAGGAGATCACACAAGTAACGAGACCGATTAGTTGTGAAAACATAGCAAAAACACGCAATTATTGCAAATTTAAAATACATTACTTGTGAAACACAGCCAAACACACAAATAAAGCAAATTTACAATACATTACTTGTGAATCACAGTAAAAACACACAATGAAAACATCAGAATCAGCATGCACTAAGTCTGCAAAACCAGGGAATCTGCGAACGAGTTCGCAAATCCCTAGCGTTGAGAGAACAAAGAGTAATCGGTGTGAGGAAGAGAGCTAAATGTCATCGGTAAAAGGATAGAAGGTATCACATGTATGCTTCTCAACAAGCTCCTTCAAGGAGGCGAGACGGCGCGTGTAACGTCTCAAAAAGGCTGATACCGAGGATCGGTGGCACACAGAGATTTAAAAAGTGACTCATAAGATTCGAATTGCGTTGCCGCTGCATACAGGTCCAGATCCGGTGAGTGAAGGAATTCTTCAGAACCAACAATCTTACGTGCAGGTTGAAAAAGACGTAAAAGTTGCTGTCTTGACACTGGTTCAGGAACTGGAGGAAACGTATCAACGGCCTGTAGAACCTCAGCATCAGAGACAGGATTGACAGGACCTGAGCGGATAAGCATACTGTTTGAAGAATCATCAGGTGGAGAAACACCGGAACCGGAAACCTCGGGAACACTAGATGAATTCTCAGAATGTGGCACAGAAAGTTGTTTTAACTTTTTTCTGTTTTACAGCGCCTTTGGAAGTTCCAATCCGCTTCGAAGAAGAAGCTGAGGCGGATGTATCTATTAGTGGATCAGGCTCACCTCCCAAGTCAGAAGACGAGGAAACGAACGTCGCCGAAGAAGCAGTACCTAGCTGAGCTGCCTTAGTGGAGACTTGTACAACAGCCGAGGCTTCAGGAAGATGTTGCAACAAGGGTATGGTAGACAAGGTTGTAAATGGAGATCCGATATCCGAGAGGCTAGGAGAAGAGCCAGACGGCCGGTCTGCCAAACCACCACTCAACACACCCGGATCGGAACACTCCGCTGTAGACACATCTGTAGTCGAAGACAACTCTGTCAATCTTGAAGGTGGATGCACAATCGTACGGGTCGGGAGAGGAGGAAAGGCAGCATTGTCCGTGACGGAAATTTTCGTCAGAAACGAAGACTTCGCGTCAGGCAAACTACCGGTAGTGGGGATAGTAGAAAGACCAATGTGGTCAGCAGTGGGATGCGAACTTGATGAACGTCCACGTCGAACGCGGTCACAGGAGGCAGTGGTGTGATTCTGTGTTAAACAGTGTGTACAATAGTGAGCAGTGAAAATCCTGAAACTGTACGTTCGTGCGCCAATTTCAACAGTAGCTTCTGTAGGGCAATCCGCCAAGGCTTTCTCAGTGGGAAAGACCACCAATAACTGACGGCGAGGTCCGGTAGCATGTGCAAATCGAGTTCCGCGGGGAGCGTCAGAGAGGCGACGAACCTTGCCAACAATTTTACAAACATGACTGACAAGGAGATGAAGTACAGTATCAGGCACTTCCTGTGGAACAGGATAGAACGTGATGTTCACCGGTCGCTTGGAAAGAGGCGACGGGATGAGATGGTTTGTCCCAATCGAAAGTCCGTTTGCAAGAAAAAGTCAGCATCCTCCTTATGATTGAACTGTACCGAAATACCCCGAGGAGTACGGGCAATTCCTGCAACGGACGCAGACGACACATGTCCAGAGAGGGCTTCCATGTAGCGTGGCAATGGAGTATTTGGTAAAGCATGAAAGAGCACACCTCTATCCAGGAGGTTATGGAACTCACGGCCAATCTGCGAATTGTCATCTATCGTTACCTTCACCTTGTGGTTGGATACCTGAATAATAGGTGTTGCTTGCAAAAGACCATCTGGTTGAGAGAAATCGGACGTAGAAGTAGCGCCTCGTTGCACTTTAGAGGCAAATGACATCCTCGGAAGAGAAGTCTGTTCGGATCCGGCAGGCACAGAAAGCTGTGAGGGAAAAGAAGCACAGGCCGAAGGTAAGGCAGTAGAATCAGTAGTACCCAGGGAGGGCACCGAGGCAGATGCAGGAGCTAAAGAAGAAAGCGCAGCCAAGTCCAGCAAAGGCACCGGTGCAGGAGTACTAGAAAGCTGGGAAGGCATCTGAGGACGAGGGTATGTTAACTTCCATGGACGTGGAAAGTGTGACGTGACGTGCATCCGTCACGCCCATAGATGATAAGGAAATACCGGAAGCCGCCATGTTGGCAGCTTTCAAACGTAAACAAACGAGCAAACGATAAGAAAACGGATGAATATGAACTAATATGAGGATGAGAACGCTAGAAAAGTAGCTCAAAACGTACACATTACCTTTAGACATCCTAGCCACGCAACAGGTCAGTGAGGGACGAGGTATTCAACACTAAAATGCATAAAATATTGAAGCCACCAACACTACGTCTATCACGAACGAGCAATGGGCTGGACATATTGCCAGAAGGACAGACCATCGATGGACAGCCGAAATTTTAGACTGGATTCCAAGGGACAGGAAAAGACCCAGAAAAAGACCACATGGGAGATAGGTGGATGAAATTCGAAAGTATGCAGGAGTAACATGGAGGAGACTGGCACAAGACAGACCGTTGTGGAAGAATCTTGGGGAGATCTTCGTCCAGCAGTGGATTGATAATGGTTGACAATGATGATGATATATATGTATTTTTTTAAATTATACCCTTAATTTTTTCTTTCTTCGGGGTTTAACGACCACCAGGACAAACTCGATAGGCTATAAGCAGCCGCCGTTCCTAATTTAGAGTCACTGGTTTCAGGGAAGGTAGAGAGCCATTGCCGTAAGACAAACACAGTATCCATGCCACATCAGGATTCGAACCCGGACCCATCTCGGACGAATGATAAACAGCCATAGCGTAGACTACTGCGCCATCGTAGCGACGATTATGCGCCTATATACTATATTGTTGTTTTGAAGAGTCAGCATTAGTAAATAAAATTTCGTGTGCTGTGATATCAGTATTGTATCCGTGTTTTTTTGTTTTTTTTTTCATTTAACTCCACATTACATTGCTCCTAGTTTTTATGTCGGCGGGAGGAAAGGTTTATGACATCCGTGAGCAGCCGTAGGAATTATAAGCAATCGTCCTTTCCCAATCTGAGTTTCTTGGTTTCGCGGAGAAAGGAGGAATAGCGCCCTTGGGCGGTCTTACCGCCTATGCGGCGCCCGGAGTACCGGTCCTGGCACATTTGGGCAAACAGACAGGTGCCAAAGGTTAAACCACTGAGCCACCAAGGCGGTACTCGTCCAATAACTAATAAAACTAAATGTTTAATGACAATATGGTCTTCCGTTTATTTATTTGACTAGAGGCTGTGAAACTACGTTCTTGTCATTTAATTGACACGAAAATCCTGTTCCTTGTTTTTTGACGCTATACATACTGTATTTTCTGATAGCAGTAAAGCAAATCACATGCATAAAAATTCGATATAACAGAAATAGGTTACGGAAGTAGTCAATACCATTGTTGAAATCTTAATTTTTAATGATGTCCCATGAACGGACGCAGCAATAGTTTATTTGATTGTTAATCAACAGTATGCTTTACTAAACTATCGCCTAACATTATATCATCCCGTTTTCCATCAATATGATTGTAATCTAAATAAATTAAGAGAACCTGGTGCTAAATGTGATAAAAGCCATTAGAAAAATGTATTTTGGATGCTTTGAAAACGGCGCGTTTTTGAGAAATTTTAATCACTCGAACCCCTACCGAGGTTACCCGCTATTAACCAGAGCTTTAAAATAATGTATAACACGATGGGGTGACTCCTGTAGATATTCAAGACAAAAATTACCAATCCCCCCTCACTAACACGCTTGTGATGCATCTTTAAGTCAGATTTTAGCTTGAGAATGTGCAGGTAGTTTTCATAGCTACATCACATTTCATCGATATCAGTGTTGTTTCCTACGCTCGTCTAAATCTAAATAATATATAATAATAATAAATATTGATTTTGACAAACTGTACTGTCGAAATACACTGCTCGACACAGAAATTTCTCCAACCCAGAAGGAGTGAGGATAGAGGAGGGAAATTGAACATGCAAATAGGAACACATAAGCATTTACCTTGATGTTATTTTCAGCCACGCACACTGTTTGTCAGATGCGATAATGCAGCATAATGGCCACGCCTCAGTAACTGGTTGCACAGCCGCAAACGGCAATACAGGCAGCAGTACGGCTTGGCAATGACTCGTACAGTCAACGGATATCGTCCTGAGGAATGGAACACCAAGCACCGTTGATTCGCACCCATAATTCATCATGATCGTGCCCAGGCTGGTTCGATTACAGACGACGTCTAATGTAGTCCTATAGGGTTTCTATTGGGGATACATTAAACGATCTTGCTGGTCGTGTCAGTGTTTGAACATGTTGCATACATTGTCTGGAGCCCCGAGCGGTCAGTGTGCAAACGGCGTTGTCTTGCTGGAAAATCGGGCACGGTAGGCCATTAAGGAACGGTATCAAAATGGACTGCAGAATCTCGCTGACGTATCGTGCAGCTGTTAGTGTGCCCGTGATGCAGACAAGAGGTGACCTGCTGTCATGCGCAATAGCATCCCGTACCATGACGCCTGCCTGACGAGCGGTGTGGCGATCACGAATGAAACCGAGATCGTACGCTCACCAGGCTATCGCCAAACACGGATCTGTCGACCTTCAGCAGCAAGATAGAAACGAGGTTCATCCCTGAAAACCACAGTGATCCATTCGTGATCCCAGTTCCCATGACTTCGGGACCAAACCATTCGAGTGCTGCGATAGCTGGCTCTCAATGACAGTGGACGTGACCGTTGCCTACTCCACAAGTTTGCCAAATGTAACCTACGGTTTACATTTCGGGTCGTTATGAAGACGTCCATGGCCGATGACACCGCACGTCCAATATTGGCTACAGTGCTTTCTGGTGACGAACGAGCGTGTCGAACAATCCACTGATCCAGACGTGCTGACGTCTGTCGGACTGCACCAATGCCGCTCCGACGAACAAACGGATCTTCCTGTAGCCACTGGTGCCAACAGTATCCAACAGTTCTTACATCCCGTTGCACATACGCAGCGACCCAGCAGAAACAGCCTTGCTGGGCCATCACTGCCAGAAATGGCACAGCACTATGTTGCCGCTGCCGAACCGTCAATAAAATGTCCGGGCGGCCAACAGTTGGCACCCCATCAGTTGTCATATGCCACAACAGGGCCATCAGTGGTCCATCACAGGCAGTAGCTGCCACAAGTGGCCCTTCAGTGGCCCTGTAAGCACGTGCCAGAAATGATGGCTAGCCTAATGTGGTCCGCTAGTGGCAGCTGGCAACCACGTGACGTAACTGGTGGCTTGTCGAATCTTGTCCACCAATTTCCCAGTAGTAACCATAATAATAATAATAAAAGCAAAGTCAACTGCAGTTTTCCAAAGCTACAATTTGTTTTTCTACCCTTACGAAGCTTGTGAATGAACTCAGTGCGCTGGGGAAATTTTCTCAACAGATCGGAAAAACACCCGTTTGTATCTGAGGAGATTTGAACCTGGGCAGTTGGCGGGATAGCGGAGCTCTCTACTGACCGGACTAATTGAGCACGTTTGAGCAAGTACTTAAAGCTGTCTGTTTGGTATGCAATGTGTAATCGAATGCTTCCTTCTTTCATTTTACAATATTGCGAGGTATTTTTCATAAAAGTCAGTTTCATATAAATGATAAATTAATTTTTTCAACGTAACGATAGTTTTTTTTTTTACCTTAAGGGAACTTCACTCATTTTTAAGGCGTGTACATACTTAGAGTCGCTTTCCAAAGTTTTGCACTGTCCTTCCCGGGTTCATGTCACATTCTGTTACATTTTTAACCTTGTGTCTTTCCTTTCCGTTGTCCGAAGCTACATTTGTTTTAAAGAGTAAAAAATATTTTATTTTACGTCTCGTTATTTTTAGAAGCGAATTCCTCCCAGTCTTGTGTATTCAACCCATGGATGAGTAAACCACATAGCGTTGCTTTTTTTTTCTTTCAAATGATTAATAAATTTTGTACGCGTATAATTCTTTTTTTTTTTCAACAAACGTTGTTTTAATGGTTTTCCAGGATATTTGTTTCAAGCGGTTTCAAATTTTTCTTGTTATTCATCCACTCCATTCCATGAATTGTTATTCTTGGGAATGGAGTGGGTGTATTTCATGGCTGTAATCTGGTATTTCACGGCTTAATCTGATATCTTCGTCGACGTAAAATTTCATTAGGAAATTAATTCGCCTCTCCACATATGGATTTTTTTTCTTAACATCCACTAAAATAACACAATGGCGATAGTGTCGTCTTCAACTAAGTGGTACCATGAGAGACACAGCAAGTGTTGCTTCTGCGCATGCGCAGTCCGGTTACTTCCATCTGCTGTTGGGGGTTGCATTGGTTGCCAGCAACGGGCCACTAGTGGCACTTGCTCGGAGGCTCACAATTCACGGCGATGCTGCAGGGCCATCAATGGCTCGCCAACTGATAGCGCTGCCACTAACGGACCACTACCGGGCCGTGAGCGGCTGATTTCAGCCAGCAGTGACCCATCACTGCCAGCTGGTGGCCAGCAGTTTCCCAGCGCTTGTGTTTTTGCTGGGGATACGACGTGTAGTCCAGCTCGCTTCACAGAAACCTACAATTATTTCTCCTTGAAACGCATCCAAATGGCGATAAACCTGACGATGGCGCGTACCCGGCATTTTTGGCCTTCGCTGAACACTTTCGCAGAACAAACAAGAAATCTGAACATCCGCGACACTTCCAACAGCGACCACACATTACTATCCCTGTTGCTACTGGCATCTTTATTTCACGAAAGTGTAACGTTGTAGGCTACGGTTTAACGTCTTACGTAACGCGAGTGAGTACACACGCCCTGCGATTTGTGTGTTTGTAGCACACCTCCTTCTGGGTGGGGTAATTTTTATGTCGAGCAGTGTACTTACTATTGCCGGCTCCATAATTTAGTAAATATTTACTTTTATGATGCACATATCTTCTGGCATTGGTTTTTCAACACTAACATTCCTTATTCCATGAAAGAAATCATGAAAGAAATACGGGATTACGCCATATAATACAAATTTTGAAGGCCGCCCCGGTGGCGCAGTGGTCTAAGCGATGGCCTCTGATCGTTCGTCCGAAAGGGGCCCGGGTTCGAATCCCGGTGAGGCATGGATGTTGTGTTTGTCTTACGGCACTGGCTCTCTCCCTTCCCTGGAACCAGTGACCCTAAATTAGGGACGGGCGACTGCTTATGGCCCATTGAGTTGCTCACGGTGGTCGTTAAACCTTAAATCAAATTAAATCAAAATCAAATTTTGAAGATGACAATCCGATTTTTGGCGTAAATGTGACAAGGATGGTAAGTCAGATAATATCTGAAAACTTGAAAATTTTCATCGTCCTGGAGCGGGACTCGAACCCGCGTCTTCCAGAAAACGCCTAGGTATGCTAACCACTACACCACCCAGAACGACCAAGTTTCAAGTTTCCATTCAATCCTTGTCACATTTACGCCAAAAATCGGATTGTCATCTTCAAAATTTGTATTCCTTATTCCACCTACCTAATAACTGCTCTATTTCAAGAACTAGTAGCCCCATTGTTTGTTGTTATGATTTAATTTGAGTTATTAATTACCGGACTGTGACTCAGTGTACATCAGATCAGATCATATGTACTGGATTTTAGGAAGGGAGTGTCTGACCCCAGCTCTTAAACAATCCTTAGAAACAGGAAGCTAGGGGATTTGGCCTAGAGTGCCCGATAGGAAAGTGACACGAAAGCGAGGTAGAAAGGGGGAGGAAAACGCCCTTATTTATTATCGGGGGGGGGGGTAGGGGAAGGCAGTATCCGGGGTCTAACGCGACGGCGTAAACGTGCCCATCCGACGCACGGCTGATATTTAGTGTTTCGAGCGTTGGTACCTGCCGGGATCGAACCTGAATTTCATCCGTGGCAGTCACGAACATTGACCACTAGGCCATCCGCGGTCCGGCTCGGTGTAATCGTGAGTGAAGAGAATAAACGCAAATGTGTTGTTCTCGATAAATAAATGTAGACTCTAGAATCACTAGTTTTATTTCACGCGCACAAAGACGTGGCATGCGAAAGATGCATAGCATAAATCAACTACAAAGATTACCAGGGATCTCTCTCGATTCTTTTTTTCTTTTAATGACAAGTGCTGTTAAATGATGTAATTTTGAAAAAATAAGATGTAAAGAGCGGTGCTGTGTTGTCCATAATTTAAATGTTATCATATTACATGTAATGTTTATAAGGCAAACGCTTCAACTTTCATTTTATCGAGTCGATAATATATCATAAACAATAGACAAAAAAAGTATTTACATACAGAAAATAATTTGAAAAAATGAACGTGCAAAGCAATTGTGATAAAAATTATTTTTAACCATTGGATTACTTTTACAATAAAAACACCGAAGACATGTTTCTTTGTTTGCTTTATATGTATTACTTCTGTTTAAATAAATCAGAAGAAATACATATAAAGCAAACGAAAATATAAATTTTTCATGCCAAAAAAGTATCTGCACACTCTGTTTTAAAGCGTTTAAACATAACATTATGTAAATTTACAACAAATGAAAGTTTCGCACTGTTTAAAGTACACGTTTTAAGATCGGAATTGGTAAGAAGTTAAAGTTGAACTTTTCTAGTGTTCGGTACCGAATTAAAAAAATAGAGTGTAAGTACAGAGAATAAACTGTGATCTGGGCGTCCGAAGAACCTAAATGCAAAACAATGGAAGGGCATATTTACGAAAGTTTCTGAAAACACCTCGGTAAGTGTTGGAGAATTGGCTACTGATGTCACTTCATCACCGGCGACCATAGAAAGTTCTGAAACTATTCGGAATATTCTTCACAATGCACGTACTTGAGGCAAAACACCCAGAAAAAAAAATATCAGTTTTTTTTTGTATTAAAGAAAAATAAAGTAAACTTAGCACTTTTGGTACCAAAGCGGCCAGCATCACACTCTTCACCGCCAAAAGGCTTTAGTGAACAATCTTCATGAGAGCACTAGAAACGTTTACGTTAAGTCTGCTATCCTAACACTAGATTTGACTACTATTTTTTTAAAGGCGGATTTAATGAATTTCTTAGGTACTTCGTTTTTTAGAAAAGAGCTGAAAAGCACTTTACGATGTATAAAACACTCTGTTTCTAAATTACAGATTTTAGCTTGCCTAAGTACTTGAGCAATAAGTACATTTTCTGTTATTTTACATGAAATATTAGTTTTCCAATTAAAGTAATTTATGACTTCAAAAGGAAAGCTATATATTTTATCAAATAAACTAATTACAGGATGAACATCATTTAAATTAATTGACCGATCAAAAAAATGAAGCTTCTGATTGCTAGAATTGGTTTTGCTAAGATTACGGCATGCTGGATAGATGTTATCAAAATCATATTCAATGACCCCCGAATTATTTAAACATACCAAATCATCAATGTATATTCATCATCATCATCATCATTGTCAACCATTATCAATCCACTGCTGGACGAAGGTCTCCCCAAGTTTCCTCCACAACGGTCTGTCTTGTGCCAGTCTCCTCCATGTCACCCTGCATACTTTCGAATTTCATCCACCCATCTCCCATGTGGTCTTCTTCTGGGTCTTTTCCTGTCCCTTGGAATCCAATCTAAAATTTTGGCTGTCCATCGATGATCTGTCCTTCTGGCAGTATGTCCAGCCCATTGCCATTTCAGGGATTTAACTCTGATCATGATGTCTTCCACTCTTGTCATTTTTCGGATCCACGAGTTCCTCTTTCTTATCTCTCCTGGTTACACCAAGCATGCACCTCTCCATGCTTCTTTGAGTTGTCTGCAGCCTTTGTATGTCTCTTTTAGTTAAGGTCCACGTCTCTGCACCATACGTAAGCACTGGAAGGATGCATTGATCAAACACTTTTCTTTTAAGACATAATGGCATATTGCTCTTGAAAATTATGCTGTTTCTTCCAAAAGCTCTCCAGGCAAGTTTTGTACGCCGATTAATTTCTTCATCAATGTGACCCTCACTTGATATCTGTTGTCCAAGATAAACGTATGTGTCTGTTATCTCCAGCTTTTCTCCATCAATCGATAAATCTTCATTTCTTGTAAAAGCATTGAACATCACTTTTGTCTTCTGAAAGTTCATTTTTAATCCCACTTCTTTACTCTTGTCAGCAAGTTCCTGGATCATACTCTGCAGCTCTGATGGGGTAGTTGCAAAAATGACTACGTCATCAGCAAAACGAAGGTGGGTTAGATAATCTCCATTAATCTTTATCCCCTTGTTTTCCCAGCTCAGCGATTGAAAAACACCCTCCAATGTGGCATTAAAGAGCTTCGGAGATATGGTGTCACCTTGTCTCACTCCCTTTCCAATTTTTACGTGTGTTGTATTTTCAAACAGCCTAATCTTTGCACTTGCATTTTCATAGATGTTATTAATAATATTAATGTATGCATCTTCAATACCGCAGGTTTTCAGAGCCATTGTAACTGCTGACGGTTTCACCGAATCAAAGGCTTTTTCATAATCGATAAAAGCCATGCACAATGGAAGTTCATATTCCCTCGCTCTTTCAATTAGTTCTCTCAGCACGTGGATATGATCTATTGTGCTGTAGCCACTCCTGAATCCAGCTTGTTCTCTCGGTTGAGCCATGTCTAGTGCTACCTTCAAGCGGTGTGAAAGAACTTTAGTGAAGATTTTATAAACTACTGATAGGAGGCTGATAGGTCTGTAGTTTCCGAGATCCTCAATGTCACCTTTCTTATGTAGCAGGATCATTGTAGCGGTGTTCCAATCCTCAGGAATCTTTCCTTCATTAAGGCATCGAGTGAAAATTTGGGCGAGTACCGTTTCGATTTCTCCACTTGCTTCTTGTATGATGTCTACAGTAATTCCATCTTCTCCTGGAGCTTTTCCTCGCTTCATGTTCTTGATTGCATGTGCAACTTCTGCTGGAAGGACTGGAGGAACTCTGGTACTGGTATCTTTCATGATGTCTGGAGTGCATATATCATCCCTTTCATATAATTTGGAGTAGAAATCTTTCACTCTTGTCAAGATTTCGCCTCTATTTCTTGTTACAGAACCATCTTCTTTTCTCAGTGCCATAATCTGTTTTCTTCCCTTACTGAGATGTCCCTTTGCTATCTTTAGGCTTTGGTTGTTTTCAATTGCTTTCCTCACTAGTTCACAGTTGAATTTCCTTACGTCTTCAGTGATACTTTTTCTTACTGTCTTGCATAGCTCTATATATTCCACTTTGGAAGTCACATCTTCTTTATTTGTCCTCATCTCTCTTCTTTTTTGCATCAACATTTTGGTTTTTCCTGATAATTTGTTCACATGCAACTTGTTCTTAGACCCAGCTAATTTTGTTGCTGTTTCCATAAGAGCTTTGGTTATTTTTCTGTTAACTTCAGAGATGTCCACTTTTTCCGATGTTAGGCCTTCTAAAGCAGAGAACCTGTTCTTCAGTTCTAACTTGAAGGTATTATGGTGTTTTTTAAGGTTGGTTATGTCAATAGATTTTGTTTGTCTTATGAGCTTGCCACGTTCAAGTTTGGTGTTGAGGTGCATCTTACATCTCACCAATCTATGGTCACTACCTGTGTTGAACTTGTTTAGCACACTGCAGTCTTCTATGACGAATTTTTTGTTACACATAATAAAATCAATTTCACTTGTCGTCCCATTTGGATGTCTCCATGTCCATTTCCTGTGTGGCTTTTTCTTGAAGAAGGAGTTCAAGATGAAAAACCCTTCTGCCTCTGCAAACTCTACGAGAGTATTTCCACGCTGGTTTCTGTTGCCGTGACCGAATTTACCTACTGAAGTTTCATTCTGTTGCCGTTGCCCTATTTTTGCATTGAAATCTCCCATAATTATTTTCAAGTGCTGCTTACCTTTATTATTTAGATGACAAATTTCCTCATAAAATTCTTCAATTTCTTCTTCAGGATGACTTGTGGTGGGTGCATAAGTTTGAATAATCTGAGCCTGGTATCTTTTCGAGAGTTGGATAACAAGTCGTGCAGCTCTGTCAGAGGAACTTTCAACTTCTACAACTTTATCCTTCAGTTTCTTGTTTATTATAAATCCAACACCACTAGTTCTGCCAGTATCTGTCCCACGATAGTAGAAGAGATGTCCACTTTTCAGTTCGATGAGATCTTCTCCTTTTCTCCTTACCTCACTTAGCCCCACGATGTCCCACTTGATCATTTGTAGTTCCTCTTCCAATTCAAGAAGCCTTGAATCAGAAGATAGGGAGCGTCCATTGTAAGTAGCCAAGGTCAGCATCAGATGGCAGCCTAGTCCGGTCCTCCGGGGATTCTTAGCACCCTCTGCCTTCATGTCGCACTGGCCGCTGCCTTGGCCAGGTACATTCCAGCTGCCGGAGACTGAGGGCCAAGATTTAAGTTGTGGAATCATTTTGGAGGGGTTTGGCCATAACTCACCACGCTGGCCAAGCGGGTTGGTGAGTGTGGGATAGAATTTCCTCTGATCCTGATGGTATAGTTATACCGCTATGGGCGGTCGCCAGAGCCCCTTTAGTGGGAACAGGATGCACCACGAGAAGGCGGGGTTGACATTTGTCAAGGAGAGGCTATGATGTTACGCATCACCTGACCTTACATCCCCAATGTATATTAAAGTACACTATATTGACAAAAGTCACCGAACATCTAGGAGTCAAACACAACATAGCATTTATTGACATACATTAGTACGGTGTCGGTCCACCTTTGGCCTTAATGTATGCACTGACACTTCAAGACATGCTTTCGACAAGGTTTTGGAACACAGCTATAAGAATGCGCTTCCATTCAGTACATAATGCTGCCGCTACCTTTTGGATAGTAATAGGCCTTGGTTCTAATCTTCTTATGCGACGCTCTAATTCATCCCATAAGTGCTCTATGGAATTAAGATCAGGGCTCTGTGCTGGCCAGTCCACACACGATACGAAGTTATCGTCAAACCACGCCGTAACAGACCTTGCTTTCTGGTCGTGTTCAGCTCTGTATTTATATGCCTTTTTGTCCAGTTTTCAGTGCATTTCACCATTTTCTTTTGTGCGCCAAGTGTGCGTGAAGTTCTCGTCTTTCATTTGATGTGCCTCACAAGTTGGTGAGTGTTATTGTGCTTATATCATCCCGAATTTACTTCACGACCCAGCTGGTCGTTCACGAGAACTCTCTTTGCCATTGCAAATGTCGTCCTCTCTTGGATTGGACAAGCTTCTGTCCATCCCTCTGTGACTCCTCCTTCCACGCCTTCTCTTGACGTCGCTTCTGTGTCTTCCGCTGGCGATGTCACTCTGCCTGCTTCTCGTGACATGGTGGATACCTTTTCTTCCCCTGATGGTGTCTCTGCCTTATTGCCTTCTCTGCGGTCTACTGATCCTGCGACCTGTTGGTCCGTGGACGAAGCTATGGATGTCTCCTCTGGCGCTGCCCGTCTACCTTTCTTCAAGGTTTCTGGTCCTTCTATGGCGCCTTCGGTGTGTGCTAATTCTTCGGTGTCTTCAACTAATGTTAATAGTTCCACCTAAGAAGTGGCTGCGTCTTCTTCTCCTGATGTGCTGTCGTCCTCCAAGGTATTCCGTCTTGACTCTTTCGTTTCTTGCACTTAAAACAAAATCGTTTTTGACGCCCCGGAGGATTCCCCAGCCGGGCGTCGTCTTTATTGTACATTAGACCTCGGAGTCCATTTTGAGGCTCTGCCCGATACCTCCCTCAAGAGCTACGGTACTGCTTTGAAATCTATGTTATCCCCTGGTGTTATAACTCACATGGCCCGGGAACCTCGGGCCGTCCTTGTGTACTTTGCCACCTCTGCTTCTGCTTCCTTGGTGTTGTCTCGGAGCCTTCGCCTTGCGGCTCGCCTTATCTTTCTTTTTTTCTTTTGATTGGAGGTTCAACAACCACCGTGAGCAACTCAGTGGGCTACAAGCAGTCGTCAGTCCCTAATTTAGGGTCATTGGTTCCAGGGAAGGGAGAGAGCCAGTGCCGTAAGACAAACACAACATCCGTTCCTCACCAGGATTCGAACCCGAACCTCTTTCCGACGAATGATCAGAGGCCATCGCTTAGACAAATGCGCCACCGGGGCGGCCTTGCCTTATCTTTCCTGTGCCTGTTTCCCTTCCTCCTGTTAGAGTTTCCCTTCATCCGTCCCTCCCGAGGTTTCCGATGAGATGCTTCGTGCAGCTCTTGGCTCTGGCGGCTTGGCAGCTCCCTCACGCTTTCTGCGGCACCCAAGGATCCTGCAGTTCGAGGTATCGGCGGTTATCGCCGTCAAGCTCGTATGTTGTTTTCGTCTGATGCTCAGCTTCTTGCTCTTCCTTCCGTGTTTAACAGATACGTTGTGGGAGCCACCCATTAAGTTGCTCACGGTGGTCGTTAAACCTCCAATAAAAAACAAAACAAAAAAACTTCGCCGCATTGATGTCCTGCCTTCCATTCAGTGTGACTTGTGCTCTGGCTTTGGCCATCTGCGTTCTCGGCGTTCACATGCTCCGGTTTCCTCTTCTTCTGGTGTTTCTTCGTGTGCACCTGCTGCTTCTTCTCCTCCTGGAAAGTCCTCTCCAGCCCCTCGTCAACGAGTGTTTGACGTCATTCTGCCTGCTGCTTCTTCTTCTGCTGACCTGGTTCCAGATCCCTCTACGCCTGTGCCTTCTGTTGTTTCAGCTTCTGCGGTTGGTTCCTGTAAGGCCACCGTCTTCTGCTGCTATTATAGCTGTGTCTACCGTTGGCCCGGGCATGTCAGGCCACCTGTCTGAACCACATTCCAGTGTCCTTTCTGATGCCTAGGATTCCAGCCCTTCGGATGCATCTGTTGCCACTGCTTTTGACGTTGCGCGTCAGCGGCCATTTTGTGTCAGATCCACGACGGTGAAGAAGCCGCGTCTTTCCTCCCATTCTTCGCCGTCAACCAGAAATCTTCGGTCTCGATCTCGCCTCTCCCATCCAGCTACTTCGGCTGCTTCTCCTGCCTCTCCATCGGCTCGACGGTCTCCGACGATGTCTGCAAATTCTTCAAAATACCTCTTGAAGCCTTTGGCTCTGCCTACTGTGCCAGTTGCTTTCGATACTTTGTTTAACTTTCTGTATACCCCTCCCCCTACCCAGTGCCGTAGCAGCTGAGTCACGTCTTCTTTTGCTCTGTTGTTTTGGGTTGGAGCTGTTGTCCTCCCAATTTGTTTCGTGTCCCTTTTTCATTGAGTGTGCTCGTGAATGTGTGATGATACCAACTACTGCTTTTGGATAGAATTTGTCATCTGTGTGCTGCTGCAGGCGCGTTTGAATTCTTCATATTCGTCGCCTTCAGAAGGACTGACTGGCTGCCATTGCTTTTCTATCACGCCTCCTGTTCACGGAGTCTCCTTTGTTCTCGGGAACTTGTTGCCTTGAGAGTCTTCTGTACCGCTCGTTCCCTGCTGTAACTGGTTTGCTGTTGACTGCCGTTGTGGGCTACCGTTCTTGGCTAAGTGACGGCTCGCCGAGTATTTTGGGAGCTCTCCTGTTAATTTACAATCTTGCCCCCCCCCTCTCGCGCTTTTTTCCCCTTCCGGCTGCTGGATCCTGTGAAGACTAATCCTTCTGGCTTCGTAATGGGTGAACAATGCAAGTTATGTTGTGAAAATGTTAATATAACTACTGGCCTTCAGTGCAGTAATAAATGCAATGGTTATTTCCACTCAGGCTGTGCTGGATTCTCGAAAGTGCAATTTGGAAAGATAAGCAAAACAGCCAAAAAGAAGTGGATTTGTGCCAATTGTAAACTGCTCTCTGAATCATCGTGCCCTAATGTATCGCAGACTACTAGTGAATCTTCTAGATTAAGCGCATCTGACCACCTGTTGGGTGGAATCAGTGCAAATTCGGAAAATTCCGAATTGATTGCTGCCATTCTCGCTCTCCACGAAAGTGTAAAGTTTATGAGTGACAAGTATGATGACATTCTCATTAAGCTAAATGACATCCATAAAGTCAATAATGATCTAAGATCAAATAATCAAGAATTACGAAAAGAAGTGATGATTCTGCAGAATAGATTGCAAGAAACTGATCAATATCTCCGGCGTGAAAACCTTGAAATCAAAGGTGTGCCATATGAACAAGGATCTAGCGCTGATGACATTATTTGTGAAGTGGCTAGTAAGGTGGGTGTTGATTTAGACATCATTCAGGAGACGCATGCAGTCCACTGGGTGCCCACTCCTGGAAACCCATCACGAAAAAATATCATTGTGAGATTTGTCAATCGAAGAAAGCGTGATGCTTTCTTCATGGCTGCAAAAAATTTCAGGAAAAAACATGGAAACTTTACAGCCCGTGCCATTGGTTTTAATAACGACAGTCCAATCTATGTAAATGATCATTTTTGCCCTGCCAGTAAACGTCTTCTTGGACTAGTGCAAACAAGGAAAAGAGAATGTGGGTGGAATTTCGTGTGGACGGATCGAAACGGTAGGATCTTTGCCCGCAAAGATAAGGACTCGCCTGCACTGCACATTCAGTCTGTTAGTGACACGGAAAAAATTAACTAGGCATTACAATGACATTCACCCTTCATCTGCTCTGATTAATGGCTGGCCCGGAACAAATATATTACCCTTATCTGGATTATTACCATCCGCACTGTACTTCTGAAAAGGTATGTTCATATGATCTCTCCGATGAAATCGACAAAGTTGGTATGTCACTCTTACATATCAATATTCAAAGCATTAACTCTAAATTTGATAAGCTTCAAATTTTTCTATCACAATTGAATCATGATTTTTCTGTAATTGCACTTAGCGAAACTCATTTAATTGATGAGAAACAAAAGGAATTTTTTAATCTCAGTAACTATAATTTTGAATGCAAAGTTAGAAATCGGAATAATCCATTACTGAATATAAGGGATTCTGGTGGAGTAGGCCTATACCTGAAGTCTCACATCACCTACTTTATTCGTGATGACTTGAATAATATGTCCCTTGTACTTGATTCCTGTGAAATGCTTTGGATTGAAATCAAAAGTCCCAAGTCCAAAAACCTAATTATTGGCGTTATCTACAGATCGCCAAGTAATGATCGAAAAACCTTTTGTGAATGCTTTGACAATATCTTAAACAAAATAAATAACGAAAATAAAAATTGCATTTTTCTGGGAGATATTAATATTAACATTAACAACCTATCTCTAAGTGAAATCTATCTTAATATGCTATCAGGCAATTTTTTTCAGATGTGCATTTCTTTACCAACTCGTGGTGCCAATATTCTAGACTATATTGGTACTAACTTACTTAATACTGCTTTAAAGTCCAGAGTGATTGATTTTAGTATTAGTGATCACAACCCTGTCTTCATTCATGTTCCAGTTTTTACAAATTACCATTCCTCAATTAACCACAAAACAATCTCCTATTGTGACTACACCACGTTAGCTGACCTAGTCTCAAATTTTGACTGGGACAAGTCGGGTATCTTCAATACAACTTGTCCAACTATAGCTACCGAAATTTTGCAAGGCATTTTGAATGATTTCCTTGAGATCACAACAGTTCACAAGGTAGTTAACACTAAATATGATATTAAGATCCAACCATGGATGACCAATGGAATCATTAGATCAATCAAAAAAAGGATAAGCTTCGTAAAAAAAGTAGAAAGAATCCTTATAACAGTCACTTACGTGATAAGTATAAAAAGTATAATTATGCCCTAAGAAATGTTATTCAGCATGCGAAAGTTGCTCATTACAACCTCGCTATTTCAGATGCAGGAAATAACTCATATCAAAAATGGAAAATAATCAAATCAGCAATTAACAAACGATCCTCTGCTACTGAAACTCCGATGACGTTAAAAGGGAATTCTGGTAATTTTATTGTTGATTCAAAATCAGTCGCTGATAAATTCAACAATTACTTCATTAACATAGGTCATGATTTAGCATCTCAGCAAAACTTGCCCACAAATACTAAAGGTTATGATTCTTTATCCAAAATTAAGGAAGTTCCTTTTTCAATGTTTCTACGCCCTTTGGATGATACTGAAACCTATAATATTAACACTTCATTGTCCCTAAAAAGAAGTGCTGGTTCAGACAATATTAATAGCAGAGTCATAAAAGACTCGATCTCTATTTTAGTACCACTTATAACACATATTATTAATCTGAGTTTTTATTCAGGTCAGTTTCTTTTTTTTTTTTTTTTTTTTTTGATTGGAGGTTTAACGACCACCGTGAGCAACTCAATGGGCTATAAGCAGTCGCCCGTCCCTAATTTAGGGTCACTGGTTCCAGGGAAGGGAGAGAGCCAGTGCCGTAAGACAAACACAACATCCATGCCTGACCGGGATTCGAACCCGGACCCCTTACGGACGAATGATCAGAGGTCAGCGCCTTAGACCACTGCGCCACCGGGGCGGCTCAGGTCAGTTTCCTGACAGTCTGAAGATCGATAAGGTTATTACTATTTTTAAAAAAGGAGATAGGGAATCTACCTGTAATTACAGACCGATATCTTTGTTACCCGTTTTGAGTAAGATTTTTGAAAGGTCTATTCACAGCAGAATGGTTGAATTTTTACACACCCATGGTATGCTCTCTTTGGAACAGTTCGGTTTCCAAAGAAACAGATCTACTGAAATGGCTGTTGCTAAGTTGTCAAACTTCATTTCCGAAGCACTAGATGATAGTTATTATACTATTTGTGTTTTTATTGATTTCCAAAAAGCTTTCGACATGGTAAATCACGACATTCTGTTAAATAAATTACCCAAATACGGTGTGGCAAAATTCTTTTCCTCTTAATGAGCTACCTCTCTCACCGCAAACAGTATGTCACTGTAAATAAAATAAACTCCGATCTACTTAATATTTCATGCGGAGTGCCTCACGGTTCGGTATTGGGACCGTTACTGTTCCTGTTATATATTAATGACCTTCCTCTGTGCCTGCAATCAACTCATGCTTTGCTATACGCTGATGACACTGTCATTTTTCAAAAATGTCATGATTTGCATAAGTTACAGATAATGATCAATAATGATCTATCAAATTTATCTCATTGGTTATGCTCTAACAAATTATCACTTAATATTCTAAAAACCAACGCCGTATATTTCCGAAACGTTCATAAAAGAGAGGACATAAATAAATTTCCAGTCAGGATTAATGATCTTCCCCTAAAAATTGTGGACAAAGTTCAGTATCTTGGTGTTTGGTTTGATGAATTCTTTAACTGGAATACGCATGTTCAGTTTGCTTTAAAAAAAGTTTCCTTACAGGTTGGCCTGCTTGGTAAAATTAAGCAACTCTTCACTATCAATGTCCTAAAAACATTTTACTATGCTTTTATTTATTCCCATCTCTCCTATTGTCTGGAATCTTGGTATTCAAATATAAGTGCAAACAATAAGTTATGCTTGCTCAAATTACAGAAGAAATCTGTTCGCTATATGCTGAACACAGATTACATGTCTCATTCAAAACCCTTATTTCTAAAATTAAATATTCTAAAAATTCATGAAATTTTTACCTTGAAACTAGGTATCATGTTTTTTAAAATAATGCATCTTAAACTGCCTATTTTTCAATCTGACATCAAATATCTCGATTATTCGATCTTCACCAGATCTGTTGCTAACAACAAATTATGTCAGCCGTGTGTTAGACTTAATTATGGTCTAAATAACATACTGTATAAAGCCGTTATCCTATGGAATAATCTCCCAGAGAGCATCAGATCCCTGGAAAATATCAAAAGTTTTCCTTGTCTCTGCGAAATTACATTGTAAATCACCCTGATCTCCATAACGAATTTCAACCCTATCATTAAATTGTAGCTCCAAGCATGCTGCTAACAATGGTGCTTCTGTTATAACCATCTTACTTGCTTTCATATATGCCATATGTTTTATTCTTTTTCTTACATCGGATAGGGGGAATCGCCTTACAACCAATGTGTTCAGATTTCTCCTGGTGTATTGCAATTTCATATAACTGTAAGATTTAAATGTGTGCAATAAATAACTGTATTGTATTGTATTGTAGATGCCCATGTAACGAAAGCCTTCACTCGTAGTGTTTCGCTTTGTCAGTTTCCCGCTCTTGGTATTCAGATCAGACGATTTCGTGATGCGATTCAGAGGATCGCTCTGAAATGCTCTCCACTGCGCCCATGGATGCCTTCTTTCCTTCATCGCTGCACACACCTCCTTAATGCTGCTATGCTGCCCAAGGTGCACCATGTTATCCGGCTGACCTTCTTGACTCTGATTCCTAGTCTTCGTTGGTTTCTGCGACGGATACGGACGCCCTTGCTGAAGCGCCCTAGCCTTCGAACTGCTGTGCTCAATTTTTCTCCTGCCTGCCTTGTTGGTATGTTGTCCTCAAGACTTGACTTAATAATGCTCTGCTTTTGAACTGTTGCTCTGCTTCATTTGTGACCCGTAGTGGTGCTGATGTAACGGCTATGTGTTTTAAGTATTTTGCTGTGTTTTTATCTTGCCATGTTGATTCCCAGTTTTTCCCTGATTTAGTCCCTGACACATATTAAAGCAATGTTGAAACCTTGCTTTATGGCTCGGTGCATTATATTGCTGGTAACAACAAGGCTAGGTTCCATAGTTATGCCACAGAGTTGGTAGGGCATAATTGTCCATAATATCGAGGTAGACGTGCTGTTTAACAGGATTGTCCCCAATAACAAATGGGCCGGGACCATGCCACGTAAATCACCCCTACACGAGTACACTGCCAGATCCAAACTTGATCGCAGGAACAGTACACTGTGGTAAATAGCGTTAGCCCGGCTGCCGCCATACCCACACACGGCCATCAGACTGATGGATCGTGTATCTGGATGCATCAGTCTATAGAACCAGCTTCCATTGCTCTACGGTGCACGATAAATGTTCTTTACACCATGCGGAAGAAGGAGTAGCATTCCCAGTGGAGAAGAAAGGCTTATGAGCAGCGGCATCACCAGGGTAACCCATGGAATGAAGTTCTCTGCGAATGGTACGTGTACATACCGAGGTTCCAGCATTTTTACTCACCTGTACACTAAGGTCTTTTGCAGTACTCAGTCGATTAGCTGTAACGACTCTCCTGAAGCTTCGACGTCCTCTATCACTGATGTTCTTTGGTCTGGCGGTACGTTTTGCTGCTTTAGGCACGCTATGTGTCTTCCACTTACTCAGTACATCTAAAACATTTGACTTGGGTATGTTTAAACGCCTCTCGGTTTCTCTTATGGACAACCAACTATTATAAAACCCAACAATCTTTCCTTTCTCAAAACCAATTCTCTCGCGCCGTGACATTTTCACTCAACTTCAGAGTGAGATATGATCGCGGTCAGCCGCAGACTTGTTTTTATACAGTTTGCAACTGTACCAGTCATCTTAACAACGCCGAGGATCTGTTCATTAGCTTTTTAAGGGGTGTCAGGTGACTTTTGTCAATATGGTGTATATTGATATTTATGCAAATGAGAGTACGGAAAGACTTTTCGTTATATTGGCGCCCGAACCTCAGCCGAACAGATTCATTGTAGATTTCAAGGAAAATGGCAAATCTCACGGATCCTATCGGTCTCTTCTATGACTGTTATAGACATGATCTCGAGGCTCATAATTCTACAACAGAGAATCCACGCACTCAGCGTTATAGGGTACCACCTAATTCTCCTGGGGCTCTGTACGAGGCCTGCGGTTCAGACCTACCAGACAGTGAATACGCGAGGTACAAAACTTATATACCGCGTTACCTCAACAGCAATTTACCCCACCAGCCCCGGTGAGAAGGAGCAAAATCCTTGCTCATTACGTACCCCATGCGGGTTCCATTGTATTTAGGGGAAACGACACGTCCCTCTGGTTCCTTGAGGATCCCGAAGATCACATCGATTTGTACAATGATCCTGAAGATTGTCAAATACCTATTGCGGGCACATGTTTGCAAGACACTGCCAGGGTCTGGTACAAACAGTGGCGTCGGATGAACCCAGAGGGCTCTTATCAAGGATTTCGAGCTAAATTTTTGGAGGTATTTCCCTTTAGCACAAATAACGCCGGCCTTGCCCAACAACTGTTTTCCAGGCGACAGCGAGCGTCAGATAGTCCCGTTTCGTTCGCTGTGGAAACAGTTAGGCTTTAAAAATTATGGGATCCTGCTGCAGTCGAGTCCGACGTTATTGATACCTTACTACAGCAGCTGGATCCCTTCCTGCAGGATTTTTAGAAGTTCGACGTCCTGTCTCCGTTCACGAGTGCCTGAAACTCATCCGAGTTTTTGAGGAACGACACAGAAAAGGGCAATCTTCACAGGTCCAAGAGTACCGCCAAACTACGCAGTTCCAAGAACCTCCTCTTCAAAATAATAAATATCACCAGCCAAAACAGAACTTTCGTCAAGGACAATTTCTCAATCAGCCCAAACAGACTACGTATCAGTCAAGGGTGGAGAACGCCTATCAGCTGTCTAGATACGTGCCGCCGCATCGTCGGGCACGAGAGGTGCGACATCCTGATTATTATGGAAACCAGGGTAACAACCAAGTTTCTCGTACCCCGGATAATTACTGCCCGGTTGACCAGACAAAACACCGTGCTGGGAAGCAAGGCAGGCCTAATGATACTAATGCTGCCACTCCTGCACGTTATTAATGTTAGGAATAAACCGTGACCGAACGCGGTTAGCGACAGGCGCCAAGCAACGTGCAATGTTCTAAAAACGCGAGGTTGTGACGTCAGACGGCTGAGCGCAGAGAAGACAGCAGAACGTTTATAGTTGTTGTTATTGTGAGTTGGATGGATCCATATAGTCTTTGATCGATGATTGCCTGTACGCCGTCACTACAGAATGTTTTAGTATTTGAAGTTATTTTTCAATTGGATCATAAGTCCATGTATCAGGTTATATGACTATTCAATAAATACTCCAGTTGTTTGAAATAAGGTGAGTAATTCTTTCGAATCTTCTTGTTTACGTTCCATTAAGAAGTCCTGCGCTAACCCTCGTTACGAAGGAATATACAACAATTACAACTTAGCACGTTCTTGTGCTTCGGGAAATTTCCAAAGTCAACCAAGACATGCTAATCAGTTTCACGCCAATTGAAACTTCAACAGGAGGCAGATGAGTCGATTCTATCTCCTTGTTTCTCTGAAGACCTCAAATCTCTTTTTTTTAACAATTCAAGCTCCGCAGTTGCCTGATATTCTTGTCACCTTGGGTAAAGTAGTAGTGTCGACTAAAATTGATTCTGGGTCTGACATTTCTGCATTAAACTTTGATTTCGGTGCTGCTACCTTTTCAAATGCTTTTGTCGAGCCCTCCCAACAATGTCTGCGAGGTGACTACAATAATGTCTTTTCAATCTCTGGTTCAGTTCATTTACCTGCTAAGATTTGTAAAGTTCAACTTTCACACACTTTCTTCTTGATCCAAGAGTTACCCGTTGATTGCCTTTTGGGGGTGGATTTTATTAAAATGTTCAAGCTTACACTTGATTTTGCGCATTGGCTAATCTTAATGCCTGAGGTTAGTCTACCCACCCCAGAAGGGCTTATTGATTTTTCCGCAGTTCTTGCGAGCGACAGATTGCTACCTGAGCACAAGAGCCAACTTGGTCAGGTTTTAAACAGCAGACCAGGATTATTTTCAGACAAGCCAGGGTTCACACAGGTGGTGTATCACACAATTGATACGGAGGGGCCTAATGCCATAGCATGTAAGCCTCATCCATGTCCGAACCAGAAAAAGCTGAGTTCCAAAAACAAATTCAGGACATGCTCCAATCGGGAATTATTAAGGAATCACTTAGTCCTTTGGTAGCACCTGCTTTTCGTGTTCAAAAAAACAATCTGGAAAGTATCGTTTTGTGATAGACTATCGGAAACTGAATGCGGTGACTAAAGCTATCAATTACCCGTTACCTATACTTAGCGATATTCTCCAGGATTTATCATCAACCAATTGGCTGTCAACTTTAGATTTATCTAGAGGCTATTGGCAGGTTGCTCTCCACCCTAATTCAGTAGAACAAACTGAATTCATTACCTCGTTTGGAGCGTATGTTTTCCTGGAAATGACCTTTGGATGGGCATATGCTCCCGCAACCTTTCAGCGCCTAATGGACTCAGTCTTACGTGCTGTGCTCGTACCTAATGTCCATGTCTATCTGGATGATATAATTGCATCTTCTGAGACATTTGAGGAGCATCTATCTCTGTTGGACCAAGTTTTCGAACTGTTACATAATGCGGGTTTGACATTAAAACCTGCCAAATGTCAAATTGGACGAGACGAACTAGTATATCTGAGATTAAAAATTACCCCTAATGGTCTTCTAACTGATGACTCAAAGGTCAAGCCAATTTCTGACTTTCCTAGGCCTAAGTCAGCAAAGGAGTCATCTAGATTCTTGGGCATGACCGTGTGGTATCAACAGTTCGTTCCGTGTCACGCTGCTGTATGCGAACCTTTATTTGCATTAAAACGAAAGTATAGACACTTTGTTTGGTCCACGGAGGCAGAAACTACTTTTAATGCTCTTAAACATGCTTTGGTTTCACCACCTGTGTTAGCCTTTCCTAACCATGCAGACATGCCTAATATTTATACTGATGCATCAGGTGTTGGTCTAGGTGCTGTTTTATCTCAACGAGAGCATCCTACACTGCTGGACAATTGCTAAGGACGGATCATAAACGGCTATATAGCGCATAAAAAAGTAAGTGTGGTTGGATGCCAAGTGAAATAAAATAATGTCAGAATGCCAGGACATTACAAGAAAGACAATTTATTGTGCTCTGAAATCCAGAAGGCTTTGGAACGTGTTCAAGGGACAAACAGGCCATTTTGTGCAGAATACGTAAACGTGAAAAAATGCAATTATCGTCCGCAGGCGTTCCGGCGTAAGATGTCAATACGGGATATGGCCACCATGGAGGGCGATGCAAGATTCCACACGTCGTGTCATGCTTTGCACAACATTATCAAGCAGCTGTTGGGGTAATTCATCCCATTCCTCTGTCAGTGCACGGATGAGAGTGTCCTTGTTTATTGGAGGGCATTGGCGACCAGCAAGACTCCTCCCCAAAGCATCCCACACATTTTCAATGGGATTCAGATCAGGAGAACGTGCTGGCCATACGAGGCGTTGAATATCCTCGCTCTCAAGACACTCCTGGACTGCGACTGTTCGATGACATGTTGCGTTGTCGTCCATGAAAATGAATCTATCACCGACAGCACCACGGAACATGCGAACATGAGGTAGCAGAACATCATTAATGTATCGTTGGCCAGTCATAGTCCCAGTTGGAAGCACATAGAGAGACGTACGGCCATTGATCATGATGCCAGCCCATACCATGGCACTACATGTCGGATATCGGTCCCTTTTCTGTATGTTTGCTGGCAATATGCAGTACCACTATCACACCAGATCAGTTGTCGTCGACAATCAGACGATAGACTGTATCTACTTTCATCTGAGAAGAGGACAGCAGACCAGTCGTTATCAGTCCAATTGCGATGTTGATGGCACCATTGCAAACGGGCGGTACGGTGACGTCTGGACAATGGGATACACACAACAGGACGGCGGGCGTATAGTCCTCCTTCATGCAAACGTCTGGCGACAGTTTTTCGGGAGATTCGCTTGCCAGTAGCAGCCATAAACTGATTTGCTACCTCACTAGCTGTGCTGCGCCGGTGTCTTTTTGTTGATAGCACTATGTACCGATCTTCTGCAGGTGTCGTACTGCAAACACGACCTCCCCCGTGACGTTTGCTACACTCTCCATTTGTTTGAAATGATTTCCAAAGCCTTGAAACAACACTGTGGCTGACGTCGAACTCCCTGGCAACATCTGTTATTTTTCGCCTTTCTTCAATCTTGCCAATAAAACGGCCACGCGTAAAATCATCTAGGTGATGACGGAAAGACATACTGAAAATTGCAAGTTCGTCAATTGATTCTTTCCCTTTCAACTTTGCGTTTGAACAACAACGGTCAATACGCGTCAAATCCTTTATATCTCTTATCAGCGCTATGACGTCACGAACAAGTTCGGCAATCCAAAATTTGCATACGCACAACAAGTCTTACTGTATCCCGCACTTATCCTAATTTCCACATTTTCCTGCCTTCCATTTTATGGTTGCTATCGTTGCTATTGTCATCCGTCCTTAGCAATTGTCCGGCAGTGTATTTCATATGCCTCTCGAACTCTTAACAAAACAGAACGTAATTACTCTGCTACTAAGCGAGAATGCTTAGCTATTTTGTTTGCAGTTACCAAATTTAAATGGTATCAATCACTTAACTGTCAGTGTCACCACGGATCATTCGGCATTACAATATTTAAATACTGCAAAGAATCTTTCTCAAAGACTGATAAAATGGACACTTAGATTTCAGGAATTCAATGTCCGGATTTAGTATTGCTCTGGCAAGTCAAACCAACTGCATGACTCACTGTCTCGCTGTCCTGTCAGTTCTGGTGGCCAGGTGGATACTAAACCTTCCTCCCTAGTTTTAATCTCTGAAATCACTTCAAGGGAGCAGATAATTTCTGAGCTGCCAAATGATCCAGATTTTGGGGAAATTTATAATTTCTTACTCGCTGGTTCTTCTGCTGCTAGTGAACCTTCTTTAGCGGGTCGTAGTCAAAATTATGAGATCATCGATGGTATTTTGTATTTCAAAAAAATTGTGAATTCGAGAGCTGAGTACCGCCCTGCGATACCTCAGTCTCTCCGCATGGCTGTATTACATGAATTTCAGGATATTCCTCTTGCCGGCCCCTTAGGCAAACGAAAAACTCGTACTAAGCTTCGAGACGTAGCCCACTGGCCGGATATGTACGATAGTATACTCGCATACATTCGCTCTTGTGAGTACTGTCAGAAGTACAATTATGATAATAAACGACCGGCCCGTCACCTTATTTGTAGTTCAAATAATTATGTTTTTGAAACCATATCTATAGATTTATTGGGCCCTTATCCATTATCAACTAAAACTAAGTCTCGTTATATTTTAGTTGTTACAGATAACTTTTCTAAATGGGTGGAAGCATTCCTCATTAAAGCAGAAAATGCTGATGTAATAGGTGATACTCTTATTCATAATATTTTTTACTCGTTTTGTCTGTCCCCGTACCGTAGTCCCGGACCACGGGGTTCGTCAGATAATTTCGGAGTTATTCGAGCGAATGTGTGCGAGGCTTCAGATAAAACACAAATTTATCAGTCCGTATCATCCTCAAGCCAATTCGGCTGAGCGTGTTAATCGAACCTTACTAAAGATGATCTCAACTTTCATTGGCAATAATCATGAGCGATGGGACGAACATGTTGAAATGTTTTGCTTCGCCCTTTGCTCATCATTTCATGAGTCAACGCGGCTTACGCCCGCTGAACTTTTTCTCGGGCGGAAAATCCGCACCCCCTTTAAAAATTTAAATGGCATTATCGATGAAATTAACCAACGACCAACACCTGAATATGTAAAACAACTAGCTCAAAAGACACAGGCTGCTATCAGTCGAGCTCAGTTAAGCCAAGCTCGACACTATAATGCAAAAAGGAGAGAACCAGATCTCGCAGTTGGGGATCTGGTATTGTTAGAAACTCATTTTCAATCCTCCGTTGCACATACATTTGTAAAAAAATGTGCACCCATATATGAAGGCCCCTTTGAATTGGTGGAATTGTACAATATTAATGTCGTATTAAAGAAGCCAGATGGCTTCCTACATTCTGCCCATCTGCAACAATGTAGGAAATGGGTTGTTAGAAATAATGATGCAATTATTGACCCTAAATCTTGTAGTAATCATCAGGCAGAGGGTGGGACTTCTTCAAAAGTCTGTACTGTTGATGATGAAATTATTGACCACACCCCTGTCCTGTCCGATTCTCTACCTTCGTCTGAGCGGGTCTTTGCTTCCACTTCTTTTCAAGATTCTCATTCTGACATTCTCCCATTCACTCGGGGTGCTGCAATTACTTCGACTCTTCCGTCTCCTGCCTTCTCAAAAGGCAAGAGTTCATCTTCAAGTACTTCCAGTTCCTCTGGATATTCTCGTAATGTGCAACGAGGTTCATTTTCATCTGCTTCTCATAAGTCAATCGCTTCATTTACTTTTTCACGCATGGTGCCTCCGTTTGGTCCTACATCTAAGAAGTTAAAAAGGACAATAACTGACATTTTATCTTCAGGTAGTTCTATCTCTCCTGTGGCCAAAGGAGACGTACCGCTTACTGATACTGAATCATCGGACAATATAGTTAAGGTTCTTCAGTCTCCAAGTGAGAAAATTCCTGCTTTTCTTTCCATTGAGCAGTTGCCTACTTTAGGAACATTTAATCAATCTACAGCAGGGCAAAAAAGTCCTGTTTCGCAATCTGTGCCCTCAAAACCTTGCAAACGTCCGCCGCCTGAATTTTCCTCTCCTGTTCCACAGTCCCCCAGTGCAAATTCTAGTGTTGGGCTGCAACCCAGACAAAGAGTCCAGCCATTTGAATCAGCCTGGATTTCGTCCTTGGAATCTTCGCTCGGGACGGACGGAGCCAATACCTTCCTCAACCAGTCATCGTCGTCCATGGAAGCGCCCTTCTACTTTTACGCCGCTTCTTCGCCCGCCAAAGAAACGGCCGAATCTACAGTCTTCTCAGATTCCTGGTTCGTCTCCAAGTTATCCTGGAACCTCCTTGCGACAGCCTAGAACCTCCTTGCGACTGCCTGGAACCTCCTTGCGACAGTCTGATGACCCCGCTTCCTCCGGTCAACTTGCCCTGTCAACGGGAAATCCTGAGACATCCCGGCGATCCAGTGACCTTCGACCTAAGCCTGTGAAGCGTGAAGCTTCTAGAGCGCCGTTGTCGCCCCGACAACAAAGTAAGCGTGTCCGCACACGGGTCTTCTTTGCCAGCAAAAGGTACTTTTAATTTTTTTTTTTGTTATTACAATTGACCCTCAAGCTCAAAGGAACTTTTGCTGCATAGTGCTTTGCTCTATAAAAATACTATTTGGATTTTTCTCCGTACTCATAATATATCACAGAACTTTTACGACAAACTTTGAGGACAAAATATATCAAATACCTTATCTCCTTGTCAGTATGTAATGTTTTTTGGTGGTGTGGCGCCATATTAATTTTTTTAGCAAGTACAAGTGTACTAAAATGCTTGTCAATTCATTTTGTAAATGTTGCCTTTTCGGCACGAAATTGATATCAGACATTGCCTTTGATGATATCTATAGATATTTCACTCCCAGGGTAGGGTTTTCCAGGGTTTCCCTATCACATCTAAAATTCGATGTGCGAATGCATGAGAGTAGTTAAAAGTCGGCACTGGCCGCCAAGTGTTCAATTAAAGGTTTTTGTGTTGCTATTCTATGATTAACCTTTTTTGTGCTTGAGACTTGTTGTGTGTTGAATTTTGTTTCTGCAAGTGCAGTTTTTTTCAACAAACTAAATTTAAACCATGTTTTCTGTGTTAAAATGTTCGACTGTTTAATTAACTTAGTTTGAATGTTTTGTCTTCCCTAAGCAGTTACCAGGCGTGGACGAATGTTTAAATCAACTCCGCGTTAAGCATGTTGTGGTTTTTTTGCCTGCATTACGCAGTTTTTTTTAGTACTATGCCACTTCTTACATGTATATTGATGAGAGTTTTCCGCACGTATTGTGACAAAATATTTATCACCACTTTTTCCTATAACATGGAGATTGATATAGTATGGAGAGTTTCTTTTTTCAATAATTGTTAGTGATATTGAACTATTGATGTCTAGAGACTGTGTACTGATTTAAAGCCAGCTGCTAGCAACTGGTCAACGAATGTCTTCATCCATTTTGTAAGTTCTTATCTGAAAGAGTTGAATGAGTGATTAAATTGTTTGAAAGGAGACCTCTACAAAATTGATAGGTTCTTGGCACATTAACGACAAAAAAAATTACGAGGGAGATGATGTGACGTATATTCTAAATTAAATTTCATTTTTAGTTCCTTTCCCTATGTAAACTTTGAGTGTGTTCTCAGTTATACTTCACACTTAACGTGATATCTTCTCTCTCAAACGAATACTGTTGGCAACACAATTAAGGTCAGAATGAACGTGACGTATACCTGTTATAAGATAAAAACCATAGATAAAAACTACGATACAACAGTTGCTCGTGTGGGGTGTTGAATGTGGGGTGTTGATTTGTGTTAGAGATGTGTTTTGTGATTTCTATACTATCCTGAAGTGCTATTATCTGTGCTGGAGAAATAAAGCATCATTTACAGTAAGTTGACTTCTGTTTAAATGTTTCGTCTGGCCGTTAAGGTTTAATTTAAGAACTATTTCATCGTATGGTTATGTTTTTAAAATAACGTAAGAAGAGCGATAAAAGTTCAAGCTCAAAAAGAGATTACGTTATAGATATTCGTCAAAGAACGCTGTGTCTTTGTAATCTGCACAATCACAAGAACTTAGCAAACAGTTATCTGTTGGCGACTTTGCTTTACAGTTCTTAACACTATAGCTTATTGTTTTCACGTACTTAAAACTCACTATGTATTGGTGCTTAGCTATTGAGAAACTGCTGACATTATTGCAAAACAGCTTTCTGATATGAAGGTTATCATAGCATTTGTTAAAATACCTAATTTAGAAACATATTTCTTGGATAATTTCTTAGTAGTAACTTTATTTTCAATAATAAAATTGAGAAGATCTACCACTAGATCAAAAACATGCGTGTTGCTTTTATCAGCAGAAATATACCAGAAAAAATGAAAGCTTTTAAGAACACACTGCTTAAAGGACCTTAGCAGATTGACAGGAGTGATAGCTAAACAAAAAAACACAGGATGACAAAACAAAAATTATTAAGAGCTACAGAGATACAGCCAAGCAAAATAACACCGGTTTTCAAATTAAAAAAAAAACAAAAACAAGCAGCGAAAGGAAGCAGAAGAAAGAATGCAACACACAGAGATGGTGGTCGTTAAACTCCCAATGGCTTTTTCGAGGGTAAGCATGGACAACATTCTCTCCCTTCCGCAGAGGACTGGATAATGGATTTCTGCTACGATAATCTTATAGAGGGAAAAATTGCTAACTGATAGGCCTCATCTTAAGTTACAATTAAACAGATAAAAGCACCCCCAAAATGAGTTACATGCACAGCACTTCTTGCTGAAAATACACTCATCATCCAAAAAATAGTTACACCCTTAAGGACGTGTTGGATTGCAATGCTATCCGGGAAGAAGATAAAAATTACCAAGAACAATAAATGATTAAAAATTGAGACTAATAGGGGAAATATTTATTGAGCTACACGCCAATAACTAATGGCTCTCAGTATGACGTCGGACCGCCATGTTTCCTCACACAGCATGCCAGACGTCTCGGCATGGAGTTGTACAGGTTCCTGATGGTTTCTTGCGACTAGCCATCCCATGCAGCTTGAACCTTCTCACGCAGTTCCTGCAGATTGTGCGGTAGGGATAGGGTGTGAATAGCGCGTCCAATAGCATCCCACACATTTTCAATCGGCGATAAGTCTAGCGATGCGGCTGGCCATGGCAGAGTGTCAGTGCCTTGAAGGCAAGGTTTCGAGACACACAGCAGTAGGAGGAAGAGCTTGTCCTGTTGAAAAGTCGCACCATAGTGAGCATTCAGAAAAGGTAGGGCCACTGATTACTGGACCTCATTAACGTAACGTTGTGCTGTCAAAGTGCCTGCAATGAACACCAAAGGTGATCTGGCATCATAAGCAATTGCATCCCACACCATGACACCAGGCTTTCTGGACGTGTGACACTCGACAACAAGCCGTTCATCTTGGCGCTGACCACGGTGCTTCCACACAGATTCATTGGTCGTCTCCTCCAAGATAGAAGCGGGACTCATCACTGATGATACCCCGCTGCCATTCTGAGTGGCTCCATGACAGTCTTGCACGACACCATTGCCGTCCTTGGCGACGAGGCAATAGTGTTAAGGTCAGTCGTCATAACGGTCTGCGTGCGTGTAGTCCTACGTCGTGCAGCCGCCTGCCAATGGTGCTGGCACTAATCGGACGAAGCATGCAGGGCACCACTGCTCGCTGAATATCCCCAAATTGTGGTTGTTGGATCACTCCGCCCACGTCGGACAACCCGTCGGTCCTCTCTCTCCGTGGTTCTTTTAGGCTTGCCATATCCTTCCTGTCGATGCTGCGTGCCTTGTTCTATCCACTGCCGCCAACAGTGTGCTATGGCGATATCCGCACGACCGGTATGGCGCTCAATACGGCGATAAGACAATCTCGCTTCCCGCAGCCCTACGATGAGGCCCCTCTCGTACTTCTCCAACTACCAACTATTCGAATTGCTTCGGAACTTTTCTCCGAGGCATACTTCACTTGCAAACGATACAACCAACGCAACAGCACGAGTCAAAATGGCAAACACGTGCAACGAGGCGACCTTACATAGTCGGTCAGGCACAGCGCAAGACCCCACCTTGTTGGCGTCACATGCGCGGCTGAGCGTGATACCTGAATCATTTTCATGTCTCACCATGCAAAACCTGCCCAAAGTTTTATTCCTGTCGGTTTCTTCCTTCTGGGTGCAACTATTGTTTTGACGATGAGTGTATAAATTTAGCAGGTGAATTTACATGCCTATCGTCGCCGGTCAAACCCATATCAAAGAATCTTTCGTTAAGACCACGATGACAAAAAAAATGTTGGAAAAATCTGAACAAAAATTTTACAATATTTACAACAAATATTTCATAATATCTTGGAAACCACAAACCACGCTGAAAAAAACACAAGAATAAATAAACATGGCAAGAGCCATTGCAAATACTGTTAGGCTCAGACAAAGACCAAAGGAAGACGCTAATGAATACTACTAAATAAACACCAATTTTGGCAACAAGAATTACAAACAAATTAAAAATAAGAGACAAAGTAAGCAAACTGAGCCTGTACTAAAAACAAAAGGAAAAGAATGCCCTTCCCGAACGCTGAATATGCTACTAAAATGCACGAGGCAGAAATAACCTAAAAGAACACGTGGCGAAAAAAAAAAGAAGCAAAACGCTACGAAGCGCGGAATTTTTTTGTTTAAAGCAAGAAACTCAAACTAAAAAAACCATTGGCAAACATGATTCTACAAAAGCACAACTAAAAGACTGATGCCAGATTTGAAAGAGAAATATCCTATGGAGACTGAAAAAATGATGCGACTAAAAAATTCAATTTCCACCAAATTAGAAGAGAAACTCTTGAAGCCGCTAAGATTAGCAAGGCAACCTGTATAGCTGGATACAGCCAATGCTCAACGGAATACAGTAAGTCTCTAATTGTGCCTTGAAGACTGAAAACTATCTTAATTAACTAGAACTTACTGCATTTAAGTACCTAAATTGAAAGTAAGCCCAAATTATGATTCTTTAATGTTTAAACTTTATATACTATTTTTATGTAGATCATCATGAATATCACCTGATATACTGTATGCACCACTAGTATTTTACTCATGAGCATCTTATGGTGATTAATTCTTTTGGATGCTCATCTTTGCTTACTAGTTTATACAACTAATTAGCTTTTTATGCATGCCTTATAACTTCTTTTATACAGTACAGTAGAGTCTCGAAAACTCGGCCTAATGTGGACCGAAGGGTGGCCGAGTTTGTGAATATGCCGGGTTATCGGGAATGGGGTTAAAAAAGAATAAGTAGGAGTGTTTTCTCAGAAAATACAGTGTATACTGTACTGTACTTGTAGGTATTGGTTGCTTGAGAATACAACAGAGAATATAAACTGCCCAAATACCCTTAAACAAAGGAAAAGTACATACTTTATGAAGGCATAGAGCCTTTACTACATGAAAATGAAAATTAATGAATATGTACACAGTGTACAGTAATTTACCTGATATGTAAGACAGACCTCAGAAAAAACTGGCTACTTTTTGTTAAAGAAATGCGTAATGTCTTGTTGTTTTCCGCACTGCACTCTGCGTTTTGCTGCTTCATCACGAAGACGACGAAGGAACAGTAAATCCATTACCGACGCACCTTGTTGTTCAAATAAATGAAGTTCAGTTTCGACAGCCTTTAGTCCCTCACTATGTGATATTCTAAGGGCTTGTACGGTGGAGTTCTCAACGTCAACGTCTTTATCATTTTCCGGCATTTCTTCTGAAACTGTGACAGCAGCAATAATTTCTGCATCGGACATAATGTCTAGCTCGGTATCATTGTGGAACCACTGTTCGACGTCATTTTTATTGGCTTTTGCACATCCAGGAACTCTTTTCAGGAGGTCGAGTAAGTTTACATTTTCTGCATCTTCATGTTCAACGAACTAATTTCCCTCGTTATCAAGGAGTTTTCCCCATTAAAGAACTAGTGTTAATGACTCTAACTCGTTCCAGGCGTCCGCCACCCATCCAACAACATCCAATAGGTTAATTTTCTTTAAGTTCTGGATAAGACCTTGACCATCATCGTTTGCAGAAAGAAGGGAGGATAACAGCTTCCGCCTATATCTTCTTATGAGACTAACAAAAACTCCTTGGTCCATTGGCTGGCCTAACGCTGTGACATTGAGTGGTAAAAACATTGCTCGTATGTCCCTATTTTTTAATTCTTCAATGTCTGGGTGCGAAGACGCGTTGTCCAAAATCAGAATAGCCTTCCTTGGCAGGTTTTTTGATTTTAAAAAGTGCTGAACCGATGGAACAAATACTTCATGGAACCATTCTTTAAAAATTGCACAGCTCATCCAGGCATGTGACTGGTTTCGGTACCAAACGGAAAGTTTATCCATTTCAATGTGCTTAAACGCACGTGGTTTCTTTGATTTTCCTATGAGACCAAGTTTTAATTTGTGGTCACCTGTTGCATTACTGCATGCTAGGATTGTTACCCTCTCCTTGCTCCTTTTAAAACTTAGGGCTGACTGTTCTTCCTTGAAAGCAAGACTTTTCGCTGGTAACAGTTTATAATTTAACCCTGTTTCATCACAATTGTACAATTGCTCCCTGGTCAAACCTTCAGCTTCGATAAATTTCTGCAAGTTTTCCTTAAACTGAGACAGACCCTCCGTGTCCCCAGATAGTTTTTCCCCAGAAATACTAAGCTGCCGGACTCCATAGCGTTTCTTCCTGCGATCAAGCCAGCCAGTGCTTGCGACAAATTTAGGATCGTTGTCTTTTTGTAATGCTCGATAAAATTTTAAGGCCTTCTCTTGCACGATTGGCCCACTAATTGGGATGCCCTTCTCTCTTGTTTGGCGAAACCAAATGTAAAGTGCTTCATTTACCTCATTAAACTCACTTTTCTTCATACTTTTCCTTTCTTTCAATGTTTCTGTACACATTCTCTTAACACACCACGACTCGATTTCCGTCCGCTTCTTCTTCCAGTCTCCAATCGTACTTTTGCCGACTCCCAAGTCCTTAGCCACTGCACTGACACTTTCTCCCTTATCCAGTCTCTTTAATGCCCCCAGCGTTTGCTCCATAGACAAGTTCACTTGTTTTCTTTTAAAGGAAGATGCCATCGCACAGTACTACTGTCTAGCACCCACAAACTTTGAAACAGCTCTGAACAATACAGTACACTCACTCACATCAAGTTACGCAACGCGATTCAGAAATCGACTAACCCTGGCAAAGGCTGCAGGTAGACTGATCGGCTGAGCGCGCGCCGGTGAGAAAAAGGAATGCGGGAAGAGGGGGACACACGCACGCGGGCAATGACCTTGAACGGGTCTGCACGCAAGCGGGGTTTTTTCGCCCTGCCAGGGTCTGGCCAAGTTATCCGGACTGCCGGGATATTGAGTGCCGAGATTTCGAGACTCTACTGTATTAGATAGATACTCATTTGAATTTTTAACATTTTACCATTTTATTATTTTATTTGTAATGTATGTGGGCAAATACCTTTTTTGCCCTCTGTACTTTATACATAAAAGTGTTGTCCACTTTAAACATAGACTAGTTGTTGGAGTTAAGTGCACTTTCTTACAGCATAAGAATACTAAATCCAGTCAAAACATTATGGCCACCCCTGATATAAGAAGAAACAGGAACCAGAAGCCATATGGAGTGCATAGCAACATATTCAAATGATGTAAGGCATTTAAAAGGACACAAACTCGTGGACGGTATGCAGTTTCCCGTGAAAATGGGACAAGGGCGTGAACTAATAGAGTTTGGAAAATGAATTATTGTTGGCTACCGACATAAGGTTGGTAACATTACGGAAATTCCAGATAGTGTGGGCTGTTCACTTGCTGCCCGTTATAAAAGTGTTACACGAAAGGAAAGAAACCGGCAAGACTTGCAGCAGTCGGAGTAATAATGGACGCTTACAGAGCACTGACGACCATGGACAGCAACGGCTATAACAACTAGTGCGATCCAACAGACGGGCCACAGTAGAACAACTGGCAAGAGTATTTAATTGAGACACACCGAGGAGCGTACCGCAGAGAGAGATCTCTGTTCCCTATGGGTCTCCGGCGCGACTGACCACTCAAGGTACACATGCTGAGGGCCAGACATCGATGATTGCGGAGTAAATTTGAATCTGAGAGAAGACATCGAACCATTGAACAGTGGAAGAAACTCTTTTTCAGACGAATCACGTTTTCTGCTTTATCGTGTCGATGGTCGATGAAGAGTACGGAGTAGCACTGTAGAGCGAAATCATCCCGACAAGATGCTTGAGAAGAAGCAGATAGGAGGTGGCAGTGTGCTCGGGGAGGGCATGTTTTCCTGTAAATCATTGGGAGCAATTATCCCCTTCGATCGCACAACACACCTTTCAATTGTGGCGGACCAGGTGCTCCCATTCATGAGGACTGATGACTGTCTACCCCGATGGCATGTGTTGCTTCTAGCAAGATAATTCCCCTTGTCATGTTGCTATGCGTGTGCGAGAATGATTTGAGGAGCATTCCAGTGACTTTAGCTTGCTATCTTGACCATTCTATTTTCTGGGCATCAATCCCATTCAACATCTGTAGGACCATCTTGACCAACATATTCGAGGTATGGATCGACCGCCGATGACTTACCGTAAATTCCCGTAAACCATCTGCATGCTTCGCAAGATTTTTATTGATTTTCTTCCGTCATTTGTCAAAAACTGGATCACGGCTCGCTGTGCCCGCTTGGAGGTATCCATGAGATACGTCGTTGATTTTCCTTTGATATTACTCATACACAACGTGTTTCACCAACTAGATACTTCGCACGCTGCATTCCCCGTTTATTTGTGGTTACTGCAGGACCACTCTCGCTTCGGCGGGTACTATAGTGCCACCCGTCTGCCGGAGTCTTTTTATTATTTGGACGTCCCATACAACAGATAGTTTTTTCGTTTGTTTGTGTGTTTGTGGTGTTTAACGACCACCGTGAGCAACTCGATAGACTATAAGTAGTCGCCTGTCCTGACTTCCGAGTCACTGGCTTCAGAAAAGGAGAGAGCCAGGGCTTTAAGACAAAAACATGGTATATGCTTCACCGGGATTCGAACCCGGACCCATCTCGAACGAATGGTCAGACGTTTGCCTCACTGGGGCGGGAACATAGAATTCAGTCTAAGAGTAAACAAGAAAAATATCTTATTAGTGATACTGTAACTTGGTAACGTAACCACGGATGATAACAGCGAGAATAGGGCTTTACCTCACGAAGTTTGTATATGCCTAACTACGACTGTGCGTTTCTCGCCAGCTGCTGCTGAGAGAGCATGTAAATACTTTTGTACTCACGAAGTTTGTATATGCCTAACTACGACTGTGCGTTTCTCGCCAGCTGCTGCTGAGAGAGCATGTAAATACTTTTGTACTCACGAAGTTTGTATATGCCTAACTACGACTGTGCGTTTCTCGCCAGCTGCTGCTGAGAGAGCATGTAAATACTTTTGTACTCACGAAGTTTGTATATGCCTAACTACGACTGTGCGTTTCTCGCCAGCTGCTGCTGAGAGAGCATGTAAGTACCTTTGTAATTGACATTTTGAAAGACATGACCAGTGAAGGGCTCAAGGATGATATCGTAGTTATCTGAACACCAAATCAAGGCAGCCCTGGATTGTTAGGTACGCAACAGCAATCCAAACATAGTTCTGTGGCGCCATCTCTCGCCTGAAATAATTTCAAACACACCACAGTTGATTCACGCTGCATCATGTGTGTGTGGGGAGGGAACTCTGACTTTGCCTTTTTTTTTTTTTTTTTTTTTTTTTTTTGATTGGAGGTTTTACGACCATCTTGAGCAACTCAATGGGCTATAGCCTCAATGGGCTATAAGCAGTCGCCCGTCCCTAATTTAGGGTCACTGGTTCCAGGGAAGGGAGAGAGCCAGTGCCGTAAGACAAACACAACATCCATTCATCACCGGGATTGGAACTCGGACCCCTTTCGGACGAATGATCAGAGTCCATCGCTTAGACCACAGCACCACCGGGGCGGCGACTTTGCTTTTAAAAGTGAAAACACGTTTTCTCTTAGATGGTTGTGGTGATTGTAATTCTTTAAATTCGTGTAGGCAGAGAGTGCATTTTAGACCGGTTCTGAAACGTGAGTTTTATTATGCTCCTGTTATTGTTACACTGTACTTAATGCACAACAACTTTCCACGATTCAAAAAATTACTTTTGCTGGTATATGTCCTATTTGCTCTACACATTGTTCATATAATTTTAAAAATATGATTGAGGCGATTGAACAAGAAAACATAATTTCAAAATGACTTAATTTAAAATACATGTACTATATATTCTAACGCATATCTTTTAAAACATTTTGATAAGGAAGCGTTCACAAGAATTTTTCTTAATTTCTTGAAAGTTATTCATAATAATTGGCAGATAGTTTGCGTTGGTGAAGAAACATTTCGTTTCACATATTTTACATAAGTTTTATATAGAAAAATCATCCTGCACTCCTACAGATATCTCTTATTTGCTGATTAACGTTTTAGTTTTCAAAATATCTTGTGTGGCATCTTCCACGATGCTGATTAATGGTTTATCGTGTTGTCTGAGGTTTTAAATAGCGATTTCGCGTTTCACCAGCAGCTGCAGTTTCGAACAGAAAGTCGCTCTCATCAACCTACGATCGTGTCACAAATTAAAAAAAAATGAGCCCTTGAAGCTACCACTTCGGTATAAAACATTTTGGACCAAGCACTGCACATAATATTCAGCAACCTCCTTACTGACTTAATATGTTCTTCCTTAATGAATTTATAGACTCAGCAATAACGTTTGTTGTGTAGTACGTCTAACCATTCTTACGACGAGCTCTGCTCGTGGACATTTCTTAGGTAGCGGGGTCAGGATTGTGCATGAAATTTGGCGGTCAAATTACATGCTCACATACGTGATTACGGCTCCACTTTTCATCGTGTCATCTTTAGGTACCACAGAGCAAAGCCAAAGCATTGTGGTCCAACGCATCTCTATGCAAATTGAAGCAGTTACAGGTACGACTGCGCGTGTGGAAGTCATGAAACGATATAAATAACGTCTGATACTGAGCTCTGTTAATCAGTGTTACTCTTGTTTTTTTAGAAGGGAAAGGCAGGAGACTTAAGCGAGTTTGACAAAGGCCAAATTGTAATGGCAAGATGACTGGGTCAGAACATATCCGAGACGGCAAGGCTTGTGGGGTGCTCACTGTCAGCCCGGGTTAGTACCTTCAAAAAGTAGTCCGAGGAGGAAATTGTGACGAACCGCCGAGAAGGTGTTTCCGGACCACGGCTCATCGATGCTAGAGCTGAGCGAAGGCTATTCCGTATGGTACGAGCCAACAGAAGCGATAGTGCGGTGCTACTCGCTGGAAATTTGAATGTGGATGACGGTAGTAAAGTGTCACAAATCAGAATGCATCAAACCCTGTTAAAAAATGAGGTTTTAGAAGGGAAAGGCAGGAGACTTTCAGAATGACCTGGAAGGCAGGAGATCAGAATGGCCTGCGTGCCGCAGGCCATTCTGATTTCTCAAGCTAACCTCGGTTTATCGTGGAAAGCGACTGCAATGGTCACACGAGTACCTAAGCTTGACCTTAAAAGCTTAAAAGTGTCGTCTTGTCTGATGAATCTCGTTTTCTTTACAGTATGTGGACAGCCGGGTACATGTGCGTCCTTTATCTGGGGAAGTGTTGCCACTAAGATGCACTGTGGAACGAAAATAAGCCGGCGTAAGAAGTGCAATGTTTTGGGCAATATTCTGTTGGGAAACCCTGGGTTCAGTCAGTCAAGTGCAGGTGACCAAGACGTCTACAACATACCTAAGCATCATTGCAGACCAGGTACATCCATTGATGGAAACGGTATTCCCCTCTGGTAGTTCATTCTTTCAGAAGGATAATGCGCCATGTCACACTTCCCGAATTGTTCGGAAATGGTTCGGGAACATGAAAAAGTCTTCCAGGTGTTGCTCCTGCCTCTAAAATTCTCAGACATCAATCCAATATAGCATCTGTGGTTTGTATTGGAGCAGTAAACCTATCTGCGGCGACTCAGCCACGCAACTAAGAAGAGTTAAAGGATCTGCTGGTAACGAGTTGGTACCAGATAACACAAGATACTTTTAGAAATCTTGCAGCATACATGCCCCTCCAGGTAAGATCTTTTAAGCGTACCTGGTGGACCAACATCATATTTGGCAGTTGGTGATTTTGTCTCTTCGGTGTGTAGCTACAGATCATGAAGTCAGACGCACAAAAGTCTTTTTGTGCGCCTGATTTGCCCTTTCCATCTATCCATGTATTTTTATTCTGTCATAATGCACAGCTTCTTCTTGAGTTTCATTCAAGTCTTACCTTATTAGACTGGTTATTTTCGTTTTCTGAAATCAGACCGAAAATGCACACGAAGTTGCTCTAAACATCTGCATGATTTTCCCTGTGGTAATATTATGAATTATTTAAGTATTATTTTCAGCTAGGCAGCATAAATATTTTGTGTACTTGGCACGTTCTCTTCAACTGCGTGCGTCCGATTGAAAACATTCGTGTTCCACCTGGTAACTAGATGTCTCTGCAGATGCCGTGGAATAGGGATGACGGATTTTAGGATTAGACTGTATTGCCAAGTTTTCTTCTTGGTTGCAAAATTTCCATTTCATTTGTATTCGTTTCATTACATTCACCTCTTAGAATAAACCCTGAACAGCTGTAATCATCTCCCGAATTTTAAGAACATTTTTCAACTTTCTGGGGAGAATAATAACAGCCGTTGTTGGCGGCACATGCATAAAAGGATTCACACTAGTGTCTTCACTTTTCACCAATCAGATAATTAGGTAATTTATCATCGGATTGTTGGTGTATTATGGCCAGTATAATATGCTTCTTCAAATTTTCAGAAAAACAGGTCTATGAGATTAAATGTCATGTTGTGTATTGGTATGTAATACGATGTTCCCTTTGAAAATGATGTAAAATGGCTTACGAAAGTTTGAGATATTAGACATACCAAACACAAAATATACTTTTGATTGTACTACATTTTCATTACACCCAGGAATTCAGGAAAATTCTTTCTTGTTGGATACTCTCACGAAGTCTCAATTTAAAAAGAATGAACTAGATTTGTAAAATGCATAGTACGCATCCAAACATGACATTTACGAAGATATTGTTCTGATCTCATTATTATATGTTGCTTTTAAGAAGTTTTTTTACCAGACCGAGTTTAACGTGTATGGGCGGTAGCAGAATTTTGTGCGTTTCTGCCAGTGCTGGGTGTTGTGCATTCTTCTCTCCGACATTCAGAGATTACTTCGCATGCCAGTCTTTCTTCACATAGTGCAAATTCTTTGCTCGACTGTTCCATTCACCCAAAAAACAGCGGTACTTCAAATATCACAGCTGCAGATACATTAACACAGACACCACCTTCAAGTCACCACAGAGATGTCAGTCGTGCTTGCTGTATTGAAGACAGTGAAAGAGCTGTTTTAGGTTTTCGTAGGTTTTTTTCGTGTATACAGCATGTCCGACTGTAACAAATGGCAGCTGGTTTCCATTATGTAGCAACACCGTCTTGAGACCCGATTTCGACGAGTCTACGAATAGTTGCCATTCGTGCGGGTCATATTTGATTCAAAGGCCATCATCAGGATACGTACATCTTTGCAGAACAGAAGGTCACCTACCTTTCGAAAGTAATGCGCAAACTGTTCATGACGAGTGCGAAACGAAGTCACTCGAACATTTTACTAGAGAAGACCCCATTGCAGAAATCTTGATCCCAGTAACTCCGCTTTGGTCTTGAACAGCTCCAGATCGCTAACAAGGTCGTTCAGTTCTTCTTGTGTGAGAATGTGTGCCGCAGAGGATGCACCATGGCGGACATATGGATCACCATTAGACGCCGAAGGCTGAGAACCCGACATCAGTTCGCCTCCGTCCTCATCGTTCTCTGACGCGATAGAAAAATCTTTCGGAGATTCGAGAACGGGAAGTCCTTCGCCGTGCGGAATTGGTCGAATAGCGCATGGAATATTCGGGTACATATACATATATTCGGTCGGATAGCACATGGTATATTCGGCTACATATACATATATTCGCTCGGATAGCACATGTATATTCGAGGTTCGAGAACGGGAAGTCCTTCGCTATGCGGAACTGATCGGATAACACACGGTATATACGGATACGCTATTGTCAAATTATTTGTCTTCGTAATACCTCCCGTAACAGGTGGTACCATATGAAAGTAGCTGCCATTTGCATGATTGCGTAGCTCCCTCCAAACCATAGGAACAGCAAACGGCATCGACAGTTTACCGCCTTTCACCCACTTCAGAAGATTTCTGGCACACGTTCAGCAGCATATGTGTGGGGCAGATGCCTTGTCTGGTCCCCGATCTTGAATCTGAAAAAAAGCTGTTACGCTTTTTTAACATCACTACGGCTGGATTTACACTACATGGATCACTTGTGTGTATGACTAAGGAGTAAATCAGAGCGTGGCTCGGGAAGTTGCTCAAACATTGGCTCACCCTATGAGACTTGAGCTTATACTAATGATTTCATCATCTTACATCAGCAATATCCTGACTGAACTGCATTTCATCAGACAATGATGCAATAGCTTTCGGGGAGTTGTGTGTATGATGAGCTGATGCACTGTGACACAATATGTTGCGGACTGAGTTTCTCTTAGACAAGAGCCAATCGACAGATCTTATTGTCATTTTCGTGTTTAGGGCATCGAAATTAGTATAGATTCGCAATTTTCATTTCAGAGGCAAATTCAGTGTTGCCCAGTATAACAGGAGTACTTCAATCTTATTTTCTGCTTTTCGATGTTGAAGAGATCATATCCTCAATTTTTCGTTCACATCACTTTCAATCTACTGTACCTTTGCGGATAACCCATTTCGGGATATATCCATAGAGATTTCTATATGAAAATTATTTTCACATAGTTTCTTATCTTTTTTTATTCTTGAAAGTTCATTTTAATTCACTTTGTTGCAACCTTTATTCTCCAGTTAGTATTCATGCGTCTTTACAAGTGAGAATTTCAAGAGCATGCAAATGATGCCTTAAAAACTACACCAGAAATTGGGCTGTTTTAATAGAGTGGTGGAAGCGTGGAAGTACACCGGACAAGAAATTAGTCACCCCTAGCAGAAATGACAGTAGGAAGTTACCGGCTGCACAGAGGGCGCCATGACAACATTGTTGGGGGATAGATAGCATTGATTTGGTCTACAGGATCATTTCTGTCTCGTGCAGTGGTGGAGAGCAACGTGTGTGTGTGTTGAGTTAGTCTGCAACATAGGTTGTAAGACAGACGCGACTGAGTGGCAAAAAAGGAGCCACTGTGTTTGGCCGTGCCCACGGACACAAAATGAATGAAGACGCCCAATGTTTTGGTGTGTCCAAAAGTACTGTCCAGCGGATCCACAAACAGTGGTGTAGTTCGCAGCCAACTGAAAATCGGCGACGTAACTGTGGCCGGAAAACGATTCTCATCAACAGGGACCGCCGCCATGTTTCATGCCTAATAACTGCAAAATCGCTTTCAAACCATGCAATAATTGCTCCAAACAATCAATTAAAGTCGCTCCAGTCCACTTCCTAAAGGACATTGCGACGGGAATAACATACGATGGTCATCTGGAGTAGAGCATCAAGGAAGAGGCCTCTTTTAAAAGCAAGTCACAAAGTCGCACGTTATCGATTGGCTCGGAGGCACCAAAACTTTACTGCGGAAGATTGGAAATGAACAATTTGGTCTGATGAGTCTCGTTTTTGTTTGTACTTCAGTGATGGGAGGCGACGAGTGCAACACAGGCCTAATGAAGCATTTAATCCTGATTGCGTCGAAGGCGTTGTTAAAGCTGGAGGTGGTTTTAGGAATATTTTTCGCACCACGAAATGGGCCCTCTCGTTGCAGAGACGATGAATTTCAACCAGTATGCTTACCTCCGCAATTGGGATGATGCCCTACATCTCCAGGAGCAGCATCATATTGCCACTCTTGTCTTCCAAGACCACAACTGCCGTGTGCGCAAGGCTAAAACAGTGTCTGAGTGGCACGATGAACAATAAGCAACATTGTCTCACCTCGACTGGCCCGCCAAATTCCCAGAATTAAATATTATTGAAAATCTGTTGGTTCATTTGGAACAGAAGGTGAAACGCCGGAATAAACACCTACGTACTCTGGCTGAACTTCAGAACCAATTGACGCACGATTGTCTGCAAATCAATGTTCAATACAGACACAACCCCGTGAAGTCTCTACCATACTAGATTCATGCAGTTATCAAGGCAAAAGACGCAGTCACTTGTTATTAGGTAAGTTCTGCCAGTGGTGACTAATTTTAGTCCGGTGTGCTGATCTTAACAGTCATGCATTTCCGGAAATGCATGACTGTTAACATTAGCACACCTGAAAGCGGATTCGCGCTAAACCGTTCAACGTGCATTAAGAGGTTTCACTACAAACCTAGGTGACTAAAAACAACTTTCCTTTTACATATCGTTATTAATGCAACTTGCAGTAGAGTATTTTTTGTTTCTGCATTCGTTTCGCCTAATGTAAATTGTTTTTTTATTTATTTGAAGAACTACCAAACACTCCCTTAATTTCAGTTAAAAAATGTTCTTTTCTTTCTACGATAAATTGCGGCAGTTTCCATCGTCTTAGCAACGACGCCAATTAAAGTCATTCTTTGATGATTTATGGAATCTTCCGGAATTTCCAAAGCTTTTGTGCTCGTTACCTCCACGTGACTAGTTCCTTAAGAAAGATAAATACGTTTAGAAAGAACATCTTTCCACCACTTTGGCTCAGTTCTACGGTTTACTAAGAATATTCAGGTAATTTCGTGATTCACAAATTTTACATAAGCCAACTTTTATTCGTCTTGAATCTGCTAACAGAAAGAGCACAAAATTTGAGGACAGTTGAAGTAATCTTACAATGAACAAAATCTACGAAACTGCGGTTCCAACAAAGAGAGAACTAAAATCCAAAGGCAAAAAAAAATGTACTTTTTTTTTCGGGATTTAACGACCACCACGAGGGACTCAAAAGGTGGCCACAGAAACACACGTTTGAGTGTCACGCCAGCAAACGGGGCAGTTTTGGGCCTGAGGCGGCATGTAGAGTGGAGTGCATAGGATTTTAGGCAGGCGTCGAAGAAATTCTCTCCTGTTTCACTCCAGTCTGTATGCTGCCTCAGGCACAAAACTCCCCCATCTGCTGGCGTGAAACTCAAACGTGCCATTTAAACGTGTGTGTCTGTAACTGACTTAAGGGCTAAGCTGTCGCGCCTCCCTGATTTAGGGCCAATGGTTTCAGGAATGCGACAGAACCAGCACATAGCAAGACCACCCATGCCTGATTCGGCAATCAGACCATGACCCATCTCGGTCGGATGACCCGAATAGCTCGCCTTAAACTAATCAGTCGCCTGTGCGTCTATGATGTACTTATTTCAAACAGGAAAACCTAATATTCTCGATTCTAATTGCAGGATAACGAACATTTCGGTTGGACATTTTAACTGGGGGATCGTTCTTCGTTTGGGCTGCAAATATTTTCATTATTCTCATTCATATCTACTTAGAATACAGCAGTTCTTCACAGATGGTAAAACAACAATCACTCTTTATTTGCAAAAATGTAACTTTGCTCATTTACTGCAGCAATACAGCGATGAACCATTCCTTTATGACCACCCCCAGCCTAGAGAAATGAGCGCGCCTGGATACCGAACGGTGTCGCAGGTGAAGTTCACAGAGCATTATAAATACCACACAAGGACCGGCTTTCGGTTAGTAAAGTGTTCGGAGAAAGGATGGGAGAAGCTGCCGATTTATCGGATTTTGATAAAGGAAAAATTGTGATGGCACGCTGCCTCGGAATTACCATCTCGGAAACGGCGCGGCTTGTGGGTTGTTAACGTGCCGCTGTAGTGAGTACGTATCAAAAGTGGTGCACAGATGGCCAAACGACAAACCGTCGTCCAGCCGTGAGCCGTCTATAGCCCATTGATGCCAGCGGCGAGAGGACGGTCGCGCATTGTTCACAGAGACCACAGGGCCACAATGCGACAAATCACCCGCAGCTACAACAGTGGATATAAGGGCAATGTGTCGCAGCACACAGTTCATCTCATCCTTCTGCGCACGGGCCTGCTTAGCCGAAGACCTAGCAGGGTCCCCATGTTCACTGCACATCATCGCCAACAACGCATGAAATCGGCCCAAGATCACAGAGATTGAACCGTGGATGATTGGAAGAAAGTGGCCTCGTCTGACGAATCAAGATCTCTGGTGCATCACGTTGACGGCTGAGCGCGGATACGCCAGTTATCAACAGAAGCTATGGTACCTGGACGTACTGTTGGGCGTAAACAAGCCAGCGGCGGCGGTGTATGTTGTGGGCGATGTTTTCCTGGGAAACTTTAGGCTCTATTATCCCAATCGAACAATCCCTGACCGTTGTCAGGTATCTGAACATCATTGCGGACCAAGATCACCCATTAATGGCAACTGTGTTTCCTGCTGGTGATGGTCATTACCAACAGGATAATGCGCTTGTCCAGGAGTGGTTCGGGGAATATGCTGGTGACTTTCTCCTAATTCCCTGGCCTCCAAATTCACCTGACATGAACCCAATCGAGCATTTGTGGTTCGACTTGGAAAAGCGGATTCCCGCTAAATCACCACCACCCCGACATTACGGAAACTGAACGACCTGCTGTTGACATTATGGTACCAGATACCTCAAGATACCTATCGCTTCCTCATCGTATCGATGCCTCGCCGATTGGCCGCTGTTTTGCGGGCTAAAAGGGGTCCTACAGCTTTCTAGGTAGGTGTTCATAATATAATGACTCATCGGTGTATATCTTGATCCATAGTGCAATGATCCCTTTCACTTTTGTTGCCTAGAAACACTTATTTATTTTCATTGTAATCCATCGTAGTTACCATTATGGGGACATTTCTCTCTACTCTTAGTTTATCCCATTTTATTCACAGTAAAGTAATTGCTCCTGATTTGTTAACCAAATCAGGCCCTAATCTTGTCTTCTTGCGATAACAGGAATAATCCTTTTTAATAGAGTAACTTTGATTAAGAAAAATTGCACGCGTCCCGAAACTAGAACTAAACAATGCATAAATTATTTTTATAAACAAAAGAATTCTCATGACTGTAATTATTAAGCGTGGACACGTGTGATGCTAAGTTTAACGTTGAAATCATGATACTCCCTCCATAACTCAAAATTGTTACTTTTCGGAGCTGGTACAGCAAAAAAGGAAATCGAATTTCTCCGATTTCTGAAAATCACGAAATTAACTGCTATTTTGGCTTTACATTTTCTACGATACTTATGTATGGAACGTCAAAGTAAATGGTAAAATAAGTGATTTTGCTATAACCTTACAAAACTCAAACCATCGTTTGTTTGTTTTTCTGTTTTTTTTTTTGTACTTAATTCTGAACCTTTGTTTGTTTCGCAAACAAAGGGTCATTATCAAACCTATTGTTTCAAAATAAATTGACGTTATTGTCATTTACTTTGCAGTTAGGAAAATGTGTCAGAAAATAAGGCGAGTGGTAGAAAGTAATTATTGACAAAAATTTCTTACCTGTGGCTGATGTAGAAAATTCAAAAAAAAAAAAAAAGAAGTGAAGGTGGTATATTATTCTCTGACAATGAGAAAAAAAAAACACGCTTCACTCTCATTTAGAGAAATGTTAAACTCCTGAGAAACTTTTCCATCATCCTACTTTTTGTCTTCGAAGTAAGTTTTTAGCACGTATTTTGTAAGAAAATGATCGTGCTGATATTTCCGATTCGGGTTATACGTCAATTCGTCGCGTGCGTCAATTCGTAGACTACGATGATTCGTCGCGCGTCAATTCGTCGCGCGTTAATTCGTCGGACACGACGATTCGTAGAGCGTCGATTCGTCGCGGACAAATACGTCAATTCGTCGCGTTTACAGATTTTGGTTACATACAAAACGAATGCAGGAAAACGTACGATTTCCAACGTCTTTAGCCCTGATCAAATTTAAAAGATTTGGACACTCAGAGAGGATAGGAATATTACTCTTTTTCTTTGGCACTAAAAGTATTAGACGGTCGACGGTTTTTGGAAGGGGTCAGGGCCCGGTTGGTCAGAGCGCCCAATATACAAAATTTTCTACAGTTTTCAATTCACAACCACCAAATCTGTAATACTATCTCATGGTACTCTAACTTAGACGGTTGTCAGTTTTTAGAACGGGTCAAGGCCCGGGGGATCAGACCCCCCCCCCCCACACACACACATACAAAATTTTCGTAAATTCTAGTTTTCATTTCAGAACCATCACATTTGGTACCATGAAACTCTAACTTAGACGCTAGACAGTTTTGGGAAGGGGTTGGAACCCGGGGGTCAGAAACCCCCCCCTCATAAAAAATTTCGTAAAATCTACAGTTTTAAATTTAGAACCACAAAATTTGGTATACTATCTCATGGTACTCTAACTTAGACGGTAGACCGTTTTTGGAACGGGTCAAGGCCCGGGGGACGGTCAGAGCCCCCACATACAAAATTTTCTTCAAAATTACAGTTTTCAATTCAGAACCATCAAATCTGGTATATTATCTCATGTTACTCTAAGTTAAACGCTAGACGATTTTTGGAAGGGGTTGCTGCCCGGGGGTAAAGGCCCCCCTCATAAAAAAAAATCGCAAAATCTACAGTTTAAAATTTAGAACCATCAAATTTGATATACTATCACATGGTACTTTAACTCAGAGGGTAGACCGTTTTTGGAACGGGTCAAGGCCCGGGGGTCAGAGCCGCCCTCCCCATAATTTTTTTTCGTAAAACTACAGTTTTCAATTCAGAACCATCAAATATGGTATCATGAAACTCTAACTTAGACACTAGACGGTTTTTGGAAGGGGTTGGAGCCCGGGGGTGAGAGCCCCCCTCATAAAAATTTCGTAAAATCTACAGTTTTCAATTTAGAACCACCAAATTTGGTATACTATCTCATGGTATTCTAACTTAGACGGTAGACCTCTTTTGGACCGGGTCTGGGCCCGGGGTTTAGAGCCCCCCACATACAAAATTCTCTTAAAACTACAGTTTTCAATTCAAAACCACCAGGTCTGGTATACTATCTCATGGTACTCTAACTTAGACCGTAGGTGGGGTAATGGAGTGCTGTACTGGGATGCAGTTCTTAAGAGTAAAAAATGTAATTTTTACGAAAATTTTGAATGGGCCCCCTTCACACCGGGCACCGACCCGGAATTGGAAACTGTAGATATTACAAAAATTGGTATGAGGGGCTCTGACCCCTGACTCCAACCGCTTCCAAAACCGTCTGCAGTCTAAGTTAGAGTACCATGAGATAATATACCAAATTTGGTGGATCTAAATTGAAAACTGTAGCTTTTACGAATTTTTTTTTTGAGGGGGCTCTGAACCCCGGGCTCCAACTCCTTCCACAAACCGTCTAGCGTCTAAGTTAGAGGTACATGATACCAAATTTGGTGGTTCTGAATTCAAAACTGTAGATTTTACGAAAATTTTATATGTGGGGGCTCTGACCCCCGGGGCACTACCCTTTCCAAAAACCGTCTACCGTCTAAGTTAGAGTACCATGAGATAGCATACCAAATTTGGTGGTCCTAAATTGAAAACTGTAGATTTTACGAAACTTTTGTATGGGGAGGGCTCTGACCCCGTACCCCGACCCGTTCCCAAAACCGTCTACCGTCTAAGTTAGAGTAGCATGAGATAGTATACCAAATTTGGTGGTTCTAAATTGAAAACTGTAGATTTTACGAAATTTTTGTACGGGGGGAGAGAGCTCTGAACCCTGGCCGGGCCCCGACCCGTTCCAAAAACCGTCTCCCGCTAACTTAGAGTTTCATGACACCAAATTTGGTGCTTCTGAATTGAAAAATATAGATTTTAATAAAATTTTGTAGGGTGGGGGCTCTTACCCCCGGGCCTTGAACCGTTCCAAATACCGTCTACCGTCTAAGTCAGAGTACCGTAAGATAGTATACCAAATTTGGTGGATCTATATTGACAACTGTAAATTTTACGAAAATTTTAAAGGAGGGGGGCTCTGAACCCCGGTCTCCGACCCTTACCAAAAATCGTCTACAGTCTAAGTTAAAATAGCATGAGATAGAATACAAAATTTGGTGGTTCTAAATTGAAAACTGTAGATTTTACGAAATTTTTTATGGGGCAGGGGGGCTCTGACTCTGTGCCCGAGCCGTTCCAAAAACCGTCTACCGTCTAAGTCAGAGTACCATGAGATAGAATACCAAATTTTATGGTTCTGTATTGAAAACTGTAGATTTTACAAAAAATTTGTTGGGGGACAGGGGGAATCTCTAGCACCCGGGCCCCGACCCGTTGTGAAAACCATCTACCGACTAAGTTAGAGTACCATGATATAGTATACCAAATTTGGTGGTTCTAAATTAAAAACTAGATTTTATGAAATTTTGTATGGGGGACTCTAAACCCCGGGCTCCGACATTTTGGCCACCAAGGGGCGTAAGGGTTAACTTTTTCTTCTGATGTATTTGCCATAAAATCTGAGCTTCTAAAATATCGATTGAAAAAATTCTTTCGTGGACTGATGGCACTCACATCGATAAACCTTTTTGGAATATTTTCATCCAAAAATATTCCAGTTTCTCCGCCCGGAGGAGTAGATGTACATCCTATTTTTGTCAATATCTCTACTTCTACGAGTCTGATTTGAAAAATTCCTTCTTTGTTGGATAGTGTTTTCCGTGTGACATGCCTTTCATATAATTTCAAAATTTTCAAGTAATCCATAGACTTTCCGCTATGGGGCGTAGAGGTAAATTGCGTTTTCCCCTATATCTCTGCTTCTATATCTCCGATTGGAAAAATTCTTTCTTCACCGGATACAGCTCCTGATGGGAAATCGTTTTCACATAATTTCTAATGTTTGTAAAAAAAAACGTTTTGGCCACCACGCCACCTTATTTTTGTTAGTATCTCTAAATCTTAATTTCTGCTTCTGATGTATTTGCAGCAAAATATGAGGTTCTAAATTCTCGATTGAAAAAAACGTCGTTTGTTGACCAATACTACTCATGTCGACAAACCTTTTAGAAACATTTTCTTCTTAAAATAGTGCATGGTTTCTACGCCAGGGGCGTAGATGTATATCTTATCTTTGTTAGTATCTCTATTTCTAGGAGTCCGATTCGAAAAATTCCTTCTTTGTTGGATAGTGTTTCCAGTGTGACATGCGTTTCATATAATTTCAAAATTTTCAAGAATTTAATAAACTTTCCGCTAGGGGGCGTAAAGGTTAATCTAAATCTCCGATTTGAAAAATTCTTTCTGCACCGGATACAGCTCCTGATGGGAAATCGTTTGCACATAATTTCTAATTTTTGTGAAAAAATGGTTTGGCCACCAGGTGGCGTAAATCTTAATTTCCGCTTCTGATGTATTTGCAGCAAAATATAAGCTTCTAAAATGAGATTGAAAAAAACGTCGTTTGTAGACCGATAGTACTCATGTCGGGAAACATTTTAGGAACATTTTCTTGTTGAAATACTGCGTGATTTCTACGCCATGGGCGTAGATTTATATCTTATTTTTGTCAATATCTCTACTTCTAGGTGTCCGATTTGTAAAATTGCTTCTTTGTTGGATGGTGTTTCCGATGCGAAATGTTTTTCCTAAAAATTCAAAATTTACAAGTAAATCATAAACTTTCCGCTAGGGGGCACAAAGGCAAATTGCGTTTTATTCCTTATTTCTGCTTCTTAAACTCCGATTTTAAAACTTCTCCCTGTATTGCATACAAGACCTGAGGGAAAATAGTTTTCACATAAGTCCTACTGTTTGGTAAGGAATGGTTTAGCCACCAGGGGGCATAAGAGTTAATTTCTGCTTCTGATGCACTTGTAGCAAAATCTGGTCACCTGAAAACTCGACTAATTTTTTTTTCTTGGACCGATACCGTTGATATGGAAAGTCCTTTTGAGAATACATTCTTCCTGAAATAATGGTTGGTTTTCCTACTAGGGGACGTAAAGTCAGATCTTATTTTTGCTCATATCTCTGTTTTTACGAGTCCGATTCGAAAAATTATTTCTGTGTTGGAGTGCGTTTCCGGTGCGAAATGTTTCTCATATAAATTCATGTTTTTCTTAATACATAAGTCTGCAATCAAAGGGCGTAAGCTCACGATTGCGTTTACAGCCGTATCTGAGGGATTAAAAACCCGATTAAAAAACTTCTTTCTTCCGTGAGATACTATTGTTTTCCATACCTGCTCCGTTGACTTTGAATAGCTTTGATAAATTTAATTTGCGTCCGAACGGATTCAAAAGACGTGCTTATTACACCCGAAAATTCAGTGTCATCTTTTTTGTTTTTTTACGGTGCAAAATCTTTCCGCTAGGTGTCCTAAATGCAGATGATGTAAAATTCAAAATATATGTTATTACATAGATTTGCTCCTAAACAACCGATTGCACAAAAAATCCTTTAACCTTCAATTCCATTTATATAAAAGACTATTTTAGGTGTAGTCACTTATTCAATTTCGCATAGATTTTCCGCTACGGGCCAAAAATTAAATTGTGTTTACCCCGAGATCTCTGCTTCTAAAGTTCCGATTTAGAAAATTCTTTCTGCAGCGGATACAGCTCCTGATGGGAAATATTTTGCATATGTATTTTAATTTTTGATAACAAATAGTTTTGCCACCAGGGGACGCAAGTGTTAACCTATGTTTCTCATGTATTTGCAGCAAAATCTGATACCCTAAAACATCGATTGAAAAAAATTATTTCTTGGACCCATGCGACTCAGGTCTATAAATTATTTCGGAATATTTTCTTAAAATAATGCATGGTTCCTCCGCCATGGGACGTAGACATATATCTTAGTTTTGTCAATATATCTGCTTCTAATGCTCCTATTTAAAAAATTCCTTCTTTGTTGGATATAATTTTCGATGCGAAATGTTTTTCTTGTAATTTTAAAAATTTCAAGTAATTCGTAGACTTTCTGCTAGGGAGCGTAAGGGTAAATTGCGTTTTTCTCTATATCTCTGCTTCTAAAACACCGATTTGAACAATTCTTCTGGCATCCCATACAGCTCCTGGTGGGAAATGTTGTAATTATAATTTGTAATATTTGGTAAAGAATGGTTTGACCACTAGAGAGCGTTAGCTTTAATTCCTGCTTCTGATGTATTTGCAGCCAAATCTGAGCTCCTGAAAACTCGATTGAAAAAATTATTTGGTAGACCAATACCGCTCACATCGAAAAACCTTTTGAGAATACTTTCTTTATAAAATAATGCATGGTTTATTCGCCATGAGGCGTAGATGTATATGTTATTTTTGTCGATATCTCTGCTCTAACAGTCCGTTTTTAAAAGTCCCTTCTTTGTTGGAGAGAGTTTCCGCTGCGAAACGTTTCTCATATAATTTCAAATTTTTCTTAACGCACAAGACTGCCACCATAATGTGTATGCTCACGTTTCCGTTTACAGCAAAATATTCGGACTAAAAATCCGACGGAAAAACTGCTTTCTTCGATCAGATACTACTAACTATGCCAACTCTTTGTCCGTATTTTCTTCCCAAAATAACGCAAATGTCTGTAACCGAAATGCCTTTTTCTCAGTAAATAACCCAAATATATTTTTTTAAATGTCTGCTTTTACATGTGCGATTTAAAGAATTCTTTCAACACCGGATGCCATTTACCTTGTAGAATACTTAGGCTATATGAGGAAGTTTGTGGTTCACAAGTCTTTCAGTTAGTAGTGTTTGTGTACTTCTGTTTGCAGCTGTATGGCCGCTTCTAAAAACACTACTGTGAAATTATTTTAATTTTTGTTTACCGTGTCACATTAGCTACATTACAGATGTCGAGCGTTTTCTTCTTTAAATAGTGCAAAGATTTCCGCTAGGGTGTGAAGTGAAACCTTTTTCTTGCTATCTCTGCTTCAAGGAGATATATTTCAAAAGTTATGTTTCTTTAGCATAGCTTTTTCCCTGAAGAATATTTTTTCGCTTAGTTTCAACCTTTCCATTACGCAAAATTCTTCCGCTAGCCGACGTAGACTTACATAATGTTTTCTTCAACATTGTTTCTTTTAAATGTTACATTTGAAAATATCTTTGTCTCTGATTACCTTGTGCTATGAGAAACTTTTTGTGCGCTATTTGTTAATTTTCTATTTGTCGGTGTTTTAGCGATTGAAGAAACCCATTTATTGCTTTTTAAACCGATTCCAGTGACTTTGAATAGCCTTGATAAATTTAATTCGCGTCAGAACGGATTTAAAAGACGTGCTCATTACATCCGAAAATTTGGTGTTATCATTCTTGTTTTATTCTATTCGGTAAGGGGACATAGTCTCTATACACCCGGAGTATATTTTTCGTCATCCCCAAACTAGTTGGCCAATGATCATTTCCGGTCTGCACATGTTCAAAAATTTCGAACTCTATGTATTATAAAGATTTTTGCCTAGTTGCCCCCTCTATCCTCTATGCGAATTTGACTTGTTTCCGTTTCCGTTCTCAGCAATGACCAGCTGTCATCTCTCAACTCTGTGAAGATATTTTTCAAGTTTAACCCTCTAAACAGCTCATCAACGTGAACCAACAGAAAAGCCCATATACACTGACGGAAAAAAATCTCAACACCACGAAAAAATAGTCTTAGAGGAATGAAATGGCGGCAATACATTTGTATAAGTAACATATTTAATTGCTTAAGGTTTCAAGATCACAGCTTAATGTAAGCGCGAGAAGAGCCATTTTAAATGTGAAATGCTGGTATATTAATAACCGGTGTAACCGCCAGAATGTTGAATGCAAGCACGCAAACGTTCATGCATTGTGTCGTACAGGTGCTGGATGTCAGTTTGTGGGATGGAGTTCCATGCCTGTTGCACTTGGTCGGTCAATACAGGGACGGTTAATGCTCGTTGGGGGTGACGCTGGAGTTGTCGTCCAATGATGTCCCATACGTGCTCGATTGGTGAAAGATCTGGCGATCTAGCAGGCCACGGCAACTCGTCGACACTCCGTAGAGCATGTTGGGTTACAACAGCGGTATGCGGGCTAGCGTTATCCTGTTGGAAACCCACCCCCTGGAATGCTGTTCATGAAGGGCAGCACAACAGGTTGAATCACCAGAACGACGTACAACTGTGCCGTCAGGTTGCGTGGGATAACCACGAGAGTGCTCCTGCTGTCATTGGAAATTGCTCCTTAGACCATAACTCCAGGTGTAGGTTCAGTGTGTCTCGGCCGCAGACCGGTTGGTTGCAGGCGCTCACCTGGCCTCCTTCTAACCAACACACGGCCATCACTGGCACCCAGGCAGAACCGGCTTTTACCAGAAAACACAACAGATCTCCACTCCGTCCTCCAATGAGCTCTAGCTTGACACCACTGACGTCGCAAACGGCAGTGGTTTGGAGTAAGTGGAATGCACGCTACAAGGCGTCTATCTCGGAACTGTCCTTTAAGTAACCGATTTGTATCAGTTCGTTGTGTCACTGTGGTGGCATCTGCAGCTCGAATTGCTGCCGCAGACGCAGTACGATGCGCCACGGCCATACGCCGTACACGGCGGTCTTCCCTCTCAGTAGTGCCACGTGGCCTGCCGGAAGCCAGTCTTATTGAGGCAGTACCTTCCTTGACCACCGCTGCCAACAATGATGCACAGTGGCTACATTCCTGCCAAGTCGTTCTGCAATATTGCGGAAAGAAAATCCACATTCTCGAAGCACTATTACACAACCTCGTTCTAACTCCGTGAGCTGTTGATAATGGCTTCTTCCCTTCTTAAAGGCATTCTTGACTAATATCAACACCCTACGTCGAATCTCAACGATAACTCACGCTCACGAACGTTACAGCGCGTATTTACATCAAACCTGCTTTGCATGTTCCGAGGGGCGCTACTAGCGCCACACGTATGCGCCGAGCGCGAAATTTGCATATACGGCATCCTACAAATGTACTCTCACCACCTACCAACTGTCGTTTATCTAACACAACCCTTTCTTGGTGTTGGGATTTTTTTCCGTCAGTGTAGTTGACGGGTTTTAAGAAAGCTGCTTGTTTTCACAGCAAAACAATTCCTTTCCCTCCTCTCATATCAGCAGTTCCGAGCATATATTATACTTGTCACAGGTGATAAACGCTCCTTTTAAATATTTTATTTTCTACTCCATGACGCAAGGCATGAATGAGGAAGGCTTAGTCCTGTTGACACGGATATCCTCGTATTTAAATATCTTCTCTCTCTCTCTCTTCTTAGGTTTGTCACCATTCTTGTGGCCCTTTAGCAGGCTATCAGTCAGAAAGGATTAATGTCGATCATTTCCCTTAATGCCTGCATTGAATACACAAGTAAAGGGGAAAAGCCACACTGTCTCACCCTCTGGGTTTGCAAGAAACTCGATCGTACGGAGTTGCAGCCACGAAACATAACCCGAATTAATTCGTTCCAGCCGAGTCCTTTTCTTAGACAGCGTTATATTTGTTTGAGCTGATTTCATCACATTTTGCCAGCCTTGAGTTAATTCGTTCCAGACGGTGAAAGGGTTAATTACTGATCTCTGTAGATACGATGGCCAGATTATATCTCTGGTCTCCATGAGCTCATTGATCTGGTTTGCAATTTCCATTGAGTGAAAGATTTTGTGGATTCATGCGATGATTTTACGAAGAAAAAGGCGGGTGCCGGAATCCATTGCGCATGCAGCAGTGTTTAAATTAATTGGAACAAACATAATTTTAATCTTTGTACACTTTTTTCACAACATTGGTCATCAGTATGCACTTCTGAAGAAAACAGAATTATGTACAAATTTTAGATTTGAGGAGTTAAAACCGTATTGGAAAGTACTTTCCTGATGTAGTCAGTTTACTGCCAGCTGGGTGCTAAATTTCCAGCCGAGCATGCGCATTTGATTGTTCACTTATGCTGTGATTTGAATCTGTGTTTTTAATTCCAAGGCTTTTAAAACACATATAACTTCAAGGAAGCGCGCACAAATTGTTGCACTTATAAAGGACAGTGCCGCCCCGGTGGCGCAGTGGTCTAAGCGATGGCCTCTGATCATTCGTCCGAAGGGATCCGGGTTCGAATCCCGGTGAGGCATGGGTGTTGTGTTTGTCTTACGGTACTGGCTCTCTCCCTTCCCTGGAACCAGTGACCCTAAATTATGGACTGGCGACTGCTTATAGCCCATTGAGTTGCTCACGGTGGTCGTTAAACCTCCAATCAAAAAAAAAAAAAAAAAAAAAAAGGACAGTTCTACAAGCGTAAGAGACCCTGTTGCAGCTATAAGAGAAATAAAGCGAAATCAAGTGTTTTAGGAATTATGCAAACCAACAACTAAACGGGATTAGTTCCGCTGAGGCGCAAAGGAAAATTCCGTGGAAAACGAAAAGCAACATGGAACTGACAAACAAGGGCTGCATAACCGTTCAGTTAATCCACAGGCAAAGACCTCCGAAAGGATCTGACAGCTGGTGCTGTTGATATTGATTCTTCAACAGAGCGGCGTAAGCTTCTTAGAGTTGGAAGAAGTACAAAAAGACCAATAAAAACAGCTTTTATCCGTCGCCTTGAAGAAAAATGCTTTCCTTGAGCAGAAAAGTACAAGTGTAGTTGTAAGGGTTGGAAAAAGCTAATTTCAGCTGATGAAATAGTGTTTCGTTCAAGTGTTTCCAGAAGAGGTCCTGAAGAGCTTGAAAGATCTGAGAATCTCAGACAGATTGCAAAACACCCACAAAAAATAATCTGCAAGTAATTTTTATCCAGAGATCCCCCAAGGCATGTTCAAATTCATAGAATCACGAACACTGATAAATAAATTAATTTACTGAAAAGTAGAATTATTCCAGCGTTACAAGGATTCCAGGATGGAGACGGCATTTTGCAGCACTACCTACTGTAGTACCGTGTAACGCTTCGTAAGGAGTCGAGAAAATTACCCGAGAGATGAATATAACAGTATATCTGAATAGTCTGCGAGCAATCCAGATTTTACCTCATAAAAATCCTGTGATTTATCACCAAGGCTAGATCTCGGAAAATCCTTTTTATTTTGGGGTTTCTAAGAACTAAAGCTATAAGGAGTCGTCTAACTCTAATTGTTTGAGCATCTAATGCTACAATGCGTCGACCAACCATAATTGTTTGCGCGACTGATAATAAAAGAAGACAAGCATATCTTCTATGCCTTGTCTCCGACCTGAGCTCAGGCAGAATTTAGATAATTACATTATTCGATGGTGCGTGCAAAGAAGTCACCACGTAGGTTCGCTAAATATCGTATCTTACCCGAATTCTTTATTACATAACGCATTATTTCTCTGTGCTGGTTTAGGTTCTGCATCGGATATACAACGGCCGTTCCATAAAAACTCAGAGAAAAATCACACAAAATGAAGAAATATATGTGCAGCAAAATATATGTTATTCTTTCTCAAGGTATCTTCTCTCGGATGATATACAACGGTTCCATCGTTCAGTCCACTTTTCAAAGCATGTGGCGAAGACCTTTTTTGGACGCTGCTTTAGCGACCTCTCTACAGCTTGCATAATGCCAGCATCTGTATTGAATGTTGCGTCACGGAACCTCTACTTTATTGTTGGAAACAACCAGAAATTGCACAGGACGAGGGCAAGCCTGTAGGGAGGCTGTGGCATGATTTCAGTACTGCATTTCGTAAGAAACTGCTGAACACAAGCAGCTAAAAGTGGGCTGGCGTTATCATGGTGTAGGGTCCACTTGCCCACCAGTTCCGGTTTCTTAATTGATATGCGTCGTCTCAGACGCTTCAGGACTGAAATGTAATACTCAGCATTGACAGCAATTTGTAAGGAACGGCAGGTTGGTGGACTATACCTTTTTGATCAAAGGAAATTATCATCATCACCTTCCCAGCTGATTTGGTTTGGCGGACTTTTTTTCCGGAGGAGGAGAGCCTGTGTGTTTCCAGACACTCGTTGCGCGCTTCGAGAGGAGGTCGAAATAGTGGACCCATGTTTCATCGGCAGTTATTACCGTGTTTAGAAAATTTGGATCATTTGCAATCATTTGTTTCCACTCATGACACACAAGAACTCTGACTTACAAGTGTTTTCTCGTCAGATGATGAGGTACCATGTGGAACATACACGATGCAGTAGTAATTTGACGCATAGAATGCGGAATGTCGACGTTTTTGAAATATCAGTTGATGCCGCTATGTCTTCACTCGTCACTCGTCGATCTTCTTGCGGGATTACCCAAGCAGTGTTAACAATACGTTCTGAAACAACACTTTCAGGTCGACCAGACCTAGGAGCGAGTTCTGCCGACCTACGGCCTTTTTTGAAATCATGGTGCCATCTAAAAATCGTTGACTGACCCAAACATTTAGATTTGTAAATTTTACTCATTAAATCAACTGTTTCTGGATTCGTTTTACACAAACGATTGCAAAATGTATCGCACAACGCATTTCACTTCTTAACTCTGAATCACTCACCAAAATAGCTGTATAGCAACATGCAGACGTACCTTACACAACTGCGCAATAACAAAACCAGAATGATCTGCCACGACTAATAACTGTTGCCATAGATACTTCCTTAATTCTGTTAGTTGTCTGAGTGTTTATTTTTACCTTCGCACTGTTGCCAACCCCCAAAAATTACTCTGTGTTCATGGAACAGCATTTGTACATGAATTTCCGAAGCGTTTTCTGAACACTAATCTGAATAATACCGCGTGATTATAAATCTTAATATTCTTATTTGTCTATTCCTGGTGTAACGTTCCTTTGTCTTGACCTGGAAGCCATTTTTTCTTTCTCTCTAACTCTATGGGAGGATGTTGAAACATTTTGCTGCAATAGCTTAGGGAACGACAGCACAAGATCGTTTTCGAGCTCTACTGGCGGGGAGGAGGAGCATACACCCGGAAGGTATTTAGTTGGCTGCCGGGTTAATAGGTTTAGTCAACAATCAAACTCTGGCATCTCTGTAGTAGTTCAGAACTCGAAGGCGAGCTAAAATCTATCGACATATTTAAAAGCAGCCTCTCTGAATTTTATCTCATCTACAAATATCGACATTAACCTCCGGATATACTCGGAATGTAAAAAAACTATAGGAACTTATACCACCTCTGAACAGCAAAACGGGAGAATTTTGAGAACAGTATTGCGTTTGCTTTTGTTGTTCATCCGAAACCTGGAAATAAATAAATCAAACTATGAGCATGTAGGAGAAGGCGCCCATATAACCAATAGTTTGGTCGCATGACAGATGGCATACAAGCTTCAATTCACATGACAAACTTTCTATAACCACAGCTTTCAATCAACATTTTCCAGCGAAGGATCATGTTACAAGCTATAGCAGCTTCGAGACTGAGGATAATATTGACCTGCACATGGCTATACAGTTAAGAATTTTTATATGCATCAATTTGTGTTCCAAAAAGGACATTTTCCATCAACAGGAAACTTTGCATATCTAGTCCATTTTCTGGAATCTGAGAAAAATTCCATTGGCAAAAATGTATTTCCTCCCAGATTCCAGAAAACTCGCGGTAGGTGTTTTTCTTTTTTCTTAAAAAAGCGTTTCATAATGCTCGTCACTTTATTCTGATGTATGGAATTTACCCTTATGCTGTCCGAGGTGTCTTAAACATTGTTCTTCAGTTGTTTGAGTTGCAGATTTCAGTTCCTTAAACTGGATTACACAATTTGCGAGCTCATCGATGTGAAACGTGGAGTTCCACACAGATCTGCCTTAGAACCACCCTCCTTTCTAGTATGTATAAACGACCTTTTAAAAACATATGTGGCTTACGAAGTGAGTTCATACATTCCGTAGCTCTCCAGATATCAGTCGTGTGAGCATGATAATCTCAATCCAGGAACTGAATTAATATACAGTTGCTCTGGTATTTTTGTGGAACCTGTAACATGAATTATCAATCTCTCATTCAAAACTGGTGTGATTCCTGACACTTTGATAATTCATAAATTTATTCATATGTACAAGGAAGTAAACTCTTTCATCTGAATAATTTCAAGGTAATTTAATTTTTTTCTGTTTTCTCGAGAATTCTTGGCAAGGCGTTAACACTAAATGATAAATAATAAATAATTAAGAACATTACTAAAGAATATAATATGCCTTATATGCATAAGCTTGTGTTCCGTGAAGGATTTTAGACACCAACATCTCTAGCTGATTTTAGGAAATATGTGCGGAACTCCATTAACAAAACGAACTTCGTGGTATGTGTTTCCCGGGATCTTAACAAAGCATTTCATAGCATTTATCACCGCATTCTGAACGATAAAATGAACTCTTATGTTATACGACTTGTGTTCATAATTATCTCAGTTGCAGATATCAGTTCTTTGAACTGGGTGACGCAGGTTATGAGCGCATCGTTATAAAATGTAGAGTTCCGCGAAAATTTTTCTTATGATCAGTTCTAATCTTAATCTAAGGTATGTCAATCACCTACCTTCTCACATATATATCATCATCATCATCATCATTGTCAACCATTATCAATCCACTGCTGGACGAAGGTCTCCCCAAGTTTCCTCCACAACGGTCTGTCTTGTGCCAGTCTCCTCCATGTCACCCCTGCATACTTTCGAATTTCATCCACCCATCTCCCATGTGGTCTTCTTCTGGGTCTTTTCCTGTCCCTTGGAATCCAATCTAAAATTTCGGCTGTCCATCGATGATCTGTCCTTCTGGCAGTATGTCCAGCCCATTGCCATTTCAGGGATTTAACTCTGATCATGATGTCTTCCACTCTTGTCATTTTTCGGATCCACGAGTTCCTCTTCTTATCTCTCCTGGTTACACCAAGCATGCACCTCTCCATGCTGCTTTGAGTTGTCTGCAACCTTTGTATGTCTCTTTTAGTTAAGGTCCACGTCTCTGCACCATACGTAAGCACTGGAAGGATGCATTGATCAAACACTTTTCTTTTAAGACATAATGGCATATTGCTCTTGAAAATTATGCTGTTTCTTCCAAAAGCTCTCCAGGCAAGTTTTGTACGCCGATTAATTTCTTCATCAATGTGACCCTCACTTGATATCTGTTGTCCAAGATAAACGTACGTGTCTGTTATCTCCAGCTTTTCTCCATCAATCGATAAATCTTCATTTCTTGTAAAAGCATTGAACATCACTTTTGTCTTCTGAAAGTTCATTTTTAATCCCACTTCTTTACTCTTGTCAGCAAGTTCCTGGATCATACTCTGCAGCTCTGATGGGGTAGTTGCAAAAATGACTACGTCATCAGCAAAACGAAGGTGGGTTAGATAATCTCCATTAATCTTTATCCCCTTGTTTTCCCAGCTCAGTGACTGAAAAACACCCTCCAATGTGGCATTAAAGAGCTTCGGAGATATGGTGTCACCTTGTCTCACTCCCTTCCCAATTTTTACGTGTGTTGTATTTTCAAACAGCCTAATCTTTGCACTTGCATTTTCATAGATGTTATTAATAATATTAATGTATGCATCTTCAATACCGCAGGTTTTCAGAGCCATTGTAACTGCTGATGGTTTCACCGAATCAAAGGCTTTTTCATAATCGATAAAAGCCATGCACAATGGAAGTTCATATTCCCTCGCTCTTTCAATTAGTTCTCTCAGCACGTGGATATGATCTATTGTGCTGTAGCCACTCCTGAATCCAGCTTGTTCTCTCGGTTGAGCCATGTCCAGTGTTACCTTCAAGCGGTGTGAAAGAACTTTAGTGAAGATTTTATAAACTACTGATAGGAGGCTGATAGGTCTGTAGTTTCCGAGATCCTCAATGTCACCTTTCTTATGTAGCAGGATCATTGTAGCGGTGTTCCAATCCTCAGGAATCTTTCCTTCATTAAGGCATCGAGTGAAAATTTGGGCGAGTACTGTTTCGATTTCTCCACTTGCTTCTTGTATGACGTCTACAGTAATTCCATCTTCTCCTGGAGCTTTTCCTCGCTTCATGTTCTTGATTGCATGTGCAACTTCTGCTGGAAGGACTGAGGAACTCTGGTACTGGTATCTTTCATGATGTCTGGAGTGCATATATCATCCCTTTCATATAATTTGGAGTAGAAATCTTTCACTCTTGTCAAAATTTCGCCTCTATTTCTTGTTACAGAACCATCTTCTTTTCTCAGTGCCATAATCTGTTTTCTTCCCTTACTGAGATGTCCCTTTGCTATCTTTAGGCTTTGGTTGTTTTCAATTGCTTTCCTCACTAGTTCACAGTTGAATTTCCTTACGTCTTCAGTGATACTTTTTCTTACTGTCTTACATAGCTCTATATATTCCACTTTGGAAGTCACATCTTCTTTAGTTGTCCTCATCTCTCTTCTTTTTTGCATCAACATTTTGGTTTTTCCTGATAATTTGTTCACATGCAACTTGTTCTTAGACCCAGCTAATTTTGTTGCTGTTTCCATAAGAGCTTTGGTTACTTTTCTGTTAACTTCAGAGATGTCCACTTCTTCCGATGTTAGGCCTTCTAAAGCTGAGAACCTGTTCTTCAGTTCTAACTTGAAGGTATTATGGTGTTTTTTAAGGTTGGTTATGTCAATAGATTTTGTTTGTCCTATGAGCTTGCCACGTTCAAGTTTAGTGTTGAGGTGCATCTTACATCTCACCAATCTATGGTCACTACCTGTGTTGAACTTGTTTAGCACACTGCAGTCTTCTATGACGAATTTTTTGTTACACATAATAAAATCAATTTCACTTGTCGTCCCATTTGGATGTCTCCATGTCCATTTTCTGTGTGGCTTTTTCTTGAAAAAGAGTTCAAGATGAAAAACCCTTCTGCCTCTGCAAACTCAACAAGAGTATTTCCACGCTGGTTTCTGTTGCCATGACCGAATTTACCTACTGAAGTTTCATTCTGTTGCCGTTGCCCTATTTTTGCATTGAAATCTCCCATAATTATCTTCAAATGCTGCTTACCTTTATTATTTAGATGACAAATTTCCTCATAAAATTCTTCAATTTCTTCTTCAGGATGACTTGTGGTGGGTGCATAAGTTTGAATAATCTGAGCCTGGTATCTTTTCGAGAGTTGGATAACAAGTCTTGCAGCTCTGTCAGAGGAACTTTCAACTTCTACAACTTTGTCCTTCAGTTTCTTGTTTATTATAAATCCAACACCACTAGTTCTGCCAGTATCTGTCCCACGATAGTAAAAGAGATGTCCACTTTTCAGTTCGATGAGATCTTCTCCTTTTCTCCTTACCTCACTTAGCCCCACGATGTCCCACTTGATCCTTTGTAGTTCCTCTTCCAATTCAAGAAGCCTTGAATCAGAAGATAGGGAGCGTCCATTGTAAGTAGCCAAGGTCAGCATCAGATGGCAGCCTAGTCCGGTCCTCCGGGGATTCTTAGCACCCTCTGCCTTCATGTCGCACTGGCCGCTGCCTTGGCCAGGTACATTCCAGCTGCCGGAGACTGAGGGCCAAGATTTAAGTTGTGGAATCATTTTGGAGGGGTTTGGCCATAACTCACCACGCTGGCCAAGCGGGTTGGTGAGTGTGGGATAGCATTTCCTCTGATCCCGATGGTATAGTTATACCGCTATGGGCGGTCGTCAGAGCCCCTTTAGTGGGAACAGGATGCACCACGAGAAGGCGGGGTTGACATTTGTCAAGGAGAGGCTGTGATGTTACGCATCACCTGACCTTACATCCCACATATATATATATATACATATATATATATATATATATCATATATTTGTTTAAATTTTTAATAACTACCGTGAGCAACTCGATGGGCTATCAGCAGTCGCGCGTCCCTATTTAATGCCACTGGTTCCGGGGAAGGGAGGGAGACATTGCCGTAAGACAAAAACAACAGCGATGCCTCACCGGGATCCTTCTCAAACGAATAGCTAAATGCCAGCGCTTAAACCACTGTACCACCAGGACGGGATCTTTGGATGTCGCAAATCTAAAACTGTAACGTACGCAGATGATGCAACGTTAGCACATTCTGGAAACACTTTCACTGATGTGATCAATAAAATCAATGAGAACCCGTACATACTTTTACGTGGCGCTCCAACAACAAGTTAGAATTATATGATGTTAGAATTCTCAATGAGTCAGGTGTTTATGCCATCCCACTAAAATATCCGGACGGCTCCACGCGATACTACATCGGAATGATCAAACGTTCATTTGGAATTAGAATCAGCGAACATAAAAGGGATACAACAGATGGGACAATAACCACTGCCAATTCAAGAAAAGTCAAGTTCAAGTCCGCAGATCCTACATGGAGTGATGTAAAGAAATTAGCTTCATACTCCACACCCAAATCTACCGCCGTTCGCGAAACCTTGGAAATCTTGACCAGCTGCGAGGCTTGCAAGCTTGCAACGATAGCGTCTCTCTAAAGTTGCCACATATTTAGAATCAATTATTCAAATAATGCTGCGTTTTTTACCATAGTAACGCTGGCCCAACCAACGTGACCTCGTTTCTTCGAAATATCACGATTGCTCCAAATCATTTATTGTCTAGTCAAGTCAAAGCGTTCAAAGTGTTGAAACGTTCTATTATCCAGTTTCCAGTCAGCTGTCTACCTTCCTTGAGAAAGCCATCGGGTTGAGGTGCGAAATCTTGGAAATTTTGATTTTTATTCTACGCCAAGAAATTTTCGGATTTTTAGTATAGTTATACTACATTGCTGGCCACCCAAAATGCAACACCAAGAAGGAAGCATCCGATTGGCCAGAAATTCGCAGCATGCGTTGCCGGCGAGAGGACATGCAAACGATTTGCATTGAAGGGCATATGCAAATCACGTGCGCCCGGCACGCCAACGAGAAGCACTATGAGAAGGGTGCACAGAAGGCGGGGTGTAAGTAGTGGAAGTGTGTTGTGCTGCCGGACCTGTGCGTGGGAAGCTTCCTGATGCCTCGTCGCAGAATACGGCAGTCATTCCAGCACGTTTCGGAGTTCGACAGAGGACGAATAGTGGCTTATCGCGACAGCGGTTTATCGTACCGAGACATCGGGGACCGCGCGGGACGTCATCAAGCCACAGTGAGGCGAGTACGGATCCGGTGGGTGCAGGAGGGACAGACGGACCGACGAGAGCGATTGCCACGTCGGTCCGTCAGACTGGCATGTTGTGCGGCGGGCATTGACGGCTCGCACCGCCACATTGTAACCTTAGCGCTGAAATTAGGGTGTGTTGCGAAACAACCTGTGTCAGCACGTATCGTTCAACGTCGTCTGCAGGACGAAGACTTGTCGCTCCGCGCCCGTTGCTCCGATTACCATTGACGTTACACCACCGGCGAGTGCGGCGGCAATGGGCCATTGAACGCCGCACCTGGACTACGGAATGGCACGACATTGTCTTGCCGACGAATCCCGCTTCTGCCTGCAACACCACGATGGTCGGCTCCGCGTGTGGCGGCACCGCGGCGAGAGACTGTATGACGCCTGCATTATGCATCGTCATACCGGTCTGTCGCCTGGCACTATGGTTTAGGGCTCAATTGGATATGACACCCGCACCCCTCTGGTACGCATCACCGGTACACTCAACAGCCACCGCACTCTCAACAGCCACCGTTTTGGAACCGGTAGTCCTCCCTTACCTGCAGGACCTGCCAGCGGCCACGTTTCAACAGGACAATGAGCGCCCGCACGTGGCACGCATCGTGCAACAATTTTTCACAGCCCACCAGGTGTCACTGCTCCCGTGGCCCGCATGTTCTCCCGATATGTCGCCCATCGAACACGTCTGGTCGCTGATCGGTAACCGAGTGGCCTGGCATGCACCAGCCGCGGCTACGCCTGATGAAATGCGGCAACGTGTGGAGCAGCCTGGACCAACATACCCCAAGCCCACATCCAAAGCCTCATTTGTTCGATGCCGCGGCGTGTAGCGGCCGTTATTGCCAGCCATGGGGGTCACACGAACTATTGAGGTCAGCTTGTTCCGCAAGTCGCACAGGCCTGTAAGCTCAATCGTTTCATCTTTGTATCTGTTGTTATGTGTCCAGTAAATCTGGCTTTGCTATCTCGTGTCCTTCTTGGTGTTGCGTTTTGGGTGGCCAGCAGTGTATTTTGAGTAGAATTCTATACTGATAAACTACTCTTCGGAGCTCGTAAAAAAGGAACTCTCGGAATTTCCTCCTACTCAGTACAATTGGATATACTCTTAAACTTATTGAGAGATCCTCTTAGCTGAAAATCACAGTTAATAACTCTTAGTACGATTCAGAGTTTGAAAATATACTAAAAACAAGGTTACACACAGAATATGCAATTGTAGTAAGCACATTTTTGGAATCCTTTTTAACACGACAAATTTGTTTTAAATCAGATTTTTAGGAAATCTAAAAATTCACCAAAAAAAAAAAATCCACTTACACTACCTGGTGAAAGACTGCGCATAATTTTAAATGCCTAATGTAAGCAAGATCATTCAAAGCCAATGAAGCCAGTTAAGAAAAAAAGGTAAAAAATGTAACCAGGTTTGTATAATCGATAAACATCCAGAAATAGAATAGCTACTTACACACACTAGCAGCTAAAAGTATGTTAGGAAAATTAACAAACTGCGCAAAAAAAAAAAAAATTAACAAACTGCGCACAAAAAAAGTAATTAATAACAATAATAATCAAAATGCCCTCAAAAACGTTTTCTCATCAGAAGGAAGATATCAGAGAGAAGTGGTTTTCACATCGAAGTTAGAAGAACTGATACAGTAGAAAATGTGATATAATTTTACGACCCCTAGAGGAAAAGCTTTGTGTTACTTATAGAAAAAAATGAGTTCAAAATATTCGTCATTATTACATATCCTACAAAATGAGGTTGTTTTTAACTAAGGGATTTTCAAAGTTGAATTAACTTTTTCAAATAGAAATATACGCTGACGCCTCTAGCTGAAGAATTTTGAATAATGGAAAAGTAGATATTATGCTAAAGGTATTCTTCATACCAAAGGCTATGCAAAGGAAAAAAACAATTTCTCAAATGCATCTTTTGGAAGTATATATAGCGAAAAAAAAGTTTTAACATTTACTCTTCCTAGCGAGAAAACTGTGCATTTTTAAAAGGGATAATATTCGCCATCTTTACTGTAACAAATACCATTTAGTAAGAAAAGAAAATTTTCAGTAGATCTCTTAGAAGTGAATATAATGTTGCAAACATAAATGCGCACTAACACCCCCTAAACTAGAACTGTGGTCTAAAACAACCCACGAGCATATGCAAAATTATCAGCATGATGAATGGTATAGGTTGTTTAAAGTATTTTTCAAATCGGACTTTTAAAAGTAGATGTATCGAATAAAACATACACTGACGGAAAAAAAAATCCCAACACCAAGAAGGGGTTGCGTTAGATAAACGACAGTTGGTAGGCGGTGAGAGTACATCTGTAAGATGACATCTATGCCAATTTCGCGCTCGGAGCATACGTGTGGCGCTAGTAGCGCCCCTCGGAACATGCAAAGCAGGTTTGCCGTAAATACGCGCTGCAACATTCGTGAGGGTTAGTTATCGTTGAGGTTCGACGTAGTGTGTTGATGTTAGTCAAGAATGCCTTTAAGAAGACGAAGAAGCCATTATCAACAGCTCACGAAGTTTGAACGAGGTCGTGTAATAGGGCTACGAGAAGGTGGATTTTCGTTCCGCAATATTGTAGAACGGCTTGGTAGGAATGTAGCCACTGTGCATGATTGTTGGCAGCAGTGGTCAAGGGAAGGTAATGCCTCAAAAAGACCGGGTTCGGGCCGGCCACGTGGCACTACTGAGAGGGAAGACCGCCGTGTACGGCATATGGCCGTGGCGCATCGTACTGCGTCTGCGGCAGCAATTCGAGCTGCAGTTGCCACCACAGTGACACAACGAACTGTTACAAATCGGTTACTTGAAGGACAGCTCCGAGCCAGACGCCCTGTAGCGTGCATTCCACTTACTCCAAACCACTGCCGTTTGCGACGTCAGTGGTGTCAAGCTAGAGCTCATTGGAGGACGGAGTGGAGATCTGTTGTGTTTTCTGATGAAAGCCGGTTCTGCCTGGGTGTCAGTGATGGCCGTGTGTTGGTTAGAAGGAGGCCAGGTGAGCGCCTGCAACCAACCTGTCTGCGGCCGAGACACACTGGACCTACACCTGGAGTTATTGTCTGGGGAGCAATTTCCTATGTCAGCAGGAGCACTCTCGTGGTTATCCCACGCGCCCTGACGGCACAGTTGTACGTCGGTCTGGTGATTCAACCTGTTGTGCTGCCATTCATGAACAGCATTCTAGGGGGTGTTTTCCAACACGATAACGCTCGCCCGCATACCGCTGTTGTAACCCAACATGCTCTACAGAGTGTCGACATGTTGCCGTGGCCTGCTAGATCACCAGATCTGTCACCAATCGAGTACGTATGGGACATCATTGAACGGCAACTCCAGCGTCACCCCTAACCAGCATTAACCGTCCCTGTATTGACCGACCAAGTGCAACAGGCGTGGAACTCCATCTCACAAACTGGCATCCAGCACCTGTACGACACAATGCATGAACGTTTGCGTGCTTGCATTCAACATTCTGGCGGTTACACCGGTTATTAATGTACCAGCATTTCACATTTAAAATGGCTCTTCTCGCGCTTAAATTAAGCTGTAATCTTGAAACCTTAATCGATTAAATATGTTACCTATACAAATGTATTGCCGCCATTTCATTCCTCTACAACTATTTTTTCGTGGTGTTGGGATTTTTTTTCCGTCCGTGTATTATATATTTGCGCCCTCTAAGGGGAGAAAATGTGTACATTGTTGGGATAGAAATGCATACAAAACATTTTCGTAGTTAGTAGTATTAGATCAAAGAAGGATTTTTTGAATCGGGCGTTCAGAAGAGCAGATGTTGCACGTAAACGGAAACGAGGACTTAAGCACTCTTTAAAGTCGTGAAAAACTTCGTGCTGAATGTGCTGATCACGCCGTCTTCGCATGATATTGAACATAGGCTTGAGTCAAAGTGAATGATGAGAATCACTTTAATTATTTTATGAAAAAATAATAAAAGTATTAATATTGGTTTAAACATCAGCAGCAGATTACGAAAACTTTTTAAACGTTTTTTACGCTATCACAGAATTTTAACTTTTACCTGATGATGTGCCAGTCGCTGGCACGAAAGATCTCGTGTGATGTTTTAACCAATATTTATACTTTTATTATATTTTCATAATGTAATTAAAGCGATTCTTATCATTCACTTTGACTCAAGCCTATGTTCAATATCGTGCGGACACGGCGTTATGCACTATAGTGGCAAACGTATGCGTTAAGAAAAATTCGAAACTATGCGTAAAACATTGCCTACCAGAAACGCTCTGCGATAAAAACATAATTTTTCAAATAGGACTATTGCAAGGAAAGATATAGGGAAAAATGAGATATAAAAATACGCCTCTTGGTAGCAAAACTATGCATTATTTTGAGTAGCAGGTATTCTCAAAAGGTTTTTTTTTTTGAGTGGTATCTAACTGCCAAATTGTTTCCTAATCGAGTTTTCAGAAGCGCAGATATTGCTGGAAATGAATCGGAAAGACAAATATACTCTTACGACACATAGAAGCAAAATACCACTTACCAAAAATTGAAGATTATATGCAGCTCATTTCTCACCAGAAGCTATATCCGATACAAAAACATTTTTTTCAAATAAGACTTTAAGAAGCAGATAAAATACCAAAATATTGCAATCTAACTTTACTCACCCCAGTGGAAAAACTAGGCATTACTTGAAAAAGGAGCTGGCCGCCCCGGTGGCGCAGTGGTCGTTGAACAGACAAGTCGCATTTTTTTCGGCTCCTGCGTAGAAGTCAACGTTCGTTTGTTTACTTGTTCTTTTTGTGGTATTTCGTCGTTTTGTGTTTTGGTTGCAGTGTTTCGTACCCTCGCTTCACGAGCAGTGAGGCTGAGTGCCGAGTGGGTGCTCATTTTTTGTTTTTTTTTTCATTTTCGTGTGTCGTCAGTTACGACGCATGAGGTTTGGTGGGCCAGTGGTCGAGAATGTCCACTGCCACTGTGAATAAGTCACTGTCGTCTACAGCTGCTTCGTCGATTGCTGATATGTCTTCGCTTCATAGTTCTGTGTCTTCTTCGGGGAATGTTGCGTCGACTAGTACTGCTGGACTTCCAGAGACTGTGCTTCTGGCCACCCGTGTGCCTGCTGCGTCTAATATTCCTGGTTCCGCTAGTTCTACCTCAACGTCGTTTGCACAAGCTGTGGGAAGTACCTCATATATTTCTAGTGATTCTGCACCACATTTCAAACGTGTAGCTTTGGCGTTGAAAATTATTCTTCCAAGTGATTCACCGCAAGGTAAGCAACTTTCGTCTGCCTTATTATTAAGCGCTTTCATTCCTGCTTTGCGTGACACCCCCCTTCCCCAGTATCTGCATGCTGTGTCGAAGATCGTTCCAGCCGAAAGCATTGTTTCCATTATTCGCTTGGGTGGAGGCGTGGTTGTTCACTTCACCCACCAGCAAGCAGTAGATTTAATTATAGTTCATGAGGTTGATATTGGCTCCTTTCATCTACAACCTGTCGCTGCAGCCCAAAGACCAGTTACGGTGACCCTCTCTCCTGTACCAACGGCTGTTCCTGATTCTCTGTTGATTGATGCCCTCAACACGATGGGTCGTGTTGTGGGAGTGACCAAGATTTTTCCAGCTACAGCCCGTGATTCTCCCCTGAAATATGTGCAGGGTGGGCGCCGCCAGTACCGGGTTATTTTTCTAACTTCTCAGTCAATTGCGGAACGCCCTGCAACTCTGGAATTAGTCACTGATACCCGGACGTACATTTTTAATCTTTTTGCAGGGGTTCAGTGCTTCCGCTGTAAAGGGGAAGTTCATCTCGCTTCTGCTTGTCCTCATGCTACTCCTGGTGCTAGATCTGATTCTTCATTAGCTACTACAGTTCCGGTAGCCGCTGCCCCTGCGGATGTTGTGCAGGCCGCTGAGGCGTCTGCTCACATTCTACCTTCATCAATTTTGCCTGCTGTTTCTCCAATCGTTCCTTCCCTCCCGGTTCCTGTCGTCGTACTGGATGGTTTGTAGCCCTCCAATGAGGATTTTTCAACGCTGGAAGTGTCTGCACCTAAATCACAGCGTAAACGCCCCAGCTCACCTGGTGTTTCTACTCGCTCTTCCCGTTCGTCTCAACGTCTACGGTCCAATGAAACAGCCCATTCTACCTTGGGTTCACCCAGCCATCATGAGCCAAATTCTGAATTACTAGTTTAGAACCAATTCGCATGTCTCCAGGATGATGATGTTATGGACACGGTCGCCCCTGATCCTGATGACACTGCAATGGTTGACTCTGACGATGATTCTCCTTCTCCTACACTTTTTGACATTTTTACTATGTTTGAAGAACTTGCGGTGCCTTTGCACCTTCTTACCTTATCTGATCTGTATGCTTTGACCACTCGCCCGCGTAAGGCGAAGTTGATCACACTACCTTGAATTAAGAGTAAGCTTCACTTGCTGCCTTAAATGATTGCACAGCTAAACCAGTTCCATGCATTTATAACTAATGTTACTTTGCCTGGCGGTACTGAGCAATATGCTCGCCGTCTGGGTTACTTACTCAAGATTTTGAGGGCTGAACTGGAAGGCTGGATGCAACCTACCAGTGATGTCCTTGTTAACATTGCTTAGCTTTAATTGTAGAGGGCTTGCGTCTTCTGTGGCGAATGCTTTGGTTTTCGAGGACGTTTGTTACCTTGGGGCTAATATCCTCCTTCTCCAGGAGACGAACTGTTCCTTGGATGCCGGGTGTTCGCGCTGGCGACGCTGGCCGTACATTTTTTATCATACTTACCGGACCCATCTCAGGTCTGGTACCGCTATAGCATTTCATGTACGTTTTTATTCTTCCCTTTCTGATCTTGTTGAGTCACAGAGTCTGCAGGGTTCTTTTCAATATATTTCTTTTTGTTTTTGTTCTAAACGTATTCATGTTTTCAATATCAATATTCCGCAATCTGCTACGGATGCAGAACCTCTCCTCCAACATCTTTCTTCTATCCTTTTGACCCTCCATCCAAATGATACAGTCATTGTTGCAGACGATTTCAATTGCACTTTTCAACCCGGTTTTGACCGAGATGGTTCAACCGAAAGCCGTTCCGACCTTGTTTCCAATCTTACTCAACTCGTTGCTAATTTTGATTTGATTGATGCATTCCGTTCCCTCCATCCCCGGTCCAAGGAATTTTCCTGGTTCCCCCGGTTGCTTCACGCTGTGTCGCAGCACGCCTAGATAGATTCTATGTTTCCAGTTTTCTCCATTCCTCTCTAGTTGCAGTTACTCATCATCCTTCCGTTTCGTCAGATCATAACCCCGTTCTTTTAAAACTTGCATTCTTCCTCTGTTCCCCCTTCCCCAGTCAGGTCGCTTTTAAAACTTGCATTCTTCCTCTGTTCCCCCTTTGCCAGGCTGGTCGCTCGACGATTCAGTTTTAACTGATCCTGTTTTCTGTGCTGAAATTCGCTCTATGATCTCGTCTTCTGTGCAACAACTTTCTTCGTCTGTCGACCCAGTGGCTCTGTGGCTTTCCACGAAAATTTCAATTATTTCTTTCGCACGTCAGTTTTCTTTCTCTTCCCGTACTTCTCGCTTTCAAGATATTGATGTTCTCCGTCGTAAATTGCAGACTAGTTCTCCTTCTAATCCTTCGTTTCCCGTGTTTCAAGCTCAACTTCGTCGTATTCTGTTTACTTCTGCTTCATCAGCCCTTACTCGTTTGAAATTCACTCACTTGCGGTTTCACGACAACCCCTTTTCTAGTTTGAAGTCCCTTGAGGAGTATCATGTTAAAAGCAACAGAATTTCCTTTCTTTCAGTACCTGACGGATCTACAGTTACCAACACTTATCCTATCTGTGAACTTACTTTTTCTCATTATTCTGATCGTTTTCACCACCGACTCCTTTCTCCTGCAGATACCTACGCTCTTTTTCATGTCCTCCCTCAGGTTCCACATTGTTTTTTTTATTCTCTTGTTTCTCCTATCTCTCCTTCTGAAGTCCGCTCTGCAATTTCCAGTCTGAATGACCGTTCTTCCCCTGGCGCGTACGGTCTTCCGCTCTCATTTTATAAGAAGTTTCTTCCTTCTCTCCTCCCGCTTCTGGTTGCTTGTTTTAATGCCGTTTTTACTTCTTCAAATTTTCAGTCTTCTGATTTCACTTTTGCTATTCTCCGTCTCATCCCCAAAACCGGAAACCTTGGTCTTTTTTCTAACTAGCGTCCTATCTCTATTCTTAATACTGACTACAAAACCTTTGCTAAAATTCTCGCTTTTCGCCTCAATCCCGTCTTGCAGCATTTATTCCACCCCGATCAAACTTACACTATTCCCTCATGTTCGATTACTACCAACATTTCCACCATTCGCAACTTATATTTTCTTGCTTCCCATCTTTCCGAACCTCTCGCAATTTTTAATATTGATCAGAAACAAGCTTTTGACTCCATTAATCACTCTTATCTCTTTGCTGTTCTTCGTCATTTTGACTTTCCTACACTTTTCCGTCAAGCTCTTATTAATCTTTACTCTCACTCTTCTTTCCGCACTTCCACATTCATGACAGCTACCATCCCCTTTGACAACTGGATCCGGCAGGGTTGTCCCCTTTCAGGTCAACTTTTTACGCTTGCATTTTAACCTCTCTTAATTTGTCTGCATTCTCGTTTGTTTTCTGTGATTCCTCGCAGTATTGCTCCTACTCGTCACCACCGCATAGTGCTGTCTGCATATGCTGATGACCTCACTCTCTTTCTTCGCACTGAACGTTCTTTCGGTGTTGTCCTTTCTGCTTATCGTGAGTATGCTTTAATTTCCGGTTCCGAACTTAATCTGTCTAAATCTGTCGGTCTGTGGGCCGGATCGTTGGTGGCACACGGTGATCGCCCTTGGGGTGCCCGTTGGTCATCCTCGGTTATTAAACCTCTTGGTGTGTACGTTGGAAATCCCGTGGCGGTTGCTGATGCCACATGGATTCCTTTGGTTCAGCAGCTCAATCGCCGTCTTGCTCCTTTTTGCCGGTTCAAACCTTTTTTGTCCTTTTTTAGCAGAGCACATCTGGTTTCTTCCTTTCTTCTTCCCAATCTGACACATTCGTGGTTCGCTTATTTTCCCTCACCCATTTTTCTCCAATCCGCTCAACGTTTGATTACTGATTTCATCTGGAAAAAAGTTCACTGGGTTCATCGTTCTACTCTCGTCCTTCTGTCCTTTGGAGGTCTTGCCCTCCCAGATCTTTTTCAAAAATCTAATGCTATTCATCCTCAGACCTTTCTCCGTTCTCTTTCTCATCCTCAGATTTCATCGATTACTATTGCTGATACTTTACTTTTCCCTCGCAGTCCGTTTCTCACTCTCGCTACTTTCCTCCGTATGGATCAGTTCCCCCTCATTCCAGATCACTTTCCCGATACTTATCGCACCGTCTTTTCTCTCTGGCATTCCTTATGTCCCGTCCGTCTCCCACATACCTCAACTAATGATCTGCTTGCGGAACCTCTCTTTTACTCTTCTGCACTCCGTTCTCCCTCTTCACCGTACTTGTGCTTCTCCACCTGGTTCGCCAGTGGCGTGGTACAGGTATCCCAACTTGTAGATGCTTCCTCCGCTGGAAGTCTCTTTCCCTAATCGACCCCTCTCTTGCTGACACTCCCTTACATCGCGCCCAGCACCGGTTGCTTCATATTCAGCTTCAACGCCTTCACCTGTCCCTCGTGAATTCTTATGGGTTAATTGTTTCTTCTTCGGCGTCCCCTTGCCTTCCTTTTCTGGTTTATTTGAATGATGTTCCCTTTCTGGTGCATCAAGTTACTGCAAACCTCTTGTACCGCCACTTTCTTACTTATTTTAGAACACCTCTCGCTATTTCTTTTGTGCCACCTGATGAAACCTTTCAGACATGGTTCGATTCACACACTTCTCTGGCTTCCCCAAAAGCTACTGATATTCACTGGCTCCATCTTCATTGTCGCTTGCTCACACAACGGACTCTTCATCGTTTTGGTCGCCTGTCTTCTCCCTTGTGTTTTTTCTGTTCAACGCTCGATGATGTTCATCACGCATATGACTCCTGTTTAGTTTTACAGCCTCTTTTTTCATTGATGTTTGCTCTTCTCTCCAAGGTCTGTCCTTCCTTTCACTCTGTTTCACATTACTATTTTCTTCGCCGTCATCATCCTTCCGCTGCTGTTCACAATCCAGTTTGCGCGTTTTTAATTTTGCAGGCCAAACTGACTATTTATTTATACTATCATACCAGTGTTGATCGGCCTGCTCTTCGTCGATATCATCCTGCGAGAGTTTTTCTGTGCAGTAGGTTTCGTTCCTCGATCAAGTCCGTCATCCAACTTGAGTACGAGGTAGCTCTGGCCCGGCAGGCAGTTCCTGCTTTCTTCTCGATCTGGTCCCCCTACCTCCCATGGTTTCGGGTTGAGCATGGGTTGATTTAATTCGTTTGATCAGTTTGTTTTTGCTTGTTTTTGTTTTGGTGTACTGGTTTCTTCACTTTGTTTGTTTTTGCTTTTCCGGGTTGTTGTCTTGTTCTGTTATTGATTGAGCTGCAGGTTTTTTTCCCCTTGTATTCATTCTTTTCCTCTGATCCTGTTGTTTTTCCTTTTAAATTTTTTACCGTTTTCCTTTTCTTGTTTTTATGATGGCCCTTTGGTAATGTTGTACTGTTTTGCTTCCTTTAGATTCCGGTCTTTTTGTTGTTTTTTCCCCTGTGCTTTGTTAGCTCATTCTACTGGTCGGTATATTATTTCTTGGATAGTGCTTTTCTATACTTTTCCTCTTACTAGCAGCCTCGGCCTCTTTGTCTGAATTTTCTTGCCGTTTTGCGCTGTGATTGGATGTTTTACAGCTAGTTGCTTTGACTTTTTTCTGTCCGGAGTCCGTGGGCATTTGTGTTCCTCTGTTCTGTGTGTATTTTATTTTTCTGGTTCTTGATGGTGCTGTGCCATCGGTTATTATTTTTTGTGTCGGTATTTTTGTTGAGTTGTTTGTCTATGTATTATTGTGTGCTTTCTTTCTATGTTTTCGTCGGCCACAGTTGTTGGTCGACGCATTTCTTGTGCTGTTTTGTTGTACTGGTTGGCCACCAATTGTTTGTGATCAGTGTTATTGTTTGGTATAGTGTGATGCTTGTTGGGTGTTGTTGTTTTCCGTTGGGCTGGTCTGTGTTGTCTAGTTTTGCAAATTTTTTTTTGGCGTGCTGTGTTTCTTTTGTGCTTGTTTGTTTGTTGTTGTTCCTGATCTTCTTTTTTGTACTGTGATTCCTGTATGTGGTATTCCCGTGTTTTTGTAATTGATCTTGCTTTTTGCACGTGTTTTGTTTATTTGTTCGGATGGCGGCTGTCCTACTCGCTCTGCTCCTGTGTTAGTTTTTTAATACTGTGATTGTATTTTACCTGTACTGCTAATGTGATAATCTTGTTTTTTACTTGTTTGTGTATGTTCTACTTTCGTGTTTCAGTTGGCTCCGCAGTTTAGGGAGCCTTTTTTTTCTCATGCCCTGTGTTTCATGTTCACTTGTTTTGCTTTTTTTTATGAACTTTGAATTACTTAGTGTGGCCCTGCTGGTCTCGTTGTGTTTTTTCATTGAGTACTCAGAATTCTCTCTCGTTTTCTATACAGTGTGCTTCTCGTGTGTATCTTGTCTATTGGGTTACGTTGACCCAAGGAGTTGGTCAACGCACTATTTGCCTTGTGCTCATTTTTTTTACTGTGCCTCTTGTGTTTTTTTCTTGACTGTATGCGACAACATGTGTAGTGAAGTGGTCGTTTGGGGCAGTTTTGTCTTTGATTATGTTTGAAGTGCACTTTTTGTGTTTTCGTTTTTGTGTTTCTTTGCACTCAAGCTAGGGTTCTACGTCTTGCTTCGTGCTTCTCCTGTCCGGGTTTTTCCTGTAATATTTTATTTTTCTCGGCCCAGCCGTCTGTTGCCGTGCACGACTGGACGTACATTGTGTTGTTTTCAATGTGTTATGGTGCTATGCGATCTTGTTTCCGCGTGATTCTCTCTATAGCGCCACGTCGGCTTTCGGGGTTTGTCAACACGCGACTTCTTGTTTCGAGTATGAAATTTGAATTGAGTGACTTTTTTTTTGTGAACCTCGTGTGCCTTTTTGGCTACATTTATTTTGTGTTATGCGGCGGTTTTTTCCCTTATTATCATGTATTCTTCTGTGCAGTGTTCCTTCTGACATACATGCGTCGCTTCGTATTTCGTTTTTAGTTATAGCGGTTGGTTAACACCCCTCTTTATGTGCACGGTTTTTTGTTTTTTATGTTCTTCTTGTACTAATGTTTTGGCCGCTGCTGCATGTTTTCAGAAGTATAGTTTTGTTTCTCCTGTCACTGTCTTGCAGTGTCAGTCAACTTTTGTTGTGTTGTATTGTTGTTGTGTTTTTTACCTGTCACTTTTGTGTTCGCGCTGCAATGTACTAGTCTTTGGAAAGTGTTTTTCTTCCCTCCCTCTGGGGTTTGGGTTTTGTGATGTGTGTGTTTTTTGTTTTTGTTTTCTGTGTTCCTTTTTTATCTGTATATATTTTAATCTTGTTCTGATGTTACCAGTTTTCTTTCCTCCTTTCTTTTGTGTTGTGACTTCTTGGCCTCGTCTCTTTTAATACAGTCTCATGTGACTGAAGCGTATCAGATGTACCTTGCTTTTAGACTAATAAAGGTTTATTTTGAAGGCAGTGGTCTAAGCGATGGCATCTGATCATTCATCATAAAGGGGTCCGGGTTCGAATCCCGGTGAGGCATGGCTGTTGTGTTTGTCTTACGTCACTCGTTCTCTCCCTTCCCTGGAGCCAGTGACCCTAAATTAGGGACGGTCGACTGCTTATAGCCCATTGAGTTGCTCACGGTGGTCGTTAAACCTCCAACCAAAAAAAAAAAAAAAAAAAAAAAAAGGAACTGTACTCAAACTAGTATCCATTATGAATGGTACGGAGTGTGTGACGAAATAAATTTCTCCAACATCATTTTAATGCCCGGGGCGGGATTCGAATCTACAACTCTCGGCTCCGGAGCTCCAAGTGCTATACCCTATACTACACTGTTATGTGCTCTCACTGCCTTCGTTTTATGTGCTCTCACTGCCTTCATTTTATGTGCTCTCACTGCCTTCATTTCATGTGCGTCCTGTAGGGCAGACACATCACCCCCTGAAAGAGGGCCAGAGGCATGGACCACGGGTCAATCGGGTCCACGTGTCGCTGTAGGCAGTCCTCCGATGAAGAACGTGCATTTGAGAAATCCCAGACAATTTGGTGTGTGGAACGTAACATCACACTGATTTACTTTTTTCGAAGCATTAAAGAAGGGAGTCTCATTTTTCCTGTCTCGCGATGTGGAAAGAACATCACACCGTTGCGAGAAACCTAAGAGCCGAAACGTCCTGGAAGTTAGGGCGCCAATATGACGAAGTAAATTTTTTCCTAATTTTTATGCTAGGGAGCGGGATTCAAACCCACAACTTTCGGCTCCGAGTGCTATCCACTGTACCACACTGGCATGTGCTCTCACTGCTATCTACTTTTATCCCATGTGCGTCATGCGGGGCAGGCACGTCAAAAGTGGAAGAAACCATTTTTAATAGAATATTTAGAAGTATGTAGAATGAAATGCATTTTGAATTCGATATTACATGCATTTACTAACGGCAAAGTTATGCATTGATAAAAAGGGAAATCAGAGATCAACGTTCTCACATCCAAGCTCCCCACCGCGAAAATAATTCTTTTTAATCGGACTAACATATGTACGGTGTCAAGAGACAGACGGACGGGCAAAGTGATAATATAAGCACGTACTTTTTCTTTTTCTTTCTTTTTTTTTTTTTTTTTTTTGCAAAAGACGCGCTAAAATCCAATTGAATTACAACCGAATTTTCTGAGACAAAGGTTTATTCTCTCAGTAGCAAAGTAGAAAATCAGGCCCGTACATCTTTCAGAGAAGCGGTCTTAGTGCCCTTCGGTACAGAGAGGTGATGCTGAACCCATATGGCTGACCATTGTGGCGAGCCGTCGGTTCAGGTTTTATCTTCATTGGTGATAATGCACAACCTCTTAGAGCTCATTTGGTTGGCAGTTTTCTTGAAGAAGAACATATTCGCCAAATTTAGTCGCCTCCCAGATGAACATGTATGAAGCGCTTCTTAGGCGACGCATAGGTACTTGACAGGACCTTGCTGGGATAAATACTGCAGGAATTTAGAATAGCTCTTAGTAAAGAGTGGTCATTAATCTCTTAAGAATTCTTGGATCCCATCATGAACTGTATAAGAGCTCGTTACTTGAGTTGTATGACTGTTAAGGGTGATCATACTCGATATCTAAATAACACTTATCTTAAGCAGAGGACTAAATATTGGACCGCTGTTTTATGTAAATTACAAAATTTTGATATTAACACATGCAAATTATAAAATCCTGATTTTCTTCTGTTTGAGTACATAAGCAATGTAATTATAAACTCTCTACCAATTTCATTGAAGTTCGTTAAATATACTTTGTGTTATTTATGAATTTCCAAATTATTTTTCACTTTGAGCACAAGTGCACATCTGCAAGACATGTAATTCCTATCTAAACGACATGATTAACTATTCGAGCACTTAAATAATGAGTGATCTTGTTGAATTACCTATACTTCTTGTTTTATCTGTCATTCCTTTGTTTTAAACTTTTTCTTGTTTGAATCTTCATGTGCTTGATGAAAGCCACTAATACCTAAAATAATTAACACAAGCACCACTGCTTGTGGAAATTGAAAAACCATGAAGGACTGCTGATATTGGATTGAAACTTATAGGATATATACAACAGGTTAAAACATGCAAATGATTAAAACGTCAGTGAAAATGCGCAAGCTGTTCCGGCGCAGCGCATTTTGAACTGTCCCATCTTGTTTATAAAGTGCTGGTATAAACGAAATGTTGTATTCAGTGAAGAGCCATCGTTGCGTAGAAAGCGTGTTTCTTGTGTCTACATCGACGAAGAAGGTCACATTATGAACACCTCACGGACACTGAACGAGTAAAGATTGTTGGGATGAGAGAAGCTGGATTTTCCTACCGCGAAATTGCCATTCGTACGAGACGAGCCACCAGTACAGTGATGCGAACGGGGCATCAATACACCGATGAGGTTCGGATACACAGAAGTCCGGGAAATGAACTGCAAAATCGCACGACTGCACGGGATGACAGACACTACTACCGCATGGCAGTGGCCGATCGCACAGCGGCATTCATGGTGTTAGCGCAGCAGTGCAGTACTCTTACAGATTAGGCTTTATCTTCCAGTACAGTTCGATGTCATCTGCCTAACAGAGGACTTGTCGCTAGAAGCCCATTGCTGTGCATTTCTTTGACCCCCAACCACAGACGCCTTAGCCTACAATTAGGTCTCGAACACATTAATTGGCGAGCTGATTGGGAACAGGTCATATTTTCTGAGTAACGATTCAGCTTCACGCAGCATGACGTTCACATACGACGTCGAAGACAACGTGGTGAATAATACTTTGCAGAGTGCATTTTGTAGCGTTATACCGGCCCAACGCCAAACGTCATGGATTAGGGCGGCATTGGGTTCAATTCCCGATCTCGTCTGGTACAAATCGAGGGAACCGTCAACAGCCAGCTATACACTGAAGAGCATTAGAATTACAGATACCTGTCTAATAACGTGTAGCACCACCTTTCGCCCTGATGACGGCGGCGATTCCTCTCTTGGCATGGACTCGAAAAGACAACGGAAGCGTTGGGAAGCTATACGGATCCACGACCCCTCAACAAGCTCCCACAGTTCACGGAGATTTCATGGAGGGAGTCATCTCTCTCGATGGCATCGCAGATGTAACCTAGCTGGCCAAGGAAGCGAGGTCAAGTCAGTGGAGTGTTCATCCAACCATTCGGATACAATTCGGGAGCTGCATTGCCTTGTTGCAGGATCTGGTCCCCAGTGAGATGTTGAAGACACACTAACGGGAGCAAATGGTCGTCCAGGATAGTCCATTTTAGTCCACGTAAACAGTCCACAGACGAGAATGTTACCCCTACCAGATTGAACAGTACCCTGCTGGTAAGAATTATCCATCGCTTCATGTGGTTTGCGCCGTACTCGTATAGTGCCATCCGCATGTACCAACGTGAATCTGGACTCATCAGTCCAGGCAACATTTTCCCACATGTCTAGGGTCCAGTGGCGATATTCCCGCACCCATGCTAATCTTTGCGCGCTGTGATGTGCGGTCAGCAGCGGTATCCTCCTGGGACGATGGCTTCTGTACACCATAGCGAGGAGATGGTTCTGGATGGTATGGCTGCTTACACGTTTTTGTGCACCAGCGTTAAATTTCCGAGTGTTTTCTTGCACTGTTGCCTGTCTACCCGCTGTTACAATGCGAGCAAGCCGACGATGACCCCACACATCCACACGCTGTTGTCTACGGCAGTTGGCCTTTGCAGCGATGATTTTACCGGATTCGATGTACTCACGGTCCACCCGTGACACAGTGGCTAGTGAAAATCCTAGTACTTGCACGACTTCCAAGATGGAGTGCCCCATTCGTCGGGCCCCGACAATTTTATCACGATCAAATGCGCTTAGATCCTTCGTATACTACGTCCGACTCTTACTGATTCTCGTCGCATCATTCCTCATATTATCGGATCGCTGCATATGTCATGTTGTTTCCGTTTACAGGGCCGCCCACAGCGCCACATTTACATAACGCCAGCTGTCTCTAATTCAATTGCTCTTCAGTGTACATCAAGGATGTTTCAAAGAGCAAGAGGTGTTACCCTTCCTTTATAATTGCATAGGCGCTATATTCCAGCAGGACAACGCTCGGCCACATGTGGCCCGGAATGTCCAGGACCTCTTTCATGTTCGGCAAGGGCATCGTCTTTCCAGGCCTGCCATTTAGCTGGATACGTCCCCGATCGAACATGTCTAGGACATAGCTAAGTGACTGGCCCATCATGCGCCTCCTCCAGTCACCACAAATGATGAAGATGTACAATATAAAGCAGCCTGGCAGTATTTTCCAGGACGATATCAAATACCTCTTCCATTGGATGCCACACCGTGTAGATGCTATTATCGTCGCTCGAGGTGGCTTCACACCATACGTAATTTTGAAGAGAAAAAACAATTTTGTATAGCTCTACAAATTTAGTGACTTATCTCTTGTAACATAAGAAATCTGTGATATAAATTTCATTTGAACAGCACGATTCTTTTTGGGTGTTGTAATTTTCACAAACAGTAGTGTACAACTGGAGGACTTTATCACTAGGTTGCTACTAGTCCACTTTTTTTTTCATTGTACCCCATCCATGGTACTAAATTAGAATGCAATTATTTAAACATTGTTTTAAGTACTTGCATATTGATACGCTCTACATACGTGTTGAAACAGTTAGTTGAAAATGAATTGCTCTGTTTTAATTAGCTATAAATTAAAACAAAGCATTTCATTTTGAACAAACTGAAAAGCGAGCCTCAAGTCAACCGGGGGACTTTGGGAAAAGGGTATGTTCTTCGAAGATACGCGTTCTATCAAACATGATAAAAGTGTGGTTTCATGACGATAAATTATGGCACACATGTAAATATCTTTGGGCAATTAATGGCAGATCGTGTGAATCATGTATTTATATGCACAAATACAAAGACTTATTTTTTGCTAACACTCAGATAGACATGAAAGTCAGTGAACGTAAACATTTCACTTTGTCCCAATACATTTACACGCGGCTGTAGATCACGGTATATAGACCAAGTTTCGTCTGCCTTAAGTACTTTATTCATAAGAACTTGCTCCCTGCCTTTCTTGATAAAAAAATCATTATACAGTAGAATAAACTAAACCGTGTGCAACACAGACATACATGTAAAAAATATTTGAAGAGATGTGGCGGGCCATCATGTCCCTAACATGTTCGATCGGTCTGCCATGGAAGAGTGTTGACATTATGGAGGCAGGCGTGGGAAAGCCAAGCCGTGTATGGACGACCATTATCCTGTTGAAAAATTGCTCGGTGATGCTGCGATAAGAATGGCAACACAGCAGATCGTAGAATGTCGTCGACGTAGCGTTCAGCAGTGAGGGTGGTACGGAGGACTTCAAAGGGTGGTCGGATATAGTACGAAATATCTCATCAGACAGTCCCTCCCGGTGCGTGAGCAGTGTGCTCTTCCACGGTAAAGGCAGGATCCGTGCGCTGGGTGGCTCGTCTCCTGACACGTATACGCTTGTCTTCGGCGCTACGTGCAAACCGTGACTCATCACTGAAGACAACACGACGCAATTGGACACTATCCCACGTTGATTGCGCCCAACACCCCTAAAACCAGTGCCGACGATGCTCGCTGGACAGTGGTGGGTGGCGAGGTAGCCTCCTCCAACATAGCCTTCTTTCCTCAAGAGTCCTCTGACAACTGTTCGGATGGCCACTTCCGTACCTGAGAGCGTCGAAATTCGTCATGGCTAGCGTCGTGGCCGTCGAATTTTTGAGAGCGTCGTTCTGTTCGTTCGGCTCTCACAATCTCTCGATCGTCGCGTTCTGTCTTTGTCCTCGGCTGTCAATAACTTCCCGCGTGCCGCTGGGTTGTTTCCTTCTCGTCCCATTGGCTCCAACGTAGTCCGATTGCTGCGTCTCTCCGATCCAAATGCCTGGCAATAAGGCGACTTGACCAACCGGCCTCTCAGAGCCTAATTATACGTCCTCTGTCCTACTCGCTTAACTGCTCGTATTGTGCACGGATCCGACGTGGAGGTACCCTCACAGTCAGTGGAGATTAATGCAAATGCAATCCGCTGTCACATTTGTCCATACGTGCGAGCTTTGGTCGCACGCTCCTCGATGCGCGTTTACCATGTGCTGTGGCGGGCTACTATTTAGTCATTGGTCATATGTGCTTTCATGCGCTATTTCATCAAGATTGAAAGACTTTCTCGTGGTGCTTCTTGCTTTCTTTCTTTCTTTTTCTTTTTTTGCAGAGAGTGTATTTTTTCGAAGAGTGGGACAAAACAGACAGATTAAAAGATGTGTTCCTATTATTCTACGTCGTTGAGGTTGCACAAACAGCAAGTTTTGTATGAGGAGCAGCAGTACTATTTGCTATTAGCAGGAATCATGTATTGGCTTAGCTTGAGTTAAATTAGAAGTCTTTTTACGCTAAGGCCACATTTAGTGATAAGGTATTCTTCTGTTAGACGATCGTGCTTCCGGTGTTTGTAGAACGGTAAATGAGGGCTATTCAACATCGGAGACATGTGAGATTGGATTGTTGATCATGAAAGGTGGGAATGATGATGATAGAATAAAACCTGCTAAAGCGGTGTCTTAATTGTGCTAAATAAAACGGTGGCCGAAGCGTTGAGGATTTATTCAGACAGCAGTAGTTGTTCATCTCTGACTGTGTAGATAATCTGGAAAAGAGCGACAGTGGAGATTGCACAGCATTTCCAGCGGTATACGGACAGGGGCGTTCTGATAATCTCCCAAATCCCGATTTGTGTTGGGTCCCACGGCTAAGAGGGCCTCTATCTAGCCTGAACAAAACGATATTACACTTTTATTATAGTGGAATTTTTATATGAAACAAGTTAAAGAAATAGCCAGGTATTTTTGACGGCAGCTTTGCATGAGGTATAAAAAGAAAAGCAATGTTTGGTATTTTATTTTAATAAATTAATAAAAAAAATAAAATATTTTCGGGCTTTTACTTATAAAAACTGGATGACGGGAAGGCAGTAATTTCAGAGGACTTGAAGCCCTTTTTCACAGCCTATGCATCTATATTAACAAGAGAATGCGAAATAAATGTCTGTTAAATGAATTAAATTTTTATACCAATGAGGATAAGGTGTTATGTATTACAGTTGTCTGCTCATGACTACACATATTTTAGAGTAGAATGAACTAAAACGGTGTTCTTCACGGGGACAAATAAACAGAGACACGCGTCATTTTTTATAAGAGAGTCAAGAGAAATTATTTACTATGTGCAAAACATTGTTTCATTATGTTAACCGTGTTTTTAATGCACTCATTGTAAAAAAATATTTGCATCCCAAAGGAACCAACCGACAAGAAAGAAACTTGGTGGTTAGATTTGACATCGTGAGACATGCAAATGATTACAGTATCACGTTCGGCAGCGCATGTGACGCAAGGAAGGAGGGATCGTAGCTCTGTCCCTGACCGGCTATATAAGGTCGCCCTGTTGCGCATGCTTGCCATTCTGACTCATGCTGTCATGTTGGTTGCATACTTTGCAAGTGAAGTATGCCTCAGGGAAAAGTTAGAAAGCAATTCGAGCAGTTGGATGAGTTCGACAGGGGCCGCATCGTCGGGCTCCAGGATGCGGAATGGTCTTATCGCCGTATTGTGCGCCATACCGGTCGTGTGAATATCACCATAGCGCGCTGTTGGTGGCAGTGGATAGAACTAAGCACACAGGAGCGACCGGATGGGTCTGGGAGACCTAGACGAACCATGGAGAGAGAGGACCGACGGGCTGTCCGACATGCGCGAAGTGACCCAACAGCCCCAATTGCGGATATTCAGCGAGCAGTGGTGTCCTCCATGCATCGTCCGATTAGTACCAGCACCATTGGCAGACGGCTGCACTACGTAGAACTACACGCGCGCAGACTGTTATGACGAATTCCCTTTACACCATTGAATCGTCGCCAAAGACTGCAATGATGTCGTGCCAAACTGTCAAGATGCCACTCAGAATGGCAGCGGGCGATTTCAGTGACGATTCCCGCTTTTGCCTTGCAGGTGACGGCCACCGAATCCGTGTGCGGAGGCACCGTGGTCAGCACCAAAATGAACGGTGTGTTGTCGAGCGTAACATGCCCAGAAGGCCTGGTGTCATGGAAGGGGGAGGATTGCCTATGGTGCGAGGTCACCTTCGGTGTTCGTTACAGATACTTTGACAGCCCAATGCTACGTTAATCGTGCAACCAGTGGCCCTACCTTTTCTGAACGCTCACTCCGATGCGACATTCCAACAGTACAACACTTGTCCGCATGCTGCGGCTGTCTCGAAAGTTTGCCTTAAAGGCAACGATACTCTGTCGTGGCCAGCCGCATCGCCAGACCTATCGCCGATTGAAAATGTGTGGGATGCTATTTTAAACGCTATCCACACTCCACCTCTACCGCACAATCTGCAGGCACTGCGTGAAAGGATTCAAGCTGCATGGGATGGCTTATCGCATCGCAGGACACCATCAGTGAACCTGTAGAACTCCATGCCGAGATGTCTCGCATGTTGTGTAAGCAAACATGGCGGCCCGTCGCCATACTGGGAGACACTACGTATTAGCGTGTGGCTCAATAAATATTGACCATATCAGTTTCAATGTTTAATCATTTATTGTTCCTAGTAACCTTTACCTTCCTTCCAAATAGCATTGCAATCCGACACGTCCTTCTGTGTGCAACTGTTTTTTTTTTGGACGATGAGTGTATTTAAACGTATATAGTTTTAAGTGGTTTACCTTTTTTGTGACACCATTATTAATTATTGCGTATTTATTTGCTTATTTGTTGTTTGAATTTTGTATAAATCAGAAAAGGTGATTGTATCTGTTACACGGCAGTTATATGTTTTTTGTGTGTGCGACCGTGAGGTATTTTGAACAGCCAGTCCTTACTTCTCTGAAAGAATAAAATGTGAAATATATGATTAACTTTGGCGTAAGCGTTATGTAGTAATTTGCATTTGTGTAAACCTAGTGCAATCATTTTAATTATGACGTGCCCATTCGTGCTACGCGCAATATAAAGCAGTAATTTTAATTTTACGAACAACACCTGAAGGTTCCAAAGAAATTCAATCGTTAGGAAGCCCTAAATCTTAGTTAATAATATGCAAATGACAACCTTCAGTAATTGAAAGTTATTAGATTTTCGTAAAAGGGCCTCGAAGGTATTTTTAGGAAGAACCCCGAGTTTTTCCGGTACTCCACCGGATATGGAACCGTTTCCATGAAATTGAGCCAGTTTCTTTCACTCATAATACAGCTGATCAAGAGGCAATGACTGATTTGTTCTGTTTTGAAGAACTGCAAACTGAATGCACAGCTAATGACCTTTGAGAATTTTGGTCGCAGGGACTATCTGTGCTGGTCTTGATTATTTAAAGGTATTCGGTAGACCCCCGGTCTCTGTAGGTTCAGAATCCCATCTCTGTCATTCCGGACCATAGAAAAGACGCTTCTTGTGTTCACCCCAAAATTCAGGTTGTGTCTATGACAAGCTATCTTAAGGATAGAGATGACAGGAGGATAATAGTCAACTTTACCCACATATTTAGTTGAGTTTGGTTCGGTGCACAATGTAGTAAATTTCCACCTCTGATAGTCAAGCAACAATCTCCGAAAGTAGTTGGTAGAATAACCGGACAGGTGAGCTAAAGTTAGGATTTTAGATAACTCTTCTTTCATAAGGGAGATAGAAGAAGAATGTAAATAGGCTCGTTTTATCAAAAAAAGGAATGCTGCAGGTTTGTGATCTGGGGGTGGGTTGAGGATACCGGAATAATACGGGAGTGAAGGTTGGTTTTCTATAAACCGAAAAACTTAGTTTATTAGAGGTCTTGTCCCGAACCAATAAAAAGTCTAAAAAGGTAGACGTCCATGTTCTTCGATTTCTTGAGTAAATTTGATGGTAGGAAACTGGGAAGAGATTAGTTCAGTAAATTCATTCAAAACTCGTTGATCATGAGGCCAGAAAACCAGCATGTCGTCAACATATCTAAGTAATAGGAGAGGTTGATGTGGAAATTCATCTAAGACTTTATTCTCGAGATCCTGTAAAAGTATCTCAGCCAAAAAGGGGAGAGGGGGGGGGCCCATTGGTGCTCCCTCTAGTTGTTGGAAACATTGGCCATTAAACGTAAAGTAAAGACCTCCTGGCCACAAGTTTTAATGCGGACATTATGGCCTCAACCTCTATAATGGAAAGAGAAGTGTCACTCTGTAATTTCTCTGCTATGATAGAATGCACTGTTTCTAATGGAATGTTCGGGAATAGCGACACCACATCGACTGAAGCCATGAAAAAACCAGTTCCCGCGGAATCAAATGTTTTGATGTGGTTTAAGGCTTGAGTTGAACTATTTATTGAGACCAGTAAGTTAAGAGTATATCGTTTCAGATAGGTGGCCAGAAGCTTCTCGGGTGGACGGGTGGGACTCGCATAGCTCGATACCAACAATCTAAGGGGTTTTTCCTGTTTATGGGTTTTCATTTAACCAAAGAGTTGAGGGACTCTAGGGCCCACCGGCGGCTTCATCTTTGCAGAAATCACACTGGGTAGAGTTCCCTCATTTCTCAACTTGCTCAAGTCCTTAATCGTGGCCGAGGTTGGGTCTGACTTGACTGGGCGATGTGGTATCAATTCGAGTGTCTGTTGTATTCTTGAGATGTAATCGTTCCTGTAAAGAATGATAATGTGTTGAGTTTTGTCAGCACTTTTAATTAACAGTTCAGGGTTTCTATTCCGAGGTTGGGTCTGACTTGACTGGGCGATGTATTATCAATTCGAGTGTCTGTTGTATTCTTGAGATGTAATCGTTCCTGTAAAGAATGATAATGTGTTGAGTTTTGTCAGCACTTTTAATTAACAGTTCAGGGTTTCTATTCAACTGTATTAGTTGTTGCCTTTCATACTTCAGGATCGGAGTTAGTTTATTTTGTGTTAAGATTGTCCTTGCCAAGTTGAAGCGGGTTTTGTCTTGCTCCCCCTCAGGTAGATTTTTAATAATGTTTTTAATCTGTGGGAGAAAAGACATAGGTCGAAAGTCAGAAGGAGGAAAGCTGAATTTAGTCCCTCTGTTCAAGGCATATTTTTGGGCTTCGTTCACTTATTAGGAACTATAGGTGAGGAAAGGTTCCTGAATTGAAAAGTTACTGTTAGAGGGTTGTACTAAAGATGATCTAAAATCCCTGTGGGTTGTACGGTTGAAAACCAATACGCAAAGTTTCTTAATATGTCTTTGATTAAAGATTGAAAACACTATTAAAAATCTACCTGAAGGGGAGCAAGACGAAACCCGCTTCAACTTGGCAAAGACAATTTTAACACAAAATAAACTAACTCCGATCCTGAAGTATGAAAGGCAACAACTCATAAAGTTGAGTAGAAACCCTGATCTGTCAATTATAAGTGCTGACAAAACTCAACAAATTATCATTCTTTGCAGGAACGATTACATCTCAAGAATACAACAGGCACTCGAATTGATACCACATCGCCCAGTCAAGTCAGACCCGACCTCGGCCACGATTAAGGACCTGAGCAAGTTGAGAAATGAGGGAACTCTACCCAGTGTGATTTCTGCAAAGATGAAGCCGCCGGTGGGTCCTAGAGTCGGTTGGTTGGTTGGTTGTTGGATTTTATTGGCGCAAGGGCCAGGTTTGGCCAAAGAGCGCCAGACAAAGAACGATCAGCCACAGATTTTTAAAAACGTGGAAAATGATGAAGAACAGACAGGCTTGGTAAAAGTTGAAAAGAGTATGAAGAAAGCAGTGAAGAAAAGGTAGTTAATGATGTTTATTAAAAGTAACATATTTACTAATGGAAAAGGACGAACCGTCACTCTCCTCCCCCCACACTCCTCTGCAATGCTGGCAGAGGGCGGGGACGAACTGTCACTCTCCTCTCCCCCATGTTCCTCTGCAATGCTGGTAGAGGCTGGGGACGAACTGTCCTCTCCTCCCCCCGTGTTCTTCTATAATGTTGGGTGAGGGTGGGGACCTCGCTGAGGCCGAGACAGTTTGATGGACACCGCACACCTTTGCGGATTGAGGGCCAGGTCTTCCGCACGTGCAGGCTGTCTGCTGGGAACCGGAAGAGGCGGGCGTCTTCAAAGAAGGCGAAGACGCAGCTGGTCGAATAAGCTGGAGCTCGGTGAAATCCACCTGTGTCGCTTGTTCAGCTGTAGATCGCTTGGCAAGTGCGGCGAGAGCTACAGGGCGCGGAACAAAAGGCTGCACGGGTTGTGGCTGAGACTTAACAACTGCGGCAAAAGTACGCTGTCGGGTGGTGGGAATACCCAACTTGGCCTTGGCAGCAGGGTACGAGAGGCCCTCCAGGGTCTTGAGGCGCTGGATCGCCTTCTCGTCGTTCCACTTCGAACAGGACCTGGCATAAGCAGCGTGGGAGTCACCACAGTTTACACAGCAGGGCTCTGAAGTGCATCCAGTCCCTTCGTGGTCGCGGGAACCACAATTGGCGCACCTCGCAACACTGTTACAGGACCGCTGGGAATGTCCATACCTCTGGCACTTAAAACAGCGTAGAGGATTTGGTATATAAGGACGAACTGCACATAACAAGTAACCAGCCTTTATTTCAGTAGGTACCTTCGGGCTGTTAAAAGTCAAAATAACATTTCGTGATTTGATCAGCGCGCCATCGCGCCTGAAAGTCATGCGTCGGGCAGCTATGACACCCTGATCAGCAAGTTCACACACAAGTTCATCTTCATCGCAGACCAACAAGTCGGGCTCAGAAATGACTCCCTTGGAGGTGTTGAGATACGGATGTGCCGTCACTTGAACTGGAATATCCTGAAGTCTGGTCAACTGCAGAAGAGATTTGCTCTGAGAGAGTGCAAGTTTCCACAAGCAGGTCACCAGAGCGTAGCTTCTTCACTGACTTCAAAGAGCCAGCAACACCCGCAAGTGCCTTCGAGATGAAAAAAAGGAGACTTTGAGGAAAGTTTCAACATCTGGTCAGTAGAAGAAATGACGAGAAAAGTAGCTTGAGGTATCGAATCTGCAAGTGTAATGCGACGTTTCTGAGCTGACGGCTCAACACCTGGATCTAAAGATACGTCGCGGTGATGTCGTTTTTCAACGAAAGTTCTTTTCAGTGTGTTATGTGTGGGAGGTGGTTGAGGCAAATTTGGCCCCTGATCAATCACCATATCCTGTTGTTTTTTAAATTTTGAGGAGGGTTTATGTTTCCCCATGGGAGTAAGAAAAAAATTCATCAGCAACGTACTCCGCCCACAATCGAGCCCAACAGGGGAGAACTGGAGGTCCGCAAGCCAAACACATGACGCAAGACACAGTTCTAGAGCTTAGTTGCAAATATAGTCCGTTGGCTGTGATCACACGCACTCGGCGGACACTTCGGCCTCCGGGTACCGTCATGCCAACGCCTTTGGCATGATCCCACAGCCCCAGGCTCACCCTGCCGTGCAATACGACAAAAAGCCGCTAAAGCCCTGCACACAACTTGGTACAAGACTTCTGACCAGAGGTGGGTTAGGCTCTAGCCTCCCGTTTACAGCGAAGCCGGGGTCGAAGAGGAGTGTTGGTACACAGGAGGCACTTAACCGGTCTCCTGCGACCTCAGCCGCCAGACATCCCATTTCCGCCTCACGGGTCTCCGCACGCGGCAAACATGCAGGTAGGTCTAGCACCCAATCCAGCTAAAAGGAAAAAAAAAAGAAATCCAAAGAAGACAAATCCTGGCAGGGAACCTAAACGGAATCTCAGCAACCTACGAACTGAGCGGTTAATATAAATCAGTTAGTGGTGGAGGGTAACAAAACCACAAGACCGGGGTGTTAGTACATAACGTGGTAGCGATTAGGTAGAGAATACAACACGGGCAACTAGCCAGTGGAGAAAATAAATAAAAACGAAAAAGCGAGACACAAGACCAGCTCGGGAACGTGGGGCCGCGACTCCCCAACAGCTGGATGAACAGCCGTCCCTGCAAACACCAACAGCACCAAAATAAGAAAAAAACAAGCTGTGGCATGACATCAGATGTTGACCAGTCACAAGGTCAGCTCGGGCCGTGGGGGCGCCGCTCCCAAATAACTGGAAAACCAGTTATCCCCGTGCGGGGAGTCCTAGAGTCCCTCAACTCTTTGGTAAAATAAAAACCAATAAACCGGAAAAACCCCTCAGATTGTTGGTATCGAGCTATGCGAGTCCCACCCGTCCACTCGAGAAGCTTCTGGCCACCTATATGAAACGATATACTCTTAACTTACTGGTCTCAATAAATAGTTCAACTCAAGCCTTAAAATACATCAAAACATTTGATTCGGCGGGAACTGGTTTTTTCATGGCTTCAGTCGATGTGGTGTCGCTGTTCCCGAACATTACATTAGAAACAGTGCATTCTATCATAGCAGAGAAATTACAGAGAGACAGTTCTCTTTCCCATATAGAGGTTGAGGCCATAATGTCCGCATTAAAACTTGTGGCCAGGAAGTCTTACTTTACGTTTAACGGCCAATGTTTCCAACAACTAGAGGGACACCAATGGAGTCCCTCCTCTCCCCCATTTTGGCTGAGATACTTTTACAGGATCTCGAGAATAAGTTCTTAGATGAATTTCCACATCAACCTCTCCTATTACTTAGATATGTTGACGACATGCTGGTTTTCTGGCCTCATGATCAATGAGTTTTGAATGAATTTACTGAACTACTCTCTTCCCAGTTTCCTACCATAAAATTTACTCAAGAAATTGAAGAACATGGACGTCTACCTTTTTTAGACTTTTTATTGGTTCGGGATAAGACCTCTAAGAAACTAAGTTTTTCGGTTTATAGAAAACCAACCGTCACTCCAGTAGTATTCCGGTATCCTCAACATACCCCCCAGATCACAAATCTGCAGCATTTCGTTTTTTGATAAAACGAGCCTATTCACATTCTTCTTCTATCTCCCTTAGGAAAGAAGAGTTATCTAAAATCCTAACTTTAGCTCACCTGTAGGTTTATTCTACCAACTACTTTAGGAGATTGTTGCTTGACTATCAGAGGTGGAAATGTACTACATTGTGCACCGAACCAAACTCAACTAAATATATGGGTAAAGTTGACTATTTTCCTCCTGTTATCTCTATCCTTAAGAAAGCTTGTCATAGACACAACCTGAATTTTGGTGTGAACACAAGAAGTGTCTTTTCTAAGGTCCGGAATGACAGAGATGGGATTCCAAACCTACAGAGACCGGGGGTCCACCGAATACCTTTAAATAATCAAGACCCAGATGGCCTCTCTAGCACCTTCATAGGTTCCACCTTAGGGACGATTAATATCCGCATTTTCTGAACATAAGTATGCTCTTCGTACAGGCCGTGTAAATACGGCGCTTACTACGACCATTTACCGAGAAGGATATGTTCCGAACTGGGAGGGTGTGCAGGTGCTGAACTCCAGAGTCAACAAAGAGACAGTCTTCCTTGCTGAAAGCCTGTTCATTTTGAAGTATGGGAACTCATGCTGTAACCAAGAACTTCCTACGTTTGTACCATCTCAATGGAGAAAGTTACTCAAATCCATATCCGGGATAAATAATGATGATGAGAAAACCTTGTAAGTTTCTTTCACTTCCAATTTCAGAACTTTAATTACAATCTGTGTTATTATATGTAAACTTTGGTTTGTGAAATGGCATCACCTGTATAGACTTTTGGCCACCACTAGGGAAATCTGATCACTTTTTGTCTAGTATAAAGATTCGTGTACCCCATGTTTCAGTTTGCACATAATGCCTGATGATGAGACATTAGATGTCTCGAAAGTTCTTGCATATAACTATGCTTTTAGGTTGAAAATAAAGTTTTTATTTTGCAATTTTGGAGGACATGGTTTTAAAGTCACCTAGCGTAGATAGCATATGAGTATTTTGTGAACGTAACGTGCGAAGTTTTCCTTCAGTTTAATTGAAACAATAGTTCGTTAAGTTTCATTTTTCTGTAAGTTATAAAAATTAACCTGATTTCATCACATGGATTTTTGTATTCCTAATTCACATAGATACAGCTAATTATTGATATTTAATAAATATGTGTATAACGCCTTTAATAACGTGTATAATGTATATATACTGTATATAATATATATCAGCCTCTCCTAGACAAACGCCAACTCCGCCTTCTCGTGGTGCATCCTGTTCCCACTAAAGGGGCTCTGACGACGGCCAATAGCGTGATAACTATACCATCGGGATTAGATGAAATGCTCTCCCACACTCACCAACCCGCTTGGCCAGTTTAGTAAGTTGTGGCCAAACTCCTCCAAAATGACTCCACAACTTAAATCTTGGCCCTCAGTCTCCGGCAGCTGGAATGTACCTAGCCAAGGCAGCGGCCAGTGCGACATGAAGGCAGAGGATGCTAGGAATCCCCGGAAGACCGGACTAGGCTGCCATTTGATGTTGACCTTAGCTACTTACAATGGACGCTCCCTTTCTTCTGATTCAAGGTTTCTTGAATTGGAAGAGGAACTACAAAGGATCAAGTGGGACATCGTCGGGCTAAGTGAGGTAAGGAGAAAAGAAGAAGATCTCACTGAACTGAAAAGTGGACATCTCTTCTACTATCGTGGGACAGATACTGGCAGAACTAGTGGTGTTGGATTTATAATAACAAGAAACTGAATGATAAAGTTGTAGAAGTTGAAAGTTCATCTGACAGAGCTGCACGACTCGTTATCCAACTCTCGAGAAGATACAAGGCTCAGATTATTCAAACTTATGCACCCACCACAAGTCATCTTGAAGAAGAAATTGAAGAATTTTATGAAGAAATTCGTCATCTAAATAATAAAGGCAAGCAGCACTTGAAGATAATTATGGGAGATTTTAATGCAAAAATAGGGCAACGGCTAAAGAATGAAACTTCAGTAGGTAAATTCGGTCACGGCAACAGAAACCAGCGTGGAAATACTCTCGTTGAGTTTGCAGAGGCAGAAGGGTTTTTCATCTTGAACTCTTATTTCAAGAAAAAGCCACACAGGAAATGGACATGGAGACATTAAAATGGGACGACAAGTGAAATTGATTTTATTATGTGTAACAAAAAATTCATGATAGAAGACTGCAATGTGCTAAATAAGTTCAACACAGATAGTGACCATAGATTGGTGAGATGAAAGATGCACCTGAACACTAAACTCGAACGTGGCAAGCTCAAAAACACCATAATACCTTTAAGTTGGAACTGAAGAACAGATTCTCTACTTTAGAAGGCCTAACATCGGAAGAAGTGGATATTTCTGAAGTTAACAGAAAAGTAACCAAAGCTCTTATGGAAACAGCAACAAAATTTGCTGGGTCTAATAAAAAGTTGACATGTGAACAAATTATCAGGAAAAACCAAAATGTTGATGCAAAAAAGAAGAGAGATGAGGACAACTAAAGAAGATGTTACTTCCAAAGTGGAATATACAGAGCTATGCAAGACAGTACGAAAAAGTATCACTGAAGACGTAAGAAAATTCAACTGTAACTAGTGAGGAAAGAAGTTAAAAACAACCAAAGCCTAAAGACAGCAAAAGGCCATCTCACTAAGGAAAGAAAACAGATTTAGGCACTGAGAAAAGAAGATGGTTCTGTAACAAGAAATAGAGGCGAAATTTTGACAAGAGTGAAAGATTTCTACTCCAAATTATATAAAAGGGATGATACATGTACTCCAGACATCATGAAAGGTACCAGTACCAGAGTTCTTCCAGTCCTCCCAGCAGAAGTTGCACATGCAATCAAGAACATGAAGCGGGGAAAAGCTCCAGGAGAAGATGGAATTACTGTAGACATCATACAAGAAGCAAGTGGAGAAATCGAAACAGTACTCGCCTAAATTTTCACTCCATGCCTTAATGAAGAGAAGATTCCTGAAAATTAAAACAACGCTACACTGATTCTGCTACATAAAAAAGGTGACATTGAAGATATCAGGAACTACAGACCTATCAGCTCCAACCAGTGGTTTATAAAATCTTCACTAAAGCTCTTGCACACCGTTTGAAGGTAACACTGGACATGGATCAACCGAGGGAACAAGCAGGATTCAGGAGTGGCTACAGCACAATAGATCATATCCACGTATTGAGAGAACTAATTGAAAGAGCGAGGGAATATGAACTTCCATTGTGCATGGCTTTTATCGATTATGAAAAAACCTTTGATTCGGTGAAACCATCAGCAGTTACAATGGCTCTGAAAACCTGCGGTATTGAAGATGCATACATTAATATTATTAATAACATCTATGAAAATGCAAGTGCAAAGATTCGGCAGTTTGAAAATATAACACACATAAAACATTGAAATGGAGTGAGACAAGGTGACACCATATCTCCGAAGCTCTTTAATGCCACATTGGAAAATGTCTTTCAATCGCTGAACTGGGAAAACAAAGGGATAAAGATTAATGGGGATTATCTAACCCACCTTCGTTTTGCTGATGACGTAGTCATTTTTGCAGCTACCCCATCACAGCTGCAGAGTATGATCCAGGAACTTGCTGACAAGAGTAAAGATGTGGAATTAAAAATGAACTTTCAGAAGACAAAAGTGATGTTCAATGCTTTTACAAGAAATGAAGATTTATCGATTGATGGAGAAAAGCTGGCAATAACGTGCACATACGTTTATCTTGGACAGCAGATATCAAGTGAGGGTCACATTGATGAAGAAATTAATCGGCGTACAAAACTTGCCTGGAGAGCTTTTTGAAGAAACAGCATAATTTTCAAGAGCAATATGCCATTATCTCTTAAAAGATGAGTGTTTGAAGAATGCATCCTTCCAGTGCTTACGTATGGTGCAGAGACGTGGACTTTAACTAAAAGAGACATACAAAGACTGCATAGAACTCAAAGAAGCATGGAGAGGTGCATGCTTGGTGTAACTAGGAGAGATAAGAAGCGGAACTCGTGGATCCGAAAATTGACAAGAGTGGAAGACATCATGATCAGAGTTAAATCCCTGAAATGGCAATGGGCTGGACATACTGCCAGAAGGACAGACTATTGATGGACAGCCGAAATTTTAGATTGGATTCCAAGGGACAGAAAAAGACCCAGAAGAAGACCACATGGGAGATGGGTGGATGAAATTCGAAAGTATGCGGAAGTGACATGGAGGAGACTGGCACAAGACAGACCGTTGTGGAGGAAACTTGGGGAAACCTTCGTCCAGCAGTGGATTGATAATGGTTGACAATGATGATGATGATGATATATATATATATATGTGTGTGTGTGTGTAAAATACATTTTACAAGGTGAATGCTGTACATTTTATATGTATATATATACTGTACAGCATTTAATAAATAATACGTATGGATTTCAACGGTGGTAAGCGAAAAAGAAGATATTGGAGACACCTGATTTAGTGCAATTCTCAAACCTCAAGTGCAAATAATCACATTTTTTGATTAAAAAAAGGATTTAAGTTGATTTACAAAACTATATACAGGGGTTCAAAATTACACTCGTCCACTTGTCCATGACGAGTCAAAAATTATAGCTGACGAGTGACGTAACGAGGCAAGCATTTTTAAAAATTCCTAGCCAAATTAAACCCACTGGTTTTAATCGTCGTCATAAAATTTTTCAAAGGTTTCCTGCTTTTATTCCGTAACATGCGTCAAAACTTGAACGCAATTAGGAGTTATATATGACTAATTACGTTCTTGTTCTGCAGTTGTGAGAATAGACTAGTGCCTTGGTTCAACCTTTTAAGCTGCCGAAGTACCTGAACCATATAGTGACCAAACTTTTCTACAGACTAAACGTTACGAAAACTATGGTAAAACGATTCATTTCCCTCACTCATCTCAGCGGTACGGAACATAAACCTGTTTTTCGTTAGAAGATATACCCACTAATCCTATATTCTGTGCTCCATTACTCAAGGCAATATGGGGAAGAGATAGTCCCTCTGACACAGACATAATGCTACTTGGCAGAAACAGGTAACCGAAATATGCCTCTGCTTTCGTGGGTTCGTCATCATCGGTATAGCCATTTTAGTAGGTAATCAGTCAGAAAGGATGACGTAAATCATTCCCATAAATTATCATTTTCTTTGAACAACAAAATTAAATGGAAAGCATCGATTTCTGATGAGCTAGTTCACATGTTGCAGTTTTCTAATTCTGTTGTCAGCGTATATACCTCGCATTTTGTGGAGCTAATTTCAGCCCATTTTGCTAACCCCGAGTTAATTCGCTCCAGACGGCTAAAGGTTTAAGGCAAAGAACAAAAATAGAAGCTCTGTTCTGAAATGCTTAGAGCCGTCCCTGGAGAGCCAGCGAGTTGCCTGGTGTCCTGAGCTGTGCTGCTGGGGGTGGAGGAGAGCCTGAAAAGTTGGGATTCGGTTCTAGAATATAGAACAAAAGCCCGAGAAACTCGAAACGTTAAGGTGAGATGGAGGATGTCATGGGACCATCGGGGAATGTAAGAAGTTGATGGACAGGGCTGTCTTGTCACTGAGGAGGGAAATACCGAGATCTCTGACTAGTGGCCTTTTCTGCTGGCTGATGGACAAGTATTATATTATTTGACCTCTGACTATCTATCTATCTATCTATCTACATACACTATATTGCCAGACGTCACCGGGTACCCTTTCAAAAGCAAACGAACGGATCCGCTGCATTGTTAAGATGCCAGGTACAGCTGCAAACGGTATAAAAACATGCCTGCAGCTGACAGAGATAATATCGCACTGTGCGGTTGATTGAAAATGTCGCGGCGGGAGAGAACTGAGTTTGAGAAAGGAAATATTGTTGGGAGTTATATTAGTTTGTTGTCCATAGGACAAACTGAAAGGCGTTTAAACATACCCAAGTCAACTGTTTTGAATGTATTGAATAAGTGGAAGACACATGGTGTGCCTGAAGCAGAAAGACGTGCCGGCAGAACAAAGAAAATCAGTGATCTGTAGGACGTCGAAGCCTCAGGAGAGTCGTTACAGCAAATCGACGGAGTACTTCACAAGACCTCAGTGTACAGGTGAGTAAAAATGCTGGAACCTCGGTTTGTACACGTACCATTCGCATAGAACTTTATTCCATGGGCTACCGTGGTCGTGCAGCTGCTCATAAGTCTTTCATCTCCACTCGGAACTCTACTCGTCGCTTAGCACGGTGTTAAGAGCATTTAACGTGAACAGTAGATCAATGGAAACGGGTCCTATGGACTAATAAATCCAGATACACGACCCATAAGTCTGGTGGGCGTGTGTGGGTATGGCGGCAGCCGGGAAAGCACTATTTACCACAGTGTACTGTTCCTACGGCCACGTTTGGAGCTGGCAGTATACTCGTATGGGGGTGTTTTTCGTGGTTTGGTCCCAGCCCATTGGTTATCGTGGACAAAACTGTTCACCAGCATGCCTACCTCGATATTTCTGGACAGTTCGTAGGGAATAAGCCCTACGAACTCTGTGGCACGATCCATAAGTCTTGTGGGTCAGCCAAAAAACTGGGTCTCCACGTGAAATGTGTGGTCGTCATCGACTAGCGACTGCTCGGGAGGAAACGGAGAGTGTCCACACTGGTAACAGACAACAGAAGGGCAACAGTGCAGCAAATTACAGACCATCTTAATCAAGGATCCCATCAAATGATCTCTTCACGCACTGTTCGCCGTACACTGCATCGGTTGTGATATGGCAGCCGAAGGCCTGTTTGAACACTTTTTCTGTCTGCAGTTAACAAGAGAAAACATCTCCAGTTCGCACAAGAGCACAAGGATTGGACAGTCGATAATTGGAAACAAATTATGTGTTCCAATGAATCACATTTTCAGTTGCACCACGCCGATGGCCGATTGAGAATTTCGCGGAAACAGCACGAAAGCATGGATCTCAAATGCATTGCTACAACCCTTCAAGCTGGTGGAGGCAACGTTATGGTTTGGGGAATGTTTTCCTGGCATGCCTTGGGCCCTTTAATTCGTGTTGATAAACGTCTGACTGGCACATCATATATAAACATCGTTGCGGACCAAGCGCATCCTGTCATATGGATTGTTTATCCCAATGGTGATGGCTACCTTCAACAAGATAATGCGTCCTGCCATAGTGCTCGTATTGTACAGGATTGGTTTCAGGATCATGCTGGCGAGTTTACCTTGCTTAGGGGGCCCCTACAATCTTCAGATCTCAACCCCATTGATAATTTGTGGGATGAAGTTGAACGAGCCATCGGAAAGCTGGATCCACAATCCTGCAATCTCACACTCCTGGAAAGTGCTATTCATCAAGCATGGTCTCAGATTCCACAGACCACGTATCAACATCTCGTGGAGTCAATGCCACGAAGAATCGACGCAGTATTAAAAGCAAAAGGTGGCCCAACGAAGCACTGAGGGTGTGGTCATAATAAAGTGACCACTCAGTGTATATACAGTATATACACGGGGTGGTCATAATCAAGTGACCACTCAGTGTATATACAGTATATACAGGGTTACAAGGAAAGTCCTTGATCAAGCCAATATCTCACGAACTACGGATGTTAGGGATTTTTTTTCTTGTGCAGTTGTATATGAAACCCCCTATGACGCACATAATAACACCACGAGGGATCCCTTTGCCTTCCTACCTACCCCCTTCTGGGGGTGGTGCGGCTATCGCGCCTCGCTTTGAAGATAGGGCAAAAAAGTCAATTACAAACTTGTTCAGCGAGGCAAAAATTGTACATAAATGTTTTTGTCCCATAACAAAAGATGGAAGGGGACCGGGAATGTGGCCCCAAGAAAATCACAACATCCGAATATGGATGCATATGGTTCCTGTGCAAATTTTGTAGTACACGCTGTTGGCTTAATCCACTTTCTCGGGCAACTTCATTTGTGCTGCTGTGGAGATGTGCAAACATGTATGACAGAAAATCCGTATCGTCCTGCTTTGGCCTGCCTGTACGTGAGCGGTAGCTCACACTACCCGTGTCACGCAGGCGTTGGACTACATGTCTCATGGTCCAGATATCTGGCATTGGGAAACCGTGTGCGGCTGCACGAGCAATCCGGTTGCACTCACCATAAATCAGAATCATTTCGCACAATTCCTCGTTCGAACACGCAGACATTAGTGTTTGTACTTCACGTATAGTTTACAGATTGACGACAGCTTCTTGCTAACCTTCTAAACTGGTAAAGTTCTAAGTAAATCAAAGCTCAAACGAAAACTTTTCCTACAAACCTCATCAACAGTTCTTGTTCTGAAATAAATAGCAGTTCCTTGATTCATTCAATATCAGACTTTGATGTCTAATACAGTAAAAAATCCACTGAAACAATTAGAAATAGCACAAAGTGGCGAAACACTCATCCAATAGAAAAACTGAATGCATGTCTAATTGACTTGCGTACGTGGCAAAGCGTTCGACTTCCCGTCACTGGTTCACGAAATGTTGGTATACCAACCACGCATGTCTTTTGCATTCTGACGATGCAGCAGGTTGGTTGGTTGGTTGTTGGATTTTATTGGCGCAAGGGCCAGGTTTGGCCAAAGAGCGCCAGACAAAGAACTATCAGCCACAGATTTTTAAAAACGTGGAAAATGATTAAGAGCAGACAGGCTTGGTAAAAGTTGAAAAAGAGTATGATGAAAGCTGTGAAGACAAGGTAGTTAATTAGGTTTATATAAAAATTTATTAATTTACTATTACAATTATATATATATATATATTTTTTTTTTTTTTTTTTTTTTTTTTTTTAAACACAACTACACAAAGGATGAGTCACTCTCCTCCCCCCCACACTCCTCTGCAATGCTGGCAGAGGGCGGGGACGAACTGTCACTCTCTTCCCCCCCATGTTCCTCTGCAATGTTGTTTGAGGCTGGGGACGAACTGTCACTCTCCTCCCCTATGTTCCTCTATAATGTTGGTTGAGGGTGGGGACCGCGCTGAGTCCGAGACAGTTGCAAAGTCGGCCATGATGGCCGCGACATGTGGATGGACACTGCCGATGCAGCAGAAAGCACGACATTTGAAATCTATGCAAATGTGTTTCGCACACAGCGACTCAGATAACTTTCCTCTTTTCTCGCATTTGGAGAGTCCTCTTACATCTTTTGCTATGGGACAAAAACATTTATGTACTATGTTTGCCTCGCTGAAGAAGTTTATAATTGAGTTTTTGCCCTATCTGCAAAGGGGGACACGATAGCCCCCTCACCCCCAAAAAGGGAGGAGGGCATCCCTCTTGGTGTTATTGTGTGCACCATAGGTGGTTCCTAATACAACTGCACAGGAAATAAATCGCTAACTTCCGTAGTTCGTGAGATATTTTTCTGATTACGGACTTTCCTTGTAACCCTTTATATATATATATATACTCTCGGTTGAGTAACGTCCAGTGTTATTACAGTATATTATTAAATGATAAAATAGTAACATCGAATTGCGCGCGCACCAGCCATGCCTTATCCGCCGGAACTTTAACCTGGGAGCTGCTTGGACAACAAGCAAGGAAACTACACATCTTACTACTCGACCCGAGTCGGACGACAGCCGCTATGGCAAGCCTCCAATAAATAATTATCTATTTTTGCGTAAAAATAGGAAAATTTAATGACGGTGACCAATTTTTATTACTTGGTGTCAGGAACTTCTAATCCTGTTCATGTGGTTTGTTGTGGTAGAAATGGAAGTTTAAATTACACTGGAGGAAAGTGAAAAAGAACACCAAGAAGGAATGGGCGGACGATCATGAAATTTACACATGTTAATGGAGTCGAGTTTACGTAGGTGTGGTGTTAATTTCGGGACCAACCGGTGAGAGCTTACGCCACAACACGGCATAATATGCAAATTATCGTCGGTGGTATTTAAAGAGTACGGCGAAGTGAATGTAATCAGTCGTCGGCGTACGGACTCGTGCGAAGACCCTGAAGAAGCTGCAATGCCTGGACGTCTTCCATAGACGTGAAATCGTACACGTCTTCCATAGACGCGTCCGATTTCAGCAGTTATCGGACCTTGAGCGAGGTCGTCTAGTCGGACTCCGCAAGGCCGGGTGGTCGTATCGTCGTATTGCGGAGTGAATTGCACGGACCGATCGACGCATACGAAGAGCCGGGTTATCAAGCAGAACATTCACTGCTACGCAAATCCGAGCTGCCGTTGCACTTGAGGTGACTGTGCGAACAATCCGCAACCGTCAACTGGATGCAGGACTACGTGCACGTGTGCTTCTGGCATGTGTACCTCTGACTCCATCCCACCGTCAGGAACGGCTACAGTGGTGTCGCAAACGTCTGCACTGGAGAACGCAATGGCGATCTGTCGTGTTCAGCGATGAAAGCATGTTCTGCTTGGGAGCCTCCGATGGCCGTATGCGTGCTCGCTGACGCACAGGGGAGCGTCTCCACCCTTCTTGCATCCGCCAGCGACACACAGGGCCTACACCTGGTCTCCTGGTGTAGGGAGCGATCAGCTATCACTCCCGTACACAACTAGTATTTGTACCGGATACGTTAAACAGCACCTCCTACATCAACAACATCATTCAGCCCGTTGTTGTGCCATTTGTAAGGTTAGTCCATCGTGGGGTTTTCCAGCAAGATAACGCACGCCCACACACTGCACGTGCAAAGCAACATGCATTTAAGGTAGTGAGACAACTTCCATGGCCTGCACGTTAACCGGATTTGTCCCCCATTGAGCACGTAAGGGATTTTATGGGACAATGACTTATCCGGTCTCCACGGCCAGCCACGACCATCCACGATTTACGCGTCCAGGTTGAGGATGATTGGAACTCAATACCCTAAACTTACATCCAACATCTGTATGACAGACTCCAAGCCAGAATTGCACAGTGTGACGCATTTAATGGCGGTTCAACCTCGTACTAACCATGTTACATGGAAATGTTATTTTTCAGTTTACTAGCAAATACAGCTGTATTTTGCCATAATGTTTTGATCACGTTATCCTCTGTATTCCGTTATTATGCTGTATAAATTTCGTTGGTACCAGACGTCTCCTTCTTGGTGTTCTTTTTTCACTTTCCGCCAGTGTATAAGTTAAAGAGTACATGACATTTTTTCCTCTGTTTTTAGGGTTCTTACTTCAATTTGCCGACCAAGGATTGAAAACCACTTCGCATGTGCAGGTTTAAAAGCTTACTGAAAAAGAATTAAGAAACCTTTAGGGAATACTCATTTTGCAGTCAGAACAATTGCATCGATGCCTCAAATAAATTCCAACCACGACATGAAGGCTTTTTATTCAGTCAAAATTCCATTACAGAACATCTAGTGCCATTACCCGACAAATGGATGACATGTGTTCGCTCTTATAACAATAGGATGTTTCTTTTGTAATCTCGCAGCAGAAGTTTTGCTACGCCGTCTCGTGAATGGAAGATGTCTTACGAAATACCAAATATTCGATCAAAGCATGGAACGTTAATCTGGTTCCTTCTGTTTTGTCGGTATGCTTATTCTACCTTCTCCTTCGCTTTTAAATCTTTTTGCCTGTTTTGCAGAAATAACCGGAAATTAGAGCGACATGCAGTACGAATGCGCACACATTAGGGTATCTTCACTTCTATAAAATAGTAATGGTTAAAACTTTGTTCGCAAATTAAAAATTACGTTTCGCTGAATTTGTGAAATGTCACTATTTATTAATAACGAAGAACTGTACATCAAATATACTTAAAATAGTAAAACTGTACTAGTAATACAAATTCATTGGCGTAAAATAGAACATAAATTTTCCAAGCTTCCGAAAAATAGAACATAAATTTTTCCTTCCTTGAAAAAGCCACCAGGTTCATGTGCGAAAGCGAAAGTTTGAAAACCTTGAGTTCTATTTTGCGCCAATAAATTCGGATTATAAGTAAAGTTCCACTATTTCAAGTCACTATTTATAATGAAAAATTTGCGATAAATGTCACATGAAAGCTGATGCAATATTTCCAGGATAGAGGAAAGTCTTACAGCTTTGCACAGTTACATCACTCTAAATACTTAGAGATTTAGGCAAACTCTACTGTGCGACGATGTAATTTCCATAATTCCCTCAACATTAATGAATACGTTTTTCAGATTGCCTTTTAATAATGTCGCCCAAACTCTATTGACCTGTAAAACAGACGTCGCAATTATCACATCTAATTTTATAATGGCACGAAACCTCGCTTGAACAAAGAAACTATTTATTACCTAAACGGTTTGTAAATAATTTATAAAACTTAAAACAGACAGATCTGTGTGCTGGCTGCTCTGAACTACCAAATGCGTCGCTTAGTAGTAAAGCCTTAAAATGTAGAAACGTATCCTACTGACTCCATAAAGGTAAAATGTCTGTGTCAGGTGGTGATCATCTTCAAGGAAAAGCTCTGCCTTGAAAGCAGATACCTATGCTAAAGAAAGAATAGCTCTCCGAAATGTCTTCAGTTACCAAAATTATATAATTATTACCTCCTTTATTCCGATTGACCTCAAACAAACTATATTTTTGACGGATTGAATAAGAGAGTATGTACATTATGTGTACATTAATGCACGACATGTAGTAATATGTACAGTTTCGAAAGAAGGAGGTGAATGTGATTGAACATGAGAATACATCAGATGAATGGAGTGCAATATAAATTATTTAATAAATTAAAACCGCAATATTAGGTAGTATCCACAATCGAAAATGAGAACCCACCAACTCCTGATTTTGGCTAATCATGAGGTTACAACAGAGTTTATGGTCCTTAGTATAATAACAAGAGCATCATTACAGAGACCAACAGAACGCGAAATGCCTAAACGCACGATCTCCCATGTACTGACCCATAGACGCTGGCTGCGGGTGTCAAGCTGGCATCTACTCCCTGGTATTTTCGGAAAATAAAACTAAAAGTGAACACATATAGGGCGTAATTTCAAAAATTATAATTATTTCGGAAATAGTCTTTTCTTCTGAATTCTCCGGATTTAACAGATTTCTGAGAAAACTGGACGATGACCCCTAGGTAAGTGGTGGAATGAATAGTCGCTAACTATTTGAGAATTTGAAATCGTTCCAGAACGTTTCTGCAAATTAGAGGACCTTTCACTCATTTTTGGTGGACATCTGCTGCTCATTATTGAGATTCACAAATTAGATTTATCCAAGGCAATACTTTTGAATGGATTAAATTGTGAGTTTCAAAACTAAGGCTTCCATATACTATGCTTCCAACGCTGGTACGGATGGGTTACAAGAGATGACGACCCATACGACTGCTAGAGCGACTATGCTTCCAACGCTGGTACGTATGAGCTACAAGAGAAGACAGTCCATACGTAACCATCTCCTAATAACAATACGTCGATGTAAACGATTCTTCTTATGCTAACGCATGCAGATTGGACATTAGAAGACCGAAAGTACGTGTGCTGGTCGAACGAAAAATGATGCCCTCCATCCTGCAGATGACCGACTCCGCATTTTTCGTCTTCAATCTGAGGCTATGGATCCCTCACGCAGGGCATCGACTATCCTGGAGGATGGGGCTTGTTGTGTGATATGGCGCATGTTTAGATTGCTTTAATTGGGACCGTTGGTGAGTGTGCATCAACGAATAGAAACAGGCTACTATCATTAACTACTTGAGAACCATGCCCATCTCACAGTGGTTTAGCTCCAGCTGCAGGAGGATAGATTCTTCGAGAACGATAATGCCTCATGTCACTGAGCCCGCCTAGTGCAGGAACGGTTCAATAAACGCTGTGTTGATAACAGATATTTTGAATGGCCTCCAAACTCGCCAGATCTCAACCCTATTGAACATATATAGAATGAGGTGGAACACTATAAAAAGCTGCTATACACATCATCTTTCTCTATACCCGAACTGTGGACGACAATTCAAACTTAGTTGCAAATCCCCAAACAGCTGTACAGACACCTGGTGGAGTCGAATCCACGCTTGTAGCAGGCGTGGCGTTTAGTATGTGGTCATAATTCAGTGAGCACTCAGTGCCGATGAAAATACGTTTTGCTTTAAATTTTCCACACGTTTTCATTTTGATGAAGAACAGACAGTAAGTCTAAAAATTTCCAATATATACTGAAGTGCCAGAAAAACTGGTACACCAGTCTAATATTTGGCAGGTCCCCCACGGGAGCGCAGGACTGCAGAAATACGACGGGGCATGGACTCCACTAGCTTCTGGAAGTATGCTGTAGGCAATACACGCTATACGTCCTGCAGAGCGTTCCACAATTCGGGTGTATTCCGAGGCCTCGGATTCTTGTGTTCGATAGCGCGTTGCATGGTATCCCAAATGTGTCCTATCACGTTCAGATCTGGGGACTTGGGTGGGATGGCAGCACCCCAAACTCAGATGAATGCTCCTCTAAGCATAATGTGGCGTCCCGACACTTGTGTGGAGGTGCATTGTCCTGTTGGAACAGGCCCAACCCATCAGCATGAATGCAGGACATGAACAGGTGTACCTCGTCAAAGAGGATGCGCACATGGCGTTCTCCGGTCACAAACGTTTGTAGACGTACCAGGGGTCCCAGTGAAGTCCAGCTAAACACACCCCATACTATAACAGACCCCCCACGAGCCGGTACAGTTCCCCGTTGACATGCGGGTTCCATGGCTTCATGTGGTTTGCGCCACACGAATCCTTCCATGTGCCCGATACAGTTGGAAACGCGACTCGTCAGACCAGGCTACTCGTTTCCAGTCATTAAGTGTCCAGTGGCGGAGTTGCCGTGCCCAAGCGAGGCGCATAGCTCTGTGTCGTGCACCCATAAAGGAGACTCGAGTTGGGAGTCGGCTTCCAAGGCCCATATCGTTCAGGGTACGTTGCACAGTCCGGACGCTAATGCTTGTTGAGGCTCCAGCATTGAATTCCGATGATACGTGCGAAAGTGTTGCACGCCTATAGCGTGGAAAGATTGTAGACAGCCGACGATGATCACATTCACCCAATGTCTTTTTACGGTTACACTGGTATCGTAAGTTGGTGGTTTTGCCGGAATTCTTGTAGTCACGGTACATCCTTGCAATGGTCGTCCGTGAAAATCCGAACTTCGTTTCTTCCTCCGAAATACTATGGCCCATCTCACGAGCGCCAACTATGACACCGCGTTGAAAATCGCTTAAATCGTCATTACTTGTCATTCTCATGCCGAAAACAGCTCTGACAGCTGACAAATATGTCTATCGCTTTATATACGCACTGGCGGACGCAACCGTGTACGCGCATAGGTGACGTTGCTATGTATTTTGCATAAGCTCGTCTGTATCTGTTTTTCTGGCACTTCAGTGTATGTAGTCAATTTTGACTTGCCTTTAGCGTGGTAATTTTACAGCAGTTGAAAGCTGGAGAGCGTCAGTTCCATCCCGTGTAAGGCAAATATCTAAGTAAACTCATTAACAACTCTAATATGCCTAACGCTCTTACATCTAAACCACCTCGACCGCCCGAAAACGTCAGTCTAAGGTGAGTAGGATTTCCTACCGCACCCAGTTCTTTAAATTTATACTGCCTCAACGGGATTAGCAGAAGTCACCTTCAGTCACAATTATTGTTGCTATACAAATAAGTAAACCAGGCGTTGGTATGGCCTGGGGCGATATTATTTTTTCTCATGACATCGCGTGCCCCACCCGTAGAAGAATGCTGTTATTGTCCCAGGAAAACGTCTAAAGGTCAATGCCCAACAGGATTACAGATCGGAAATTTGGTGTGATGACCCAGAACTAGTCCTTCGTTTGTTGACTTCTAATGGGTAAGGGAGAAATTCTGAAAGGAACAACAGACATGTTTGGACGTTAGGCTATTATGAGCGATCTAAGATTTCAGGACCCTGGTTGTTAAAGGGTTAAACATAATCTGTTAGTTTCCAACTTGCGTTTAACTTTTGAACACCAGAGCATCTTAATGACTCATATACAAAATTCTAGAATGACTGGGCTTTTTCAGGTAAAGCATAAAATTGTTGTGCTTTGTGTATCATTTAATAAAATGCAATTCAAAAACTATGAATAAACTTCAAAAATACGGTAAGCAGGCTCTCTTGAATTGGTTACTAAGGCAAAGCATATTCACGTCTTTGGCTGTTAAAAGAATTATTTGGAACACGATAGTTGAATACGACTAGAATAGGTTACCCTATACGAATATTTACTTTCCTTTCAGAACAATACTCGTTGTTGTTTTTTTATTCGAAGAAAGAACTTTTGTACAGTTTAAAGGGAATATGCCTATAGGGTTTGGAAACCAGTGGCTATCCTGGTTCAAGAGAAGTTCGAGAGCCACAGTTGTGGAATAAACCAATGTCTCATCCCTGAACTTTAAGATCTAGAAACCTAACCGGAGGTTACTGTTCAAGAGACGAACAATTTTGTCCTCAACATGTTACTTTTTCATGAAAATAAGTCAGATTTATGTTGCTTATTTTCCAATGCATGTGTTGAAACTACTCGCATATTATTACTTTTGGGAGTCAGAATGGAGAAAATACTTTCACGTCTCATACCATGACGTATAACCTAATTTAAGCTTCCTTTCGAGTTTCCGTGTTCTCACGTAAATTTGGTTTATTCTCGTTAAACCTTATTCTGTCTTAACACCACTGAATGCTTCTCGATCAATTTAACTTTGAAAACACCTGCCAGCAGGTCAAAGAGTAATTGCGTAGTAGAAACTCGAGAGATAAGAGTTTGGGTGCTCAATGCTGTGCGAGATATCTCCGTTTCGATTATGCTGTGTTGTAGACGAGCTCGCACTGCTCTTAAGTATACTTAACCAACCTTCTGGGTGTGAAGTCAATTTGTGGAAAGAAATGATGCAAAGATTGTTGTATAATCCGCGTAAATTTGATGTTTGAGTGACTACAATTATTGATTGTGATTATTTAGATTTATGGTGTGCTAAAACACTGCTGAATAAACAAACTGAAACTATAAGTTATGTTGATTTATTTACGATCGGTAAGAGTTTACTCTAGAAGTGTTTGGTTGTGCCTAATTAAGTTTTCAACTGTTACGACTGAGATTCATCTTGGAAAATAACGTTAAATAAAGCTTCTATGTAAGTCTCTATTAGGCATTAAGTAAAGCTTAAGTTAACGTAACAGTTGCAGACATTTACAATAACCAAGAAAATATTATAATATGAATAAGCGTTACTGAGAAACTTTTAATACCTCTTTAAGGCCAGGACCTGAGTATATTTCCCTTTGTTACGATATTTCGTCTTCTGGAAAATGAACTGGGAAGATAATGGTATAGAATGTGTTGGTAATTATGACTAAAAATTTTAAATGTTTCCTAGTATGTAATTTTGGAGCTAGAGGTTAGTAACATGCAAAACATGCGATGTTGTGATTCTAACATTCATGCGCGTACATACTGGAAGTGGCCGCCACGATGGCGCGGTAGTCTCAGCATTGGCGTCTGACCATTTGACCGAGACAGGCCCTGGTTCGCATCCCGGTGAGGCATGGATGTTTTGTTTGTCTTACGAAACTGGCTCTCTTCCTTCCCTGGAACCAGTGACCGTAATGTAGGGACGACCGACTGCTTTTATCCCACTGAGTTGCTCACGATAGTCGTTAAAGCTCCAACAAGAAAACATACTGGAACTGCTGAAGAAATTATTTCAAGGCAGCAATTATTTATTTACACGCAGTAGCGTCACAGTAAATGAATAAAATGCATGCAATGTATAAGAAGAACTAAAGCTTGGACTATACCCCACCCCAGGAGCCTATTTCGCATAGAGTAACACATCATAATATTACCCTATTGTAAAGATTAGAGAAGTAAATAATTAAATTGTCAGTAAGTGCTGATATGGATGTTAAACACAGAAACGGTGTGTGAATATTTTTAATATTATTTGCTCATCTTTGATTAATATGTTCAAGAATCGTACGACGTCATCTACACTCATAGACCATATTATTATGGTCCCCCTTTCTGCAAGCGTGGACGCGTACATCGGCACGTAGCAATGGCGACACTGAACGGCGCGGAATACATAGAGACAGCACCGGCACGGTATGGTTTTTCGTCAGTACGAAGCAGAGGCACTGGGGAAAGGAAAGGAATTTTCGAGTATTAAACGGGGAATAATTATCAGCGCGAGAAGAGCAGGGTAAAGCATCTCACCAACAATTGGCATTATTTACAGCTTCAGGGGCGCTGAAGTGAAGGTGCAGCAGAATTGGTTAGCACAGCCGCACTCATTCACCCAACCTGTCGGAAAAGAGAGACTTTCACTGGTTGACAGTTGAAGTAAAAGGTGGCTGGAAGGTGCTCTCGGAAATAGCAGACAACTCACAATCTCTCAATTAACGACAGACCCAGACAAGAGCTAGCTGAGAAAAGTTTCCTAGCGTACCATAAAACAGTCGCTCTTTCTGGCATAACTAAGGAATCAGTAGTCCGCTCGCGAGCAATATTTACCGTCGGTCATCGACACTCCTCTTTCAGTGCGCACGGGAGTACTAAGTCTAGATACTGGACAATAGGAAAAAAGTCGACTGTCCGGGTGCATCCAGAGTTGTAGCTCCATCATTACTATGAAAAGGCACGAAATCGGCCCAGCATGGGTGAACATCTGCAACTAGACTGCACACTTTTTCATGTCTACTTGTTCTATTTGAACACGCCGTTACCACAATATCCCAATATCCTACCTAGATATTGTTTCTGAACAAGTCTTGGGTACCTACAACGTGACAGTGTATCATGATGCCACTGGATTCTTTTAGCAACACAACGTTCCGTATTACGCGGCTTGAATTCTCCGGGATGGTTCAAGGATCATGTCCACGCATTTCGTGTGCTGCCGTGATTTCCAAACTCCCCTGACTTTAATCCTATCGTGCATCTATGGGAAGCAGTGGAACGCGGCATTTGGTGCTAAACTCCAGTGCCGCTCTCTTTCGACGAGGTTCATGGCAGCCTTTAATCCACCTGGTACACAGTTCGTCAGAACATCTGCGGTGGTCTACTCGACTGTATACGAAAGAGAAGTCGAGTATTAGCGGTCGTCTCCGCCAAAGACAGCCCAACACACTATTAGAAAGATTATCATTATTTTACGGCTCATTAAAACTTGTGCAGATTTTGCGTTATTCTTGATTTTGTGTTTGTCACGTTAATTTTTGACAACAGTGTAGATCAAACGAACAACGTTTCGTTAGCCACCTATAAGCGGTGTCTGTTTTAGCTCTCCGGTTTTTCTGCAAAGGTCACTTAAAAAAAATTAGGATTTTAGAAATTTGATTCCAAAAAAAAAGGGGTGGGCGAACCTAGCAGTATACAAGCCGGTATTGTCGGACTGTATGCCAGACTGCAAGCCACCAAGTTCAGCGGTTTTCTCTGAAGCGACCAAAATACAGACATCCAATTTTACTATTATACATGAAACAAACATGTCATTGACGGCTAATGGATGACCACCTGAGATTGCAATTGTTCCTGGGATAGCAAAAGAACGATCCATGTAAATTTTCAGATACAAACACATCACTACATCTTTGCAAATATTTAAAGTACATGTTGTGTGCGACAATTAAATTATTTCCGTCTGATGGCAAAATAATGTTTTTGCTTCTATAATATAAAATAGAAGCTTGTTGGCTTTTCTGGACGGTGCTGATAATCGACTTATATCAGAAATTTATCCAAAGATAATACGCTGTAAATAAATAAACACATCGTTCTTTTCATGTTCCAGAAACACACAGCAACCGAAAAATTGTTTTCAGCCACCGCTGTGGAATCGAACCACGGATCTCTCGATATCTAGCCGAGCGTGTTAGCTTTACACCAAGGTGGCCAACAATCCACGGTGCTATGTGTATTTTTAAGTCAGCTTCTGACATCATAAATCCGTAAGATGGGCTCAGCTACTGAGAGGTCCCCACCTGGTGGGCATTAACGGCACTGGCTATATATATTAATACATATGGTGTAAAGCTAACGCGCTTGGCTAGATATTGAGAGATCCGAGGTTCGATTCCACGGCGGCGGCTGAATACAATTTTTCGGTTGCTATGTGTTTCTGGAATGTGGAAAGAGCGATGTATTTATTTATTTACTGACGCCACGTATTTGGAGAATTTTCACGCTGTAAATTTTGACATTGAGGTGTAGGATTTCGCAAACGTAAATTCAACCTCATCAAGTGATAGACCGATCGCAAAAAGGTAAATAAGTCTCATTTAATTATTTTTAAACATAGTTTTGCTGATGTCACCCTGAGTTTTAAAAACATCTTACATTTTGTGGTTGGTATTAGAACGCGAAGTTAGAGCCCATTTAAACACTTCATTAAAGTCATTTTGTCTGTCAGTCCTCTTCCTTCTTTCATGTCAAGCTTTTAAGAGATACAAGTGAAATATGACTCAGTGGATTTACATTTTTTGTGGGCAGTAATATTTTTACGGGAACACTGTATGTTATTTAAATATATTGCAGGACTGCATCTTTTCAGAATTCTGGCTGATATACATGGTCCCTGAGAATGTAAGATTTCAATTAAATGGTGAAACATGCCGTACTGACAGCTTGTTACAATATTCTAAAAATTCTTCTGAGGACAGAGTCTTATCTCAACTCCTCTCTCGATACTTCATGTGTATCTTTATTTCCAGATCTTTCCTCACTATTTCTATCAAGCCGTTAGACGCACGTGTGCACGTCAAATAATAATGTTCTGCTACACTACACTGCGCCGAGTAAATACGGATCATGTCCTTCTGAAATACATGGGGGGGGGGGGGGGCGTGTCGAAAGCCAGAGGCACACTTTCGAATTTGTTATGATTTGGGTGAGTTCTTTCTTCACGGAAACCACATACCACATTTATTAGGTGAGTGGGGTACCCTACAATTCGCCAAAAAGAGTGAATTTCAGTCAGCACTATACAACCCTCAGGATTGTTTCTCAGAGAAGATCTTGACACGAAACAACATGCATTTAATAATTAACATGAGATGATAATAATGAAGCAGTTACTCGGGAAAACAAAGAAGCAAGAGACGAGGATTAGCCTCAATACTTATGTTCTGTGATAGGCTCGATTTATCGGAACATAATACTTTAAATTGTTCTGTTCCGTAATGTCTGCATATGTGAGTTTCTTCAGGTAACAACTTCGGTCAATACGTCAGGGCCGCCCCGTTGGCGTAGTGGTCTAGACGATGGCCTCTGATCCGAGAGGGATCCGGGTTCGAGTCCCGTTGAGGCATGGATGTTGTGTTTGTCTTGCGGCATTGGCTCTCTCCCTTCTCTGGAACCAGTGGCCCTAAATTAGGGACGAGCGACTGCTTATAGCCCATTGAGTTGCTCACGGTGGTCCTTAAACCTCCAACCAAAAAAAATCGTCAGGCATATTAGAGTTCCACTGAATTCTTGCGTCTGCATATAAACAGGCGAAATAGACAAGCCAATAACAAAATGCTGTACTTACAATTTCTGATAAAATCGGTGAAGCAAGTTTCAACTTGGTGTACGCACTATCACTTGTATAATGAATGACACACTTGTTTAGTGAGTCCTCAAGCCTTCCGTATAGAAGTTCCGAAACACCTCTAATCAGGTGTGACTGTACTATCCAGTTTATGAAAATTTCAACACCATGAAAGGCAGCTGGTATCATCTTGAGGATATGTACTTACAATAAGTTGGGACATGCAAATCATTAAAATATAAGTGAAAATGCGCTTTCGGTTTAGAAGCAGCGCCTTCTGAACTGTTCCGTCTTGGGTATAAAGAGCTGGCTCAAACGATATGCAATCACTGAATAGCCGCCACTGAATCGAAAGGGTATCTCTTGTGTCTCACTATGCCCCGTGGCCAAAGAAGGTCGTTGTAAGGTGACGGAGTTGGGGCCCCACTAATTCATTTTCATGTAGTAATGTTTTCTCTAATTATTTCTCATTTCAAAGGCAATGCAATGTAAATTCAAACGCTCGTGTTGGCACGTGGCACCATTTCCTTTGTAAGCTAGATTTTGTAACCGAAGGAAGCACGTGACTAGCAAGCTTCGTTGACCGGGACCGGGGCGACAGGGTCTGATGTATAGGTCAATGGTCACCACTTCCGGTGAACGGCTAACTCCACACCAATAGGATTTCCAGTAGCGGAAAGGGGGGGGGGGATTAAGGATATAAGAGGAAGCGACACGTTCGATAGAGAGGCTTAAGCCGCGAATGGCTGAGATGTTAGCAGTTCAGATTACTAATGCAAGGTCCTCAGGTTTGATCCTGGGCTGATCTTGCGGAGGTAGTGTGATTTGCTAACAATCACTGAATATTCGCCGTGCAACGGACGAGCACGTTAAGTGACGGGCCCCAGGTTGGACCCACTGGTTAAATGGGTATCCTTTCCTATGTCCCTCCCTGAAATTCTCTCACCCCTCTATGTGCAACATCGTACTTGTACGGTGGCGCCATCTACTGTACTCCAGATTTGCTTTCATTGTTTCTGTGTCCTGCCCAAAAGGCGAACTCGTTGTAGGTGGATGGGACCTGAAATCTACTCACTGTGGACGGAGGTCCTACAAGAAAATGACTGATACTTGCTAGAGAGGTTTTTCGCGTTTCACCTTCACCTTCGACGGAGTAAGACGTGTTTTACAGAGAGAGTGTCAGGGTTTTTCGTTTTTCACTGACGGAATAGTCAGGGTTTTTCGGTGACAGGAGATCGACCGGACTTTTTGACGGAACGACTCACGGGCGGAGGGTCTTCCGGGATATCAGTGAAGTAGTGAAGTGTTCACGAGCTGCAAACCTTTTGGCACGTGGAGATAGCCAATCGAACGGAACTTATTCTTTCATCTATTAAATTTTGTTTCGTCTAACCAAGGTCTTGTTAATGGAGTTATTCGTTGTCGCGAGCTGAAGTAATTACTTACTACACGTTCCAATATTTCAACGATCGAGTTTAACTCGACGGCTCTCAAAAGAACCTACGTCAGGACCTATTGAGAGATTCGGGTTCAGCAAGGTCTAGGGGCAGATCGAACTCAGCGGGACCTGACAGTCATATTATAAACACCTCACGGACATTAGGCGAGGAAGGAATGTTGGGATGAGAGAAGCTGGATTTTCCAATTGTAAAACTGCCGCTCGTAAGGGACGAAACGCCAGTACGGTAAAGTACACATCAATGTACAGATGAATCTTGAACGCACAGAAATCCGGAAAACGGACCGCAAATTCGCACGACTGTATGGGAGGACACAACCTCTACCGCATGGCAGTGACCGATAGCACATTGACATCCACAGTGTTAGCGCAGCAGTGGAGTACTCTCACAAGCCAGGCTTTGTCTTTCAGCTCAGTTCGACGTCGTCTGCTTAACAGAAGACTAGTCGCTAGCAGCCCATTGCAGCGCATTCCTTTGACCCTCAACCACAGACGCCTCATGAAACAATCTGATCTGGAACATAGACATTGGGGCGCTGATTGGCAACAGGTCGTGTTTTCTGATGAGTCACGGATAGCTTTATGCGCCATGATGGTGGCATACGTGTTTGAAGACATCGTGGTGAACGACACCTTGCATCGTCATAGCGGCCCGACGCCAAGCATCATAGTTTGGGGCGGCATTGGGTTAAATTCGCGATATCGTCTGATACGAAATGCAGGAACCCTCAACAGCCAACGGTATATTAGGGATATCTTAGAGTCAGAAGTGATACCCTTCCCTCAGAGTTGTCCTGCCGCTATATTCCAGGGAGACAATGATCTGCTACAGGTGGCCTAGAATGTCTGAGACTTCTTCCATGCACGGGAGATACCGCTTCTACCCTGGCCTGCACGTTCGCCAGATATGTACCCGATCGAACATATGTGGAAGATGGTTGCTAAGATACTAGCCCTTCAAATGGCTTCGGAAGTCACAACAAATAAACTCTGGTGTGGCATAGAAGTAGCCTGGCAGGCTATCCTCCAGGACGATTTCAAAACCTGTTCCAATAAATGCCACACCGTGTAGAGGTTGTTATTTTGGCTCGTGGTGTCTTCCCACGCGGTCCCGGACGATTCGTTCAACAACGATTGGTCCAAAGCCGATTTGTCCAAAAGGACGATTGGTCCAATGCCGATTGGTCCAATGTCCGATTGGTCCAATGCCGATTTGACCAATGGTACGATTGGTCCAATGCCGATTCGTCCAATGGTACGACTGGTCCAACGCCGATTCGTCCAATTGTATCATCTTACCAACGGTAAACTTTTTTATTTTCCAGAAAGGAATAATAATTTAAATTATTATCCTCTTCACATCCATTAGAAAGATAATTTCCGTATATTTGGTAATTGTATAGATTTTACATAAACCTGATAAAAGGCACTCAATGGAGCATTTCTCAGCTGTTTGCAAAGCACCTAAGCCGCGGGCATTTTTTGAAGATTTTAATTTACAACCTAGATATTTAGTATTTGTAAATATGTTATAAAACCTAATAAAGGCGCTCATCCTATCATTTCTCAGGTCTTTACGAAGCACCTAGGCCCCGGGCCTTTTTAGAAGATTTTGAGTTACAACCTAGATATTTGGTATTTGTAAACATTTCATAAAACCTAATAAAAGGCACTCATCGTATCATTTCTCAGGTCTTGACAAGGTACCTAGGCCGCGGGCCTTTTTAAAAGATTTTAAGTTACAACCTAGATATTTGGTATTTTTAAACATTTCATAAAACCTAATAAAAGGCACTCCTCGTATCATTTCTCGAGTCTTTACAAGGCACCTACGCCGCGGGCCTTTTTAAAAGATTTTAAGTCACAACCTAGATATTTGGTATTTGTAAACATTTTATAAAACCTTATAAAAGTCACTCAACGAATCGTTTCTCAGCTATCTACCAGGCACCTAGGTCGCGGGCCTTTTTAGAAGATTTTAAGTTACAACCTAGATATTTGGTATTTGTAAATATTTTATAAAACTTTATAAAAGGCATTCATCGTATCATTTCTGAGGTCTTTGCAAGGCACCTAGGACGCAGGCCTATGAATTAATATTTCCTGCTTAGGTGAAAGCGCAATATTAGTAACTTGATTTAATATGTAAACGTTATGAATATGACATGGGTAGAATAAAATGTCCCAAAAAGGCGTAGGCCTAGAGCCTAATGAATTAATATTTCGTGCCTAAGTAAAAGCTCAATATTATTAACTTGATTTGATAAGTAAACGTTATAAATCTGACATCGGTAGAATATAAATTGTTAAAAAGGCCTAGGCCTATGGCCTATGAATTAATATTTCGTGTTTAGGTAAAAGCACAATATTATTAACTTGATTTAATATGTAAACGTTATGAATATGACATCGCTGGAATGAAAACTGTTGAAAAGGCCTCTGTCCAAACCCCGACCAGTTGTTTCCATTGGGCAGTTGGCGGAAAACCCCACTGCATTCTACAAACAGAAACGGAACACTAGTATTTTATATTATTTCATGCAAAAGAGAAACATTGAAGTTGATAGAACGGCTCATACATCAGTAACTTCATACGGCAGCAAGGACAGTATAACAAGAAAACGCGATTCAAAAAAAAAAAAGAAAAAAGAAATCTGTAACCAAAATATTACGCATGAAATGTAACATTATTTTACATTCTTTGGAGTACCGGTACTTTCGTATAACATCGGAGATAGAATCAGGACAGATGAGACTTTTATAGCACGAGTAGCACTTCAGACAGATAGGACGGAATTGGACCAATCGGCCATTGGACGAATCGGCATTGGACCAATCGTACCATTGGACGAATCGTAACTTTTAGACCAATTCTCCATTGGACGAATCGGCATTGGACCAATTGTCCATTGGACGAATCGGCAGTGGACCAATCGTCGTTGGACGAATCGTACCAGACCCCTTCCCACGATACTGAGTTTTGAATCGAGATAATCTTAACTATCCCCAAGTGATGTACTCTGTAAGATATGATGATTTTACGAAGTCATACACTCGGTGAGATTGATTACGTACCGGTTTATGTTTATAGAATAAAGTTTATACCGTCTAGGCACGTTAGAAATATTGTATTTTTCGCTAAAGCACACTAGCGCTTTTGAAACTATTATATCGTTTCATCATCAGGTGTACCAAATAAGATACAAATCCTTTGTAAAGAGTCTTGACCATAGTGTTTTAAGTGACTGAATAAGATACAGATCCTTTGTAGAGAGTCTTGACCATAGTGTTTTAAGTGACTGAATAAGATACAGATCATTTGTAGAGAGTCTTGACCATAGTGGTTTAAGTGACTGATGGTTTTTTAAGTGACTGAATAAGATACAGATCCTTTGTAGAGAGTCGTGACCATGGTTCTTTAAGTGACTGAGATCTCTTATTAATTTTTCCGTAGGGTCAGTTTTGTGTACAGTGTGTGGGATATTATTGATGGCCTGGAGCATTCTTTCATTATAATCTGTTTGGTTTGTGATGATTATTTGTGAAGTTTTGTCCACTGATAAAATTGCTATGTTTTTATTCCATCGTAGTTGGTTTAAGGCATGTTGTTCTTGAATATATTCCTGTTGGCGGGCTGTCGCTGGTTTCTGTTCAGTAAAGAAATTTTTCTAAATGGCACGTGATATTTTATGTCTTAGAGGTTCTTGTTCATTATGTGGTAAGTTTTTGATGATTTGATCCATTGGGGGAATAATTCGTTCCGTTGAGAAATTTCTTGGAGGGAAAGCAAATTTTGGGTTTCTATTTAGAGCTTGTTCTTGCACCTAGGTAAGTTTTTGCTGACTTGTGCTTATAAAGGTTTCCGTGGGAAGTCGCGGTTGTTCTTTAGAAGATCTTGTTCGTGATCCTTTTGCCTTCGCGCGTTTTTCGTGCATCGATAAACGCAACTTATGAATATGTCTTGTAGCTGTCACATTACTATCGTGAATGACGTTTCCTTCGACGAATTTCAAAAATATGTCGAATATGATAAAATGTAATTCATTAGATATTTCGGAATAAGCATTGTAGAATTTTTTGGTTAAGGTATCGATGAGGAATCTTTTCTGTTTTATAGCGAGTTTGAGTCTTTTAAGTTCAGCAGTCCTTATAATTCTGTTGTCGGCCGAAGAAGTTGTTTTATCATGAATACGCAGCAACTTTGGTGTAATTCCTAGATTTCTGCAGTTTATTAAGAATGCCAGGTGCAATAATTGCATATTGAGCTTGTTCGTGATCCTTTTGCCTTCACCGTTGACACTGGAGCATCTATGTCGTAATACATAGATTTAGAAACGCTTGCTGCAATGAAGAGTCCACTATTATTGTACCTTATTCTTGGAGGCACCTTATTGACAAAGAGACTGCTTTTCGTGAACTGACCAAGAAATCTTAACAAAAACTATAACATGATGCTATGTTAAATATCTCATTTTCATCAAAAATCTCATTTTCTCTTTATAGCTAACTTCCACAACAATTTAATATTTAAATCAAACACGCGCCTCAGTGTTCCTGATCATAACCATCACGTAAAATTATAACTTGCCGTTATAGTCTCAAAGGGTATTTCGAATAGTGTGTATTTCAAAGGATCTGTATCTTATTTTGTACACCTGATGATGAAACGATATAATAGTTTCGAAAGCGCTAGTGTGTTTTAGCGAAAAATAAAATATTTCTAACGTGCCTAGACGGTATGAACTGTATTCTATAAACGAAAAAAAATCTTGTATAGCTCTACAAATGTACTCAGTTATCTCCTGTAGCATGGTGTCTCTGTGACACAAATTTCCTTCGAATAGCGCGATTCTTTCTTGATGTTGCAATTTTCACAAACAGTAGTGTATTTCCGCACAGGTACGCTTTTGTATACACGCACATATAGACTCCGATATGCCTGCCCGTCTCTCGTTAACAGTGGACTTACTCGGGTGATCCCACCTCCTTGTCCTTCTTGGCTTTTCTGTTGATTATCGTAGAGGTGCAACATGTTTGCATGTAGTGCCTAATTCACGGGCTGTCCCACTTCCGTACGTGCCATTTCCGTACAAATGAATTTTTTTCCCATTTCCGTACACATCCAGATCACGTTGGGCCATTTCCGTACACAGATCTGATGATCCGTAAGCAGTGAGATATTCGTGAAGGAAGACAGAGGATACGGGACGTACTCATAGATCTCCATCCCCACTGTGGGAGGGTTCACAGCTATCAGACTCTAGCCTCAGGAAAAAGATTTTACAAAATTTTTTGTGGAAACTTCATACGAAACGAGTTAAAGAAATAGCCAGGAATGTTTGACGGCAGTTTTGAACGAAATATTAAAAAGAAAGGCAATTTTTTTTCGCGATTTTGAAATTAAACATCTAAGATGAATGGTGAAGGCCATAAAGATGACATTAATGGGAAGTCTGTTTGCTGTACAGTTTTTATTGCCGTTCTCGCTTACCCTACCATGAGCGGCTATTGATTGACGAAAACAATGAACGGTGATCTCTGTGACGTCCGAGGAATTCGGACAGGGGATCAGGTTTTACTTTCTCCCTTAGCATTCACCACGCCTGGTACCAGGCGCGGTAAAACTGTACGGAAATGGCACTAACCGATCTGCTATGAACGGAAATAGGACAAAATTTCTTTTGTACGGAAATGGCACGTACGGAAGTGGGAGACAATCCCTAATTCATATTGCGAAAAGAATTAAAACACGTTATTTTTACCATACATCGGGTAGCTGTAACCATCAGACGATTCCAGTATTTCACGCTGTAGCTTACTCATACAGCTTCCTCCTAATGTTTTGAAGGGAGAGTTAATTTCCTTGAAACAACTTATTCTTTAATTTTATGGAAATACACCCCCTCCCTATAAGATTATATTAAATTTACGCCTAGAAAAAACGTAATTATTAATGAATTGACGTTACAAAAATAGGAACATATCTTCCTTTTATTTTTTATGGAAATGTTTCTAGTTACGTGTAATTCTTAGACGTAAAAATCGATACTCCAAATAATTCTTTATTAAAACTACATGTGGACATTTTAGCGAAACGCTTACTAATTACACCTGAAAATTATCTGTCATTTATTCTGTTTGCTTCGGAGAGATTACTGAAATGCTTGATGTAACGTGGCATGCCTTGTAGCAAGATATTAAATAAACATTAGGAAACACTGCTTTTCTTGATCTCATCAGGTACAGAGTTCTACTGAAAAAATACTATTTTTGTCTTTTTCTTTTCGAAGATACACTGCCGGACAATTGCTAAGGACAGATGACAATAGCAACGATAGCAACCATAAAATGGAAAGCAGGAAAATGTGGAAATTAGCATGAGTGCGGGATACAGTAAGACGTGTTGTACGTATGCAAATTTTGGATTGCCGAACGAGTTCGTGACGTCAAAGCGCTGATAAAAGATATAAAGGATTTGACGCGTATTGACCGTTGTTGTTCAAACGCAAAGTTGAAAAGGAAAGAATCAATTGACGAACTTGCAATTTTCAGTATGTCTTCCCGACATCACCTAGATGATTTTACGCGTGGCCGTATTATTGGCAACATTGAAGAAGGGCGAAAAATAACAGATGTTGCCAGGGAGTTCGACGTCAGCCACAGTGTTGTTTCAAGGCTTTGGAAATCATTTCAAACAAATGGAGAGTGTAGCAAACGTCACGTGGGAGGTCGTGTTCGCAGTACGACACCTGCAGAAGATCGGTACATAGTGCTATCAACAAAAAGACACCGGCGCAGGACAGCTACTGAGGTAGCAAATCTGTTTATGGCTGCTACTGGCAAGCGGATCTCCCGAAAAACTGTCGCCAGACGTTTGCATGAAGGAGGACTATACGCCCACCGTCCTGTTGTGTGCAGCCCATTGTCCAGACGTAACCGTACCGCCCGTTTGCAATGGTGCCATCAACATCGCAATTGGACTTATAACGACTGGTCTGCTGTCCTCTTCTCAGATGAGAGTAGATACAGTCTATCGTCTGATTGTCGACGACAACTGATCTGGCGTGATAGTGGTACTGCATATTGTCCAGCAAACATATATGAAAGGGACCGATATTAAACATGTAGTGTCATGGTATGGGCTGGCATCATGATCAATGGCCGTACGTCCTTCTATGTGCTTCCAACTGGGACTATGACTGGCCAACGATACATTAATGATGTTCTGCTACCTCATGTTCGCATGTTCCGTGGTGCTGTCGGTGATAGATTCATTTTCATGGACGACAACGCAACATGTCATCGAGCAGTCGCTGCCCAGGAGTGTCTTGTGAGCGAGGTTATTCAACGCCTCGTATGGCCAGCACGTTCTCAAGATCTGAATCCCATTGAAAATGTGTGGGATGCTTTGGGGAGGAGTCTTGCTGGTCGACAATGCCCTCCAATAAACAAGGACACCCTCATCCGTGCACTGACAGAGGAATGGGATAAATTACACCAACAGTTGCTTGATAATGTTGTGCAAAGCATGACACGACGTGTGAAATCTTGCATCGCCCTCCATGGTGGCCATATCCCGTATTGACATCTTTCGCCGTAACGCCTGCGGACGGTAATTGCATTTTTTTCACGTTTACGTATTCTGCACAAAATGGCCTGTTTGTCCCTTGAACACGTTCCAAAGCCTTCTGAATTTCAGAGCGCAATAAATTGTCTTTCTTGTAATGTCCTGGCATTCTGAAATTACTTTATTTCACTTGGCATCCAACCACACTTACTTTTTTATGCGCTATATAGCCGTTTATGATCCGCCCTTAGCAATTGGCCAGCAGTGTACTTCATCAATTTTCACGAAAGACATTTAAAAGATGAAATGTTTAAGAAGTGCGAGTGTTACTGGGTGTATAATGAAGTCTATGGCACAAATCTCATGTCTGTATTTAAATGCTTTGTTCTGCTTGCAATATTTTAATGATTTTCTTTTACGTTATTGCACAAACCTCTCTGTAGCATGTACATGATCGACGTGAGTATTACTTTACACGCTTTGTGTAGAATTCCTCGTTTCATGTCGCAGTTTTTTTAGTAAGTACTGTATACGACATAAAGTAAATGAGGACAATGAGAAGTTACGAGAGAAACTGATGCACTTGGAAACTTTGTTTAATTTGGAGTCTGTAAAAAGAAAAGAAAAAACACAAGAAAAAGCCCTTAGGAACCAATTTGTTTGATTTGCAGTCGTATTTTTGTTGTACTTAAAACGTTCAGTGCAAAAGGCATTTCACAAAGACATATCGAGAGATTTCTTTAAAAAAACAGCCATTTGGCCACATTTTCCGAACAGATTTAATTACAAAAAAGACATGTTCAACGTACCAGCTGAAATTAGCACAAAAACGCGGGCGTTTGCTGACGACGGTAAAAGTAGCGGTTAAGATTTCCTTTCAGGTAGGCTGTTTTAAAAAAAAAACGAGGGAAAGGAAGAATGAAAAGAAGTGAAATCTTGAAAACGAGAAAACTTTCAGAGTGGCTATGTTAACTTTTCTGCGAAGACGGTAACCCCACTAAATGAGATCACTAATTTGTGAAAGCCATAGAATTTTTAAAAGCGATGAAACTAACAAAAGGAGTGCCTCTCTTATATGTGATCTATAGCCAATTTTATCGGTATAATGCTTTTAACAATACTATATATTGAGTGCGCACTGATTTGCAACCACCTACGTAATACTTTGTGGTCCCTCCTTTCGCCATCGACTCTATGAGGCATCTGCACATTTGCGTGAGGATCTGCAACCAAGCTGTTTTTCTTACAGTACACAGTTCCGGTATTGAGAGGGGTGGTATGTCCTACGGCCTCACCTTTTCTTCCACAATATAACACAGATATTCACTTGGGTTGAGATCAGGAAAGCTTGAGGGACATTGGAGTTGGCTTCATAAAACCATTCGTGCATGAGGCCGGCCAGATGAAATTGGGCATTATCGTCCTGGAAGAATCTATCCGAATCTGGGAACAGGTACATCACTGAGGGATATACATGGTCAGCAGCCAGTCCCTGGTAGTATCTGGCGTGCATACTTTGCTCCACACGCACCAGGGATCGCAGTTCATGCTAGCTAAAAATTATTTATGTCACACAATGAGCCCCACTGGCCTGGATGGTGGATGCCATACATGAATGATCCACAACCTCATGCTGCTAACGCCAAATATAGACTTCCCCACCAGCAGAATGCAGAACATATCATGATTGATAGGACCATCACACCTGCTTCCAATGTTCTGTCGCCAAATTTCCATGCTGTTGGCATCAGAAGAGTGGTTTATGTTAAAGGACTCTTGTTACACTGGCGTGCGAAAATTAAGGACGAGACGGTTTTTCGAATGTAACGTCGTGCTGAAGTGCTCCACTTCGACTCAACATCTCCAAGATGTAAGAATATGGGGCAAGTAAGCAAAACCGTCCAAACAAGGAATCCAAAGGATACAAAGGCATTTTATTGAAAAGGTAGCTTCGAGCACAACTGAAGAGACGGCTGCCAAGAAAAATCCACTTTTTAGTAGGGGATATGATTACCCCTGACTGCGTTGCAAGATTTACAACGTCTGTCCATACTGAGGACGAGGTTGTCAATGAGCTGTTGAGGCATCGCGGAATATTCCTCTTGTAGCGCCAATTGCAGCTGTGTAATCGTTGCTGGCGGCTGGTGACGTGCTGCCAAGCGTCTCCCGAGAAGGTCCCACACGTGTTCGATTGGTTTTAGGTCCGGGGAGCTTGCGGGCCAATCCATGCGTTCAAAATCTTCACTCTCCAACAGCTCTGCGACAGCCACTGTACGATGAGGTGTAGCGTTGTCTTCCATGAAGAGGAACTCAGGACCCACAGCATCTCTAAGCAGACGCACGTGAGGCAGGAGAACCACGGTACAATAGCGGACACCAGTGACTGAACCTCCTTGGAAGATGTGTAGGTCAGTACGGCTACCAAGCATGATACCGCCCCAAACGAGAACTCCGCCACCTCCAAACCGGTCCCTTTCGATTATGTTGGAGGTGTGATTGCGTGTTCCCTGCTCTCTCCAAATGTGTGTACGTTCAGAATCGCTCGTCAGACTAAATCGGCTCTCATCCGTAAAACGAACTCGACCCCATTGCTCATGTGTCCAGTTCTTTTGTTCCTGGCATCACGGAAACCACCGTCTTCGATGAGCAGGCGTTAATGGCACACACCGTACTGGTCGTCGGGCAAATAGATCACCTTTGTGCAGCCCCCTGGCCACGGTAAAACGCGATAACGGACGTCCAGTTGTCTGTTGCATGTGCCTTGCGATTTCTCCCGCTGTCTGCCGTCTGTCTCTTCTCGCCTGTAGGACAATATATCGGTCGTCCACCGCCGTGGTAGCTCGTGGACGACCACTGCTAAACTCTCGGACAGCTGTTCCTGTTGTTTGAAATGCTCTCCAAGCTCGTTAAACGATGTTGTGAGCGATCCCGAACTCCACGGCCACACTAGTCACCTTCGACTTTCTTCCAACTTCCCAATGACGCGATCTTGGGTAAAGTCATCCAGATGTCGTCTACTGGATTGCCTGTTGGCCATATCACACGGTGGCAGCAACTCGACGTCGTTCAAACCGATGTACACCGTGCAATAGCTTTCACCGAATTTCTGAGCGTACACCGCCCGTGTGCTTTATGCGATTCCGACATCCCTCCCTACGTCATGCTGCATATATGCGCATGCCCAACCGTACTGGACCCTAGTCTATCTCCTGAGTAGTCGTTGGGTCCGTTCTGCCTGCTCGTTCCGTTGTTATGCTAATTTCTCCTCTTCGTCCTTAATTTTTGCACACCAGTGTAGGAGAGTGTATCATATGGTCGTTTGCTGTGGTGGCCCGATCGTCGCAGCGTGCTACGCATGGTCGTAGCACGCTTCAACAACGGGGTCTCTCGAACAACCCACAGGTGTCGACATTTCCGAAAGGTAAGCATCGAGCCGTCGTTCACCCACAATTTGGCTTTCATAAATTCCACAAAAATATTTGATTATACTTATCACGTCCTTCATTTCGATCTCAACTAAACTATTTACATCCTATATACACCTATTTAGTCTATAGACAATGATGCCCTCTTCGTTGTCGCGTGTAACTTACTATGCACAGTGGCGGTCGGAATTCAGTGAGCACTCAATATTGTGTGTGCATTTGTCATTTTTATGCTAGGTAAATACGCTACTGCCTGTTGAAAACTTTAACAGCTACTGCCTGTTGAAAATGCAACACCAAGAAAGACTTGCAACACCAAGATGTCGAAGTGAAATTTATAAGGTACATTGCTTATGTTATAAAACTTATGTAATCAGAAGTACAAACCTATAAATACTGTGCAACACACAATACTCAGTACCTTTTCATCTAACAAGTGCGGCGATAACGGCTAGTACACGGTGTGGCACCGACTCGAAGAGATTCTGGATGTCGCACTGCGGAAGGTCATTCCATGCTGTTTCAATTCGTACCCAACGTTCATCTTGGGTAACTGGCGGCGGAGACCGACGTGGCTGGCATCGGGCGACCATATTCCAAACTTGTTCATGGGCGACAAATTAGGGTATCGCACTGGCCAAAGAAGACGTGGCACATAACGTGCATCCAGGTTCTGTAAGATATTCCGCGTCACATGTGATCCGTCATTGTCTGTTGAAAGATGGTACCAGGGACTGTCTACAGATATGATAACGCTTCAGCCTCCGCAACTTCCTCTGTGTTCCGCTGGCAGATTATAGTTCCTGCAACACGTAGGAGGCCGGAACGTGAATGGAACCCAACAGCACCCCGGACCAGAACATTCTGTGTCGAGATCATATGACGCTGCATAATACATACATCACCAGCCGTTCACCACAATGTCCCCGAATAAGGATACGTCATTCATGGGTCTTTACGATGAACGGCGAATCGTCGGTAAACACTATGCTCTGTCATTCATTCCGCCAATGCCCGCGTTTTCGATCACATTTTAGCCGCTAACGTCAGTGGTTTAATATCAACTGACATCGAAGCAACAGCAGGCAAGCGACTAAGTCTCTTTGAAGCATACGGCGTCGGACAGAGTTTCCAGACAACCCTTGATGCAAAAATGACCTCCACTGCTGTGCTAAAACCATTGATGGAAAAAAGACCTCCACTGCACCATTGATGCGAAAAAGACCTCTACTGTTGTGCTAAAACCCTTGATACGAAAAAACCTCCACTGCACCATTGATGCGAAAAAGACCTCCACTGTTGTGCTAAAACCCTTGATACGAAAAACCTCCACTGCTGTGCTAAAACCCTTGATACGAAAAAGACCTCCACTTCTATGCTAAAACCCTTGATCTGAAAAAGACCTCCACTGCTGTACTAAAACCATTGATGCGAAAAAGTCCTCCACTGCTGTGCTAAAATCCTTCATCTAAAAAGACCTCCACTGCTGTACTAAAATCATTGATGCGAAAATGACCTCCACTGCTGTGCTAACACAGTACGGTAGAGATGGCAATCTTCCTGTGCGTTCGTCCGTCAATGGGCTCGAGACTCCGCACGACTGTGCGTCACACCTTCATTTTCCCATTCCCGCCTTATTTGTAACAAGGCGCTCTCGTTTCGTCCAACACGAGCGGTGATGACGCTGAAGGAATGTCTGCCTTCCGGCAGTCCGACACATCGGCCTCGCTCAAAGTTCAGCTGCTGTATGTACGGGTCTGATTTGCTGCGGTGGGACATACTCAGACTGACGCAATTATTGCGAAGAAACTTCGGGAACTTGATCTGCGTACGGTGCTCTTATATCTAGCTCACTTCATTTGCACATGCACTGCGGTTGTAATTTCTTGTGTCTTCTCCCGTGACTGACACACTGTGGGGGTATCAGTCCGATCGCACACGTTTTTAGCACGTAGTTTACCAAAAAAGATGGTGCTTATGTTATCGGGTTATCCATCAGTCGGTTCGTCAGCCTGTGGACCCCATATCTTGGCAACTGTTAGTTCCATCTGAAAAATTCTTATTGCGTTGGAAAGCTTGAAATATGCGAATGATGATCCTTCCATTTTTCCCTACGATTCACGATTACGTCGCTATGTGGCGCGTATGCAGATGATGTCGAATTCGAAATACATTTTGTTCCATATATTTGCTTCGAAATACCCGATTTCAAAAAAAATATTTTACCTATCGATTCCATTTACACTGCTGGCCACCCGGAATGCAACACCAAGAAGGACACGAGATAGCAAAGCCAAATTTACTGGACACATAACAACAGATACAAAGATGAAACGATTGAGCTTACAGGCCCGTGCGACGTACGGAACACGCAGACATCAATAAGTCGTGTGGCCCCAATGGCTGGCAATAACGGCCGCTACACGCCCCGGAATCGAACGAAAGAGGCTTTGGATGTGGGTTTGGGGTACGTCAGTCCAGCCTGCTTCCACACTTTCCCACAGCTCCTCAGGCGTAGGCGCGGGTGGTGCTTGCCTTGCCACTCGGTTGCCGATCAGCGACCGGACCTGTTCGATGGGCGACATTTCGGGAGAACAGGCGGGCCACGGCAGCAGTGACACCTGGTGAGCCGTGGAAAATTGTTGCACGATGCGTGCCACGTGCGGGCGCGCATTATCCTCATGAAACGTGGCAGCTGGCAAGTCCAGCAGGTACTGAGGCTACAGGATCCAAAACGTCGGAGATGTAGCGGTGGCTGTTGAGTTTACCGGCGATGCGTACCAGAGGGGTGCGGGTGTCATATCCAATTGCGACCTAAACCATAACGCCAGGCGACGGACCGGTATGGCGATGCATAATGCAGGCATCATACAGTCTCTCGTCGCCGTGCCGTCACACGCGGAACCAACCATCGTGGTGTTGCAGACAGAAGCGGGATTCGTCAGAGAAGCCAATATCGTGCTATTCCGTAGTCCAAATGCGGCGTTCAGCGGCCCGCTGCCACCGCTCTCGCCGGTGGTGTAACGTCAAAGGTAATCGGAGCAATGGGCACCGTGTGACAAGTCCCCGCTCCTTCAGACGACATTGAACGGTACGTGCTGACCCAGGTTGTTGCGCAACACATCCTAATTTCTGCGCTAACGTTCGTGATGTGGCGGTGTGAGCCGTCAATGCTCGTCGCACATCATGCCGGGCCTCTCGTCCGATTGTGTGCCGCGGTTCCGCAATCACTCACGTCGGTCCGTCCGTCCCTCCTGCAACCACCGATGCATACTCGCCTCACTGTGGCTGGATGTCGTCCCACAAGGGGCGCCGTTGTCTCGGTACGATTAACCGCTGTCGCGATAAGCCACTGTTCGTCCTCTGTCAAACTCCAAAACGTGCTGGAATGACTGCCGTATTCTGCGAAGAGGCATCAGGAAGCTTCCCACGCACAGGTCCGGCAGCACAACACACTTCCAATACTTACACCCCACCTTTTGTGCAGCCTTCTTATAGTGCTTCTCGGTGGCGTGCCGGGCGCACATAATTTGCATATGCCCTGCAATGCTAATCGTTTGCATGTCCTCTCGCGGGCGACTGCGAATTTCAGGCCAATTTTGGGTGGCCAGCAGTGTATATTGGAGGCAGTCATTTTTTCAAGTTACTCTAGGCACAGTCACTTTTTCAAGTTATGCATAGTTTTTTCGCTAGGGGCGTAAAACTAAATTGCGTTTACTCCGAGATCCCTGCTTCTAAAACTCCGATTCGACAAATTCTTCCTTCACCGGATACAGCTCCTGATAGCAAATGTTTTCCATACATTTCTGATTTTTGGTAAGGAATGGGTTAGCTACCAGGGGGTGAAAGTGTTTATTTCTTCTTTTGATGTATCTGCAGCAAAATATGAGCTTTTAGAAGCTCGATTGAAAAAATCTTTTCTGGGCCGAAACCGCTCATGTCAATAAGCCATTTCGGAGTATTTTTACCTTAAAATAATGCATGGTTTCTCCGCCAGGGAGCGTAGATATATATCTTATTTTTGTCAATATCTCTGCTTCTAAGATTCCGTTTTGAAAAATTATTTTTTTGTTGAAGAGCGTTACTGGTGTGAAATGTTTATCATATAGTTTCCAAATTTTCCGCCAGGGGGCGTAAAGGTAAATTGCATTTTTCCCGATGTCTCTCCTTCTAAAACTCTTATTTGAAAAATTCTTCTTGCATCACATACAGCTCTTGGTGGGAAATGGTCATAATTTCTCATTTCTCATAAAGAATGGCTTGGCCACAAGGGCGCATGTGCTTTAAGGGCGTATGTGTTAATTCTACTTCTGATGTATCTGCAGCAAAATATTAACTTCTGAAAACTCGATTGAAGAAATTCTTTCGTGGATCGATACCACTCAACTTGGAAAATACTTTTAGAGAACTTTCTTTTTAAAATAATGCATAGTTTTTCCGCCAAGGGGTGTAGGTATATATCATATCTTTGTCGATATCTGTGCTCAAAGAGTCCGATTTGTGAAATTATTTCTTTGTTGGAGAGCGTTTCTGGTACGAAATGTTTCTCATATCTTTTTTGGGGGGGTTGAAGGTTTAACGGATATCGTGAGCAACTGAATGGGCTATAAGCAGTCGCCTGTCCCTAATTTAGGGTCACTGGGTCCAGGGAAGGGAGATAGTCAGTGCCGTAAGATAAACACAACATCCATGCCTCACCGGGATTCGAACCCGGACCTTTCACGTACGAATGATCATAAGCCAGCGCTTAGATCACTACGCCACCGCGGCGGCTTTCATACCTTTCAAATTTTTCTTAACGCACAAGTTTGCCAATATACGGCGTAAGCTTACTTTTCCGTTTACAGTAATATCTACATAAAAACCCGATATAAAAATTATTCCTCGGTTAGATACTACTAATTATGAAATGTCTTTGCGTGTATTTTTTCCCAAAATAATGCCTAACTTCGCCGCTATTGGCATCAATGTTTAATCTGCTTTTCTTAATATCTTTGCTTCTAAATGTGCGATTTAAAACATTCTTTCGTCACCGGATGCCATTTACCTCGCGTAAGTGTTTGTGAAGTCTTATAGCCCCATTATCACTTAAGGTTAGTGTTTGAGGAGTTTTTTAGTTTACAGCTCTGTCGTTAGGTGGTCTTTGGTACTTCTGTGTGCAGCGATGTCGCCATTTCCAGAAACCCTATTGTGAAATTTCATTTTTGCTGCATGCATTCACTACAATAGAGATGTGGAGCATTATCCACTATAAATAAAGCACAAGTTTCCCGCTCGGGGGCGAAAATTTTTTTCGATGTCTCTGATTCCGAGAGACGTATTTGAAAAATATTTTTCCTTAGCATAGCTTTTTCCATGAAGAATATTTTTCTCCTATTTTGCCCTCTTTCACTGTGCAAAAATTCTTCCGCTAGAAGGCCTAGAATTATATTGTGTTTCCTTCTATATTTCTTCTTTTAACTGTTTGATTTGAAAATCTGTTTGTCTCCGTTACCTTCCTCCGGCTATGAGAAAATTTATGTGCGCCATTTGTTAATTTTAGTAACATGCTTTTTAGCCGCTGGTGGAAGTAAGTAACTGTTCCTGTTTCTGGATGTTTTATCGATAGTAGAAAGCCTGTTGATTGCTTTCTTAACCGCTTCCATTGACTTTGAATAACTTTGATAAATTTAATTCGCGTTAGAACGGATTCAAAAGATATGGTGATTACAGCCGAAAATTCGGTGTCATCTTTCTTGTTATTTGTGTTTCATTTTCAGCAAACATCAGTGTACATTATACGCACACATTGGTTAAATGAATGTAACAACTCATTATGGTCACTCCAATTGCATTAGCCGTTCGCCCAGCAATATAGCCACCCAATTAATATGTGGCTACAAGATGAGCATGATATGCACACGATGGAAAAAACCATGCATGTTAAAAACTGCACTGTTCATCAAAAAATTAATGGAATATATTTTATGTTATATACGCGAATTAAAGGAACGGCTTTGCAAGAGAGGGATCACATTGCACTAAGGTCTTTCGTTGTCTGTGAAATGATGCTGGTATTTTACGAAACGTCGGCATGGAAGGGATGAAAATTTACAGTAAAACAGTCGTCAGATTACCATGCGCTTCGTTGCGGTTTTTACAGCGGAAGAAACAGAAATATGCAAATTATCTTGATGTTTTGTGGTATGTACAGTAGAACTGCAGTTGACAAGCAATATACAACCCTGCGCCTCCAAACGTTAAAATGCGTACTTTAGTTTAATAGCACATGGCTGCAGTCAAATAATGTTATGAAAGCATTTTGTTGTTTAAGGCGTTCCTGTTTTACAGCATGGGCGCTTGTGGCATCATGAACTGTCGTTGAATAGTGAGTAAAGGTTTTTTGCTGTACCAGACGTCTTGATATCTGAAATGACTACATTACATAGTGACATTTGCTGCATAAGGAGTGACAATGTTTTAGCATGACCGGTCGCTGAACAGACAGTGATGATTTTCATCGGTCTCTCACTGAGGAAGTGGCCATTTTACTTACTTATCAGGGCTGAGGAAACACTACGTTACAATGTTATAACTGAATAAGAGTGAACATTTGACGGCACCGACGGTCATTGCGCTGAAAGTATGTGACGTGCCTGCACCGCAGGACGCACATGAGATAAAGGCAAATAGCAGCGAGAGCATACATCCGCGTATCTCAGTTGGGAGAGTGATGTATTCCGGAATGAGGGGACTGTGTTCGATGCCCGGCGTGGACAAAGATAACGGAGAAATTCACTTCGTTATATTGGCGCCCGAACTTCAAGAATGACCTATCCGTTAAAGTTCGCGCAATGGTGTGATGTTCTTACCACACCGCGACACACGAAAAATTAGATAATCCTATCTTCAGCGCTAGAAAAATAAATGTGTGTGATGGCACGTTCCACACACCAAATTGAGTGGGATTTCTACGATGTACGTTTTTCAACGGATGACTGCCTACAGCGATACATTTTTTAACTATTAAATTTCAATCGTCTACAGGAGGACCTGATTTTTAAATTCTGCATCGAGGCTGGTTATTGCAGACAGCATATCTCATAATAAAGTATTGTGGCAACCGATATCCATTCCTCTATCCCCTTATTTGATGCACCAGCTATTGTGTATTGTGTTACCGCAAGAAATTGGGTATTTAAATTATAGTACGAGTGATTGTAGTACGAGTGACTGTGCATTAATCGTTGGATCCCTTAAGATAAAAAAACTTGTTATAGCTGACATGATTAAATTTTATAATTAGGGATTTTGTGAAATAATACTATGAAGAAGTATATTTAACCATATCTCTTAAACATAATTGAAAATCATGGTCAGTTTAGAAAGATCTCGAGTTCAAAAACATTTTGTTGTTTCGAAAAATCTCGGTGAAAAAAGTTCACATATGAGATTTTCGTGCTAAAAATGATCTAAGTTAAAAAAAACAATGCCGTCTTACGCACGATTTTAAATTTTAATATTAAAAAATATATATACAAGTTAAAATATATACACATTAGACCTTTCGACTTTACAATAAACCCATCTTCAGAAGTAATAGAATGCACAAACACAAGCGACAAGGTGTTAGTTATATTGTATAACGTATACTCTAGATTCAGTTTCGTTTTGATTTTACTATCTCTTGTTATTTTATTTTCCTATGCAAATTATCTTCTCACTTAACGAGATGTTGTTTCTCCCGCTGAATTATATGTGGCAACGAGTGTAAGTCATGACGTGGTGGTATGCAGTATATATAGGCGCGCTCAAGTATACCAAAGAGCTTCGTTTTATATGTGATAGGTTCTTCCTGATTATTGATATGCGATTTACTTACGTTTCTACGATATTACGATAGTACGAAAGTTCGGGCTATGAGTAGTTGTGTTATTTTGGAGTGTGTATTTGAGTAATACCAGGAGCTCCCCAATAAAAGGTTAAAAGTGAGTACGTTTTCTTAGTTCATATTATTGTCAGACCTCTGTCTGGCCGTTAAGTCTACTTTCATTGAGTTTTTGCGTTAAGTTCAGGGTATATTGTGTTTACCGCTCTAATTAGGAGCCTTCAAGGTACTAATGTACTAAAACCGAAGTTATATTACTGATATTCAAGATAATGAGGAACGCTGAGTAAAAATAAATTCCATATTCTTGGAATTTATTGCACGTGCGTGTCTTACCTAAGCAAACTCTAGCACTTTGAAGATTAAGCACACTTTAGCTACGTCAAGTAACCTTTTAATAACCCTAACGTGACTTAACGTAAGCTTTCCTGCACTACACGTCCAGCCGGAGAATTTTATTCATTATAATATATACCATGACAGTCGTGTCACAAGTGACGTATATCCGATAAAAAAAGGAAAAAAAAAGGTTTAACGCATGTGCGGAAATAATTGGTCGTCTCTTGGAAACAGTTAATGGACGGGCAAACACACCCCGAGTCTCCGCAAATACGTCACTTGTGACACGACTGTCATGGTATATGTAACTAACATCTTGTCGCTTGTGTTTCTGCATTATATTACATCTGAGGATGTATTTATTGTAAACTCGAAAGGTCTAATCTCTACATATTTTAGCTTGTATATATATTTTTTAATTTTAAAATTTAAAATTGCTCGTAAGACGACATTGTTTTTTAACTTAGATGAAAACTGAATGTAATTTGGGATAAGTCTTCCTACAGAAAAATGATATTATTATGAACTTACTCAGAAAGATAATAAACTAGTACCGAAAATAAAATGACTATTTAGCCCGCATTAATAGCGAAAAGCGCTTCATCGTCGCGCGATTCAGGTCCTTTTTATTTCTACCTTATGTGGCTGGTGATAAAGTGACTTACTGGGTCTACTGGTGGCGCGCTTTGTGGCCGTTGACGGCTAACTGATTCGATACACTCTCGGTACAAGGGAAAGGATCTGTACACGATGAGGGCTGAGAAAAGTCAAGACTCGTGTTTTTTTTCCCGAAATTTCTGTATAAAACCGGCAACTGACTTGTCTGAAATAAACTGAATTACTTGCTATCAAAAATTTGTCAAAATACTAAAGTTAGAAAACGTAAGAGTTCCAAAACGGAAATTTCGTTAAAAAGACAGACGCACGTTATTTTCAGGAATCTTCTGCCACTTTACACCACTTATTTTTTATAGTGCCTGAAGGGGCCAATATCCTACCATAAAATGATCTTTAGAAAAGAAAACAATCTTTAGAAAGAAAATTCAAAATATCCTGACGAACGTGAAAATTTTCTCTTTTGAATGAAACATTTCGAAATGATTTAAAGCATAGTGTGCCAAGCCGCGGCATGCATGCAATTAATGACACGCGAAGGCAATTTTAGAGGCTCTTGCGCATAAGATAGTCCTAGATTTAAAGAATTAACTATAACAAAAATTGTTACAGGACGAAGAGAACGGCTTAAGTGGCTCATCTACAGAAAACTATAATTTACGTTGGTCGTTAACTAAGGATCATTTCCCGACCCTCTGCTATCCGTCACTATCCCATACGCAACGACACCTGTCTCCCTGTTGCTACTTGCTGCTCTATTTAGCCAAGCACATGTTCTTCAGTTTGGTGCCGTACGTCATGACTGCTACAGAATGTCTTATCTTTCTTCGTAAAACATTTTGTTCGACACCGCTCAACTTGCCTTAAGTGTTGTTTTGTAATCACCTTCAGTCATCTATTGTCAAAAGGAAGCTTCTTCGGGCGTCTAATAGTGAATAGGAAAGCAGTTCATACTTACAGATAGAAACTTTCTAAACCTGTAAATCTTATTTCTGGGGAATGAGGTGGAGTTCCCAAAAAAAATTATTTAAAGCGGCGTTTTAAACTGATGGTACAACACAACCAAACTTGGATGAACTCGTGAATGTCAAACAGATCCAAAATCCTCCCAGACAACGGAAATAGTTTATTTTTTTTTTTTTTTTTTTTTTTTGGAATTTTATATGTTTACTAATACTTATACTACTCCTACATTTTTTTTCCTGATTGAGGGTTTAACAACTACCGTGAGCAACTCAGTGGGATATAAGCAGTCGCCCGTCCCTAATTTAGGGCCACTGGTTCCAGGGAAGAGACAGAACCGTAAGACAAACACAACACCCATGCCTCACTGGGATTCGAACCTGGACCCATCTTGGACGAATGATCAGAAGCCGTCGCTTAGACCACGGCACGGCAAAAAATAGCGAGAGAATTATGGAACGTGTTATTTTTACTACTTTGTTATTCACCTTTTTAAAAACAATTTCGGATTTTTTTTTTATTGGAGGTGTAGCGAACACCGTGAGAAACTCAGTGGGCTATAAGCAGTCGCCCGTCCCTAATTTAGAGCCACTGGTTCCAGGGAAGGGACAGTGCCATAAGACAAACACAACACTCATGGCTCACCGGGATTCGCACCTGGACCCTTTCCGGACGAATGATCTGAAGCCATCGCTTAGACCACAGCGCCACCGGGGCGGCTTCGGATTTTTTGAGAATGCGTATTCTTGAAACATGCAGCAATTTGTCGCAACAAGAATGAGTGTTGTTTTTCAATTGGGCACTGTTTTATTTTCGTTATAAAATTGTATCCCTTAATTTGTAACACTTGTTCTGAAGTAAGCAATGCCACCCTGATGGCACAGTGGTCTAAGCGATGGCCTCTGATCATTCGTCCGAAAGGAGTCCGGGTTCGAATCTCGGTAAGGCATGGATGTTGTGTTCGTCTTACGGCACTGGCTCTTTCCCTTTCTTGGAACAAGTGACCTTAAATTACCGACGGGCGACTGCTTATAGCCCATTGAGTTACTCACGGAGGTCGCTGAACCTCCAATCAAAAAAAGTAAGCAACAGAAATGACCTAGAACTGCACCTAAATCACGCAAAAGGTAAGCAAATACTTAGGTAAGCAATATAAAGCAGGCGTAATACATTTTTGTTGTACTTTTCACAAGTACGGTAAGCATAGGGTTCAGTTTTGAGTTCGGGTGGAACGCTTTTGATTCCCAGAGTAAATAATAGCACGCTCTAGATTATCAGAATAAATAGTAAACCGCACTAGATTCTTAGAGTAAATAGTAGTACCCTCTAAATTATCACAGTAAATCGTATCATGGTCTAAATATATTAATTAGTTAATTAATTTACTTATTTTATTTTGTTGTCGCATCCAATTACATAGCATAGTTATATTGTAGTGACAATTAGTGTTTGTTGACAACTTGGAAGAAAGAGGGAAAAGGCCATTAGGCCTGACGTAGCCCTATTCTCCCTGAAGGGAAAGTTAGAAAAAACATTTAACAAAAGACAAACTACTGCAGCATGCGACGACATTTAAATATGTAGGAAGAATTAATGTTAGTTACTCCGCCCCTATCTCCCACCCCTCCGTAGTCCGCCTCCCCACCATTCACGCGCCTCTTATTTTTCTCCGTACCAGAACAGTCTAATTGGCGATAGTGTACGGCACTGTAATATGAAAAGTGACGCAACATTTACGAGATCTCCATCTATTTCCAATATTACACTAATTTGATCTGTGAGTTAGTTTCGTTTTAAAACTAGGACAAGCCGCAAACGGTAACTCAGGTACAGTTGGCAAATTTTGAGCGAAGCTGTTGCAAAATCTAAGCTCATTAAGGCGTCTATTATAACAAATTCTAAAAGAACGAACGCGTAAAATTTATGACTTCCAGAACAAAAGTACGAAACATTCTAAAAAAGAAGTGCCCAAAATTTATCATGAACTACTTTCCTTCACGTCTTCACGTTGGTTGTCATCAGGCTGGATGTAAACAAAGCCGAAAGACACACTTATATCGGGAACAAAGTTTTTCATTTTGTATCGCGAAAGACAGACACACACACACATACACAAACTTCTTTTTATTATTATAGAATAAGCAAGTGATGAGCTAACAGACGGAGTCTTTCCATTTCTTCGTTTTTCAATTCAAACGATTTTTTTAAATTAATGTTAATGTGCTGACTTTCGTGAAATGGTTCAAGTAAAATGCCATCTAGTCTGTTTACTCTCGCCAACCCTACATATGTCAAGCCGAAAGCGAATTCATAATATCATTGAAAAATCAATTATTAGTGACATGGAGTCGGTATCATGGTGATTGGTCGTGTCCTGTAGGAATAATGACCATTAAAAAACTGACCAATTTTAATCATTTTAATTGAAATTCCTCAATGACACGGAATTTTGGAAATCGGAAGGTGTCAAAACCTGACCATGTACGATGTCCAATCGTATGCCAAAAATCATGGTGATCGGATGTATCATGTCGTAGCTATGCTCGAACAACTAATTGTCCCATATAGAGAGCGGAATTTTTCAATCTCATATAGAGAGCGGAATTTTTCAATCTCATATAAAGAGCGGAATTTTTCAATTATTATTAAAATTTGTCAGCCTCTAATGGTCATTATTTTTATACGACACAACCAATCGCCATGATACTAACCTGGTGTCACTCACCATGTCTTTCCCTTTCTCTGTGGCAAGTGTCACAGCGATCGGCTGAAAATTTTTGGAGGGTATAGGGAACAAACAACTTCTTCTCAAAACACGGAACACCCCCTAAAAATGGAAGTTTTCTGACGATTATTCTTCAATGACACGGAATTTCAGGTATCGGAAGGCGTCAAATCCTGACCATGGACGATGTCCAATCTCATGCAAAAAATAACGGTGATCAGATGTGTCATCTTGTACCTATGCCCGAACAAATAATTGTCTCGAGTGTCGTAAAAAGAGCTCAGCTCGGCCTTCGGCCTCGCTTCTCTCAATCATACCCTCCCAGATCCGGGCAGCTCAACCAGAGATCATAGATTATTAGTATGAAATATCATAACGTGTTGTTTGACATTTTCTGTGTTTTCCTCAAAATTACAAAATTATTGTTAGTTTAGATTTTTCCCATGAGATATAGTTTTAGTTTTTTCTTGAATAGGGTAATATTATTTATAAATCTTACATCATCAGGCACTTAGTTCAATAGTTTAGGAACAGGATAATTTATACTTGTCTTACGCTATTCCGTCTGGGTAAACATTGGAACAAGATTTGTTCTGTTTCGGGTTTCATGTTACTGTGTACGGATATTTAATGATATTAAATCATGATAGAGATTATTTTTGATTGTTTTAAACATCATTTTACCCAGATTATAATCATATATTTGTTTTACGGTAAGAATATTGTAATCATTCGGGTTGGCTTTAGTCCGTTGAAACATGTAGGGCCTATGGTCATTATGAAATTTAAAATCTATTTATCTAATATATTTTTTTTGCAGCACTTGAAGTTTGAGAAAATAGTGACTCGCTCTAGATTCGCAGGTAAATAATAGCGAGCTCTGGATTCTCAGAATAAATAGTGACACATACTAAATTATCAGAGTAAATAGTAACACGCACTGGATTCTCAGAGTGAATAATGTCACGTTCTGGATTCACAGGCAACATAGTGGTAAGTAAGAAATAAAGGTTAGCAAACCCAGATCTAAAGTGTGATCAACGAAGTTGATCACATTTTAACTCATTACGTTCATTGTTATTTCAAAAATTTTGAAATAAACTTTTAACTAGTTTTTGCAATAACGACTTCAACCTTTAACTACGGTGTTAACGGCAGTCTTTTAAACTATACATAACAGCACTTATCTCATAACTTTGAAAACGTGAGTGATTACACTGCCATAAACCAAATAGCAAGATTTGCTTGGCTTTCTGCGGAAAATATTTAGAAAATATATAATCCAACGACAGAGCACTCCAAAGTGATTCAGCGTTACTTATTTTATCTGCCAAGCCTGTTTAATCAAAAGTTTTTGAAACATCTGCTTACTAAAAACTAAAATTTAATATCAAGAGAGAGAGCTTCTGCGAATGCGTTTCTTCCTTGGTCGTCATCGAATTAAATACGCTGGGATTCCTTTTGAAAACAATTGATTTAAAGTGAATGTAGTTCAATAACTATTACCTGTGACGTGAGATCATTTATTTTCGTAGGATTCAGAGAACATTTGGTGCCCTTGCGTGTTTCGGAATATCAAAAGTCAAGTCCATTTCCTTCCTTTATTTTTTTCCCTCTCTCTCTTTCTTTCTTCTTTCCTGGGAAGACGCCAAGCATCCATGTAAGAATTCCTTCCATAATGACTAGAGCATAACGCGAATCATATTTGCTCCTTCATCATGTACTGTTCACTTGCATCCATGCACTTGCCGTGTCCTTGTTCTTAAACTATTCCTTAATAACCTCTGCTTAGTTAAGAATAATAATGTGTTCCAGATGGATTGAAAATTCAGAACACGCCGCCCGCATGAGTCATATCCAATGCCCTTCGTGATAGTCACGATTTCCGTTAGTGATTTAATTGTTCCGCGGACGAAAGGTATCAAAAGATGATCCACTACGGAAGCACTATAAATGAAATACTGGATTAGTTCCGAATACCGAAGTAATTCAATATTTCATTTATACAGATTATATTTGATGAACAAAGAGCAGAATCATTTCATAGAATCCCCGAAAAAAATATATTTTTTGAGAAAGCAATTACATAGAATCAATGACTAATACTGCACAAGCAACACGCAACTAACTCTGCTAGATAAAAGAAAGTAGATTTTGTAAAAATATTTAGCAAAAATACATTTATCTATGAAAATTAGATTCAGAGCCGTCTCTGAGAAAGCAAATATTTTCTAGTCCTCACTTCGATGACTTTGAAAACGACGTTTGTTGATAGCTAATTTTAAGTACATACGACGGCCGTTTCATAAAAACTGAGAGTAAAAACACACAAAATGAAGAAATATGGGTACAGCACAATATACGATATTCATTCTTAAAATATCTTCCATCTTATGATATGGAAAGGTCCCATCGTTCAGTCTACTTTTCAAAGCATGTGACGTAGGCTTTTTGCGGAAGCTGCTTTAGCGACTCCTATACAGCTTGAATAACGTCAGCATCTGTGTCGAATGTTGCGCCACAGAAATTCTCCTTCTTTGATGGAAACAACCAGAAATCGCACGGGGCGAAGGCAGGACTTCAGGCAGGTTGTAGCATGATTTCAATACTGCATTTCGTAAGAAACTGTTGAACACAAGCAGCCACATGTGTGCGGCCGTAATCATGGTGTAGAGTCCCGTTGTCCACCATTTCCGGTCACTTAATCGATATGTGTCGCCGCAGACGCTTCAAGACTGAAATGTAATACTTAGCATTGACAGTAATTTGTGGAGGAACGGCATGCTGGTAGGCTACACCTTTATGACCAAAGAAAGTTATCATCATGATCTTACCAGCTACTTTGGTTTGGCAGACGTTCTTCGGAGGAGGCGCGCCTGGGTGTTTCATGACACTAGTTGCGCGCCACGTGAGGGGTGGAAATAATGGATCCATGTTTCACCGGCAGTTATTGCTGCGTTTTAAAAGTCTGGATCATTTGCAATCATTTGTTTCCACTCATGACACACCTGAACTCTTGCTAAAAATTGTTCTCTTGTCAGGTGATGGGGTACCTATCTGGAACACACACAGACACTTGGTGTGGACCAGGAACACCAAACAAACAGAAACCATCGCTTCCTCCACGTCTACAAGTGAGCCACGGAAAAATTCTCATTGGCCGCCACCGGGAATCGAACCCAGGATCTTCCAGTTACGCACCGTATATGCTTCCACTGCATCACAGTGGCCTCGAATTCCTCCAAACTTACATACACTAACTGCCAAGCCAATTGACAGATTGCTTCTTGGAGCCCCGCACAATGCTGGGGATTCACCAAAGATGGTAAGCAGCAACTGAACAAATAATTAGAAGGCGAATGAATAATTAACACAAACACTTGACGCGGACCTGGAACACCAAACAGAAGCCATCGCTCCCACCACGTCTACAAGTGTTGTACACGTGGAGGGAGCAATGGCTTCACACTTGTAGACGTAGTGGGAGCGATGGCATCTGTTTGGTGTTCCAGGTCCGCGTCAAGTGTTTGTGTTAATTATTCATTCGCCTTCTAATTATTTGCTGCTTACCATCTTTTGTGAATCCCCAGCATTGTGCGGGGCTCCAAGAAGCAATCTGCCAATTGGCTTGGCAGTTAGGGTATGTACGTCTGGAAGAATTCGAGGCCACTGTGATGTAGTGGAAGCATATCCGGCGCGTAACTGGAAGATCCTGGGTTCGATTCCCGGTGACGGCCAATGAGAATTTTTCAGTGGCTCACTTGTAGACGTGGACGGAGCGATGGATTCTGTTTGGTGGAACACACACGATGCAGCAGTCATTTGTCGCGTAGAATGCGGAATGCCGACGTTTTTGAAATATTAGTTGACGCCGTTATGTCTTCACACTTCATTCATCGACCTTCTTGCAGGATTGCCCAAACAGTGATAATAATACGCTCCGTAACAACACTTTCAGGTCGACCAGGCCTAGGAGTGAGTTCTGCTGACAAACACCCTTTTTTGAAATCATGGTGCCATCTAAAAATCGTTGACTCACCCAAATATTTCTCTTTGTAAATATTTTCATTAAACCAACTGTTTCTGGAGCCGTTTAAACCAAACGATAGCAAAATTTTATCGCACAACGCATTTCACTTCTTAACTCTGAATCACTCACCTCCATATTTGTATGGCGAAATGCAGACGTTCCTAAAACAACTGCGCTAAAACAAATCCAGAATCGTCTGCCACGTCTAATAACTGTTGCTATAGATACTTCCTTAATTCACTTAGTCGTCTGCGTGGTTATATTTCCTCTTCGCACTGTTGCCAACTAAAAAAAGTACTCTCAGTTTTTATGGAACGGCCTTTGTACAAGCCTTGTAGGACGAAAAGTTTTCATGACAAACCTTTTCCAATCGATTCCTGAAATTTCATGTCTCCTCTATTGTTACAGCCCATGATGTTGCTTAGTTTTTGAACGATAGAGACAAACACATAATTCTGAAAATAAACAGATAATGGCAGAATGATGAAAGGTGATGCAATAATTAAATATAAACGGTAATATTTTGCGCACAATAGTTATATTTTAATGAAAATAGTAGTTTTGCTGCTACCATCTTCATCACGTACCCGTAAAGAAATAAGATAACAACAAAAGAAAACGAATAACAGAAAAAGCTCTACAAATGGTCCAGCATTTTTAGAAAAAAAGAATTTACAAAAATGAGAGAGATCGAGAGAGAGAGAGAGAGGGAAGCTACACAAATGCCTCACCCGAGTTTTCTCTACACGAAGAAAGCGGCATGCTTATGTTGTTTACATACGAAAAGAGAAGGGAACTCTGCGAATGTCTCAGCTTCTTGTCCTGAGAAAGCAGGGCGATTTAAGCAAGAAAATTAAAGTAGACATCAAAATGAAAGTGTTGCTCTCCAAATGTTGTCCTCCATTTTGCTTTTAGCGTGATGTTGTATTCAAAGTTCTGTTGCACATAAAATCTTCATCACCAGCGCGACCCAAAGTGGAAAATATATCATCAAAAACGGTGTTCGTTTCAAAATGGTTCACAGCGAAATGATGTTTAATTCTTTCGAAAATGTATTAAACAACTTTAAACGTGAATTACAGCTGAAAACCCTTTTATTTCTATTTCTTCCTTCATTTCTTTTTTCTTCATATTTGCAATTCAGTTGAGAGTAAAAGTGCAAGGAAGTGCTTATAATATCACTCTCTCCGTTCGTTCAACTAAGAAAACTGTAACTCTAATCCTGTTTGGCCGATTTGAGAAATTACTTTTGTACTGGAAAACCTGAACCCTGTGAAAATGTTGATTCATATTTTTTGGTCTTTTTCCAATGCAGAACTTCGCAGTTAGGGACGGAATCACGGAAATGCAGGGTCTATTGAATTCAAAAATATATTTTATTATATACTTGGTGAAAGCACATCAATAATGACGGGGGAAATATGATATCCAGAGCATTTTTTAAAATTATTTAGTTATTGAATATAGGTGAAAGCCCGTCTATAATGACGGGGAAAAATAAGATATCCAGAGCAATTTTTTTAAATTTATTTTTATAGAAAAAAAGCACGTCCTACGACGTGCATAAGACTCCGAACTTGGTAGATCTTTTGCCGATACCCAGGTTGCAGCGCGAGAAGCTCGATCTTCCATCGCTTCCCTGTCCGTCCGTCTCTTTGTCTGTTTGTCTGTCTGCTTGTCCGTGACGTCGTCATATCGTCTTATTCTTGATATTTCCACATACAGATGACCGTGGCTAAACACTGGTTCAAGCAGATAAATTCTTACTTTTTCTAACGTCTGAGGAGTCATATTTGCCAAGCGATGGTGATCCCGATCGCATTCTGTTTGGACAACAGTCATACACTGGCGTGCAAATATTAAGGACGAGACGGTTTTTCGAATGTAACGTCGTGCAGAAGTGCTCCACATCGACTCAAATCATACCATGAGAAACCCAAGATGTAAGAATATGGCACAAGTGAGCAACACCTTCCAAACAAGGAATCCAACGGATACAAAGGCACTTTATTGAAAAGGTAGCTTCGAGCACAACTGGACAGTAGACAGAAACATCCATATGACAGGCGGCTGCCAAGAAAAATCCAGTCTTTAGTAGGGGATATGATTACCTCTGACTGCGTTGCAGGATTTACAACGTCTGTCCATGCTGAGGACGAGGTTGTCAAGGAGCTGTTGAGGCATCGCGGCCCATTCCTCTTGTAGCGCCAATTTCAGCTGCGGAATCGTTGGTGGCAGCCGCTGACGTGCTGCCAAGCGTCTCCCGAGAAGGTCCAACACGTGTTCGATTGGATTTAGGTCCTGGGACCTTGCGAGCTAATCCATGCGTTGAATATTTTCACTCTCCAACAGCTCTGTGACAGCCACTGTACGATGAGGTGTAGCGTTGTCTTTCATGAAGAGGAAGTCAGGACCCACAGCACCTCTAAACAGACGCACGTGAGGCAGGAGAACTCCAGTAAAACAGCGGACACCAGTGACTGAAACTCCTTGGAAGATGTGTAGGTCCGTACAGCTACCAAACATGGTATCGCCCCAAACGAGAACTCCACCACCTCCAAACTCCACCACCTCCCTTTAACGAGAACTCCACCACCTCCCTTTCGATGATGTTGGAGGTGTGATTGCGTTCTCCCTGCTGTTTCCAGATGTGTATTTGTCCAGAATCGCTCGTTAGACTAAATCGGCTCTCATCCGTAAAGAAAACTCGACCCTATTGCTCATGTGTCCACTTCTTGTGTTCCTGGAGCCACAGAAACCGCAGTCTCCGATGAGCAGGCGTTAATGGCACACACCGTACTGGTCGTCGTGCAAATAAACCACCTTTGTACAGCCTCCTGGCCACGGTAAAACGCAATAACGGGCGTCCAGTTGTCTGTTGCATGTGCTTGCGATTTCTCCCGCTGTCTGCCGTCTGTCTCTTCTCGCCTGTAGGACAATATACCGGTCGTCCGCTGCCGTGGTTGCTCGTGGACGACCGCAGCTAAACTCTCGGACAGTTGCTCCTGTAGTTTGAAATGCTCTCTAAGCTCGTGAAACGATGCTGTGAGCGATCCCGAACTGGTCGGCTACACCAGTCACACTTCGACCTTCTTCCAACTTCCCAATGACGCGACCTCGGGTAAAAACATCCCGATATCGTCTACTGGATCGCCCGTGTGCTTTATAACCTTCCGTCACTCCCCCCTACGTCATGCTGCATATATGCGCATGCCCTACCGTACTGGACCCTAGTCTATCTCCTGAGTGGTCTTTCGGTCCGTTCTGCCTGCTCGTTTCACTGTTATGCTAATTTCTCCTCTTCGTCCTTAATTTTTGCACACCAGTGTACTTTCCCGACTAGCCATTTCTCGCTCCGCCTTTCGTCTTTTTGCTGCTTCCGTCTGGGCAGCTACTTCCTCGGCAGATTTTTTTCATTTAGGCGGCACATTTTTGATGCTTTGAGGCAAATGAACCACAATATAATTTGCTTGTTTATTCGAAGAGAGTCAAAACATAAATGACACCGAATTATTTAGGTCCAGCTGCACGAAATAAATTAGAATTTCGTCTCCACGCGCTGATTATGTGTGGAATTTTACAAATCAATAAAGTCAGCGTCGTTTGCTCAAATAGCCACGCGTTTGTAACGTGATCATTATCCTGTTCCAATTTTGAAAGCACGTGATGCACTTATTCGTCGATTACCACTAACACGTGCATCATATATTGTTGATGAAATATTCTTACGTTTCAAAAAGTAGGAACTGTACACCAAATTAAACTCAAAATAGTATAACTATATACTAAAAATCCGAAAATTTATTGGCGTAGAATAAATAATCAAAATTTCCAAGCTTTCGCACATCAACCAGATGGCTTTCTCAAGGAAGGTAGACAGCTAACTGCAAACTGGATAATAGAACGTTTCAACACTTTAAACGCGGTGACTTGACTAGACAATAAATGATTAGGAGCAAACGTGATATTTCGAAGAAACGAGGTCACGTTGGTTGGGCGCGCGGTACTATGGTAGAAATCTCAGCATTATTTGAAGAATTGATTCCAAATGCGTGGTAACTCCAGAGAGACGCTATCGTTACAAGCCTCGCAGCTGGTCAAGATTTCCAAGGTTTCGCGAATGGCAGTAGATTTGGGTGTGGAGTATGAAGCTAATTTCTTTACATCACTCCATATAGGATCGGCGGACTTGAACTTGACTTCTCTTGATAGGGCAGTGGTTATTTTTCCGTCTCTTGTATCCCTTTTATGTTCGCTGATTCTAATTCCAAACGAACGTTTGGTCATTCCGATGTAGTATCGCCTGGAGCCGTCCGGATATTTTAGTGGGATGGCATAAATGCCTGCCTCATTGAGAAGAGGGGGCTTGTCAATATTTCTCTTAAGCATCGTGTATAAAGATGCCGGAGACCTTATGCCGACACCGAAGTTCATCCTTCTGAGCGCGTTTTTGAGTTGATAGGAAATATTTGGTATGTAGGGAATAGAGCCCAGGTAGCGAAGTTGCGGCATAGAAATATTATTAGCACTCCTGGTTCTGGCTTTCTCGATAAAGTTATGCATCTGGTTCGAAGTATATCCTGCCTCAGTGGCCAATTCGACGATGTTTCTTAGTTCAGATTGTCTAGAACGGGCATCGGATGAGACAGCGAAGGCTCTTCTAATTCGTGAACGGAATAAGGCGGTCTTGTAATCATCAGGGCAGAATGAACTGCGGAGCATCAGGTTGGGAACGGAAGTGGGTTTATAATAGACTTCCGTATGAAGGCGGTTGTCATGCGATTTGCTCACTGAGACGTCGAGATAAGGTAAGGTACCATTGTGTTCAAGCTCCATGGTGAAATTGATTCTAGGGTGTATACAATTTATTTTATCGAGGAAAAACGGGAGAGTCTCCTTTCCGTGTGGCCATATGAAAAATACGTCGTCTGCGTATCGTAGCCAGGTGGTAGGTCTTGGGGTGATGTTGGTGAATATATGTTGCTCAATGGGGCGAAGTATTGCTTCCGCAAGGACGGCTGAGAGCGAAGATCCCATCGGAGCGCCATTTACTTGCTTATAAATTTGCCCTCGGAAACTGAAGTAGCTGGAATTTGAGACCAAGTCCATTAATTTGAAGATGCTGAGGCAAGACTCCTGAGAATAAACCGATGAATTAGATATAGCCTCTTTCAATGTTCTGATGGCTTCCGGTACGGGGATCGATGGGTAAAGAGAAACTACGTCGAAACTGCCGATAATGTTGCGTTGTTCAATGGTGAGCTGCTTGATTTTCGTGATAAAATCTAAAGTGGAGGTTATTATAAAGTCCGACTCCGGTAGATGATTAGTTAAGAATTTGGTTAACGCTTTTTCTAAGTGGTACGTCGGTGCGAATGTTCTGGACACGATCGGTCTCAATGGATTGCCAGGTTTGTGGTGTTTAAGTCTGCCGAAGAGTTTTGGGATCTGAGGGCCAGGCGGTAATTTGGCGGATTTCTTGAGATCATCTGGAATATCAGTTGACCTTGCAGTTCTTTTTACCTGTGCAATCTAAGAATTTAGAGGATTCCTTCGTAAGATTATAGATCCAGAATCGGATATAAATTCTTCTAGTTTTTTATTATAGTCCGCTGCGTCCATTATTGCTATCTGGCCGGATTTGTCCGTTAGCGTCAATATTATGGAGTGGTCATTTCTAAGGTTGGAAATCGTCCTTGGAATTTTGAAATTATTAAACGATTGCTTCTTATTGTACCACGATTTTAACCTAGAGCAACACAGTTGACGTAGTTCATCTTTGTTGTCTTCTGGAATTCGCGATATTATGGTCTCAAACTCAGAAACGACGCTTTTTGGGTTCGGTCTCGATCGGAAGCAGAACTTTGGTCCAAGTTCCAAAACTTTAGTTTCCTCTCCGGTGAGCGTTCGGTTAGAAATATTGACGAAAGGAATGGTGAAATCTTTAGGTTTAGGAGTCTGGGAAGACTTCAGATAATCCAGTTTCTTGCTGTGTCTGGATGAAAAGGAAGACTGGAGTCTTTCGACTAACATATCCACCCGGAGGGTAAGGTTGTTGAAGGTAATAGGGTCGCAAAGACTATGCAAGTTCATATATAGATTATAGCACCGGTTTTCTAATGACATGACGTCCTTTCTTTTCAGGTTCACTATCCTTGACAAGGTCTGGCGTAGAAATTTTTCTTTTTCTTCTCGAACCATGATCCTTTTACTGACGTCTTGAAATTAAGGAACTTTGGGATCAAGCCGAATGTCTTGCAAGCGGTTAGGAATTCGAGATGGGACCGTTCCTTTTCCAGTTTGAGTCTAAGCTGTCGAAATGCTTTAAAGGTGTTCCACATTGCTCGGAGACTGCAACAAATTCAAAAAGTAGGAACTGTACACCAAATTAAACTCAATCCGATGCCCGTTCTAGACAATCTGAACTAAGAAACATCGTCGAATTGGCCACTGAGGCAGGATATACTTCGAACCAGATGCATAACTTTATCGAGAAAGCCAGAACCAGGAGTGCTAATAATATTTCTATGCCGCAACTTCGCTACCTGGGCTCTATTCCCTACATACCAAATATTTCCTATCAACTCAAAAACGCGCTCAGAAGGATGAACTTCGGTGTCGGCATAAGGTCTCCGGCATCTTTATACACGATGCTTAAGAGAAATATTGACAAGCCCCTCTTCTCAATGAGACAGGCATTTATGCCATCCCACTAAAATATCCGGACGGCTCCAGGCGATACTACATCGGAATGACCAAACGTTCGTTTGGAATTAGAATCAGCGAACATAAAAGGGATACAAGAGACGGAAAAATAACCACTGCCCTATCAAGAGAAGTCAAGTTCAAGTCCGCCGATCCTATATGGAGTGATGTAAAGAAATTAGCTTCATACTCCACACCCAAATCTACTGCCATTCGCGAAACCTTGGAAATCTTGACCAGCTGCGAGGCTTGTAACGATAGCGTCTCTCTGGAGTTACCACGCATTTGGAATCAATTCTTCAAATAATGCTGAGATTTCTACCATAGTACCGCGCGCCCAACCAACGTGACCTCGTTTCTTCGAAATATCACGTTTGCTCCTAATCATTTATTGTCTAGTCAAGTCACCGCGTTTAAAGTGTTGAAACGTTCTATTATCCAGTTTGCATTTAGCTGTCTACCTTCCTTGAGAAAGCCATCTGGTTGATGTGCGAAAGCTTGGAAATTTTGATTATTTATTCTACGCCAATAAATTTTCGGATTTTTAGTATATAGTTATACTATTTTGAGTATTCTTACGTTTGTTCAGATGTCATAAATTTGCTTATTGCGTAAATATTTTTTTGTGGCACGGTGGAAAGCTCTACCGAATTGTATATAAGATAATAGCTTTGATAACTTTTGCCGTAAAGACTATTCTGCGCCATTTTATTTTTTGAATAATACAGGTTTCGTGCTAAATGGCCTAAATGCATGTTCAATATCTCTTAATATCTCTATCTTTTAGTCAGATCGCAGTGATCGTCAAACATACTTTGCACACTATTTATGATTTTTTGCAGTACACATTTCTACCCCTACAAGGGGTAAGGGAATATTTCTATTTGCAATATGTTTGCAGCCACATCCACGCTTCGAAATACGTACAAAGAGAAAAAGAGATTTGTCACTCAGATACAGCGGGAAACATTTTATGCGCATACATAGAAGAGACAGAAGAGACGAAAAAATAACCACTGCCCTGTCCAGAGTAGTCAAATTCAAGTCTGGGTCATAAATGCATATTTTCTTTTGCATCATATTTACCATCCGATTTACGTGTCCGAAAGCCCAATAGAAAAAATGTTTTGTTAATTAGATACCACTTACCAGGTCAGTTCGTCAAATAATGATGAGTTTTCTCCCACGATACCGCGTGCCCAAGTAACATGACGCCTCGTTTCTGTGAATGAATAATTACATTCGCATCTGTTCATTTATTGCCTAGTCAAGCCACCGCGTTCAAATTCTTGAAGTATTCTATTATCCAATTTTCCGTTTGCTGTCTACCTTCCTTGAGAAAGCCATCTGGTTGATGTGCGAAAGCTTGGAAAGTTTGATTTTCTATTCTACGCCAAGAAATTCCGATTACTAGTATAGCACAGCTTCCTTAACCTCATCATCAGAGCTGAATCTGCGATCGCGTAGAACTTCTTAAAGTGGACGGAAATCGCATGGTGCCGAATCAAAGCTGTAAGGGGATGTGAAAGACGTGCAGAAGGCAGTTGTTGCATTGCCTTCACCATTGCGACCGCAACGTGGAGAAGTGCATTGTAATGGTGCAGCAAGACTGTTTTTGACAGTATTCCTCCTCTTTTGCTGCGAATTGCAGGTTTCAGTTTGTCTCTAAGCTTAGCACAGTACGTTGCCAGGTCACAATTTGTCCGTGTTCCTGAAAATTTTCCGGAATAAGACTATTCGTATACCAAAAGAAAGTCAGCATAATTTTTTTGGAGAAGGGCTGTCGTTAAATTTTTTTACTTGCTGGAGAAAACAGGTGTCTCCACTGCATGTTTCATCTATTTCGTTTCGGTTCACAGTGATGAACTCATGTCTCGTCGTCGGTGACAATGCTTTCCAAAACACTCGGATCTTCTTCATAATATCTCAGGAATTGGGTCGCAACTCTCACGCGTTGTTTGCTTGTGTAGATCGATAAGCTGTTTGGGCATACATCTTGCGCAAACATGATGGTACCTCAAGTCATCATGCACTGTGGCATGTGCGGATCCATAGCTGATATCGAAATATGCTGCGACAGCGGAAAACATTATCCGTCGGTCTTCTGTGATCAAGTCGTTAGCCCTGTCAATGTGGGCTGTTGACGGCTGACCAGATCGAGCTTCGTCGGTTAAACTTGTTCTTCCCGCTTTAAACCTTTCTACCCATTTATAAACTTATCGTTGAGTCATGATGTTTTTACTTCCGTACTGAGCCAACATCTTTTGATGCATTTCAGCAGATTTCAGTCCCTCCCTCTGCTGAAAGAAGTCTAACTACAGCACGTTGTTCAACAATGATGCAATTCCGATGCGGAGTGTCCATGTTTATTTGACCTTGGCTTCAACTGGACTAACAGCAGAGCCCTGTGCTGTGCGACTTCGAAACACACAAGCTAGGGTGACGAAGTAAATTTATCCGTCATTTTTATGCCAGGGGCGGGATTCGAATCCACAACTCTCGGCTCCGGAGCTCCGAGTGCTATCCACTGTACTACACTGGCACGAACGCTCACTGCTATCTGCCTTTATCTCATGTGCGTCCTGCGAGGCAGGCACGTCACACTATTGCGAACGTGCTGTATTACGTCATCTTCTATCCATTGTGGTTACTGCGTATTTTTTTATTGGAGGTTTAACGACCACCGTGAGCTACTCAATGGGCAATAAGTAGTCTCCCGTCCCTAATTTTGGACCATTGGTTCCAGGGAAGGGAGAGAGCCAGGGCCGTACACACACACAAAATCCATGCCTCACGGGAATCGAACCCGGACCTCTTTCGGACGATTGAACAGAAGCCATCGCTTAGACCACTGCGGCATCAGGGCGGCGCGTAATTTCCAAAATGTCTACTTTTTCATTTACCTACGTACACTTCCCTTGTCTGCATTGTATAACGAAGTAAACTTCTCCGTCATTTTTGTCCACGCCGGGCTTCGAAACCGGGTCCCCTCTCTCCGGAATAAGTCGCTCTCCCAACTGAGATACGCGGACGTATGCTCTCGCTGCTATCTGCCTTTATCTCATGTGCGTCTTGCGGTGCAGACACGTCACAATTGAACAAACAACAATTTAAAATGCTGCTTTCTGTTTCGCAGTTTTTCTTCATACTTTTCAGTTATATTTTGTGCAGCTATCAGAATTCAAACTGGGGACTGACACTCCACTATATATATTCCAAAATTTATCAAATGAAAATGTTCCCGGGGGAACTACGTGCACTTCGATTAGATCCCAGCTACACAGACTTCTGTTTTTGTTTGTTTGTTTGGGGTTTAATGACCACCATGAGCAAATCGACGGACTATAGGCGGTGTCCTGTCCTTGGTTTGGAGCCCATGGTTCCACTGACGGGAAAGAACCAGTGCCGTACGACAAACACAACATCTTTGTTTCAGGGAAGTAGAGCCTGAATCCAACTCGAACGAATGGTGAGAAGCTACTGCACTGCCTGGGCGGCCCATTCTGGCATTAGCATTAATGACAGACAAGCTAATAGACCTAGCGAACTGGCAAAGGAAGACAAGAAAATGTCACCGAATTCTCGAGTGGAATGGCTACGTCATTTGAATGCTTTCAGGTATGAAAGTAATTTGTGAAAGCATATTTTTCAAAGCAGAAGAAACATCAGCAAAAATAAAAATTAACATAATGGAAAAAATGCACATTGTGTAAAATGCAAAATGTGCACAGTGTTCTTTAGGTTCAATGAATCCAGTTAAAAAATTGTTTCATGAGGATTTCTAGAATCAAAAGGGCACCCACAAGTAGAAAAAGCTACTAACGTCCTAGCATGAGAAACGCTGTACACAGTATATATATAGCTATTTTTAAATCGAATGATTAAGAAAAGAAATTCAGGTTTCCCGCGCTACCGAAACTAGAACGTTCCTATGAAACATTTCGCATGCCTAAATGACGTAAAACGAAGAAGCAATTACTATTAATTTATATGGGAAAAAATTTTGAGCCTTTGCAGACCCAAACAATAACATACCAATTCATACCAAACAACATCTAAAACCTTAAATAAGACTAACATATAGTAAAAGCAGGAATGATCTGATAAATACTCAGCATATTGATAAATACGTATTTTATCCATTACTGGATTCCGACGTAAAGAGATTACTTTGCTACAAGCAGAGTCAGGAGTAACTTTGCCAGTTTTCGAGATTTTTTCTGTCTGCCTGTAAATAGTACTACTAATGGTGGACGCAGGCAAGTTCAACACACGCACAATGTCTTTATTCTGTTCACCACGATATAAATTATAGTTAATTACGCCCAGTTTCACGCTAAGCGTAGCACCCAAACAGCTGTATAAGGCTATTCTGATACCTTAGGGCACATCTTGCTAAGGGATGCACAAACTAAATCCAGATAAAGCACAGATGCTCACAGACACAGATCGAAGCCATGGTAGCTTGATACTGAGTGTAGTCCCGGTGAATGGAGCTTGGCGGGTCCACTCTCGCTGCTAGGGGTGCGCGCGGCCTGTATAACGGCTCGCTGCAAAATAAGTGCTAAACGCTATTTTCGCTTTTCGCCTTTTTCGTAAAAAGGACCTAATGTAGGTCATTCGTAAAAGCGAAGTGGAGTTAAGCGAACTTTCGAAAAGCGGGAGATACCTGTATATTAATAAATGAAATACACAACTTTGTGCCCCTGTCTTAAAAATCTGTGTGCTACTTGCAAATGATAATGGTGGCAAAATATTCTTCGAAAGATATAGTGCCAAGAAAGGAATTTTCTATAGGACTCTTAGGATGGGAAAAATAGTTTGAAATAGAAATACATGCTGATGCACCCTTAAGGAAGGAATATAAATCATGAAAAAGTAGAAAATACGCATAAAATATTCTTTATAGCAAAACCTATGTGATGGAATTTTTTTTCAAGTACGACTTGTATAATCACAGGTAGCAGTAAAATAGGTTTTTGCATGTATTTCGCCTGAAGTGAAAACTTTGAATTATATAAAATGGAATATGTACGCCATAATTACCTTAGCGAATACCATACAATGCAAAAGGTTTGTTTCTTTCAATAAGATTTCCACAAGAACAGATGCATTGAAGTGGGATAGAGAAAGCTAAAAACAAATGATCTTGTTTGTAAAGGAGAGGTCAGAGGTCAGCCTTCCTAAGCAGGGCGAGTATTTAAAGGTTGGGAGGGGGTGTAAATCTGTGATCGAAGCACAAGCAACTTGTTGAAACGTCGGCTTCTCTACCCACAGGGCTACACACATCCCATATATGTGGTGGGGGTTCAACAAGTCCTTGAAATACTCCTTCAGAGCAAAAACAACAACAAAAAAACATTGTATTTACTTCAACTGAACTTTACGCTTCTTTAAAAAGACGCCAATTCCGGAACGCTGGCTGGTTTTCCTGCTAGTGAGAACTCCGCAACTCAGAATGAAGGCATTTTACAAGATTTTGCAACCGTGCAAAAGGCTAATTAGCTGGAGTTGGTAGCTGGAGTTTATGTTACGTTTGTTTATCATCTGAAGGAAACAATTATAATCGCTACGAAACTAACATTCTACGTAAAACGTTGAAAACATTGAAATAAATACTTTCGTGCGATTCCCTTTACCAGTGTTGTCTGCGCGCGTTCCTTAGGAAGCAAAGTTGGAACCTCTACCTGCCATTACCAGTGGCAGGAAACCATCAGTCTAATACCATTGTCACTGCTATCGCGGTTATAAATCAGTGGCAGTTTGCACTACCCTTTTGAAGGGGAGGTAAAAACAGGCAGCTGCCAATGAGGTTGCTTTAGTAGAAAGAGGTAGCCGCTGATAAAACGATGGTTCGCAGAACACACAGCCGAAGTCATAGCAAAACCGGAAAATTGTCTTGGCGCCCACAGGGTTAAGGTGTTCTTCATGTAGGGACGGACTTACTGGGCAACGTTTTAGCAAGGACGAAATAAAAAATGAATAAAAGGAAAGCTAATACAGTCACGCCTACCGTTTTCACAAGAAGGAATGTTTCTTATCTGACATCCACGACATCTGTGTCTGTTCTAGTAGTTTTTGCCACTGGCGTCATCTGTAAGCTCACTTTAACCGCCAGAGTGGGACTCTTTGAACTGATTTTTCGGCCAAAAAATAAGAGCCATACCGGTGGCCAAACGTTCTGAGACGTTGGTTTTGAATCGTTCGTCCGAGATGGGCCAGAGTCTTGCATGTGGCACGGATGGTGCATTTGTCCAATGGCGCTGTCTCTCTCCTTTCGACAGAACCAGTGGACCCAAATCAGAGATTTATATAGGGGATTTTAAGAAGGGAGTGTTTGACCCTAGGTCTTAAACAACCCTTAGAAGTAGGAGGCTAGGAGATTTGGACTAGGATGCATAATTGGAAAGTCACACGGAAGCGAGGTAGAAAATGGGAGGGGGACGCCTTTATTTCTAACCGGGTGGAGCAATACCCGGGGTACGACTGTTGAACGTGTCCATCCGAAGCACGGCGAATATTTTGTGGTTCGAGCGTTCGTACCTGCCTGGGATCAATCCTGAAACATTTCCATGAAAGCTAGGAACGTTGACTGCTATGCCATCCTTGGCCTGGATCCAAGCTAGGGACCGTCGACTGGTTGCTTGGTTGGTTGGTGGATGTTTGTGGCCCATGTTTGGCCAAAGAGCTCCAGACACAAAACAATCAAATAAACAGGATCGTAGACTTTTTATACCCCTCTACGTTACTCATGGTGGTCGTTAAACTGTGACGTACTACAGAAGTGAGGCACGTGTCAAGACGACAAAGTTGCAGCAATACATTCCGTCGGTGTAACTTAACTGTGGGCCCATTTGTCTCCGGAGCAGAAGGATGCAAGTTCTTGCTGCGCCACCGGCAAACTTGTGCTTTCACATTAGCGTCCGATTGCGGATCCACTGGCTGTTGGGTTCTTCGAACAATTTTATATTCTCTTCCACACATCGTCTGGAATTGAAGAAAACTTCCTGCTTCGCTCCGAAAAGTGTGTATGCCGCCCCTGGTGGCGCAGTGGTCTAAGCGCTGGCATCTAATCGTTTGTCCGAAAAGGGTCCGGGTTCGAATCACGGTGAGGGATGAATGCTGTGTTTGTCTTACGGCACTGGCTCTCTCCCTTTCCTGGAACCAGTGGCCCTAAATTAGGGACAGGCGACTGCTTATAGCCAACCGAGTTGCTCACGATGGTCGTTAAACCTTCAATAAAAAAAAATATGTGATGATTCTTCCACACATCGTCAGGAGTTAACCAGATTTCCTTCTTCTTCAACGATCTACTTCAAGCATGGTTTGCCGGCTGACCCGGAAGCCTACGATTCAGTTTCAGCTCTTTCCAAGGGGGGATATGTGCGACGTACTATAGAGGAGACGCATATGTCAGGAAGGCAAAGATACAGAGATAAATTCAGTCAGGGTAGCTTAATTCACAAAGCATTCGACTCCGGAGCAGGAGGATGCAAGTTCGAGCTTCGCCACCGATGAATTTGCATTTTCACAAAACCTCGAAACAAAAGAAATAAAAATGAAGAGTACGCTTATACTCGAAAATATCCATGAACGGATAGTTTTGTTAAAACTAACTACTGTGGAACGAAATTACGAATTTTCACGTTGTCGAGAAAATGCAGGACATGTGTTAACGTTTAGGCAATAATTAGAAAAGAAACTTTAATTAGTGAATTTTAAGAACACGATTTTAGGCGCAAAACTTACCATTACATAGCGAAGGAAAATGAGTCCTCCAGCTCACCACTTCATCTATATCTTTCTCAGAAACTGAAAATTTAGTGTCCTGAGTATTAGCGTCATAATCGCTACATATTTTATGCACTATATCTTATGAAAGGTGTCATAATGAGAAAGGTGTGTAACATTTCATTTCTTTATAAGATAATGCGTGTGAAACAGTAAGTGAAGAAAAAATTCCGTAATAAAAATCACTCTTCTCATTTTCATAAAATGAGCTTCAGAGTAAGAAATTGTGTACTAAAAACTCTGCTTGTTAGAAATTCTTCCTCAAAGAAGAGAAGATGATGCATTTCGCAAAATTTAAACGTCTTAACCAGCAATTAAAAGAAATGGAAAAAATAAAAAGTGAAAAAAATTTCAAGAACGATTTTTAGTCGTTTCGAAAAGCGTTCTTTTTCGGTGATTAATTATTTTTTATGAGTGTGGTTGAAGAAGTCTTAGCATCTCAGATACACATGGAAGGAAATCCAAATCACAATATATTGTAAATACACATTTGCAAAAGAAGAAATGTAAACACGATAGTGTTTCACAATAAAGTAACTTTGGGAAATAAAAATGATTTTTCGAGATAGGAAAAAATAAGTTAATGAAGAAAGGAGAGGATGTCATTGTAATAAAGTTTGAGTTTGGAAAATAGCTTTTTTAAGAAACAATGGAAGTTTGCACAATACTTTAAAAAACCTGGATGGTAAGAAAAAATTGCTCGAAAGAGAAATAATGAATGAGCACCAAAACGTTTCGACAAGGTAAAAACACACTCCTATGTTTACGGGGAATTTTGCTGAAGCAAGATGAAAGATAAATTCTTCTTAGAAGAGAAATGAGAAAGAAAAGTTCAGGAAATAAGAAAAAAAAAGGGAGAAAAAGAGAGAAATAACAAGAGCGACATGTTTAATGATTTTTTCAGAACTACAAAGAAGAGTGCAGTAGAAAATGTTTCCTCCGTGTTCAAATATAGCATGTGAGACCTGGTTACTATCAAATTTAAATTCTTCAAATCTATTTCAATATGTCACATGATCAGTATATCTGAGATATGAGAGAATTGCTGATAAAAGTTGAGCTTTTACAACTCCCTATGGCCGAATAACCTGACCCGCTGTCTCTCGGTCATTCGTCCGAGATCTGTCGTAGGTGGAGTGTTTGTTCGAGGGTTCTGGTGTTCTCTCTTCTCTGGAGCCAGTGGCTCCAAATTAGGGACGAGCGACTGTTTTTAGGTTCTTGTTCTGCTCTTGCTGGTCGAGTGCTGCTCCGAGTAACCAAATAAAATAAAAATGTTCTCCATACCTTTCTGATTAAAGGGAGGACATTTCGGGATTTTGTAAGTTTAGGAAATCAATGTTCTTTAAGCAATGTTACTGTATTACAAGGCAAAGTTGTGTGATATACATCCAGTTGTTGGATAGCTACTTTTTACATAAAAGTATCTAGCTACTGCTACAATTACATTCTTCAAAAAGTAGCTTCCTAAAGCTACAAGTACTTTTTCTAAAATGTAGCTTGCTACAGCTACGACTATTTTCTCCAACAGGTAACTAGCTACCAGCTGCAAATATTTTTTCCAAAAAGTAGCTTGCTACAGATATCCGACAGCTAAAACTCGTTTCTTAAAAAGGTAGCTTGCTATACAACTACTTTTTGTAAAAAGTAGCTAGCTACACTACGTTTTCTGAAAAGTAACTACTTTCGCTACTTTTAAATACTTTTTGTTCATTTAGTCTTTGGCCACAGTGAAGCGATGGAGCAGACGCTTCAAGGAAGCACGTAAAAGCCGCAGCGACGACACGACACACGGACAAAGTCATCGTGCCACACACCAAACACATTAACACAGATGGATGCGTTGATCAGATATGATACAGGCCGGAGTGTTGATGAGTTGGCAGCATGTGAGAACATCAGACCCAGCTCGGTGCACACCATTATTCGTAAACATCTGAATTATTGGCTCTTGCGCTCATTCGATTCCGAAGATTCGCATCGAAAACCAGAAGAAGCAGAGACCAAGCGCCGCATTTTACTACGGTATCACCGCGAAGGAAACGAGCATCACGATCAATCGTGATGCCACCGCGAGGAGCCTGAAACATGATGGCAAGCCTGCAGTAGAAGCATCCTTATTCACCACCTACAAAGAAGGTCAAGAAGAACATTACCGTTGGAAAGGTAATGCTGATATATATATTTTGTTTTACCGAGAGGGGCCAGTACTGATCAAATATGCTGAACATGGGGAGAGGGTCTAGATTGACGGCTACTGTGCCACACTGCAACGCCTGTGTAGGGCAAACAAGAACCAGCGCCGCGTCTTATTGTCAAGGGGTATGATCTTGTTACATGACAATACGCGATCCCATATGGCTGTTACCATGGAAACACTGCGAAAGCTCAAGGGGAAAACTCTTGCACACACTAAACGCGAAAGTCACAGACTATCTCGTTGTGACTTTCGCATTTTAAGTGAGTTGAAGAAGAAGCTAAAAGATCACAGATTTGCGTCGGACGTTGAAGTTGAGAAGGCAGTTATGCTAATTCACTATTGCTTTACCCTATTATTATGAGTGTGGAATGACCAAGCTCGTTAAACAAATGGCTCAATGATGGTGGTGACTTTTTTGACATAAGGGTAATAAGGTAATGTTTTCCGACATAATCACCATGGCTCACTTGCATTACACTCGACTTTATATATTTGCTGCTGTATTGTATGAGATCTGAGTATCCCCGGACGATACTTCTTTGCTTGTGGCTGTGCCCGGCCAGAATGCGGACTTTTCTGCTGGTTGTTTTGGTAGTACGTGACCAATGTTATGCAGCATATATATATAGTATATATATATATGATTCCTTTAAGCGTGTGCAAACCTCTGGTGGGATGAGTAGGTTTTTACAAAAACAAGTCGGAATCACATACCGATACAGGGTCGGGAAACGCCATCTTCATGTCTTCATGTGATAGTGTACAGAGTAGCACGTGACGTTTAAAAGACGTCGCATTTCGGTTGCAAAAGTTGATATTTGGTCTTCCGTACAAAGACTACGTTTGATAAACGTTTGTTAAATGTTACATCCGTTACCGTTGCGATTTTGTCACATTCATTACGTTTGCTAAACGTTGCATTTTCGTCATGTTAGCAAGGTCACAGCTAATCTTTGGCGTGACATTACATTCAGGCAAAAAAGAACAAAATTATACTGTTGATAAAACAGTAAGCTTGTGTATAATTGATAAAGATGATTGAATTCCTCCTTTTTTTTTTGCTTATACGACTAGAAGATTTTATTCCATTGGTTTTCAAGCAGCTTCTGGTCTGTGGCTGCCTCGTTCTCTAACCTGCTGTTACGTCACTTGTACTACGGGCGGTGAGTTATGGCAAGGCTGAGCTCGATCGTCCAGAGCTGCATGCCTAATCGATGGATTTTATCGTTCTTAAAAGGTAAGTTCTTTTCCTGTTTCAATTCATAGGCTTCGATTTCGAAAACAATTCATGTATTCGCTTCGTAACACGTGAAGACATTCATGTATTCGTTTCGTAACATATGAAGACATTCATGTATTCGTTTCGTAACACGTGGAGGTAGGCTTAACACGTGACACATTCATGTATTTTCTTAACAGGTATATATATCATCGACTGCATTTTAAACTAGGAGTAGTAAAGAATTTGTTAGATTTTCGGATCGAAACACAGCTGATTCGTTTTTAATTTTGTATTTTCGTGAAAGAGTAACAAAAATATATTTCAAGGAAACGAAATTTTAGACCTTTTCATTTTTATGAGCTACTGAATATTTGGTTAGATTTTTAAATAACAAATGCAGCTAGTTGTAAAAGAAATTCTAATTCTTCAAATGTTTAGAGAGTATTGAATTTATACTTAATTACTCAAATGTGCTTCCGTGTAGCAAACATTGTCACAAACGCAGCTTATTGATATGTTAGTTATAAAGGATACTCTATATTACTGTTATCATATATTAGATGCCGCCCCGGTGGCGCAGTGGTCTAAGGCGTTGGCCTACTGATCATTCGTCCGAACGGGGTCCGGGTTCGAATCCCGGTGAGGCATGGATGTTGTGTTTGTCTTACGGCACTGGCTCTCTCCCTTCCCTGGAACCAGTGACCCTAAATTAGGAACGGGCGACTGCTTATAGCCCATTGAGTTGCTCACGGTGGTCGTTAAACCTCCAATCAAAAAAAAAAAAAAAAAAAAACATATATTAGATCAGCATTTCTTAGGGCTCATTCAGCCAGTTTTTTTTGCAAGAAATATATTGTGTGTAGAGTAACAAACGGAATAAGCTGTTGGAGAGATACTTATTAAATCCAGAAAGCTTCAAGGTTGAAAAAATTCAAAACCCACCGTGTACAGAGTCCTGTGGCCAAGAAGTATATTGTCAGTCACAATTCAAAGTCTACGTAAGGCATGCAAAAATTTAACTTTTTTTTTTTTTTTTTTTGAAAATGCACGTTTTATACCAGATGTGAATTAAGCTTACTGAAATCATAATATATACAAATATCCAATGCACCATTTTGTTAGACTGTGGGAGTACACACTTACATTCAAATGTGCCCATCTCCCCCTTCCACATATCAGAGTTGTGCCTATCAAATAATGAAGCAGAGGAATGCTATTGAACCTGTCGCAGGCAAGGTGGCCAGTTGCTTTGCTTTTCCAGTTACAGTTTACTAAATTTTTGTTCAAATTTCAGGAATGCAGGGGTGGGAGAAGTTGGAAGCAGAGTTGTATAAAAATAAAATGTATCTGTGAACACAACCATTGAAACAAAACTTGCTGCAAAACCGCATATCACGATGACAATATAAGATAATTTAAAGAAACAGCAGCACAGCACTGGCTCCCTCCCTTCCCTGGAACCAGTGACCCTAAATTAGGGACGGGCGACTGCTTATAGCCCATTGAGTTGCTCACGGTGGTCGTTAAACCTCCAATAAAGAAAAAAATACTGTCGACTTACAAATTACTTAAGGAAAAGATTTTAATTTAATAACTAGTTGCTGCAAGAGGAACCTGGCAATAAAATTTAAATTCCTTCTGTGTAAAGGAAACTTTTGATACAGTTCCTATGTACTGAGAAACAGGCCTTGATAAAATCTAGAGGCCGCAAACGTCCAAATGTGCCCATATTGGCAAAATCTGCTAATAATTTGAAAACTATCGGCGTGCGCTCATACTTTTACATTCTACTACTTTGGTTGGAAGTATAGTTTTATGAGGATTTTTTTCTAATTTGAATTAATTTTCTCTCAACAATATTATTTTTGAACACATATCATTGCTCCTTTGTTTCTGTAATGCTTCAAAACCATCTTGATAGCTGTTTACTTTTGGTGCTACTGGTTTTGAATTTAATGTTCACTTTGAATTTTGTAGCTGTTTGTTCCCAAATGGCAAGAGTAATAGACCAATTTTTGTATTTGCTAGTTGAGTCTGTATCTTCAGATTTCTCTGAATGAATAATCTTTTCTAAGCAATTAAATTAGAGAGCCACAAACCAATATTTCTATTCACTGTCGGATTAATACTTTTCCGACTAGGCCAGTGCTTCCTAATTAGCCTTTCTCTGAATTATGGATCTCTTCTATTATCAGATCATTAAGGGCAACAGATTAAAGGCTGGATCACGTAGCTACACTGTGTAGAAAAGCCGTACAAACTGTCACAGTTTGATTGTACACATTTTTTCAGCAATGTATGTATGTATATATATATATACTGGTCACAAAAAGTTAGGGATATTGCATGAAGTGAAGCCACGTAACATAAACGCCAGAGTGTGTTTGCAAAAACAATTCAATGGGCAATTTCTGCTCACAACAAGTAGTACCACAATATAGACAAAAGTGTATATTCAGAGAATATCCAAACCTCTGGATTTCAGTATCCAGTAACACTACCTATGTGTCGAAGAACGTCTTGACACCTACGAAGCATATTTGCAGTGACATTATTGATTAGTGTTTGGTGCAGTTAGTCACATATTAGTCAACACATTACAGAGGTCTGCCAGTATACTGGGGTATGGAATGCGGTTATCTAAACGTTGCTGTATAGATTCCCAAATTTTCTTAGTAGTATTAAGGTCAGACCTGAGGTAGCTGTAAGGATTCGATCTTGTGGTTTTCCAGCCAGGGCCGGTCCAAGGGGTAGGTAGGCCAGGTGGTAAATTTGTAGATTAGCGTCCTAAATTATTTCATTGAAAAAATTTTAGTACCTGGAAAAAGTGCGATGTACAGATTTTAGTGTATGGAAATTAATGTCAAATGGTGCCAAAAATTGCATATTTTAAATGTGTTTTAAAGATATATTTTTTTCGTAATATTGACCTGTGAGTCTGACGCTGTGAAGAGAAGCTGCGGTAGGCCTAATGTATTGCTCCGGCAAAGAATGTGAAGCTTTGGTCCTTTAAAAGGAAGGTTTCTTGCTGTACCAAAATGATGGGCGGAAGAGTACAAGAGAAAGAGGTTATGTTGTTGGCAGGAGAGCAATAAATGTAGTGATACGCTACAGAAAATAGGTCCACAGCATCCACCCTTTATTTTGTTGTATCCTGTATGTTGTTGGCAGGAAAAACTGGGAAAAAAACTCTTCGATTGGCAAAAGATATGTATGAGTAAGATAGAAACTGACCTGCGAACAAGCTATTAACACAGGAGAACCAAAAGTGCAGTGACACAGCAAATCAGCTATGAATGGAAGCTGTTCAAACCAGAACCGAAAGTTATAGTTCCCCAGTTTCCTATACAACATAGAAAAGCATGTTAGTACTTTCTAACATGCTTTTCTACGTTCTTTCGCATACCATGAGTATGCGAAAGAACGAAAAATTTCTCAACATCGCTTTAAAAAGAATGACAAAACATGAACGCACTATATTGTGTAGCGTATGAGTATAACACGGCTCGCTCTCGTGGTAACAAAATACGCGCTTGGACTTGTAGTCGTCCGCGCGTGAATTAAACGCTGCAGCGAATCTTCCTTTCAATGAAGCTAAGCTTTACATCGTCGCCGTAGCGATGCACAGAGTCACACAATATAGACGGACACGCGTACGCCATACGTGGATAGTTTGCAAATTATTAGCAGATTTTGCAGATAGTTTTTGCTTGTAGATTAAAAAAATAAAAATGTTATTACAGCAATTAAAACACTTAAGGTTTTACTAAGATTAATATATTTAATTCTATCTTAACATGAGAATGTTCAACTATTTTTCACATCTTCCGATAGAGTTATTTTGTTTTTGCAGAAGTTTCTGGCCTCTTGATTTTATCAAGGCCTGTTCTCAATATATAGGAACTGTAACAAAAGTTTCATTTACACAGAAAGATTTTTTTATTTTGCCAGGTTACTCTTGCAGTTGCCAGTTATTAAAATAAAATATTTTCCTTATATATTTTATAAGTACTATTTTTGAATTAAGTTGTTAAAGATGCTATACATAATTTTTGAAGGTTCATTAACAGAACTGCTTTTCTTGATATAAAAATTAGTCTCTTGTTTTTATGAGGTTCATAGTCCAAAAATTTTTAAGTTTTGGCCTTAAGGTCTATTTTACACACATTTTTGCGGATTCAGTCGTAATGTCCTTTTGCACTCTCTGGAATCTGTAATGTTCTAATAATTATTTACTGTTATATTAATTTTTCTTTAAATTATCTCGTTCCATTGTTATCGTGATTTGCGGGTTTGCAGCAAGTTTTCTGTTTCAATGGTTGTGTATGCAGTCACATTTTATTTGAATGCACCTCTGGCGATGCATTAGGCCTACCGCAGCGTCTCTTCACAGCATCACTCACAGTTCAATATTATGATAGAAAATCTTTAAAACACATTTAAAATATGAAATTTCTGCACCATTTGCCATTAATTTCCGTACTCTAAAATCTTTACGTCACACTTTTTCGAGGTACTGACATTTTTCCGACGAAATAATTTAGGACGCTAATATACATATTTACCGGCCAGGTAGGCAGCCACCAAATGGAAGGGATGCCCATAAATTTTCTTACATAGTAAAATTATCCGCTAACTTTTTTTCTTTTTCTTTTATGAGCTAGTCTGTATTTGCCACAAAAATGAAAGCTAAATACTCCTTTGTTGTTTCTCTGACACATGCAGAGTTCCTATATATATACCACCAACAACAAGAAGCATTTTCAATTCTTGTGCGTTTTTTTTTTCTGAGAATTCTTCTCTGCTGCTTTTTTACGCATTTGGGTTTTCAGGGGGAAAAAATGAACCTTTTTTTTTTTTTTTTTTGTTCGTTCCTGATGTTTGTTGACATTTTTATATACACTGAGTGGCCACTTTATTATGACTACCTGACAGTTTTAAGCAAATGAGCTATGGCTGCACGCTGTTGCCGCCAGAGGGTGAGGCTAGTATAAAAAGGGAAAGCTTAGTGCTTGCGACAGTAGTAGAAGTGATTTTTGGGTGACGAGATGGGTAAAAAATGCAATTTGACGGACTTTCAACGTGGGACGATTGTAAGAGCTCGGAGCCATGGAGCGAGTATCACTGAAACCGCCATGTTCCAGAGCCACGTTGTTAAAGTGTTTAAAGACTGGACTGTCAGCCAAAAAACTGGGTCTCTACGTGCAACGTGTGGTCGTCATCGACTAGTGACTGCTCGGGAGGACCGGAGTGTCCAGACTGGTAATAGGCAACAGTGCAGCAATTACAGACCATCTTAATCAAGGATCCCTCAAATGATCTGTGCACGCACTGTTCGCCGTACATGACACGGATGGGATATGGCAGAAGGAGGCCTGTTCGAACACCTTTGCTGTCTGCAGTTAACAAGAGAAAATGTCTCCACTTCGCACAGGAGCATAAGGATTGGACAGTCGATAATTGCAAAAAAATTATTTGGTCCATGCCTATGGCCGAGTGAAAATTTGGCGGAAACAGCACGAAAGCATGGACCCCAAATGCATTGCTACAACCCTTCAAGCTGGTGGAGGCAACGTTATGGTTTGGGGAATGTTTTTCTGGCATGATTTGGGCCCTTTAATTCATGTTGATCAACGTCTGACTGGCACATCATATCTAAACATTGTTGCAGACCAAGTACATCCTGTCATGTGGATGGTTTATCCCAATGGCGATAGCTACTTTCAACGAGATAATGCGTCTTGCCATAGTGCTCGTATTGTACAGGATTGGTTTCAGGAAAATGCCGGTTAGTTTACTTTGCTTAGCTGGCCCCCACAATCTCCAGATCTCAACCCCATTGAGAATTTGTGGGATGAAGTTGAACAAGCCATCAAATAGCTGGATACACAACCCTGCAATTTCACACTCCTGGAAAGTGCTATTCATTAAGCATGGTCTTAGATTCCAAAAACCACCTATCAACATCTCGTGGAGTCCATGCCACGAAGAATCTACATCGACGCAGTATTAAAGGCAAAAGGTGGCCCAACGAAGTACTGAGGGGGTGGTAATAATAAAGTGGCAACTCAGTGTATAACAATAAGGCTTGAGTGACAAGCCTTATTGTTATGTACATCTTGGAAATAAATCCCAAATTCCCACAGCCTAGGGTAAAGCGGGAAAAAAACACTTTTTACTATGAAAACTGCAACACAAAGCTCCTACAGATTGCGAACCATATATATATCAATGGTTTTCTATCCACTCATTGATAGCGCATTGTTTGCCATTCAGGAAAGATTTACTCAGTTGCAAAAACTTTTCAACACTTTGGGTTTCCTTTATAATTTGAAGAAATTGCCTGACGGGATTCTTTAAAAGAAAAGTGTATTCAGTTAGAAAAATTCCTTAAGGATGCTGACAGTGAAGAAAAAGATATCGATGGGGAGCAACTGTTTGAAGAGCTGAGGCATTTGCAAGCACTTATGAGCAAATGCAGCTCAGCTACTACAATAGAAGCTCTAAACTTCATATTCCAGTATGATATGGTTCATTGTTATCCCAACAGTAGGATTTGCTTTCGAATATTGCAATTCCTGTCTGTAGAAAGCGGGAAAAGAAGTTTTAATAAATTAAAGCTGTAAAGACTTATTTGAGATCTACAACGATGCAGGAACAGCTATCGGCTTTATCCATCATTTCTATTGAAAACGATATTGCACCAAACAAATTTCTGAAGCAAAGAGGTTTTTGCAAAGTAAAGCCAGACATGAAAGTTTCATGTAAATAACACAAACAACTATGTATGATTCAGTCATTTTGTGAGTAAAATTATCATTATTATATTGGACTATTTATTTGTAGCATAGCATATAATAGTGAGTTAGTGACATATCTACTGAGCATGCGAAGTTGAGATTAGAGCTATTTGCTGTGTTTGGCTCCATACTGCAAAAAAAAAAAAAAAGATTGGGGGGTGGGGTGGAATCAAAGGAGTCTTTCTGGCTGTCGGAAAAAAAAACAGAAAAAGTTGAATGCCATGATGACAGCACTTTCAATAGGTTTCTTCAGTGGTTTAGCTTTTTTTTCTCTTCCTTTTTTTTTTTTTTAATAATTTTCATTCCAGTTAATTGTAACTGCAGCTTGTGCTCATTTTGGCTTTTCACTTTACTAGTAACTTGCTTTTCAGTGTTTACTTCCCTTTTTGTTTCTTCTTGCTTGATTCTTAATATATATAAAGATAAATTAAAATTTGGGGTTATATCATAATAAAATTTTATAAACATAATTTACCAGCACTAGTGAGGGCAAACTTTTGAATGTGATTTACATTAAGAAATAATAGGGCATTCAAAACAGTTGAATTATATAAAGAAATTGCATAAATGATTTTTTTTTTTAATTTTACTCAGGTATGGTTATTCATGGCTCTAGTTAGGAAAGTTAGGGATGTTATGCAAAACACAGATGAGTGTAAATTAAGTACAACCTCCTGTAGCTTTAAAACTTGAGCTTATATCCCTCAGATCAGTATTTCCCCTCCTACCAGTAGATCTCTCTGTAGAGTACAACTGGATCACCCTGTGAAAGTAAACCAAGTTGGTGACTTCACCAAGTTGGTAAATATAATATTAGTGGAATTAAAGGATTAAACCATGTGTGAAATTATATAATAAATAAGCAACATTTATTCACAATTAAATAATTTATTTTAAGATCTATTGTTTTGTTGAGCCTTTAGCTCGGCTTCATCAGGACAAAGGGAGCATAAACATTCATATGTGGCATCATCAGGTAGTTGATGATCATGGATTTTGGTGAATTGTCTCCATGCAATTGAAAGAAATCGAGTAGGTGTCATGTTGTTGACAAGTCATAAAGAAAAGTCATGGAAACAAATTGGTGTTTTCTACCCATGTATATCGTGCAGTACATCTATGCGTTACAGAGGATTCCTTGCAGAAAAAGCTAGATTTTTGCCGCCGCAGTGGTCTAAGCACTGGCTTATGACTGTTCGGTTCTTCCAAGTGGGTTGGGTTCGAATCCCGGTGAGGCATGGATGTTGTGTTTGTCTTACGGCAGTGGGTCTCTTCCTTCTCTGGAACCAGTGACCCTAAATTAGGGACAGGCGACTGCTTATAGCCCATTGAGTTGCTCACCATGGTCAGTAAACACAAAAATAAAAAAAGTTATGATTTTTTTTTAAAGAAATTGTGGCACACACAGGATATAGATTGATATAGATTGTCCTTTTGTTGTAGACAAAGCTGTCCAGAAATTTAGGAACTTTCAAATGTTTAAATTTCAAAGTTATTTTGAAATCTATAAACAAGGCAAATTTTTGTGGATCAAAAGACTACGTTGAAGACATAACTGGGGAATTTATCACATCGCTTGTGAATGTGGACTTTCATGTATAGGACAGATCCGTAGAGCTTTTAAGTTTTCATGTGAAGGAACACATGACTTACGTATGGAACTGAAGAAGTCGTCTATAGCCCAACATTGTCATGAAAATAACCAGATTTTTTTTTAAATGCTACGCTTATTGATAAACCTGATTTGACTATCAAGCTTAATATATTAGAAGCTTTCCACATCTAGTGCAACTGCTCATGGCTTGTCAACGACATGACATCTACTAGATTTCTTTCAAACACGTGAAAACAACTTGCCAAAAGCAGTGACTGTCAGAATGTTGATGATGTCACAATGATTTGAACGTTTGCACTTCATTTGTCCTAATGAAGCCAAGCCAAATGCTCTGTGAAACTACAGTAGATTTAAAATCTTAAAATAAAATATTTAATTGTGAATAAACATTGCTTATTTAAAATATTCTATCTCTACAGCCCAAGTATTGAAGTCATAAAATATATTTGGGAATTACTTGGAGCAAAAACATAACGTACAAGAGCATTAACCAGAAAAGAAATCATGTGTTTCTTTGGAAAAAAAATAAAATAACCGTTTGCAGTGGGTGTTTTTTTGGGTTTTTTTTTAAGTAACCCCCTACACACACCTGTTTATTGGGGGGGGGGGTAAAAATCCTGCTTGATCTGCAGCATTTCCATTCGGTAGAAGTTTTGTGTGTAGCTAGCTTGCAAAACTCCTAAAGCAGCAACTGCATCAATCTGCCGTACACCGCATGTAACATGTCAACAGCCCTATTTCTGATGTCAATACTTAAACGTCGTCTGGACATCTTTTCAAGTTAATCCTACTCTGAAGGAAATGCATGCCGCCCCGGTGGCGCAGTGGTCTAAGCGATGGCTTTGTAAAGGTTGTGTTGACCTGTGCTCCGTGTTTGACCTGCGTTTATTGGTATTCTTTTGTGTGTGTGCCGTCATTTTGTGTATCTCCTGTGTTGTGAACGTCTCCTGTGTCGATTGAGTCCGATTTTGACGTCCTGTAAGTAAAACTTTACTTGTACTAACTCTTTTTCCGTCCTGGCTTTGCCCAGGGTCGGGTTTAGCAAGCCAGCCATTGCAAATGGCAGCGACCGCATCTGATAGGCCAGGTCTGAAGCTTGATAGCGAAGCTCCGCCCCCACCTGGCCACGTTCGGTCATCGTCACTACCACACGCAGCTGGTTTCCAAGCCGCGTTATCTGATGTTACCACTTCTTCTTCCAACTTTATGGATGTTGATTTCCCGACATTTTCCACCACCGTGACGTCATTAACTTCTTCAGTATCCGTTGCCTCTGGTACTTCATCTGCTCCTGCGAGCACTGCGTCTCGACCTTCCCCATCTCCGCCCATTCCTACGGCAACTCTACCTTATGCTTCCGTTGTGAAGGGTACCAGTTCATCTTCCTCTACAGCGAAGAATCCATGTACAACGCCTCTTGATATGATTGTCACTAGAGACAACAAGAAATTACGCATCGAAATTCCGGAAACTTCAGCTGCTGGGCAGGAGGTTTTACGCACACAGAAACTTGGCATATGTTTTGATGCCCTCCCGGACACCAGCCTTAAGAAATACTCCTTAGCCGTCCGCCAAATCCTCCCTAAGGGAGCGATCACCCATATGGCGAGGAAGCCTAGGACTGTTCTCATCTATTTTGCGAAGCCAGAGTTTGTGGAGCGCGTCTTATCTGACGGACTGCATGTTGGGGATCATACCTTACTGGGAGTCCCGCTCACGCAGCGCCCCGTACTTGTTACGTGCTACCCCGTACCACCAGAAATCAAGGACCATTACTTAATGGTGGCCCTTTCCCGTTGTGGAAAAGTAGTTGGATCCATTTCCACTCTGTCTTCCGCACCAACAGACCCAGATGACAGGTAGGTCTGCGTCGCCAAGCAAGGATCCTGTTTCCTACTGAAGATGCCATTGCTGATTGCCCTACTGACCTCACTGTGGTTGTAGGGAAGCAGATTTTCCGGATCGATATCGTTACTGCCTTGCATTGTTTTAAATGCAAGGCATATGGCCACATCCAATCACGTTGTCCACATGTATCTGCCAAGCCCCCTATTTCCATACCACCCAAAGTCAACACCCCAGCCTCAACACCAGTTTCTCTGGCCACACCAAGTTCGGCTCCACAGACGTCCTTGATCCCTTCTACTGTTGTTCCAGATGATTCTTCCCCAGCAAGTGATGATTCATCATCAGTCTCCAAGTCTTCGATATCTACTACAGGTACTTTGGCCACCTCTCCATCGTTGGACCCACTTGCTGCTGTGGTACCTCTACCTTCTTCGGAGGGTATTATCTCAGAAAAGGAATGGCAACCCCTCCGTCGTGTTGCTTCATCTTCTTCCCTTGGATCCCCTAATGTGAAGTCAGATCTAAATGTCCTACACCCACCAGCTTCTCCCGGCGTTCCCACGTTGAAACGTACCAGACAGAGTTCCATCTCGCCAGTGACGTCTTCTCCACGCTGCTCTCGTTCCCGTTCGCCAATTCGACAGTCTTTCTCTCCAACAGCAGTTCCTACATCTCTTAAGTCCCCAGCTGTTCCAAAATTGTTGGATCAAAAAGCTTTCGCTGAATATCTGGAAACTTTCCCTGCATTAGACGGGCCGCTGGCGCCCTCTGATCTTGCTCTCATTATACTCAATCACCCGTCACGTCCTTTCAAGCAGCTAGACTGCGTTCAATCACGTAATGCTCAGCTTCCCACTATTATCACCCAACTTCAGAATCTACTTGCTCTTTTGCCAAAAATTAACACAGTCACTAATGCGCAGACATCTAACTTAAAGAAACGTGTAACCAGTCTTCACAAAAGTGCTGATAGTAATATTCAACCACTACAACCTCTTTCAAGTTAAAATTACTTTCTTTCAACTGTAAGGGATGCTCCGTCCCTCCTACCAATGCGTTAGTGTTTGAAGACATTACACCGCATGATGCGGATATATTATTGCTACAGGAGACTAACTGCCATCCTAACACCCCATACCACCGGTGGCGAACCTGGCCATTTCAATTCTACCATGCCCATCGACTTAGTCTTCACGCAGGACTTGCGGTGGCCATCAATTTTCGTCTTCGTTCTTTCATTACTGATATCACGGTCAAACCGATTTATCGTGACCTCCTGCAGCTTCTGTCTTTCCGACTTCACAACTTACGATACCATATCTTCAACATCTATGTTTCCGGCAATCAACAGTATGCAGACTGTCTTTTTGAGCATTTTGTTTCCTGTGTTCAAGGTCTTCCGGCCTCTGATATTGTCATCTTAGGTGGTGATTTTTAACTGCACCCTTGACCCATCCCTCGACAGATCGGACGGTTCCACGGATACCAGGTATTTTCTTACCAGAGCACTTTCTACAGCCATCAACCAGCTACAACTCCAAGATGCTTTTCGACACCTGCACCCATTTCTTCGTTCGTACACCTGGCGCTCCTACTCCACTTCCTCCCCTACAACTGCCCGACTTGACCGGTTTTATGTTTCTTCAATTCTTCTTCCTTCAGTTATCTCCCTTTCTCACACACCGACAGTTTCTTCCGACCACAGCTGTGTCGTAATGTGTCTTCACACCGGTCCATCTCCTCGACAATACTACCGTACTTGGACCCTTGATGATGATCTTTTACTTGATTCAACTTACGTAAATTCCATCCAATCGCAGCTCCAACAAGCCTTATATACGCTCCCTTTTGCTTCTTGTCCCTTGCAACATTGGTTAAATGTCAAATCCCAAATTCTTCTTTATACCAAGCAATATTCCCACGAAAAACGTACCACCGCCTCTATGAAGATTGATGCTGCACGCTCGTTTTTTTCCACCCTAGATCTTGATTCTCCGCTGTTTTCTCATTACCAAGCTGAACTTCGTGCCTTGCTACTTTCTGTCTCCCAACAAGCTCTTCACCGCCTCAAGCTCCTCTATCTCCAGCCAAATGACTATCTATGTGAACAGGTTCAACAACTGGAATTCCACAAACGTTCTGCTCATCACCTCCGTAATCTGAAGTTACCCGATGGAACTGTTACTAATGACCCCACTCTCATTTGCTCCGGTGTTAGAACATATTTCCAGTCACGTTTTGCTCAGTTCCAGTCAAGTTCTCCGCATGCTGATTCGATTCTTCGTGCCTTACCACATATTCCATCGCATCTTGTTACATCTCTTTCTATGCCTATCACCCCAGCAGAAGTAGTACAGTCACTTGCCTTACTTAACTGTCACTCGTCACCTGGTCCTGACGGGTTGACAGTTAATTTCTTTCGTACGTTTTCCTCTTTCTTACACCCTCTCCTATTGCCTTGCTTTACAGCTGCTTTTTCCTTATCTGTTCTTCCCCCCGCTTTTACTCTAGCTCACATCATTCTTCTTCCAAAGAAGGGGTGTCTGCTGGAGTTGGATAACTGGCGTCCTATATCCATCCTTAATGTTGACTACAAGATTTATACTAAAATACTCTCTCTTCGATTGAACCCTGTCCTTCCCACCGTCATACATCCCGACCAAACGTACACCATCCCTGGCCGAAGCATTCATACTAATATTAATCTCCTCCGTGACTCATATTGCCTTGCCCACCTTTCCTCCGAACCTTTAGCCTTCCTCAATCTTGATCAGAGGCAGGCCTTTGATAACGTTAGTCATCAGTGGCTTGCCTCTGTGCTCTCTGCCTTCGGTTTCCCATCTGTCTTCATCACAGCCCTCCTTGCCCTGTACCAGGACTCAGTTGTCCATATCCGGACGGCCTCCTTCCTTACAGCCCCCATTCCGTTTCGTAAGGGCATCCGTCAAGGATGTCCTCTTTCCGGACAACTTTTCTCTCTAGTCTTTGAGCCTTTTCTTTGCTCTATCCGTTCTCTTCTACAACCTCCCCCTCCACCATTCAGCATAGCACCAGGCACCATTCTATCGTTCTTACTGCCTACGCCGATGATATCACAGTTCTCATCCGAGAAGAATGGCAATTCACAATTGTTCTTGCATGGTATCAAGTGTATGCTGCGGCTTCCGGCGCTTCGTTAAACCTTTCTTAGTGTACAGGCTTATGGTGTGGCTCCTGGAGACATCGCCCCGATACACCGTGGGGCGCTCATTGGACTTCCACCAGTCAAAAGATACTTGGGGTGCACATTGGCAGCCGGGTCTCAGCAGCGGCTGCCACCTGGAGACCCCTCGTCAGGAAACTACGTCACACCGCTGCTTACTGGTCCAAGCTCAAGTGCTGTTTGACCTACCACAGTCGTGCACGGCTTTCTGGCACCCACATCCTCTCGTTAGTTTATCATTCCTGGATTGCACAACCGCCACCAGCCTACGTTCAAACTGCAACAACATCAGCTATGCTCAGCATTGTTTGGTCATCTACACATTGGTTATCTTCCTCAGTATTGTCTCTACCTTCGACTTGTGGTGGCCTCAATATGCCAGAGATTACCGTACGTTATAAAGCTGTAAGAATTTTCAATTCCCTCCGTTTGACAGTTCAACCAGACTCTTCCGCTTCCATTCTTCTGCTTAATGTTCTGACTTCCCCCTTAATCCCTGCCTCACCGTCCATCTTCTTCTCAAGATGGATATTCACACTGTCATTCCCCCCCCCCCGTTTTCCTCTAGTCTACCATGAAGCTGTTCAGTTCCTTCGTTCTTTACCGCTCATTCGTCAACCCCCTCTTCCACTCTTGATCTTCTTTCCGAGCCTCTTTTTTTCTCCTCCGTCCTCCACCCCCCTACTGCCAACTTTTTCTTTTTCCCCGCATGGCTACACGCTGGTGTAGTCTCCGTTTCCCAACTGGTCCTCCCCGATTTTTCATGGAAACCCGTTTCCGAACTTTTTCCCACCCTACCACCCTCGACCGAACTCTCTGATAACTTCCTCCAACTTCAACATGCTCTTCAATCACTTTTTCCTTCCCTAGTCGATTCCTCTGGCCTCCTTTCCGTTTCCTCTGCCTCTCTCCCTTTTCCGTTCTTCCTTCCCTTTTGCGGTGATCTCCTCCCTCTCCACAGTCTTTCCACCCGCGCCCTGTACCGTTTTCTCCGTTCTTCTTCTGCGGTACCTTGCCCTATTCCCTCTGTTCCTTTTTTTGCACTAACCTCAGTCTGGTCTACTGCCCAACATTCACCGGCCCTCTCCTCAGAACTTAATGTGCATTGGAGGTTTTTGCACAATCGACTGCCTGTCCCTTCGACTTTGTTCCGGAGAAATATAGTATCATCAGATCTCTGTCCTTTTTGTAACGTCGTTGGAGACGTCTTACACATGTTTGTTTACTGTCCGACGCTGCTCCCACTATTTCACAGTATGTTCCAACTTGCACATCCTTCTTGTAACAGTGATCTCACCCTAGAAGATTATCGTTTCCTCGGCCACAGTTCTACAAGTTTCTGCTCTATTTTACCAGTTTGTTCGTATTTATTTATTCTAGCTAAATATATTATTTTCTCTCACCTGCTACAGTTACAAGATCCAGATCCTATTACATTCTCTACCTCCTTGGTTGCACACTACCGCAACAGGGTTAAAGCCAGACTCACCCTGGAATATTCCTTGGCGAAAGATACGGCACGGTTACCTGCCTTCTTCGCAACATGGTCGCCGTGTCGTCCCTGGTTTCAGTTTTCTAGTGCCCAGACTGTTCATCTGCTGTTTTAATAAACCTACGTCGGAACTTTCAATTTTTACTGTTCCCTCACCATGTTTTCTCCTGGAACTGGATTGTGTTTGATTCCTGCTGATGTCACCTTTTGTACACAGTTCTCTTCATCCGCACAGTGACTCTCTACCACCAGTGATTCCCATGTCACTAGAACTGCACAGATTTTTTTCTGTAAATTTTTTCGCTCTAGTGATGTTCCAAGACTTCGATGAACATTTATCCCAGAGCTACTGCTGTTTACAGTAAATAATGCAATGCCTGTCATTGCTCATCTGTACAATTATCATTTCATTGTAAATATCTACATTTTGTTTTATTTCTCCCTTCTCTCACACTGCGTGTGAGGTTGGGGATGTTCTGTTGTAATTCTTTTACGTGAATAAAAGCGAATATTGAAACTAAGCGATGGCCTACTGATCATTCGTCCGAACGGGGTCCGGGTTCGAATCCCGGTGAGGCATGGATGTTGTGTTTGTCTTACGGCAGTGGCTCTCTCCCTTCCCTGGAACCAGTGACCCTAAATTAGGGACGGGCGACTGCTTATAGCCCATTGAGTTGCTCACGGTGGTCGTTAAACCTCCAATCAAAAAAAAAAAGAAAAAAAAAAAGGAAATGCATTCAGCAAACTTGTAGTCCAAGAGACGACCTGTTTTCTACTTCTCGGAAGCTACTTTTATCGGAGCTTGCACACACACACACACACCAACCACATGATGTGTCATCATGATGCTAATTTATGCTGATAACCTATCTCCTGTAGTCACTAAATATGCATATCACCATGTTTCCCTTTTGAAACCATAATATACCAAACTTTTTGTGAGTACTGTATATATATATATATTTTCTTATGATTCAGAATACATGAATTGTGTTTGAAGCCTATGAAAATAATGAAATGAATGCATGAATTGTTCATTTGTTTCATTATAACTTTTTGTGACCACCTATGAATTGAAACAGAAAAAGAACTTATACATTTTAGGAACTTGAAGTTAATGTTATGAACAGAAATAGAGAGAAGAGCACAGCACAATGTCAGAGTACAACAACAAATGGCATTAATGAACAACCAATAGAAGAAAATATTTTTTTCTGGTTGGCCAAACAATGCAAAGAGTTACTCGTGAAATGAGTATATATGAGTAGCAACAGAATTTAACCCAAGACAGAACAAACTAGATTGGGTGGCTGTTTTCATATCTTATTTGCATACACATTTTTGAAAAAGGTGTTTCAACATGCATAATCAATTGATTCTTACAATTATTTATATGCTACGTACTGTTTGTTACACAATAGGACCCTCAAGCGGAAACTAAAAATTGCAATTTCTAAGCACAAGATATAAACTAGGGACATTACACTAAACAAACTTCCTGAAATACTAAGACAATTATAACCAAAAATTAAGTCTAAATTCGCAAACTAGTGAAAAAAAGATTAAGAACCAAATACACATGGGTTGAAAAAATACAAAGCAACTAACATACCAAAATAAAAGGCTCCTCTGTAAAAATACAGAAAAAATGATAAAGAAACGTAAACTGAGATATAAATACACAGATCTGCAGCAGAAACACAGATAGCCTTTAGCTACACTTAAAAGAAAAATTAAAAACAAAGCTGTGAAAGTACTACTTGATTTATCTCCCAGCATTATTTCACCTCACATTTCTAATAATTTATCAGCTAAATTTCAGATGTGTCCGAAAAACTTAAATGAACAACACAACTGACTCAGTTTTATGTTGCAATAACTTAGATGTTAGTGGTATTAAAATGTCTACTTTATGTTCAGTTAAATATGAGCAACTGAATTTTCAAGAAAATTGCAACAGCCACAACGAAGCCAGTGAAATGGACTTGAGTCAAAACATAGTTTGTGAAGTCGTATACCTTGTGAACAATAAGTATACAGGGTGTCCGAGAATTATTGGACACAGTACAAAATTATGTAAAACAAAACATTAAACAGATAGAAAGAAACTGACTGTACTAACTTACAATGTAACTACACATGTTAATAAATTTCGATGTAAGATCCCTTGGTTGCTCGTAGTACGTCCAAGCGATACTCGATTTCATGCCATGTATTGCCAAGCATCTGAAAAGATATGGAATTAATAGCAGCTGTGATATGCTGCTTCAGTTCCTGCAAATCAGTACAAGGTGTCTGATAGGCACGATCCTTCACATAACCCCCACATCAAATAATCCAATGGAGTTAGATCTGGGGAGCGAGGAGCTACGGAATGGGACCACCACGCCCAATCCATCTGTTGGGGAAATGCTCATTTAGGCACTTACGTACACACATTGACCAATGCGAAGGCATGCAGTCTTGTTGGAAAACGACGTCATATCTTTTGATCTGGGGTATAGGGAAATTTTCTAACATATCCAAGTAAATGTCACCATTTATGGTTTTTTCACAGAAGAAAGGGCCAATCACTTCTCTTTTTTATAGGGCGCACCACACATTAACTTTTGGAGAATCACGTTCCAGTTCAATAGCAGCATGAGGCGGTTCACTGCCCCATATCCAAACAAAACATAGTTTACGAAGTGAAACAATACCTCATACATGAAATGTGGATTAATCACTAAAAATTACAGTACTTAGAAAGTTTTTATCGTTTCCCACTTGATTCAGCATATCCACAGCAAAATCGTATTGCAGAGTGTGATTATTTGCACTATTTGAATTTTATAAGCATGAAACTAATTTCTTGTGCAAGATATCATGAACTGTCTATTTTGGAATGCACAGTTCTCTGCTTGCTTTATGAACGGATTTCCTGGGGCTTCGTCGGAAACTTTCATAGCTTGGTCAACCATCTCACCTCTGACGCTAGGCCTACCGGTTCCTCCACGATGTTCCACATTGCCAGTTTCTTTAAACTGTTTCATTCACCGCTTAGTTGAATTTGTTGACGGAGGTTTACAACCATACTCTAAACGGTACCGTCTTTTAACTTTAATGACAGACTTTAATTCCGCAAACCATAACACACACATCGCCTTCTGCTGTATGGATGATATGACTACTGATTGCGCATTTCTCATAAATTCCTCATCAGGCCACACCTAGCGCCATCTATCGGATTCTGGGAGTAACAATTCTGCAATACAAAAATATAGGAACCGTGTTAGTAATATGTGACATAGAAAAACAGACAATGCTCATAGTTTTTTTTTCTTTTGTACATAATTTTGTAATGTGTTTAATAATTCTTGGACACTGTATAATGGTGAGAGATTGTGTTGCACTAGTAACTGTGATAGAAATGCTTTCTTTTTTATAACATTACTTTCCTGACAAAGTCATCAGTTATAAAGCTTCAACAAAAATAAGTGATAGTAAAATAACTATTAGGAACAAGAAAAGTTTTGTGAAGGGGCATTCATATGATGAAAATGATATTTTATGATATGATGAAAATGATTTTTTAGGTTAGCTAAGAACTTCATTTATTTACCCCCAAATTTTTGTAGACTAGGTAACAAGACTGTATACAACAGATTATCATGGCAGCTTTAAGATAAGCATTACCGTACATCCCTCTTACGGAGCACAAACGTTACTAAAACGGTTTTGCTACGTTATGGAAACGTTTGTTTTCAATGTAATATGCAAAGTAAAAGATTTGAAGAGTGATTCCGTATCAACTCAACACAATTTGAAGGCATTTTTTATCTCACCATCTCAGATTTTAATGAAATTTGGTACATAGGTGGCCTCTGTATAGATTAAGAAAAATATCAAATTTCATCGTCATATAGCCACCGGTTTTGAAAATACAGCTATATAAAATGTCCCAAAACACCCCAAAATCAGAAGATTGAAATGTTTTTAAATTATGATTGCAGCTCCCTAATTAAGATAGAGATGGGAAAGGTATCTTTTTGTAGTATTTTTTATGCTCTTTTATTTGATGTACAACAAACACCATAGGGGTTAAGATTTAAAAAAAATTAAAATTTTGAATTTTTCAAAATGCGACACCAAAAAATTTGAAATTTTTTTTAAAACAATCTATGTGTTTGGTATTTGATTACGTGAGTTGTAACTTGGGATGATAATGGGTTTACTTAAAAAGCTATATTCAAATTTAGCCTAACACAAGAGTTTAATGAAAAAAAAAATGAAAAAAACATGTAAACTGAAAATAAATTTGGGCTAAATCTCAAAAAAGTTTCATTAATAACAATAGATATAGTATTTTTGTTATTTAAAACTATTTAAACAATGTTTTATTTTTAATTGATTTGTTTAAAATCTGAGACTACATGGGTTTAAAAATTTTATTAATTTCATTATTCAGAATTTGTAATAATTCACAATTCAATACAAAAAAAGTAAACAGACTTTAAAAAGTAATTTCAATTACTGCTCAAGAAACACATCAAAATAATAATAACATATGGCATTGAATTGTTTACATTTATGCAAATTATATTCCTAATCTTAAACTTAGATCGTCACTTAAAGCAGAATCTTCTAAAATTAAAAAAAAAGTTGCATCATTGTTTTGAAGTGAAATCACACGTGTAGATCCTTGATATAGTCTTTAAAAGCTTCAATAGTTTGGTGTATTTCTGTTTCAGAGAGATTGTAGAGTCTTCCTGTCGGAGTCAAAGGATTTACTTTACACAAGAGGTAACTTACAGGAAGCTATAATACATCTTGTGGGCTAGGGTAGGAAAGGATGTAGATGGACCAGCTGGATGTAAAAATGAGACCTTAACTTCATTCTCACTCTCTTCTTTTGGTAGAACATACGCTACCCACCAGTTGTTTTCATAGATTATGGTTATGTAACCACTCATTTCTGTTATTTGCAGTCTGTCTTGTAATGCTGATACTTTTTCAGTAGCTGACTCGTTTGATTCTGAGAACATCTTCACTTTTATTTTTGAATTACTCAATGGGATAGGAATAAAAGCATGAAGTTTCTGGGTACCTTGTATTGTTAGAGACTTGCTTTGGCGATTTTCCAAAAATTGGTCTGTTTCTATGTATTCTTCTTGACTTACATATGTAAAGTTTGCCACAAAAATGTTCTGAATTGCCCATTCGTACAACTGAAATGGTGTTTGAATTTGATTCTCGTAAGGGCGTTGTAAGCTGGCTTGGGCAGCTAACCTTTTCACCGTTAAACCAACGCCATCACATGGCCCCTTCCCGTGTGCTGTTGCTGAAAAATGCCATTCAGCATCAATGTTGAAGTCATCTTGATGGAAACATAAAAGTTTGTGTAAAAATTTCCGATTTTTGCACTGGGCTGCAGACCCGTCAGAGAAATAGTACATTTTTTTGACGCTGTTGTCACCAAACTTACTTTTCAAGAAGTTAATAAGGGTTTTTTTTTTTTTTGGAAGCAGTACAGTGTAATTGTGTTGTGCTCTAAACATTAAGAAATTACTACAAAACTTGCATGTTCAGTCTTTTCTGTTTTGTAATAGATGACAAATGGGTGGACTGTGGCTTGCCCACTGGTCCAGTGATAGCTCTGGGCTTCATCTTGAAGAAGAAAACTATAATTTTTAGCAAAACCACAAATGATGAGAAATTCTGAGTCCTTGAGGTTTTCCTTAGTACTACTATTCATAAAAGAGCTTTGCTGCTTAGCAATGAAGTCATGTCTGGCCAAAGCAGACAGTTTTTTGCAAAACAAATCAATAAAATTTGAAGTTGATTTTTCTAATGTCTCCAAGTTGCATCTATCAACTGTAATCCATTGGTGAAAAGTTAGTTTTTCAACCAAGTTCTCAAAACCGTGTTCCCAGAACAGGTGGGACACTTCCCCAAATGACAATCTATGGAAGTAGGGTTGCATAATACTCTTGCAAGACAATGTTTGTAGGAAGATAATTGTCCATTCGTTAGTGAACCAATTCTTGCATTTTCCATCATCAGTTTTACATTTTGGTGTGTGGTGCAAACACATACCGTATGAGTACCACTAGACCCTACCAGGACACAGTTTTTTGGTCTGAGCTCTGCGAATTTGGAAAAACTGACTTTCGTGCTTGCAAATTGTCAAATTACATAAAATCAGCCTGTTTGACAAACTTTATCTCCGTTTTCAGTCCTAACAGAAACACAATCTTTCATTCCAGGTAAAACCCGACTAATTTCATCACTTTGGTAAAACGATCATACTACAACTACTTCAGAAGAGAGAGACTTACCTGGTTTTCTATTAAGGCTTTCCAAAATTCCTTTCTCCTTCAGAATTTTTTTTTATTGTCTTACCATATAATTAGGAGCATTGAATTCTTACATGATTTTCTTAACACTCCATGACTCTGGTAAGCAAGCCAAAATCATCAACTGTTTATCTCTAGTGCAGTTAGAAAAATTACTTTTAAGATTGTCCATAAGAGAGTCGTGAAGTATTTCGTCCTCATCATCAGATGATTCTTGAATATTTGTAAAAAGCTTCCGTTTCATAGCAGAACTGATTTTTTGAATTTTGGTTGAAGCATAACATTCAGATTTTAGCTTTTTCTTATTGACAGCTGATTCACCCAATTCATGGAGCGAAGTATTCAGTGTTTCAATTACTTCCAACATAGATGCAAAATTTTCGTCCATTTTCTCATCAGCACAGGTTTCATTTGCTTCTTGACTAATTATTAAAGTTTTCAGCTGCTTTCTGCAAGAATCACAAATTTTAGTCTCCTTTGATAAGTCATCAAAATTTTCCAACATCCAGTCTGTCACATTTCTATATGGATTGAAACATTGTATTAATGCATATCTTGTACTTTCCATTGTTGATTATTTGTGCATAAAATGTAAAATTAAAATAGTAAAATAATTGCCTCCCAATACCTGTTCTTTTTATTTTTCCTAAAAAAATCCTGCACAGCTTCAATTTATAAAAGTCTAGTTTCAAAACTGAAAAGGATGTACTTTATTCAATTTAAAGTTTTCAACCACAAAAGTTTTCAAACACATATCTCTTTCACTGCAAGAAACACATGATCACCATCAAAACCTAAAGCAGACTGAGAAACACATCTGATCACCATCAAAACCTAAAGCAGACTGAGAAACACATCTGATCACCATCAAAACCTAAAGCAGACTGAGAAACGCATCTGATCACCATCAAAACCTAAAGCAGACAGGTCTGCAAGGTAGGAATGCAAGTTGCTGCTTGTTGGGTCTTGTTACCAATGATCTAAACAACAGAATCAGTTTTTTAAGTCGGAACATGCAGAGTTTTGTCCAAAACAAAATGTAGCCTACAGTATAACTGCACAGTCTTTATTTTTTTATATTGTATTGGGAATTATTACAAATTCTGAATAATGAAATTAATAAAATTTTTAAGCCCATGTGACTCAGATTTTAAACAAATTAATTAAAAATAAAACATTGTTTAAATAAATGGTTTTAAATAACAAAAATACTATATCTATTGTTATTAATGAAACTTTTTAAAGATTTAGCCCAAATTTATTTTCAGATTACATGTTTTGTTATTTATTTATTTTTTTCATTAAACTCTTGTGTTAGGCTAAATTTGAATATAGCTTTTTAAGTAAACCCATTATCATCCCAAGTTACAACTCATGTAATCAAATGCCAAACATATAAAGATTGTTTTAAAAAAATTTCGAATTTTTTGGAGCGTCACATTTAAAAAAATTCAAAATTTTAATTTTAATTTTAAAATATGATTTTTTTTAATATTAACCCCTATGGTGTTGTACATCAAATAAAATAGCATAAACAATACTACAAACAGATACCTTTCCCATCTCTCTATCTTAATTAGGGGAGCTGCAATCACAATTTAAAAACCCATCAATCTTCCGATTTTGGGGTGTTTTTAATACTTTTTATAGCTGTATTTTTAAAACCGGTGGATATATGACGATGAAATTTGGTATTTTTCTTAATCTGTATAGAGGCCACCTATGTACCAAATTTCATTAAAATCTGAGATGGTCAAGTCGTTGTGTTGAGTCGATACGGAATGACCCAAGAACGAAATAGAAACGTTGTTCTAACATTTTGCAACGGCACACGTAAAGCCAAAAAAAAAAAAAAGTCTTGAAACTGGAATATAACCTTCGATAAAAGGTTGTAACATTTTTTGCGACGTTTGACGTAATACACAAAGGACAGCAACGTTTAATAGAGGAAATTTAGACGTTGATTAACCATTGCTGTTACATTTACTAAACGTAATACAGAAAGAAAAAATACGTTGTAAAATCGAAAATAAAACGTCGCTAAACGGCTGTTAAAACCGTTTCTCAACGTAATAAAGAGGGAATATGACGTTTAAATAACGTCATTTAAACGTTGCTCAGCGTCATAATGGAAGGAATATGACGTTTAAATAACGTCATTCAAACGTTGCTAAATGGTTGTTAAAACCGTTTCTAAACGTAATAAGGGAAGGAATATGACGGTTAGATAACGTCATTCAAACGTTGCTAAACGGTTGTTAAAACCGTTTCTCAACGTAATAAGGGAAGGAATATGACGGTTAAATAACGTCATTCAAACGTTGCTAAACGGTTGTTAAAACCGTTTCTAAACGTCATAATGAAAGGAATATGACGTTTAAATAACGTCATCTAAACGTCTTAAAAACAGTGCTACAACGTTATAACAACGGTTGAAAAACCATTGAATCAACGAGACGTATTAGCGTTTTATAAACGTAATATTGTGACGTTTTTTCAACGTCTCGCCGAACTGGTTTTAAAACGTTTTACAAACGTTTTTGTGCTACTTGGGGAGAGGACGAGACATGAAGGAGCAGCACGTAAGAGAACATAATGCTTTTTATTACTAACAAGACATTTACGAAATGCATTGAGATTACAGAATGTGTTTAATGTTGCGATCATGAGCTGTATCACACGCTTGACATCGTCGGCGCATGGAATCTTGTACATTTTGGAAAATTCCTGGCGTGTCTCTGACTTCCGAAGCAGCTGCATAGTTACGTGCTACAAGGTCCTCATCACTTTCAACGAGGGTGTCGTACAGCAGTCCTTTGATGTAACCCCAGAAGAAGTAATCAAGGCATGTTAAGTGCGGCGATCTTGCAGGCTAATGAACGGTACCACCACGCCCGATCTACTGATGTCCAAAAGTGATGATTAAGTGATAACGAACGTCATTGCTGAAATGGACGGGGGCCCCATCGTGCTGGAACCACATTGCACGGCGCAGCTATTGAGGTATTTGTTGTCCGTTCAATAGCTTTGATGCAGCCGTGTAAACAGTTGGTGGTTTGACACTAGTCTCATCGGGTACCGTTCCTGGTACAGTCGTACGGCGGATCGTCCGTTGCAGTCCGCTGCACGTATTCCGTATGCGAGGTGCATAACAGCCATTTCCGCGTTCGTGAACTCAGCCATCCTACTATATCTGCGGGCGGTTTACAAATGACGTTATCCTAAAAGAGCGTATGAGCAGTCTCGCGGCCAAACAACGCCATCTATCGCATGAAGATGACTTTTCCGACGCTGCATTGCTATGTGATTCCGATTTGTCTTTCTGCAACATACCCCTCCCAGAAGTTAGTAGACGCTTATCTGAATCATACTGTATCATCATCATCATCATCATTGTCAACCATTATCAATCCACTGCTGGACAAAGGTCTCCCCAAGTTTCCTCCACAACGGCCTGTCTTGTGCCAGTCTCCTCCATGTCACTCCCGCATACTTTCGACTTTCATCCACCCATCTTCCATGTGGTCTTCTTCTGGGTCTTTTCCTGTCCCTTGGAATCCAATCTAAAATTTCGGCTGTCCATCGATGGTCTGTCCTTCTGGCAGTATGTCCAGCCCATTGCCATTTCAGGGATTTAACTCTGATCATGATGTCTTCCACTCTTGTCATTTTTCGGATCCACGTGTTCCTCTTCTTATCTCTCCTGGTTACACCAAGCATGCACCTCTCCATGCTTCTTTGAGTTGTCTGCAGCCTTTGTATGTCTCTTTTAGCTAAGGTCCACGTCTCTGCACCATACGTAAGCACTGGAAGGATGCATTCATCAAACACTTTTCTTTTAAGACATAATGGCATATTGCTCTTGAAAATTATGCTGTTTCTTCCAAAAGCTCTCCAGGCAAGTTTTGTACCCCGATTAATTTCTTCATCAATGTGACCCTCACTTGATATCTGCTGTCCAAGATAAACGTACGTGTCTGTTATCTCCAGCTTTTCTCCATCAATCGATAAATCTTCATTTCTTGTAAAAGCATTGTACATCACTTTTGTCTTCTGAAAGTTCATTTTTAATCCCACTTCTTTACTCTTGTCAGCAAGTTCCTGGATCACACTCTGTAGCTCTGATGGGGTAGTTGCAAAAATGACTATGTCATCAGCAAAACGAAGGTGGGTTAGATAATATGCATTAATCTTTATCCCTTTGTTTTCCCAGTTCAGTGATTGAAAGATATTTTCCAATGTGGCATTAAAGAGCTTCGAAGATATGGTGTCACCTTGTCTCACTCCTTTTCCAATTTTTATGTGTGTTGTATTTTCAAACAGCCGAATCTTTGCACTTGCATTTTCATAGATGTTATTAATAATATTAATGTATGCATCTTCAATACCGCAGGATTTCAGAGCCATTGCAACTGCTGATGGTTTCACCGAATCAAAGGCTTTTTCATAATCGATAAAAGCCATGCACAATGAAAGTTCATATTCCCTCGCTCTTTCAATTAGTTCTCTCAGTACGTGGATATGATCTATTGTGCTGTAGCCACTCCTGAATCCAGCTTGTTCTCTTGGTTGAGATATGTCCAGTGTCACCTTCAAGCGGTGCGAAAGAACTTTAGTGAAGATTTTATAAACCACTGATAGGAGGCTGATAGGTCTGTAGTTCCTGAGATCCTCAATGTCACCTTTTTTATGTAGCAAGATCATTGTAGCGCTGTTCCAATCCTCAGGAGTTTTCCCTTCATTAAGGCATCGAGTGAAAATTTGGGCGAGTACTGTTTCGATTTCTCCACTTGCTTCTCGTATGATGTCTACAGTAATTCCATCTTCTCCTGGAGCTTTTCCCCGCTTCATGTTCTTGATTGCATGTGCAACTTCTGCTGGAAGGACTGGAAAAACTCTGGTACTGGTACCTTTCATGATGTCTGGAGTACATGTATCATCCCTTTCATATAATGTGGAGTAGAAATCTGTCACTCTTGTCAAAATTTCGCCTCTATTTCTTGTTACAGAACCATCTTCTTTTCTCAGTGCCATAATCTGTTTTTTTCTCTTACTGAGATGTCCCTTTGCTATCTTTAGGCTTTGGTTGTTTTCAATTGCTTTCCTTACTAGTTCACAGTTGAATTTCCTTACGTCTTCAGTGATCCTTTTTCGTACTGTCTTGCATAGCTCTATATATTCCACTTTGGAAGTCACATCTTCTTTAGTTGTCCTCATCACTCTTCTTTTTTGCATCAACATTTTGGTTTTTCCTGATAATTTGTTCACATGCAATATGTTCTTAGACCCAGCTAATTTTGTTGCTGTTTCCATAAGAGATTTGGTTACTTTTCTGTTAACTTCAGAAATATCCACTTCTTCCGATGTTAGGCCTTCTAAAGCAGAGAATCTGTTCTTCAGTTCCAATTTGAAGGTATCATGGTGTTTTTTAAGGTTGGTTATGTCAATACATTTTGTTTGTCTTATGAGCTTGCTACGTTCGAGTTTAGTGTTGAAGTGCATCTTACATCTCACCAATCTATGGTCACTGCCTGTGTTGAACTTGTTTAGCACACTGCAGTCTTCTATGACGAATTTTTTGTTACACATAATAAAATCAATTTCACTTGTCGTCCCATTTGGATGTCTCCATGTCCATTTCCTGTGTGGCTTTTTCTTGAAAAAGGGGTTCAAGATGAAAAACCCTTCTGTCTCTGCAAACTCTACGAGAGTAATTCCACGCTGGTTTCTGTTGCCGTGACCGAATTTACCTACTGAAGTTTCATTCTGTTGCCGTTGCCCTATTTTTGCATTGAAATCTTCCATAATTATCTTCAAGTGCTGCTTACCTTTGAAGATAATTATGGGAGATAATTATCCCATACTGTATATATATATATATATACAGCGCGTAGCCAATGAAAGAAAGGACGTGTCTTGAGTTGGTTTGCAGGGCCACTTTATTATGACCACCATAATAAAGTGGCCACACTGAGTGGCCAATTTATTATGACCTCCCCTCAGTACTTCGTTGAGGCACCTTTTGCCTTTAATACTGCGTCGATTTAAGATTCAGGGGTTTTTCTATGTGCTAAATAGAAGGCGCATAAACAGAAACTATATTTTGTGGAAAAAGTTGGAGATAAGTAGCTAATTAGCATGTTTCTTTGCATCACATGATAGTTCCCTTTAAGTGCTTTCCAACAGTACCTTACTTGTTCACATGCGGCAAACAGTTCCAAATTTATGAGGGTTGGCTCGCTTTTAATTTTAAGGTCTGTACTTTTTTACGTATGGCATTCAGCGCTAAATACGGAAATAACACAAGTAATTAACCTTTGTATTGACCTCAGCTCTGATCATCATATGTGACACATTTTATCATATTCAATGACTTATACATAATTCATGCCAGTTAATGTGTCCAGGGAGTTCAAATAAAAACTCTATCAACAAATAACGACGAATTCAGTTTCTTTGCTAAGAGAATAAAATCTCGCTGTCAAATGTTATCAACAAAATCGTTAGCTCAATAATCTCGTACGCACTGTCTTCTCGGATTACTTAGAAGCGTAAGTAGCATGCACACTTATCATAAAAAAAAATAGTCACACCCTGAAGGAACCAACGGATAGTAATGAAACTTGGTGGGTAGGTTTAACATCGTGAGACATGTAAATGATTCAAGTATCACCCTCAACCGCGGATGTGACTCAGCAAGGAGGGGTCGTAGCGATGTGCCTGACCGGCTATATAAGGTCGACCCGTTGCGCGTACTTGTCATTCTGACTCATGCTGTTTTGTTGGTTGGGTCCTTACCAACTGAAGTATGCCTCGAAAAAAGTTCGGAAGAAATTCTAGCAGTTGGAGGAGTTTGAGAGGGGCCGCATCATATGGCTCCGGTAAGCGGAATGATCTTATCGCCGTATTGCGCTCCATACCTTTCGTTCGGATATCACCATAGCACGCTGTTAGCGGCAGTAGATAGAACAAGGCACGCATCAGCGGAAGAAAAGGGCTGGAAGACCTAGATGAGGTCTGGGAGACAACGGAGAGAAAGGACCGACAGGTTGTCCCACGTGCGCGGAGTGACCCAACAGCCACGATAGTGGATATTCAGCGAACAGTGGTGGCCTCCGAGCGTCGTCCGATTAGTGCCAGCACCATTGGCAGACGGCTGCAAGACGATGACCACACGCACGAAGACCGTAACGACGACTTCCCTTAACAGCATTGTATCGTCTCCAAAGACTGCAATGGTGTCGTGCCAGCCTGTCAAGGAGCCACTCAGAATGGCAGCAGGGAATCTTTAGTTCCAAATCCCGCTTTTGTCTTGGAGGAGACGATCACTAAATCCGTGTGTGGAGGCACGGTGGTCAGCGCCAAGATGAACGGTTTGTTGTCGAGTCACACGTCCAGAAGGCCTGGTGCCATGGTGTGTGGCGCAATTGCCTACTATGCCAGATCACCTTTGGTGTTCATTACAGCCATTTTGACAGCCCAACGTTACGTTAATAAGGTCCCGCAACAAGTGGCCCTACCTGTTCTGAATGCTCACTACGGTGCGACTTTCCAACAGGACGACGCTCGTCCGCATACTGCTGCTGTCTCGAGAGCTTGCCTTCAAGGCATTGACACTATGCCATAGCCAGCTGCATCGCCAGACCTATCGCCGTTTGAAAATATGTGGCATGCTATTGGTCGCGCTATCCACACTACACCCCTACCGCACAATCTGTAGGAACTGCGTGAGAAGATTCAAGCTGCATGGAATGGCTTATCGCAGGACACAATTAAGAACCTTTACAAATCCATGCCGAGACGTCTGGCATGCTGTATGAGAAAAGAAGGCAGCTCGACGCCATACTGAGAGACACTACTTATTGTCGTGTAGCTCAATAAATATTGCCCATATCAGTCTCAATGTTTACTCATTTATTGTTCCTAGTAACCTTTACCTTCCTCCCGAATAGTATTGAAATCTGACACGTCCTTCCGGGTGCAACTGTTTTTTGACGTGAGTGTAATAAAGAATATAATACTATATGGTCAACAGTTTGGGTAACTTTAACAATGCAAATCAAGTCAGGTACGCGACTGTATGCATGGCATAATTTACTCCTGTTCCAACCAACTATATATTCCAGGAAATCCGGAAATCGATTTCAAGTTTTTGTTTTTACTTTTGTTACAACTACATTTTTCTATTTATAGCGATGCTACATGCCACGCTACTGTAAATGTAGCATGCACATAGCAGCGCTACATGTAGAGCGCTACTTCCGATCATTGCACAAATCTGAGGGTATTACATTGGCTCTCTTTCTCAGATCGGAGAAAGGGAATTTACGAAATTTTGTCACCCCTTGGCTACCAGTTAGCTCGCGTTCCATACTAGTAGGTGTGCCGAATTGCATTTTAAGTGATACAGTGAGCAAAATAATTGTAGCCCACGTGTCATTTATTCAACAAAAACAAAAAAATGAGCTGTTCTTATGCTCAAAAAATACATTTGTACCGGCTTTGCACACATTCAAGTGATAAAGAAAGTGCGAAATAATTATGACCCTCTGGGTTTTTAATTAATATGTATCACATTTAGAAGCTGGAAATTTTTAATATTTTGTCCACTCAACTTTAGCATTGCAGCAAGCATCAATTCGGCGAGTTACGCTGTCATACAAGTCCTGAATATACTTCATATCGATACAATTCCATGATTCAAGAATAGCTGTTTTCAAACTGTCTTTATTCATGAAATGACGGCCATTTTCATACGCCTCGCTTGCCAGCCTACATCACATATCCTCTATTATATTTAATTCAGGTAATTTTGCCGGCCAAGGTTCGAGTAATTTTATTTTGTTCGACTTAAACTAAATCTGGGAAGATTTCCACACATTAAGTGTGCAGTTGTCCTGCTGAAACAATCAATTTCTGCCGGCCATTTTAAGTCAATTTCGATGAAACCGTTTACTTAATAATTGTAGGTAACCAGAACTGTTCATTTTTCCATCCACAAATGCAATATCACTTTTCTTTTTCCAGCCAATTTCACCCCTTATCACGACTGAATCCCCTCCCTGATGTCGAGTGCAAAACACTAGAGGTTCAAGTGTTTGTCATCCTTTCGATAACTGTGCACACCTTCCGGGACATCCAGAATAAATTTTTTCTCGTCGGCGAAAATAAGTTTTTGCCACTCGGAGCTACAACTCATAAGGCTGCGAAAGAATTCTTTTCGACTGGCTTTTAGTACTGAAGAGAGCATTGGTTTCCTATGGAGTTTTCTCTAACAAAATCAGAATTGATTCAGTAACAGTTGTGCTCGTCGAACAGTAACTGCCAAATGTAATTCGTCGCATAGGTGTCGAGCTGTTAAAAATTCTGTTTGATACTTTGCGTCACAGAAGACGAAATTGTCGATTCGTAACTTTGGATGGTCAGCCGGTGCTCTTATTTTTTACCGTCCCCAGCTGGATCTTTCAGGTAATTTTGGACGAAGTTTAAGATACTGTTGGTAGCTCGGGCAATATCTGTAGCATTCACATCAGTTTGTGCTCTTAAGACATCGATTTTCCCCAGTTGTTCGATGTCAGACAGTCGAGAGGCGGACGGCATGCTTGTTTTCTTAAACCTAACACTGTCAACAAGATATTTCGTTAACTCTGTCTTCGGACTGTTGGTACAAATCACTAACACCCGTGTTTCGCCCAAAGAACACCCGTATAGATAAACATTCAACGGAGCAGGTTCATAATTGCTTCGCTTTCTAAAGGCTGATTTCACTGATCAGCTTTGGCTACGCACGCACAGAGTACCTTTATGGACACCAATGAGTACGTTTAGAATTTGCATATGACAGTGCGTGCGGTATATAACACAGCAATTGCCCTTCAGGTATATATACACTCATTGCCATAAAACTCCACGCACCAAGAAGGTAGCGTCGGATTGAAATGAGATTTTAGTAGTGAGATAGTACATACCAAGGACAGAAGTATTACAATATTACAGCAACAGAGCGATTTCCAGCGGACATACGGTACACATTCCGGTCAGCCTTAGTACCGCGTTGGACCGCCTCGTGCATGATACATGTGGTAATAAGGTCCGATATGGAGTCAAAGAGACGCCGTATGTTATCTTGGGACGGATTGGCCCAAACCTCTTGAAACTCACGCTCTAAATAACAAACACTGGGACATGGAGAATGCTGGCGTCCCATCTGTTTCTACACGTCCTCGATGGGAGAGAGATCAGGCGATCTGGTAGACCACGGAAGCGTCAAGTCATGACGTAGGCAGTTGTAGTAAATCCGAGTCGTGTGCGGACGGACGTTTTCTTGTTGGAAACTGGCTTCAGGCTTCCCGTCCAAGAAAGGCAGCACATGGGGCCGCAGGATCTCCTGTACGTAGCTCTGGGTTGTCAACGTCCCTCGGAACACCCGCGAAGGAAGTCCGGCTGTCATACGCGATGTCTCCCCAGTCCATTACGCCTGCAGTTAGGGACGCGTGCCTCTGTACAGTGAGGTTGGGATTGTAGCGCCCACCTGCGGTATTCCACACTCTGACACAGTGGTCGTCTTTTCCCATACTGAAGCGGGATTAGTCGCTGAACATTATACGTCGCCAGTCCGTAGCATTCCACGTTGCTCGCTGCTGACACCACTGCAATCGACGCCGACGATGGTCAGGTGTTAATGGCAGAAAACGTAAGGGCCGTCGAAAGTGCAGTTTCGCCTCTACCAGGCGTCTGCAAATGGTTCCGCAGGACACAGGAGTCCCTTGTGCAGCCGCCACATGTCTCTGGATATTAGACAAGGACGTCGTTGCATCTGTGCGTGCCGCTTTCACGATCTCATTGTTCTCTTTGCTGGTGGTGTGTCTGGGTGCCTTCCCGCGTTCATTTCTCACAACAAGATCGCACCGTACTGTCCGACCGGCCCAAGTGGCGGCCGAATCGGCGCGCCGGCCTCCTTGTCTCTCTCATCCCGACGATACGCCTCGTTCAAACTCAGTCAGTTGCCCATTCGCACATCTACGGCGACTCCTCGGCATGTCTATCCCTCAGGGATTTCACCAGACTGTTACCGTGCACTTCGACACGAATGTGAAGTTCCTTTGCGGAGCCTTATAAGCCCAAGGATTTAGATTGCAGCGCCGGTCTCGGACACGCGGGTATGTCGAATCACACGGAACTTTAATCATTTGCATATCTACCCTTCCCGTAGCTATTCGCCGAGTTTCGCGTTAATCGCACTGTTTTGTCTTGGTGCGCGGATTTTTATGACAATGAGTGTATATCTGTCAAAAATATGGAGGGCCATAATCTTTTCGCCAACTGTAAGATGAAGGATTTCAATCAATTTACGGTAAGCTATAGCTCGTTGAAGAATCGATGTGTTGTGCTTCATTAAGCAGCCGCGAATATAGCCCGATACCGATTTCCGTTCAATCGGGATTTCGTCATATAAATCCTTTTTGTATGCGCGTGTGTGCACGCGTGAGAAGCTTTATCACCCTTATAATTGTAAATGCAAGAGCAAGTGAATTAATTCCATACGCCACTGTGTTTGAAATACGCCAGATATAAATCTCATTTCTCTTTTCCAAACTTTGTAGATGTTTCTTTTGGGTTACTGCGATCCGGATATAAGAATATAAACTTAGCTCGGGATTCCTACTTGAATCCCAGTGCTGCACTACGTGGTTGAAGATAAGTACGTTGTGACAAAGCGTAACTTCGTCGTTCTTCTTTTTCATACGTTAATTTTAGAAACTGTACTGGACTAACAAGGAATAGTCTGTCGTTTTACTCCCTGTGAAGAATATCATTTGCAAAGTACTTCAATAGATATTTTCATTTAAGTTAGACCACTATGATTGAAGAACAGCAACAATTATCTGAGTAAGACTCGCCCAATAGCTTCTGTGGTTTTGAGGTAGGTGAACAAACTCAATTCCAATTACACATGGGAAGACTATCTATACACTAAATAGATTGAAGCATTAAAAAAACACTTGAACTAACTAAAATATACAGTTTGATAGCTGAAATTTTAATGATGAACAAGGACGACACTCTTTGAATCTTAAAAAATGGGGTGCTGGTAAGTTGTCTCCAAATCCTGGTAGCTGCCAAGGTTAGTAGACTACTAGGTTTGCTCATACGGGAAGAGCTTTCCTGCAGAGCATTTCGTCTGATGTCACTGGTCTTACAAGAGAACACAGCGAACAGAAGAGTTGTGCGCTGTGTCTAATGACACGCAGGCAGTTTGTTGCTAGAAACAATGCGTTAGCGTAGACACTTCATAAATTTAGTTCTGTAATAAATGAATTTATAATTTGTCTTAGAATTTGATTATCACTAAGTATCAGCATGGTCTCAGAAAAAAATAAAAATATTTCTTATGCAGAATGCTGTAAATAAACAAATGTGAGAAATAACATACCTGAAAAAATTCCTTTCTTCATGTAGTTATCTTCAGAAGCTTGCGTTTTCCTATTTTTTTCTTTCTGCTGCGAATTGATGTGTCTCATTCGAATCATAATACGTGCTTTGATGAAAAGTTTAATGCCTCGGCTGAATTTTAGAGGACTTTTTGGCCTTAAATTCATTATAACGTCTTCACTTGCTTCAGCCTGCGGCAACCCCAATAATTCATTTTGCATATCCATTTCATAGTCTTCTTCCGCAAAATGTTTGGAGCAAATAATAGCATTCTGGATTATAAAAGCATCACTTCGTTTGCAGCGCGATTTCCATAACTTGCAGAGCTCAGTCACTTTCGGAAATCTATGGAATGTGATCGGCGATCCTTTAGTTTTTCTGTAGTTGTTTTTGCAATCTGCAACAGCGCAGGAACTTGAAGGCATCACGAAAAAATAAACTATTTGCAAATAAACCAAGCTATTCTACTTATGGTACATGTACACTAAATTATTCAAGGAACAAGAAAACACAGCGCACTTTGAACAAGAGTCAAATGACATTTACGACTGCTTTGATATCTGCTCGAAGGTCACATCACGTCCGGGGTCTCTGTAAGACGGCGACGTCATCAAACTTCCTTACGGGCATAACCTTGTGTGTTAAAGAACCTTGGTAGCTGCGATCTTCAAAAAGAAAAAAAAGGTGCAAACGGTAACACTTCACATGGACGAAATTAAATTGACGATTAAAAAAACCACTTGAACAGTTCACTAATACGCATCCCATGTTAGCCATCATTACATACGTGAAGATTGAACTATACATTAAACTGATTGAAGATTTTTAAAAATACTTGAAGTTGTTTATAACGAAGTAAATTTCTCCGTCATTTTTGGTCTACGCCGGGATTCGAACCCGAGGCCGCTTATTCCGGAACAAGTCGCTCTACCAACTGAGCTACGCAGACGATTATTATGATTCCTATCTGCCTTTATGTCGTGTGCGTCCTGCTGGCAGGTACGTCTCATCTCCCCCCCCCCGAAAGAGGGCCGGGGGCATGGCCCACGGGTCAGCCGTGACCATGAATCGTTGCAGGCAGCCATCCACTGTAGAATGTGCACTTGAGAACTCCCAGTCAATCTGCTGTGTGGAATGCAACATCACACATTTTTATTTTTCGAAGCGCTGCTCTGATTTTTCCTGTCTCGCGGTGTGGAAATAACATCACACCAATGCGAGATTTTGAACGGTCGGGTTAATCCGGGTAGTTCGGGCGCCAATATAACGAAGTAAATTTCTCCGTCATTTTTGGTCTACGCCGGGATTCGAACCCGAGGCCGCTTATTCCGGAACAAGTCGCTCTACCAACTGAGCTACGCAGACGATTATTATGATTCCTATCTGCCTTTATGTCGTGTGCGTCCTGCTGGCAGGTACGTCTCATGTTAAAATACACATGTTTATAGCTAAAACTTACTGACGAACAATGACGGTACTCTTTCAATCTTACAAATTGGGGGCTGGCAAGTTGTCCCCAATTCCCGGTAGCTGCATTTTTTTCAAAAAGAAAAAAATCGGTTCACACGATACCACTTCATATGGACGAAACCAGATGGTTGATATTTAAAAATCCTTGAATAGTTCAGAAACATATATATTCCATGTTAGTTGCCAAACGAGTTTCATCCTCATAATCAAGGACATTATCAGTTTCAATAGATCTTAATGTACCTGCTCATACTCTAACAGCGCTCGTCGTTATTCTGTGATGGTATATTTCCTACCGTTGCGCATTGACTCACATTGCGCATTTCATATGAATCCTTTCTGGTTAGTTGGTTAGGTGTAAACTATTAGATCCTCTTCTTTATTTTCCTGTTTGTTGTTTGTTGCTGTTTTTCCGATCTAATAAGGAATTTCCATGCTGAAGATAGTTCTACTGGGGTGTTTATGTTATTACAATTTATATTATTTGTTTTTTTCGATTGTCACTGCTTCTGATATTAAAATTTGTTTAGTACTAGTATGAGATGTCAGTAATTTAATATTGTTCCAATCTGGAACAGCATCATTGTCTAAACAATACTATATGACAGCTGTAGTCTGTTGATTCTTATTCAAGTTATTTTAATGTTCTTTTATTCTGGTCCTTAAACTCCTCTTAGTGCTACCAATATAGATTGTGTCTCTCAGACCCACATTTGAATTGACAGGAATTTGATACACTCCTGCTCTATTAACAAATTTTTGATGCACTCCTGAGGATATAACAAGATAGATAGCAACAAATTATTTGGTACAATGAGCACGCCCTTTTGCCCTTTGGTGGTAGAAAATATAATAAAAATCGACTATTTATTGATATATGAAACATCATGACTGAGAGTCTAAGCTACCAAAAACAAACTTCTCCTCCGACGTAAAAATAATTATTTGAATCAGACTTTTAGAAATATAGGAACTATCATGACTGAGGGTCTAAGCTACCAAAAACAAACTTCTCGTCCGACGTAAAAATAATTATTTGAATCAGACTTTTAGAAATATGGGAACTATTGCAAACAGTTATATCGATTAGCGCCCTTTCCAGAAAACTAAATTATTTTACCTCGAAATTAAGGTAAAATGTTTTTTAAAAATACACGTATCCGAATCTTCAAAATTTATTTCTTTACGTGATACTCTCATGAACGGAAATATGGTTTTAAAAGAAATAAACATTGTAGCACCTATTAGAAAAAATGTGCATCCTTAGAAGCAGGAAGTGTTGATAAGTCTGGATCATTGTGACTGGTATCCTGTACAGGAGAAATTCATTCAAATCAAAGCTATGATTTGCGATGCAAATATGAATTTCTTCTTCTTGGTGTCAAAACCTTTGATCATAGAATGCAAAAAGTGTTTAAAAAACATTTTCCGTAACATGTGCTTTTTTATCCGGTATTTAGGAGAGGTAATAATCAGAGCAAAAGAATGGGCACAAACATGTCCTAGAAGAAAAACTTCATTTTAGTGATTGTAATGCGTTCAGTCTTCTTCATGCTGAACACTGCGCGCATTATTCATTATCAAACAGTGCAAAATGAACTTTTTCAGTCGTATTTTTAGAATTGTTTTTCACAGTGAATAGAAAACATGCATTTTCACTACTTGTCGACAGAGCTGTTAATTAGCTAAGAAAATTACCCCAAAAATGTTGTTCACAATGTTGCTCATTATGCGATGGAAAACGTATTTTTCGAACAAGAAATTTAGTTGCACGTATATATTTATCAGTCTCCTAGCGAACAAACTGTACGTTATTTCTTAGTAAACAATGTGAACAATCTTCATCATATTTAATGGCATCCCATGAAGGAAACAAACTTCCATTGGATTTATTCATGCAGAGATACGTTCGCAAACAGAAATTCATTCTTATGACACCTGCGCAGTTGCCGAAAAATTCATTCTTATGACAACTGCGCAGTTTAACGAGTCGACAATTTCTAGCAGGTCAAACAGGTCGGATCAAGGTGTTCCGACCCGATTTCGACCTGGTTTTATTTCCATTTTATTTTTGAAAAGCAAAAAAATATTCCCGAAGATTCCCCAGCAGGAAAACAATTATATTTTACAATGGACTTCGGAGTGTGTTTTGATGCGCTCCCAGACACAAAGTTGAAAGAATATAGTATGGCTCTCAAGCAAATACTTCCAGCTGGAGCCAGTATTACTCACATGGCTCGGAAACCTAGAGCTGTGTTGGTGTACTTTGCTTTTAAGGAGCATGCGGATCTTGTCTTGACAGAAGGTTTGTCCCTCAAAGACGTCCATCTTCTACCAGAACCTGTCTCTCAGCGTCCCATCCAGGTTACATTTCATCCGGTCCCACCTGAGGTATCAGACGTTGCGCTGTGCACTGTACGCAGTAAGTTCGGCCGAGTTGTTAGGCCCGTTACTACTCTTTCAGCTGCGCCGAGAGATACAGACGATAAATCAATAGGGGGATTTCGTCGAAATGCAAGAGTGATCTTTCCATCTGATGAACACTTGCTCGCCTGCCCAAAGGTGCTTAACGTTCGTTGTGGGCAGCAACGGTAGGAGAATTGAAGTGACTACCTCCCTACACTGCACTTTATGCCACGGAGAGAATCATTTACGTGTGCATTGCCAACATCTAGCATCACAGGCTCCTAATAATTCTCCTACAACTTCTTGGCTCTCTTCTGAGCCGAGCAACATTTTCTTCCACTGCACAGAAAGCTTCAGAATCGAAACTTTCACAAAAGTCGACTGCAGGAGTTGGTCAACGCGTGTCTACGGAAGCTCCTTCCTTCGACCCGCTACTGTATTTTCCCTCACTTAATTGTTCGCCTCCCATGCGTCGTCATTCTGTAGCGGAGTCCCCTTCAGGGGTTTCTCCACTGCCCTTATCATCGATACTTCTAAATCTGCTGATGACGGATTTTCTGGCCACGAATCTCGGGTTGATGAGAGCTCGACTGAGCCTTCGCTGAAACGTCGCGGATCCTCTCGAAGACGCCCATCGAAAAACCAGACTGCCGCATCACCCCGTACCTCTCCCCGTACATCTCCCCGTACTGGTGGTGCCTCTCGTAAGAATTCACCATCGAAGGCTGCTACCTCTTTTGTCCAGGTGGACGAAGAGCCTCCTCCGAAGTTTGAGGATCTTGTCGAATATCTTAAGGATGGCTCGGTTCCTACTGGGCTGATTTTATATTAAGATTTACATCAATACCTATCACATAAGACAGACTACTCCACAACGCATGCTTTACTCCCAAAGTACGCATCGTTTCTCCCTCTAGTACTTGATCAGATCCAAGTCCTTAATCAATGCCTCTCTCGCCTTCACAGGAACATACGTGGGCTAAAACCTATTTCAATCGACTCAAATCATTTCCTCCTGTTGTCTAGGTTCTTGAGCAAGCATTAATAGAAAAACGTCTTCAAGATTGTATCACTTAATTGCAGGGGATTTTGATCCCCATTTTCTAACGCCTTGGTACATGAAGACCTCACTCCGTTAGGAGCTGATCTTCTCTTACTACAAGAGACACATTGCCAATCCACTACGATATTCTCACGATGGCGCCAGTGGAACTACACATTTCACCATGCCTACCAACTATCACCTCATAATAGTCTAGCTATAGGTATCCGCCATACGTTCATCTCCATTATCACCTCTTTTTCTGTTCGAAACTTATGTCGAGACCTATTACAGTGTGCATCATTCACCATAGCTTCCACATGTTATATCTTTAATATTTATATCCCAAGCTCTTCAACCTACTTGACAATACTTTTTACTCGCCTTAGTCGTACCTTGTCTCGCATTCACCCCGTAAATCATGTTTTAATTGGAGGGGATTTCAATTGCACTCTGAATCCTACCCTGGACCGATGTCCTTCCACCAGAGAACGCCGTGTTAACTTGGTGAATCTTCTTCAGTCAGTGGTCTCCGACAACTCATTCATTGATGTTCACCGTCACTTCCATCCTTCATTGACTGTACGTACTTGGCGCTCGCAAGATAATCAAAATCCGTACACAGCTCGTCCTGACAGATATTACGCCTCATCTACTCTTCTTACAGCTGTGACAGAATCTAATATCACTCCTACAGCTTCTTCTGACCATTGCGCCATCGCTCTCATTGTTCAAGGTATTCCAGCACAACCCCATACAATTCGTCCATGGACTCTTGACGACACTCTTCTTACAGATCCAGACTTCTGTACTTCCGTAAGCTCTTTCCTTGAGAACAAACGACCTCAACTTCAATCAGCTTCTTGTGGTCTAACTTTTTGGTTGCAGATTAAACAGCAACTCGTTCTCCACGTTCGCAAATTTTCTTTTAAAGCAAAAACGCTTCAGAACATGCGTGTCAACCATGTCCGTTCCAAGCTCTCCATCCTAAGCCTAAGTGATCCTCTCTTCTGCCACTATCAAGAAGAACTGCAATCAATCCTCCTTCCTCTCGCTGAACAAGCTCTATGACGTCTCCGGCTAAAACATCTATCGCCAGACGCATCCAATTACGAGTTCCTTACATCTATGGAAAAAACACGAACAGTATCGAATTCAGTTCGGCACCTTCGCCAAACATCTGGAGAGGTGTCTGATGATCCACTCACTCTATGTTCCCAAGTCCGAAAGTATTATACAGAGAAGTTCTGCGAATCTCCTCCGCCATCCTCTTTAGCTTTGGAATCACTTCTTTCTAACCTACCACAAGTTCCTTCCCATCTTGCCTCTTCCCTCCTCCTTCCTCCAACGCTCTCTGAACTATCCTCTACGTTTTCTTCTTTTAACTCTAGTGCCGCGCCTCACTTTACTCTTCTACACAACCTTCTTACCCCTCTTTCTACCGTTTCTCTTTTCTGCACTTTCTGCTACTTTCAATCACTCCCCTCTACCAAGGCGATTCACAGTAGCATATGTTGTCCTATTCCCTAAGAAAGGTGATCTCCTTGACCTGGGGAATTGGCGCCCTATCTCTCTCTTAAATCTAGATTATAAACTTTATACTAAACATCTTTCCTAAAGCCTTAACCCCATTCTCACTCACATTCACTCCTGCAATCAAACTTACAGAGTTACCGGCCGTTCACTTTCTCATAATATCCATCTACTTAAACGATCTAATCCATCTTGCCCGATCTCGCTCCGAACCCCTCGCCCTTCTCTCTCTTGACCAACAATCCGCTTTTGATATTATCTGACATTCCTATCTATCGGCTATACTCCTTCACTTCGGGTTTCCTCCTCCCTTTGTCTTTCTTATTTGCTCACTCTATCAAGACGCCGTTCTCCAGGTCAAGCTGTCCACCTTCCTCACAGCGACCATTCCCTTTCCGCCTGGGAGTGCGGCAGGGTTGCCCATTCTCCGGACAACTCTTTTCAATCGTAATTGAATCATTCCTCCGCTCTGTACACCAATCCTTTAAAGCAGTTCTTCCACCACTCTATGCCTGCACAAGACATCATGCCACTACCTCTGTGGCATACGCAAATGATGTCACCATCTGCATCCGTCATGACTCAGAGCTTCCTCCTGTCCAACGTCTATTCGCAACTTATGCCTCATACTCCGGTGCAGCGCTCAACTCATCTAAAAGCACTGGTTTATGGTGCGTCTCATGGGCACATCGTGTAGACACCCCTTGGGGAGCAAGCTGGTCGTCCATCTCACAGCGCTTCCTTGGAGTTCATTTTGGTTCCTTACAAGCTGCCCCCCTCTACATGTGGAATGCTATCCACCCACGTTTGCTCAGATCAACTGCCTCCTGGAGGAGAGCCCAGTTCTGCTCATCATTATTCCATAGAGCTCGCCTTTCTCGAAATTACCTAATTGCCTTGTGCACACACTCCTGGCTTGGTATCAAATCTCTACAACTCCGCCTTCATGAAATTACCCGATGTCTTACTTCTCTGATATGGACCTGCCACCACTAGGTCAGTGCCACAAAGCTTTGCCTCCCTCCCGATCTAGGCGGCATCGGACTCATTTATATACAGGAGCACTACAAGGCCGTCAGAACTACTACTTTTCTCCGTCTCTTCACGTTGCCAGTACCCAATGCCGTTTCAGCTAGGGACGTCATCGCCTCCCCGAGCAACCCTAGCTTTTCCTTTCTCTCCTTACTTCTCATGGACCACCGACCCCTCACCCTCATTCGACTTCCCCCTGTTTACCGTGAAGCTCTAACTTTCCTTCGTTCCCTCCCTCTCTCTCGTTCCCCAACTGATTCCACAACTGAGCTCCTTGCTGAACCAATTTTTTATTCCTCGATTCTACATCCCTCTCATCTTCCGTACTTTGCCTATCCTTAACTGTTACTACACCTGGCTCCAAACAGGTGTAGTAACAGTTAAAGATCTCACTAATCCTGACCTTTCCTGGTGACCCTTCGACAGCCTCCCTCCCTCTCTTCTCCTGTCCTCCTCCTCTCGTGACATCTACGACTCTATTGTTTCATCCATCATTTCTCAATTTCTTCATCTTGCTTCCCACTCAGGTCTTTTCCTTTGTTCCTTCTGCTTCTATTCTCTTTCCACTTTTCTTGCTTGCTTCTGGCTCAGCTCGTCCCATTTCCTCTCCCTCTCGGTATCAGCTGTTTCTCTGTTCTTCTCTATGTCCCATTCTTCTCCACCTCTCCCCATTCCTGATGTTCCCCCGCTGCCACTGCTACGGTGTGGTCCGCCGCCCTGTCTCCTCTTTCTGCTCCTCCAGAAATTAATACCCATGGGTATTAATTCCTCTAGATATTAATACCTATTGGCTTTTCCTCCATCGCCGCCTTCCTGTTCCCTCCGTTCTTTTCCGAATGTCTCTTCTCGATTCCCCTCTTTGCCCTTTCTGTGCTCGGGAGGCTGATGTCTCCCATGTCTATCAACACTGTGTTATATTACTCCCAATGCTGAACTTGGCATTTACTATCGCCCAATGTTCCATTACAGCACATCTTACATTTGATGCATATCGGAATCTTCTGCTGCAGAACTCTCCCTCAGTCAATCTTCCATCAGTCTGTGCCTATATTTTTATTTTAGTATAGCAAGTAATCTACGTGTTTCATCAACGCTGCAGAGATTTGACTTTTCCTCTGACTGTGCATAAAGCATCTACGACATTATTATGCCCCTTCCGCGACCGCCTGACATTTCGTCTTCGGCTAGAGTATTCTGTTGCAGTTATCCAGCGTCGCGAGAGCCAGTTCATTGCCACCTGGTCACAGGCAGCCTCATGGTTTGCCAGCTCGCCAGCGGCATTGTACCTGACGGTCGGCAGATTTGCTATTTGACCTTTTTGAATCAGAAATGCACATGTTATCTCAACAATCTGTTTATAAGATCTTTGCTCAGCTTGGACATTTGCCACACTGGTTTGTTTTATAAAGGGCTATACGAGTTTACACAGTAAATTGTTTTTTGTGACACTCATCTTGCATTTTTCCTTAAATTGACGTTCAAGTTTAGTTCGTCTTTCGGTTACATTTTGATTATAAATAATTGCAGTTAGTCATTAGCATAGTGCTGTATAAACATATAAATTGTTTCTGTCATTTGTAACCATCGTTTTGCACATTTTGTTTGGAGACACTAAGTGTCGTTAGTCTCCTAATAGTGATTAAAGTTGTTAGTGTTTCAATTGTAAACATTTTCAAACTATATTCATCACGAGTTTGCTTATTTTCCTGATATCGTTTCTCTACTTCATTAATTGCATAGTGTTGGTTTTTGTAATTTTGTTCTATTTTGTTTCCCGAACATGTTTGACTGTGCTGCATAATTGTACATAGTTTTAAAAATATTGCGGAACTAGTAATCCATCTTATTTGCATCAGGATCTCCAAGTTTAGTTATATCCTGTTATTCAACATTCCATTTTGATTTGTCTGATAATCAGTTTCTAATTGCATAGCACTGTACATCCTTGTAAATATGATGTGTTAAAAGTCACTGACCTATTGTACCATCTTTCAAGAACATGATGACTCATTATTCTTAGTCTATTTATTTTTACACAAGTTAGTCAATTGCACGGTGTTGTACTTATGAGTAATATATTTTGAAAACATGTTTACCTATTTTGTTCGTTTGTGTGAGGTGATGCTTTGTACTATCATTCTCCTATTACTAAATATAAATAGTAAGAATACGTTAAAGCTTTATTCATCGTGTGTTTTCTTATTCTACTTAAATTTTCTATCTGGTCAACAGAATAGTGTTACATTTCTGTATATGGTCCTATTTTGATTCCTAACATGTTTACACTGTGCTGTATATTTGTACATTGTTTTTGAATTTGCCGAACAGGTAATATATTATATTTACATCAGGAAGTCCAAGTTTGTTCTTCTCCTGATATTCATCATTCCATTGATTTGTCTTATGATCAGTTTGTCAATTGCTTTGTACTGTAAATTCTTGTAACTATGGAATGTTAAAACGCACTGTCTTATTGCACTCTTTTGCAAGAGAAATGTCTCATGAAGCTCTCAATATTTTATTGAACAAGTTTGTTAATTGCACTACAATGCACTTATGAGCAATCAGTTTTTGTTAAATCCTTCCCAATTTGGTTCTGTTGGGTTTGGAGATGCCCACACATGCTTGTCGCTTATCATTGATCACGAGCTGTGTGTTTGCTCCATTTTTCAACTTGTGCACTATGCTGTATATTTGTATATATATTTTAGTGGTTTAACGATCTTTGGTCGTATTTTATTTGTATTAAGACGTCCTTATTAGTTCGTCTCCTGATTTCTACCTTGAATAAAGATATTTTGAAACCACCTTTGGCCTTAATGCATGCACTAATCTTTCAAGACATGCTTTCAACAAAGTTTTGGAACACAGCGATAGGTATGCGTTTCTATTCAGTACATAATGCTGCCACTAACGGTTGCTTAGTTGTAGGCCTTGGTTCCAAAACTTCTTTGCATGGCTCCAATGCATTCCAGAGGTGCTCTATGGGATTATGATCAAGGCTCTGTGCTGGTCAGTCTACATATGATACGGAATTATCGTCAAACCACGCCGTAACACTCCTTGCTTTATGGCTCGGTGCATTATCCTGCTGGTGCCAACAAGGCTCGGTTCCATTGAATTGCCACAGAGTTGGTAGGGCATTATTGTCCAAGATATTGAGGTAGACGTGCTGGTTAACAGGTTTGTCCAGGATAACCAATGGGCCGGGACTATACCACGAAAAATACCCCCACACGAGTACACTGCCAAATCCAAACTTGACCGTAGGAACAGTACACTGTGGTAAATGGCGTTCCCCGGCTGCCGCCGTATCGACACACGGCAATCAGACTGATGGATCGTGTACCTGGATTCATCAGCCCATAGCACCCGTTTCCATTGGTCCACGATAACTGTGCATATTACATTTATTGCTTTTGCCCAAACAAATACATCAAAAGTGAAATTTGTGCAGTTGAAGGCCAAGGAACAGTACACCATGCTAAATGACGAGTAGCATTCCGAGTGGAGATGAAAGGCTTATGAGAAGCTGCACGACCACAGTAACCCATGGAATGATGTTCTCTGCGAATGGTACGTGTACATACCGAAGTTACAGCATTTTTACTCACCTGTACACTGAGGTCCTGTGCAGTACTCTGTTGATTAGCTGTAACGACTCCATTGAGGCTTCGACGTCCTCTATCACTCATTTTCTTTGGTCTGCCGGTTCTTTTATTTCTGCTTCAGGCACGCCATGTGTTTTTCACTTATTCAGTACAACCAAAGCAGCTGGCGTGGGAATGTTTAAACGCTTTCGGTTTCTCTTATGGACAACCCACTAATGTGACACCCAACAATATTTCCTTTCTCAAAGTGTGTTCTGTCCCCCGCGAAATTTTCCCTCAACCTCGCAGTGCGATATGATCGCGGCTTGTTTTTATACCGTTTGCAGCTATACCGCGCTTATTAACAACACAGCGGCCCGTTAATTTGGTTTTGAAAGGGTGTCCGGTGACTTCTGTCAACATAGTGTACGTGCTGTTCTGAGTCTCGTAGGACATTTCATAAAAAAAGGCAGGCGTCGCAGTAGCAGCAGCGAAAGGAATTTGTACATTTGAAGGCCAAGTAACAGTCGACAGCAACACCGCAGGATAATCGTTCCGGCGTTTCAGTGCTGGGGATACCGTCTCGAAGGAAATCCGAGGTTTGGACCTCCAACGACCTCTAACACTGTATCTATAGTGTTAGTAGTCGTTGGACGTTCTAACCTCTGCAGGTCACTAAACTATTGGATTCGCTGTCATACGGTGGTCGAACCTGTGACAGCGAACTCGGTACCAGTACTCCACAATGGTAGTTCAGGTGAGGTCATCCCTACAACGCTAGTGACCTGCATCACCTGGATTTCAACTAGTCCAAACGATATCGAATGGCTCCTCAAGAATGGCGGAGAAAGGGGTCACTCTTAGTCGCAGATTGCTGTTAAGCTCACAAGACTTAGGTTTTGTCGTGTATCCTTACAGGTTATAAAATGAGGGCTACCCCGGTGACTCAGTAGTCAGAGCGTTGGCGTTTGACCATTCGTCCTAGATGGATCCGAGTTCGATATTGGTGAGCCATGGATGCTTTCTTTTTCTTACGGCACATCTCCCTTCTCGAGAACCAGTGACCTTAAATTAGGGAATGGCGACTGCTTACATCGCATAGAGTTCCTGACGGTAGTCGTTAAATCCCCAAACAAAATACTTCAAATGTGAATATTCCTACTTTATCTTACAACTGGAAACCAGTGGCTGACACGACATCACGAAGCACAGCCAGTGGTGCAAAGAGGACAGTTCGAAAAGAAAGTCATGCTCTGCATCTGGTGGAATTGTTAGGGTCCTGTTCAAAGGGAACTCATATCATTATGTCAGGTTGTGGACATTTACCTCTATTCTGAACAACTCCAGTGGGTCCATGACGCTCTGCGTCAACGCTACTCAGCGTCATTAATAGGAAGCGTTCGTTGCCTCAAGTGAATAATGCCTCAAGTCAAAACCCCACAGTAGTCAGGGGAAAACTAAAGGACTTTGTGGCTGTGGGGATCCTCCCTCATCCCCCATACAGTCCGGAACTTTCCCCATCCGGATACCACCTGCTTCGATCCATGACCCATTGCTCTCGAGGATGGCACTTTTGTGGTGGATTTGGAACATGACATTAGAAAATCTCTCTCTTCGAAACCTTCTGAGTGCCACCGCCGCGGGGTCGTGGCCCAGTTGAAACGTTGGCAAAAGCCTATAAAAAAACGGCGGGCGTATTTGGCTTTTTTGCATTATTAAACATTTTAGCTGAAAACGTGACGAACCTTTGGCTACATAATTGATGGTAGAACTAAGAAAAATATTCTCATAACATATGAGCACAATATACACCGAGTAATCACTGAATTATGACCGCCCGTATCAAAACTGGATGCGGCCCCTAGACCACGTAATTTCCGAGACGGCGCGATTATTGGACCGGCGTAGCTTATATAAGGTGTCAGTAGAGCAGCAGGTAGCAACATCGGAGCGTGATGGATAAACAGAAAGATTTATTAGACTTTGAGAAAGGACAAATTGTGGGGAGTTCGGAGAGCGGGTGACTGGATTTGGATTTCCAAAACAGCTGAATTGGTAGTTCGTTCGCGAGCTGCAATAGTTAAAGAGTAAGAGAACTAGCGTGAAAATGGTCAAACAACGACCCGGAGTCAAAACTGCACAGGACAGCGAAAGGTTGATGTGAGAGGTGAGTACCGTGTCAAACGAGTCGTACACGCCAACAGACGTAGCACTGTTCAACTGTTGACTACTCAATACAACAAAGATCGACCTGGAGCAGAATCTGTTATAATTATGCGTCGTACGGTCGAACGTATGGGCTACAAACAGCAGACGACCCTGACGACATCCTCTTCTAACCAAGGTTTATCAGCACCCAAGACTCGACTGGAGCAAAGATCACGTAGGTTGGGAGTCGGATGACTGGAACAGAGTATGCTGGTCTGACGTATCGCCGTTTCAACTCCCCTTCGTGGATGCCCATGTACGCATTTGGTCCAGACAACATGACACACATCAACCTGCATGTTCTCCACAGTTCAAACCGGTGGAGGCGGCTGTATTGTGTGGCGCATGTTTACCTGGCAGGAAGTTGGACCCCTGGTCCAAATGGCACAACGTATGACTAGTGCCCACTATCGTGAATTGCTTGCTGACTCAGAACACCCAGCAATTCACTTTTTTCAGAATGGCGACGATGTCTTCGAAGATGACAGAAATGGTTTGAGAAACATAGTTCAGACTTCCGGCATATCGATTTGTCTCCGAACTCCCCCGATATCAATGCCACAGAGCGCTTGTGGTACACTCTGAAACGGCATATCAGGCATCTGGATTTACCAATAATTTCCATAACTGCATTGAAGGCAGCATTACGCACACAGCTTTGTTTGCCATTTTGCCGAACTTCTTCCGGCATCTTATTGAATAGATGCCAAGTCAGATAGGTGCTGTACTGAGTGCGAAACGAGGACCTACGATGTTTCAGGTAAGTGGTCATAATTCAGTGATCACTCACTGCGTGTCCTCAGTGTGAACAAATAAAAATTAGCATGCATTTTATTTTGACCAAATTTCCAATTTCTCGATTAGTCAACATGAATTATTTCCAGGGAAAATGCTTCTGTATGTGACAAAAAATAAATATCGTAAAACTAATAGTATCTTTAGAGTGTTTGTGTTTGAATGGAGTGCTACAGGACGATCAATGGATTGATAAACTGTCAAAGTGACATGGGTTTTATGAAAAAACAAGAACTGCATGTAGCAACTGTAATTTTTCATAGAATTCCGTATTCATCGTATCATACATCTCAACATATCATACAATTTTCCCACGGGAATATTGATACATTATATGATTTCCATAATAATGTCTTGATAAAGATTTTGATTCTCGGAAGAAGAAAATCAGCTCATGTTATTTTCTCATATGATTGTCAGTTCCATGAGCTGATTCCTAATTCTGGCCCTCCATTTTTACCTACCGCACAGGCTAATGTTACAGATTAACACAATTAAAGTATAAACGCAACACAGCAGTTGCGAATGACTCCAATTTAACTTAAACAAGAAAAATGACACCGAATTTTTGTTGTAATGATCATGTCTTTTGAATCCGTTCTGTCGGGAATTAAATTTATAATAGTTATTTAAACTCAATGTAAACGATTAGGAAAACAATCAACTGGTTTCTACATACAATTGATAAAACATCCAGAAATAGAAACTTATTTCCGCCAGCGGCTAAAAAGCATGTTACGAAAATTAACAAATGGCGCTCACAAAGTATTTCACAGTACAAAGAAGGTATCAGAGACAAAATGATTTTCAAATCGATCAGTTGAAAGAAGAAATATACGAGAAAAGAAAACATTACATAACTCTATACCTTCTAGCGGAAGAATTTGTCATAACGGAAAAGTTGAAAATAGGCGAAAAATATGCTGCATGGGAAAAGCTATGCTAAGGAAAAATAACTTTTCAAGTACGTCTCCCGGATACAGAAATAGCAAGAAAAAGTATTCGACCTTTACGCCCATTAGCGGGAAACCTGTGCACTATTTAAAGAGGGTAATGCTCCACATCTCTAGTGCAGCGAATGGCATACAGTAAGGACGAAATTTCTCAATAGTACTTTTAGAAGCGGCGATAGAGCTGAAAACTGAACACCACTTACCGACAGAATTCTGAACTACAAAATTGATCATATACTAACCTAAAGTGTTCTACAAGGTAAATGGCATCCGGTTTTGAAGGAATTTTTAAAGTCAAACATGTGCAAGCAGAGATAGTGAGAAAAACAGACTAAGAACTTGCACCCCCTAGCAGCAAAATTGCGCAATATTTTGGGGGAAAAATACGCACACAAGTTTTACATAGTTAGTAGTATCTGACCGAAGAAAGAAGTTTTACAATCGCGTTTTTAATCCCGCAGATATTGCTGTAAAAGGAAACGTGACCTTAGGCCATCTGGTGGCAGACTTGTGCGTTAAGAATAAATTGAAATTATATGAGAACCATTTCTCTGCGGAAACGCTCTCCAACAAAGGAATTTCTCAAATCGGACTCTTAGAAGCAGAGCTGTTGGCAAACATGAGATGTAAATCTACGCCTCCTGACGGCAGATCCATGCATTACTTTAAGAACAAAGTATTTTCAAAATATTTTTAATGTGAGCGGTATCGGTCCACGGAAGAATTTTTTTCCGTCGAGTTTTCAGGAGCTCAGATTTTGCTGCAAATACATAAGAAGCAGAAATAAGCACTTACGCCCCATGGTGGCCACACATTCCTTAACAAAAATTAGAAGTTATATGTAAATCATTTCGTATGAGGAGTTATTTTCGATGCAGGAAGAATTTTTCAAATCGGCGTTTTAGAAGCAGAGATATTGGGGGAAATACAATAAACCTTTACGCCCCCTAGCGAAAAGTCTATGAATTACTTAAAAATTTTAAAATTATATATAAAACATTTCGCACTGGAAACTCTATCCAACAGAGAAGGAATTTTTCAAAAGCAGTTTATTTCTTAGAACAGAGATATCGACAAAAAACAACAACATCTACGGCCCTGGAGGAGAAACCATGCATTATTTTAAGAAGAAAATATTCTGAAAAAGATTATCAACGTAAATGGTATCGGACCACGAACGATTTTTTTCAGTCGAGGATTTAGCAACAGATTTTGCTGCAAATGCAACAGCAGCAGAAATTAACTGTTGGCCTACCCGTTTTTTTACCAAAAATTAGGAATAATGTGCAAAAGTTTCACATCAGGAGCTTTATACACTGAAGAGCAATTGAATAAGGGACAGCTGGTGTTATGCAAATGTGGCGCTGTGGGCGACCCTGTAAACGGAAACGACATGACGTATGCAGCGATCCGACAACATAAGGAGTGATGCGGCGGGAATCAGTAAGAGTCGGACGCAGTATGGGTAAGACGAAGGATCTAAGCGCATTTGAACGTGGGAAAATTTTCGTGGCCCGACGAATGGGTCACTCTATCTCGGAAGTTGTGCAGGCACTGGGATTTTCACGAGCCACGATGTCACGGGTGCACTGTGAGTGCATCAAATCCGGTAAAACCATCTCTGCAAGAGCCAACTGCCGTGGACAACAGCGTGTGGATGAGCAGGGTCATCGTCGGCTAGCTCGCTTTGTAACAGCGGATAGACGGGCCACAGTGCAAGAAATCACTCAGCAATTTCACGCTGGTGCACAAAAACGTGTAAGCAGCCACACCATCCAGAACCATCCCACGAGGGTACCGCTGCTGACCGCACATCACAGGGTGCAAAGATTAGCATGGGCGCGGGAACATCGCCACTGGACCCTAGACATGTGGAAAAATTTTGCCTGGACTGATGAGTCGAGATTCACGTTGGTACATGCGGGTGGCAGGATACGAGTACGGCGCAAACCACATGGAACGATGGATCCTGCTTGCCAGCAGGGTACTCTTCAAGCTGGTGGGGGTGGCATTCTCGTCTGGGGACTGTTTAAGAGGACTGAAATGAAACCCCTGGTACGTGTGATATCGTCCCTCACAGGTCAACGTTACTGATATATCCTGTGACCTCGCTTCCTCGGCCAGCTAGGTCACCTGACCTCAATCCCATCGAGCACATCTGGGATGCCATCGAGAGAGATGTTCGAGGCTCTGACCCCCTTCCATCAAACCTTCGTGAACTGTGGGAGCTTGTTCAGGGGTCGTGGTTCCGTATGGCTTCCCAACGCTTCCGGTGTCTTGTCGAGTCCATTCCGAGACAAATCGCTGCCGTCTTCAGGATGAAACACGTTACTAGACAGGTATCTGTAATTCAATTGCTCTTCAGTGTATATCAGGAGCCTTATTTATCCGATGCAGAAATAATTTTTGAAATCGGAGTTTTAGAAACAGTTATATCGGCGAAAACGCAGTTTATATTTACGCCACCTAGCAGAAAATCTATGCGTATTTTGCAAAATGTGACTATACCTAAAATTATCTTCTACATAAATGGAATCGAAAGGTAAAGTTATTTTTTTCAATCGGACGTTTAGGAGCAAATATATGGAATACAATGTATTTTGAATTCGATTTCACCTGCATTTACGCCCTCTAGCGGCAAAATTGTGCATAGTTTAAAAAAAACGAAATAAAGCATCATTATTTGCAGATTTCAAGCTTCCCAAATGAAAGAGAAATTTTCAAATCGGACTATTAGTATATGGTGTCTCACAAACCAATAACATAAGCACGATCGTTTTTAGAAACGAGGTGATAAAAACAGTGTAAACATCAAAATGTACAACAGTCAAGGCATGCAGGAATGCCAGTACTTCTTCAAATCTTGTGAATACTAATACGATGTACACAACGGAAGGAAGCGTAAACAAACGAAATTTGGGGAACACATGATTAATTGAAAATTCAGCCAAATTCTTCCAAAAATATTCCCCAAAACTTTCCAGTTCATGAGCAAAAACGATTCATAAACCTTGTATACTTCATTCGTTTGTTTGTTTGTGCGTCCCGCCGGGAGATGGGAGGCACAAACAAATGAAGTATACCTTAGATGATATCTGGATCCCAGCATTAAACTATATCATGATCAGAAATAATATATTTGGGAAGCACAAATAAAGTAAGTATGCCGTAGAATAAAATCTGGATCTCAGCATTAATCTATATCAGGATCAGAAAAAATTAGACAGCACTTAGAAGTAGACTAAGTAACAGCAGAAGCAGCCTAAAAAGACCGCAGAAAGTGACTAGGCGAGTGTAAAAGTAACTTAAGTAACACTCAGAAGTAGTCACGATACACACAGAGCATTTTAGATGACATTCAGAAGTAGTGTCAGTGACACTAAGAAGAAATGTCGGTCAGCGCATAAGTGGCGTAAGTGGAACTCGGAAATAGAATATGAGCTCCTATTTTAGGTGGAACGCAGAAGCAGTCTATTAGATACGACATATTCTCGGTGGGACGACGAGTTTTCAGATTTCCTTTTCTCTGCCTCTATGTTTACTTCCAAGAGAGATCTGCTTTCTTTTCTTCTCTTTCGTTCGCCGTTTGCATATTAATTACAACTTTTACGAGCTCATTGCTGTTAACAGAAGCAAATATTGCTTTCAGATATCAATATTCTATTCAAAAAGATACTGCTGTACAACAGAAACATACGCATGTAGGTCTTCAATGAAAATAATATGATTGCTTTCTTAGTACTGCCTTCAATAGCTGAACACATCCTATTTTACTGTGGATCTGCAGAAATTTTTAAACAGCAATTCGTTGTGATGGACTGTAATGCAACGGTTTGCACAGTAAAAGCCAGAAATTTATTAGCACGTCTTTGGAAGGAGAATAACGGGCTTATGTTACGACCAGGTCCTTTCGTTTCTGTGAACAACATATTCCTATAACAACTCGATCGGTTATAAGCATACGTTCGTACCTAATTTAGGGTCGCTGGTTTCAGGGAATGGAGAGCGCCAGTGCCGTAAGACAAACACAACATCCGTGTTTCACCGGTAGTCGCACCCGGTCCCTTCTCGAACGAATCGTCCGATTCGTTCGAGAAGGGACCGGGTGCACGGTGTATTTTACCTTCGGTATTTTCCGGCTGCAAAATTTCACTAATACGTCTCTTAAATGAAAATGCTATTGAATTTAAGATAAATTTTATTTACACCATTGCTTCTAAATATTCTTTTCAAAAAATTATTTTTCCTTGCATTACCTTTTACCGAAAAAACCACTTTGTTTTCTGCTTCTTCATTTTCCCTTAGAGGACGCGACTGCACATCATGTTTTTTTTACTTTGCTCGTGAAGGTCCGATCTGAGGAAAAAATTCTTACGTCGAACAGCATTCATGCAGAACACTTGGCAGGCAATTACTGTTTTTACTCAGAATACAATACTGTCACTAGAGGGCGTAAAATCATTTTCCTGTTACCAACATACACTGAAGAGCAATTGAATTAGAGATACCTGTTTAGTAACGTGTAGCACCACCTTACGTCCTGATGACGGCGGCGATTCGTCTCGGCATGGACTCGACAAGACACCGGAAGCGTTGGGAAGCCATACGGAACCACGACCCCTGAACAAGCTCCCACAGTTCACGAAGATTTGATGGAGGGGGGTCAGAGCCTCGAACATCTCTCTCGATGGCATCTCAGATGTGCTCGATGGGATTGAGGTCAGATGACCTAGCTGGCCAAGGAAGCGAGGTCACGTCGGTGGAGTGCTCATCCAACCATTCAGATACAATTCGGGAGCGATGGCATGGTGCATTGTCTTGCTGCAGGATGAGGTCCCCAGTGGGATGTTGAAGACGCACAAACGGGAGCAAATGGTCGTCCTGGATATCCCGGTAACTTTGACATGTGAGGGACAATGTCACACATACCAGGGTTCCCATTTCAGTCCACGTAAACAGTGCCCAGACGAAAACCCCACCCCCACCAGCTTGAAGAGTACCCTGCTGGCAAGAAGGATCTGTCGCTTCATGTGGTTTGCGCTGTACTCGTATCCTGCCATCCGCATGTACCAACGTGAATCTCGACTCATCAGTCCAGGCAACATTTTTCCACATGTCTAGGGTCCAGTGGCGATGTTCCCGCGCCCATGCTATTCTTTGCACCCTGTGGTGTACGGTCAGTAGCGGTACCCTCGTGGGACGATGGCTTCTGTACCCCATAGCTAGGAGATGGTTCTGGATGGTGTGGCTGCTCACACATTTTTGTGCACCAGCGTTAAATTGCCGAGTGATTTCTTGCACTGGGGCCCGTCTATCCGCTGTTACAGTGCGAGCTAGCCGACGATGACCCCGCTCATCCACACGCTGTTGTCCACGGCAGTTGGCCCTTGCAGGGATGGTTTTTACCGTATTGGATGTACTCACGGTTCACCCGTGAGACAGTGGCTCGTGAAAACCCCAGTGCCTGCACGACTTCCGAGATGGAGTGGCCCATTCGTCGGGCCCCGAAAATTTTCCCACGTACAAATGCGCTTAGATCCGTAGTCTTACCCATACTTCGTCTGAATCTTACTGATTCCCGTCGCATCACTCCTTATATTGTAGGAATGCTGCGTACGTCATGTCGTTTCCGTTTACAGGGCCGCCCATAGCGCCACATTTGCATAACGCCAGCTGTCTCTAATTCAATTGCTCTTAAGTGTATTTGTATTCGTATCTCGGCTTCTGAAATTCCGGATCACCTCCCGGGAGGTTCATTGACCTAATCGTCTCCCAGGCGGTGAACTGGGCTTTCGGAAGGAAATTTATTCCTCTATTTTTAGTTTTAATACTTTTGGAATTTATTCTTCTATTTTTAGTTTTAACGGAATTCCTGTTGCTACTTTAGCATGGAAAGTTTGCAGCGTGTAGATATTCATCAAGCAAGTTTTACTAAAGCTTCGATCAGAAGTCGAAGTTTTTATTGCATTCTAAAAAACTCTATAGTCAGCAAATGATCTAATTTGCAATACTAAATACACAAATAATTTTTTTTTATGTTTTAATTTGAGGAAATATAGTCACTTTATTACTGTAGCTTATAGGAAAATCTTCTTAGAGAAAGAAAGTTAAATGGTAGAGAAAACCAGTTAATCACCGCATAGGCCTGGCAGGGTTGTTCCCTACCTAATAACGTTTAAGAAGAAATGTGTTTAATAAAATCAGCTACTTTAATTAACTATTGGGTTGTCGGAAAAGTCATGACGTATTTTGGCACCCGACGGCGGTTGGGCGGTTTTGTAAGTGCTAGAGGCATGATCAGCTCTGTAATCGTTATGGCATTCGACAGGTGCCAGTTTTAGCTGCAGTCTAAAATGAATAGTGAGCGATATGGTTGATTTGCGGAGATTTGACATCAAGTTGAAGATGGAAGACCAAACTGTGCATTTTCGCCATATTTTGCTGTTTTACTTCCGTAAAAGAAAGAACGCGCGTCAAGCTTGTAAAAAGGTGCGTAAAGTGTACGGTGATAGTGCTCTACAAGAACGTCAGTGCCAGCGGTGGTTCGCAAAATTCCATCCTGGTGATTTTGACCTCAACGATGCTCCTCGGTCAGGAAGGCCCGCCCAGATTGATGACAACCAAATCAAGGCAGTGATCGTGTCAAACCCACGTTACACGACGCGAGAGATTGCAGAAAACTTTGCACATCCATCATTCAAGCGTTCACGCCTACCTGAAGGAGCTGGGATACGTAAGCCAGCTCGATGTGTGGGTTCCTCATGAACTCAAAGAAGCTCAATTGACGGCGCGTATAAACATCTGTGATATGCTCATTAAACGTGAGGAAAACGATCCTTTTTTGAATCGACTGATAACTGGTGACGAAAAATGGGTTGTGTACAACAATGTGCTGCGCAAACGGTCTTGGTCCTGACGTGCTGCTTCGCCTCAAACGACATCCAAAGCAGACATTCATCAGAGGAAGAGTCTGGTCCCAGTGTGGTGGGATTTTGATGGTGTCGTGTTTTTCGAGCTCTTACCACGAAACCAAACAATCAATTCGAATGTGTACTGTCGGCAATTGGACAGTTTAAACGAATCCATCATCCAGAAACGTCCAGAGCGCGTTTATCGTAAAAGTGTAGTTTTCCATCACAACAGCGCGAGACCACGCACAAGTTTGATCACCTGCCAAAAAGTATTGGAAATTGGTTGAGACGTGTTGCCACACGCAGCTTACTCGCCTGACTTTGCGCCGTCAGACTTCCACTTGTTTCGCTCTCTTCAACAGTCCTTGCGTGGTATAACGTTCAATTCAGATGAGGCTGTAAATCAGCACCTTGTACGTACAGTGTTTCTCCACGAAAGACAGGTTCTTCTATGAACGAGGCATTCTGCACCTCACTGAGAAAGTTATCGAACAAAACGGGCATTATATCATTTATTGATCTTTGTTCTTTCTATCAATAAATGACCTTTGCAAAACATGGCTAAAATACGCCATGACTTTTCCGACAACACAATAAATGAAAAACAAATATAGGGGAGGCTAATAAAATAGGTTTGGAAAAAGAACATTAATAAATAACTAAAACACAGTGTTTATCTTTATACAAAGTATAACGGAAATATTATTTTTTGAAAACAGCGATTTGGGACAAAACATAATTGAAATATTATTGGACTTTATGTATTTTTATGTTGCTATCTGACATATAGTGAAATAAACTAGAAAAATAAACTCGTAAAAATAATACTTCCAATCCTTCTTATACATGCAAATACATCGTATCCAAAAAGAAACGAAAGAAATGAGTCATGCCGAAAGGTGTTTTTTAGAAGTCTTTGCAAGAAAGCATTGAGTGTAGAACAGGTCTTTGGTGTTCGGAACAGAGAATTGGACGGCATTGAGCGCAAGGGCTGTTTGGAGAACTTTGTCTTTTATTTTATTTTTCTGTTTATTTTCTTGATAATGAAAGGCGGAATCCGGAACGCAAAGCTTCATGATCAGTTTTCCTTTCGCATACTAACTGGAATTACCTGGAAGCAGTTTGTTTACACTGCATTTGAAATAAATGAATGCTGTTTTCAGATGAAGTGAAAGTCAGCTGACGAATCCTGTTTATCTCGTTTCGAGGCTTTACGCTCCCACGGGTATTTAAGTGCATAAGAGACCACTCGTTTCCAATTTTTGGCCATTGGTTCCTGGAGGAGTGGGCCCAACCTGCCCCATGACACAGGTACATCGTCCGTACTACATCAGAGACTTGCTCGTGTGGTTAAGTTTGTAGCCCATGTCTCTGACCACTCGGCCGCTACCGGCTGCAGGTGGAGATCGAAATAACAATGTTGCATGGATTGGGAAACAGGATATTTCGTATTTACTCACCATAAATTGGGTAGGACGGCACTGCGCTTTTTGTAGTGCGTGAAGGAACATCAGCAGGTGTTAAAAAAGCTCTCGAGAACAATATCTGTGATAGTAAGTGGGAAAGATAAACAGAGCTGACAACTCATACTAGAGGGAAAGGAATTACAGAAAAAGCGCGAGAGTTGGTTATTTGAATTTAGTCGCGCAAAGCATCGGTTGGCAAAAAAAAACAAGTTCCACAATTAATCCTCAAAACAAACCAAAAAAAAAAAAAAAACGCAACAAAATAACAAGGAATGAGTGAACGTTTGATTCATGATGAGACGATCCTCTCCTCTTTTTACATAAATATTAAGGTTCAGCTTCTTTTTCGTTACAAGGTTTATTTTATACACAACCAATTTAGTTACGTGGTAGATACAAAAGACATGGCGTGAAGATAACAAAAAGCTGAACAAACGCACGCGTAATGTGTTAAAAACAGCTGTCATACAGAGGAAATTAGCTTTTAACTTAAACTAAAACTAAAACACAACACTATTTGTAAATGTGTAATTAGACGTACAATGTATACAATTAAGGTAATGCAACTGCATGCAGAAGGATCGGCAAAACACTTCAGTCAAAAAAAACAAAACACGTGCAATATGGACGCATCACAGCAAAAAAAAAAAAAAGAAATCACGAGATCCCTCAAGAAAACCGCTAATGTACTACAGCAAATGAGGTCACATATTTCATATTCTGAGTGTAACACCAGTACCCCTACTTCAAACCAGTCATAATTGAGTGACCACATCTCAAAGAAACGTGGAACAGATTTTGTGAGTTCGACATTCTTGTACTCCGCCTGTAGTCGAGACCACAGACGGATCACGAATTGCGATTTAATAGTCTGCTAAGCAAAATGGATCCTGGGACTGGCAATCGAAAGGCGATGCGTGAAATAAAAACAATGGGCAACACAGTATTCGGACACCACAATATATTTGGACATATGGCTGTATTATCGCAATTAGTCGGTCCACCGTTTGCTTCTGTGACAGCGGCAACACATCGAGACATACTGTCAACCAATTTCCCGTAAGCCTCGACAGGAATGGCACGCATTCGTCCTGCAAAGTCTGAATGCAGAGCGAAGTCGGCTGTTGTGGTCGATTCGTATCCGTCGCTCCAGTTCATCTCAGAACTGCTCTATGGAATTAAGATCAGGACTCTGAGCAGGCCAATCTAGTAATTCCACCTCATTTTCAAGAAACTAGTCCTGCGCACGCCCTGCAGTGTGATAGGGAGCTCGATTGTGTTGGAAGAGACAACGGGTATTTCCATAATACTGCCGCATTGTTGGTAAGGCAGAATCATACAGAACGTCAAGGTACAGTTCAGAGTTCACGGTTTGTGGTCTATTAACATACGGGCCGGGTCCCATCCACGAAAAACGACTCCATACCATGATGGAGCCTCCGCCAATCTAACAGTTGGAAGAACACAGTCCGTCGAAAACCGTTTGTCGTGCTGTCGCCAAATCCAAACACACCCATCAGACTGGAAGAGTATAAATCTCCCACAGTCCAGGAACGACGGGAGACACACCACTGCAAAAGGCGCTTGGCATTCGCGCTAGTGATGTGGGGCTTGTGTGTCGCTGCACCACCATAATAACTCCCAATGTGCAACTCTCTGCGGATATTTATTGAACTAACCGAGCCATTACAAGCTTTTCCTACTTCAGCAGAGATGGGAATGGCAGAGGACAAACGGGATTTCTTAACATTTCTTACCAAGGCTGTTCTGTCGCATTCCGTCAGTTTGTGCGCCTTTCGAAACGATTTTTTGTGGTAGTTGCACCGTTCTGCTTTCATCTCTTCACGACATCACTAACAATCGATTTTTGTATGTTTAGATTAGCTTTAATGCCCCGTATGGAAACGTTACTCAAATGACATCCTATGGCCAGCTCACGCTGTGACTAGGAACGTTCATATCCACGTGGCATATCAGCTTCAAAGTTACCGATAACACGACAAAGCATCTCAGCTTTATATACATGCCTGCCCAGTCACAGCGCATCTTCCTGCGCAACCATTCTTTGCACTTATGGAAATACTTGGTAGTGTCAAAATTATTTCTTTTGATAATGCAGTGTATTTCAGCAACGTAAGAATGTAATTACAAATTTTATGACTTGAGAGATTCGTATGGAGAAAACAATCATTGAAAACCGAATGATCATGTCGGCAAACACTTCGAAGAATCACTTGAGGCACTTAAAATATTGGCAGAAGGATAAGGCACATCGTGCACACGTGGACAAAACTTTCATCCAGAGAGTAAGGATATCCTCGCGAAGAAAGCATACTGAACTGGCGGAGAATCACCGATACAGGCAAGCGCCAGTAGAGGAAACGCCGCTGATTCTCATATTCATGGCGTCTGTTAATAGTTCGATAAATGGCCTATAGGGATTGTGTGGGAACAACAGTACTGGAAGCGGTGAGCGATTCTTCCGAAGTAATAACGCTCTGTACTGGGTGGACGTAGTCACATTGCGCAGTTTGTAAGTCTAGAAGGAACGATCAGACAGAAATGGCACAACAGTTAGCACAGTAGAGTTTGGTTTGAGTCTATCCATGGTGATCCATTGCGAAAAGATGATGAAAAGGGCCTTCTTAATTGTTTGGTATTATTGTTGTTGCTGTCCGACACAATAAGTGTGTCAGGGGACTGGAAAGAGATTTCCAGCGAAATTCAACAATCGAAACTTGCGAGACCACTGCATTTTCTGCAATAAGCCACGGATAATAGGCTAAGAAGCAGTGATGGACAGAGTTGTTAAACAGTGGTTCCAACAATAATTCTTTAGTCGAGGACGGAGATACACGTGTTGGAGAAAGAGGCCTCCAAACTATCAAACATTAGTTATAGTATCTCAAAAGATCAGATGGCATGAGCTGGTAGTGATTCAACTTCACTGAAGTGGAGAAAGTAAGCTGAGGATTGTATTGAACAATCCGTTTATTAACTGGTACGGAGACAGATGATTCACGCTTTGCAAACAGATGAATAACGGCGGTAGGACATAAAGCACTGAATTTTAGCTCTACGGAAGGCAACGTGAGATTCGTAGCAGCCATCCAATGTGCAGAATTCCTTATAAATCGAACCATCAATGATTTGACTTGACGTAGCAACAGTGGTGGTGTAGAGGGGGATAAAACACAAGGATGTCGCCTGTGTGTCAACAATTACTGTTCTACCCTGGTGAGTAGAGAACGAGCGGACACGATGCTACATTCGAAAAGCAGCTGGTATCTTCTGCAAAAGCCTTGAATAGTGTTGAAGGTGACTAGCGTCATTATTTGAAGGTAGGACACGCAAAACAACTGACTTTCCGATAACCAGAGAGAACCCATGACCCGCACCATAAACCGGTAAACGTCATTATATTTAGGCCAGGGCTGAGGGTGTTGGCATATAGGGTAAACACTGGTTATTTCGTGGCATAGGTAAATTTGTTAAAGAGCGTACCCAAGTAGCACACTGACATTGGCCAACGGTTGGTCCAATGATATGTTTGCGTCGGCAGCGTTGGCCGAAGGTTGCGTTGTTTATCGAAGATTGGCCAACGGTTTTTCCAACCATACATGACCAAATTTATGAACAAATGACCACTTAACGGTTGTCCGATGGTTGTTCGATGGTTGTCCAACAACACATGACCAACCATGGTTGTCCAGGAACACATGATCACGTTGAAAACCCACGGTTGGTCCAACATAATATTGCTACCTGGGTAAGTGGTTATTCGTACAGTAAGCACTGCCTTCATTAAATTCAACTTTTTATCATAATGACAGCAAATGTCCAGTTTCTGAAAAACGGAATGAGATCGTCAGTAAGTTGTTTTGTTCGTATCACAGAGAAAGGGTTTCAATGTATGTGGGAAATTGAACAGTCTTTTGTTCTGGTGTTTAGTATACAAGGTAGAAAAGCTGATTTCAAGAAGGAAAATAGAGGGAAGTGGACAATATTTATCATAGTTATTGATTACCTTCCTATCTAATTTTAAAATGCACTTGAAAGTCATTTATCAGCATTTTATAGCATGTAGAGATTTACCTATGGACGCATGATCCTTAGCTTTGGGGTGTTAATTTTTTCAACTATTAATGTCTATTTCAACAATACTTTTTGCCATATTTAAACTACAATATCTGATTTCTGACTCATAATCATGGTGTTTGGGATTCAAATAGACACTTTAGTTCCCGTTTTTAAATAATTTTACCCTGTCGCGAAATAACGAAGGTATCACGAATGTATCACCTACAGATTGTACTTTCGCGATACGTAATAGCTGAGGTATTAAGTTGTCGGAAACGTTATGACGTATTTTAGCCATGTTTTGCAAAGGTCATTTATTGATAGAAAGAACAAAGATCAATAAATGATATAATGCCCGTTTTGTTCGATAACCTTTTGCGATCTTTCAGTGAGCTGCAGAATGCCTCGTTCACAGAAGGACCTGTCTTTCGTGGCGAAAAACTGTACTTACAAAGTGCTGCTTTACAGCCTCATCTGAATTGAACGTTATACCACGCAAGGACTGTTGAAGAGAGCGAAACAAGTGGAAGTCTGACTGCGCAAGGTCAGACGAGTTTGCTGGGTGTGGCAACACATCTCACCCAATTTCTAATACTTTTTGGCTGGTGATCAAACTTGTGTGTGATCTCGCGTTGTCGTTATGGAACCAAGACCTTTACGATGAACGCGCTCTTGACGTTTCTGGATGATGGATGCGTTCAAACTGTCCAATTGCCGACAGTACACATTCGAATTGATTATTTGGTTCCGTGGTAGGAGCTCGAAAAACACGACACCTTTAAAATCCCACCACACTGAGACCAGAACCTTCCGCTGATAAATGTCTGCTTTGGATGTCGTTTGAGGCGAAGCAGCACGTCGGGACCAATACCGTTTGCGCAGCACATTGTTGTACACAATCCACTTTTCGTCACCAGTTATCAGTCGCTTCCAAAAAGGATCGTTTTTCTCACGTTTCATGAGCATATCGCAGATGTTTATACGCGCCGTCAATTGAGCTTCTTTGAGTTCATGAGGAACTCACACATCGAGCTTGCTTACGTATCCCAGCTTTTTCAGGTGGTCGTGAACGCTTTAATGATGGATGTGCAATGTGTCTTCAATCTCTCGTGTCGTGTAACGTGGGTTTGACTAGATCAATGCCTTGATTTGGTCGTCATCAACCTCGGTTGGCCTCCCGGACCGAGGAGCATCGTTGAGGTCAAAATAACCAGCATGGAATTTTGCGAACCGCCGCTGGCACTGGCGTTCTTGTAAAGCATTATCCCGATACACTTTACGCACCTTTTCACAAACTTGACACGCGCTCTTCTCTTTACGGAAGTAAAACAGTAAAATATGGCGAAAATGCCCAGTTTGGTTTTCCATCTTACACTTGATGCCAAATCTCCGCAAATGAACCAAATCGCTCGCTATTCCTTTTATATTGCAGCTAGAACTGAAACCTGTCGAATGCCATAGCGATAACAGAGCTGCGCATGCCTCTAGCACTTCTAAAACCGCCTAACCGCCATCGGGTACCAAAACACGTCATGACATTTCCGACAACCCAATAATTGAAATGTAACAAAATGCAGCACATATACACAGTTTTTATCAACAGGCCCTCAGGCCAATGCAAAAAGAAGACGATAATTGGGATTGCAAATTTGGTGGACACAACAGTAACGAGGATTAAAAAAAAAAGTGGAGCTCATTGGGTTCAATGCAGCTTTTGCATGATATGGTACTAAATGAATTGAATTTTGTGGAACGGTCAGTGGAGAATACGTATGCTTGTATACTGCACACGATACAAAACTTCCTGAACCCTAGAGGAGTGCAGGTGATGCAGTTTCCCAGTAAATAGGTGATGTTCCGGAAAATCCTTATCTAAATCACCCAGTCGACCTTTTAAAGCAGATATGTGCATTGATTCAGCCTCTGGAATGCATATTAGTAATCTTGTATAGACGTAAGGAGTAGTAATTTTAATCTGAACCACCGTACGATCGGATTTAACAGCGACTGCGCAATGTTCACGTCAAAACCCGATGATTGAAAGAAACTCCATGATACTTAATCAATACAAGTCAGTGGTCAGTACAAGGGAGTGACGAGGAGTGATAGGAAACAGTAGACACGCGTGAGCACAGTTGGAGTGATATAAACTAGAGATGAGGTCGGGCCCGGCCCGGGCTCAGACGGGATCGAAATTCATTACCTACCGAAAATCCCGGGCCCGGGCTGGCCTCGGAATTACACGTCTTGAATTTCATTACTGTAATTAATTCAACACGTGTAATTCCGAGCCCTGTTGAATTTCATTGTGGATTTGTTACGTTGGTGAAAGGATTTTAAATTTCCTAAACTAGCTGCCATTGCAAGACAAATTTTCCTTAGCAAGACTTGCATTATGCATTGTACAAAGCTATGGCCTAAGCAAGGGTTAGTTTAAGGAGGTCTGGGATCGAAAAACTGGGGAAAAATCACATTCCCACTTTTTGGATTTTATTAAAAATCAAGAATATTATCTTTAAAATGATGTATTAATTTCCAAAATTGTGCAGTTAGAAGTATTGTTATTTATTTTTTTAAATTTCCTCACTCCCGCGATTTTTGGGGTGACGTTGGTTTTTAGTGCAGCAGGTCGAGTTTTAGAGAAAAGAAGATCAAGTTGAAGCGCTGTGGCATTAGATGCAATTCTCTCTCTCTCTCTCTTTTCATGATGAACTTGATCTGGAAACTGCACACACATGATAATATTGTGATTATTATACTATTAAGCGCAAAGCTTTGTTAGTGTTACAAAATGCAGAATAATCTGGTCTGGAATGCTTTTACGATCTTTTTTTTTTAATTTTGGAAATTTCCCTACATGTTTTTTTTATATTCTACTACATCACTCTAAACTACCTTTAACAATTAGAATATATGTAAATTATATTGCAAAGATTAGTTTTCAAGAGTCAAAATTTCAAACACTTGCAACTGTCTGTACGGCGTTGTACGTTTATAATGCAATTTATTCAAAATAAAAGTAAGTTTAGAAATCAAAAAGAAATAACGAATGGAATTTTTTATTTCTAAACGATTTTCATTTCTTCAGCTTTTAACAAAATTATTCATTCCCCTGATGCGGTCGAAGGGCTCGTTGATTATTTATTTTCAAATCCACATTTTATAACATTGGGCTTTATGCGTAGTATTTCTAAAAACATATTAATATTGTGAAGTGGATTAACTGAACTAAACTTTTGAAACCAATGATTTTTAAACTAATCCTTGCTTGGGCCATATCTTTGGCCAGTGTATAATGCATGAGTGCATGCCTTGATAATCAAAACTTTCCAAGAAACCGGGCCCGGGCGGGCCGTGCTCAGCAAACCTATGTAATCAAAGAAAGCGGGCCAGGCCCGGGCTCCTAAAATTCAGCCCGAACTCATCTCTAATATAAACTCGGTCGAGACGAGTAGCAAAAGCAAGTGAGAAAAGCGTAGCTCTCAAGAGAAGGCACAAATTCTGGGTTCAACTAACGAAAAATATCATGCAGTTGGCTGGTTTTACTTAATAACAATAAATGTTGAGTAAGGGTATGTCGACGCTCAGACGACACAAGGCGATCACGGTTAGCATCTAACCTACAATTAAATTATCCGCCGAAGAGAACATAATTAGCCTCAGAGATTCAAAGAAGGCAAGTTTCGATACGTTGGAAAGCAGCCAACGCAGCTTCAACATATTGAGACACGTGTGCATTGAGGATATGAAATCTAGTACAGCGAAGCTTCCATTAACGGACAGCTCTTAATAGCGGACACTTCTAAAAACGGACATTATTTCTTTCCCCTTCGATGTCTGCTATTCGGAAGTTTTACTCAATTTCTAAACTTAAAACACATGTAAGTAAGGGCCCCATTACATTGATCAACAACTTGACAATAACTAATTTTTGCCATGAAACGGTTGTGGCGGGCAATCGCACCAGAAACTGGAGTACATATGGAATATTCATGATGAAACACATACGGCCATGCACACCATCTATGGATAATAGTGAACTGTGAGCAGTTCGGCTTCTGAAACATTAAAATATCTGAAAGACAATAGTTGAACTTCTTATAGGACAACTGGATTCACAAAAAGCGTCGACATCCCCTTCAATTTAAAGTAGCAAACTTGCTCATGTTTCACAGCTTTAGACAGAACAATACATTTCTCAGCTGCTCGAGTAAGAGTCTTGAAGAGTTTGCTAAATCGTCTTTTCAAAGGTTTTCCAACAGTATGCTTGACATCTAGAAGCAGAATGACAGACTGGATTTGAACATCAAGGCTCGGAAGGCCATTAATGTATCTGGCAGAAGTGCCCTTTACTTTGTTATTTGATGTTTTAATACATAATAACTAAGTACACGACGTGATTTTTGGAAGACATGCATCCATAAGGCTTGTCCAATTGCTGAAGATATTGTATTGGACTTGGAGGTCACGCATATCAGTATGCGATTCCTCCGTTTATATCTGGTGCAAGACATACCAGAGAGGTGTGGTGACTCCCCGACTGACTCCGTCGTTGAAGAAAGGGACTCTTCTTCTGTAGAAAGTGGCACCTCTTGTTGTTCAGAAGGAGAAATAATTCTATAATCAGAGAACAAACATTCATTAACCATTTCTACTAACCGTGTTTTGTACGCGATCGTTTAAGTTGGCATTATTGCTAAGGAATTATGTACAAGGTGCATCTCGTTATACCTTATAGATATTTGTTTAGATTTAGTTGCTTACGAAATTTCGGTTGCATCAAGTGTCACGCATTTTCTGCAAATATCTAAGAAAGAATGAAGAAAAATGTTTTCTGTAAAAGGAAAAAAATACACTTTTAAGCAGTCTTAAACGAAACAATATCTTACGAAAATCCTTTGACTCTTACATCAATGATACTCATGAAATACTTAGGTTCTGAAGATTTACGATGTTAATTATTTAGTAATGAAGTCAAAAATAGTGAAATTATTCTACACATTCGAATTATGAGATACTTCGATGCTAATTTGAGAGCTCGGTACTATTTAATAATGGGACTACAGTACGCTCTAATTGACAGAATTTTTTAACTAGCTTTATGCCGTTTCTCTTTACAACAAAACAAGCAAGATTATACATCGAAAGAAATTCGCACTCGTCTCAAGAAAAGAATTTCAAAGAGCGTTGCTCTTTTGTTAAACAAAGAATGCTTCGATGTTTCTTAAAAAGCTGACGTCGGTAATTCGAAAACGTCAGTTTTTCGCAGATAGTGTTAATGCCTGAGACGAAAATAATTTGTTACAATAAAAGTTAGAAACGCCTCTCAGTCCATTTTAAAAGTCTTTAAAGAAATAAAAAGAGCTTCTCGGCAACATTAAATGGTGACAATAGTTCTAAAAGATATAATTCCCATTGCCTGCAACATTATGCGAGAGCCGAACATTAAGGCTAGTATTTCTTTCAGTGAAACAGATAGACATCATCTCATTTACATTCAACAGCGAACGCCCATAATGTTCCGAAAAATGTGAAAAAACCGAAGGAAAAATAGAAATTGTGTCCTTATCTGATTTAGCCAGAGGTCACTGGCCATTGCAAGGAGATAGAACATTAGGTTTCGCAGAATCTTTGTGCTTCTCCTTCGTTTTTGGATCTTGGCAGTTGTTTGTCAGATGTAAAACCCACCATGTCTTACAACCATTTAAACTCCGTTCATTTTCTTTTTCTGCAACAGACATTGAGACACAAGTCACGTTTCGTCTTACATGACCATCTTGAAAGAAATTGAAACTCTGTTTTCTGTTTCGCAACCTGAAGGTAGATTTGGTGGTCAAGTTTGTAAACATCCCAATAAATCAAAACTTTGTTTTTCTTCTTTGTCATAGGAAAAAAAACGGCAAAGGTAATTTGAAGAAAAGGAACAACAGGGACTCTCTCACTTCCGAATAAGCATCAAGTCACTGCGTTTTTTTCTTTATTGATAAACGTATTTCAATACAGAAGAATTAGATAAGTTTAGCATTCGTTTTAATTTTTCTTGGAATTGAATGAACTTAAAATTTAAATTTGTGAAAGCAACGCAAATACCTACCTTAACCATGGTTATTCGAAACTGTTCTGGTACTAAATTATACACGCACACATGCCACTAAATTAGAAAACTTTATGCAGATGTATACGTAAAAGTCAATTATGCAGCGTATATGCAAATACGTAATTATATTGTATATGCAATATCACAATGGGAAAAACCAAAGATCCTTCGGAGTTCGATAAAGGGTTTATTTTGGGTGCCCATTTAATTTTAGCGATGATTTTAAAAACATATGACCGGTTTCTGAAAAATATGAGATATCCCTGGTCTTTAACCAGTGGAAAAATAAACCACATTTCATACCTAAGAGGCGTAACTGTGATGCGATGACACTCTGTTATGCAGGAGACCGCCGTCGTCTGACAAGGCTTGTATGGCGAAACATGACTTCCTGAGGGCAGCAATTGACGGAATCGTTCAATTAAGGCTACTCCCGACCCAATATCTCAGAGAGGTATGCTCATCAAATTGAAAAAGACCGGTATTGGCAGTATCACGCTATACGGAAACCGAGTAATGATTTCTGCGAAGATCCGGAAAGTTCGTCTACAATAGTGACAGGGACACCTTGAATGTGCACTGGACTGGAAAAAAGTCATGTGGTCCGACGAGCCGCGGTACAGCTTGTCCTGTACTGATGGTAGGCAGAGAATTTGGCGACAGGCCTATGAAGTAATGGTCACAGTTTCCCTTGTAAACACCAAGTAAGGTTCTGGCGTCGGTAGTATCATGGCGTGCTGCACTTTCTGTTGGTACGAAACAGGTCCTCTGATATTGCTGGATTATCGGGTATTAGCTATGAACTTTATGAATACTGTTGCAGATCAATTTCATCCTACAATGGTGACTATTTATCCAGCAGGTGACAGCTGTTTCATGGACGGCAAAGGTACTGTCTCAGCTGTTTCATGGACGGCAAAGGTACTGTCTCACGCGGTAGGTGCGTGAAGCAGTGGTACAGTGAGCATAACAGGGACTTCCACCATATTTCCTGGCCATCACAAAGCCGAGATTTCAACTCGTTTTAGAATATATGAGAGATGTTAGAAAAACAGATCCAGGAGCAAAGCCTTCTTTGGTCAAATCTGATCCAGTTAGATGACAGTCTGGTGTACGCCAGGTATACTGTAGACAAAGATGCACTCCAGCATCTTGTGGAACTTATACCAAACTGGATACGTTCGGTAATTCGGGCTAAAGAAGTCCAACCCTGTATTGGGTAAAGTTTTCTAATTCAGTATCCGGTAAAGTTTTCTAATTCAGCATCCGGTAAAGTTTTCTAATTCAGTATCCGGTAGGTGCAGTACACTGTTTCCATACCAAAAAGAGCAAAATACGGCGGAAATACACGTGAAAGATCTGGGCAATTCAGCTTACCGAGTCATCGATGAAACCAGAAATTTCAGCCAAATTATAGTGTGATTTACCATTATTTTGGAAATAATCAGTGTCCTCTCGCTTTCACGCATTGTACGCAAAGATCAAGCAGCTACTGAAACGACTGATGGAAGGTCGTGTCTTATAAACTCTTCCATGTTCTCATCATAGCTCTTTGAATGTTGTCTACGGCATCAAAATAATAGTCTTTCAGTGGTGCCTTGAGCTTCGGAAACAAGATCAAGTCGCGCCAGGTTAAGTCCAATGAATATGGTAGATGCGACAGACCGCTAACGTTTTCGTCGACAAACGTTTCAGAACCTCCAGATGGTAAACTTCAGCAACACTTTTGCCACTTTTTTTGCACAATTTCTTCGCTTTTGTATAAAATGTCGAGCATTGTTTTTATTTTTGAATGCTTTTGACGAACCTTTTGGCTTTAGGAGAGTTTGCTGATTTCCACTTAGCACGTTGTTGCATTGTTTTGGGTCCCTATAGAAAACTCCATGTCTTCTCACCCGAATTCAGGGAATTTTGTTTCCTTACAGTGGCCTCAAAATTATCTGCTTTACTGAACCCTCGAGTGTCGTTGATGATCTGATAAAGAATGTGCAACAAACCGTACACAGGCCTGTGTTTCCTTTGAAACCTGAATATTAGTTGTCAAACGGTTTCCTTATCACAGCCCGGGTTGTTGGAAATCATTCGGAGTATTGCACGTCTGTCAATGGCATTGACTTCCCGTACCTTTTCGATGAAGTTTGGCGTTTTACCTGCTTTTTCTAGACTGGGATGTAGTGGTCGTTCACTGGGTTTCCTTCAGGGCAGAAACTCTTTTGACACTCACCATCACGTGCACGAGATTCGCAGTTCTCTCCGTAAACTTGCTTCACCTTGTGAAACGTTTTTGCGGCACTTATATTCAGTCGAACACAAAGCTTGATGTTTTCTCTTTGTGATACTGTTTTTTTCGCAACCAATACACAGGATAGATGTGCAATTGAGCTGACGCTATGTTACCTGATGATGGCTACTTCCAATGACCTTGATTGCAGTACTCGAGGAAAAGTCATTTTTTCGTTTCATGTTTAGTTATAGTAGTTGGCGGGGCCAGCACTCGATTCATAAAACCTGTCTCGTTTCCAATTGCAGTGCTGCGCATCATCTATGGTGCACGTGCACAATTGTTGTGAGGCAAGAAATCCATTAAAACAGCTTGTGGTTATTCCTCAAAAAGAAATTCTAAACTGGTGATCATTGTATTCTTCTGAACACTGATATTGCAACTTGCAATAAGCAACACAGTTTCCTTTGTAACCATTTGTAAGTAAATGCACAGTTTCCTTTGTAACTAGGGTCACATTCTTGTATCTGCGTTTCAGGATGGGGAAAGGGCAGCGTGGTATTTGTGTTCCTTGAAAGTGCTTTGTCAGTTAGCGTAAGGCGAGCAATTAGTTTCGGAGACGATCGTCATAAAAACTTACAGACAAATTCAACTGTATTTTCTCCAAGGCATGTGAAGTCATCAGTCGTGTTTTAGGAGTATTTCGTCTGCATCCAGTGTAATTCCTGTGGTTTCTAGTTTTCTAGCGACGTACTCAATACAGCTTCCGTAGTTGCATATTTTGCTACAAATATTCTTAACGCGCTTCTCGGTAGGATGCGCTGAATCAATCTGAGGTCGAGTATTTCTGTTAGAAGAATAAAGGCCTTCCGATTGGGCACATGTTGCATACTTAATAAAGAACTGACACTTCATTTTTATTCCAGTTAAGGATACGCTTATCATACCAGCCTATTAGAATACTTTCAATCCAAGTGTAGAAGGCTGATATGATATGCCGTCCAGTACTTTAGTGTAGATTTCAATGTTATTTCAAGCAGCAGTGAGATAGTTGGTTGTAAGTGTATGCCTAAGTCTCCAGCGTTTATGATAAAATAAATGTCGTACTTACACACGAAGGTCACATTTATCCATGGATGTTTCCCCGTAAGCTGTAATCTTGTTACATCTATCCGGTAGCTAGCGAATGCCGTCAGGAAAGAACGGCGCCGGTATCGATTCAATGAAATCATCGATGCATTTTTTGGGATCTTCAAGTTTGGCGAATCGCTGGCCAGCCGAGAAGTGTTGCATCAAGCGAAACAAGTGGAAGTCCGACGGGGCAAAATATGGGGAGTAGGTCTCATAAGGGAGAACTTTCCACTCCGGTTAAATGATGGTTTATCCGTGTCGCTGCATCGATATGGAGTCGTGCGTTACCACGTAACAAAATGAATTTCAGATACCCATGACCCGAAAATGGTCGTTTCCATTATAGTTCCTCATTCAAAAGAAGTAGTTGATGAGTGAAGCATTTTACAGATCTGGTGGCATGAGTTCATGATACACCACACCTCACATGTCCCATACGCAACAGACAAGAACAATCTTATAGTGGATGTTGATTTTCAGTGTTGATATCATTGGATGGCAGGGGTCCACTCATGACCTTCGCATTGCGGGTTTGACATGGTGTCAACCTTCTTTTTATGACCCGTAATGCTTTTCCGTAGGCAGTCTGTTTTCCATTCCAATGCCTGGCAAGCAGTAAACCATATGTGTTCAGCTTCTGATCAGTGTTGTGGTAGGAAAGTTCGTGTGGTACTTCACAATATTTCGAATCTTTACTATGGCAACGGTCGACTGATTCACGCGTAACTATATTACCAGGTCTGTGGTCGACTAATTCACGCCTAACTCTATTGCCAGGTCTGTGGTCGACTAATTCCCGCCTAACACAATTGTCGATTCTGTGTGTAGACTGGCCGCATCTCCATCTAGAAGATCTTTCAAATCTGCATTGTGCATCTCCGTCGGCAGTCCGCAAAGCTTCTAGAATTCCCACGCTCAATCACCACTTCTGAACTTCGCAAACCCCTCGCGAAACTTGCCCGCCAATTAAGCATTCAAATTAGCCACTGAGTACAGCCTGCACTTACGGCTTTCTCCGTGTGTGCCGAACAGATCTACCCACGGGCTTCTGCAGCGCTTTTTAATGATATTACACATAAAAAGCTGACAGTGACGAATATTCACCTTGTCGGTCACCGCATATGTAGACTGTCCGTCAACACGTGTCGTTCAACCGAGTGTTACCACTTTACCCCTACGGCATAAAATTCTGGCAAAATTTAACCGTTTTGCTTATACAGTCCACAACGTAGAACGCCGTAAACGTATGCATAGGCTTAATACTTGTTTTCTCAGAGAGGGAAACATTTCGTATTTAAACTGTAAACAAATATTTTAGAACGCAAGTGAACCTATGTCATTAAACAACATTTCGAGGCAATGAAACTGAAAATTATTGAAGCACAGTTAATTAAATTGCATTTTCGCCGCCCCGGTGGCGCAGTGGTCTAAAGGCGTTGGCCTCTGATCATTCGTCCGTAAGGGGTCCGGGTTCAAATCCCGATCAGGCATGGATGTTGTGTTTGTCTTACGGCACTGGCTCTCTCCATTCCCTAGAACCAGTGACCCTAAATTAGGGACGGGCGACTGCATATAGCCCATTGAGTTGCTCACGGCAGTCGTTAAACCAAAAATTAAAAATTGCATTTTCGTTATATGTACAGCAGTTTGTGGTCCATTGACGGAAGTATGATGTGACTTATTCTTGTTCTGCAAAGAATTAGAGTAGACGCCAGTGTTATGATCACCGGTTATTCAAATCAGCTACTGAGTATTAACAAACGCATCGCCGAAAGGTTTCAAATAAACAATGTTTAAATTGTTTCACTATTTAATGGTACCGTTTCTAAGTTTATGAGGATATATATATATATATATATATATGTGTATATATAAACAATTACAATGACTAAACAGCGTCGGTATATGTCAAGATATACTTTTGTAAATACGTCAATGAAATTTAAGAAATAAAACACTAAAACACTTTGCGGAGGAAAAACACGAAAACATCGCTCGTTCGCATTTTCTCGAGCCAAAGCTATCTTGTGCAGCGCTAATCCAACTACGTCCAAAGAAACAGATGGTGTTTCGTTCTTTGGAACTCAACACGAAATAGGATTTTTCTGAAGTCTCTCCTATCACTAGGATTTATCTTAAGGAGAGACGATACTCTGAGATGAAATTTACCTCAAGGCCGAGATTCTAGCGTGTGTACCCCTTCTTGACAAAGTAAATGCTTTTCAAGCCACACCTTTATGCTTTCATTGATCAACAGTTTTTTTTTTTTTTTTTTACTCTTTTGGACTTTCTCAACATTCATTGTTACGTCATGTTTTTTATTGAGCTAGAAAAGAACAGATTTGAAGTCGTTATTTTGTAAACGGGATAACCATTTTCATAAAAATTTCAGTGAATAAAGAAATTACTTTTTAATACTGCTTTTAAAGAACTCGCTTAAAATTAGAAATTCATAGATGTGTAATTTTCTTTTATCATGTACGCTGTTCTCATGATGCTTTTTTCTCACTCAGTCAATGATTTGTTTGAATAAAATATGAATTCCCAACGTAATCAAAACAGACAACGCCTATTGTGTAACTGATAAGCATATTGGAACCAATAAGGAAAATGGATAAAATTAACGAACTTGGTTCGGCTATACGGGTGTAAAAGATTATTTAGTGAGAACCATGTTACAGAGGAGACAGGAATCTTCCAAGAGAATCTAACGGGTTATTTCTATGTTAGGTATCTTCCCGACGTACCTCTGGGTAGAATGGTTGGATCCTCTCTTGAACGGCATATGTGCAGTAGTAACACAAACACACCTCGTAGTTGGTAAGCGGTCTAATACGAGGTCCGATCAAAAAACTCCGAGGCTAGGCCGATATACAACAAAGTACTTACACTACTTAAGTCTGGCTATGATCTCCCTCAAAGTAGTCTCCTAGGGCAGCGATACACTACTGCCAGCGTTTTTGCCACTGTTGGAACGCTTTCTGGAAGTCCTGTTCGCAAATCGTGTCAAGCACCGTCTGCAATTCACGCTGGATCTCGTCCACGGTTTCAAAATGGTAACCCTTGAGGTTCAGCTTCATCTTCGGGAACAGAAATAAGTCGTAGGGGGCCAAATCCGGCGAGTAAGGCGAGTGAGGAAGGATAGTCATGCGGCTGCAAAACTACCTTCAACACCTGCTGACGAAGATCTTGATAGAGCTCGACACGGAGCGCCTTCTGTTAGGGGTTCAGAATCTTTAGCACAAACTTTGCAGCAATGCAGTGCATGTTCAAAACCGACGTTCATAATTTCTTGCACTGTTTCGTATGACACATTGACGATGATAACAATGTCTTGAATGGTTCTCCGACAATCCTCATGAACCAGTTCCCATTTTTTCTCCACATTTTTGGTGTTTTTGCACGTGGACGGTCGCCCTGACCTCTCGTTGTCATCTAGTTCTGTTCTGCTGCTCTTGAAGCACGAGTGCCATTCAAAACACCTCGCACGACGCATAGCTTCACTGCCATAAGCCTGCCGCAAGATTTCATGCTTCTCCGTTTCCAATTTACAGATTTTGACGCAGAATTTGATGTTCGCTCGCTGCTGTAGTTTGCAGTCCATACCATAATCGCAGCTGTGTTATGCACGTGACCACCAAATATCGTGTAGCACAGCTCCGTATGTTCACAGAACAACGCCAATCGGCACAATGACTCACGAAGGCCACTGCCCTCGACTGCTGCTCGCGCATCCGCGTACTGCCATCTGCAGGCGCGCTACGTACCTAGTCTCGGAAAGTTTTGATCGCACTACGTATCATGTTTTGGAAGTTCACTAGCAGCGTCGTTCTCTAAAAATTAAAGTTGCTGGTGGTTGTACCAGGAAGGAATGTTATGAAGGACTACAACAAGATTATGGAAAATCTGCTTTACCGTATAGTACGGTAGCAAGGTGGGTGACAGCGTTTAAAGAAGGACGGAGAATTGTGGCTTGTTCTTCTGGGAGCGGACGTTCCCTCGTGAATGGAACTCAAGTGCTTGCTTTGTCTGCGTTTGTTGAGAAATGATTGGCGGTAGACAATTCGTGAACTTGCCCAAGACAGTAGCATTTCACATACGACTGTGCTGCACATTTTGGACAAAAGGCTAGCCTTGAGAAATGCCGCATCACATTGGGTGCCTCGGGCTTTAAGTAATGTTGAGAAATGGCAAAGTTACGAGAAAGCTCGACTTCATTTGGAAGAAATGAGTGTGAAGGGTACAGATTTCTACCACGTATCCTTACGTTGGATAAAGCATGCACACGGTGCTGTGGACCGGAACTCAAACGCCATGAATGGAGGCATTACGACTGTCCCCACCGAACAAAGGTTCGACAGCACCCCAATAACGTTAAGGTAACGATCATCTCCTTCTATGACTGGGTGCGGTCGTACTAACACGTGCAGTACCTCCAGGACAGAAGGTATATGCAGAGCATTGTGCGCATTTCCTCCAACATAAACTTCGTCCAGCACTCTCGAAGAAGCGGCGTCATTTGTGGGAGCATACTCCGATAATTTTGCATTAAGATCATCGCTGCCATGTTGCTGGCGTTGTTACGGATCTGTTTCATCGATGGGGTTGGGAAGTGTTGTACCATCCTCCCTATTCGCCCGACTTAAGTCACTGGGACTTCGATTTGTTTCCGAAGGTAAAATCATCTCTTCAGGGGATTCGTTTTAAGACCACCCATGACATTGTAAGAACCGTAGACCGGTCCATCGCAAAGATCAACATGTCTCGCCTTGCTGAGGGCATACAGAGATTCCCACATAGATAGCACCAGGTTTGGATAATGCTGGAAACTATATCCAAGACATATAGCTGACTAGAGTTGGTTCTTATGTTATATACCGATGAAACCATTACGTTCTCACTAATACATTTCGAACTCCTGTATATGAACCCTTCATATCATGCAAGCAAACCAGAAAAAACAGTTACTACTCACACTACATAGCGAACGTTTTATACGTAGATTATTAGCTTTTAATTTTAGGGGCAACGACTATCTTGTGCAAAGTTGCACTAGGATATGCACAAAGAGATAGAGAGAAAGCGAAACAAAATCTTAGTTTTATCATGCCTGTACTTGGAAATCCATGAAAAGGAGTGCATAAGGATCACATATTTTTGCCTTGTAAAAATCTAATTTCTTGGAATTCGGTTATAGTTCCAGCAACACAAACATTTTTAGTAGAAGTAGGAAAATCCACCTAAACAGAGAAATTAATACCCTTTACCCTGTGCTATTGGAAAATCAATGGCATTCAATCGTTAGAAGTTGTGATAAGAGCAAACTACGTGGCCTGTACTATATGCAGCTCATTCTACTATTATTAACAACAGTTGGCTGAGAGTAGGGCATATAACATTTTGCCGGTGACGGGATTCGAAACAACGGCTTCCTATTGCGGAGCGGATCTTAACCCAACTGAACTACGCTGCCACGCCGCCTGCAGTAACGTATGAGTTCAGCATCGTGGATTGAACTCATAAGTCGCCGCAGTAGTACGTCATCTGCGGCATGTCACGTAGTATGTTACATTTTACCCCACTTGAGGAAGGCGGGGGCACAAAATCGCAGTTTTTGGGTCAGCCGACATCCATCCTCGAAGGACCAGTTCCTTGCAGAAGAACGAATTTTTATCAATTCCGTACGTTGTTTGGAAGAAACGTCACACATATGTTTGAACATCGTAACCAGGAGATTTATTTTCTTTCGGGTGCCAATATGACATATTACCTTTTACCTATGGTTGCATTCGAATCCAAGTCTTCCTACTCGGGAGCTGCCGTTCTCTTAACTGAACAACGCATGCAGCCTTATTGCTGCAACATTGCCGATTAGACTCGGACGTTACCGCAGTAGTATGTCATCATTATCATGTCACCTTGTAAGTTTCAAATGGAAAAATAGAAATATTTTGAAGGAATGCCGTGGTACCTAAACGAGGAAAAATGAATGGTCTTTCAGTAACATCCATGAGCATGACCTGGAAATACCTTCCTTCTTCATCATGTAAATTGCTGCTTTGACTTCCATGAGAGAGTCTGAGTTACTGGTCGCAACGGTGATGAAACCTCCTACAAAGAAGCATTTGAGTTGTATACGATAGCAACAGGAGATTGAGCATCCGACTGTTGAAAGTGTTCTATCCTGGACCCGTATGTTAGGTTACCCAGAACAGATTGGTGTATCAAACTGTTTTGGGTAATCGATACCATATATTAAATTACAATTACAAATAATCTACCTGTTTTGTTAAGCATATTAATTCCGTCACCATGTATCCTCATCACTACAAACAACTCTATTGTACGGAAAGATGATACCATAGTTTTCATGTACAGCCAAACCGTGATCTAATGTTTCCCGGATCTAACGAATTCCCGCATTTATCACTACATTTTGAAATCCCCAAATTGTTTGCTGTACACATGACATTAAAAAACCTGCATATTGTGTTTTCATGTTAACGTTTTCCTGCATCTAGCGTTCCTATTTTTAGCTCCAGACCTTCTTTCATTCCGACGTCCTTTCACGGGTATGATGAAGCGTAAAGTGTGCCAAAAAATAAAACGTTCCACAGACCAGCAGACCGCCAGTCAACGGCATGTACCATGCGCACTTAATATTATGGTTCCATGACCACATGTTTCTTGAGCCCAATGAGGATCTTGCCATTCGTATGATGCAGAAGGAATCTTGAATCATCCGCCCAGGCGAACTTTCTCCAGTCTTCAATGGTACTAAGATCCAGCGCTACCTGGAAGGGCGCTTTCGTGTTGTGCCCTGACATCATCGGCTCTCACAATGGCCGACGGGTTTGGAGTCCATTCGCGACATGGTACGGTACATTGTGCGAAGAATTATGGCCCTCGGTACACCATTGTTGAATTCTGCAGTGATTTCCTGGGTTGTAGAACGTCTGTTAGCTTTCGTGGTTCTCTCCAGTCTCCTTTGATCCCGCTGATCCACCACCTGTGTTCGTCCACAAAGTCGCCGATTGCTGGATGTTTTTCGCTTCTCGCACCATTAGTGGTAAATCGTTGCTATGATTTTGCGCGGAAAGCTCAGAACGACGGCCGTTTGCGAGATGCTCAACCGGCACAGATTATGGATCACCCGGGTCAAAAGAGATTGGCTCCAACTAGCACGCTACGTTAAAAGTCGCTCAGATCCCTCATTTCGCACATTCCGACCCTCAATCGAATGCTAACTTATGTTGAACGAGGTTGTGTGCCACACTCTACTCATTTTACGTCTTACGTGTCAGAGTGAGCCATTTATGTAACTAGGGCAGATGTACTTAATAAACTGACATCTCAGTGTATGTTCTCCTAACTTATTTGCTAGATACAGGGCAACAGAAGTAACAGGACTCCACAGCAGAAAGTTATGCTAGTACACGTGAACAAACGTACTGCAGAATGCATGCAGGTTATGCATTGAAGAGGTTTAATGCTCATTTACCTAAACGACATGCGAGAGTGATATTGAAGAAAACAGGGGTGAATTTCTTTTCGAATATGCGTATTACACTGTTTTTGTTTATAGCGCTATCGAGTACAGAAGACGTGTGTGGTTGCTTTTGCTCAGGGCTCTAGATACAAGGGCTAGCTCATACGGCAGATTTTAGTTGTCCCCGGCAGTTGCGGCTGGTGACGTAGCTAGTATGCATCACTGAGGGTTAGAAATCGCGTTTGCTTTGCTCTGTGCTGGCAACTCTGATGATAAATACAACTACTGAGCTGCTGAATATGAAACAAAATGGTGAAATTATTTAACGAAACAAAAGGAGTGAAGCAGAATATATCATTGATTGCTCCCTTTTATATATATATATTACTAATAGAAAAGTAACCAAAGCTCTTATGGAAACAGCAACAAAATTAGCTGGGTCTAAGAACAAATTGCATGTGAACAAATTATCAGGAAAAACCAAAATGTTGATGCAAAAAAAGAGTGATGAGGACAACTAAAGAAGATGTGACTTCCAAAGTGGAATATATAGAGCTATGCAAGACAGTACGAAAAAGTATCACTGAAGACGTAAGGAAATTCAACTTTGAACTAGTAAGGAAAGCAATTGAAAACAACCAAAGCCTAAAGATAGCAAAGGGACATCTCAGTAAGGGAAAAAAACAGATTATGGCACTGAAAAAAGAAGATGGTTCTGTAACAAGAAATAGAGGCAAAATTTTGACAAGAGTGAAAGATTTCTACTCCAAATTATATGAAAGGGATGATACATGTACTCCAGACATCATGTAAGGTACCAGTACCAGAGTTCTTCCAGTCCTTCCAGCAGAAGTTGCACATGCAATCAAGAACATGAAGCGGGGAAAAGCTCCAGGAGAAGATGGAATTACTGTAGACATCATACAAGAAGCAAGTGGAGAAATCGAAACAGTACTCGCCCAAATTTTCACTCGATGCCTTAATGAAGGGAAAATTCCTGAGGATTGGAACAACGCTACAATGATCTTGCTACATAAAAAAGGTGACATTGAGGATCTCAGGAACTACAGACCTATCAGCCTCCTATCAGTGGTATATAAAATCTTTACTAAAGTTCTTTCACACCGCTTGAAGGTGACACTGGACATGGCTCAACCGAGAGAACAAGCTGGATTCAGGAGTGGCTGCAGCACAATAGATCATATCCACGTACTGAGAGAACTAATTGAAAGGGCGAGGGAATATGAACTTCCATTGTGCATGGCTTTTATCGATTATGAAAAAGCCTTTGATTCGGTGAAACCATCAGCAGTTGCAATGGCTCTGAAATCCTGCGGTATTGAAGATGCATACATTAACATTATTAATAACATCTATGAAAATGCAAGTGCAAAGATTCGGCTGTTTGAAAATACAACACACATAAAAATTGGAAAAGGAGTGAGACAAGGTCACACCATATCTCCGAAGCTCTTTAATGCCACATTGGAAAATGTCTTTCAATCACTGAACTGGGAAAACAAAGGGATAAAGATTAATGGAGATTATCTAACCCACCTTCGTTTTGCTGATGACATAGTCATTTTTGCAACTACCCCATCAGAGCTACAGAGTATGATCCAGGAACTTGCTGACAAGAGTAAAGAAGTGGGATTAAAAATGAACTTTCAGAAGACAAAAGTGATGTACAATGCTTATACAAGAAATGAAGATTTATCGATTGATGGACAAAAGCTGGAGATAACAGACACGTACGTTTATCTTGGACAGCAGATATCAAGTGAGGGTCACATTGATGAAGAAATTAATCGGCGTACAAAACTTGCCTGGAGAGCTTTTGGAAGAAACAGCATAATTTTCAAGAGCAATATGCCATTATGTCTTAAAAGAAAAGTGTTTGATCAATGCATCCTTCCAGTGCTTACGTATGGTGCAGAGACGTGGACCTTAGCTAAAAGAGACATACAAAGGCTGCAGACAACTCAAAGTAGCATGGAGAGGTGCATGCTTGGTGTAACCAGGAGAGATAAGAAGAGGAACACGTTGATCCGAAAAATGACAAGAGTGGAAGACATCATGATCAGAGTTAAATCCCTGAAATGGCAATGGGCTGGACATACTGCCAAAAGGACAGACCATTGATAGACAGCCGAAATTTTAAATTTGATTCCAAGGGACAGGAAAAGACCCAGAAGAAGACCACATGGAAGATGGGTGGATGAAATTCGAAAGTATGCGGGACTGACATGGAGGAGACTGGCACAAGACAGACCGTTGTGGAGGAAACTTGGGGAGACCTTCGTCCAGCAGTGGATTGATAATGGTTGACAATGATGATGATGATGATTACTTCCATTAAACGCGAAAATAATGCTTTTTTATTAATAACAAAACCTCGGCTACTGTAAGTTTTGTGAAACGTTTCGGATATTCAGGTGTCCATTTAATTCGACTTTTACCCTCTACAAGAGAGGTTACCTGTGTTTTTGTAAGTATGTTTCGAAAGCATTTGTCCTTTTTTTTTCACTTTTGACTTTTCGTATTTTGTTTTTTTACCTTAATTTTCAGTTCTCTGATTTGTTTCAATAAAAGCCGACGTGAACGATTCCATCTTCTGGCTTTGCTAGAAAATTCCTTAAAATACCCTTTTTTTTATTTCCTGCTTTCAGAAAGTTAAGCTCTTTTCCCCTTATTGACAATTTGTCATTTAAAAAAATCATTGCGGGAGGGGGGGGGACATATCACATTTCAAGCAGAAAATTGTCTCTTCAAACCTCGGCTACTGTAATTTTTGTGAAACGTTTCGGATATTCAAGTGTCCATTTAATTCGACTTTTACCCTCTACGAGAGAGGTTACCTGTGTTTTTGTAAGTATGGTTGGTTCTAAAGCATTTGACCTTTTTTTTCAATTTTTGATTTTTCGTAATTTGGTTTTAAACCTTAATTTTCCGTTCTCTGATTTGTTTCAATAAAAGCCGGCGCGAACGATTCTATCTTCTGACTTTGCTAGAAAAGCTCTTTAAAATATCCTTTTTTTTTTACCTGTTTTCAGAAAGTTTCTCTTTTTCCGTTATTAAAAATTTGTCATTTAAAAAATTAACTTTTTTTTTTTTGGAACATATCACATTTCACGCAGAAAATTGTCACTTCATCTCATGCAGGTTGAATTGGGGCCACATTTTCTGCAGAAGACCTTTTTTGGGACTAAGATTTATAAGTCTATCAAAAGCATCCTGCAGTATTTTTCTCTTTATTTTAATTTCACCTCTTGCAGTGACATTTTTAACGTTTGATCTCGGTAAATTGACTGTTGGTATAGCCGACAATTTCAATATTTCTTTCATTGGTAAACCAAGCAGGCGATTCACCATATCGTCTTCGTACTTACTATAGTATTTAAAAACTGCTCACTGCAAATCCTGGTATTTTTCTAACTAAAAGAATCTGCTCTGCAACACCTGTTAACCCAGTCTTTTGTAACTATTCGATCGTTTCGAGCGAAACAGTGAAAAAATATGTTTCGTTCTTTCGTACTCCTGCAGTTATTTTGGCACGTAGCAACAGCGCAGGAAGCCATTGTACGAAAACGATGTACTAAAGAAATTGAACAAAAAAATTCAATGTCAGAAATACAACCAAATAAACAGCAGATAGCTAATCCCAATGCAACAAACGTGGGTTAACAGCATCTAACGAGCGCTTTACATTGCGCACTGACAAGTGACATGCATCCCCGCACTGGTTAGGACCACTTCAACGAACGGAAACACAAAGCGATGAGCCAGCCCTTTTTACTAAGCCATGGCTGGCTTTTGCTAGCGTAACAGATGTGAATCGTCTGCTTAGAAAGTCTCTAGTAATATCACGCAAAGAATTATAAAGACGTCTGCCATTTCCTCGCGTGGGAATTTATATCGTTTAAGAAAAGAAAGTCACCAAAACCAATCTTGAACACGACCTATTTGATTCGAAAAGTATCTTACCCTACTGGCGTGTACTCTGTTTCCAGCTTCCGCATTCTTATTCAAATCTAATATGAGTTTTGGGTAAATATCGTGCTTAGTTTGTTTTTGTCAGGAATAGTTCAATATTGCCTTTGCAAGAGTTAGGCGATTGGCGGCCAAGGTGGCCGAGCATACAGACACATAAATGGCCGGCTCGTCGCCCGAGCAACGACCGGGTACGAGCCCCGAATGAAACATTGGCGTTGCGGTGCTTACGCCTTCTCTTCACTTGAAGTATTTGCCCCAAAATAGGGATGGGCGGCTGCTTGTATCTCTTAGAGTTGCTCATATTGATTTTTAAATCCCGATATAAATGACAGAAATAAATTTATGCTGTGGAGGACGTAGCATTGGAATATGGAATAACCACTAAAAAGAATGCCCACTAAGGAATAGAAAATCGCAATGACAAGAATTATTGTCTCTAAAAATATTTTTATGTCTACCAAGCTTACGTTTAGCTATTTCTAGCCTGTCGAGAAAACAGACGTTGTCTAATGAAGAAAGTTACCCCTGCGGCACATCGATGGTCCAAGCGTTGGCTTCGTGCGAGGTGGGCGTGAGTTCGAATCCCGGTGAGCCATGGATGCTGTGTTTGTCTTATGGCGCTGAGTTTCTCCCTTCCCTGGAACCAGTGGCACGAAATTAGGGACGGGTTGTCATAATCGCCCTTGTGGGGTGTTATGCTTATACTTATTTTTAATATATTTGCTTATGGTAATTCGCTGCCACCAGACCATGATATTTCAGTCCCGGTCAAACTTACGTTTTTTTCTCCTCAGAGGCATGGTGAAGGAAAAGACGACTTGTAGAGTACAGACTTAGAGTTGAAAAATATGTACAGGTTTATTTACAACTTTGGTGACGAGTAGGTTGAAGATACATGTCAAACGATAAAAAACGATTCTTGAACTTGAGCAAGTCGACATTCCAGCACGATCATAGTTCATTCACAGTCCAGTCTTTGCATTATGAGTATGCACATAGCATCAGGAAGTTGTTTATACATTTCAATTATATGCTCTTCACAAGTGGCTAGAGTTCTCAGGTGGAGGATTTCCCTGGCAGACCGCAGTCTGGCATTTAGTAGTATCACACAGTTATAATCATTTACCCACAGGTAATGCAACGTATATACTTTAGTGGCCTTAACCCGCAGATAGGCACCTAATTAACTGTCTAGTCAGCCGCAGCCGACTAGCGTACGTACATCTCGAGCGACGACTACTAAACGAACGTCCTCTTCCTATTCGAGCAAAAAGGGAAAGTGTCCTCAAAGTTCGTTACAACTTTTTCCCGCTTAAGCTTTCTGTGCAGCCCGGAGAGCGCACAGCCAATCCCAACCGCGCAATCGTCAGAGCAAGAGGCCATGTGGTAAATCTCTCTTTCCTCCTCAGCTGTCTCTCGCTGCTTCAAACTTTCTGCGCCAGTAAGACATCCCAATGTTCTGTAAACTCCTGCCTAAGCATGGAATTCACCAAGGAAAGAATTTCCTTCCCCCTTCTCCTCTCAGTGGGACCCTGGGCACACAATATGGCCGACCTGAAGTCATTTTGCTTCCTACAAGGATAAAATGGCGTTCCACCTATCATTTTAGACTTTTCCCATTTCCCCTGTCTTCAATATTTTTTTACATCATCACACGGGTGACTGCTTATATCCCATTGAGTTGCTCACGTTCATTGCAAAACACCCCACCCACCCACCCATATAAAAAAAAAGGAAAAAGATGAATATGTTTCGTCTGGTACATTCAATGAGCTCAGTTCAGTGAATCCCGTCGATTCAATGCATGAAGATACGGGTATTTACCAAATCACCTCTTCATTACTTACTGTTTTGCTTTCATAAAAGCTTAAAAAGAAATTTGAAATGAATCCAGAGGAAATTTCAATTTTTAATGAAATATCTTCCTTTTTCTTAAACAAGGTACGCTTATATATTAGCTTAGAATGTTATAATAGGCACATACTAATGTCGTAGATATTTAAAGTTTTCTTCCCATATTAAAAATTCAGAAGAAAGAGCTCAATTTTTAATGAAACAACCTTCGCTCTTTCTGACACAGAAAAGCTTACAGACTTCTTCAGTAGACAAATAATGGTTTATTTTAAGCTTTTTTGCAGAGAAGCGCCACATTCCCCTGCGTTAAAGCAAAACCGTATGTGTCATCTATCGTCACTTCAGTTTAAAAATCTCTCACTAACGGCTCTGGAAAGAATTACTGCATTTCGTACCTGCCTTAATCATATCATGCTGTGAAACGAAAACTACGTTTACATATTAACCCTTCATCTCAGAGTTTTCAAAGCCGCAAACATCCTATGTTGTCATAGCAACTAAGAAACCACCTTATCAAGAATTCTGGAAGCCATGTGCCGAGAAGTGATGATTCCTCATCGCTTTTCTCTGTGGGTGGGAGAAGACGAAGACTGATAATAATGACAAAAAGACTGCTCTACTAATCTCAATGAGAGAGCAGTCAACTAGTCCGAAATATTCACAAAACAGAGAATTAGCTATTCATAGAAAAATGTATGTCCTTTTTTGGCACATTCACAAAGTTGATTAACATAAAAGCAACAACTTTACTGAATTATTCTGCAAAAATTGAACTCTGGAGAGCTCGTGAGCTCAGTCGATGTATATCCAGATACAGACAGATATATGTATTGTATGTTTATAATGCTGCTCAAAGTTTAAGGACGAAGTATATTTTGACAATAAAAAATCGGGGGAAAAACCCCTTCTACAGCTGTAGGTGGTATCGATGCCAACAGCAACCGTAAAATGAAGTGCACGGGATCAAAAACCAAAAGTAATAAACTACGTAAACAGAATACAGGACGAAGTCGTCAATAGGAGATACTTCGCACAAAAATGTTGGCCATTGGTGTGTTAAGCCTAGTATCGAGTGGTTTTGGATTCTTCGGGTAAAATGTTCCACTCCTGCTTAAGAGTACTGATAAGTGCAGAAACTGTTTCTGGTGGTAGGTTCCTTTGGGCGATACGTTCCCCAAAGTGTCACATGCATTTTCGAATGGATTGAAACAAGAGGAGCGTGCTGGCCACTGCATCCGATGATATCATCACTAGCTAATGTATCATTCATAGCTGCTGTGCTGTGAGGAGTGGTGCTATCGTCCATACAAATCACATTTGTGCCCACAGTAACTAAGAACAGATGAATGTGGAAGACCATCATCCCAGGATCGCAGCATGGCATTTGTATCCTGATCCATCACCTGAAGTTCGGTACGTCCATTGACCAGGATATTGGACCACACCATGACGCCGCGATCGCCATATCTGATGCATTCAGCGATCCTCTTGGCATCATAAGCAGTCCTACGTTCTTTCCAGATCAATTGCTGCTTAGAATCCGGCGAAAGATTAAAACAACTTTCATATGTGAATATTACTCTGGCTCATTGATCTGAAGACCAGTCAACGTAAGACATGTACTCCAGAGGGCGGCTTATACGATGTGCGCTGGATAATGATAGATAACATAGAGGCTTACTGGAATACAGTCCTGCTGCGTTTAGAAGTCTTGACGCAGTTTGAAGGGAGATTGCAACACTATTGACCATTAGCAATCTGGCCCGCATTAATTTTCCCTCTTCTTTTTGTTATTATTTGCCAGGCAAAGGTCATCGTACTGCTTCAAACATTGGAGATCTCTCCACAAAATATCTGGCAAAGACGTTTTGTGTATCCGTAACGTTGACGAAAGTCGTGACATCATTTTGCGTGCTACTCCAAGCTCTATAACAACATCGATCACCGTCTGACCATCTTCGAGCTTGTCGATAATTCGGCCTCTGGTAAAATCATCCAACGAGGTCCGCAAGGCATTCTTTTATTGCCGCAGATACGCATTTTTTCACTCCGTCGCTGAAACCCAAGAAAAAATGAATGAACTAATATGAGACACGATTCAACTTCTCGCCTATATACAAACTCGGCATCTATCAAATGCTTACAGCAAATTTTCAAACTGTCAGCGCATCATGGAATGCTTTTTTACGTCGGACCTCACTCTTGTTCATATTTTAAGAAATTCTTTTAGCCTCATGTTAGTTTAAAACTGTCAGAATTTAGTTTCGAACTTATAGCAAAGAACTGTACACCAACTATGCTTAAAATACTGCTATATGCTAAAGTTTAAGGCCACCTGTTGGTATTAGGAGATTTCTGCCGATTGCGTCAGCTACTTTCTATATTACTCAACTTCCTGTCGGTGCTGCATCATCGTACAGCGGCAGCTGTTGAAAGAGTTGGGAGAAGCGTGCAAGCGTCAGTTTACTTCTGCTTTTCATGCTGAGAGGTTTTGTACATATTTTCTATATAGCGAAAAATGGGCAAAAAAGCGTCGTCATTAAGTGTAACTCAGAGGGTACAAATAATGACTTTATATCATGAAAGATACTCCGACCGTGACATAAGCACAAAGGTGAATGGGAGCAAGACTTCTATTCATAATCCCATAATGAATTATCGAGATACAGGTGGATTTAGCAACCGAAAGAGTAGTGTACGTCCAAGGAAAACAGCCTCACGTGATGACAATTCCATAAGGGGAATAATTATGCGTTCTGAGAGGAGTTCGTGCAACAAAATGAAGGCCTTTCTACATTCAAAACGATCTGGTAAATCTGCACACAAACCTAGACTAACCTCTGTCATGTCATGAAACTCCAATTTGCGAAGCGTCATCAATCGTGGACTGCTAACGATGGAACCAAGTTCCTTTTTCCGATGAATCAAGTGCGCGTCAATTTGAATAACGCGAAGCACATGTTCGACGACCAAAAAGCAAAAGGTTTGATGAAAAATACACCGTTTGCACCGTGAGACATCGTCCTGGTTAAATGATATGTAGTGCTATGTCAGCATCTGGCACTGCTTCATTATCCTTTTTGCACACAGGCACTACCATGACTGATCTTTTGAGTTTTTTATGCGGAGATGTAACGTGAGAAGCTGTTAAATCATATGCAATTGCACAGAGGAACACTCTTTATGCATGATGGTGCTCCGTGCCACAGATCAAAGAGAGTAAAGAACTACCTGAAGAGGAAAATAATAACTGTTCTTGACTGGCTCCGTAATAGTTTCGACCTTAACCCCATCGAAAATTTGTGAACCATTTTGAAAGACAAGGTAGCAGAAACACAGCCATCAAATTCTCAAGCTATGATTGACATGATAAAATATATGTGGTGTAAAAACATTTCAAGTTACTATTGCAAATCCCTCATTGAGAGTATGCCATATCGTATTCTGTACGTTATAGAAAACAAAGGTGGGCACAGAAAGTACTGATTTAGGTCTTTTTGTTTTCAAAAGAATGTAAGTATCTTTCATCTGTGGTGTCATTTTTTTGTCATATCTCTGGCTAGTAATTAGTTGTTTCTTTCAAAATCTTTATTTTCAATAAATTGACAGGTGGTCTTAAACTTTTGAAAAATCCTGTAGGGTAAGTATACTAGTAATCCAAATTCCTTGGCGTGGAATAGATATCAAAATTTCCAAGCTTTCGCAGATCAACTAGATGGCTTTTTCAGGGAAGGTAGACAGCAAACTGCCTTTATACCTGTGCAATCCAACTATTTACGGGCTTCGTCCGCAGCACTGCAGATGCAGAAACAGAGGTAAAATTTTCGAGGTTCTGATTGTAGCATCTATGATCGCTATCTGGCTATGATTTGTACGTCAACGTATATACACTGCTGGCCACCCAAAATGCAACACCAAGAGGGCACGAGATAGCAAAGCCAGATTTACTGGACATATAACAACAGATACAAAGATGAAACGACTGAGCTTACAGGCCCGTTCGATTTGCGGAACACGCAGACATCAATAGTTCGTGTGGCCCCCATGGCCGGCAATAACGGCCGCTACACACCGCGGCATCGAACAAAAGAGTCTTTTGATGTGGGCTTGGGGTATGTTGGTCCAGGCTGTTTCCACACGTAGCCACAGTTCATCAGGCATAGCCGCGGGTGGGGCTTGCCGGGCCACTCGGTCGCCGATCTAAGATCAGACGTGTTCGATGGGCGACATATCGGGAGAACAGGCGGACCACGGCAGCAGTGATACCTGGTGGGCCATGAAGAATTGTTGCACGATGCGTGACACGTGCGGGCGCTCATTGTCCGGTTGAAACGTGGCCGCTGGTAGGTCCTGCAGGTAAGGGAGGACTACAGGTTCCAAAATGTCGGATATGTAGCGGTGGCTGTTGAGTGTACCGGCGATGCGTACCACCGGGGTGAGGGTGTCATACCCAATTGCGCCTTAAACCATAACGCCAGGCGACGGATCGGTATGACGATGCATGATGCAAGCGTCATACAGTCCCTCGCCGCAGTTCCGACACACGCGGATCCGACTATCGTGGTGTAGCAGGCAGAAGCGGGATTCGCCAGAGAAGACAATGTCGTGCCATTACGTAGTCCATGTGCGGCGTTCAACGTCCCTCTGCCACCGCACTCGCCGGTGGTGTAACGTCAATGGTAATCGGAGCAAATGGCGCCGTACGACAAGTCCCCGCTCCTGCAGACAACGTCGAACGGTTCGTGTTGACATAGGTTGTTGCGCAACACACTCTAATTCCTGCGCTAACGTTCGTGGTGTGGCGGTGCTATCCGTCAATGCCCGCCGCACAACATACCGCGCCTCTCCTTGGTTGGTGTGCCGCGGTTGTGGCAATCACTCACGTTGGTCCATCGGTTCTTCCTGCAGCACCCACTGAATCCATACTCGCCTCACTGTGGTTGGATGTCGTCCCACACGTGCGCCGATGTCTCGGTACAATAAACCGTTGTCGCGATAAGCCACTATTCGTCGTCTGTTGTACCCCGAAACGTGCTGGAATGACTGCTGTATTCTCCGACGAGGCATCAGGAAGCTTCTCACGCACAGGTTTGGCAGCACAACACACTTCCACTACTTACACCCAGCCTTCTGTGCACCCTTCTTATGGTGCTTCTCGTGGGCGTGCGGGGCACACATGATTGGCATATGTCCTATAATGCTAATCGTTTGCATGTCCTCTCGCGGGCGACGCATGCTGGGAATTTCAGGCTAATCGGATGCTTCCTTCTTGGCGTTGCATTTTGGGTGATCAGCAGTGTATTTAAAAAATCATGTTGAACTTTACATTTTGGACAGTAGTGTACATATGTACAGCAAAGTGCCAAATCATTATTACCAGTGCGTTTTACGAAAACTGAAGCCTCGTCAGGTCAACGACGGCAGGTGTAAAAATCGTGGAACAGTATGCATAACACCTGATGCTGAGCCATCATAATGAGTGTTATTCTAATTCTTCAGATGGGAAATGCAGCGGATTTAAACAAAGTTTGACAAAGGCCAAATTATAAAGGAGGACGACTGGGTCTGGACATTTCCGAGACGTAAAGGTTTGTGGGGCACGCACGGTCAGCCGTGGTTCGTACCTTCAAGAAGAAATCGTCCGAAGAAAGAAAATCTACGAACCTCCGGCAAGGTGTGAGACGTCAACGTCTGTTCGATTCTCGAGGAGAGTGAACGCTATCCCGTATGGTATGAGCCAACAGAAGGGACACTATGGATCAACTAGCCGGTAATTTAAATGTCGGTGACGGAAGTAATGTGTCAGAAGATTCAGTATATTGAACCCTTGTGAAAATGGGGCTGCGTAGCCGCAAGCCGGTTCACCGCGGAAAGCGCCTACAATGGGCACGTGAGAGTCACAACAGGACTTTTAATGATTGGAGACGGTAGTCTGGTCGAATGAATCTGCTTTTCTGTTTCCACCATGCGGACTGGCGTGTACGTGTGCATCATTTACCTGGCGAAGTGTTGGCACCAGGATGAGCTGTGGGAAGAAAAGGAGCGGGTGGAGGAAATGTAAAGATTTGGGAAATATTCTGCTGGAAAATCCTGGCTCCAGTCATTGATGTGCACGAATCTATGCCATCTACCACCTACCTAAACACCATTGCAGAGCATTTCTGAGACATCAAGATACATCCTTTCATGGCAATTGTACTTTCCTCTAGTAGTCCTTTCGTTCAGTAGATAATGCGCCATGCCACCCTGCCCTGACTGTTCGAGAATGGTCCGCGGAGCACGCCGACGACTTCCAGGTATTGTCCAGTTCTCCAAATCATACAGCCATCAATCCAATCGAGCTGTCTATGGAGGCTCAACCGCTTAACAGTCCGGTCTGTGTAGGGCGGGTCAACCACTTTACTTAGAAGATTTAATTGATCTGCTGGTATCAGATCCCACAAGACATCTTTAGAAATATTGAGCCGCGCCGGTGGTGCAGTGATCTAAGCGATGGCTTATGACTACTCGTCCGGGAGGGGTCCGGGTTCGAATCCCGGTGAGGTATGGATGTTGTGTTTGTCTTACGGCACTGGATCTCTCCCTTCCCTGGAACCAGCAGCCCTAAAATAGGGACGGGCGAATGCTTGTAGCCCATTTAGTGCTCGCGGTGGTCGTTAAAATTCCAATAAAAAATATATTGTAGCGTCCGTGTATGTAACTGCGGTTTTAGAGGCACCTGGAGGGCAAACTTTGTGTTAGTCAGATTGTCATAATGTTCGGTTTATATATGTATTTGGTCAAAATACCTAAGTCACAGTTACACTGAATGGACGAATTATTTTATACATTTACCTAATAAAGTTTTGCATCAACGTTTGCCCTCCACAGCAGCAAGACGTGTTGGTATGGACCCTATGAAATATTTAAAACAGGGAAGTGGTATAGCTGCTCGTGAAGCGAGAGTCGCCTAACGTAGGGCATTCACGACTGACATTGGTCGTTGGCGTGCTCGAACAGATATATCTCTAATTCGTCCTACAAATTCTCAATCGGATTGACACCTGGCGATCGAACGAGCCATTCGTGTGTATTAAACTCAGTTGAATATTTCAATAATCTGGTGTGGCGTTGTTCTGTTAAGAGATGGCGTCATGGTGGGGAATGAGAATCGTTATGAACGGATGTGAATGGTAGGCCATGATGTTCACATACCTTGCGTCGGTAACGGTGGTTTTAAATGGTGACTGGTGTACAATGAAAGCCAATGTAAAACAACCTAAAACTGTTACACCGTCTCCAATTCCATCTGTGACCCGAACTTGGATGCTGAATCCATCGCTTAGTGTGGTTTAGGTCACACACGTATCTTCCCATTAGTGTAACAGATTGGAAAACGTGATTCGACAGACCAGATGATGACATGTTTCCAGTCCTATGCACTCCAGTTGCAATACACCTCTGCAAACTTAAGCCTAATATTTCAGTGCCTTGCAGTCAACAAAGGTGCATGATGAGACGTTGACTGCCATAGCCAATGTTTCCTACGATATGAAATATAGGCTTTGTACAGAAACTGGTGGACACGCCGACATTGAATTCCGACATTGTCTGCTCCATGGTAACCGTGCGATTCCTTCTAACGATGCGGGACCGTTTTTTTTTTTGATTGGAGGTTTAACGACCACCGTGAGCAACTCAATGGGCTATAAGCAGTCGCCCGTCCCTAATTTAGGGTCACTGGTTCCAGGGAAGGGAGAGAGCCAGTGCCGTAAGACCAACACAACATCCATGCCTCACCGGGATTCGAACCACAGACGAATGATCAGAGGCCAGCGCCTTAGACCACTGCGCCACCGGGGCGGCAGATGCGGGACAGTCTACGCTCTCCTCGGGAGTCAATACCACCCTTACGACCACATTTCTTCCGTTGATTAGTTTTGCAATTTCCATGCTTCCGTTGGTTAGTTTTGCAATTTCCCCTTCTGCCTGCAACACCACGATGCTCGAATCCGCGTGTGGCGGCACTGCGGCGAGAGACTGTATGACGCCTGCACTATGCATCACCATACCGGTCCGTCACCTGGCGTTATGGTTTGGGGCGCAATTGGATATGACACCCGCACCCCTCTGGTACGCATCACCGGTACACTCAGCAGCCACCGCTACATCTCTGACGTTTTGGAACCTGTAGTCCTCCCTAACCAGCAGGACGTTCCAGCGGCCACGTTTCAACAAGACAATGCGCGCCCGCACGTGGCACGCATCGTGCAACAATTTTTCACGGCCCACCAGGTGTAACTGCTGCCGTGACCCGGCTGTTCTCCCGATATGTCGCCCATCAAACACGTCTGGTCGCTGATCGGCAACCGAGTGGCCCGGCAAGCGCCACTCGCGGCTACGCCTGATGAACTGTGGCAACGTGTGGAAGCAGCCAGGGCCGACATACCCCAAGCCCACATCCAAAGCCTCTTTCGTTCAATGCCGCGGCGTGTAGCAGCCGTTATTGCTAGCCATGGAGGCCACACGAACTATTAATGTCTGCGTGTTCTGCAAGTCGCACGGGCCTGTAAGCTCAACCCTTTTATCTTTGTGTCTGTTGTTATGTGTCCAGTAAATCTGGCTTTGCTGTCCCGTGTCCTTCTTGGTGTTGCATTTTGGGTGGCCAGCAGTGGATATCATCTGTTTAAATAATCTGCAAATGAAAAGGAAAGAATAGTTGTTGGAACGTAATAATTTATAAAAACTCCGAGTGCCGAGATTAAACTTTTTGAAGTACGAGAAATTCTGCGCAACCGGAAAAATTGTGAAATTATTAAATTCCGATGTATTGATAAAGAGATGTTCGAATCCCAGTGAATATAAAAAAAAAATTTAAAAAGAAAATATTTTCTTTTGTCGAAAACCTCTGTGCTGATATATCCGAATACTAACGATATGTTGATATCCAGGATGTGTGATTCCTTGCTAGACGAATTTGTCTGTTCCAAAGTCAACTGGTTGGGATAAATCTGTCCTGCAATATCTAAGAATTCTGGACAGTTAAATACTATGATATCATCAATGTACCGCATAGCACAAACAGAATACTGTCCGGTTCTTCTGATAAATAAGTTTTCATGGTAGTGCAGGTATAAATTTCCCAAAGTACTAGAAAAATTTGATCCCATGGGTATGCCTTTAAATTGACTGTACAAGCAATCTCCCATACATATGTAATTTCAATCAATGCAAAAACCTTTCAAATAATTCCAATATATACATATATATATATAAGATTAATGGAGTTAGATAATCTTCAATAATTTTATCCCTTTGTTTTCCCAGTTCAGTGATTGAAAGACATTGACATTTTCCATTGTGGCATTAAATAGTTTGGGAGATATAGTGTCACCTTGTCTCACTGCCTTTCAAATTTTTATGGATGCTGTATTCTCAAATAGCCGAATCTTTGCACTTGCATTTTCATAGATGTTATTAAAAATATTAATGTATTAATCTTCAGTACCGCAGGATTTCAAAGCCATTGTAAGTGCTGTTGGTTTCACCGAATCAAAAGCCTTTTCATATTCGATAAAAGCCATGCATAATTGAAGTTCATATTCCCTCGCTCTTTCAATTAGTTTTCTCAGTACGTGGATATGATCTATAGTGCCGTAGCCACTCCTGAATCCAGCTTGTTCTATCGGTTGAGCCATGTCCAGTGTCACCTTCAAGCGGTGTGAAATAAGTTTAGTGAAGATTTTATAAACCACTGATAGGAGACTGATAGGTTTGTAGTTCCTGAGATCCTCAATGTCACCTTTTTTATGTAGCAGGATTATTGTAGCGTTGTTCCAATCATCAGGAATCTTCCCTTCGTTAAGGCATAGAGTGAAAACGTTGGCGACTGCTGTTTCAATTTCTCCACATGCTTCTTGTATGATGTCTACGGTAATTCCATCTTCTCCTGGAGCTTTCCCCCGTTTCATGTTCTTGATTGCATGTGCAACTTCTGCTGGGAAGAGTGGAAGAACGCTGGTACCTTTCGTAATGTCTGGAGTACAAGTATCATCCCTTGCATATAGTTTTGGGTAGAAATCTTTCACTCTTGTCAACATTTCGCCTCTATTTGTTGTTACAGAACCATCTTCTTTTCTCAGTGCCATAATCTGTTTGCTTCACTTACTCAGATGTCCCTTTGCTCTCTTCAGGTTTTGGTTGTTTTCAATTGCTTTTTTCACTAGTTCACATTTGAATATTCTTACATCTTCAGTGATACTTTTTCGTACCGTCTTGCATAGCTCTATATATTCCACTTTGGAAGTTATATCTCCTTTAGTTGTTTTCCTCATCTCTCTTCTGTTTTGCATCAGAATTTTGGTTTTTCCTGATATATTGTTTGTATGCAACTTGTTCTTAGTACCAGCTATTTTTGTTGCCGTTTCCATAAGAGCCTTGGTTAGTTTTCTGTTAACTTTAGAGATGCCAACTTCTTCCGACGTTAGACCTTCTATTTGTTCCTCAGTTCCAATTTGAAGATATTATGATATTTTGTAAGGCTGGTCATGTCAATACACTTTGTTTGTTTTATGAGCTTGCCACGCTCGAGTTTAGCATTGAGGTGCACCTTACATCTTACCATCATATGGTCATGATAATATGCAGATAATATATATATATATAATATAATATATATATATATATATATATAAATCAATTTACAAAATGGGAATATCTTTAACAGAACTCAAGTTTTGAACAGAAATGCGCTGCGAAACAGAAATCCTGGCAAATACAATTTCGTAGCTATTATGTATTTCGTTGAGTGATCTTTTGATTTAACAACGGCTATCCATCTGTTGGGCATGGGCCAACCAACTTATGCAACGTGTTGGATGAAGTACAGTTGTGCCAAACGTCAGTAATTGCGTTAATCAGTTCCAGTTTATTTGTGGGGTGACGTTCGTGCACTTTTCTTCTTAGAATGCGCCACACATTCTCAATCAAATTCAAGTCTGTCGTATTACCAGGCCAAGGAAAAAGCACAACATTGCCAAAAGGCATCACATAACCTTTAATGATTTCTGCACGGTAGCACGGGGCCGAATCATCCTGGAAGATGTATGGCTGACCCTGGAACAAATCCGTTCCTGAAGGCACCATCTTGTCCTGGAGGATAATTTTGTACACCTGTGTATTAATATTGCTCTCACACACAATGATTCTGCTCCCTCCAGCAGCAGCAAAACATTCCCAAATGACAACATTGCATGGATACTTTCTTGTCTTAAGTATGCAAGAGGGATGAAATGCCTCGTTATGTCGTCGGAACACTCGGCACTCCGCGTATTTGCCGTCGATGTTAAATTTTGTCTTATCACTAAATAACACTTGACGCCACCTACAATGTTCCAGTCCTGATGTCCCTTTGCCCATTCTAAACGTTTCTTGCATTGTACACTGGCTGGCAATGTGTTCTTTACCGCCCTATGAGACATCAGACCCATAGAAGGTAAACAGTTCCTCACTGTTCGAGAACCAACAACAGCACCACAGCACCTCCGCAATACTTTAGCAAGAACTGTTGACCAAGCGAACCTGTTTCGCAGACATAACCGTTTCAACGCGTTGTTACTTTTAGGAGTTGTTTTCATTTTTAGGCTACATTTACCCAACCTGCCATTCTTTATTCTACACATATCACGGATCTTCGCCAGCTGCCATCCAACTGTACTCTTGTGCACCCCAGTTATCCGTGCAATTTCTGCATTGCTTTTGCCGCATTCACTTTAAGTCACCATTTGCGAAGCTTTTTGTGGTGAAATATCACCCAATCTTCCCATAACTGAAACACATTTTGCACAGAATAAACGAAATGCACTCTAAAATTCAGATTTGCACTGCAGTCCACAGGAGTAACGACTACACGCTCAACAAGGCACACGAACTACCTACGCGCACTGCAAAAACTTCTGGAATAACCCCACGTATTTGTCATTTTCTTGTAGGACTTCCATCCACAGTGAGTAGAGTTTAGGTCGTAGCCACCTACAGCGAGATCGCCTTTTGGGCAGGACACAGAAACGGAAGGAATGAGAGCAGGTCTAGCGACTTGGACAGAAAAGTTTGTAGTGAGATTAGCGCACAGTAGATGGCGCCACCGTACAAGTACGATATTGCACATAGAGGGGTGAGAGAATTTCAGGTGGGACACGCACATTGCCTGCCCTTTATATTGCCTGAACGCGAACGTACAAGCAAGCTCCGTCGGCTTGTAGCAACGATGATGACATTTCCCATAACGAAGTGTGTTTCCTTCGTAGTACATTTCCGGTCATAACTTGAGTTCTGTTAAAGATATTCGTATTCTGTAAACTTATTTGCATGGAATGTGCTTTAAAATTATTTATATATTGTGAGTATTATCTGCATATTTGCATTTTTAGCAACACTGAAAACCCAAAAGCGTCAGAAATTTACAGAGCGGCTATTAATTCTTCCGTAACTGTATATATATATTAGGAAGTTTTTCAACAGGTTTCAATTCGGTGAAATGCACTGATTAGTTGTTTTAGAGAATATACAAAAGTTCAAGTATCAATAAAATAAATATCTAAATAGTCTCTACAGCTGAAGCGAACTTTGCGAACCGTTACTGCATCTTCTAGAGAATGCGAAATATAATTTTCTTAGATGAACTTGATAGTAAGACCAGCTATAGGTCGTCTTTCTCAGTCACAACAATAGCCTCAATATTGTTCATAAAAATTGTTCGGACTCCGATAACTCAGTTTGATCCTACAAAATACGTACTTTCGATCGTGGCTCCTTCGAGGACACCATTCGTCATTGGATGTGAAACGTTGAAAACATATTTGGGCTATATTTTAGGATCAAAATGCAATTCATTTCTGTTCCTCAGTGTAAGGTTATCGCAAATTTAGCTCTATTGTTAGGTAACCTTGACATTCATTCTAATTTCTGCATTTTTGCTATGTATTACAAAATTTATGGAGTACTAGCTTTCTAAATATACACTCATAGTCAAAAAGATAGTTGCATCCAGTTGGACGTGTCGGACTACAATGCTGTTCGGCAGGAAGGTAAAGGTTGGCAATAACAATAAATGATTAAACATTGAGACTAATATGGGTAATATTTATTGAGCTACACGCCAATAAGTAGTGTCTCTCAGTACGGCGTCGGGCAGCCATGTTTTCTCATACGGCCTGCCAGACGTCTCGGCATGGAGTTGTACAGGTTCCTAATGGTGTCCTACGTTAAGCCACCCCATGCAGTTTGAATCTTCTCACGCAAATCTTGCAGATTGTGCGGCAGGGGTGGAGTGTGGATAGCGCGTCCAATAACATCCCACATATTTTCAATCCGCGATAGGTCTCGGCGGTGCGGCTGGCCATGGCAGAGTGTCAGTTTCTTGAAGGCAAGCTCTAGCGACAGCAACAGTATGAGGACGAGCGTTGTCCTGTTGGAAAATCGCACCGGAATGAGCTTTCAGAAAAGGTAAGGCCACTGGTTGCAGGATTTCATTAACGTAACGTTGGGCGGTTAGAGTGCATGTAGTGAACACTAAAGGTGATCTGGCATCGTAGGCAATTGCATCAGACACAATGGCACCACGCCTTCTGGACGTGTGACGCCCGAAAACAAACCGTTCATCTTGGCAATGACCACGGTGTCTAAACACACGGATTCGGTGGTCATCTCCTTCAGGACACAAGCGGGACTCGTCACTGAATGTCATGCCCTACCATTCTGCGTGGCTCCAAGACAGCCTGGTACGACATCATTGCAGTCCTGGCGCCGATGCACTGTTGTTAAGGAAAGTCGTCGTAACAGTCTTCATGTGTATAGTTCTTCGACGTGCACCCATCTGCCAATGGTCTGGCGCTAATCGGACAATGCATGAAGGGGCAGCACTGCTCGCTGAATATCCGCAATCGTGGCTGTTGGATCACTCAGCGCCTGTCGGACAACCCATCGGTCCTCTCTCTTCGTGGTTCGTCTAGGTCTCTCAGACCCTTCCTGTCGCTGCTGCGTGCCTTGTTCTATCCAATGCCGCCAACAACGTGCTATGGTGATATCCACACGACCGGTATGACGCGCAATACGGCAATAGGACCATCCCGCTTTTTAGAGACTGAAGGATGCGGCCACTTTGGAACTCCTCCAACTGCTCGGATTCTTTCCGAACGTTTCTCCGAGGCATATGTCACTTGCAAAGGATACATCCAACACTATATAACGCGTATAAGGTCATACAGTTGGCTGTATGACCTTATACAGCCGGTCAGGCACAGCGCTACGACCCCTCCTTGCTTGCGCCTCATGCCCTGCCGAACGTGATATTTGAATCATTTGCATGTCTTTTCACGATGCCAAACCTACCCACCAAGTTTCATTCCTGTCTGTTGCTTCTTTCCGGGTGTAACTTTTTTTGGACGATAATTGTAATAATTTCATGTAATATGAGAATGTAAGTTATGTTTTTACAGTTTGTACCGTGTAACAATAATAAGGCTGAAAGAAAAATATTCAAGAAATTGAATTACCTTTACTAGATCACCCTTGTTACGATTAACTTATGTTTAAAATATCGGGCATCTACAAAGGCTGTGCACAGGAAAGCATTGAGGATACTGAGCTACGCAAGCTTGCGTTACATTGATATATCCACTGCTTGGTGCACCCCTGTCCATATTTCCCTCACATTCCTTAGTGGAGGGTCCAAAGCGTGAAGGGACCTTCCCACAACATCCCATAGATTTCCCACATTATTTATGTCCCGTGAATTGTGGGTATTCATAACATTTATGAATACCGAATTTTAAAGTTCCAGGATGGCAATTTCTGTAGAATGCTCTTTTAACCCCGTTCTAGTCGCCCCGGTTCTGTGGGGAGAAGCGCATTGTGCAACTGCAAAAGTCCAGTGCCCTTTGGGTAGATAATGGCCATCAACGAACGCAGATGGCCTGCAAAGAGGAACACGTAGCTTGGGTCGTTCATAAATGCGTCTATATATACCAAAGGTTCCAACATGTGGCAGTTGAACACGTTCCAGTCCATAACCGAGCTCCTACAAGCCTGAACATTCCCTTGTTAACATTTCGGATCAATTGCTTTGTGCGGTTTCCGTCATGTCTGCATTCTCCCGTCTACATGAAATAACTGGAAACGGGACTCATCGGACAAGGAAATTCGTCTCCAATTATCCTAGGTCTCATGCCGATGTTCTGTTGCCCAGTTCAGGCGTAGATTTCGGTGATGTGACGTTGGAAATGGGACTCTCGTGTGTCGCTCCCAAAATTTATGGCGGCTAACGATCGCGTGATGGTTTTGGTGGTGACATATTTGACACCTCCCTCGTTGAAGTCGGCGGTGATTTGTGCCACTGTTGTCCTACGGTTGGTTGCAACTACGCGAGACAGACGTCGACGGTCACTTTCATCCAAGATCTTTCTCCGCTCACAGTGCTGTCCACGAAGCGATGTTTTTCCAGAAATGGCGTATTCCCGATAGATTCTTGGTACTGTCGAACGGGGATATTGCGCTTCCCGTACCACCTCCGCGATAGGGTAACCCATGCTTCGGGAACCCACTACCATGCCTTTTTTGAATTCTGTTAACTCACGGCAGTTACCCATAGTGATATCGAATTACCTTCTACGTGAATGCAGGGATTTCCTGCTACAAATATACGTAACCAGGAATCCCATGATGTTTGTCCTTTTAGAGTGCGTTGTTTTATTTCCTGCTTCTGAAAGTATTCCATGAAAAATTATCTTTCAGCCATAGAGTCATTCACTGCAAATATTATTTGACTATCAGACGTATGTTTTCTGTTTTGTGGTGTAACTAACGGTTATACCTCTAGTAGGCATCAGTACCTATTTCTACTTGCAACAAAGAGAATCTCATCTTCTGAAATTGAGATTTAAAACATCATTGCGTGTGTAGGTACAACATCTTCTTTTCACTTTGTTCAATGTTTTTCTTCTTTTTTGGTTAATTTTTTCAATCTTTTCGTTACGCTTTGAAAAATTACATTACGTTTTATTTCTATATCTGTGATTCCAAAAGTTCAATTTGAAAAATATATTTTCTTCAGATATTTTGCCAAATAAGGAATGATTTGCATATATTTTTTTTTCATTTTGAATGATACGCTTATGCGTGTTGTGCTTTTACTTTCAAACTTATTTCCTCTTTTAAAAATTCGATTTACCTCTTCTCCAAAATTTCCGATTAAAAAAAAATTAATTTCATAATTTGTGCCGGACACCTTTCAATATGAAAACTTCTGCTCTCGCTGCGCATTCTGAGTAGCGTGCATTTTTTTCTGTTTGGTGGCTTCGAGACATTAATTTTCAGTGATTATCCTTTCTCCAAAATATTTCATTAGACGTTTTACTTTTATTTATTTCGGTGAGCTTCTAATGTTAGGGAAAGATTTCGTGTAAACTGATTTTTCCGCAATATGCAGTTTTGCCGCTAAACAACGTAAATGCATACTTGCATCTGAGATCATGGTTTCGGTTCAAAAATATCGATTGAAAGACTTTATTCTGCATAAGGTACCAGTCACTGTGACGAAGATCAGAGTCCATTCCCTGCTTCAAATAATGTGCAGTTTTTGCGCTGTGGGGAGCAAATGTTTCATTTCTGTTTGTCACAGCATTTTCTTCAGTGAAAGTTCAACCGAAGAAATGGTTTCCTGCTTTACATTTATTTCTTTGTGTATAACATCCTTTTGCGTGGATTTTCTGCTGCCGAGACTCAATTTTCTGGTAGAGGCACAAATGGATATTTCCATTGCGACAGCCTTTCTGCTTATGAAAGCACGATTTAAAAAGTTATTCTTGCATCTATTTGTAGCCTATTTTCAGGTATTATAAAACATTTATCTTTTAATACATCATATGCTAATAAACATTTTATGAACACCAAATTTTAAAGTATCACACTGTTTTGGGTTAATAACGGTGGTCCCCAAACTACGACTTGCGGGAAGCGGTAATCCTGTCCTAGCTAACGCCTCCTGGTTGTGGGACCTTGCGTTTTAAACATGCATTACTGACTATCTCAATCAGCTCAATCTCAGTTTGCAAGCGAAAGATAAATTATTAAATTAAATTAAATTTATTTAGCTGTTACATCAAAACCAAAAATACAATGTAATATGACAGCAGTGTAAGTAATTCTAACAGCAAGGGAGATCTGGTAAAAGGCCACAAAAGTCCTGACAAGGGCTTGATCTCCCTATACAAATGTAGGCAAATCAGAAGTGCACCTGAAAGCGTGGCGCATAACATTCAAAGGAATTAGTAGAAATTAGTATTACTAAGATTGTTTCCTATCCCCCTTTTTATCCACCCTCCTCCCAACCTTCCCCACTTCCCTACTACTTTGCCCTATTGTTATCACTTTCCTAATTTACCCCTTTTATATGTAAGTCCCTTCTTCCCCTTCCCCCTTTTTTTACAGTTTCCGTTTCATTTCTCCTCATTCCCTTCTTTCTCTTTTTTTAATATTCATGGAAGTTCCAGAATGTAAAGTTTTAATTTGTTTTTACATAGATTGAAATTACAGCATTTGTTATTGGGAGATTACTAGGTAGAAAATTCCAAAGCGGAAACACACTATAACTTAGAGACTGTTTACATAGTGAGTCCAAGGAAAAACTGGTCTCATTTGAGATCCACTTCCATCATCATAATCATGGATAGGTAAAGAAATTTCAATAAAAGCATGATCCATATCATTTTTTATTTTCCTGTACATGGCTTTTCCCAAATTATGATTACATATTTGTTTTAATGTTAATATGTTATATTTATTTGGGTCAAAGCGTATATATATATATATATATATATATATATATATATATATATATATATATATATATATATATATATACAAATTTTCACTCGATGCCTTAATGAAGGGAAAATTCCTGAGGATTGGAACAACGCTACAATGATCTTGCTACATAAAAAAGGTGACATTGAGGATCTCAGGAACTATAGACCTATCAGCCTCCTATCAGTGGTTTATAAAATCTTCACTAAAGTTCTTTCACACCGCTTGAAGGTAACACTGGACATGGCTCAACCGAGAGAACAAGCTGGATTCAGGAGTGGCTACAGCACAATAGATCATATCCACGTACTGAGAGAACTAATTCAAAGAGCGAGAGAATATGAACTTCCATTGTGCATGGCTTTTATCGATTATGAAAAAGCCTTTGATTCGGTGAAACCATCAGCAGTTGCAATGGCTCTGAAATCCTGCGGTATTGAAGATGCATACATTAATATTATTAATAACATCTATGAAAATGCAAGTGCGAAGATTCTGCTATTTGAAAATACAACACACATAAAAATTGGAAAAGGAGTGAGACAAGGTGACACCATATCTCCGAAGCTCTTTAATGCCACATTGGAAAATGTCTTTTAATCACTGAACTGGTAAAACAAAGGCATAAAGATTAATGGAGATTATCTAACCCACCTTCGTTTTGCTGATGACATAGTCATTTTTGCAACTACCCCATCAGAGCTACAGAGTATGATGCAGGAACTTGCTGACAAGAGTAAAGAAGTGGGATTAAAAATGAACTTTCAGAAGACAAAAGTGATGTTCAATGCTTTTACAAGAAATGAAGATTTATCGATTGATGGAGAAAAGCTGGAGATAACAGACACGTACGTTTATCTTGGACAGCAGATATCAAGTGAGGGTCACATTGGTGAAGAAATTAGTCGGCGTACAAAACTTGCCTGGAGAGCTTTTGGAAGAAACAGCATAATTTTCAAGAGCAATATGCCATTATGTCTTAAAAGAAAAGTGTTTGATCAATGCATCCTTCCAGTGCTTACGTATGGTGCAGAGACGTGGACCTTAGCTAAAAGAGACATACAAAGGCTGCTGACAACTCAAAGCAGCATAAAGAGGTGCATGCTTGGTGTAACCAGGAGAGATAAGAAGAGGAACACGTGGATCCGAAAAATGACAAGAGTGGAAGACATTATGATCAGAGTTAAATCCCTGAAATGGCAATGGGCTGGACATACTGCCAGAAGAACAGACCATCGATGGACAGCCGAAATTTTAGATTGGATTCCAAGGGACAGGAAAAGACCCAGAAGAAGACGACATGGAAGATGGGTGGATGAAATTCGAAAGTATGCGGGAGTGACATGGAGGAGACTGGCACAAGAGAGACCGTTGTGGAGGAAACTTGGGGAGACCTTCGTCCAGCAGTGGATTGATAATGGTTGACAATGATGATGATGATGATGCTATATATATATATGAGTTCACTTGTGAAAAGTGATTCGTATCAGAGTTACGTTTCAATTCTGAAAGTCTAATGCATTTATTTTATAATGTCTGAAGTTTCCTAAAATTACAGTTAGTTGATTTTTCCCAAGATAGAATGCAATAATTTGAATGTCATTGTACCAAAGAATAATTTATCTTTCGCAGATGAGTTTTTTATCTGAAGTGTTTCCTATCGACGTTCGAAGTGTTCAAGCGTCAGTTAACAGAGCAAAATGTTTTACAATTTCCGTCTTGTAAATATATGTGGGACGACATGCCTGATAACTTTGATTTTGATATTGAGCCCTGTATCAAAAATATTGGTTTGTTGAAAGCTGAGATTAAAAGACGTTTTGACGATTTTTACAAGCAGGAAAAATCATTTCAGTTACTGCAGGAAACATTTAATCTTAATGTTGGAAATGCCGAGGAGAATTTACAGTTGAAATGTTAGATTTGCAGTGTACTAATAATTTAAGAGTGAAAGTTTAGTAACCTTTTATTCTATTTTCTCTAGAAATAGTTTTTACAGATCTGAGAAGTTTTACCAGGAAAATCCTTTTAGCGTTTGGTAGCACATTTTTTATGTGAACAAGATTTCTCCAAAATTAAATACCTGGAATTAAAGCTTCTTTCATGATTGACCGAATACCATTTCTCAGACATTTTAAAAAACTGGACTCTCCAACCCGAAACCCAAAATTAGATATATCGTCCAGAAACAATACCATTCTCCTCATTGATTGCTTTCAGTTTAAGATGAGATAAAGTCAATTTGTTTATGTCATGAAGTGAACATGCTACAGACTAAAATTTAGTCTATCTCTATAGTAAGTTTTGTTTTTATTTCTGATGAGTATAAATATCTTTAAATATTTATTTGAAAACGTTCATGTTAAATTACACACCATATATAACGAGTTAGACCTTGACAAATATTAATTTATTGAACATTTAAAATATTTGCATTGATTAATCTTCGGTTTACTATTTTTTAATCCGGCCCGCCGAGCTTTAGCCAATTTCCCATTTGGCCTTTCTCTCCAAAAGTTTGGTGACCACCGGTTTAGAACATCAAATAATATGGTGTTGGTTTTTTGTGTTTTCCGTTTCCAATTTCCAAACCAGGGCACACTGAAAAGGATACATTAACTCACGAGTCAAGATTTTTAAAAGCAACTAAATTTTCGTCTATTGCGCTTTGGTTTAAGAATATGTAGGCAAGTGTTTGTTCTGGAATTTTTATAATTATTTTTTCGTATTACCAAATCAACAATAATAAAGAATTGATGTTATCAGTTAAAAATCACCCAATTTTTGTCAAAGTCTATGAGCACCCTTTTTATAATCTTAAAAGGAGCGTTGCCTGTACGTTGAGATATATTTAATGCTAATGAAATTAGACAAATCCTAAATGAAACAAACGTGATCGCATTTTAATTAATTTCTTTCCTAAAAGTCCCAAAGAGTTCATAATTTCCTAAAATGTTACATACATATGCCTTAATTAAAATTTAATTTACTATCAAGTGAACTTCATAGATCACAGTAGCGTATATTGAGTTGATAAATGATGAGACAATCCTCTAGCTCAAAGTAATGGAAAAGCCTGTCAGGGATCTCACGGACATTTGCATTGGTCGGAGTTTGAATGTTTGACCCAAATGACTCCTGCTTCCTGTTACATGTTTTATAAAATAAGAACGAAAGGGAACCACTCGTCCAGAAACATTACAAGGTAATGTGGAATTGGGCACTGCGATCGGCACTTGAACAAAACCACTGATGCGTACCAACAGTTTCAGGAAAGGACCCGATTTCTGTCGATAACCTGTTACGTTTCCGATGCGAATAATTATAACGAAGTACTTCAGGAGACCGTATGCTCCTTAAAGAAAGAATGAAAATAAAGAAATGTGAGTTTTTGTTTCATTTGTGATGGTTTACCTGGTGAGTGATAACATCTTTAAATTTCTGAAGAACGTAATATCAAAAATTTAATAGATATCGTTGTAAATGTTTCATCACCGATAACAGTTAAACGGATTTTTGACATGCCGATACTCTGCTTAATAAACATTAAGACGTGGGTGCAAAGTGCTTTTCGATATTACTGTATCCGAATGAAATATACCATAAAATTTGGTTTAAAGGACAATCAAAAACGGGACAATAGATTGCGATTATCTTCTTTGCAGAAGTTTTTGAAAACAAATAGGGTTTGAAAACTATGTGATTTTGATCATGTCTGGTCATCCTTCTTTGTGCCTAGAAATACAATAATTTCTCTTCAGAATGTCAAACTACAGAAAGTCTTCTTCTGATGGTTAGAAGAAAGCATGTCTGTGTGTCTACAAAGTTGAATAATTCAGCTCGGTGTATTGGAATCAAAAAGGCACACGTTTCCGATTTGTCTATCCTTTAGTTAACCGTCAGAGTCTCTGTCTGCCTGTAAAATCTACTTCTTTGATTCTAAGTGTCATAATAAAGAAATGTTTTTGACAAAAAATAGTATGTGCGAAACATACCAGATATATCGACGAGGTACAGAAAATATTTCTTCTTCTGCCCGAGTTAAGAGTAATCAGGGCAAACTGGCGAGGACTCAAACCGGTTTGTGGGCGCATAGAACTAAAATTGAAACTTATCAGACGTTGATTAAAATTTTCGGTGAGCCAAAAAAAAATGCAAAAATAAGCTGGCACAATCTCAATTGAAAGATAAATTCCACATTTTTAGAATGGAAAACTTTGGTGGTCACAGTTACAGCTTAGAAATCAAGAAAAATGAAATTTTAAACCGAGACATTCAGCAAATTACAGCAACATATTCAGAGAATGCACATTCGATTTTGGTTGTGTATTTTGTGTTAACAGGAAACTAAAACACATGTTGATTTAGTTCTGTCTGTGTGTATCATCTTCTTCATTAAGTTTAATTATGTACATAAAGTAGTCCACACATCTTAATTTTTTGGGGGTTCCGATATGCGTTATACCTGTCCTGGTTTGAAGCTGATGAATCTTTTTATCAGAGACAGTCAGACACACTGCTTTAATGCCCGACCGAAAGGCATCTTAGGCCTTGTGTGCGTATTTCCTCTATTCGACAAAGCTATCCTATATAGAAAGAATTTTGAATGTCCCATATTTTAAATAGAGGTTATTCTAAATCAAAGATACCGGTAGACATAACTAAATTCACAAACTTTCCTCTATCTGAAACATGAGACCATAAGAGTTTGAAACGGTGGCCTAGTTTGCCCGCTAAATATGTGGTAATGTATGATGAATCAGAACTTATACACGACAAATGGACCAATCACTGAGGAAGGGTAGTTCGTCTATTGCATTTGTTTTACGCATCCGACTTAAAAACATGAATGTACAAATATGTACTATAAAGTTCAAAACATTTTGTAATGACAAACGCTCGAAGAAGGCACGTTTTAAAATTTTACAATCAAAAATGAAACAAAATACAAAACAACATCGAACAATGCTTACACGTATGCTCGTATGTTCAATTATCCCCCATATAACACTTTCGTAAGCAAATATTTAACGAAATGTCTACACTATATTGACAAACGTCACCGGTCACCCCCTTCAAAAACATATGAACGGATCCGCTGCGTTGGTAAGAGCGCGGTACAGCTGCAAATGGTATAAAAACAACAAGCCTGCAGCTGACCGCTATCATATCGCACTGTGAAAATGAGTAAAAATGTCGCAGCGGGAGAGAATTGACTTTGAGAAGGGAAAGATTTTTGGGTGTTATATTAGTCGATTGTCCATAAGAGAAACCGAGAGGCGTTTAAACATACCCAAGTCAACTATTTTTGATGTACTGAATAAGTAGAAGACACAGGGCATGGTGAAGCAGCAAAATGTACCGGCAGACCAAAGAAAATCAGTGACAGAGGACGTCGAAACCTCAGGAGAGTCGTTACAGCTAATCGACGGAGTACGGCACAAGACCTCAGTGAACATGTGATTAAAAATGCTGGAAACTCGGTATGCACACGTACCATTCGAAGAAAACTTCATTACTGGGTTACCGTGGTAGTACGGCTGTTCATAAGCCTTTCGTCTCCACTCGAAATGCTACTCCTCGTTTAGCATGGCGTACAGGACATTTATCGGGGACTATAGATCAATGGAAAGGGGTCCTATGAACTGATGAATCCAGATACACGATCCATCAGTCTGATGGCCGTGTGTGGGTATAGCGGCAGCCGGGGGAACGCCATTTACCACAGTGTACTGTTCCTACGGAAAATTTGGAGCTGGCATTGTATATGTGTGGTGGTGTTTTTCGTGGTGAGGTCCCAGCCCATTGGTTATCGTGGACAAACCTGTTAACCTGCACGTTTACCTCGATATTCTGGACATTTTATGCCCCACCAACAATGTGGCAATACTATGGAATCGACCCTTGTTGGTACCAGCAGGATAATGCACCGAGCGATAAAGCAAGGACTGTTACGGCGTGGTTTGACGATAATTCCGTATCGTGTGTGGTCTGGCCAGCACAGGGCCGCCCTGATCTTAATCCCATAGAGCACCTTTGGGATGAATTAGAGCGCCGCATAAGAAGTTTAGAACAAATACATACTACTAAGAAACAGTTAGCGGCAGCATTATGTACTCAATGGAAGCGCATACCTATCGCTGTGTCCTAAAACCTTGTTAAAAGCGTGTCTCGAAGGGTCAGTGCATGCATTAAGGTCAAAGGTGGACAGACACTGAACTAATGTATGTCAATAAATGCTATGTTGTGTTTCTCTTTTAGGTGTCCGGTTTTATTCGTCAACATAGTGTATGATGCATATGTTCGCCGAAGAACTAAAACATTATGAAGGCCTACCTAATAAGATATTGGTCGTACACGGGTCGCCAAAGCAGCTCTTACGCTGCCAGGCATGGAGGCTACAAGATTTGTAAAGGCGTTCTGAGGTATCTAGTGCCAAAACGTTACCAGCAGATCATTTAATTATTGTAAGTTACCTGGTTGAGCCGAAGCAGATCGGATCTGGTGTTCCAACACACATCACAGATTTTGGATTGAATTGATGTCTGGGAAATTTAAAGGCCAGGGCAATACCTGGAAGTATTCCTGGTGATCCGCGAACCATTCTCAAACAATCCTGGAAGTATGGCTTGGTGCATTATCTTTTTGAAAGAAAGCACTTTTAGAGGGAAATACCGTTGACATGAAAGGATGTATACCTGGTCAGATATTTAGGTGAGTGGTAGACGTCATAGTTTCCTGCACATGAATGACTGGATCCAGGGTTTTCCAGCGGAACATTGTCCAAAGCATTATTCTTGCTCCGCCAGCTTGTTTTCGTTCCACTGTGCATTTTGGTGCTAAACGTTTCTCATGTAAATGACGCACACGCATCCAGCCGTCCACATGGTTCACTAGGAAATGAGATCCGTCGGACCAGACGACCTTCGACCAACCGTTCAAGGCCCAGTTTTGATGCTTGCGTGCCCATTCTAAATGCTTTCGATGGTGAGACGAGTTTAGCATGTGCCCTCGGAGAGGCATCCGGCTTTGCAGTGCCATTTTTATTAAGGTCCGATGTACTATGTGTTTTGATACCTTACTCCCATCATTAGCATACAGACTTCCGGTGCATTGCGCTTAATAACCTTTCGGTTGGTTCCTACCATACGGGAGCCATCGCTCACCTCTAGCATCGATGAACGGTGGTCGGACCACACATTGCCGGCGGTTCGTGGTTTTTCCCTACTCGGGCAACCTTTTTGAAGGTACTAACAGTGACTGACTGGGATCAGCTATCATGTCTGGCAGTCTCGGGAATGATCTGACACAATCGTCTGTCCATTGCAATTTGACATTTGTGACACTCCCTTAAAGCGTTTTCCATTGAAAAGAAGAATAATAACATTGATTAACAACATAGCTCAGTATCAAGTGGTATTTATACCGTTTCATGACTTTCACATGCGCCATCGTTTACGTGCATTTGCTGCAATTTGCATAAAGACGCGGATGGTGATAATCTTTTGGTTCTTTTGTGCATAATGCACGTATTTAACGTTTTATCAGGCAGCACTTGTGTGAACGAAACATAAAACATAAATCATCAAACACACGCACACACACACACACACACACTGCTGGATATGGTCACGCAAGGTCTCTTCTGTAACTCGTCTTGAGCAATTCCATGCCATGTTTCTTTGTCATGCTTTGGCTTTTGAATTCCATCCAGGCATATCCCACGATATTCGCCTTTCTGGGTGTTTTTGTATACCTAGGTCTTCAATCTAGTGTTTCAGTTATCAAAAAGTTGTCAGCTCTTCTAGAAATATGCTCATCGATTGTTACTTGAAGGAGTTTACTGTGATCATTATGTTTGTCCACGCTTGTGATTTTTCTGATTGATGCGTTCTCCTTCATATACCTATATTTCATTACACACGTATACACCTCCTCAGGCTCCTTTGAATTTACCTCAGCCGCTGTATGTCCTTTTGAGTTAAGATCCATGTATCTGATCCTTAAGTTTGAACCGGAAAGATGCATTGAATAAACACTTTTCTTTCTGACATAATCGTGAACTTCTCTTGAAAATTGTACCATTTCTCCTAAATGCACTCCAGCCAGGTTTGAAACACGTAATAATTTCTTCTTCAGTGTGGCCCTCTCTTGTTATCTGTTTCCAAGGCAGGTGTAGGCTTTAGCTGCTTCTAAATTTGCCTCTTAAAGATCTGAACCTTCAGTTTTTGTGCAACCATTGTACGTCCATTTTGTTTTCCTTAAGTCCTTCTTTAATCCAACAAAGTTTTGGACCATATTCTGCTGCTCTAAGGGAGTGTTTGCAAAAAAAAACTACGTAGCGAGCAAAATGTAGGTGGGATAAACTATTTGAATAAATCATCTTCTTAGTTCGACGATTGAAAGACATTCTGCAATGTGGTATTGAATAGCTTGTGAAATATGGTATAACCCTGTCTCACTCCCGTTCCAGATTTTATATGTTCTTAGTTGTCGAACCGTCGCACCTTCGCACTTGCGGGTTTTCTAGATGGTATTAATAATCTCAACTTATTGATCTTCAATTTTTAGCTGTTTTTTTTAGTTTTCTGGATTGGCCACTAAGCGTCCTTTGTTCTTTAGAGGCATCACGTTTTTCGACAATTTCTTAGCGAATTTTCTTAATTTAGCTTGCTTTTATTTTCTCAGGTCACTTCTCCTCCTTGATTACAATATGTTTGTACATAATCAAACATAGCAGAAGCTTCTCCTTCCTTTATAGCAGGAATTAGTTATATGTCTTTGTTTCGTGCAATGGCGTGTATCTGTATTGTGTGTAAATATACATGTTGTTTCTGGAATCAGTTTGTTTCCAACAGGGTATTGGTTTGTAATTTTCTGCCTTAAAGTGTGCGTCGGATCTGAATATTCAGTTTACAATGAAATTCATTTATAAAATCTTTTAGTACATTTTCTAAATCATTCATTTGTCTAGTTTTTATTTTTTTTAATTTATCTTAAAAAATATGTTTGTTTCCCCTCTATGAAAAGTTTTCTTTGGAGGACCCGTTGCACTTTTAAAATTTGGCTTTTTGTTTTAAGTTTAAGGCTCAGTCAATTATTTACTGGTTCTCTATTAAGTTTATTTGCTAACTGGATATATCAGAAACCCATACTTTTTGCTCTGTGTACAAATAAGAAATTTGTGATCTGCGTCAGCCCTTGAAAAAGCTATAGGTGACGGCTGCTAATATGTTCTTCAATCCTTCTTTTTTCTATCGGTGGGCATACACCAGTTTTCAGGTTTGTTGAAATTCAAAATTGGCAATATTGTAGTGTTTATATTATAGTTTACCATTTGTACTATACACAGTCGTAGTAGAATAATATGACGACCTACCAAATAACTGAATAACAACCCTTGGACAGAATGACAGCAGCTAGACGGCGTAGCATGTACGCATTGAGGCCTGGTAAGGTTGCCCGAGGCACACATACCCATTTGGACTGCGGCAGAACACGGAGGTCTCGAAGATGACGTGGTTGTGGGTCGGCACGTCGAACCTGTCGATCCAAATAGTCCCACAAGTGCTCTATGGTATTAACGTCGGACGATTTCGCCTGCCAAGGGATAACGGAGACATCGCTTTAGTGTTTCTGGAACCTGTCACGCACCCTCTTAGTGACATGGCAGAGGACATTTTCCTGTTGGTAGACACCATCACCACCTGGCTACACGTCCAACATAAAGGGATGCATGTGGTCGCTGGGGATGGACAGGTAGCTATTGGCGTTCAGGGACACATCCAGTGGTTCCAGCTGTCAAAGATCGTACCAGAAAAACATTCTCTAGACATCCACAATGCCACCGCCGACCTGTACGTAACCGAAGAGTGTGTCCGTGTGTGTCGTGTGTTTGACGCCGTATTCGCCCCCTGCCGTCACTTCTGCGAAGTAGAATCTTTGGTTCGTCGGAGAAAGCAACATTTTCCTACTCTTCCCCTGCCCAATGACGGTAATCCCATGCGAACTGCAGGCGTCGTTGCCGATTTACCTGGGTTGACATGGGCGCCTTGACGCAGCGTCGACTCTGGAGACCGATGCGTAACAGGGTTCGGTCTACTGTTATCGTGGACACGAACCTGAGTGCCCCAGTATTCATTTGCGTGGTCATTTGCTGCACTGTTGCGCGTCGATTGCTCTTTACCAGTCGACGTAGACGACGTTCTCTTCTGCGATGGATGGCCTTTGTGGCTCCACAGTTATGACGTCGGGAGGTACTCGGTGTGCCAGCAGTCCATTCTTGGTACAGCCTTACTACAGCACCTCGTGAGCAGTCCACGAAGTGTGCTGTTGCTGAGATGCTTCCAATCTTGGCGCGGCAACCAATGATCGTTCCTTTTTGTACGTCCGTCAAATCACTACCTCTGCCTATTACGTTCACGTTACGCACTATAGTTCATCTGTCCTGGCCGGCCGCTTATGTCTCTGCGTAGTCGATCTTGTCACGTGAACTCTGTGATGCGCCTGGGCCGGTACACTGTGTTTCCTGGGTTGGTGATATTATTCTGATAAGACTGAGTATATCCCTTTAACAACAATGACCCTAAAAGTTTGTATCGCTCTAAATACCATAACTCCCAAAACTATCTGTTTTTTCACTTCTTTGTTTAGTAACAATAATGATGACTGAACGTGACCTCTGATGATCCCTCATGAGTCGTACAAATTTAAAGAAAAGGTAAAGGTAAGAAATATGATTCACTCTACAGAGGCATTTCGGTTGGCTATGGTCTTTTGCATGTACGGGCGTTCAGGGCGTTATGGTCGCTAAAGGAATATACGTTATGGTCGCTAAATGGACCGCACGGGCTACCTTTTGCTAAGAGAGATAGGAATTTTGTTAAGCTCTCCAAACTCAACTGTGTTGGATATAGTGCATCATTGGCAGAGCGATGGTGCTCTTTAAACACCGAAATCTATCAGCAGGCAGAAAAAATTGACGAAACGAGACCGTTGGACACACATTGACGAAACGAGACCGTTGGACACACATTGACGAAACGAGACCGAGACCGTCGGGGACAGAAAAACTCAAAGGGATATTTCAACTCGTACATCGGGAGAACAATGGCATCAGTTCTAATGGGATAAGGTTAAGTGTTTTGTACAATTTTTAAGCTTCAAATACAGTCTGCAACTCGATGCTGACAGTAAAAAAATATATTGAAACAATAATTTCTTTCGTTCGATACCTTTTTCAACGAAGACCATGTTGTCTATAGTTTATTTTCAAAATAATTCACCGTTTTCCCTCTACGATGCGTAAATATGTTGTCAATTTTTCCAATATCTCTGTTTCTAAAATTCCGATTCGGAAAATTCTTTCAGTGTCGGCTGATAAACGTTTGTGGAGGAGAGTATTTTCCGCTCAATTTCTATTTTGTCATGACTAGCACTTTTTCCGCAAATGCATACTTCTGTTTCCGAAATATTTGCGGCAGTATATGTGCTCCTACAAACTTGGTAATTCCTATTCTTTAAGATAACGCCCAGGACGGAAACCATTTTGCGCATATTTCCTGCTCATAATAAAGCACAGTTTCTCCGCCAGGGGTGTGGATGTATATCATATTGTTGCATATATCTATGCTTCTAACCGTCGGATTTTAAATATTCTCTCTATATCGAATATATGTCATTGTGCAAATTATTATGCATACAATATCTCATTTTATTTAACGGGAAATTTTGCCACAAGACGGCATCTCTCTGTCAACAATATGCAGTCGTAACTGCGCATTTATGAACTCGATTAAAAACATTTCTTTTCATTCATATACCATAGTCTACGAAAAAAAATTGTGTGACTTTCTTTGCAATACTATACATAATTTACCTCTCAGGAAGCGCAAGTGTATAATCAATTTTTCTCGACATCTCTGCTTGAAAATGTTTGATTTGAAATATTCGCTTAACACCGATACAATTCACGTCGTGGAATATTTTCCATATACAGTACTTTTGGATTTTACAACGAATATTTCTGACGCAAAGCGGCGCTACACTGTTAAATATTTTGTGGTAGGTTGCACGAAAGTGTGGTGCTACACCATCTGCTCCACTTTCAGAGAACAAATACACCATTGTGGGGTACAAACAATACCAAACAACATGGTTCAACTTTTTACTATGCTATAGTACAAGGTTGCATCACATTATAGTGCCAGTTTACACCATGTTTCTGGGTTTTATTTGCACCACACAATGGCGAATCTTTTCAAATAGAAGTAATCGCTCTTTTCACGTTTATAAGTGAGTCAGGGAAAAATTTCTCATCGGTCGTCACCGGGAATCGAACCCGGGGTCTTCCAGTTACGCGCCGGATATGCTTCCACTGCACCACAGCAGCCTCGAAATTCTCCTGACTCACAAATGACAAACTGCCAATCCACATGGCAGTGGTTGCTTCTTTGGAGCCCCGCACAATGCTGGGGATTCACCACAGATGGACAGCAGCAACTGAACAAATAACTAGAAGGCGAGTGAATGATAAATACGCAGTTGACGTGGACAAGGAACATCAAATAGATGGCATCGGTCTTTCCACGTTTATAAGTGAGTCACGGAAAAATTTCTCATCGGTCGCCACTGAGAATCGAACCTAGGGTCTTCCACTTCAGTTTCAAAAAATCCTGTCACGTGGTTTGGCAGTTTGTCGTTTGTGAGTCCGGAGAGTTTCGAGGTAACTGTGCTGCAGTGGAAGCATATCCGGCGCATAACTGGAAGACCCTGGGTTCGATTCCAGATGGCGACTGATGAGAAATTTTTCCGTGACTCACTTATAAACTAGGAAAGAGCGATGACTTCTATTTGATGTTCCTGGTCCACGTCAACTATATATTTGCCGCCCCGGTGGCGCAGTGGTCTAAGTGATGGCCTCTGATCATTCGTCCGAACGGGGTCCGGGTTCGAATCCCGGTGAGGCATGGATGTTGTGTTTGTCTTACGGCACGGGGTCTCTCCCTTCCCTGGAACCAGTGACCCTCAATTACGGACGGGCGACTGCTTATAGCCCATTGAGTTGCTCACGGTGGTCGTTAAACCTCCAATAAAAAAAAAAAAAAAGAAACTGTATATTTCTGGTGTATTTTTTCTCGGAAAGTGGAGCAGCTGGTGTAGTACCACGTTTTGGTGCAACCTATCACAAAATAGGTTAACAGTGTAGTCAGTGTTTCTGTTGGCAACTGTATCTCCGCTTTTAAATATCCTATTGAAAAAATATTTTATGTAGTAATACATGGCATTTACTACGCTAAAAGTTGTCAGCATTATTATTTTTTAAACGAATTCACAGTTTTACCGCTAGAGAGCGTATGTGTACAAACTTTTCTCTGTATCTCTGGTTATAGACGTCGTATTGAAAAATGTTATTCCATCACATAACTTTTGCTACAAAAAGTTTGTGCGCATTTTCTACTTTTCCATAATTCACAATTTTCTCGCCATGGGGTGTACGCAAGAGTTTCCGATTTAAAATCCGCTAGAAACAATATTTCCGATTCTAAAATTCCGCTAGAAACACGCTCTCTTGGTAAAATATTCTTCATTATGAGAAAAAAATTCGCACACGTTTTCTTCTTTCATAATACCCAGGGATATTGTGTTTAATTTGTGATCTTTCGCAACTCATATTTCTCCTTCTCCTGGGTGGAAACAGGTACTTCTATTTTTGGATGCTTTACCGATTATAGAAGTCCGGTTGAATGTTTTAATTTGGTTCCATTCACTATGAAGGAAACTACACGCATTTCGCATTTTAATTAATGCACAGTTTTTTCACTACGTAGTGTAAATTCATTCTTTTTTTCGCTGATTTTTTTTTCTTTTTTTAATAATCTACTTTGAAAAAATATTTTCGTGTCGGAAAAGATTCAGAAGGAATCTGCTCACTGCAGAGAATTCGGTGTAATCTTTCTTGTTTTCAAACAAAGGTCTTCGTTTTTTCCACGTTTATAAGTGAGTCACGGAAAAATTCTCATTGGCCGCCACCAGGAACCCACGGTCTTCCAGTTACGCGCCGGATATGCTTCCACTATACCACAGGAGCCTCGAATTCCTCCAAACTCACACACGCTAACTGCCAAGCCAATTTGGCAAGTTGCTTCTGGGAGTCCCGCACAATGCTAGAGGATTCGCAAAGATGGTAACCAACAATTGAAGAAATAACCAGAAGGCGAATGAATAATTAACACAGACATCTGACGCGGACCAGGAACATCAAACAAAGGTCTTCGCTCTTTCCACGTTTATAAGTGAGTCACGGAAAAATTCTCATTGGCCGCCACCGGGAATCTAACCCAGGGTATTCCAGTTACGCACCGGATATGCTTCCACTATACCACAGCATCTTCGAATTTCTCCAGACTCACACACGCTAACTGCCAAGCCAATTTGGCAGGTTGCTTCTTGGAGCCCCTCATAATGCTAGGGATTCGCCAGAGATGGTAAGCAGCAACTGAAGAAATAACCAGAAGGCCGCCACCGATTCCCGGTGGCGGACAATGATAATTTTTCCGTGACTCACGTATGAACGTTAGAAGAGCATAGATCTTTGTTTGATGTTCCTGGTCCGTGTCAGATGTCTGTGTTAATTATTCATTCGCCTTCTGGTTATTTTTTCAGTTGCTGCTTACCATCTTTGGTGAATCCCTAGCATTGTGCGGGGCTCCCAGGAGCAACCTGCGAAATTGGATTGGCAGTTAGCGTGTGTGAGTCCGGATTAATTCGAGGCTGCTGTGGTGTAGTGGAAGCATATCCGGCGCGTAATTGGAAGACCCTGGGTTCGATTTTCGGTGGCAGCCGATGAGAATTTTTCTGTGACTCACTTATAAACGAGGAAAGAGCGAAGACCTTTGTTTGACGTTCTTGGTCCGCGTCAGATGTCTGAGTTAATTATTTCTTTTTTTCATTTTCCTGGAATTTTTGCCGACAACCTCTCTGGAACTTAGAGCACCGACGTCATTTCGCGAAAATTATGTGCTTTGCAGGTTGAACGCAACGACTTTCAGTGATTCTTCCCGTGCCTTGTTTGTAGTCATCGGAAAACAGAGACAAATGAAATTATAGTTGTTTATATTGAAATGGGAAATCAAAAGAAAGTACTGGAACGAGGGCAATAAGGGCCTAATGTGATATATCTCCTGCCAGTTTCTCTTTGTGTTTTTCCAGTAGCTTTCAAGATTTGGCATGGCACGTGTGTGCAACATGGCTAGCAAGCCGATTTTGCAAAAAAATTGGTTAGTTTGTTGCAGCTGCTTCCTGTACTGCTCAAATGATTATTTGCTCTTTGTAGGTCCTACAATAATTTTGGACACTTGAGCTCGAGCTCGAGCAGTATCAGGTTGAACTAAAGCTATTCGAGGTAAAGTGAACGCACACGATAAAGCACATCATCTTCTTGCTTGTGTGATACATTCTGCCCTGGATTTGTTAGGTGTCCGTGTCTTGTTTTAGCATTCCTAGTACCAGATGATACTACTGAAACGAACTACTGCACGTTTGAAATTCATGGACTGAAACATACAGGTATTTTTCAGATGACTTGGTTAGAATTAATCTATCTTTCTAATTAAGTGTTTTTAGTTTCATTAAGCAAAGTTGAAGTTTTTGAAGCCGCAGCAGTGCTAACACACTTGCACTCCCATTTGATGACTACTCACAGTGGCGTAGTAATCAGAGTAGGGGCGTTTGGCTAATGGTGTGTGCTGAGCGTGGTTTCGAGTCGTGGATAAGACATGAATGGTATGTCTGTTCTTTGGTGTTGATTATGTCACTTCCCTGGAATCATACATACATAACACATGCATACATACAAACATACATACATACATACATGCATGCATACATATATTCATACATACATAATACATGCATACATAAATAAATACATACATACATAGATACATACATACATACATATCACAAAGCTGTTCTCTGAGATTCAGATGTTAGCTCTACAATGAAATACAAGCTACTAGATAAATTTCTAACAGATTATTTATTTACTGTTGCTGTATCAAACTTCTCCATTTACAGCGATCTTGACACACAACTCAGGCTTCATTGACATCCATCACACGACGTACACAAGACCTTCTATATTTAATGCTCATAAACTTTCACTCATGCAGGCACTCCTGAAGCAGAACCTCCCGTGACTTCCTTGGCTTTCCTCTGCTTTCCTTCCTCCCACTTGGGCTAAAGAAATTTTCTTAGTAAGTATCTCGTCATACATTTTTTCAACATGGCCAAACCACCTAAGAATATTAGTCTCCACCTCGCTGACAACATTTTGCTTCACATTACACAACTATAAAACATCATTACTAAAATGATCTGAACGTGTCTTCCCGCAAAGCCCCCGTAAGTAACGCATTTCTCCATTACACAAGCGACACCTATGTATCTTCCGTAGTACCCAGGTTTCACTGCCATGCATCAGAGTAGGAACATTTACACTTTCATACACAGCCATGCTGGCCACTATTGAGAACCCATCATTTCTGGTAAAACCTTCTAAAACAGCTGTGACTTCCAATGAAGGATTCACTCGCTTACTAATTTCAACATCTAATTCTTTCTTTCTGTCAAACATACTTCCTAAAAACACAAACTCAATCACCTGGTCAATCACTGGGGCGTTTAGAATTATCTTGCAATCAGTACTAACAGTTCCTGGCACAAAAACCATAACTTTGGGTTTTCCCTTATTTATAGTCAGATTGAATTTAATTCATACTTCGTACATCCGTGACATAATACTCTGCAACTCACTTTTGCTCTCTGCTAATAGGACTGTGTCATAAGCATACAACAATCTGCACACACGGAACCCAGACATAAACTAGTGCTGTCCGTTTTGGCATCACGCATGCACGCATCCATAAATATGGTAAACAGCCATCGTGACATTTAAGAACCTTGTCTGACTCCTGCATCAAAAAAACCATTTTGATAAATAACCATTCACTTGTACACAAGCTCTACTGCCAGCATGCATTGCTTTTACACTATTGAGTAAATTCCCAATAACATCATATTTATCCAATGCCATTTCTAAGAGTATCCTATTTTCTCGGTCCCAAGCTTTATCTAAATCTATGAAAGCAGATAAATCTTTCTTACCATCATCCAGACAATTTTCAATCATCTTGCAAAATGCAAAATTTGGTTGATGCAGCCTTTACAAGACATAAAACCACTCTAAACATCCCATACTTTCTCTGATGTAAGACCTCGTACTTTTTCAATAAAAACTTTACCAAACACTTTCCCTGGAACATTCAGTAGGCTAAAAGCACGATAGGTTTTGCAGTCAGTATGATCACTTTATCCCTTAAGCAAGGAAACAATGCTAGCATTCTTCCAATCCGAAGGGACCATTCCTAACTCCCAGCACAACCACTAAATTTTAGTTAACCCATCAACTATAGAGCCTCCACCATATTTCAACATCTCAGCAGTTATACCATCAACTCTCGAGGCCATACCATTCTGAAGAGGTTTTAGAGCATTACACACATCTTCTTTTGAGATCTCTCCAGTGCTTCCATCTCTCACTGTGATATCTTCAGCTTCTGCCTCAGAATCGTCTTTGCTTTCTTGATCTAATAACTCACAGAAGTATTTACCCTATCTTTCACTTAACTCATTGGGCTCCCATATCTTTTCCCTGATCCTATTCTTCATACAACTTACAACTTTTTCCCCTATTTTTCGTGAGTCTCACTCATGTACTTACTGAAAGTTTTTCTATTTTTCCAAAAAGCCAATTTATGCCTTTCCACCTCACTTTCCTATCTTTTGTCTTGGTCTGGGGAATCAGTTTGACTGAATCATGCTTCGTACAGCGATATTCACAAAAAATCTCCCTTACAACATCGACAAATATGCTTCCTTCTTTCTCTTTACTGCCTTTTCAATCTCACTATTACACCAAGCATCAAATCTACTGTTACGCACTATTGTGGTGCCACAAAGCTCTTCAACAGCAGCGACAACACAGTTCTTGAATTATCCCCTTTTTGTATCTACCTCCTTCTCACATGACGTCATCTCCTTCAGTCCTTCCTTGAGTAAGTTAGAGTAACGCTGTTGATCTTCAGGTAGCCTTTCAACATTTATTCTTTCCATCCTAGGCCTTTTCCAATTCCTTTTCCTACAAACAACATTCAGTTTCACTTGTGATACTACCAAGTAATGATCAAAGCCAACATCCGCACCTCTCATCATACGAGTCTAAATAATTAAGTGTTTCAGACGCTGATCGTAAACAACAAAATCTTTAACACTCTTTTGTCTTAGAGTACAATTTTCCTAATATATGTCTCGATAAACGTGTCTCAATCTGGACTCATCGGTGAATAGCACATTCGTCCACCGATTAAGTGTCTAGTTCCGATGTACGAGACTACAGTTTAAACGGGGCCTCCTGTTTGTTGTGGTGAGAGAGAGAGAGACAAACTACTGGACGTCTAGCATAGAGACCAGTTGCCCTGAGCTTCATGAAAACAGTTTGTCTTGGAACTCTTGGAGCTTAGGCGGCCGCAAGCTCTGCACGGAGTTGCCTGGTAGACATAATCTCATAACGTCCTGCAATTATTGCAGGATACCGGTCCAACTGAAGAGTTGTGATTCTTAGAGATCCTTCTACTGGTTTGTGTCTAATCTCTCCTGT